>CP139504.1:23750399-25045474 GCA_021014915.2 Artemisia tridentata subsp. tridentata
TCCCCTCTGTGTGTACTGTTGATGTGTGTGACATTGTGATAGGTTCAGTTGGCGCGACACTATTTTGTTTGGATAACGTGTTCATAATTTGCATTCATTTGCATTATTGTCCTACACCACTATTCACAGCTTCGCAGTTTAACATTTCAAACGTACGAGCTCACCAACATTATGTTGACGTTTTCGAGTATCCATTTTCAGGTGTTAAGACAGAAGATACCATAGAAGATTGAGTATTGGCCTGACTTAGCAAGACTTAGACAAGACCCTTTCGGGTTATAACTCGTGAAGCTGAATTCGGTTATTGTTTAGTGATGTTGTTTAACTCTGAGACTCATGATTACTTGGATATTTGTATTTATCCCAGTTGTGGGAGTTGTGACTATTATCTGTTCTATGTATTACATTTAGTATTTCTCTATTGTGACACCTTGTGTTCTTGACAATGAGGTCATACCTCGTAAATGCCATTCCACTGCGCCATTTTTTGGGGTGTGACACTTAACTACTATAAAATCAGTGTTAGGATGTCTCGGCATTTATTATATGTCAATTTTGAAATGTCCGGATTCTGTTCTCAAAACTTTAGAATCCATTCGGGCTTCTTTCTTTTGGGGCGGTAGTGAGGATAAAAAGGAAAATGGCGTGGATTAAATGGGAGAATATTTTGGCGTCTTTTGATAAGGGTGGTCTAGAGATTGGGAGTTTGAAAGCTTTCAATCTTGCTCTTCTTAAAAAATGGAGATGGCGGTTCGTTAATAATCCCGATTCATTATGGGCCCGTGTGATTAAAGCAATTCATGGAGCTGATGCGGGTTTATTCTATGTTACATGCTTGTGATATCATTCTGCTTTATACGTTACGTCATAAGGTGGGTGATGGTACGTCCATTCGATTTTGGAAGGATAATTGGATTGGAAATCGGCCGTTGATATCAAGATATAACAGATTATGTCATTTAGACTCTAATGCAAATTGTGTGATATTGGATCGGATATCCAATGATACATGGGCTTGGAATTGGAATAGACAAAATTTAGGAAGTCGAAATGAAGCAGATTTAGAGGTTATGGTTTCGGAGCTGGGACAGGTCTCTTTGAGTAGTTGTCCTGATTATTGGTGTTGGAACATCGCAGATGATGGTATATTTTCAGTTCAAGCCACGAGAATTCATATTGAAAATTGCATGCTTTCATCGTTAAGCCCAGGCACAAGATGGTCTAAGCTTTTACTTCGAAAGGTAAAGGTTTTCATTTGGCGTCTTATTTGGGATAGACTACCGAATCGTTTAAATCTATCGGTTCGGGGGATAGAGATCATGTCTATTGCATGTCCGTTGTGTAACATGGGTGTGGAATCAAATGACCACGCTTTCTTTGGGTGTGATATGGCTAGCAACGTTTGACGTCTTATTCGAGTGTGAACCGATATTAATATGCCTTCCTTCTCCTCTTGGTTCGAATGGTTACATTGGATTGATGATTTGAGAGCTTCAAAGGATTCTAAGGATTGTGTGTATGTCATCACTGCGGCTTCTTTGTGGGTCATATGGTGGTATCGAAATAGTGTTTCTTTTAATTCCCATACTATGAGGAAGAGTGACCTTTTCGATTCCATTCGTATTTGTTCTTTCTCTTGGCTTAAATGTAAAGGCCGTAAAGTTAACAATTGGAATTCTTGGCTATATAAGCCTTTGTAATTTCTCTTCTAGCTCCTTGCTAGAGGGATTTTTGTTTTTTAATGTTCGTTCTAAAAATATATATGTATACTTCATTTCAACTTTAGAAAAAGTAATTAGAAGACCTAAAAATATGCTTGATTTTACTAAACTAAATGTTTGTGTTCTACTAGCTGCAATAGGTTGCAATAGATGAACTTACTTCTTCACGAACAAAAAAAAAATCACTTCACACACATTTAGTCATAAAATTAGTCATAATTTCGAGCTTTCTAATTAGGGTTGGCACCCGTAAGCAATGGGCACGAGCGTTTAACCCGTCACCCGCACCTACGAGTTTTTTCTTGCCTGTCACCTATCTGCGTATACAATTTTTTTGCCTATATCCATGCTCGCGGGTACCCATTGCCCACGGGTAATATTTACACACTTGTTTCTGAATGTTTTGAAAATCAAATTTGATTTGAAGGTGCATTAAGTTACAACATATTGATAATTATGCACACAATTAGTCGACTATCCATTAATTATATATATTTTAATTTGTTGAAAACCACTAATTATATATTACTAATAGCAATAATACATAAAAAAAAAATACTGCTTTTGTGATTCATGAATTCTTGCTTCAGACTAGTTTTTTGTTTTTTTTTTTTTTTTTTTTTTTGCACAATAGATAATATATTTTATTAAGAATCAAGCACCGAAAAAAGAAAATGTTACACAATATTTTTACTAGCATTCAAGGGATCATCAATCCAATCATACCCATTAGGACGAAAGTTCCTAACTTGGTGACTAATCCAAGAGAAAGAAAAGGTTTTAATGTCTTTCAAAAGAGTGCCTTTTCGTGGAGGGGTCAAGTCAAAGTCACAATTTGTATAACAACATCGAAACACCGTTTCAGGTGACTTGAAAAAGTAGTCGAGTTTCTCCTAAGAGATTACATCAAACAAGACTTTTGGGTAATCTCCAAATCCCCACCAATTCGATATTGGTAGCCATATACTTTGAGAAACCGAGCATTCGAGGTTTTGTGCCGTTTCAATAGCATTGATCAATCGCATTACCACGAATATCCAGATTGAATCGAGTAGGAACCTATCATTGATCAATCGCCAAGAATGAATATTGATTTTAATGGGTATAGTTTTGTTCCATCTTGTTTTGTGTCCGAGTGGGGTTAGAATTGGCCTCAAAGAAGAAATTGTAAAGATCTTTGAATGGTCAAGTGTAAAATCCCATTTGTCACTCTCTCTTGTTAGTTTAAAATCATAAAGGAGGCAAGTAAGATCGTTTAGTTGGGCAGCTTCATGGCCCGTTCGGATTGGCCTTCGCCCAACCCAATATAATTGGTTTTGTCCATCAACAGTAACACACCTTTCACTAATTTTGCATTGTTGTGAAACTTCCAGGTGATACAAATTGCAAGACTAGTGGTTACATGTGTATTAAAGTTGCGAAAACAAGTATGGACGAACTTGACTTGAGAATTAAGATATTATGTAATATATTTTATACTTTGATGATTTATATTCTTCTTATTGTATTAGACCACTCACATCGGAGGTGTCAAAGCTGCGTTAAAGGGCAAAAAAAGTGCCTTAACGCACGTTAAGATGGCGTTATCCATTGTGAGTAGCAGCGTTAACGTGGCGTTAAGGGGCTGCGTTAGCCCCTTAACGTCACGTTAAGGGTGTTTTTTGTAAAAAAAAAAAAAAAAAAATTACACTTTCGGCCCTTGTCCTTTGAATACGATATATATATATATATATATATATATATATATATATATATATATATATATATATATATATATATATATATATATATATATATATATATATATATATATATTATTTTTTTTTTTTTTTTTTCATTTGTGCCCCTTGTGTTTTAGTATTGTGTTTTAGATGCATTAGGCGAAGTTCTTCATCAGTTAACCCAAACGGTTCATTTTCCGGTGGATTGTTCACCGAAAAATATTCCGGTTGGAAAACCGGAAAGGTATGCTCTGGCGGAGTATGGAATTCTTCATTATCGCGAGGTGGACTTGGAAACTGTTGTCCAAAATCCTTTTTGCGAGGTGGGCTTGGAAATTGTTGCCCGAAATCTTTTCTGGAAGACATGTGCTTTTGAGATGTTTGGATCTAGAGTATTTGAGAAGTTTGGAATGTGTTTTTGTGTGACATGTGCTTCAGAAGCATGGGTATTTATAGGGTACAAATGCACACGTTTTATTAACGTGACTTTGAATTTTAATTGTTGTGACTAAGATGCGTTAACGCAGCGTTATTATGGTGTACTTTAGTTTACGTTTGAATTTGAATAATACTCAGCGTTAACGCAGCGTTAATACATTGAATATGATTTTAAAAATCAGATTCCAACGGCTACTTTAACGAACACAATGGCTAACGAACCAGCAGAGGTGCAAAGGGCTATCCTCAACCGATTACGAACAGAACAAGAAAAAGAACTCAAACTTATTAACAGTTTGTTTGGCGAGATAACTCGTATTATGCTACAAATGCATAATCGTGCTCCAGAGATCGAAAGGCTGCGTGAGTTGCCTCAAGACCATCCAGCTATCAGGGTCGGTCTAGAAACTCTACAAAGAACTAATGAAACAGATCTAGAACTTCATGTCGCATTGAAGATGGTTAGGGAGCAGGTGTTACAAGTGTGGGAGGAGAAATCTGATCTTATCGACAATTACAACTCTATATAAAATTTCGTATCGTATTTTAATGTTTTTTTTTTTTTTTTTTTTTTTTAATTTCGTTGTAATTTTATTTTATTAAGTATGTAATGTTATGTTTTTAATGGATGTTATGTTTTAATGAATGTTATGTTGTTAAAAAATGAAGTAATTTATAAGTTAGGGGTTGAATTTGAAAATTTATGTGTAAAGGTGAGTTAAGGTGTGTTAAAGCTGAGTTATTGTTGTGTGGGTTAAAGCTGAGTTAAGTTAAGGTGTAAAAAAGCTGACGTGGCATGCCTTAAAATTTAAGGTTGAGTTAACTGTTGTGAGTGGCCTTATAGTATTAGAACTCAAAATGGACGCTTAGTATGGTGTGATTTTTAATAGGTTTACATGACTATTAAATATATCTACTAATAACTTCACAAATATTTAAAAATTATAATAAATGTAAGTTTATTAATAAAATTGGGTTTATGGGTATTTTGAAAGGTATATCCGCTGGTATTATAAAACGGGTGTGATTGATTTACCCACGGTGGATATACGTTACCCGTCACCCGCCCATTACTCACTGATGGGTTCATTTTTCACCCACGACTCACCCGTGGGTAAAAATTGACAGGGTTATCCACCTATCACGGTACGAGTACCCACATGTTATAGGGTTTTTTTTCGCCCGTTGCCATCCTTATTTCTAACAAAAAAATTTAATATATTGTTGTATATAAAGTTTTCAATTTTAAAAAATAAAATATAAATTACATAGTTACCCAATTGATTAGGACACTTCAATTTAGTGTGTTTGGACATTTATACCTTCACAGTTAGCCTTACATTTTCACCCATTTGAGGGTATAAATGTCCAAACATAATTAATTAGAGTGTCAAAATCAATTGGGAGAATGTGCAAATAATCTTCCAAAATTAAGGGAGATGTTATACATACCCTCCCTATGGGCCATTTGTACAAACCGCGAAGCACATGGTACAACCACCCGGAGCTTGCAATCATTGGAAACCCTTATAAGGGGTCCTTATAAACTGCCCTCAGAGCGGGAGGTCTACCCTTGGCTGATGGCTGGCACCATGGCCACCAGCAAACCATGGCCGACGGCGCACGGTACCGCCGCTCGCGCCGTATCCACCAGCTCACGCCATCGATTTTTTTTCTTTTTCTTTTTTTCTCTTTTTTGGTGGGTTTTTCTGTGTTTATGTTTGTATGTTGTGTTTGATGTTGTGTTTGTGTTTGTGTTTGCTGTGTTTGTGTTGATTTTTTTTTCTTTTGCAGGTGGGGAGCAGCGGGGAAGAAGACCCAAGGAAGATGGGGAATTTTATATATATATATATATATATATATATATATATATATATATATATATATATATATATATATATATATATATATATTCACTTTAAACCTTCTTGTTTTAAAATTTTACATTATCTTCCCTTGTTAATGTTTTTCTTGCACCGTTAGTCCTTTTTGTTTACACCGTTAGTCCTTATTTAATTATGTAATGTGTTTTATGTTAATGAAATTAAATTTGAGTTAATCTAATGTGTTTTAATTTTTATTTTAATTTTATATATCTCTAATAAATTATGTAAGTTAAAAAAAAAATGGACGACGGCACCACATTTTAGTTAATATTGTGTATGTTTTATTTAATATTGTGTTGTTTTATTTTATGTAAAAAAAAAAAAAAAAAAAAAAAAAAAAAAAAAAAGGACTACGGCACCACATTTTCTGATGCCGTGGTTAAAGGCCAGAATGTGGTGCCGTGAAATTTCTGGTGCCATAGAAATTTTTGCTGACGTGGCAGGGAAATTTTGGCCCTGGCACAAAGCCATGGCTCTAGGGTACCCGATGCTCTCAAAATGAAATGTAGATTACAAGGTGTGTAAGAGTGGGTTCCACGTCCATGGGCGCCTGCCATTGGTACAGTAGAGTCCAATCCATATTTTCATGGAAATGAGCCAGCAGCATTCTGGAGCCTACTTCTTATCCATCATATCTTTGCTAATTTTATGTCTTACTCAATAGTACAATCATCGAACTTCTGTTTTCAAAACTTTCAAACACATTTACAAATGGCATGTTTATCATTCTTTTGTGCAAGAATTACTCATTTATATGGAACATGTCGAGTTCGTGTAAGTAATCATTATTTGTATATAAACATAGGGTTGAGTAACTTGAACTGGATACCCCCTACAAGAGATTTTATGGTAATTAAAATATAAAGTTTACTCATTGCGAAAGCTTTTGTTCATAGAGGATTAGACGACTTGATAATTTGAAATGTGCATGCATTTGTCTAACAAAAATGGCCATTATTATTTTTATTTTATTTTTAATAAAAAGTTATTACACCCAATAAATTTATTACTTCAAAGATGGCCAGTGTTTGGTGTAGTAAGATTTAGAGTGTCCTAATATATAGGAACTTGACAAGTCACTTAGAGCGGTGGGTATCGTGGAGCCGTTCTCAAAAAGTATTGACACGTCAGCAAAACATAGAACGCCATCAGAAACCCTTTGGCACCACATTTTGTGTCGTTATCGTTGGCACCAGAAAATGTGGTGCCGTTGGAGTAAAAGTGGTGTTATGAGTCCACACATACCCCACTAAATTAAAAAAAAAAAAAAATAATAAAAAAAAAAAAAAAAAAAAAATAATAATATCACAACCGCGTGGGCTGGTATTTACCAGCCAAGCCTCAATGGCACGAGACATGGTATGGTGAGCCGTTCGTTAATTTGGACTAGTAGAATGGCACCACCCTTTGGCACCACCGTTACCCCAACTCTTAAAGCAAAACATGGTCTTTGTATGTTGGGGGCAAAGATGATCGCTTACGCCTTTACAAAATGCCGATGTTAATTTAGATCGACATAGATTTTAGGTCTCACAAAAATGTCGTTAAATTGTTAACTTACTCGTATTGATATCATGGCCATAGTTTAATTGGACTTCTTACGACATCTAGCTCCTGTTTATATACTGTTGAAGCAAAAGCAACGTTAGCTCGCCTCGGGGTTTTAATCAGAGACCAAATTCCAATTTGAGAATAAGTATATGCTTGGTATGTAATGAGATAATATAGGAGAAGAGGGAGAGATAAGTAGTCTGTATTGGAGTATCAGATTGTCCGTCGTTCAACTGAGTGAACGACTCTATTTATACTACCTCGCATTGGCTCCACGATACTAGTATTGTGGAGATGAGATTGCTGTTTAGGTGCAGCGAGTAGGCACTACCTTCGAATCTTATCTTGTCACGATATCGCATGTGGCCGTTGTGGACTACTCTTTGCTCCATTCGTACGCTATCATACAACAACTGTCAGCTAGTACGTCCTGAGCTCTGAAGTAGCCTTAGCTACTCCGGAAGACCGTTCCAACATGTGTTATTACTTCCTTATGCTCTTCCCACCTTAGTGGTTTAAGTGTAATTATCTCATCCTAACTATTCGGAGGAGACTATAGCTCATCATATACGTTAAATGAAAAACTAAATTACCGATAACTAATATCCATCTTTTAGATTTTACATTAAATCCTATAATTGTCGTTAACAAAAAGTATCATTTTCATTGTAGGACCAAACCCTGTTCACTATATGTATGCATGGTTAATTATCAAGAGCAAATGGCCGATTGCAAAGATTCTGATTTGGATAAACTTGAATATGTGCATCTAATATACTATTGCCATCATATTTGTGGGGTAGTTTATCCACTTTTGTTGTGGAAGAACATTGAATATGAATAAATTCCTCATCTTATTGTCGATCCCGGTCCTAATCTTCTTTAATAATTTAGGTTTTATAACAAAAAATAAATTCAGACAATGCAAAAGGTGACTCCATGTTTAGACATTTTTATCACTTTGTCAACTAGATAACGGTAGGGTCCTCGATCACGAAGAAGAAAGAAAAGACATAATCGACTTTCTTTTATGTTCGATAACAACCAATGATTAAATAAGGTAAAAGCTAAAGATGTTCTATGTACTTACAATTTTTATTTATTTTGAATAACGAACTCGTAAAATGACTATAATGCATATACCAGTTTTTTGATTCATTATGCATAATTTTTTACATATAGAAAAAGAGTATGTTATGAAAAAATAAAAACTAAAAAAAAAAAAAAAAAAAAAAAAAAACGAAAAAGATGTATATTATGCATAACGGTTTTTTACAAGTTCGTTACTCAAAATGAATAAAAATTATAAGTAAATAGAGCATCTTTATCTTTTACCCGATTACTCCGGGCTATCTAAAAGGGTAGTCGCCCTGGGATTAGTCGGCTCGCAATGTCGAGTCGGAACCCAGGTAAAAAAAAAAAAAAAGAAAAAAAAAAAAAAAAAGAGTCCAAGTAATATCGCATATATAGTTTATTTAAATCGAACCAGCAATATTATGGAACCAATGACCTATAAACAAATCGTTTTTATTTTTACTATCATCTTTTAAATTCGATGTTGTGTCTATACTCAAATAAAAGTATACTCTGGGCTCAAATTCTAGTGACTCTTTTCTGGCCCCTTGTACATAGCATGAACCCACGGAAGAGCCCAAAGTACTTAGGTGGCTCACTACTGGCTCGGTTCATTTTAAAACTCCCAGCCCATTGCATAATTTGACAGGGTCACAAGGTCGTTGGCAGTTTTGGGCTTTAACCCAATCCAAAAACCTGTACCCTTTCATTCTTTAGATTATACATACTACGTTTTTTTTTTTTTTTTTTTTTTTTTTTTTTTTATTTTTTTTTTTTATTTAAAACTGCTACAAATTTACAAACCATTTGCAAAAATGGTATACTTGTTTTAGGGAAGACCTTTTGTCAAAAAAAATGAACAGTACTACTTTAAGAAGAATTAACATGCACCTTCCTTTGTCTGTAACAAACTACTTTTAGTACAAATCTAGTATTATATTAATCTTTACTTTTGTCTGTAGTAAATATTGTGATAACGTTGAAAGTGCTGCATTTCTGTATTACTGTAACTGATTCAATTACGAGCACATTCATATATTTCATGCTCATGTCTTTGTTTTTAAACAATGGGAAAAACTTAGTAAGTTTAATTAACTTATCAAAGACTACAGAAAGGACCCAAAGCAACAGTACACTCTTCTACCACTAACATAAGTTGTATTGTGTTTTGTCGGCCATGCATGTGTTAGCTATGCTATAACGGTCTTGAAAGTGCATTGGATTGGGAACCCCGGTACACATTTAAATAAGATTTGACAAACCGGGTGATAGAAGTCTCTCGTTGTTCACATATTTTTACTTGTGATAGTCAAATAATTTACATATTGTGGTAGGTTAATCTCGGATTACCTATCCTGGTTCACATTCTCACTTTTCTTAAACATGACAATTGTGGCAGTGTAGAAAACCAAAGTATATGATCTCGGACTCCGAATCCGGTTATAGTATATAATTAAAACAAGATAATACTCTGTAGTAGTTATTATATTTGGAAAGAATTTACGAATTTGTAGCAGTTTTATAAAAACTTCTTTTACTACAAAGTGTCTTGTATTAAAATCAATTCTAGTCGTCAATAATGGATCAAAGTGTTCATACACACCTAATGGAGATTTGTTTATCTTCATACTTATTAATCCTTTTGATACTTTCAAATCCAGAAATACTTGCTTTCACATCATTTCTACAAATAGTTTTAATCTTTTTAAATTCTAAGTTTTTTTTTTTTTTTTTTTTTTTTTTTTTTTTTTTTTTTTTGATTAAAAGGTTCTTACTCTAGTAAAATATATTACTCACAAAAAAAATAGTTAAGTACAGGAAATGTGGTTGAGCATCACATTGGCTATAACCAAAAACGCACCTATTATGTTTCCAACCAAGCTAACATGAGATTGACATGCCAATCACAAAAACTACATAAATCTAGCCACTATATATACTAAGCATTAACAGTCACGAATTAGAGAGCTAGGTAACTTCCAAATGCGTAGAAACGAGTCCACCCGCGGAGACTTCTTAAATCTACATGTGAGTAACTTAAGACAGACGGTAGACATGATCACCTCAATAATGTCCTTTGAGATATTCATAGTTACTTTTGAGAACATTTATGCTGAAGTCTACCAACTAAAGTATTTTGTAGGACCATCATTGTGTCTACAAATTTACATGCATAGACTGTGAACTACTAGGCATATTGGGGGCACATAAGTTTCAACCTTCACTCATGCTACATACCATTTTTTCTATTAAATGCATGATCCATTAAAGGATACTCCTTTCCCCAATGAACCTAAAGGTGACTAAAAGATCATACATGATGAGTTGATGGTACATACAAGTATTTGAGATCTTCATTTTTCACATTTATTTTACTGTAGTGGTGGGATAGTTGTAAAAGTACACATTTAACTTAATGGTGGGACCTTTGAATAATTTCATGAGCTTCTTGATTTCTAACAAAGATATATATAAAGCAAATCTGAATAAAGAGAACCATTACATTTGCCAATCACGAATGTAACCATTATCAAATGAAACAAGGATGACACTTATTTCTTTCATTACGTTACCTAATAGGCTAATATCTAACTTAGTTCTTTTCAAAAAGTTAGTTGCGTTTCATGTAAATTTGTGTAAATCCCGATCTTGCTTTCAAGTTTCAACATCTTATGATATGCAATTATGCTTAGTAAAAACAAGTCCATGTTTATATGATCGTTGTAGTAATTAACAGGATCTCGATCACATATGATCGTGATCATCATATAAGACCATAAGTTCTCGACTGCATCTTCCTCATCTTGCTTAGATTAAATGCACTAACTAAAAAATCACAAATGAATAAACTTTGTTTAAATAGGAGTAAATTTTTAATATCAAATTTTACTAAAACCAGTAGCAAGAATTAAGCTAGTGAAAGAAGAATACAAGATTACTAGAGGGTTAGAACAAGCATTTATTGGATCATAGATCCATTCAATTCAAAGTGGATTGATACTCTAATAATTCAGAGCTTAAAAATCTAAATCCAAAATAACCTAATTTAGTAATTTAAGTTCATTATTCTTTTCAGAAGTTTTTTTTTTTTTTCACACACGCATACCACATATCTCACATTATCTTACATTTGTCTCCAATAAAACTTGAATCAGGCCACAACCTCTTCGCAGATGAACACACTCACATACCAGTACGTCGAAGACCGGTAATTAATTGTATCAATTTTCTTATTGTTATCATGTTTAGAAATTTAAATCTTACGTTAGTTACTTTATCATATTATTCATATATTGTGCATATTATTACTCTCAATACATATTACTCAACATTAACTAGAGATTAGAACTTTGGTTAGGATCTTCCGATCCAACCGATCTTACTATCCCGCTTTTACAATCTCCATCTTGCAAAGGTAAAAACGATTCATTCTTAACAACCTTATCATATGCCATGTCGTGAGGTTGGCCGTCTCTTATTTTGACATTGTACCAGATACTGTTTGGCTTTTCCTCTCTAATATTCTTCCAATGAGGATTCTCTTCATCCATCTAAGTTTAAGAGGATTTATGAGATTGCATATATTTGGGATTATTGGAAATATAATAAGGAAATATGGAAGGTACTTAATTTCGTTAGCTAGGTATGTTTAAACAAATATTAAGTTGCCGAAGTGACCTTAATGCAACAGCAAGAACTCTAGTAAATAATCTGAAAGATGAAATTACCAGACGATGAAACCGCGTTTCATTCATCATTGTGCTACATATGAAGTGCACCAGTTTCAAGTTCTTGCCATGCAAAAAGATCAAATTAACAACAAACATCAACATTCTACATGGAAGGAAACAATTAATTGAAAAAAGAAAGGTAAATACTCCATACTATATATATACAGTACGTTGCAGCTTTCAATTAAATACACAACAAAAGAGACAGTGCCATAAAGTGGCCTTAATATTTAATTTTAGGAAAGCAAGACATATTCCTTTCAGCAAAAAAGCAATGTATTCTTATTCATCTAGTGCGGTCATGATTAACATTTTACAATGTGCCCAAATTAAGAATTCAATAATAGGATTACTTATTACTTGTAGAAGTCAAACTCCCTCTTTCTTTTTAATATAAAAGGGGCAAAAAGAAAGTGTAAAGAGTTTATCTTTTTCAGCATTTTGTGTGGATTGGTAGAGGCCAATTATACGTGTACGTCGAGCATCGTTTAAGTTTTATCTTTTGTGCGATACTAGCTACTAACCACAAATTTACGAGGATATGATTTTCGTAAGAGGTTGCAATTTCGACTCTATTTATGCATCTGTTGACTCAGGTTATATTTGATCTGTAAATAGTCTTAGCATACATTGTTAGAATATGTGAATCATAAAAGTACTATAAACACATAATCATCAAAGCTCACGCAGCGGAAAGATCTACAACAACATGTAAATTAATTAACTAAAAATTAAACAGAAAGCGTACCTTTTTTATTCTTAGCAAGAACAAGGAATCAGATCTTACAAGAACAAGATAAACCCTAATTAGGGTTTATGGTATGGATCGACTAGGGTTAGTCGAATAGGGCAAGATCACCGCAAGCTAAAAGAAGCTTGTCACCCGTTCTTGTACACACGCAATGCTAGCGTTCCAATGGGAAAAGCTAGGTTCTAATCACAAACAACACCAACACTTATTGTTTAAGCAAGAACCGAAAACCCTAGGTGATAGGGTGTGATCGATCGGCCAAACAAAGAGGAAGAAGAAGAAGAAGTTGGCTTGTTTGAGAATTAGAGATTAGGGATTAACCAACACAATGGAATTGTATTTATAGGCTATCCCAACTTCTCTTCCAAGCAAACAAAACCGACCCATAAACCACTAGGGGTACTTCGGCTGGATCTTAACCCAATTAAAGGGTTCTAGATCCTTCTCTTCCTACTTTACACATTTAGTCCTTTAACGGACGTTATCTCTAACTCCGTTAAGTACTAACCGTCGTTAAGTGTTGTTTTTGTGAAATGAATAAATAAAATATATTTAATTTATTCAAACCATTGGAACTCTCACGTATTGTGTGCAATCCCGAGTCTCGGGTTCGAAACCGGACATACAAATATTAATTTATATCCACAAACTCTAACAGCACCCACTTGGATATTCATTAATATCGTAATGACATGGGCTAGTCTAGCTTAACAGATCCCAATGCCCCCAGATCGAACCGAGTATGGTTTTCCTGGAAAAACCACGTGATGAATTTAATCATCATACTTATCCTTTTGTTACTAATACCGCGTTAATATGGATATGGATCTTGGTCATTCCATAATTAACAATAGTTTCTCGTTTGTACATAATTGATCAAGATTACCAAAACATCTGAACGTCTTCCAGATAGACTTTGGGCGTGGCCACGCAAACATCTTGTCAATCCTACGAGTGGCCTAGCAGTATTAAATTTCAACACAAAGTTGAAGGAACAAATCCTTTATTGACTACGAGCGTGACCCTCGAACTTTGCATCACCTCCGAAAATAGCCCTTATAACTACCTTTTACGGATAACGTTAGACTATCTTACAGAAAATGAGCTACATCCTTGGCAGTCACCTGGTATCTCAAGTCTGAGGATAAATATTCATGATATACTTGATGACGACGATCCATAAAGTATAATCATGTAGTTGGGATAAGTCCTATATTCAATTTATCCAATATTGAATATCATGTGATATTGGTATCTCAACCTTACAGTACATTCTACCAATCCTCACATTTGTCTTTATTTAATGATATTCTCATATCATTAATCGACAACGGACAATTTAGAATAACGTGAGTTATTCACGGATTTAAACATGCAAATATAGGATACAATATTATAAACGAGAATAAACGTTATCCACACTTTATTTCATTAAAATAATATTTGTTTAACATCCCTTATCCAAATACTAACTAGATCAATGCATGATAGTTCTCATTAATGAATTATGCCACAAGTCATGTTCCACATACTTGTTGACAAGGCATAAATCAACTAATGTTGATCTATCGGAATTTTGAGAATACTTATTTCAATAATGAAATTCTTGTATGTGTGCATTCATCTATCTAGATATTGCCACATACTTCATAAAATGCGTGACATCCTTATGCACGAATTTATAACAATTAAACTACCAAACCTTTGTAGTTAAAGTATTCTAATTCTTTATGTATGATGCAATTATGCTCTTATTGAGCATAACTAGTATACATGGTCTCCTAATAAAGATGAGCTCCCACCATGACTAGTATTGAGTATCATCTCAATCTTACTAGCATTATTGTATGTAAACAACAATATGCTTTTTTAAAGTTCCGTAAACTTTTAACATTTATCGTGTAATGTTTGATATCTTCAAATCCTTCAAGATTTGACCACAATATCAATCAAGCAATAACTTGCCATATGGTCTGTATTTAGAATTTTGGAGCAAATCCAGGCTGAGGATGTAAATTCTAAACCATATCCATTACACTTAACTATCTAATAATCATAATTAGATATTAATGTTGTCAATCATCTTTTATTCAAGCATGATACAACAAGCAACATGATTTACATGAATAATCCTTTCGTCAACCTTAGATTTATTCATGTCATATCTTTTCAAAGATATGTTACTATCTAGATTATTCTAATAGTATATCGTGTTCTTTTTTAGAATCAGTTATTATTACCGCTTATGCTTATAATCAAATAAACATATATTCCAAGGTTTTATTTTCTAAATTTCCATGTGAAGTTTCATTCCAAACTAAGACTTAACATATAAATGTTAATGGAATGTTACTTCCTATATGTTATTCAACATATATGAAATAAGAAAATAAATGTATCACTCCCACTAGCTTTTAGGAATATTAAGAAATATATTATTTAATTATAAATCAGAACTCGATTTAATAACTAAAATAAGTATATCTTTTAGATGCATGCATTAATCCATTTACAAATGATTTGCATTTTGTATACTGCTAAAGATTATTTGAATTCAAAACTCCTTTCAATTACTTTCCGTCCTCGCACAAGTAATTATCCAAGAAAGAGTTTTGATATTCCATTGTTAATTTCATGAAACTAATAATGACAATCATAATCTTTATCTTAACTATCTATAATGGAGGAATGGTCAACATAGGAAAAGTGAAAAGTCAATGATTGTGAAATGTTGAAAATAATGTATTCCCCATTTTGCCCTTCTCAGTTAACAAACGCACACGCACACACAAATACACACACCCATATCTCCAATCTCCAAACCGTATTTCTCAGCTCTCTCTCTCTTACTTTAACCTAAAATACACACAACTCTCTCTCTCTCTCTCTCTCTAAACCAACACCGCCGCTTGCATAATCTGTCGCTAGCACCTCCACTAATAACTGCATCCGCTACTACTGCCGCCACCCTCATCGGAATCCGCCGCCGCCACCACCACCGGTTTCTTTGAATATATCGATATGACCGGTTTTGGTTTAGGTGGTTTTGGCAGGTGGTTTTCGTTTAGGTTGTTTAGGCTGGTGGTTTTGGTTTTGATTCAACCGGATCTGGTTTCTTTGCTTTTGGGTGTTCTTGGAACCAGTTGTTTTTACAAGGTGAAATGTTTATCTGCAGTATTTTTTTTTCTACTTTGTGCTATATGGTTGTTATGAAACATATTAGTATTGGTACTATAGCTTTAAATAATTGCATAATTTAACATATCACTCAGCTTTATAGATAAGTACTTGCTGTGAGTTAGGGGTTAAAATGGGTGTTATAACGTCTCATAACTCGAAAATTATTGATCCAAGGTATAATGGTCAAAGCTTAGATTAACATTGTTAAATTAACTTTGTTAACGATACATATAATAACAACTTATGAGGACCATGTTGCTGATACAGGCGGGCTTCAACTTTCTGCAACGCCTGCAACAAGTTACTATATTATTCCTGAAGTCCCGTAGGCCGATCACATAAGGAAACTGTAAGTAATCTAACTAAATCCTATAAATATGTTCTTAAGCTTATATTCACATCCAACAATGTCGATGCACTCTTTTTTCGAATCTGTTGTTGGTGACGCTACTGTTAGAGGTTGTTGTTTAGAACAATTTTGTAATTCTGTTTATTTAAATGACGATTTATTTGTTAGAAACGTTTCATTTGTCTTCCTTTTTTACAGGCACGTTGCGACACCCGGTAGTCCTTGATTTTGAATCAGGGGCGGTTTATCCACTTCCAAACGTCTACGGTAGAAGTGAACCACCTGCAGCTGATGTTGATGTTCACGACTCTCATTTGTTGGGAGCGTGTGCTACACAAGTTTTTTGAAGATGCTGTTGTAGGCGGGAGCTCTTTGCGAGGTAACCGTTGTGTGCATTGTTCACTTTTTTAAGATGTTTCTAACACGGCTATTGTGACACGTTTGATGGATGTTACATACCCTGCTGTTATAACTTGAGGTGCTATGGTTTCTGCAGATCGTTATTTTAGCTCGCAAGGGCCACATTTGCCCGACTGCTTCGGTACGACATCTGCAACAGGTGTGTACACGTGAAATTTTTTTCGATATAATTTGTTGGTAATGTTTTATCTATAATGTCATCTAATATAGTTATGCGTGTTATTGTTAAGTTGGTTGTTCTTTATGTAGGAAACACTTCTTACGCTTCTGCAAGTCATGCTCCCAACTCATCAGAAAACATGTTTGCTGAACCGCGATCGTCGGCCACTAGAAGAGGTTATGGTTCTTTATTTTCTTTGCCTGCGACCTTTACTCTATACTTGATAAAGAATGTTTGCAAATAAACTCTTATTTTTGTGTGGTTCAGGTCCTCCGAACGAGTATAGCCGGTTTGGTAAGTGCGATATCATATTCATTGGTCAAAATGTTACTTCATTTCATAACAGTCCGCTAAAATGTGTTGTTAATTCTCATTTAGATAGAAGGTTAGCTAAATCATATCATTTTTTTAGGGAGATGCTATCCAAGCTTTTGCGACCTTGGGTGATAGGAATTACTTTGATTCCCGCCCTGTTTAAGGTTGGTAGCTGTTATCGCTTGACCAATTATATCTGTGAAAGTGGCAACATCACTGCCCCACATAACACATGTATAAGACTTAGAAGAGCAGCAAAGTTTCAAGAGATACCGGATGCATAATGCTTTTCCCATCTATTACTTCAGATTCGGTAACTATGCTCAACTGTCTCATAGGCTTGATAACAATGAAATACTGACAGGCATGTTACTTTGCTTCTATACCCATCACATATGTTTATTACATCTACATGACACTGTCTTTATATTTTTTTAGATTACATCAGGAAGCTTGAGAATGTCACAGATGTGATCAAGCGTAAAGGTTTTACTTTCAGGAAAGTTAAAATTGAAAATCTAAGGTTATTCCTATCTCACGCAGCAAGCAATTACTCATTATTTTTTGTCCATCATGTGTACTAATATTTTCCATATTTATCTCTCAGTGGAACAACGAATTGTAACTTGAATGAAAGTCACACAGTTTCAAGGTTCTATCAACCCATATTCACTATTGCATTTATTCAAGTTTTTTCACAGATGTCGTTATCTCTGTTTACTGATAAGGGGGCTTACTGATACAGGGGTCATCCCTACAAAAAAATTTCATTTGTAGTTAAACTTTACGACGTAACTTTTCATTTGGTGACGTTTTTTTAGTTGTTATTGCAGAAATTGGTCGTTGAAGACGTCAATGAAGTAAAGGAGGCGAAGAAGAAAGGGTTCGGGTCAAAGCTAAAAGCTGTCACCAATAGCGTCAATAGCGTAAGTATTTCAGCTTATTACATAGATGTAGTCAGTGTTTGATGTTGACTCCCTTTTGCTTACAATAAATGGTATATTGCTTCATTTTTTGAGCTTATATTTTAATATGTTTCTCAACCATTGTTTGGCCTAAAATATTGTTTTTTTTAAGGGTTTAGTACCTGTTATTGGCCGTAGGTATGTAATGCGATGTTGTCCTAGATATAATCAAATGAGGCTTAATTAAAGTGACCATTATATGTGTTATATTTGTTGCTAAAGCCTTCTTTGACAGCATTTCAGTCCAACGTACAAAAAAAATGTCAGCTTAATGTACGAAAGATACGCAGGTATTAGCAATCTTTGACAGCACTTCATGAAAAAAACGCGTGATATGTTTGCTTAAACAGGGAAAAATGTGAGATTATTGACACACAAGCAACTTGCAACCATCCAACGTGTTTATAAAGACTCCAACCCCACGCAGACACGCACAATGGATTTTACTAATGAGGGTTTACTCACGACTGAAAATTTTGTTGGTTCTGATCCTGTGTATGTGATATTCTTTATATGCCTCATTTCAGTGTTTCCTTTGCCCATTTTCTTTTTATTCTTAGGATGTGTTTAATACTTTGGCAGTTTAAATTTTAGATCTTTAAAGTTCCAGGTTTGTGATTATTCATATGTCTAATGACCTGGGCTAACTCATTGCATTGGCTTAGTAACAGCGGCTTCATGATGAATTGATGATAGTTTATGTTTCTATAAATATGTTTTTTATTTTTCACATACTACTAAAACCAAACCTAGAAGCTCCCTCATAATTTATAGCAAGCATTTTCTATGAACACTTAGGGCCATGAGGTGATTTGTGTAGTAGAGACGGTACGTGGCATGCTATGTTCAACTTAATTAGTATTTAAAAGAATAATCATATTCGGTTTAATTAGTTTCGAAGAAAAAAGTAAAACAAGTTAACAGTTGATGTTAAAGTGGATATATAGCTTGCATGCTCAATTATGTGATTTTTCTCATATATGCTCACATACGTGTATGCAATGGATGAGCTTCAATTTTCAAGTTCATGATTAAAAACTATACGTATAAAGGTTAATGGTTAACTTCCCGTAAGAATACCATTTACCAGCAACTATTTTACGTACGCATTTAAAAATCTAACGAGCTACTCCTCCGCAACGCGGCGGGTCGTTCCTCTCGTTCTATTTATATCAAAATTTAGTAAGTTTGAGAGGTTTTATGTATGAGAACATATTTGTTTAATTCAAATTAGAAATTGAGCCAAAAATTGGTTCACCTTTTTATGATCATATGGTCAATTTTTCTAAATCTTAACTTCTTAACTACATATTAATGTGCTGGTTGAATGTTTGTGGTACGTAAGTAATTAAGATGTTGTGATTAGATTAGTCAATTACAATGAACTTTTGTGTGCGAGTGGTGCCCAAATAGAATCCGTTTGAATCAACATTAATTTAATCAGGTAGTTGCATTTTTTTTTCGCAATTACATTTTGATATTTTCGTGTTCTATTTTGAATGTTACACGAAACTCTTACTACAATATCGCATATCGTTAATTGTCTGCCGCTAGGAATTTTCGTTGCTATGCACGGGTACTCGCCTAGTATATTTAATGTGCTTAGAAAGAATTTCAATCACATTTAATTGCTTAAGTGTGTTTGATAATCTTTTCACATATTAAATATGTATACAAATTTTGTCCATATGATTTCTACACAAGAATTTAAATCTCTAGGATTTTCATTTCCATTGTAGAAATTCATTTCCTTTCTATAGTGTTACTATAGAATTTAAGATCAACTACGTTTCCAAACTAGTTGTCTTTTTGGACTGCATCTTATTATTCATAGTATGAGTAATTTGCCAAATAAACATTTGTAATTTTTAACAGGCATATCACGATCCTGTAACTCATAACCCTCAACATATTCTACAAATATTTGAGATATCCTTGCGGATCTATGAATTAAGAATTCCATCATCTTTGAGATTTAACACTAACATGTTAAATCCTCATTATGATTTTGCTAGCGTATTTAGAAGATTATGTATCTTGTAATCTTTTATCTTTTGAAGATAAAACTCCCACTCGCCTTTTGCAATTTATAGATTACCTATAAATGCTTAGCAAATAGAGCAACACAAAACTTATTCTCTTTTGGGACTTTACAAATACATATTGACAGTTCCTAACCTTAATTTGTTAATAACCTACTCAACAAGTAGTTTAACAATGGCGTCTTATTAATCTTCTAGGTTGGAGTCTAATTGAGTATATTCAATCCATACTCAATTTCTAACCTTGATATCTTTTAGGAAGATTAGAAGATATAATTATCTTTAATCAAACAATTTTTCAAGAGTTTGATTTTCCTAACTGAACATACCATAAATACTATGTATTTCATTAGGATTAATATTGTAAGTTAATCTTACAATATATAAGATAAATATATATATCGTATTGGCTTACCTATTTACCAACTAAATCACTTTACTGGTACAGATTTCACCTATCGTCACACTGGAAATGCGTGACTATATGCATATAGTCACACACGTTTTTTTTGGTGTGTGTGACAAAAAGTCGCGCCACCATAGGTATCATATGGTCACATTGTTTAGTTTGTGGCCGTTTTCATCGAAAAAGAGTGACCAAAACCCGAATATGTGTGACTAATTAGGCACAAGTTTTGTTGGATTCATCAGTATGTGTGACTATTTCTCATCCTATGGCCACACGAAAATATAATAAATGTGACGTTTGTAATGATTTAGTCACACATCGTGTGTTGTTTTTTTCGAGTTAGTCACATACAATTTAAAAAACAGTGGCCAAAAGTGTTAATAAGTGTGACCATACGCTGTTTAAAGTGAAGAAATGTGTACTATTGATCATCCAATGGTCACATGAATTCTTAGTTTGTGTGGCCTTTTGTAATATTTAGTCACACAAAGCATGTTTGCTTTGGGTATTTAGTCACATACAATTAAGCATATAGTGGCCAAAAGTGTTAATAAGTGTGACCATATGCTGTTTTAAGTGAAGAAATGTGTATTTTGTGTGACTATTGATCATCCAATGGTCACATGAATTCTTAGTTTGTGTGGCCTTTTGTAATATTTAGTCACACAAAGCATGTTTGTTTTGGGTATTTAGTCACATACTATTAAGCATAAAGTGGCCAAAAGTGTTAATAAGTGTGACCATATGCTGTTTTAAGTGAAGAAATGTGTATTTTGTGTGACTATTGATCATCCAATGGTCACATGAATTCTTAGTTTGTGTGGCCTTTTGTAATATTTAGTCACACAAAGCATGTTTGTTTTGGGTATTTAGTCACATACAATTAAGCATAAAGTGGCCAAAAGTGTTAATAAGTGTGACCATATGTTGTTTTAAATGAAGAAATATGTATTTTGTGTGACTATTGATCATCCAATGGCCACATGAATTTTATGTTTGTGTGGCCTTTTGTAATATTTAGTCACACAAAGCATGTTTGTTTTGGTTATTTAGTCACATACAATTAAGCATTAAGTGGCCAAAAGTGTTGATAAGTGTGACCATATGCTGTTTAAAGTGAAGAAATTTGTATTTTGTGTGACTATTGATCATCCAATGGCCACTTGAATTTTATGTTTGTGTGGCCTTTTATAATATTTAGTCACACAAAGCATGCTTATTTTGGGTATTTAGTCACATACAATTAAGCATAAAGTGGCCAAAGTTGTTAATAAGTGTGAGGGTTAATTCTACATATAGGTAACGAACTTTCCAAAATTTCCTATGTTAGGTATTCGACTATCAAAAATACTATGTTAGGTAATGAAACTTGTTGCAACGTTCAATGTTAAGTAATATGACTACGTGTCGGTTAACTCTATTTGCACCGTTAGTCCTTTTCTCCGTTATCTCCTAACGAGATAGAAATGGTTTACACCGTTAGTCCTATGGGTTAACACTATTTGCACCGTTAGTCCTTTTCTCCGTTATCTCCTAACGAGATAGAAATGGTTTACACCGTTAGTCCTATGGGTTAACTCTATTTGCACCGTTAGTCATTTTTTACGTTTTCGTCCGGTTTTTTACGTTTTCGTTCGATTTTTTACGTTTTCGTCCAGTTTTTTACGTTTTTCGCCCGTTTTTTTTTTACGTTTTCGTCCTGTTTTTTACGTTTTTCGCCCGCTTTTTTACGTTTTCGTCCGGTTTTTTTACGTTTTCGTCCGGTTTTTTACGTTTTCGTCCGGTTTTTTTACGTTTTGGTCCCGCTTTTTTACGTTTTCGTCCGATTTTTTACGTTTTCGTCTGGTTTTTTACGTTTTCGTCCGATTTTTTAACGTTTTCGTCCTGTTTTTTACGTTTTCGCTCGCTTTTTTACGTTTTCGTCCATTTTTTTACGTTTTCGTCCGATTTTTTACGTTTTCGTCCGGTTTTTTTACGTTTTCGTCCGGTTTTTACGTTTTCGTCTGGTTTTTAACGTTTTCGTCCGGTTTTTTTACGTTTTCGTCCGGTTTTTTACGTTTTCGTTTTTTACGTTTTCGTCCGATTTTTTACGTTTTCGTCAGGTTTTTTACGTTTTCGTCTGGTTTTTTACATTTTGGTCCGGTTTTTTTTTACCTTTTCGTCGGTTTTTTTTTACGTTTTGGTCCCGCTTTTTTACGTTTCCGTCCGAATATTTTACGTTTTCGTCCGATTTTTTACGTTTTCGTTCAGTGTTTTTTACGTTTTCGTCTGGTTTTTTACATTTTGGTCCGATTTTTTTACCTTTTCGTCCGGTTTTTTACGTTTTCGCCCGCTTTTTTACTTTTTCGTCCGGTTTTTTTACGTTTTCGTCCACTTTTTTTACGTTTTCGCCCGTTTTTTTACGTTTTCGTTCTGTTTTTTACGTTTTCGCCCGCTTTTTTACGTTTTCGTCGCGTTTTTTACGTTTTCGTCTGTTTTTTTAACGTTTTCGTCCGGTTTTTTACGTTTTCGTCCGAATATTTTATGTTTTCGTCCGATTTTTTACGTTTTCTTCAGGTTTTTTTACGTTTTCGTCTGGTTTTTTTACGTTTTCGTCCGTTTTTTTTACGTTTTCGTCTGTTTTTTTTCGTTTTCGCCCGCTTTTTTTACATTTTCGTCCATTTTTTTTCGTTTTCGTCTCGCTTTTTTACGTTTTCGTCGTTTTTTACGTTTTCGTCGGTTTTTTACGTTTTCGTCCGGTTTTTTACGTTTTGGTCCCGCTTTTTTACGTTTTCGTCCGATTTTTTACGTTTTCGTCTGGTTTTTTACATTTTGGTCCGGTTTTTTACCTTTTCGTCCGGTTTTTTACGTTTTGGTCCGCTTTTTTTACGTTTTCGTCTGAATATTTTACGTTTTCGTCCCATTTTTTACGTTTTCGTCAGGTTTTTTTACGTTTTCGTCTGGTTTTTTACATTTTGGTCCGATTTTTTTACCTTTTCGTCGTTTTTTATGTTTTCGCCCGCTTTTTTACTTTTTCGCCCGGTTTTTTTACGTTTTCGTCCAGTTTTTTACGTTTTCGTCCGTTTTTTTACGTTTTCGTCCTGTTTTTTACATTTTCGCCCGCTTTTTTACGTTTTCGTCCGGTTTTTTACGTTTTCGTCCGGTTTTTTTAAGTTTTCGTCTGGTTTTTTTAACGTTTTCGTCCGGTTTTTTTACGTTTTTGTCCGAATATTTTACGTTTTCGTCGATTTTTTACGTTTTCGTCAGGTTTTTTACGTTTTCGTCTGGTTTTTTACATTTTGGTCAGATTTTTTTACCCTTTTCGTCCGGTTTTTTTACGTTTTCGCCCGCTTTTTTACTTTTTCGTCCGGTTTTTTACGTTTTCGCCAGTTTTTATGTTTTCGCCTTTTTTTACGTTTTCGTCCTGTTTTTTACGTTTTCCCCGTTTTTTTACGTTTTCATCGGTATTTCGGTTTTTACGTTTTCGTCCGGTTTTTTAGTTTTCATTGTTTTTAACGTTTTCGTCCGGTTTTTTTACGTTTTCGTCCGAATATTTTACGTTTTCGTCTGATTTTTTACGTTTTCGTCAGGTTTTTTACGTTTTCGTCTGGTTTTTTTACATTTTGGTCCGATTTTTTTACTTTTCGTCCGGTTTTTTACGTTTTCGCCCGTTTTTTTACTTTTTCGTCCGGTTTTTTACTTTTTCGTCCAGTTTTTTACGTTTTCGCCTTTTTTTTTACGTTTTCGTCCTGTTTTTTACGTTTTTCGCCCGCTTTTTTACGTTTTCGTTGGTTTTTTACGTTTTCGTCGGTTTTTTTACGTTTTCGTTCTTGGTTTTTAACGTTTTCGCGTCCGGTTTTTTACGTTTTTGTCCGAATATTTTACGTTTTCGTCCGATTTTTTACGTTTTCGTCAGGTTTTTTTACGTTTTCATCTGGGTTTTTTACATTTTGGTCCGATTTTTTTAACTTTTCGTCTAGTTTTTTACGTTTTCGCCCGCTTTTTTACTTTTTCGTCTGGTTTTTTTACGTTTTCGTCCGTTTTTTTTACGTTAAAAAATCAGACCAAAACGTAAAAAAACCAGACCAAAAACGTAAAAAACCAGACGAAAAAGTAAAAAAGCAGGCGAAAACGTAAAAAACCAGACGAAAAGGTAAAAAAATCGACCAAAATGTAAAAAACCGGTCGAAAACGTAAAAAAACCTGACGAAAACGTAAAAAAATCGGACGAAAACGTAAAAAATTCGACGAAAACGTAAAAAAGCGGGACCAAAACATAAAAAACCGGACGAAAAGGTAAAAAACCGGACCATAATGTAAAAAACCAGACGAAAACGAAAAAAAACCTGACGAAAACGTAAAAAATCGAACGAAAAAGTAAAAAAGCGGGACCAAAACGTAAAAAACCGGACGAAAACGTAAAAAAGCGGACGAAAACGTAAAAAAATGGACGAAAATATAAAAAAGCGGGCGAAAACGAAAAAAAACAGAAGAAAACGTAAAAAAACGGACGAAAACGTAAAAAATCGGACGAAAACGTAAAAAAATGGACGAAAACGTAAAAAAGCGGGCGAAAACGTAAAAAACAGGACGAAAACGTAAAAAAATCGGACCAAAACGTAAAAAACCAGACGAAAATGTAAAAAACCGGACGAAAACGTAAAAAATCGGACGAAAACGTAAAAAAGCGGGACGAAAACGTAAAAAACCGGACGAAAACGTAAAAAACCGGATGAAAACGTAAAAAAGCGGGCGAAAACGTAAAAAACTGGACGAAAACGTAAAAAATAGAACGAAAACGTAAAAAACCGGACGAAAACGTAAAAAAGGACTAACGGTGCAAATAGAGTTAACCCATAGGACTAACGGTGTAAACCATTTCTATCTCGTTAGGAGATAACGGAGAAAAGGACTAACGGTGCAAATAGAGTTAACCGACACGTAGTCATATTACTTAACATTGAACGTTGCAACAAGTTTCATTACCTAACATAGTATTTTTGATAGTCGAATACCTAACATAGGAAATTTTGGAAAGTTCGTTACCTATATGTAGAATTAACCCTAAGTGTGACCATATGCTGTTTAAAGTGAAAAAATGTGTATTTTGCGTGACTATTGTTCATCCAATGGTCACATGAATTTTTATTTTGTGTGACCTTTGGTACTATTTAGTCACACATCGAATTAAACAAAGAGTGACCAATAATGTTGGAGCAGAGTTGCTACTGCTAGCAGTACTAAGGTAGTGCTGCTGAAGCAGAGTTACTGCTGCTAGTACTATGCTAGTGCTGCTGGAATGAGTATATATATTATATATAAAACAATATTAAAAACCACAAGAAATTTCAAATTGAATTAAACTCGAATGTATATAACTGGACAGAATATACAATTGTAATGTCGTACTTAATTAATCAAATATCTAAAGACTTTTGAACCTTCACCCCTTTAGCAGTTTGCCTTAAGTCGTTAGCAGATATATATTGTTTCTTCGATGGTGCCTGTGGTACACATTTAGTCACATGGTTTGTTGGTGTAACATGTAGTAAACAAAAGACGCTTCTATCAAACATTGAATTACATATGAATAATTATATATGTAGGTTGAAAAAACACATGTACGTACCACCTCTTCAAAAATAACTTGATCCTTTGGCCATGCAACGAAACTACCTTCAACATTCTTAACTATTTTTAACCCATTATTTGCTACGTCCGGTACGCATGCTGCATCAACTAACGATTCATCAATCGACACTTTGTAGCAATCACTTGGGAGTGGTCGGTTATGCAGCACTTGCTTTCAATGAGACTGGTATACGGTACCCAAAGCAACAATATTTGTTTGCTTTATAATCCACAGTTTGCACTTAAGTGCCTACAAAAAAAGAATTTTTATGTATATATCAGAAATTATTTAAACAAAAGAATAACAAGAAACATGTTGAAATACATACTGTTGGCAGTGCTTGTGTTAGAGACACATCTTGTTGCGATTGGGAATCTGGAGACCCGTTTCGTCGCTTCTTTTGCTTTGGCTTATTGGGTCCGACAGTTTTAGCAAGTTCCTATATGTATATATAAAACACGTTACATTATTTAAACAAAAGAGTAACAAGAACATGTTGAAATACATACTGTTGGCAGTGGTTGTGTTGGAGACGACACATTTTGTAGCGATTGGGAATCTGGAGACCCGTTTCGTCGTGACTTAAGGTTATGCTTAGGCCTGATAGTTTTAGCAGCAGGTTCCTATACGTATATTTAAAACACGGTACATTAGTCGATCATGTATGTAAAATTCAAAAATCAAAGGGCGATCTTTTATTACTATACTTACCATTGTTTCCGTTACCTTTTTAGAAGTTTCAAGGCCATTGGATTTCTCCTCAATTCCCGCATCTTTAGGACTTACAACACCACTTGTCTGAGTGCCATTGGAGTCACCTGCAATATTGTCAATGGCCATTGGAGTCACCTGCAATATAAATTAAGAAATACAGTCACTCATCAGTTTATGTTCAATGCCTAGTATCATTAGCATCAGTGGTGTTAGCATTAGAAAATGAAATTGTTAACAACATAAAAAATGGCTTACAACTGAGGCTATTGGCGATGGTTCAGTTGGCAGAGTTATATTCATCCCTTTATCATTCAACTGTTGCAGAATTTGAGAAAGCACTATATTTGTGTTTTCCACCTCACCGGATAATTTATTGACCTGCACATCTTTTTCGGTCATCTCGGCGGACAATTTTTTGATCAATTTATCTTTTTCTTCACGCTCGCGTCTCTCATTATCCAGTTGAGTTTGAAGTAAGGCAATTTTTTCATTGGCTTCTTGTTTTCTTCGAGGAAGGCCAAAATACTCTTTGTATGTTACTGCACCTCCCACTCCTCTGGCATAACCGCCCTTTTACTTACCAAATACAAATGTCATGGCATCAGTGCCATCATCAAAATTCGATGTTCCTTCCTTGATCTTGTCATCAGCTTCTTTCTGCACAAAAAATATAGGAAATG
This sequence comes from Artemisia tridentata subsp. tridentata, assembly GCA_021014915.2. Taxonomy (NCBI): domain Eukaryota; kingdom Viridiplantae; phylum Streptophyta; class Magnoliopsida; order Asterales; family Asteraceae; genus Artemisia; species Artemisia tridentata. The sequence goes on from CP139504.1 coordinate 23,778,118, forward strand.
TTGGGATTAAAAGTCTTCTTGATGCTGTTAGAGTAACTGCTGGTATACAAGCTACTACTGCTAGCACACAGTTAAATGTTGCTGCTATATAAGCATAATAATAGAATTAGCAGTCAAACTTACAAGTTCATCTCCCTTTGATTTAATATCATCATTTGGGTATTCGCCGTCTTTGTTTACCCTTCCTTTCACCCACATTACATCACGGGGGGGTTCTTCATCCGCTTCAATGGGGGGGGGGGGGGGGGGGGTTCTTCATCCGCTTCATCTCTTTATTTTCGATCTAATAAACATCAAATGCATACCCATGTAAAATTAAACCAAGATAAATGAAAATATGAGGATGCTTACACATGTACAGTTAAAACAAGATAATCGAAAATATGAGGGTATTAATTAATGCAAATGTGCAAATTGGGCAATGTAAACAGATTCATTTCTCATACTGATCGTCTCTTAATTGGTAAAACAAACATTGTGTAATCTTACCATTTTCTCTTTGACATAAGCATATCCACCTCGTCCCATTTTATGCTAATAAATATTTTGGGAACGCGCCATTTTACCTTTCTCAAATTTCTTCTAAAAACACAAAATCATAAGGCGTTTAGATGCGGTAATGCTGCAAACTGAAAATAATAAAATGACATATACACTTAATTAAAGATGACTAATTAAAACCTTGTATGCTTCGGTGGTCGTGTATTTAACATACTCGACCCAGTCTTCTGATTTCATTATTGTATTATACAAGTCCGGGACTTCATTCAGTTTGGAAGGTGTATTTAGGTTGGGCAAAATGTAGTTGAATTTGAGCTTCCTTCTATAATTCCTTAGCATTTTACCAAGACGAATCATTATCAATTTTCTGTATTTGACGTCAACAACAAAAAATTTCTGAAAAGATTAACACAATGTTGTTAATTAGTTGCACATAATGTAACTGCATACATAAACTTATGTAGTACTGGGTTACAAAATAGTATATATGTACCAAGATTTCATCCCATAGTTTATCTCTTGATTCTTTATTCACCTTCTTCCAGTGTAGAATCTTCACACCTATCTGCTCACGAGCCACATCTCCTAAAAAACTCACAAACACTGCTCTGTTTTCCCCTGTTACCCTACCGAATGCATCGAAGGTTACCTTGAGCTTTATTGCACCAGGTTTGTCATGCTTCGCGCGAAACTTTACTAGCCTGGTTGAGCCCCTCTTAGCTAGTATCTCAGGTGTTTGGTTGGTTACAGGCTCATCTATATCTTCTTCATCAGAAGACTTTTCGGATTCATATTCTAAGGCGTTATCATCATGTACAATATGATCAGGAGGAAGCAAAGTATGGTTATCAACAATGGGTTCAGTTTCCATGACTCTTGAGCAACAAAGGGTAAAAGAAAATGATTATGGCTTAGCTTGGAGAGTAATGGTGAGAGAAGATTTGATTTTTGTTTTTTATTTGCAGTCTTTTTTTTAAGGAGAGAAAAGAGGCTATACACCAAGAATATGAATCGTTGTGATTCAAAAAATTTCGATCCAAAAATTTGCCTCCAAGTTGTAATTTGAAATTAACAATTGAATTATTTGAAAATTTTGCCTTTGAACCTGTTAATTAAAGCATAAACTTGAATAAATCAAATTTTTGGCTCCAAATTTTATAGAGTACTATCTTAATAATCGCAAATAATGTATCATACTGTGCAACCATCACATCAACAGTACAAACTACTACCCATTTAACAAACCAAAATACTTACATAATTACTAGTTATTGTACCCTTACTAATTACATTTACAAAACACAAATTACTAATTACCTTTTTGTTATTTGGTTTCATTGTTTGCGTGCTTGTGTTTGCCATAAGAATGTGTGTGTTGATTAGGGTTTATTGATTTTTTTGTGTGTTTACAAATGACCGGGTAAAGGGATTAATTGCTGGTTGAATATTGAATTTGTGGTTTGGTTTAACTATAGCTGACGTGGCAAGATTTGTTTAAAAAAAAAAAAAAAAAAAAAAAAAAAAAAAACTAATGGTGATGACTGATGAAGCGAAAAGTGTACCTCTTTTAGGGGGTCATTTAAGCTCTAAATCGTATTTATTTGATCAAATATTGCCCTAAATCGTTCCTTTTGTCATTTTAGGTACTTTGGAGAAGAAATCTGGAAAAGGAAGCATTTTGGACGTTTTTGGAGCATAAAAGTGAAGAAAACGACAAAGTCTCAAAATCGGCTGGAAAAGTACCTTTGACGGCGTCAGGGATTGTTCCAGACGGCGTCATGGCTTGGCAAAAAAGGTGGATATGAAAAATACACATGATAAGCCAGAGAGTTTTGCAATGAAAAGTCTGACGGCGTCACCCTTTAAGGTGATCAAGGCCATCACGGTTTAAGTTAAAGAGAGACGGCGTCAAGCCCATTTCTGACGGCGTCAACCTTTGATAAGCCAGAGCGGATTTTGGAGCACTAAAGAGGGACGGCGTCAAGAAGGCCATCCGGGAACCCTAGAAACGGCGAGGTGACGGCGTCAAGATCTACAACGTGACGCCGTCAGATACTAAACTCTATATATAGTTTTGCAATTTTTTGTCATTAGTGTGCAACTTTGTGAGGAGAAACCCTAAGACGAATTTCTGCCATTTTTAAGGGTTTTCATACCCTTGGATCTCCCATGTTTAATTGAAGATAAGTAATCATTTAATCAACCAATATGTCTATGTGTTGTTTGATTATATCTTGTTCTTGTCTTTTGATTAACATGCTAGGCTAGATTTATCTTGTGTTTGCTTAGATCTAATGAAACCTAGCTATTGATTATCGGTTGTTAATGTGTTATTAATTGTATTGGATGATTGTTTATCGATGTTAGACTTAAGAAAACTGGCTAACCTCCTATACGGTAACTTGCTTGAACGTCTTAAGAAACATGAACCAATGCGTACTAAGGTTTTTATGGTTGTATTTAATGCATGATCGAATTCTAGTGATCCCATGTTAGGAGCTTCTTAGCCGGCTCGACATAGGAGTGAAGTAGGAGCTTGTAGAGTTGGGGAAGTACGTACACCACCCCACGATTGGTATTAAGGAATACACCCGTCATCCACGCAATTAATACACACTAATCAACCGGTAAAAGATAGTTAGGGAGTAAGGAAATCTAAGTAAACACATTTCTCTTCACATAAGTTTCACAACCTTTTCATTTTCAGTTATTTTATTTTATTTGCATTTGTAGTTATTTGGGTTAGTTGACTAGCAACTAATTCCGCCCACTCCTTCAAAACCCGAGATTTTACTTGCTTTCATAAAAATTATAAAAATACAAAAAGAATCTTCCCTCACCCTTAGACCTATTAGAGTAGTTTTTCAATCCTAACGACACTATTCCCTGTGGAGAACGATCAATCCCCCGTACTTACCACTACACTATACTACATCGGTCAGGTACACTGCCTGGTGGGGTTGTAAGCCTCTTGAGATCCCTCGAGAGGTAAAACCTGTTGTAAGGTCGCAAAACCACGCATCAATGACGTAACGGTGAAATCCGGCTATAGCCGGTAAATAGGGATGGCAACGGTTCGGGTTCGGGGCGGGTTTTAGTATACCCATAACCGAACCCGTTTATAATATACCCGTACCCGCCCCATATCCCACCGGATACCCGATTAATATTATCCATCGGTTTTTCGGGTTTCCCCGCGGGTATCAGTTATCCGTACGTAGTTGAATATTATATGGACAAAATTGGCGGTATTAAGATTAAGTCACGCTAAAATCCACCGAAAAATCAAAAGAAAATACTCTAACCACTCCCAACAATAACTCAGCTTTAAACTTTAACACAATGCCACGTCAGCTTTAACACACTCACCCTTAATTAACTGAGCTTTAGTTATACACAAGATGTTTAACGAATGAGCCGAGATGATATGGTTGTATACGAGATGTTTAACGAATGAGCCGAGATGATATGGTTGTATATATACGAGATGTTTAACGAATGAGCCGAGATAATATGGTTGTATACGAGATGTTTAACGAATGAGCCGAGATGATATGGTTATACACGAGATGTTTAACGAATGAGCCGAGATGATATGGTTGTATACGAGATGTTTAACGAATGAGCCGAGATGATATGGTTGTATATATACGAGATGTTTAACGAATGAGCCGAGATAATATGGTTGTATACGAGATGTTTAACGAATGAGCCGAGATGATATGGTTATACACGAGATGTTTAACGAATGAGCCGAGATGATATGGTTGTATACGAGATGTTTAATGAATGAGCCGAGATGATATGGTTGTATACGAGATGTTTATCGAATGAGCCGAGATAATATGGTTGTATACGAGATGTTTAACGAATGAGCCGAGATGATATGGTTATACACGAGATGTTTAACGAATGAGCCGAGATGATATGGTTGTATACGAGATGTTTAACGAATGAGCCGAGATTATATGTTTGTACATGATCAACACACCCAACAATAACTCACGCAACCTTTCTACCCTGTTTCATCATTTCTTAAAAGAGTTTAATTTCTAGACCAACCCTGATAGCTGGATGGTCTTGAGGCAACTCACGCAACCTTTCGACCTCTGGATCAGCATGATTATGCATCTGTAGCATAATACGAGTTATCTCACCTGGCAAATTGTTAATCAATTTGAGTTCTTTTTCTTGTTCATTGCGTAATCGTGTGAGGATAGCCTTTTGCACCTCTGCTAGTTAATTTATTAGCCACAGTGTTTGTGTTAAAATTAGTGATACTTGCGAGAGAGTTTTATAAGAAGTTGTGTGAGAAAACGAAGTGTTGTGAAAGTGGCTTTGATAGTGGAAAGCTGTTAAACTAGCTGTTGGAGGCTATTTTAAAAATCAGATTGAAAGTAAAAGTAACCGTACGAGTATTATTCAAATTCAAACGTAAAGTAACAATACAACATATTAATAACGAGCGGGATATTTAAAATTTAAAATTTAAAATTCAAATTAAAAAAAAGGGCGGGATATATTTAAAATTTATCAATTCAATTCAAATTCAATTCAATTTATAAATTGAAAATAAAGTATCAAATACAAATACATTAAACATGAAATAGAAATATATTAAACATGAAATAGAAATACATTAAATGTCAAATAAAAACTACGTTAACATAAACAACGATTGATTAACATAAACAACATACGATTAACATAAACAACGGACGATTAATAAAAACTATCATCTGAATCTGGGTAACCATCTTCAGAGGATTCGGAAGGTGTGAAAAAACCAGACTCCCACCTTTGCCTACGTTCTTCATCCTCCTTGGCTTGCCGCTCCAAACGATCAGCTTCCTTTTCTCTTTCAAGTGCTTCCATTTCCAGGAGGACTTGCATATCTGCTTCCTTTTGCCTAAGTTGTTCCTCAGTTAACCCAAACGGATTTGGGTCTTGGTTGGGAACCGGTTCATTTTCAGGTTGATTATTCACCGGAAAATTTTCCGGTTGGAAAACCGGAAAGATATGCTCGGGTGGAGTATGGAATTTTTCATTTTCACTAGTTGGGCTTGGAAACTGTTGGCCAAAATCCTTTTGGCGAGGTGGGCTTGGAAATTGTTGGCCAAAATCCTTTTGGCGAGGTAGGCTTGGAAATTGTTGCCCGAAATCTTTTCTGGAAGACATCTTGAATTTGAGATGCTTGGATCTTGAGTATTTGAGAAGTTTGGAATGTGTTTCTGTGTGACTTGTGCTTCAGAAGCATTGGTATTTATAGGGTACAAATGCACACGTTTTATTAACGTGACTTTGAATTTTAATTGTTGGGGCTAACCTGCGTTAACGCAGCGTTAATATGTTGTACTTTATCTTACGTTTGAATTTGAATTTGAATTTGAATTTTAATTTGTTAAGGCTGAGTTATTGTTGGAAGTGGCCTAAATATACCCATACTTCTCAAACACATCTCACACACAAACACATTCAGACTGCGATAGATATTAAAGCATGTATTTACATTAAACATGTACTAGAAAATATCAATTACCCTAATGAAAAAGTCAATTAGTCAATCCAACACCAAACACACTTCTAGATCAACTACACTAGTCAAATCCAAACCAAACACAAACCAAATCCGATCAATATTATCCATCTGTTTACTTTTGGCGCCTCTCGATGGTCCCTCTTCCCGCCTAAAGTATTGGGAACCGTTCGTATACCTCTCTAGCCTATTTGTACAACTCGACATGGAAAACCGTTCATAATCAACCGTACCATATACAACTCCTTTGATATTTTCATTAGAAAATAAATTTCAAATTTCAATGGCTGACTCCTCTTCAACTCCTTCTTCCAACAAAAACAAACGCCCAAGGGATGATTCTCCTCCACCAATGCCTGAAAAATATAAAAAATTTGGCATATCCCAACATATTTGGGAGAAATGTAGTGAAGGCCAGTATGGTGTTGAAAACGCATTGTTAGAAATTCACAACAAGCGTATAAAGATGTATGAAGAAAGGAACAAGAAAGATTTAGAGGTCATTGAGGAGCATCAGAAGAAAATTGAGGAGAGGAACAAAAAAATAGAAGAAGAAAGAGAGAAAATAGTTGATGTTTACAGAAGTATTGAAGCTAGTAAATATGTGTCTTAATGTATCTTTTCTTTATATATTTTACCTATGTAAATGTAAACTTATTTTGACTTGGTTTAATATATGAATGCAGTTATTATTACAAGTTTATGATATTTGAATGTAGTTATTATTATTGTACTGCTAGGTAAACAATTGTACTGCTAGCGAAATGTTGTACTGCTGGGTATACTTTTAGCAGTGGTTGGGTGTGCAGGGTAGTTTGTATCACTTTTTACTTAAAGGGTATAAACCCCCAATTGCTGCACACAATCACATTCACGCACACATTACTCTCTCTCTTCCACTCCCTAATCGAATTTTAATCGGCAAATTGCAAAACCCCCAAATCAAATCATAATGTCGAACCTAACTTTTACCGAACCTCATAATAATGTTGCATTTTTAGAAAAATCCAATGAGTCTGTAGATTTTATTGAGATCATTGATTTCCTTAATGCAAGCTATATTAAGTTTGCATTAACAGTAAAACCTACTATATATACTTCCAACGTTATCCAGTTTTGGTCGTCTGCTAAGGTCAAAACTATTAATGGGGAAGCACAAATCCATGCCCTTGTAGATGGGCAGATGATTATCATTACAGAGGCGTCTATTCGAAGAGATCTTCTCCTAGATGATGCTAACGGAGTTGAGAATCTTCCAAATACTACAATCTTTGAAAAACTTGCACTGATGGGCTATGAGAGATATACAGATGCTTTAAAGTTCCAAAAAGGTAATTTTTCTCCTCAGTGGAAATTCTTAATTCATACTGTCTTAATGTGTCTAAGTCCAAAGACCACTACATGGAATGAATTTAGCAGTAATTTAGCTTCTGCTATAATTTGTTTGGCTGAAAATACTCAAAGATTTAATTTCTCAAAATTAATTTTTGATAATATGGTTAAGAACTTGGATAGTTCTTTGGCTAAATATTTTCTATATCCAAGGTTTTTGCAACTCTTTTTGGACAACCAATTTAAAAAAAAGAAAAGTCACAAAAATGTTTCTCCCACTTCCTGCCTTACCAAAAAGGTTTTTGCTAATATGAGGAGGGTTGGAAAAGATTTTTCAGGGAGAGTGACACCTTTGTTTCCAACAATGTTGGCACTAGCCCAAACCCAAATGGGTGAAGGTTCAGCAATCCTAGCTGGTACCCATCAGACACCCACAGAACAACAACAACAGACCTATAAACGTAGGACTAACACCAAGAACACTGAGCTACCTCAGGCTAGTGGTTCTATACCAACTGTTGCAGATGAGGATGTCACTGGGGGGGAGAGTGACATGTTGGCAAGGGCTGCCACTACTGTGTCTAGCTTAGCAGCAGCACAGGACAGTGGTAACATCATTAAGACCCGAACCAAGACAACTTCTAATGAAGAAAGTTCCTCTGGAACTGATTCAGGTGAAGGTCCCAGTCACATGGAAACAATGGGGGGTTCAGATGTTCATCCTAGGGGTGAGGCTGAACTTAACTTTTCCAGTGATCCACCTCTCGGGCTAGGTAACACAAGCCGAAGTGGTGAGGATAGTCTACAACTTTTGAATGAATTGAAGGATACCTGTGCCAAGCTGTCTGCACAAATTGGTGATCTGCGAGCAATAGCTTCTTCCCAAGATGGAGTCATCAAAGCTCAAGGTGGGGAGATAAAGGCTTTGAAGAGAAGGGTTAGGTATTTAGAAGGAGTCAAAGGATCAAGAATTCCCAAACAAAAGGTTAAATCTTCTAAAGCTTCTAAGGATGCTCCCAAACAGGGGGGAATGAAGGCAAAGTTTCAGGGGAGGATAAAGAGGGTGAAAGTATTTGTGAAGAGAGTGATCCAATGGAATTTCTAGTTGCTGATAACCAAGGGAATGAAGCGGTGATGGATAGGCGTTTGGGCAAGGTTACAACTGTTGATAGTGAGCCAACTATTCCTGCTAGTGACCCAGTTATTCCTGCTAGTGGTCCAGTTATTCCTGCTAGTGAGCCAGTTATTCCTGCTATTCCTGCTATTGATAAGGTTAGTTCTCTATACTGAGACTGAAGTTAGTATTGTTGCTATTGATGTTAGTGCTACTGAGACTAAATTTATTCCTGCTATTGATAAGGTTACTGCTACTCAAGGTGATGATGATATGACTATGGCTCAAATATTAACAAAGATGAGGAGTGCAAAACCTAAGAAGAAATTTAAGTTTCAGTCACCTAGTCAACAACAACAACAACCAATGATTACAGATGAAGAATTGACAAGACAAGTGGCTGATCTTGATGCTCAAGAAGCTGCTCAAGTAGCTGCTCAGATTCTTTCAGACAAGGAGTATGTAGAAAAATTATAAGCGCAAAAAAATGCAGAGTTAATAGCTTCATGGTTTGAGGAAAGGGCTCAGGTTGAAGCTGATTGTGAGTTTGCTAAAATAGTACATAAAGAAGAGCAAGATAAGTACTCAGTAGATGAAAAAGCCAGGATGCTGAAAGAAATTTTTGATGCAAAAAAGAAGAAGTTTGCAGCACAAAGATATGCAGCTAAGAAGAACAAGCCACCCACTCAAAAACAAAGAAGAGATCTCATGTGCAGGTATTTTTTTATTTTTTTATTTTTTTATTTTTTTGTTGCAAAGGTAAATTTATATTAATATCAACAACACCCAATATGTACATCATAAACATCTACTCATGTGCAGATATTTGAAGAATGTGGCCAGTTGGAAACTAAAGGATTTGAAATTCTTGGATGATAAAAGCATTGAAGAATTGTATGCAATTGCCAAGAGAAACAATGAACTCTTCTTGAATGACAGTTCAAAGAGAGCAGGTGAACAGTTGGAAATAGAAAGCAGTAAAAAGAGAAAACAAGAACAAACTGAGCAAGCTGTTGCTAAAGAACAAATGCAAGCTCACACTGAACTTGCAGTTGACTCTGTAGGAGAAGCCATGGATGCACAACCTTTAACTGTCAAACATCCCATTGTTGATTATAAGTCTGGATCTCATGGGGAAACAATTTATTATGATATTAAGAGGCATGATGGTTCTTCTAGAAGGTTTGTAAGCTTTCTTCACGTGGTTCATGATTTTGATAGACGAGATATGATAGCTCTATGGAAATTACTCAAACAAAGATTTGGTAATAAGACACCAGAACAAGCTTATGATAGAGAAGTCTGGAATTATTTGAAGGTAATGTTTGAACCAAATCATGAAGATGAATGTTGGAGAAGACTAACGCACAATACTGTTAAAGAATGGAAAATTTTTCAAGGATGTGGAGTACATGCTTTAACTGTGAATGAGTTGGTGATCTACATGCTTGTAGAAATGGATTACCCTTTAAAGTTTCACAAAGACATTCTACATCAGATGTTGCGTGGGAAGAAAATACTCAAGCTTCAGCTTAATTATGATAACATGGCATATGAACTGCTCAAGAAGATGGAAGAGTATCTAGGACCCAAGGACAAGAAATAGAATGTATAGTTATTACTACTAGAATGTATAGTTTGACTTAAACATGTATAGTTATTATTGCTTATGAGATAAACATGTGTAGTTATTACTGCTAGAATGTATAGTTATTACTGCTAGAATGTATAGTTATTACTGCTATAATGTATAGTCTGACAAAATATGCTTACATAAATGCTTACAATCGAGCCAAAACATTGATATTTTTAAATTTTTGACTATTGCATAAGTTATCAGAAATGTGTGACCATATGTATCGAATTGTGACTACACTTAAATAATGTGTGACAAAATTTGACTATTGCCTATATTCACATGATTGTGCTACAATTAAATGTGTGACCATACACATTAGGAATTGGCAGGCAAACACACACTTAACTTTAGACACACATATTAACTTACGTGACTATTTGTATCGAATTTTGGTCACACTTAATCATGTATGCCTATGGTTTAGTGTGACCATATATGACATTTGGTCACACATCTCAAGTGTGTGACATATATTTGTCACTTTTAAATGCATATCGTGACTATGCTTCAAACTTACTTTTCAGTTGTCACACATTTCAAATTCATATGTGGCTAAATTTTCAACAAAAACTAGCAGTCACGCTTAAATAATGTGTGACAAACTTGAGCATATGATTTAGCCACATACACAATTACTTCGTGTGACCATATATGGATTTTTGTCACACTTTTCAATTGCGTGACATATATTTGTCACATATGTATATATATAGTGTGACTAATGTTTCAACCTTATTTGTATCCGTCACACGTCCCAAATTATAAGTGACTAAAAAATCAAATTTTTTTTTACCAGATATGTATAGTCACGAAAATATTCAAATGTGTGGCTGTAGCCTCGGATGTAATTCCGAAATGGTCACACAAGTCGGATCAAGTGTGGTTGTTTATTTTATTCTGGTACATTTAGTCACATAAAAAGGCGACTGTGTGGCTGTTCGAAAAACAGCATGTGTGACTAAATCCCATTTTTGTACTAGTGTACCTATTTACCAACTAAATCACTTTAATGGTACAATAGATTTTCCAAGCCAATTGCTTGCTTTATAACATAAGTGCCTTTTAGCCCAAGCCACTTAATTTCTATGTCTTACCAAAAAAACATAAACTGTTATAATCCCAATGTACGTTATAAATCATTGATCAACTCAATGACTCCTTGTATATGTCTTAATTAAAAAACATACCAATATAACGTCTTACTTTGTTATAAGTCTTATAATAATAAAAGACTTCATATTTATATCTTTATACTAAAATATAAATATGCATAACTAAAGTAATTATGAAACTCACAACTTGGTTTCAATAGTATTTCAAGTTAATTTATTACTTCATATATTTATGTCATTCCTTGAATACATAAACATTCAAATTTGAAGTAGTATAAGATTACTTCATTTATTTATGTCATTACAACAATACATAAATATTTACATTTGAAGTATCTTATTATCATATTGACACTTGTTCTAATAATTATCTAATTTTTAGAAACTTGTAAATTAACATAGTTTCATTATTTCAGCCGAGGCTGCAATGATGAAAGTATGTAATTTACCTTGTCATTAATATCTAGTAATGAAAGTAGATATTAACTCCAAGTGTTCTATAAATTAGAATGTGTATAAAACACATTAGAACATTGATCTCTTACCTTACAGTCAAGAGAACCCTATAAATCATATTCCTTTATGTTGTTGCTTGCACACAATACAGATTTCTCTCACTTGTGCATGGAACAACATCACGTATCAGATAAACAACACGTCAATAGTTTGCTTATTTGATCAATATGATTGTGTCGTAGATATAAGTAGATATAGAATCACCTCGTCTATTAAGGAAACGTACACGACTATCCTTAATATCATAAGTGTCTATAATTGGAAAGTGTTTATCTCAAGAAATTCTAGAGATAATCCGGGTTACTACCAAGATATCAAACTTGTAGCTCCCACTGAATTAAAGATTACTGCATGAACTCATTATTCAGTAATTTTAGCACTATGCTCCCACTGAATTTGACAACATTATAAATGTTCCATAACCAGTAAAAGCAAGTAGTGTACTGCTTACTTTCTGTTAGGAATATAAATATTCAGATGAAGGCTCGGTCACCCTGAGTATCTATTTAGCATTTACATAGCTCGTAGGCTTATTAATATTAGCTTAGTACTATTAGTAATATTAGTATTATTAGTTTTAATAGTATTAGTCATAGTTATATTTGTGGAGTGGGTCGGGGCTTTCCCCACTGTCAGCTCACTCCACAGCCCACTAGGGGCACAAATATTAGGAACTATTATAAACCCTTCCCACACATGGGAAGGGGTGGAACTCTCATTTTCACTTAATCTAATTTTCCTGTTTTTGAGTTTCCCCTCTCTCTCTCTATCTTCTCTCTAAAACTAACTCCATGGGTTTCTTGATCTTTCAAGATCCAAGACCACCCGAATCAAGCACACAATCAAGATGTTCATATCTTACAATTGGTATCAAGAGCCATGGTTAGGTTCGAGTGATTTGATTGTGTGTCGGTTTTATTTTTTGGTTCGAACCTTTTTGCTTAAACTGCTTTGTATCTTTTTTTTTTAGTTCGAATCATATTTCACAAACAGTTTTACTTATAATTTTTGTTCGAATCATTGGTCTCTAAATCTGGGCTTCACTTGTTGACTTTTGTGTTTGTGGGCTTCACTTGTTGTTAGAATATCAATGTGTTTGTTCGAATACAAAGTTTCAAGTGTGTCTTGCTGTCTATGTGGTTTTCTAAATGTTCGAATATTGGTAATATTGTGTGTGGACCTTAGTGGTTGTGGGCTCACAACACAGTTGGTTTGGCAAATCTATGGATTTGTTTTTTTTTGTTGTTGCTTGCTCTATATTTTTCAAATCCACAAGTAAATCAATGGTTCGAACAAAGTTTAAAGAAAGTCACTAGATGTCCAAGTGGTTTGAGCTTATATTGTGTGTTTAATATGGTCGTCGTTGGTGGTTTTCATGATGAGGAGTTGGTTGGGCTTAAATGTTCACCATTAGCATATGAGTGTGGGTTGTTCGAATGGTTTGTTCTTGGTTCATGAGGTGGCTCATGATATGGTTCATGTGACTTTTGGTACACTTTGGTGTTTAAAATCATTGTTGTAACGTGAGACTTGTGATGTGTGGTATAAGATTTGTCTTGACAGCTTTGTGGTTCATGAGGGGGTGATCATAAGAGCGGGTTGAAGGCTATTCTTAGTAGCGACTTTGAAGTCCATATTCTTGCCAGCGGCTTGAACAACACAAAAAGAAAAGGCTTGTAGCGGGTTGGCAGTATTTTGGAAGTACAGTTTGGAGCTTAACCAAAACGGGAAAAAGAAAACTTTGTTTGACTGTTTGACCAGCGGTTTGGCTTGATGCTCCAGCGGTTTGACTGTTTGACCAGTCAACAGCTGTTTGACCAGCTGGCGGTTTATTGACTGGCGGTTTATTGACCGGCGGTTTATTGGCCGGCGGTTTATTGGCCGGCGGTTTATTGGCTGGCGGTTTATTGGCTGGTGGTTTATTGGCCGGCGGTTTATTGACTGGCGGTTTATTGGCTGGCGGTTTATTGACTGGCGGTTTACCTCAGTTGACTAGTCAAGAAAAGTCAAAGTACTCAAAATGATAAAAAGTAAGAAGATGAAGCAGAAAAGACCACGACTACAGAACAACTAAACAACAAAACACCTCAGAACAGCATAACACCAAACTCAGAATCTAACATTACAACACTACAAATCCGACTCAAATATACATTCGCAAATAACATCAAACAACAACTCACAAATCCATTCGAGCTTAATCTACAAATTACATGTTCAACAAACCCAAATCAAATCAAGTCCCTAATTACATCATCAAAACCAGTTTCGTTTATTCAAAATGAAATTACTACAAGATACGATGTTACCACTTCAGGAAAAACAACAAAACCTCTCATCTAACCTATCTCACTCACTCTTATCTTCGGTCTTCATCTCGACCTATGATAAACTAATAACAACAAGAAAACAACTCACAACACACGACCTACCCGAGACCTTATCAAAAGATCTTGAAGTCAAATCATCCTCTGATCTTCTTGGATTGGATCGATTCGTGAGTAACCATATTAAGATCGTGGATTGAGTCATGGATTAGATTGATACATGGTTGGGGATACTTCTATGGTGTTGTGTTTAAGGTTGGTGAAATGTTGAGAGGGAGGAGCAGAAGATTTAGTTATGATTAGGGTTTGTGGTTAAGAAGCAGTTGGAGATGGGGGCGTTATGTTTAAGTGATGTGGGTGTATTAGGGTTAGTTTTATGAGATATGAGGGTACTAATACCCGAATTATTAGGGTAAACAGAGAAATGGATCGAATATTTTTTTTCTCGTCGGATCGAGTTCAATGATATGATGAATGGGCTGGTTACAATCTCGTTTGGGCTAAAGGAAATATCAATGTGATATTCAACGGGTTGTAGTGGAAACTCGATTAGGCTACTTGCCAAGTGGGCTTATTGTTTCTTCTTGACTGATTTCACAAGGACGATTGCTTAAGTACTAGGCTCATGACAAATGAATAACTGGTTTCTTTTGTGGTGCATATTTGAAATGGTGTTCATTCTCGGTTTTGGTATTTGGTGATATTGTGTGATACTTTGGTGTCTCGAATTTCACAAGGTTACTCACATCATGACTAGTATTTGGGTTCAAGAATGTCTTCATGATTATAGTGTTATGTATTAGGCGGCAGTGTCCTATGGTGCCTGCGATTTTTGAGTATTCATGGGCTGCTATTTGAGTGAGCCTGCAATCTGATATTTGCAAATTGAGTTACAGTTGACTAATTACAATTTGTCAAGTTGCTATTTGACTTGTTGCGACTTGACTAATTGTGTTTTGACCAGTTGCGATATGACGTTGCGAGTTGACACTTGCAATTTGACTAATTGTGATTTGGTTGATTGCAGTCTGACTTGTGGCAAGTTGACAATCTGTGACTTGACTTGTTGCGATCTGATCAAGTTGTGATTTGACTCCTGTGACTTGAATTTCGAAGATTAGTATTGCAATTCACTCTTAGTTGTTCTTGTTGATTTTACGGTTTCTCTTGTAGGTTTTAGAAAATCCCGCGAAAGATTCGATTTCTCGGTTTAAATCTCAAGAGCTGTAAAATCCCGTGAAATTAATTTTGGACAAGTAGGCCGGACTTGGATTTAGACTTAATTAAACTTACGGGGTGTGACCAATTTTTCGGGATAAGTTTGTGCTTCGAGATCGGCAGGAATTGGGAAATTATGGTGACTTGGTTGGTTTGTTAATTCACGGGTTGGTGTACTTTGTGTCTCAAACATCTCGGGGTGGATGGATGCACGATGTTTGATGACCCTTGCTCGAGCGTATTTAAGGTGATTAGACTTGGATGTTCAAGAAGTGGATATATACAATAAAGGATGGAAGGTTGGGTATATATCACTACCTATATTTAAAGGAGTTACGTTGTTGTGCTCAATATAGGTTCTAAATCACAATTTGCAATTTAAGGTGATTAAGGTGATTAGACTTGGACGTTCAAGAAGTGGATATATACAATAAAGGATGGAAGGTTGGGTATATATCTCTACCTATATTTAAAGGAGTTACGTTGTTGTGCTCAATATAGGTCCTAAATCACAAATTTAGTGCAAGTATAAGTCGCGAACTTGTCCTTTATCAAGCTTCATCAAGTGATTGTTGTTTCTCAAGCTTCTAATGGGATTGTAGTACCAGATCTTCTCAAGAGGTGGTCAGACTTAAAGACAGGAGGTGATTTGTTTAGAGACGTGTTTTAACCTTTTACTCACTCTTAAGTGTAACACATTTCATCAAGCGGTTTTGGTATGGTACGAGCCTCAATGAATTGTTAATCTGCTAAACCATTGATGAAGAGTCTAGCAAGGGGTTACTACAAGAGAGTCTTTATCACCATCTTCTTTGCAGTAGTTTTATCTGTCTCTTTCCATGTATTGTGCCTGACAAATTCACTAACATCACGGACTCTCAGCTTTGGCAAAAAGGGTCATTTCATGCCCTTTTTGAGGGGGAGAATTAGTGGTTCAGTCTCCAGAGGGTCGAATATTAGCGGTTCCAGTTTCAGTGGTTTAGCTTTCAGCGGTTTGGGGCTTAGCTATTTGCATAAGATTTCAGCGGTCTGATACTTACTGTTGTGCAGTTTGTTCTTGAATTTATTTCTCGGTTAAATCTCAAGAACTGTAAAATCCTGTACACAGTACGACAACTATTCCATGCACTGCACCTGATATCATCCAAGCAGCTGGGTCAAACAGCTATGTTTGATTGGACTGACTATGAGTCATGGGCACTGCTAAGAATTAGCGCATGTTTCTTCTCCCTTTGACTATTCAACCGCACAAAATGATTACGAAGTTAATTTGGCATTCCTTGCTTGAGGGTGAAGTTGGATTTCACGAAAGAGTCTACCTATTTTTATCTTGAAATCGGGGATGGTTGGATGCATGATTTCAATGATAACTTGCTCGTGCTTAAGATGTAAGTTGAAGACTTGGGTTATCTAGTTTCCAGAAGTCGGGGTGGATGGTTGAAGACCTGGTTAACTATCACTTAAAGGAGATACATTGTAGTACTCAGTGTCACACGTAGAAGACGTTGTGGATAATCGCAAGAGGTGATGAAAGTCTCATACTTTGTCAGGATAACATTACGTACTTAGAGACTCAACACCGTTCTTCCAACAACAATGCAAGCTTAGGTAACAAATTTGAGTAATTCTACTTCATTTGCAATATGGGTATATCGGGTTTCCTTCATCAAGTGGTCACAACTAGTTGTTTGTGTACGAGGTTGGTTAGTTGGACAAAGGTTTTAAAAGTTGTGATGTGATCTGCAATTCTCACGAGATATTCTTAACCCAAGCTGAAGTTCACCAAAATCAAATCAGTCATGCCACATTCAATCTGTTACTATCTCACGGTTTCTTCTTGGTTTTGTAAAATCCCGCGAAAGAACTTATTTCTCGGTTTAAACCATAGATTTGTAAAATCCCGTGATGATGAGCTATGCGCTCTTGACCATGATCGGGTTAAAACCATTATCAAAGTTCAGCTATTACATCACAAATGGCTGGATCGAGGCATTTAATCGACAAGATGTGACTATGGGGTTAGTTCGGTATTATTTATTTGAGGCTGAAGTGAAATTTCATGGGTGCGTGTACTTAGTATCTGAAGATATCGGGGAGGTTGGATGAAGATTCTTCGAGATCCTTGTTCGAGCTTTCAACATTTACAATGACGAGGACTTGGGTATCTAGTTATTTTTTCTTTCTCACTTTTACAAAATAACTATCACTTTAAGGAGTCACGTTGTAGTGCTCAGTGTCACACGAAGTTGTGGATATCCAAGAGGTGATGTACGTCTTATACTTGATGGTTGGTTGGTTGAAGAGTATAGAGTACTTAGGGATTCGATGTTGCACGAAGTCTCTGCACCGCTCTTTGTCTTGCATTAGTACAAGGTTAAGTCACAAGTTCGGGTTATGTTACTTCAGGCTCAAGTTCATCATATTGGGTTTTTCTCCATCAGTGGTCACGATTTCAAGCCGACAAAATGATAATGGGGTTGGTAACGAGTTAGATGAGAGATGAAATAAAGAGAGAGAAATGACGTCTGTACACATCAGTGCAGGCCTCGCTCTTCATCATCATGAAGTCTGTACACATCAGTGCAGGCCTCGTTCTTCATCAGTATGACGTCTGTACACATCAGTGCAGGCCTCGTTCTTCATCAGTATGACGTCTGTACACATCAGTTCAGGCCTCGTTCTTCAAGCAAAAGAAAAGTGTACGCTTGAGTGCACTTTATCTTCAAAAGAAGAGGAATCTTCTTAGTTATGGCCATTCTCATCAACAAGTATCATGCTCTTTCCGTGCTTATTCAGTCTTCAAGTGGATCGGCGCATATTGGAGTATACTTTTATTCACATATTCAACCAAAAATTGCAGTTGACAAGCATATGCAATTTTTGAGGGGGGGGGGAAAGGGTGAATAAACAACCATGTCAGTCTTCAAGAACCGTCAAGTGGAGCTACTTACAGTTGATGGTATTCATATTCACTTGGTCAATCATCAAAAATTGCAGTTGGTAGGCATATGCAATTTTTGAGGGGGGGAAAGGGTGAATATGACTCTACATGTTGATTGATGATTGAGAAATGGTCATACGACTCCTGAATACGTCAGTTCAGGAGTCGTGCAAACCATGTTTCTCCAACACTACTTCTTCCGTCTATCAAGGTGTTGAAGAACATGGTCATGGAATGCTAATCGACATCTTCTCACGGGTTGGTTCAATCAGTATCAAAGGGTTCTAGTCAATGCTTCATGTATACGTCATTAGGCTACATGTACACATCATGATGATGATTCCGATTAATCGTAACCATCATGGGGGAGAGAAATGTGTACACCAAGGACGCACAACAGGTTCACGTGATCGGGCTTTATACTATTCTGAGTTGAAGTTATTCCGGTGTTGATAACCGCAGAGATGATCAGTGGTTCAACTTGTTACCTTGGTATTTACATTTCACTGTTACGTCATGGGCTGATTAATCGTAACCATCAGGGGAGAGAGAATGTGTACATCAAGGACGCACAACAGGTTCACGTGATCAAGGATTAATATCCAAGAGGATACATACTATAGATGATCAGTGGTTCAACTTGTTTCTTTGGTGTTATACTAAAGACTGAAGAAGGTCGAGTCGTCAGTCTATTCTTCATTCTCTACTGTGTGTTATCGTCTCATGTGTATTCTGCGGGTTGATGGGTTACATTTACATGTAAGATTACTGGAAGGCATTTGGTGAGATGAAGATGGTTGGTATTCTGTTCCTCCACATTGGGCAATCTTGAAGAAGGTCGAGTCTGCAGTCTTCTCTACATTCAAAAATGTTGAGCTCTTTTCTTACAACTTGATATTTAACTTAATCCCATGACAGTTCTTGTTTGATGAGTTGTGGAGTTAAGTTAGGTTCAAGTTGTTCTGTAGTTTAAGGTTAGGTCCAACTTGATTTTAACCTAATCTCATGACAGTTCTTGTTTGATGAGTTGTGAGGTTAAGCTGAAATCAAGTTGTTACTGGGCTTAAATTTGTGGTTTAGCTTAACCTCATGACAGTTCTTGTTTGATGAGTTGTGGGGTTAAGCTAGATTTCAGTTGAGGCTCAACTTAAACTATCGAAAAGATGCCCAAGGTTTTTGACGGAGTTACTCAAGGACGGGAGTGTTAGAAGACTAAAGACGGCATGCATTCGGTTATCAAAAGACTTCTTTATATTATGGTTGTTCATCCAAATTCTTCCTTCTATTATGGGTGTTCATCAGAAAGGTTGTCAGATTGGGGGAGAGCACTAATTATGGGAGAGTGAAAAGCCTGAATTAATCCCTAAGTTAAAAGTGCTCACATTGCTCTTCAGCAAGTCAAGTGATGAATGCGGAGAAGATTCAGGATGCTGAGGAGTAATGGTTTTCGGTTCGTATCCTAGTATATATTTTGCTTCTTTCATTCTTTTTCATATCTTATACCATTTTGTAAATAGATATATAGAATTCTTGCTAATTGTAAATAGAGAATCTTAAAACCAGAAAACCCATAAAAATTAAAAAATTAGAAAATACCAAAAATAGTTTCACCTAGGCATGTCTTCTGTTTATCGATAACATTTACGGACTTAGAAATGTCATTCAATAATGGCACGGGTCTTTAAATGAAGCTCGAGCAGAAGTTAAAATGGATGGTTAAAACATGTCTAAATGGCTTGCTATTACTTTAGATAGCAACCCGCGCTTCATACTGGGGAAAGCACGTCGCCAAAAAGACGGTTGTTCCTCCAACTGGGTGATGTTCACCTGGGCATGGATTACTTTATATCCATGTTTCTTCGATCTGATGTACGTTTCAGTGCATCATTTCTTGAAAAAGAAGAGAAATCTTCTTTGAATACAAATAGTTTTCATTCTATGATTCTTCTGAAAATTATTTGTGAGACACTTGGTGAATATGTGTTGTAAGAAATCTGCTTAAACTCGGATTGTGCATAAAATTTGTCACTCAATCAACGACTAATGGGTCATTGATTGAGGGGGAGAGTGAACTAAAATTTTATATCATCAAACGGACTTATTGGTTAAATCATACTTGTTAGAAATGGTTTTGTAGTTAATGGGGTATTAGTTGAAGAGGATCTTGCTAAAACTTTATATCAAATGGCCAAATGTGTTAGTTGCTAGAAAGTTTAGGACATTATGTGCAATTTGCTTATAGTTTCCTAGCTTTACATATCTAGTAGGTTCATTTGTGTTACTTTGGAATCCTCGTTTAATCCCCTATATACTTTAAGACTCAAAACCTAATAGAAGTTAGAAAACCCATTAAGTTTGATGTTCTTGAATGACCCAATGACATTTGTATGATCTGAATGAATGAGTTTCAAATGTTGTTTGACTTTAGTTAGTCGATTGCTGCTCAAGTGTTGTTGATATTGTGCTTATTCTATCAGGATTTGCTTAGGTGTATTGTTATCATGCTTGAATCATGTTCCTAAGATCCTGAGTTGAATATTGAAATGTGTGTGAATTGCCATGTTCATGATCGCTATTTGCTCTTCATGCTAGATAGTAGTTTGACATTTTCCTGACTGTGGTTTGATTATAAGATGAACTTGGTATTATAATGTGGCAAGCTGCTGAAGGGTAGCTATTAAGGAATAGTGTATCTGTATGTATGTATATTTGTGTTGATATTCTTATGCAGATTCCATAGCCAAAATGAATGTACCAGTTCCCATTCTAACCATTTGATCAGACGTTCAAACTCTATTGATTGGCTCGAAATTTACCACAACAACAACGTCGGCAACAACAACAACAACAACACTTTCACCACCGCCACCACCATTCATCTATTTTGGTCTCGCCAAGTGGGGATCAACGACATTTGCGAAAGATTTGTTGGTGGATGGATAATTGATGTTGACTACTAACTCAGAAAAGCGGGTGATTACATCATCTGCGCAAAAAGGTCAATATCATTTGTGTCATAATTGTCGACTTGTGCATAATAAGCAGTGGATCTCCCTCTTAGATTAAGGAGGAGCAAAGTATGTTTCATCATCAGAACATGTTAAACCTGACCACATTTTCTCCCATGTTTTTTAAATTATTTAAATCAATTGGGATCACAAATCTCAAAAGGTTTGAAATTTTTGATCGGGGGAAAGAATGTGATTTAAATATGAAACCTGATGAAAATGTGATGTTTTGGATTTATGTGTAGGCTCTCCCATATGTGCAAAACTCTTTCATATATCGATGCACATATTGAGGGGGGAGCAAATGGACAAAAAGGATTGGGCATCTCGTAAGAACGGCTCAGACTTCACCAAAGAATTGACGAAACTTGAATTGTCATCAATCGAAAGGATACGTCTTGGCCGGGTAATAATTTCAAGCTGGTCTAACCAGTGATGTAAGCGTATCTCAAAAAAGATGTATCTGAGTAGAGTGTACCATTTCGAGAAACTTTCTGTGGACTTGACCAGGCCGGGTAATAATTTCAAGCTAGTCTAACTAGTGATGTAAGCGTGTCTCGAATCGGTCATATTCACTGAAAGTGGATCAATTCAAAAAGTGCGAGCTCTACCTAACATGTGCAAATTTATAAAACTATCACTCGAGCACATGTTGAGGGGGAGCATTTGAAAAATATAAAACTCTCAAGTGTTTGCAAAAATGTGTTTCAGAATCATGAACACTTTGAGAGATTTTTCAAAGATTTGGTTTATGGCAATCGTGGATGAATACCAAAGACCGACCATTTTAATTAATGTATGGAGTTATAAGGATGGTTAGGTTAGGCTCAAGTTCCCACGATCCCGCCAGAGCCGGAGGGATCTACCCAGGGACAATCCACTAGTTAGTGTAGAAGTCCTTAGGTATGATTAAAAAGGAGAAAAGTGGATAAGGGAAAAGTGCCGACTGAGATGGAGCTAGTACTGGAACAAACCCAACAAGGTGCTAGTTACAACTTAGGCAGAAACTGGGTCAATACATATGCTGTCAGAATCACTTAGTTGATTGCTGGCATTGAAGACAAAGTATCATGGACCCAGTGATACGCTGCACAACCCTCCCTAGCCACTCAAGGTCCCTCAAAGGATTCTTGTTTCAATTGTCACGGAGTTCAATACATTCCTATCGTCTCTCTCACTCCGAGTTAGATGATATTGAAAAGGTGGCAGTCCTCTCCAGCCTCCGCTCACTAAATCAAAACGCACTATTGAGTCTAGAGCCACGAGATGCATAATAAGATCTCATAGGAACACGAATTATTTCTACACTGGTTGTTCAACATTAAGGACACCAGTTGTAAACTTATGAGTCCTACGCAGATCTTAGCAATCTGCCAGAACATTTATGAGGGAATTTACAAATGTAATTCTCAATGATTGAATGGAAATTCCTGCCAGGGTCAACATCAAGCAGCCCTGAAAGCAGGTCACTTCGGTAATTCTTTATGGATTACGCTTAGTGGTCGCGGCGGTTTCAAAACGGTCTACAGTCGTGGAGAGATCTCCAGCGACTCACCTAATTGTTGATATACTACGGTACGATCTTAAAAAGCCCTCTGTGGGTTTTCGATTAGGAACGGTCTTGGTAAGGATTAGAGAGAGTTTTCACACTATGTTGTTAACAATCTCGAAGTCCGAACCTGTAAGTACCGGACGTTTTATTGCTAACTGTCGTATGCAGGAACACCTGGCGGTTGTAGCTGTGGAACACTGTAGCTGGTTGCTGTTGTAGCTGGTTGCAGAAAAGATGTCAATCCTCTACCACATGTTCACACTACACCATCATTATAATTCAACAAAGTCATGATCAACCTAAAAGACCTTTAACACGGCTTCTGCAAACTCTGATGCTAAAGATCATGACACCAAATAGTGTGAGCATGTCGGCTCGAAGAATATCACATCACAAGGAAACATACTGCTGAAAGATGACTTGGAAACAAATGTTGGATGATAAAGTCGAAGAATACTCAAAGATCATCCAAGACGATCAAACGGTCATCAAACGAACACTGCTGAATGCACAAAGTTTCAAGACAATGAAGAATCAAAGACTACGAGCTATGAAGACAACTTCAGAAGATAAAATGCTAGAATTCAAGTTATTATTTCCGGGGTGACCTCCCTTAGGGGGAGATTGTTAGGAATATAAATATTCAGATGAAGGCTCGGTCACCCCGAGTATCTATTTAGCATTTACATAGCTCGTAGGCTTATTAATATTAGCTTAGTACTATTAGTCTATTAGTAATATTAGTATTATTAGTTTTAATAGTATTAGTCGTAGTTATATTTGTGGAGTGGGTCGGGGCTTTCCCCACTGTCAGCTCACTCCACAGCCCACTAGGGGCACAAATATTAGGAACTATATAAACCCTTCCCACACATGGGAAGGGGTGGAACTCTCATTTTTACTTAATCTAATTTTCCTGTTTTTGAGTTTCCCCTCTCTCTCTCTATCTTCTCTCTAAAACTAACTCCATGGGTTTCTTGAT
Source organism: Artemisia tridentata subsp. tridentata (assembly GCA_021014915.2). Lineage (NCBI taxonomy): Eukaryota > Viridiplantae > Streptophyta > Magnoliopsida > Asterales > Asteraceae > Artemisia > Artemisia tridentata. Next base: position 23,801,896 of record CP139504.1, read on the forward strand.
CTTTCAAGATCCAAGACCACCCGAATCAAGCACACAATCAAGATGTTCATATCTTACACTTTCCTACACCTTTGAGTAACCCCTTACGTAATACATACTAAGGTACTTCAAATAATGTATTCTACTTTGTGAATGATGGAATATCCATCAATGCAATTAACTTGAAAGAATTGTGTATGCAATTTCTTCCTTAGTTAGGTCTACTATCCCCATCATGGTATGTAGCACCTTTAAATGGTTAAAGCATAACAACTAGATCAAACATTCTAGTTTGCCTTTTACCACTTTTGCGGTAATTAGTCTAGTTTCTAATTTTAATAACTCCTAACCATGCAATTTCTAAAAAATTTGTCATGAGTTATTTCTTAGAATATAAACAATTCTAATTTTCCTATTATACCTTTCTCATCCATGAAAAGGAATAGGATTAAGTCTCACTCTTCACACGGAAAGCGGACTCGGTTTATTCTTTTCAGTAAAAATTGACTCTCTCCAAGACCCCTACGGGTGTAGATCAATTTACTACTAAAAGAAAACCCCACGTTTACGATTTTAACGTTGCATTAAATACACTAAAAGAATTTTCAAAATTCAATTTAGTATTTTTGATAATAACTTTTCAAGAAAATTAAACACCCACGGTAAATAAAATTTCACCATTTAATTTTCATTGAAAAATAGGATCCAAATTGACGTCGTTTCATCACATCAGCTGAGGCTGCTAGCAATGAAAGTACTCAATAAGGTAGAGCTACACTCAATTGCCAATATCCAATTGCAATTCCTAGAATCATGGGACTTACATATTATGCCAACCTCAGTTGCAAATGTAAGCATGTTTTATCCCCAAATCTTTATGCCTTGACGTCGTTCCATCACATCAGCTGAGGCTGCTAGTAATAAAAGTGCTCAATTAAGTTAACCAATTTAGAAACGTGTAAATTGACGCCGTTTCATCACATCAGCTGAGGCTGCTAGCAATGAAAGTGCTCAACTTACCCCTTTTGACTACCATTCTTTGAAAACCATTACATCAGGTGAGGCTGCTAGTAATGGTGGAATGTCATCTTAGGTGTTTCCGTATTAATTGGTCGGCATATTACTTAAATTTTAAGGGTATTAAATTTTTGATGTGTAAAATCAAAAAAATATGTACAAAGATGTCATGCATTCATCTTTGTATCATATATTTTCAAAAACGTAGTTTACTTATTCATAAGCTCAAATCATCAAAGTTTTTAATTGAGGCGTTGAGAAACTTACAACATTGCCTTAAAATGCTTCGTACTTTTTCATGGTGTACTTGGTAAGTCTATTATTGACGCACAGACGAGCGGAGGAGCAAACGTTCACCCTAAGGTGATTAAAAACGCGCCCCTTTCGGATGACAATTTAATGTCAAGCCTCCTTATACCTACTTTATAGTTTGTCAATAATAGGTCCGCCGTTTCGACCACTTAGTACAGTCGCATCAATCAACTAAAACTTATGATTTTCTTGCTTAAAACAATTTATGTAGTAAATTATTAATTACTAGTCTCGCCTGGGAGCAAATTATCGTGCGAAGCGAACCACTGTCGGCACATAAGACTTGGCAATTAAATGGTTTACTACAAAGGTTTCATAGTTATTAGGTTCATTTATTTTTTATTGAAAAATTACCCTCTTTGTTGTAACAATCCATCATAATTGAAAGCAAAGAACAAGTAATTAAAAAATAAAAAATAAACACTCAATAACACGTATATGATCATTAACAATATCATATAGCCACATGCAAACCTTTTTGATAAATCCTATTAATTATCTATGTGAATCTTTAATGTATCTAATCAATAAAACTCCTATTGGTTTTCGAGCTCATTGTACCCAATGGACCACAGACGCCAAATAAATTTGGCCGCGTAAGTTTTAATTAACTAGATACCACATTGCACATAACCAATTTTTAATTAATATATTAGGGTCTTCCCTAATTTAAGATTTATCTTAGAAATCATGTAGCAATTAAACAACAAATCATTCCATGACAAAACATGCAAGATTTTGTCATGGATCGCATATTGCACATATAATCATGTAGTCACATATTATCATGTCAATATATGTACGCAATCTAATTAATTAACGACATCTCATAAGGTACTCATTAATTAATTAATCCCTAAAAATTGCATGCAATCCTAGGGTTTCTACAAGTTTTAATCAAAAAACTAAAACCCTAAATTTTTATAATTGGGTGTTGACCCAAAATTAAAACAAATTAGGGTTTACAAAATCAAAACCCTAGATCAATAAAGATTGCATGTATCTATACAAGATTCAATTTTTAAGGGTTTTTAGTAATTAATTACATGTTAAAAACGCGGCTCATGATGCCACTGTTGGAATATGTGAATCATAAAAGTACTATAAACACATAATCATCAAAGCTCACGCAGCGAAAAGATCTACAACAACATGTAAATAAATTAACTAAAAATTAAACAGAAAGCGTATCTTTTTTATTCCTAGCAAGAACAAGGAATCGGATCTTACAAGAACAAGATAAACCCTAATTAGGGTTTATGGTATGGATCGACTAGGGTTAGTCGAATAGGGCAAGATCACCGCAAGCTAAAAGAAGCTTGTCACCCGTTCTTGTACACACGCAATGCTAGCGTTCCAATGGGAAAAGCTAGGTTCTAATCACAAACAACACCAACACTTATTGTTTAAGCAAGAACCGAAAACCCTAGGTGATAGGGTGTGATCGATCGGCCAAACAAAGAGGAAGAAGAAGAAGAAGTTGGCTTGTTTGAGAATTAGGGATTAGGGATTAACCAACACAATGGAATTGTATTTATAGGCTATCCCAACTTCTCTTCCAAGCAAACAAAACCGACCCATAAACCCCTAGGGGTACTTCGGCCGGATCTTAACCCAATTAAAGGGTTCTAGATCCTTCTCTTCCTACTTTACACATTTAGTCCTTTAACGGCCGTTATCTCTAACTCCGTTAAGTACTAACCGTCGTTAAGTGTTGTTTTTGTGAAATGAATAAATAAAATATATTTAATTTATTCAAACCATTGGAACTCTCACGTATTGTGTGCAATCCCGAGTCTCGGGTTCGAAACCGGACATACAAATATTAATTTATATCCACAAACTCTAACATACATTTAGCTAGTTTGGGGTAATTAACACACTTGTGGTAGACATTTGGGACGGCTAGAGTTTTTATATTTGAAATGTTTTCCTTTTTCCTTTTTGCTTCTTTCTTGTGTATAATGTGATAGGTAGGAGTGGGAGAGTGATGGTTTTTTATATTTTAACTTTTTTGTTGCTTTATTTGCTCACCCTCCTCAAGTTGAATTATTTATATAGAAACACATTTTAAGTGCACTAACTTTTCTAGATATGGCCACCACCTTCCACTTGTTGAAGATGAGCAGGACGTTTATACAATTTTGGGATCTTTGTTATGCACCTTTGTGTAGATTCTGATCGAACATATACAGCATTTGGTTGATTTGTGTATAAAACATTTGAAACCAAGAAAATTCTGTCAAGTTCAATCATCCATAACTCTCAAACAAAGGTGGAATAGTGTGATCGAATACACACAAATAACTAATGGAAAGGTCTTGACAACGCTTGCACCTACTCAAAGGGCTATTTCGCTTTGGCACACCTTCAGGAGCAGATTATATCCATTATTTAAGGCTCCAAATGTTATATCATAACTTACATATTTTTGTATCCAAAATGCATGTTTCTCTATATTTCGCAATAATGTATCTAGCTAACGTCTTTCTGTATTATGGAACCATTCTTGTGGTATGTGCGTAAATATTTGTTAATACAGTTTGCAACAACTTCTTGTTATAATTTCATTTGCGCGCTTTGATTATCAAGGCTTGCATGTATGACTTCATATCATGTATATATATATATTTGGTTTATATGGATTATGGAATCAGAAACTATACGCAAGCTTAAGCGCGTAAACTGTGTTACAAAATAACATGTAATTTCTTTATAAAACATACACAGTGCAGGAATAATAATTGAGCTCAAATAAGCCTATGATCGACATGATACATTTATCTAACTATAGATGAATGATTGATTGATATGTTTTTCATCACAATATAGTATTCTAGTTTTTCAAAAGAGAATGTCTCTTTTCTCTATACTTTTATTTACATATCTTTTGATCTTTTATTATCTGATAAAGCTTGAAAACGATTTCGTGAATTCTTTTTTGATGACGATGTTTATGCTGAATGATCAATCCATTACGCTTTTCACCACTATTGTTAAACATATATTAACAGAAATGAATGAACAATTATATTTAAATGGCTACTTTTTATTGGTCATTTGTTAGTTCATTTTCAATAGGTTGTGATATATAACATTGGTTCTCATTTTGAAGTTTTCTGGATTTTTGTTGTGATAACTTTTATTACTATATTGAGGGTGTTGGAGAAAAGCAATTGATCATAGCTAGGCCAACCTTGCATAATCCATATCTTTATATTTAAAGATATATAGGCCCAACTTTTATATCGGTAACCGGATATAAAAGAAACCAACTTTTTTTTTCCCTATTCTTCTCCATAAATATGATGATAACAATTTATAATCAGTGATCATATTATTGATACACATAAAAAGAAAAAAAAAAAAAAGAAAAAAAAAGAAAAAAAAAAGAAGCATTGATGTGCTAAAAGAAAAAAAAAAAGAAACATTGATGTGTTCTAAGCAGGGGCAAGACCTAGGGGCTAGGGGTTCGCGGAAACCCGCTGGACGTTTGTCGTCATTTTTTTAGAACGGCTTGTTATTTGTTACTGGTTTATATTAAGCAGTGACATCCAATTGGGCAGTATGCTTACCCTGAGACCCGCCTACTACTCCTTTATCACCGAAGGGGTAAAAGTCCCGGGTAGGACTCGAACTTGAGACTTCCCCTAGCCAAACATCCCCTCCCAATGCACCTTAAGAAAACCTTGGTGGCCAACTGAGCTAGCACAGTTGGTTGGATGTTTGCCGTCTAATATAAATTTTAGTTAAAAATTACGATTTCTTTGAAATGAACCTGATCCCGAAATTTGATGTCACATAAATGCATGTATGGTTTAGTTAGTTCATTCTATGTCAAAGAAATACATCTCTTAATTTTTTTGATAGTTTTAACAAAATCGCACTTTTTTGTTTATTTATGTTTCATTTATACTCGTAAAAAGATTTTGTGCACCTGATGACTTAGAGTTCTGAGTCCACCCCTGGTTTTAATTTCTCTTTTTCGTATTGTGTTTACAAAAGCGTCGTGTTTCAAAAAAATAACGACGTACTATTATATTCACGAACAATAGTAACAAGTTCTATATGAATTTGTTTTCGCAACTGTTGTGGCTTTTGATATTTTTGACAATTTATCATGGCTAGTCAGAAGTTCAAAAAACTTTTTTTTTTTTTAAAACTACTTGTTCACTTCATGTGAAATTGCAATTCACTGGTAGTTTATGTGAAATTGCAAAATCCAGCCATTTGGGCCAAAGTCTCCAATTGGTGGAAGATTAATCATTGTATTATAACTGCTGTTGAGGTCACAACGTCTAACTTGGTAATTCACTTCCCTCTTCGTTGTCATCTCTCAAACCACGTTGTGTTCTTTGGAGATTTAGCTACGAGGTTGTGTTAGCGGCTAAGCGACGTTCAAGTGATTCTCATCGATATCAAGTTGTTATCTTCCACTTGGAATTCATCTAGAAGTCGAAAAACCAATATAAATTGGTTAAGAGTACTGCCTTAACAATCCTTGTCATGCTCTATCCTAACCTATATTTTGTAATTTTAGCTCCTTGTATCTTGCTCGGATGGTTTAATAATATTCTGCTGTTTCGGAAAAACAAAGGTTGAATTAGTAGTATGATTTTAGTGCCATATTTTATATATATATTGTCTTTGTCGTTGAAAGAAAAAAGTCAAATGGTGTTTATCCTAACAATAGCCAACGTCTCTATTACCTTTTAATAACTGGATATTCTGGTACGCAGCACATAATCAACTTCCATATGTATTTTATAATCACAATGCACTAGGTTATAATATGGATGATGTTCGGATGACCCATGCCGGACGGAACATTCTGGATGAATCCCATTCAGGCCATCCGGTCTGGACCTCAGAAATATAAATAATAAATAATAACAATAACAGAAGGAACCTTGGGAAAGACCAAGATACGTACAGTACCGCCGCCTCCAGGTTTCACGGGATATGTCTTTCAAGTACGTCGCCCTGGGTTTCGCGAAACAGTACTCCAAGTACATGCACAGTGGTCTATAGGTCACTGTGCATAGATCGGCTCCTTGTCTCCAGGTACAGTAAATACACAGTGATTGGGGTACTATAAATACCCCAACACATTCAATGCAGGCATTAACTTCTTTCACTCTCATTTACTACTCACATATAACCTGTATTTATTACTCCAATCCGGACGAATACTCATCCTTACACCGGAGCTTGGTCTTGGGATAAAACTCAAGGCAAGGCTAATGTGTATTATCTTTGTTTCAGGTTCATACAAGGTCAAGGAGCGGACCTAACGAACCAGGGGTAAGATTTTACCTCAACAAACTGGCGCCATCCGTGGGACCCAAATTCAATCTACCGAAAGCCTAGAATGAGTGGTCCCAACCCAGTCACCCCTCCCTTTGTACGCTCAAGGGAAGGGGAAAATTCCGGAGGAGGAGGTCCTCCGGATACGCGAGCCATCATGGAGGGCCACATATCAGCCCTCAAGGAATTATTGAAACAACAAGCCAATCGTGACCTGATAAAACCGATGCTTTTAAACTTCGAAGATGATTTCTCGGATAACGAGGAAGAAGATGTCGGAGGAGGGGCGAACGATAAAGGGAAGGCGGTAGCGAATGATGAGTTGAGCAAGCCATTTAAAGAAGTGATAAACTGTCCATTCACAAGGAGGATCATAGAGTTCTCCGCCCCAAAACATAAGATACCGACGAACCTCAAATTATACGACGGGACGACTGACCCGGACGACCACATCAACCGCGTCACGGGAGCGGGAAATCATGAAGAATGGCCGATGCCCGTGTGGTGCCGAATGTTCCAACAAACTTTGGACGGAAAGGCAAGAGGGTGGTTCGATAAACTGCCGACCGAAAGTATTGATAGTTGGAATGATCTTCAGAAGAAATTCCTAAACAAATTTAGCATACTAAGGGCGTGTGTCAAGGACCTCACAGAAATCAACAAAATTCATAGTAAAGCCAACGAAAGCCTTCCGGACTTCAAGGAGCAATGGGCAAGCGAGGGACTTGGTGGCTGAACAGACAAGGCAGTGCCCCCTTCCTCATTGCCAGCATTCTCCACAGATGGGGATCGACGGTCGTGCGGAGGCGACTCAAATTCGTCACTGTGGTGACGAAGAGAACTAAGCCGATCGTTCTGCTCCTCCTCCTCATGATGAGAGGAATCAGATTGCACGTTAACAGTAGCCGGAACAACCTGGCTGATGGGATTGGGAGAAGAGATGTGGGTGGAACTCAATTCGTGATCAAGGGACTCCTCAACATGCCTTTTCTTCTTAGACGCACGAGATCCCCCTACAACAGCACGCCTCTTCTTGGTATGTCCCTCCCCCTCGGCCGCCGCCTTCGCAGCCGCTTGAGCTTCCTTTCTTTGCCTAGCGGCCACCACCTGTTCACTAGGCAACTCCACTACCTGCATATACTTTGATTTGGGGGGAATGGCCTCAATATTCTCGGCCGGAGGAGAGGTATGGGTCACATGTGTCTCCCCCTCAGCTAAAGGCGCCCCGGCTGAAACCTTGCATCCCTCAAAAGTCGGAAAGCGAAGAAACTCAGACATACTGACAACTGCATCAGAAAAACAAAGAACAAAACATAAGACGAAAAGAGTTAGCCATGAAAAGGGCAAGCAAAACATGCAAAGGGTCATATTACCATTTCCCCCCGGACCCTTCAAGACAGGATGGTGTCCGGCATACTTCCATACGGAGCTAAGCCCAGCAGCATACAACAAGCTGGGATGCGGCTTGTGTAGAGGGATAACTACCTCCCGGAGTCTCGCAACCGAATCCTCATCATAAGAACCGGCGGTCGGAGGAGGATCTGAGATGTTGGAATCCATATGACGCCACGGCATGGAAATAGGAATAGCCCTCCGATCAACCAAGAAAAAATGATTCTTCTAGTTCTTTAGACTGTACTGTATCTCTTTAAAACAAGTTTTGTATGTCTTACCCGTCCGGGCTTGGAAAGAAAACCATTGGCCTTGCTTGCAGAGCTTATAAAAAACCCGGAACAGAAGAACGGTAGGATCTATATCTAAAGCCATGCAGTACATCTAAAACACAGTGGTCCGATTTATACCGATCGGCACCAGCTGAGAGATATGGTCCCTAAAGTACTTCAAGACCCTCAGAAGAAACGTAGAGACCGGAATCCTGAAACCGCCTTGCTTAAAAAAGTGGACATACAAGCCAATTGCATCGTCCGGCACATTAAGGATGGTCATCCCTTCCGGAGCGGGACGCGGATGTAGGTCAAGCGGAATGCCATAGGTCTTAGCAGCCCAACTTACACTAGCCTCATTCAAAACGGAATTATGTATATGCATGTCAAATTTGGGAACATAAGAGGTACCGCTCGTACCCTCCTGGTTGTCGGGAGAAAGATGGTCGCCTGACATGTCTTGAAAGGCCGGATAGGACGAAATGAAAAGTCTAAACTAGAAAGTAAGAAGAAAGATGGACGCACCTGAAGACGGAAAGGATGATCGCAAATTAACCGGAGGCAGACGGTAAAAAGGAGAAATGTGGTAAAAAATGAGGATTCACCCCTCTATTTATAGGCGCATGGAGAATAAGACGAAACGTCAAATCGTGTCAGAGGGTACATCGCAGCCGTTAAAAGGACAGAGTGAGACACGTGTTACAACTCACGAAAATCCAGGCGTGACTCATGGTATTCTTTTAACCTCCCGTATTTATTGCGTTTGTCCGTTCCACACAACAACTTTCAAATATTGTACCTTTGATTTAGAAATCAAAGATACAATACTTTGGGGGGGGGGACATGTTCGTGTATGTGTCCGGATGACCCATGCCGGACGGAACACACTAGTACAAAAATGGGATTTAGTCACACATGCTGTTTTTCGAACAGCCACACAGTCGCCTTTTTATGTGACTAAATGTACCAGAATAAAATAAACAGCCACACTTGATCCGACTTGTGTGACCATTTCGGAATTACATCCGAGGCTATAGCCACACATTTGAATATTTTCGTGACTATACGTATCTGGTAAATTTTTTTTTGATTTTTTAGTCACTTATAATTTGGGACGTGTGACGGATACAAATAAGGTTGAAACATTAGTCACACTATATATATACATATGTGACAAATATATGTCACGCAATTGAAAAGTGTGACCAAAATCCATATATGGTCACACGAAGTAATTGTGTATGTGGCTAAATCATATGCTCAAGTTTGTCACACATTATTTAAGCGTGACTGCTAGTTTTTGTTGAAAATTTAGCCACATATGAATTTGAAATGTGTGACAACTGAAAAGTAAGTTTGAAGCATAGTCACGATATGCATTTAAAAGTGACAAATATATGTCACACACTTGAGATGTGTGACCAAATGTCATATATGGTCACACTAAACCATAGGCATACATGATTAAGTGTGACCAAAATTCGATACAAATAGTCACGTAAGTTAATATGTGTGTCTAAAGTTAAGTGTGTGTTTGCCTGCCAATTCCTAATGTGTATGGTCACATTTAATTGTAGCACAATAATGTGACTATAGGCTATACAATAGTAACACCATACCACAAATGTGCATCTAAATTATGTTTATGGCCACATTATAAGGGTATTATATGTGACCAATACATTGAAAATAGTCACACTGAAATATTCATGTGACTAATATGTATAGCAAAATGTGAACTCAGTTATCATTAACCTTGATATTAGTCACATTGAGTGTTTGTGTGACTAAATTCAAGATGTTACATATGGTCACATGAAGTATTTATTTAGGTGTCTAAATCATAGAGTTATATTTTGAGTTCAGACTGTTAGTCATGACTCTTCATTTAATTTGCCCCATTACAATGCTGGGATTTTATAGTCTATCTAGTTTAATGCAGTAGTATGTAAGTATGTTACTTGCCCCTAGCTGGAACCAGATTACTTGACTTTCTAAAGTCAATTTTCAACTTTATAATGAAGTAACATGTTACTAAGTGCCTGCAAGTGCATATACATGATAAATGGAAACTGCAAATACAATAAAGCTTGACTGCAAGTGGACATATACATGATAAATGTCAGACTATACATTCTAGCAGTAATAACTATACATTCTAGCAGTAATAACTATACATACTAGCAGTAATAACTATACATGTTTAAGTCAAACTATACATTGTGGCAGTAATAACTTTACATTCTATTTCTTGTCCTTGGGTCCTAGATACTCTTCCATCTTCCTGAGCAGTTCATATGCCATGTCATCATAATTAAGCTGAAGCTTGAGTGTTTTCTTCACACGCAACATCTGATGTAGAATGTCTTTGTGAAACTTTAAAGGGTAATCCTTTTCTACAAGCATGTAGATCACCAACTCATTCACAGTTAAAGCATGTACTCCACATCGTTGAAAATTTTTCCATTCTTTAACAGTATTGTGCGTTAGTCTTCTCCAACATTCATCTTCATGATTTGGTTCAAACATTACCTTTAAATAATTCCAGACTTCTCTATCATAATTAGCTTGTTCTGGTGTCTTATTACCAAATCTTTGTTTGAGTAATTTCCATAGAGCTATCATATCTTGTCTATCAAAATCATGAACCATGTGAAGAAAGCTTACATACCTTCTAGAAGAACCATCATGCCTCTTAATATCGTAATAAACTGTTTCCCCAAAAGATCCAGACTTATAATCAACAATGGGATGTTTGACAGTTAAAGGTTGTGCATCCATGGCTTCTCCTACAGAGGCAACTGCAAGTTCAGTGTGAGCTTGCATTTGTTCTTCAGCAACAGCTTGCTCAGTTTGTTCTTGTTTTCTCTTTTTACTGCTTTCTATTTCCAACTGTTCACCTGCTCTCTTTGAACTGTCATTCAAGAAGAGATCATTGTTTCTCTTGGCAATTGCATATAATTCTTCAATTCTTTTATCATCCAAGAATTTCAAATCCTTTAGTTTCCATCTGTCCACATTCTTCAAATACCTGCACATGAGTAGATGTTTATGATATGATGTACATATTGGGTATTGTTGATATTAATATAAATACCTTTGCAAAAAAAAAAAAAAAAAAAAAAAAAAAAAAAACAACTACCTGCACATGAGATCTCTTCTTTGTTTTTGAGTGGGTGGCTTGTTCTTCTTAGCTGCATATCTTTGTTCTGCATACAACTTCTTTTTTTCATCAAAAAATTCTTTCAGCATCCTGGCTTTTTCATCTACTGATTACTTATCTTGCTCTTGTTTATGTAGTTTCTTAGCAAGCTCAGAATCAGCTGCAACCTGAGCCCTTTGCTCATCCCATGAAGCTATTAACTCTGCATCTTTTTCTTCTTGTATTCTCCTTTGTTCCAAAATTGTCTGATGTTCTGCATCATACTTTTCTGAGAATTTCATAGCAAGTTCAGCATCAACTTTTAATTGCTCTTCTTTTGATAATGGTTTCTCCACAGGCTCTTCAATAAGAATCCCTTTACCTTTGCCTTGTACCTGTGGAGTTGATTGTTTAGCTTTTGGAGAGGATGATGGCTCTTGTATCACAACACCTTTGGTTACTGGTTTTGCTGTCTTCAGCTCAGCAAGTACACTAACAGCATTTGCAAAAACCTCTGGTGTAGCAGTACTAGCTTTTGTAGTACCAACTGTAATTGGCTCAGTAGCACTATCAGCATTTGTAACCTTGCCCAGACGATGATCAATCACCACTTGATTCCCTTGGTTATCCTCCCCTGAAACTTTGCCTTCATTCCCTCCCTGTTTGGGAGCATCCTTAGAAGCTTCAGAAGATTTAACCTTTTGTTTGGGAATTCTTGATCCTTTGACTCCTTCTAAATACCTAACCCTTCTCTTCAAAGCCTTTATCTCCCCACCTTGAGCTTTGATGACTCCATCTTGGGAAGAAGCTATTGCTCGCAGATCACCAATTTGTGCAGACAGCTTGGCACAGGTATCCTTCAATTCATTCAAAAGTTGCATACTATCCTCACCACTTCGGCTTGTGTTACCTAGCCCGAGAGGTGGATCACTGGAAAAGTTAAGTTCAGTCTCACCCCTAGGATGAACATCCGAACCCCCCATTGTTTCCATGTGACTGGGACCTTCACCTGAATCAGTTCCAGAGGAACTTTCTTCATTAGAAGTTGTCTTGGTTCGGGTCTTAATGATGTTACCACTGTCCTGTGCTGCTGCTAAGCTAGACACAGTAGTGGCAGCCCTTGCCAACATGTCACTCTCCCCCCCAGTGACATCCTCATCTGCAACAGTTGGTATAGAACCACTAGCCTGAGGTAGCTCAGTGTTCTTGGTGTTAGTCCTACGTTTATAGGTCTTTTGTTGTTGTTCTGTGGGTGTGTGATGGGTACCAGCTGGGATTGCTGAACCTTCACCCATTTGGGTTTGGGCTAGTGCCAACATTGTTGGAAACAAAGGTGTCACTCTCTCCTGAAAAATCTTTTCCAACCCTACTCATATTAGCAAAAACCTTTTTGGTAAGGCAGGGAGTGGGATAAACATTTTTGCAATGTTGCAAAAAAAGGTCTACAAGGCCGATTAATCGCCGATTAGGTGCTACAAGGCCACCGACCTTGCCGATTTATGTAACTGGGTCAAACAAATAGGTCAACCATGGTCAACGGCGATCAACGGCGGTCAATGGTGGTCAAACTTGCCGGAAACCTATAAATCTTGCTAGAAGTACCCAAAACTCATTGTAAACTTATTTTGATCACTTATAGTAACTGTTTAAGTCTATTACAAGTTGTTTTTTAGAAAATACCTTGCCGGAAATACCTAAAACTCACCGAAAATACACAAAACTTGCCGGAAATACCTAAAATTTGTCAGTAATGCCAATCCGATTAATCACCGATTAATCCCGCCTAGACCGATTACAAGCTACAAGGTGGTTGACCGCCCGACTACCGATTCGCGATTTTTGCAACCTTGCATAAACATTTTTGTGACTTTTCTTTTTTTTAAATTGGTTGTCCAAAAAGAGTTGCAAAAACCTTGGATATAGAAAATATTTAGCCAAAGAACCATCCAAGTTCTTAACCATATTATCAAAAATTAATTTTGAGAAATTAAATCTTTGAGTATTTTCAGCCAAACAAATTATAGCAGAAGCTAAATTACTGCTAAATTCATTCCATGCAGTGGTCTTTGGACTTAGACACACTAAGACAGTATGAATTAAGAATTTCCACTGAGGAGAAAAATTACCTTTTTGGAACTTTAAAGCATCTGTATATCTCTCATAGCCCATCAGTGCAAGTTTTTCAAAGATTGTAGTATTTGGAAGATTCTCAACTCCGTTAGCATCATCTAGGAGAAGATCTCTTCGAATAGACGCCTCTGTAATGATAATCATCTGCCCATCTACAAGGGCATGGATTTGTGCTTCCCTATTAATAGTTTTGACCTTAGCAGACGACCAAAACTGGATAATGTTGGAAGTATATATAGTAGGTTTTACTGTTAATGCAAACTTAATATAGCTTGCATTAAGGAAATCAATGATCTCAGTAAAATCTACAGACTTATTGGATTTTTCTAAAAAGGCAACATTATTATGAGGTTCGGTAAAAGTTAGGTTCGACATTATGATTTGATTTGGGGGTTTTGCAATTTGACAATTAAAATTCGATTAGGGAGTGGAAGAGAGAGAGTAATGTGTGCGTGAATGTGATTGTGTGCAGCAATTGGGGGTTTATACACTTTAAGTAAAAAGTGATACAAACTACCCTGCACTCCCAACCACTGCTAAAAGGATACCCAGCAGTACAACGTTTCGATAGCAGTACAATTGTTTACCTAGCAGTACAATAATAATAGCTGTATTCAAATATCATAAACTTGTACATAATAACTGCATTCATATATTAAACCAAGTCAAAATAAGTTTACATTTACATAGGCAAAATATACATAGGCAAAATATATAAAGAAAAGATACATTAAGACACATATTTACTAGCTTCAATACTTCTGTAAACATCAACTATTTTCTCTCTTTCTTCTTCTATTTTTTTGTTCCTCTCCTCAATTTTCTTCTGATGCTCCTCAATGACCTCTAAATCTTTCTTGTTCCTTTCTTCATACATCTTTATACGCTTGTTGTGAATTTCTAACAATGCGTTTTCAACACCATACGGGCCTTTACTACATTTCTCCCAAATATTTTGGGATATGCCCATTTTTTTATAATTTTCAGGCATTGGTGGAGGAGAATCATCCCTTGGGCGTTTGTTTTTGTTGGAAGAAGGAGTTGAAGAGGAGTCGGCCATTGAAATTTGAAATTTATTTTCTAATGAAAATATCAAAGGAGTTGTATATGGTACGGTTGATTAATTATGAACGGTTTTCCATGTCGAGTTGTACAAATAGGCTAGAGAGGTATACGAACGGTTCCCAATACTTTAGGCGGGAAGAGGGACCATCGAGAGGCGCCAAAAGTAAACAGATGGATAATATTGATCGGATTTGGTTTGTGTTTGGTTTGGATTTGACTAGTGTAGTTGATCTAGAAGTGTGTTTGGTGTTGGATTGACTAATTGACTTTTTCATTAGGGTAATTGATATTTTCTATATTATATTAATGATGTTTAATGTAATTTGTGTGCTAACTTTAATGACTAATTGACTTTTTCATTAGGGTAATTGATATTTTCTAGTACATGTTTAATGTAAATACATGCTTTAATATCTATCGCAGTCTGAATGTGTTTGAGAAGTATGGGTATATTTAGGCCACTTCCAACAATAACTCAGCCTTAACAAATTAAAATTAAAATTCAAATTCAAACGTAAGATAAAGTACAACATATTAACGCTGCGTTAACGCAGGTTAGCCCCAACAATTAAAATTCAAAGTCACGTTAATAAAACGTGTGCATTTGTACCCTATAAATACCAATGCTTCTGAAGCACAAGTCACACAGAAACACATTCCAAACTTCTCAAATACTCAAGATCCAAGCATCTCAAATTCAAGATGTCTTCCAGAAAAGATTTCGGGCAACAATTTCCAAGCCCACCTCGCCAAAAGGATTTTGGCCAACAATTTCCAAGCCCACCTCGCCAAAAGGATTTTGGCCAACAGTTTCCAAGCCCACCTAGCGAAAATGAAAAATTCCATACTCCACCCGAGCATATCTTTCCGGTTTTCCAACCGGAAAATTTTCCGGTGAATAATCAACCTGAAAATGAACCAGTTCATAACCAAGACCCAAATCCGTTTGGGTTAACTGAGGAACAACTTAGGCAAGAGGAAGCAGATATGCAAGTCCTCCTGGAAATGGAAGCACTTGAAAGAGAAGAGGAAGCTGATCGTTTGGAGCGGCAAGCCAGGGAGGATGAAGAACGTAGGCAAAGGTGGGAGTCTGGTTTTTTCACACCTTCCGAATCCTCTGAAGATGGTTACCCAGATTCAGATGATAGTTTTTATTAATCGTCCGTTGTTTATGTTAATCGTATGTTGTTTATGTTAATCAATCATTGTTTATGTTAACGTAGTTTTTATTTGACATTTAATGTATTTCTATTTCATGTTTAATGTATTTCTATTTCATGTTTAATGTATTTGTATTTGATACTTTATTTTCAATTTATAAATTGAATTGAATTTGAATTGAATTGATAAATTTTAAATATATCCCGCCTTTTTGTTTAATTTGAATTTGAAATTTTAAAATTTAAATATCCCGCTCGTTATTAATATGTTGTACTGTTACTTTACGTTTGAATTTGAATAATACTCGTACGGTTACTTTTACTTTCAATCTGATTTTTAAAATAGCCTCCAACGGCTAGTTTAAAACGGCTTTCCACTATCAAAGCCACTTTCACAACACTTCGTTTTCTCACACAACTTCTTATAAAACTCTCTCGCAAGTATCACTAATTTTAACACAAACACTACTGTGGCTAACAAATTAACTAGCAGAGGTGCAAAAGGCTATCCTCACCCGATTACACAATGAACAAGAAAAAGAACTCAAATTGATTAACAATTTGCTAGGTGAGATAACTCGTATTATGCTACAGATGCATAATCGTGCTGATCCAGAGGTCGAAAGGTTGCGTGAGTTGCCTCAAGACCATCCAGCTATCAGGGTTGGTCTAGAAATTAAACTCTTTTAAGAAATGATGAAACAGGGTCGAAAGGTTGCGTGAGTTATTGTTGGGTGTGTTGCTCATGTACAAACATATAATCTCGGCTCATTCGTTAAACATCTCGTATACAACCATATCATCTCGGCTCATTCAATTCGTTAAACATCTCGTGTATAACCATATCATCTCGGCTCATTCGTTAAACATCTCGTATACAACCATATCATCTCGGCTCATTCGTTAAACATCTCGTGTACAACCATATATATCATCTCGGCTCATTCGTTAAACATCTCGTGTATAATCATATCATCTCGGCTCATTCGTTAAACATCTCGTATACAACCATATTATCTCGGCTCATTCGTTAAACATCTCGTATATATACAACCATATCATCTCGGCTCATTCGTTAAACATCTCGTATACAACCATATCATCTCGGCTCATTCGTTAAACATCTTGTGTATAACTAAAGCTCAGTTAATTAAGGGTGAGTGTGTTAAAGCTGACGTGGCATTGTGTTAAAGTTTAAAGCTGAGTTATTGTTGGGAGTGGTTAGAGTATTTTCTTTTGTTTTTTCGGTGGATTTTAGCGTGACTTAATCTTAATACCGCCAATTTTGTCCATATAATATTCAACTACGTACGGATAACTAATACCCGCGGGGAAACCCGAAAAACCGATGGATAATATTAATCGGGTATCCGGTGGGATATGGGGCGGGTACGGGTATATTATAAACGGGTTCGGTTATGGGTATACTAAAACCCGCCCCGAACCCGAACCGTTGCCATCCCTATTTACCGGCTATAGCCGGATTTCACCGCCACCTCATCACCATTAGTTTTTTTTTTTTTTTTTTTTTTTTAAACAAATCTTGCCACGTCAGCTATAGTTAAACCAAACCACAAATTCAATATTCAACCAGCAATTAATCCCTTTACCCGGTCATTTGTAAACACACACAAAAATCAATAAACCCTAATCAACACACACATTCTTATGGCAAACACAAGCACGCAAACAATG
Organism: Artemisia tridentata subsp. tridentata; assembly: GCA_021014915.2. NCBI lineage: Eukaryota > Viridiplantae > Streptophyta > Magnoliopsida > Asterales > Asteraceae > Artemisia > Artemisia tridentata. The sequence continues at coordinate 23,819,367 of CP139504.1, forward strand.
AAACCAAATAACAAAAAGGTAATTAGTAATTTGTGTTTTGTAAATGTAATTGGTAAGGGTACAATATGTAGTAATTACGTTTGTACTGTTGATGTGATGGTTGCACAGTATGATACATTATTTGCGATTATTAAGATAGTAAATAAAAAACAAAAATCAAGTTTATGCTTTAATTAACAGGTTCAAAGGGAAAATTTTCAAATAATTCAATTGTTAATTTCAAATTACAACTTGGAGGCAAATTTTTGGATCGAAATTTTTTGAATCACAAACGATTCATATTCTTGGTGTATAGCCTCTTTTCTCTCCTAAAAAAAAGACTGCAAAGAAAAAACAAAAATTAAATCTTCTCTCACCATTACTCTCCAAGCTAAGCCATAATCATTTTCTTTTACCCTTTGTTGCTCAAGAGTCATGGAAACTGAACCCATTGTTGATAACCATACTTTGCTTCCTCTTGATCATATTGTACATGATGATAACGCCTTAGAATATGAATCCGAAAAGTCTTCTGATGAAGAAGATATAGATGAGCCTTTAACCAACCAAACACCTGAGATAGTAGCTAAGAGGGGCTCAACCAGGCTAGTAAAGTTTCGCGCGAAGCATGACAAACCTGGTGCAACAAAGCTCAAGGTAACCTTCGATGCACTCGGTAGGGTAACAGGGGAAAACAGAGCAGTGTTTGTGAGTTTTTTAGGAGATGTGGCTCGTGAGCAGATAGGTGTGAAGATTCTACACTGGAAGAAGGTGAATAAAGAAGCAAGAGATAAACTATGGGATGAAATCTTGGTACATATATACTATTTTGTAACCCAATACTACATAAGTTTATGTATGCAGTTACATTATGTGCAACTAATTAACAACATTGTGTTAATCTTTTCAGAAATTTTTTGTTGTTGACGTCCAATACAGAAAATTGATAATGATTAGTCTTGGTAAAATGCTAAGGAATTACAGAAGGAAGCTCAAAGTCAACTACATTTTGCCCAACCTAAATACACCTTCCAAACTGAATGAAGTCCCGGACTTGTATAATACAATAATGAAATCAGAAGACTGGGTCGAGTATGTTAAATACACGACCACCGAAGCATACAAGGTTTTAATTAGTCATCTTTAATTAAGTGTATATGTCATTTTGTTATTTTCAGTTTGCAGCATTACCGCATCTAAACGCCTTATGATTTTGTGTTTTTAGGAGAAATCTGAGAAAGGTAAAATGGCGCGTTCCCAAAATATTTATCAGCATAAAATGGGACGAGGTGGATATGCTTATGTCAAAGAGAAAATGGTAAGATTACACAATGTTTGTTTTACCAATTAAGAGACGATCAGTATGAGAAATGAATCCGTTTACATTGCCCAATTTGCACATTTGCATTAATACCCTCATATTTTCGATTATCTTGGTTTAACTGTACATGTGTAAGCATCCACATATTTTCGTTTATCTTGGTTTAACTTTACATGGGTATGCATTTGATGTTTATTAGATCGAAAATAAAGAGATTGAAGCGGATGAAGAACCCCCCCGTGATGTAATGTGGGTGAAAGGAAGGGTAAACAAAGACGGCGAATACCCAAATGATGATATTAAATCAAAGGGAGATGAACTTGTAAGTTTGACTGCTAATTCTATTATTATGCTTATATAGCAGCAACATTTAACTGTGTACTAGCAGTAGTAGCTTGTGTACTAGCAGTAGTAACAGCATCAAGAAGACTTTTAATCCCAACATTTCCTATATTTTTTGTGCAGAAAGAAGCTGATGACAAGATCAAGGAAGGAACATCGGGTTTTGATGATGGCACTGATGCCATGACATTTGTATTTGGTAAGGAAAAGGGCGGTTATGCCAGGGGAGTGGGAGGTGCAGTAACATACAAAGAGTATTTTGGCCTTCCTCGAAGAAAACAAGAAGCCAATGAAAAAATTGCCTTACTTCAAACTCAACTGGATAATGAGAGACGCGAGCGTGAAGAAAAAGATAAATTGATCAAAAAATTGTCCGCCGAGATGACCGAAAAAGATGTGCAGGTCAATAAATTATCCGGTGAGGTGGAAAACACAAATGTAATGCTTTCTCAAATTCTGCAACAGTTGAATGATAAAGGGATGAATATAACTCTGCCAACTCAACCATCGCCAATAGCCTCAGTTGTAAGCCATTTTTTATGTTGTTAACAATTTCATTTTCTAATGCTAACACCACTGATGCTAATGATACTAGGCATTGAACATAAACTGATGAGTGACTGTATTTCTTAATTTATATTGCAGGTGACTCCAATGGCCATTGACAATATTGCAGGTGACTCCAATGGCACTCAGACAAGTGGTGTTGTAAGTCCTAAAGATGCGGGAATTGAGGAGAAATCCAATGGCCTTGAAACTTCTAAAAAGGTAACGGAAACAATGGTAAGTATAGTAATAAAAGATCGCCCTTTGATTTTTGAATTTTACATACATGATCGACTAATGTACCGTGTTTTATATATACGTATAGGAACCTGCTGCTAAAACTGTCAGGCCTAAGCATAACCTTAAGTCACGACGAAACGGGTCTCCAGATTCCCAATCGCTACAAAATGTGTCGTCTCCAACACAACCACTGCCAACAGTATGTATTTCAACATGTTTCTTGTTACTCTTTTGTTTAAATAATGTAACGTGTTTTATATATACATATAGGAACTTGCTAAAACTGTCGGACCCAATAAGCCAAAGCAAAAGAAGCGACGAAACGGGTCTCCAGATTCCCAATCGCAACAAGATGTGTCTCTAACACAAGCACTGCCAACAGTATGTATTTCAACATGTTTCTTGTTATTCTTTTGTTTAAATAATTTCTGATATATACATGCAATTTTTTTTTTTTTTTTGTAGACACTTAAGTGCAAATTCTGGCACACAAAGAAATCAAATATCGTTGCTTTTGGTACCGTATACCAGTCTCATGGAAAGCAAATGCTGCATAACCTACCACTCCCAAATGATTGCTACAGAGTGTCAATTGATTCATCGTTAGTTGATGCAGCATGCATACCGGACGTAGCAAATAATGGGTTCAAAACAGTTAAGGAAGTCGAAGGTAGTTTCGTTGCATGGCCAAAGGATCAAGTTATTTTTGAAGAGGTGGTACGTACATGTGTTTTTTCAACCTACATATATAATTATTCATATGTAATTCAATGTTTGATAGAAGCGTCTTTTGTTTACTACAGGTTACACCAACAAACCATGTGACTAAATGTGTACCACAGGCACCAACGAAGAAACAATATATATCTGCTAACGACTTAAGGCAAACTGCTAAGGGGGTGAAGGTTCAAAAGTCTTTAGATATTTGATTAATTAAGTACGACATTACAATTGTATATTTTGTCCAGTTATATACATTAGAGTTTAATTCAATTTGAAATTTCTTGTGTTTTTTAATATTGTTTTATATATAATATATATACACATTCCAGCAGCACTAGCATAGTACTAGCAGCAGTAACTCTGCTTCAGCAGGACTACCTTGGACTACCTTAGTACTGCTAGCAGTAGCAACTCTGCTCCAACATTATTGGTCACTCTTTGTTTAATTCGATGTGTGACTAAATAGTACCAAAGGCCACACAAAATAAAAATTCATGTGACCATTGGAAGAACAATGGTCACGCAAAATACACATTTCTTCACTTTAAACAGCATATGGTCACACTTATTAACAACTTTGGCCACTTTATGCTTAATTGTATGTGACTAAATACCCAAAACAAGCATGCTTTGTGTGACTAAATATTATAAAAGGCCACACAAACATAAAATTCAAGTGGCCATTGGATGATCAATAGTCACACAAAATACAAATTTCTTCACTTTAAACAGCATATGGTCACACTTATCAACACTTTTGGCCACTTAATGCTTAATTGTATGTGACTAAATAACCAAAACAAACATGCTTTGTGTGACTAAATATTACAAAAGGCCACACAAACATAAAATTCATGTGGCCATTGGATGATCAATAGTCACACAAAATACACATTTCTTCACTTAAAACAACATATGGTCACACTTATTAACACTTTTGGCCACTTTATGCTTAATTGTATGTGACTAAATACCCAAAACAAACATGCTTTGTGTGACTAAATATTACAAAAGGCCACACAAACTAAGAATTCATGTGACCATTGGATGATCAATAGTCACACAAAATACACATTTCTTCACTTAAAACAGCATATGGTCACACTTATTAACACTTTTGGCCACTTTATGCTTAATTGTATGTGACTAAATACCCAAAACAAACATGCTTTGTGTGACTAAATATTACAAAAGGCCACACAAACTAAGAATTCATGTGACCATTGGATGATCAATAGTCACACAAAATACACATTTCTTCACTTAAAACAGCATATGGTCACACTTATTAACACTTTTGGCCACTTTATGCTTAATTGTATGTGACTAAATACCCAAAACAAACATGCTTTGTGTGACTAAATATTACAAAAGGCCACACAAACTAAGAATTCATGTGACCATTGGATGATCAATAGTCACACAAAATACACATTTCTTCACTTAAAACAGCATATGGTCACACTTATTAACACTTTTGGCCACTTTATGCTTAATTGTATGTGACTAAATACCCAAAGCAAACATGCTTTGTGTGACTAAATATTACAAAAGGCCACACAAACTAAGAATTCATGTGACCATTGGATGATCAATAGTACACATTTCTTCACTTTAAACAGCATATGGTCACACTTATTAACACTTTTGGCCACTGTTTTTTAAATTGTATGTGACTAACTCGAAAAAACAACACACGATGTGTGACTAAATCATCACAAACGTCACATTTATTATATTTTCGTGTGGCCATAGGATGGGAAATAGTCACACATACTGATGAATCCAACAAAACTTGTGCCTAATTAGTCACACATATTCGGGTTTTGGTCACTCTTTTTCGATGAAAACGGCCACAAAATAAACAATGTGACCATATGATACCTACGGTGGCGCGACTTTTTGTCACACACACCCAAAAAAACGTGTGTGACTATATGCATATAGTCACGCATTTCCAGTGTGACGATAGGCAGAATCTGTACCAGTGACATTCCAGACGAATCCCATTCAAGCCATCCGATCCGGACCTCAGAAATATTAATAATAAATAATAACAATAACAGAAGGAACCTTGGGAAAGACCAAGATACGTACAGTACCGTCGCCTCCAGATTTCATGGGATATGTCTTTCAAGTACGCCGCCTCGGGTTTCGCGGAACAGTACTCCAAGTACATACACAGTGGTCTATAGGTCACTGTGCATAGATCGGCTCCTTGTCTCCAGGTACAGTAAATACACAGTGATTGAGGTACTATAAATACCCCAACACATTCAATGCAGGCATTAACTTCTTTCACTCTCATTTACTACTCACATATAACCTGTATTTATTACTCCAATCCGGACGAATACTTATCCTTACACCGGAGCTTGGTCTTGGGATAAAACCCAAGGCGAGGCTAACGTGTATTATCTTTGTTTCAGGTTCATACAAGGTCAAGGAGCGGACCTAACGAACCAGGGGTAAGATTTTACCTCAACCGATGACATGGTCGACAAAGGATGCACTTGATCATATAGTTAATGTTTGGAGATTTGGTATCATTAGATCCTATTCGAGAATTGTTTGTGTTAGAATTGAATATGGCCGGCATGAAAACTGTGAGAAACGAATTTATGGGTCTATATCCAATAAATTGGAAGAAGACCCTCGAACAACCTTGAGTTAATTAGTATCTACATAAATTAAATGTATATGTTAGAAGATAAATGATTGTGACTAAACTTATTATGTCTAATATTAATGTCACCTATCTAGTAGTTTATGAGAAAGTACTGAGCTCCAACTTTAGCACCAATGGTTTAGTTATACGTAGAATTAGACACACGTTTAGTAATAATTTTAGCTATGCCAATCATGTTTCATATTGAAAATGAAGTAGCATTTAGAATTTTTGTGCATCAATTTTACTTTTATTACGAAGTATATATTTTTTTTGTAAAGTTTACTGTAAATGTTTGTAACACATTACGGAGATGAAATAAAAACTCTCTCTGATACTCAGATCTAAAAAACTCTCTCTGATACTCAGATCGGCAATAAAAGTACGAATTTATGTCCATTATGAACTGTGTGGCTTCTTGATCCAAAAAATGCTTGTATTCCCACTTTTGAATTCTTTTTGTAACTTGAACTTGGTAGAGACCTTTAATAAATTCATAGTTGTTAAAAAAAGGCTCCAACATATTACTTCACCAACAAAATATAACTTAGATTGTGGTACTCAGGTTACCCATTAATACAAAAATTATAGTATCAAGTCCTAACATGGACAGGGAGTAGACAAAAGAAACAACTTTTGAACGAGTTACTAACCATAATGAGTTCTAAAGATATTGTGTGGATCCTTTTTGGTGACTTCAGTGCGGTTCGATCTCAAGAGGAAAGGCTAGGATCAACATTTGTTGAAAGGGACCCTAGAGATTTTAATGAATTTATTGCAACAAGTGGGCTTCATGATTTCGCTATGGGAAACCGTCGTTTTACAAGATATAACAGGGAAGGCACAAAGTTAAGTAAGTTGGATCAATTTTTGGTCACTACCAACTTTTTTAACTTATGGAGGGATGCTAAAGTAAAGTCCCTGACCCGTGGATTTCAGACCATTGTCCCATTATGCTTATAAATGATGCAGTTGATTATTTTTGCACAGGTTTCAAGCCAACCCAATTGTGTTTCATAACTTGTTTATAATGAACCATGATTGTGTGTTTGTGTGAGGCAAGTTTGGTGCAAATCAATAAACAATAAAATGGGACAAATGTTATAAAAGTAAGTTTTATTGATATCGAATGTTATTTTGCAAACAACATATTTACATATATATACTTATCCAAACGACACCATGACAGTTACTCCTAACCATTGTGACCCTTGACATATAACTACCATAACTGTCATTTCCTAACTGCTAAATGGGTGTATTGGGTTAACTATATTTTGCCCCATTGCAGTAACATATTTCGACCCATAACAATACTAAGTAATATTACATTGACCTTATACTAAGTACATACTAAATACTTGACATCTAATGACATTAAGGAGTCAACATCTCCCCCCTAATTCATTAATGTCAAATGATCTGCTGAGTGATGTTTCCTCAAATCTTCAAACAATGACATCAAAGTCATTGTTGTCTGTACTGCTTGCTTCCTCTGCTTCTTTCTCCACATTGCTCTCTAGCCTGACTCCAAACTGAGTTTTGCTATCCATGTCTTCATCCTGTGACTCATCTATTCCTGCATCATCCTTGTCTTTGCCTTGTGGATCTTTTACATTAGCAGTCCCACTGCTCTCAACCACTTCATTCTTAGGCTTCTCATACCAAGGCATCTTTGCAGTTTCATAGTACACTTGTATCATGTCAATGAACCTGTTGTAGCAATCTTTCACTGCTTCCTCTTCACTATCTGTCAGGCCTTGTAAACTTGCAATGGTCTTCCATTTGTCACCAAGTGTGACACACAGATAACCTCCAAGGCTATCAACTATTTTATGCAGGCTAAGCAAATTTATCTCCATCACCCCTATAACTGGTGGTATTTTCTCTAGCGTATCATAATTAAGATTAACTAAATAAAACCACTTCAACATCTCTACATACTTCTTACTAAAAATCTCCCAATGTTTGTACACTAAGTTGTCCTTCTTTAACAGATTCATAAAGGATAAGAATCATACAAATGAATTCACTTTTAATGCATAAAGTGAACCATTCCAACTTATGTACTCTTCATCTACATAATCTTGTATGTCATTTCTGTCCCATCTCAGATCTTCCAAACCATTCACCAGTGAACATTCTTCTTTAGGATCTATAGACTCAAAGTATTCTTCCAGAAATTTGTTGTGTTTAGTGATAACATCATTGGATCCTTTTGCTTCTTCTTGTGGTACTTCTGCCTCATGCTTCTTTTCTTTAAACATGTAGTATAGACTACGTTTGTTGTCATTAATCTTCACTGTGTACCCTTGTTCTTCCAATTGATCATAACTGAGAACATTTAGAGAAACTTCTGGTGTGTATTGAACATATGGTATCATCATGCTTCCATCTTTTGCTTCAACAGTGACATCACCAGTTCCATAAGAGAAAATGAATTTCTTCTCAATTTCTTCCTTTCCAATCATCTTGAATTTATAACTTAGTCACTTGAATAACATCCTTGTTGGGCACATGTGGTGTTTGTAAGCACTGCTTACATACCACACTTTATCCCATGTTGCATTATCTGTGCCATCTATCATGTAATATGTGGTTACATGAACTTTTTCTGGATACTTGGCTTTCTCTGCATCATCTTTGTTTGTGGTTTCCACTGTTTCATCTTGCAATTCAATCCTGGCAATCTTCTTCCTGTTTTGACATGTCCAGAACACATGTCCTTTTTCTCTACATATGAAACACTTGGCTCTCCTTTCTTTCTGAGTACTTGCAATTTTCTTCCCATGATCTTGAGATTTTGCAAGCTTCCTTGAAGCATTATAGGCTTCAATCTCTTTCACCTTTTTCACCAACATCTCCTTACTTTCTGGAGATAAGGTTTTCTTTCTGCTGTTCCATTGAAACAGTCTTCTTGGTGTCTCTCTCAGCAAATATCTCCCAGTGTGTAATCCTTGATCATGTTTGTATGTTGGCTTCTCCCAAGGTTCTGAGCCGTGGCTCTGATACCAGTTTTGCACAGGTTTCAAGCCAACCCAATTGTGTTTCATAACTTGTTTATAATGAACCATGTTTGCGTGTTTGTGTGAGACAAGTTTGGTACAAATCAATGAAACAGTAAAATGGGACAAAGGTTATAAAAGTAAGTTTTAATTGATATTGAATGTTATTTTTGCAAACAACATATTTACATATATATACTTATCCAAACGACACCATGACAGTTACTCCTAACCATTGTGACCCTTGACATATAACTACCATAACGGTCATTTCCTAACTGCCAAATGGGTATTTTGGGTTAACTACATTTTGCCCCATTGCAGTAACATAATTCGACCCATAACAATACTAAGTAATATTACATTGACCTTATACTAAGTACATACTAAATACTTGACATCTAATGACATTAAGGAGTCAACAATTATGGGCCTAAATGTTTCAAATTGTTTAATCATTATTGGATGGAATATGACGAATTTAGCGAAGTTGTCAAGTCGTCTTGGAGCAGTGGAAGCTATAAGGGGCCGGCAGGATATTGTACTTAAAAATAAGCTTAAGAAATTAAAAAAGGATATTAAAAACTGGTGGAAGGTCAAATCAGCCGAGAATAGTCGTTTAAAGATGGAAATTCAACTGAGGTTATGTGAATGGTATGCTAAAGCTAAATCCGCGGTACTTACTTCAGTGGACTGTGTAAAACGGGAAGAATATATCATGGACCTGTAGCTTCTTGAGCAAAGGGAAAGAGATTCTCTTAAGCAAAAAAACAGAGTAAAGTGGGCGGTAGAGGGTGACGAAAACACCAAGTATTTTCACTTTGAAGTAAACAGAAAGCGTAGAAGCAAAAACCTTAATGGACTACTCATAAATGGAAGTTGGGTGGAAGATCCGAGTTCAATATATTCAGAGGTAGTTAATCATTTTGGTCTTCGCTTCCGTGAAGAATGGCCGAATCGTCCAAAATTTCATAGCAATCTATTTCGACATTTAGACCAGGATGACGTAACCCTGTTTAACTCTAGCTTTTCTTTGGATGAGGTCAAATTTGCCGTATGGGAGTGCTCTAGTTCCAAGTCGCCTGGACCAGATGGTCTAAACTTTAAATTCATAAAGAGATATTGGGATGTTATCAAGTTTGAATTCTTTAATTATATCAAATACTTTGAAGTTCATGACAGTCTCGCAAAAGGATGTAATGCCTCGCTTGTTGTTCTTATTCCAAAAAATGCGGACCCTCTGGATCTAGGAGATTATCGTCCTATCAGCTTAATAGGGTGTATGTATAAGGTGCTTTCAAAGTTACTTGCTTTGCGTTTAAGCCGAGTTATCCACTAACTGATAAGCCTAAATCAGACGGTGTTTAGGGCTGGACGACAAAAATTGGATGGAAGTTTGATCGCTAATGAAAATGTAAACTTTGCAAAAAGACGGAGAATAAATATGCTTCTATTTAAAGTGGATTTCGAGAAGGCATTTGATAGTGTGAATTGGTCTTTCCTTCTCGATATAATGTCCCAAATGAAATTTAGCGCTCGATGGTGTAAATGGATAAAGTATTGTCTCTCTTCGGATTCGGTTTCTGTGCTCATTAACAGTTCTCCCTCAAAAGAATTTAAAATGGAACGGGGTTTAAGGGAAGGAGATCCGCTTTCTCCTTTTTTATTTGTTAGGCATTACAAGTAATGATTGCTGAGGCTTGTAATAAAGGAATTTATCGACGTCTGTTTCTTGCCGAAGATGGTGCCAACATTTCTCTTCTTCAATATGCGGACGATGCTCTTTTTTCGGTGAATGGTAAAAATCAAACGTTTTAAATTTGGTTAGCATTTTAGACTGCTTTCATGAAGTGTCGGGTCTTAAAATAAATTTAGCAAAGAGTCGTCTCTTTGGTGTCGGCGTTCCTTCAAACGATGTGGCTAACATCGCAAGAGCAATTAATTGTTCCAACGATTCACTACCTTTCACTTACTTAGGGCTACCGGTTGGAAAAAGCTTGAAAAAATGCGACGCTTGGAATGGCGTGGTCAATAGGTTCTCTAAAAGGCTAGCATCTTGGAAAATGAATCTTATATCAGTTGGGGGAGGCTTACCTTAGTTAAATTTGTATTGGGGAGTCTTCCTTTATATTATATGTCGATTTTTAGAGCACTGATGAACTCAAATAAGTACATTTTATTACTATCATTTATCCTATTAATTTGACTTGTTTTACTATATTATGTATGAGGATTGATACTTAATCGTTTACTTTTGTAATTCTCAGGTAAAAACAAGCATTTGGTGAAACTTAGCGATTATGGACTAAAAACGGAGTAAAATGATCAAGATTGGAATTGGTTGTTGGAATGAAGAGAATGAAGACCACTGCCTGACTTTGAAGAATGCGCCGCATGGATTTATCCCATGCGCCGCATATGAAACTTTGGTCAACGAAGAATAACCAACTTGTTCTACTCCAGATGCGCCGCATCTCACCTATTACATACGGCGCATCACTATCAATATTTCACCAGATACGATCCAAGATACAAGAGGACATGCGCCGCATCTGATAATGGAGTTACGCCGCATCTTCTGGCGGTGTACGAATATTCCTGAATATTATAATCTTGGACCCCACGCGAAGTTAAGTACATGCGCCGCATCTACTCCTTAGATGCGCCGCATCTTACCCTCATACAGAAACTATAAATACCCCAAGACCAGACGAATTCGATGTGACATATATTATATACGTGACCAAAGACCAGAAACCAAGGACGAATTCAGTCAAGGTAGCAGCACAAGACACACCCAAATCAAAGATACAAGAGCTGTAAGAAGGTGCTGCATGTGTTTAATTCATTAAGTAGTTTTGTTTTATTGTGTTAGTAAACTTTAATTCATCAAGATTGGTGGCTTGTGTAACGTGACAACGGAAAGGTTGCACTCCCTTAAAACTGCTTTCTCATCAATTAAAGTTTATATGTTGATGTCTTTGGTGACTTTTATTAGTGCATTGATAACCTCTGTGGCTAGCTGAGCGTTGATCGGGTCGCCATGCCTCTGCCATCGCCTATTTATTAGATGCCTATGCATTCTATGGTCTGTAGAAAAGTAGGAGAAAGATAAATAGGATAGTCATAAGTAATCATTAAGGGTTTACTCGCCGATAAGATTAGAACCAACGAGAAAGGACTTAATCTCGGTGCGTTGCATCGAACTATACACTTCATATAACACTAGCAATAAAACAAGTGACAAACTACTTATCATAAGGACAGCCCTCTTATTGTCTCGAGTATTTATCTGTGTACGTGTGTGCTACTTGCTGATTCGTGCCTATTGGTTTAGTTTATTATTTAATTGCAACCAAATCGTGCCAGTCTCTCAGGCTGAACCCCCTTGCGTTAGATTAGATTGTATAGCTAACTTAATATATTAAAATACTGATTAGAATAACTAGATAATACGTTCCACTCTTAGTGATCGACACTCTACTTACCATTATATTCATACTGACCGGGTACACTGCTCGTTAAGTGTGTGTGTTATTGATAAGTCGGCTAAATATAAATTTAAAACTTGATTAGGCATTATACTGCTAAACCGCAACGACACGCACGCGCATCAAGTTTTTGGCGCCGCTGCCGGGGAGTGAATTGTTATTATCTGTTAATTTGATTAGTATTTTAATTAGGTTTTTAATTTTTATCTAACCGCTAACTTTGTTGTGTATTAGATTAATTTGCATTCATTGTACTATTTTGCATATTTTCTGTTTTTGTGTGTTATTTGTTTGTTTTTGTTTGTGTTTATTTTCGTGTGTTTTATTTGTTTTTATTTTTCGTATTTTTTTTTGTTTTCTGCTATCGTTGTACTGAGCTAAATCAAACGATACGGCGCATCTGATTTCTCAGATACGGCGTATTGCGTTCAATTTTTATAAAATACAACGCGTTTAATTAATTCGATACGACGCATCTTTCCCCAAGATACGGCGTATCTGTTTTTAATAAGAAATTTTTTTTCTCTAAGCGATAAAGCGATACGACGCATCTTTCCCCAAGATACGGCGTATCTGTTTTTAAGGAAAATTTTTTCTAAACGTTAACGATATACCACGCATCTGCTGCAGCAGATACGGCGTATCTATTATTTTAATTAAAAACAGTTTTCGATTAATTAAACAGATACGGCGCATCGATCTCTGTCGATACGGCGTATCTTCTGAATCAAAAATCTCATATTTTGAAACGTAACGAAAATACGGCGCATTAACTTTTGTTAATACGACGAATATAATTTGATAAATATAGTTGATTTTTGATATTTACTTTGATCGGTCCGCTACTCTCGTGTGCAAGTTGTTTATTTTCAGGATAAATGATGACTCAAGCATCACCAAGAAAGATTACATTCTGAACAAAACTAAGAGACGCTAGCTGGAATGGCCGAACATAAGACAGCAAGAGTGGAGGAAAACTCAGTACTGGTAACATTGAACGTATTAAATTCTTGAAATAGAATTCCAGGTAAACTCTACGATTATTCAACCAGCCCAAAGGAAAGTTCTCTACTATATCATCTCAATTTTATTATCCATATTATACATCTGATTCAAATTGTAATTTTAATTTTGTATGCTTAAAAACGATATTTGTTCCTAACCTCGGAATAAATTCTTATCCTCTATACTATAAGATTACAATTGTTAATAAAACGTTTATACCTATTGCTCTTATTTTGAATTCATTTATATCGTATGGTGTAACCGTTTTACCCCAATTTGGTGTATTAAGAATCGTGTTGCGGAGGCCAAGGTACGTTTCTTATTTAAATTTCGTTTACTAACTTAGCGATACGGCGGATCTAATTATCCAAAGCGCCGTATCTCTGACCGTCTAGGACCCATTGACTAGTCAACGAAATTAAATAGATACGGCGCATCCCAATTTCCAATACGGCGCATCGTTCTGCCCTATAAATACGACGGGAATGCGCCGGATCCAAAATCTTTACCGCATAAACACACACAGTTAAGAACTTACACACACTGATATTATACTCCAATTACGATCATTTTTCTTAAACCCACCTTTAATCCGATCTATAATCTTTCTCCTAATCATCAAATTAAGGTAATTATTCCATTTCGATCTAATCTTGATTAATACGAAAATTAGGGTTTATATGATTAATTCGATTTGTGCTTAAATGATATAGAGATATGATTAGGACTTGGAATAGATGATCTTCCCCGTACTTAACTTGCGTAAATAATCGAATTTCTAGGCTAGTTTGATTTGAACGAAAATTTGAGAAAATGAATTCGGTTTTAAATATTTAGCGGGAAGGTGGATTAGTAAAATGTAATGAGCCTTTAGAACTGATATAAGGAGTATATGATACTGTGATATTTAGTGGTAGTTTACGTCACGGATACGGATTCTTGAAAAGCCTACCTGATCCCCTTTATTTATACTGATATGCTTTTAGATGCGGCGCATCTAGGTTAATTGATGCGGCGTAACGACCTATTTCCAAATTATTAAAATTCTAGATACGCCGTATTGATTAATCTAGATACGGCGCATCTACATACGCCGTATCTCATCTCTTGCTCCGCATCTCTTATATTTCATGCAGATACGCCGCACTGATTAAGTCAGATGCGCCGTATCTACCTATCTTGCAGACTGTTTACTAACTTTAAAAATTTATTTCAGATGGCACTACCAGAAGTAGCACAGAGACACCAGTGGTTACGATTCGAGGACATGGGGCTAACCCCTGGCACTTTGGAGGACTACTTACGGAGACTTGAGTCGATTTACTTTAGGAGGATATTCAGGGTACAGGCTTTGGATTTCGATGATGTGGGATTGATTGGGGCAGGACATGCTGCTGAGAGTTTACAGCATAGGATGGAGATGGTTGTTGCTGGAGATGATGAGGAGGTGGTGTTCAGATCTAGTGCTTGGGAGAGACTGTTCAGGATCGATGAGCCTCTTATCAGGGAGCTTATGCTGTAGTTCTTTAGTACATTTTACTACAGAGAGACGGATACGGGTTTGGATATTGCCGACACCCTTGTGTTTAGACTGGGTGGGGTGTCGAGGCAGATGTCGATGAGACAGTTCATTTTGGCCATGGGTTTGCATACAGCTGAGGAGCTTGAGTCAGATGGGTTTGACCGATATTGGGATGATAGTTTGCGAGCGGTCCCTGACAGAGATTATTTAGTGATTATTGGGACAGGATTTCTTCGGGGGGTGATATCACTACTTCCACCCCCTCATACACTTTGATCAGGGAGCCGATGAGGAGGCTGTGCCACAGGCTGATTGCACTTACTATTGCTGGGAGGGGTCAGTCACCTGAGAAGGTGACCACTCTGGACCTCTTCCTCCTTAGGAGCATGGATGAGGGGTTGTCGGTGAACATCCCCCACTTTTGGCACACTACCTCCACCGATCAGCTGCAGGGAGAGATAGGAGGAGCCAGATGACTGGCGGGCATTTTGTTTCTAGGCTGGCCCGCCATTTTGGAGTGATTGGAGCTGAGATCCCAGCAGGGCTGGAGGTTGTGGTGACCCATCTCCCGGTTATTGACAGGGATTACTTGGTTAGGCTTGGGATATGCCAGCAGGCTATGGGAGAGTACGTTTGGGTAGCATTAGGGCCCGCCAGAGCTGCAGGACCAGAGGCGGAGCAGGGAGGCCCTCAGGGACCTCCGGCTGCTGCTCCAGCCCATCAGGAGGAGCCGCAGGCACCAGTACCCCCACCAGTCCCTGTACGTACCATGGGTCAGAGAGTCGAGGCAGTCGAGGGGGAGTTGAGAGCGTTGAGAGGGATTGTTGATGGTATGAGGAGAGACTCAGAGTGGCTGGTTATGAGTGTGAGCAGACTTTTGGAGCAGCAGGGTATTACCCACACCCGATCAGATGGTACTCATGTTGCTGGAGTGACACTTGGATACACTCGCAGGGTCCGCCCTAGGACTGATGGAGCCAGCACTTCCGGGACCCATCCAGACGACCTCACTCACCCATGATCTTACTCTCTTGATTTTACAGACATTGTTCCACATATTATTATTATTTTTTGGATTGTACTGATCACTATTCTCGTGTATATATTTAATGTTTCAGTTTATGTTTCTTGTTATATTTGATGAAGACTGGCATTAAGTTCAGCATGAGAGTACGAGAGGACGTGAGAGAAAACCGTGGAACGAGTCATTTTACAGCAGACTGTTAACAGTCTGTTTGGTAACTACATGCGCCGCATCTGGTAAACAGATGCGACGCATCCTATCCTTTATTTCGTTTTATTTTCAGGCCGCCGAGGATACGGCGCATCTCAATTCTGAGATGCGACGCATCTCCTGCAATGGTCATATCTTATTTTATTTTTCTGCATTTTTAATTTTCGAATTTAAAACTTTTTATCAGTTTATTTTAATGCGGCGCATCCCTGGTTAAGGATGCGGCGCATCTTTTATTCTGATCCGTATTTATTCCAGGCTCGATACGGCGTATCTTCTTCCATAAGATACGGCGCATCGACTGACCTGATGATTTTCATTTTTAATTTTTATGTTTTATTTTTACCTAACTACTAATGTATTATGCAAGTTTGAACCTTTCTTACCTTAGGTGTGTTTTGAAGCCTTGGTGGTATTATAGATTCCTGCATTTCCTGTGGATACATTGAATATGAAGCTTAAACGTTCTAATCCACAAGAAAGATGATTTTTGCTCTTATACAAATGGAGGATCATACCGAGCAAATCTCAGGGGAGTTTTTCTGTTCTAATTTTTTTATTTTCCAGTTTTTAACCTTTAATACAAACAACGAGGACATTGTTTAACTTAAGTGGGGGGATTGGAGAATTAGAACACTTAACACTTACTTGTCCTAAACTTTTCAAAATATGCTTAAAATGTGCTTAATATATCAAAATTTAAAAATTTTTCTAGCATGTTTTTGTTAAAGTCTAAGTTGCATAGCTGCACACATGACGTTATTTTAAAAAAAAATTGTGATTTTTCAAAATTCACAAATCTATGAGTGTGCCGGTGACTTGTAAACTTTAGAACTTGGCTTGTATACTATTCGAGACCACCATAATAAGTATTATTTTATATAATTGGAATGACTTGTCTAAATTGGTAAATTTCTAGGATTACACCCAAAAAGCCTTATATGTTAAGTGATATTAGCTAACTACACTGGTTAGTTAACACCCGTATAAACCCTTTTGTTACTCTCATTTTTAGAGTAAGATACCCCTAGAAAAACCCTCAAAGCCATTCCTTTCGTTTCTTACACCTTTGTTAAAATGTTTCGTTACACCTTACACCTTAGCCTACCCTGTAGATTAAAATCCGTGGTTGGTTAATTGCTATAGGCAAAGTGTGTTTCCTTACATTACCTGTGTTCGCGTGCGTAATTCATTATCTATGGTTAGGTCGGGAAATTGCACAATGCAATTGGAGTGAAAGTAAATATTGTATATCTTTGAGTTTATTTTTCGTGTGTTTACTACTTTCACTATTACCGTTATTTCTGAAGTTATGAAAAGTATGGAAAAATTATCCAGAATTATTGTTATAGTGATGTGGTGAAATTTTACACATCTATGTTTATGTTAAAAAAAAAAAAAAAAAAAAAAAAAAAAAAAAAAAGAAAAAAAAAAATCGAAAAAATGAGAAAAGAAAAAGAAAAAGAAGAGTTGGATGTTTGATTAAACCAACTTATGTAAATTTTTGTATTAAGTGGTCGATATCACACTATTTGTTATATTATATCTATGGATTGAATGGGAGTTGGCAGTTATGGGAACGTCAACTAAAGGATATTCTTTGATTAAGATCTTGTTGAATATAATTCGTGTCTACCTAAAGTGTGTGTTTCAAGTGTTAAAGCGTGAGTTATTCTATGATATGAGTCTTATTCATGGGATGGTTGGGATAGTGATTAACCACACTTAGGATTTTAATTTATTTGTTTTGTTTATTTTTCATTTTTACACCAATTTATATCCCAAAAATTATCCATACCCTTTATTATTCTTTATCCAACCAAACCTTTGATTTATTGAGATTAGGGATTTGAGCAATCTTAAGTATCGTAGTCGTGGATTCGGCTATGTATTTATGATTTTGTCGCCCTTTTTGATATATTATTATTGGTGAAGTTTGGACCTATCTTTAGCCTATTCGAGTTAAGGATTTGAGCAATTGCAAGTATCGTGTTCGTGGATTCGATCATGTATTTGTGATTTTGTCGCCTTTTCTGGAATTTGAGATCGATAGAGATTAAGAATAATTAACCCTTAAGCCTAAAAACCCTTTTTACCGCTTTAGACTTGTTATTCCTTGGCTTTAGTGGGGGAGATGTGTATACTTGCCAAGCTTATGATAGAATATTCGTCACGACTGGACAGTTAAACGATTAGATTTGCTTTTATCGAAATATTTTTATTCTACTTCTAATTCGTTAAGTGTTTAGTTGTGTGATTATGACAAAAGACGAATACATGCTTAAATATAAAAATAAATCCTAATATCTTTTAGGATACATTTTCATAAGATTAATTCTAAGGTTTACTTGGGGACAAGTAAAGTTCAAGTGGGGGGATATTTGATGAACTCAAATAAGTACATTTTATTACTATCATTTATCCTATTAATTTGACTTGTTTTACTATATTATGTATGAGGATTGATACTTAATCATTTACTTTTGTAATTCTCAGGTAAAAACAAGCATTTGGTGAAACTTAGCGATTATGGACTAAAAACGGAGTAAAATGATCAAGATTGGAATTGGTTGTTGGAATGAAGAGAATGAAGACCACTGCCTGACTTTGAAGAATGCGCCGCATGGATTTATCCCATGCGCCGCATATGAAACTTTGGTCAACGAAGAATAACCAACTTGTTCTACTCCAGATGCGCCGCATCTCACCTATTACATACGGCGCATCACTATCAATATTTCACCAGATACGATCCAAGATACAAGAGGACATGCGCCGCATCTGATAATGGAGTTACGCCGCATCTTCTGGCGGTGTACGAATATTCCTGAATATTATAATCTTGGACCCCACGCGAAGTTAAGTACATGCGCCGCATCTACTCCTTAGATGCGCCGCATCTTACCCTCAGACAGAAACTATAAATACCCCAAGACCAGACGAATTCGATGTGACATATATTATATACGTGACCAAAGACCAGAAACCAAGGACGAATTCAGTCAAGGTAGCAGCACAAGACACACCCAAATCAAAGATACAAGAGCTGTAAGAAGGTGCTGCATGTGTTTAATTCATTAAGTAGTTTTGTTTTATTGTGTTAGTAAACTTTAATTCATCAAGATTGGTGGCTTGTGTAACGTGACAACGGAAAGGTTGCACTCCCTTAAAACTGCTTTCTCATCAATTAAAGTTTATATGTTGATGTCTTTGGTGACTTTTATTAGTGCATTGATAACCTCTGTGGCTAGCTGAGCGTTGATCGGGTCGCCATGCCTCTGCCCTCGCCTATTTATTAGATGCCTATGCATTCTATGGTCTGTAGAAAAGTAGGAGAAAGATAAATAGGATAGTCATAAGTAATCATTAAGGGTTTACTCGCCGATAAGATTAGAACCAACGAGAAAGGACTTAATCTCGGTGCGTTGCATCGAACTATACACTTCATATAACACTAGCAATAAAACAAGTGACAAACTACTTATCATAAGGACAGCCCTCTTATTGTCTCGAGTATTTATCTGTGTACGTGTGTGCTACTTGCTGATTCGTGCCTATTGGTTTAGTTTATTATTTAATTGCAACCAAATCGTGCCAGTCTCTCAGGCTGAACCCCCTTGCGTTAGATTAGATTGTATAGCTAACTTAATATATTAAAATACTGATTAGAATAACTAGATAATACGTTCCACTTTTAGTGATCGACACTCTACTTACCATTATATTCATACTGACCGGGTACACTGCTCGTTAAGTGTGTGTGTTATTGATAAGTCGGCTAAATATAAATTTAAAACTTGATTAGGCATTATACTGCTAAACCGCAACGACACCCACGCGCATCATTAGAGCACCACATCGGTTATCTCAAAGCTTGAAGCTATTAAAAGGCGTTTTTTATGTGGATTTAAAGAGGAAGAGAAAAAGATGGTGTGAGTGAGCTGGTAAAAGGTCTTATCAAACAAAAAATATGGTGGTTTAGAGGTGGGCAGCATTAAAGCAAAAAATATGGGTCTTATAGGTAAATGGAAACGGTGTTTTCTAAATGAAAGATGTGCATTATGGAGAAAGGTGATTGCCGAGATTTATGGTTTAAACGGAGGCTTTGAGGTGAATAACGATACTCGGCTAAAATCTGGTATATGGTGTAACATTATTAGCTGTCGTTTGAACATGAATCACATGGGTATTTCTCTTAGTTCTTTTATGTCGAGAAAAATTTCTAATGGCCGACATACATCCTTCTGGTCTGACTGTTGGATTGATGTTCACGTGCCTTTAAAAATACGTTTTCCACGTTTGTATGCTTTAGAAACCTGTAAAACGTGTTCAGTTGATGATAGATGGGTGAGTAAAAATGGTGTTTGGCATGGCAAGTGGTCTTGCAGGCGACAACCCAATGGGCGTGCAACCGATGAATTGTCAGGTTTATCTAGTTTGATTAGTGGGCTTGTCTTAAACTTTTCTCGTGATGATGAATGCATATGGGCTCTAGAGGCTTCTGGTGTTTTCTCGGTTCAATTTTTAAGAAAACTTATTCAAAAAAAGATGTTTGCCATTGAGGATTCAAGTGTCAGTTTCAGGTGGAATTCATGGGCTCCTAGGAAGATAAATTCTTTCGCTTGGCGGGTATTGTTAAGTCGTCTTCCGACAAAGGATAACCTGATGCGACGTGCTATTGTTTTAGCATCGAGTATGTGTTTATTTTGTGGTAAGAAAGAAGAGTCACGTGATCATTGCTTTCTTTTATGCCCCATCATAAAGATTATACGGAAGAAAGTTTGGAGCTGGTGGAAGTCCCTTTCTTTATTTTGTCCTTTTCTTGATGATATTTTAAAGGGAATTTCGAGTTTCTCGACAACAAGCTGGTGTCAAAGCTTTTACACGCTGTATGCCTGTCCCTTTTATGGCATATATGGAGGTGGAGAAACAGGATTTTGCACGCACAAGCGGAAAGCGAGGAGACATCAATACGTCACGAGGATATTTTTCCCTCGCTATTAAGGATGTCATTCCTTTGGACACCAAATCGGGCTTCTATTAATAGGTTCGTATGGGACAATTGGATTTAGAGACCTGGTGTTTTGGTTTAATCCTTTAGTTCTTGATGTCATTATGCGCTAGTCTCCTGTTGTAGTTTCTTGTTTCGTGGCTCTGCCTTAGAGCCTTTCTTTTTGTTGTTTTCGTTTGTTTTTGCCTTGTGGCTAATAATATCGTCGCTTTTTAAAAAAAAAACTACAATTTCAAATTTTAGCGACGACCGAGGTCGTTGGTGAAAGTCCAGTCCAATCGTCGCTAAAGATTTTGGCGACGATAAAGTGTAAGCTCCATTGTCAAACTTTTGACATAAAATGTGGGCGTATGACACTTTTAGCCACGACATGTGTCGTCACTAAAAAAGTGCCTGTGATCAAAAGTCAAAATTGTTATAGTGAATAAGATTGAAAGATGTATGGTAAGTTAGATTAAAGAGCTGTGTCTTAGTCGTTAAATTAAAGTACTCTTTACCAAATAGAGCTAAAATATAGGGTCAATTTATATGGAACAAGTAGCAATCTAGTTGGATAAAGCATATATCAATTTTGAGGCTAACCCTAACCCTAATACTAGACTGAAATGCATATCCTAGCTAGTTTAAACACCCTCAAATTAAGGAACCCGCCAAAA
This sequence comes from Artemisia tridentata subsp. tridentata, assembly GCA_021014915.2. Classification (NCBI taxonomy): domain Eukaryota; kingdom Viridiplantae; phylum Streptophyta; class Magnoliopsida; order Asterales; family Asteraceae; genus Artemisia; species Artemisia tridentata. The sequence goes on from CP139504.1 coordinate 23,841,110, forward strand.
TGGCAATTGTTTTGTACCTAAAACCACGCCCACCACCTTTTATTGTGCCCCGCTTTTTTTGTAATACAGCTAAAAGCTAAAGAACAATTTTATTTTTTTTAAGACAGGAAATAAATATATTACAATCAACCCCACAATTCCAAAATTTACTTTGTTGATAGAGACATTTTTTTTGGTACCGTACGTACTAGCTATAATCTACAATTAGAGTCTCATTAATACCCGAAATTTATGCAAACGCTAACTCAATATAAACATGACACTTTTTCTCTTTCAAAAGGTAGGTGTGATCCATTCAAATCACAAATGAGCCTCTAATCGAGTGGGACGAGACTGAGAACATTTAGACCTGACTACTGAGTGTGTTAAGGATTTAGGGTGCGTGGAGGGCGTGGACTCAATTTCAGCGGCAAGTCAAGCAATATTGATGCTCTGCCAGCGGCAAAGATGTTGAACACCCCCTCCTTTTGTCGCCATTTCCCTTTTATTAGCGGCAAACAACCTAAACAAACATTTTTCTGAAAGTAAATATTGTTTGTTGTGTGTATTAAAGTTATTTTATACTAGTAGATGTGAAAAGTTGAAGGGAGTAATTGTTGCAAACTTTTCTAGCAATATGCAAGACAAAAGAATGCTGAGGTGGTGTTTAACAAACATGACAATGGGTAAACAACACCCCCTACCTTAAGGCCAAGGCAATATGTAAACGTTACACCCAAAGAGGGTTTGATAGAGACATAATTTTTTGATCAGGGATGTGGGGTAAGGTGGGTGGGGTATAGTAGTGATAAATTATAATTTCATCTAATCTAATATATATGTATGATGACTAGAAAGCAAAACAGTACACAAACCCTGAGAGCTTCTACCAAGGCTTGTTTAAATGCTTAAACAAGGAAATTATTAAAGATTTTATGACAAAAGTTTTTTCTTTAAAGCAAAAGAGACCCTTAAAGAAGTTTTGTTTTTTTTTGTTTGTTTTTTTTTTTTTTTTTTTTTTTTTTTTTTTTTTTTTTTTTTTTTTTTAATGTTTTGGTTTTTTCTCAGACAAAGCATGAGTTAAATCTGTTATGGCTATTCACTTCTAATCATTGAAACAAAAAACATACATAAAGAGCCAAGAGTTCTATTGTTTGGAGATGATGGGAGAAAACCCTAACTATTGGTGGAGCTTGAATGGGAAGCTGCAGCCACCACCCTCTCAACAAGCTTACCCTACTTTCTTATCAACACCACCGTTGTCACTACCGTTACCGCTACCGATACCACAACCATCTTCCATTTTGAACCCACCATATCTCTTTGGATCTTCTCTACTAGTGTCTGGTTCAAACCCTAATGCCTTGGCTGACCATCATCAACATGAAAACCAAGATTTCCCTGTCTCATGGAGCCAACTACTCATGTAACACTTCTCTTTCTTTTTTCTTTTTTTTTTTACCTTCTTTTTTCTGTCGTGCGTAATATTTTTGGTGCCTTGTATTTTCTAGCTTCTCGCTAGTTGTTTATTGAATTCCCTTTTATGCTTAAAAATGTAAATATCATTTATATATGACACATAAATGACCAAAATCCAAACTTTAAAGAAACATGTTTATAGGTTATGATAATTTGATCATGGACATGCATATGTATCCAGGACTGGATTAGCTAATGATCAAGAACAACACAACTTGGTTGCTGGACATGTTGGTGAAGTAAAGCATGGATATTTGGATAATCAACAAAGCAGACAACCTTTTTATAGTCATAAAAATGATCATCAAGATCAAAACAGTAGTATCGAAGATGATCAACAAGGTTGTAGCTCTACATGGTCATCGCAACTCAATCCGGTTCCATCTGTTGGTTCATCATCTACCATGAGTTTAAGCACCACCACTATGTTTGATTTCTCAAGTAAGATCGATAGCCGGAACCAACACACTATTCAATATTCATCTCAGGTAATTATTGAGGCATAATTTAACCAAAAGATTCTAACTTTTGCTCTTAACGTTGGGGATTGATTTATATATATTCGTTTGTCATGGATTCATTCTTCTTTGGACTTCAAAGTATGATGATACATCTACTAGTAGTGGGGCATCTAAAAAGCCAAGATTTCAATCTTCTTCAACACAAGCTTCTCCTATGGTAAGTATATTAGAACATGGCATGTAATTGTAACTTTTTCCCTAGAAAAGGAAATTGGTTTTCTATTTCCTTAAGTTGTGCTTGCTACAAATAATAGCAAAGCTGATTGATTTGCAAATTTTCTCTTGCCATGAAAACAGTGTAATGACACATTTACAAGTGGAACTTCTAAAAGAGCTAGGGCTCAACATTCTTCAACCCAAACGCCTCTAAAGGTGACACCTTTCTTTCTAATTTCTAAGAACATATACTTGTTTTTGTTTTTTGTTTTTTCGAACGGGGAATTTTATAAACAAGAAGAGAAAAAACTAGCAAAAAGCTAGATACAAAGAGCCTAACTGATAGAGTCTATACAAGCAATTATAGGATCATTAATCGAGTCATTACAATTAACAGACAATTTTGTGCATCTACCACCAATCCAATTGTAGGATAATTGTTGAATCTCCTTGAAAACTTAGATGCTAGATTGAGACTTATCCATGAACACCTTGGGATTTCAACTATTCCACATACATATACTTGTCATTTATGGTAAAGAATAATCACAACTTTGGCACTGAAAAATCATATGTGTACTTGAGGCTAGATCAATTAACAGTCACATGTTTCAATATACTATATTTTTTTTGTTGGGTAAAGGTTTCCCCGGTAAATGTTTCAATATATTTTTAACCTGCAACTAAAAGTGCGCTCCATGAACCTCCTAGAAAAGACACTTCTGCGGACGAAATCAAAATGCTTTTGTCATTACAGATTGTGAACCTTAGTAGGAAAATCCGGTCTCTTTGGATTGATTGGATCTCCAATCCAAATTCGGCTTGCTATAATATGTTTTAAATTAAACCGCTCTAAATTATTACTCCCTCTGTCATAAGTCCACTTTGTTATTTTTTGTTGTCCCAAAATTAATGTCTACTTTCAACTTCAACCAATCAAAATGATTCTAAGTTGGTGAAAATGAATTTTTATTGGTTAATGTTGAAAGGGGCTCACTTTTATTAAACTTCGTGAACTATGAAAGTGGACATATAATTTGGGACGGGGGGAGTATCAAACTTCTTGCCGGTTTCCAGTAAAAATTTCCGCCTTTACAAGCTAAGAAAATTGAACTTATGGGAGCTACTTGATTTATTACAATACTATTTCTATATCGATAAAAGGAAACTATATGTATATATGTCTCAGCTGTGATTATATATGTTTCTACATATTTTAAACTTATGCTCGGTGATTAAATATTTTTGACAATACATATAAATAAGCAGGTTAGAAAGGAAAAATTGGGCGACAGGATATCGGCTTTGCACCAACTTGTTTCGCCATTCGGAAAGGTTAGTTAACTCTTCCAAACTACTCTAGTTAGCAGTTTATTTTCTACAAAGAATGAGTGTAGCTACTTGATTTTACAAGACATTTTCTATATCTATAGACAAACGATTTAGTACATATTCTAAACATTTCTAGTCCACTAAAATTAGCATCTCTTATTTTTATAACATAAAATCATAAAAAAGATGATTAAAATGAGGATCATAAAGTGCAAGCATAAATGTTCAAAGATTCGAACCTGAAAAAGAGATGTATGTTTGTGGGACTTTTTGCAGACTGACACAGCTTCTGTGTTGTTTGAGGCCACTGCTCAGATCAGACACCTTGAGGGTCAAATTGAGGTGACATTTTTTCTTTGTTTACTGACACCATTTAGTGACGAGCGTGCACTTAAAAGCTGTTACTTTTTTCAACATTCTTTAACTGATGCAAATTATAATGCAGACACTTACCTTACCGTACATGAGCTTAGCCAATAATGCCACGAGACACCAACATTCTTCTGTAAGTTTGCCCATGCTTCCCTTTTATCTAATATCTTTTTTTTTCTTTTTTTTTTTTTTTTTTTTTTTTTTATAAGCAAGCTTTTGATCAAGGATCCATCCAGTCCATAGTGGAACACCAATTTTTTAAATTTAGTTCACGCACAGTGTTTTAACCACGCCTAATAAGGATGTTTAAATCAACAACGGTTAATGTTTTCTCAAGCGATTTTTCTATAACTACAACAAAAGAAAAAAGTCGATTTCAAAAAACCTAGCTAGATGACCGATTTTAGGCCAGACCATCATAGAGCGTTTGGTATAACATCAAGCTCAATGTGTGCTTTTCGTGGATATGAGACTTTGTTTGCAAGTGCATTTGATCAAAAACTTGTTGTCATTTTAAGCTAAGTCGCCTTTTCATTTTACCATACCACTATATATTTATCTACTAGCAGTAGCAGCTCGATATGCTCTAAAAATGGGAAATTAGCTATGTCTATATATATTATATATATCAAGTAAGTTTACTTTATTGGATCCATCACTTATTAGCTCATACAAACAATTATTGGACATATAAGGGTTATGTTATTAAGACCCCCTACGATGTGACAATAGGCTTTGGTTAAAATGTACAAAGCGCGATGGACATCGTACATACCCGTAATGCACAGGGCCCCACAAAACCCCCTATGGGAGGGTCCGTATAAACTCCCCCGACATATAATAGTGGGAGACATGATTCTCAACTTTATTACTAGTAATTAATTCTATGTACGGAGTAATAATTAATCAATTGTGAGGTTTAATAAGTTTCCTCGGGATTGCAGCTAAAAGGTTGTTAATTATTGCTTAATTAATTCAGATTTCGAACTAGTTCTTCACTAATGATCATTACATCAACAGAATTAAGGGAGCTTTAAAGCGCTAAGAAGCTTGTTAATTATCGTTTGTGGATTATACTTTTCTAAAGAATTTTTTTTTTTAAAAATGAAATGTTTCTGTGTAGGATGGGAATGTATTGCAAAGGAATCTCACTAGTAGAGGACTATGTTTGGTTCCGCTGAATTGCATAGATCATATTGACACTTCGAATATGACCAACAACGGCACAGAATTTTGGACACCAGTACTTGGCGGTGGACTGTAATGACTAAGTGTGCGTTCCTTAAGATGAACCGACGTATAGACAAGCTATTTTCATTCGGTTGATGCATGCTCTAGCGTTGCTAACGAAATTCTGAATGCCCGAAAAGAAAAGAAAAAGATAGGAGCATTCATGCGACTACAGGTTTGTGGATGGTATGTCGTCCTTGATGCTCTACTATTTTTAGTTACTCTTTCTTTTGTTTTCGGGCATTGGTGAGTTTAGGGAAAAGCAAAGACTATATCTGGTACATGGATGCTAGCCTGATTATGAAATATTTCAACAATTTGTGAAATATGTGAACTTTTGTCAACAAAAATGAACACAGTACCTTTGTTGTTTATGTTGTTAGTTTAAAGGTATGAAAGTGCCGTTTTGTGTGTATTTGGTCAGTTACATCATGTTTATGTTGTTTCAAAAGTAAACCATAAAAAACACGAAAATCAAAAACAGAAAAAATGTGAATCAACGCGCATAACAATGAAAGGCTAGTTTTACACATATGATATAAGCTTTCGAGTTTACATGCTTTAGAAAACCGTGGTCATTTCCTAATTAGCGATAACTTGATTTATATTTGTATCTACTTGCTAAATTTTTTGAAACTATTACAACCTACTATCTCATTCCAAAGATAACAAAGATCATATTACTAAGCTATTAATTCAAAACTCGCGTTCTCATTTTGACATTAATAACTGTTAAAAAATTTAGTGCACTTGAATGATCAGTTCACACCTGGTAATGGGTCAGGAGGTACGGAGTGTACACCCATCAGGTCCCTGACTACCCTGACTCTATTAGTGGTTAGGAGTAACTCATCAGAAGGTTTAATCCTTCACTGAGTTACTATTGATAGTACTAAGTTAGTACTGCTGGAGCAGAGTTAGTACTGCTGGTACTGTGTTAGTACTGCTGGTACTGAGTTAGTACTGCTGGTATAAGTATGTAACTGCTTTGACCTATTCAAGTGGCAGTTAAAACTGCACTTATGACCACGTTTAATTGGTCATGTAACCACTATTTTTGCTATAATGGAGATAATTATGAGGCGATTAATAGGCCGATTAATCATCATAATTCCATTTGACTAGCTGTGAGCACTTTCCTATATGTTGCAAAACTCGCTAGGCATAGGCGGGGCGGTCGACCACCTTCGAGGCGGAATTCGCCTAGGCGCCGCCTAGGCGGATTGACTTTTTCTATGTATAAATTTTAAAATTATATGTATATTGATACATTTTAGTATAAATAACTAAGCAAGTATAAAAAATATTGAGCTTTAAATATAAATTAATGTTTTAACTTAGTTAAATTAAGGTTTTTTAATATTACAGGGGCCAATCATGGACAATCCAAATTCTGCTAAAGAAGAGTTTAAGTGTATTGCTGTCTTTGTTCAAGTTAAAGAAGTTAAAGGGGCTGAGTGTATCTTTTTTCTTTATATTACCCCACCTCTCTTCTAGGGTTACTTACCACTTATAGCAGCCGCTTATTTGCTGCTTTCACCACACAATATTAGCAGCTAACCCTAGCCGCTCTCTTTATCACTGCAGCCTCTCAATAGCTGCTCTCTCATTACACTTACTCACTTCTTGTATTAAGATCATTTGATCTTGCTTGTATTACTTATCAAACGCAGCATAACTGCTGCTGTATTACCACTTTATATCTTCGTACAAGTGGTTTCAATCGGGGCTTCTTATCAGATCTTAAGATAAATCGGCGTTGACCGGTCCGTCGCCTAGGCCAATTTGACCCGCCTAGGCGCTTTTTGACCCGCCTAGGCGCTTTGTTGACCGCCTTTTGACCAAAACGCCTAATTTGGCCGATTTGGTACAAATCGGGGCGGATTAGCACCGCCTAGCGCCTAGGCGGCCGCCTAGAACGATTTTTACAACACTGGCTGTGAGTACTTTCCTATATATAGGAAATCAATCAAGCATGAAGGACATACAGAAAATATAAACACTTGGATGCGCAAGGGTTATTGATTGGTGACTAAATCATTAACATACATTTGGTCTTATTCCAAGTAGATATTCGTGATACCCAGGCATTAGGGTCGAATAGTTTACTTTGAGAAGTGATAACACGATTCCAAGTGATATTCGGTAACCATTATTGGTACGTAGTTAGGTCACTGATTATCTTCACCCTGTTCTGGGCTAACCACAACCAACAATCAAAGTAAACTATTTTGTGATAATCAATGGCTGCTGCTGCTATGAAACACATGGCTTCAAACTTTGCCAAGCTTGATAAGTTTGAAAGGGTGGACTTCAGGAGATGGCAGAAGAAGATGCACTTCTTGCTTTCAAGCATGAGTGTGGTGTATGTTCTGAGCACTCCTATTCCTGATGATGGTGATGATGCTACTGTGGAACAAATGAGGAAGATGAGCAAATGGGAGAATGATGAATACATTTGCAGAGGTTTAATCCTCAATGGTATGTCTGATTCTCTCTTTGATATTTATCAGAATGTTGAATCTTTCAAAAAACTATGGGATTTCTTGGATGCCAAATATATGGCTGAGGATGCATCAAGTAGGAAGTTTCTTGTAAGTAATTTCACAAATTACAAAATGACTGATTCAAGACCAATTATGGAACAAAACAATGAACTTCTTGGTATACTTGGAAGGTTTACACAACACAAAATGAACATGGATGAGGCTATTTCAGTCTCTTGTATCATTGACAAACTACCTCCTTCTTGGAAAGATTTCAAGCATACCTTGAAACATAAGAAGGAAGAACTAACTCTTGTTCAGTTGGGCAGTCATCTGCGTATTGAGGAATCCCTCAGGGTGCAGGATAATGACAAGCCAAAGAGTATCAATGCTACTGGTGCATCAGTTGTCAATATAGTGGAACATAACAACTCCACCAAGTACAATGACAACAAAGGCAAACGTAAACATCATGATAACACAAGGGCTGACCCTAACAAGAAGGCAACACTTACTTGTTGGAAATGTTGCAAAACTGGTCACATTAAAAGGGATTGCAAAGGTGTTAAGGTTGGTGGTAAAGCCAATGGTTCAGGCACTAGTGGTTCAGGGAGTGGTGGTTCTGCCAACTCACTTAAAAGTCAGAATATGTTTAATAAATCCTTTCAGATTTATTATGTTACATATGTATCTGAATCTAACTATGTGCAGGATGATGATGTTGCGTGGTGGGTTGACTCTGGAGCAACTGTTTACGTGTGCAAAGATAGACGCTGATTAAAGACTTACGAGTCACTGAATGATGGTTCTATTCTTCACATGGGAAATGAGTCAACAGCCCTGGTGCATGGTCGTGGTTGTGTAGATCTTAGTTTTAGTTCTGGAAAGATTGTAACTTTGTTTAATGTTATTCATGTTCCTGATATAAGGAAGAACTTGGTTTCAAGTAGTGTTTTGAATAATCATGGTTTTATACAAGTTATTGAATCTGATAAGTTTTTTTTGTCTTAACATGGTGTGTTTATTGGTTTTGGCTATTTGTGTAATCAAATTTTCAGACTTAATATTGTCACTGATATTGTTAATTCAGCATTTATGTCAACCTCTAAACTAAACGACTCTACCCTCTGGCATGCTAGACTTGGCCATGTACACTATAAAAGGATGCAAGATATGTCTAAGGATAGGTTAATCCCAGCATTTGAAATGGACATTGAAAAGTTTAAGACTTGCATGTTGACCAAAATAACTAAGAAACCTTTTCAGGGTGTAAAATGTGAGACTGAGCTCTTGGAACTAATACACAATGACTTGTGTGATTTGCATGTCACTCCCTCTTTGGGGAATAAGGAGTACTTTGTGACATTTATTGATGATTCTTCTAGGTTTTGTTACGTTTATCTGTTAGATACTAAGGATGAAGCATTAGATAAATTCAAAGTAACTGAAGTTGAGTTGAAACTTGGGTCCCTGATCAAAAGATTAAGGACTGATAAGGGAGGTGAATACATGGATACTTTGCATTTTCAGTCTGTTGTTATAATCCATGAAACGACCGCTCCCTATACTCCTCAGCAAAATGGTATCTCTGAAAGGAAAAACAGAGTGCTGAAGGAGATGGTTAATTCCATGTTGTCCTATTCAGGGCTGAGTCAAGGGTTCTGGGGTGAAGCTATGTTAACAACTTGCTATTTATTAAATAGGGTTTCCAACAAAAGGAACAAGGTTACCCCTTATGAACTCTGGACTAAAAAGAAACCCAACCTGAATTATCTCAGGGTATGGGATTGTAGGCTGTTGTAAGACTCCCTGATCCAAAATTGAATACTTTAGGTGAAAGAAGCATTGAATGTATCTTTGTTGGATATGCTGAGTATTCCAAAGCTTTTAGGTTCTATGTTATTGAACCTAATGAATAAGTTTCAATTACCTCAATAATTGAATCAAGGGATGCACTCTTTGATGAGAATAGATTCTCATCAGTTCTTAGACCAAGTCAGAGGATTCCAAATGGAACTGATGACATTGATGTATCATAGGTCTCTGATGAGGTTGTGGTTTAACAACCTGAACATGAGCTCAGACAGAGCAAAAGGATCAGGACTCTAAATTCATTTGGATCTGAGTTTCAATTATATTTAATTGAAGGAACAAGGGATGAGGTCTCTGACCAACACTCCTATTGCTTTAATGTTGATGATGACCCCCAAAACATTTGATGAAGCAATGAAGTCCCAAGATGTTGCTTTATGGAAAGAACCAATAAATGCTGAGATGGACTCCATCATGGGCAACAACACTTGAGTGTTGGCTGATCTACCACCTGGTTGCAAACCTTTGGGTTGCAAATGGATTTTCAAAAAGAAAATGAAGGTAGATCGAACTATTGAAAAGTTCAAGGCTAGACTAGTCATTCAGGGTTTTAAACAAAAGTCAGGTATTGATTACTTTGATACTTATGCCCCTGTGGCTCGTATCAGTACCATAAGATTGCTGATTGCTTTGGCATCAATTCACAATCTGATTATTCATCAGATGGATGTGAAGACAGCTTTCTTGAATGGTGAATTGGATGAGGAAGTTTATATGAACCAACCTCAGGGCTTCATCTTGCCTGGAAATGAAAACAAGGTGTGTAAACTGATTAAGTCCTTATGTGGACTGAAGCAGGCACCTAAGCAATGGCATCAAATATTTGATGAAGTAGTTTTGTCTAGTGGTTATTTACTTAATCAGTCTGACAAATGTGTATATAACAAATTTGATGAATCTGGTAAAGGAGTCAACATTTGTCTATATGTTGATGACATGCTGATCTTTGGCACTGACCAAAATCAGGTTGACCTGACAAAGGAATTTTGTTATCAAGGTTCTCTATGAAGGACATTGGGGGGTGGGCTGATGTTATCCTTGGTATAAGGATCAAACATGAGAGTAAGGGAATTTGTATCACTCAGTCTCATTATATTGAGAAGGTACTAAGGAAATTCAACCACTCTGATTGTACTCCAGTGAGTACACCTATGGATACAACTGAGAAGCTGATGCCAAATACTGGCAAAGTTGTATCTCAACTTGAGTATTCTAGGGTGATTGGCTGCCTAATGTTTGCCATGACATATACAAGACCTGATATTGCATTTGCATTGGAAAAACTGAGCAGGTATACTAGTAATCCTAGTGCTCAGCAATGGCAAGCAATTCAGAGGGTACTGAAGTATTTGAAGGGAACTATGGATTATAGTCTCTCATATACTGGTTATCCATCAATATTAGAAGGATACACTGATGCAAGTTGGATTAGTAACACTGAAGACAATTTGTCTACCAGTGGCTGGGTATTCCTACTTGGTGGAGGTGCAATTTCTTGGGCATCCAAGAAGCAAACTTGCATCACCATTTCAACAATGGAATCTGAATTTGTGGCTTTAGCAGCTGCTGGTAAAGAGGCTGAATGGTTGAAAAACTTGCTTCTTGAGATTTTATTGTGGCCTAAACCTATAGCACCTATTTCTATCCGTTGTGATAGTGCAGCTACATTGGCAAAGGCTTATAGCCAGATATACAATGGGATGTCTAGACACTTAGGTGTCAGGCATAGCATGATTCGTGAGCTTATCATGAATGGGGTGGTATCTATAGAGTTTGTTAGATCTCAACAAAACTTAGCTGATCACTTGACGAAGGGATTGGCTAGAGACTTGGTTATAAAGTCTGCTAAAGGGATGGGTTTAAGGTCCAACTTAGTCACTGAATGCTAAGACACCCAACTCCCTCCTGAGAAAACTTGGGAGCTGAGTTCAATGTGAAAAGCTGAACATTCAGTGGACTGGAGCACATGTTTTACAATCATCCCAAGGTTGTGCTCGGAACCTGCTGGAAAGGAGGATGAAGTCTTTACTTCTTAATGGTTAATTTATTTGAAAAAGTGCTAAGCAGGAGCATGAATAAAGATGAACCACCTATGTGAATGTTGAAGTTTTGCCGCTTCAGGGAGCTTTGAACTTTTGGCTCCTACAACATTTATGAATTGGATATGAACACATGGCTTATTTAGTGTCAGGAGCATTTAAGTGTTTGAAAACTTGTGTGTATTTTATCTTCAGGTATTCAGATGGGTTGAAGGGTTCAATTCTTAGAACACCCTGATTATCGAATATTTGAACGTTTAATGTACTAAGATGGAAATTCAATCCTCAGGATATTTTCGTTTATGCACTTGTTTTGTTTAATGTTTTATTTTCATGCAAAGGAAGTGAACTAAATTTCGGGAGGATTGTTGGAAAATTTAGTGCACTTGAGGGATCAGTTCACACCTGGTAATGGGTCAGGAGGTACGGAGTGTACACCCATCAGGTCCTTGACTACCCTGACTCTAATAGTGGTTAGGAGTAACTCATCAGAAGGTTTAATCCTTCATTGAGTTACTACGGCTAGTACTAAGTTAGTACTGCTGGAGCAGAGTTAATACTGCTTGTACTTTGTTAGTACTGCTGATCAGTTAGTACTGCTGGTATTTAGTTAGTACTGCTGGTATAAGTATGTAACTGCTTTGACCTATTCAAGCGGCAGTTAAAACTGCACTTATGACCACGTTTAATTGGTCATGTAACCACTATTTTTGCTATAATGGAGATAATTATGAGACGATTAATGGGCCGATTAATCCTCATAAATTCATTTGACTAGCTGTGAGTACTTTCCTATATATAGGAAATCAATCAAGCATGAAGGATATACAAAAAACCTAAACACTTGGATGCGCAAGGGTTATTGATTGATGCCTAATCATTAACATACATTTGGTCTTATCCCAAGTAGATATTCGTGATACCCAGGCATTAGGGTCGAATAGTTTACTTTGAAAAGTCATAACACGATTCCAAGTGTTATCCGGTAACCATTATTGGTACGTAATTAGGTCATTGATTATCTTCACTCTGTTCTGGGCCAACCACAACCAACAATAACTACGTGGGTATACGAGGTTTTTGTTACTACGATCAATTTAATTTAATAATAACAGTTAAAGCCATTTATTTTAAAGGATTTAAACACCTGAAGTATTTGTTAAAAAAAATTGTGTAAAGTGAGAATTCTACATATAATTTCACAAAATTGGACTTAACTAAAATTATGTTGATAATAAGAAAATAATGTTATATTGACATTTAAATGCAAAATAAAATGTGAGGCACCAAGTTCAAATCCTGCTAGGTGCAACAATCATGAACTGGTTACGCAAAACAAACTAAAAAGGGAGAGCTTTACCCGGTTCAAACTCCATGGATTCATCGGCCAAAAAGTTAAAAACCATGGTTACCCAAAAACATAAATGCAAAATCAAAAGAAATGAACTGCCAAGTACTTGTGTACTTTTATATAAAATCTTTCTAATCTAATTTTGTCAAAAAAAATTGTTTAAGGATTGCCCAACTCCGCCTCTCTATATTCAAATAAATTATTGCGACTCGAAGTTATGCTTACATATCATCCAACCTTATGCTCATTCATGTAGTCACCTTTAACTAAGATACTGGTACATGACCTAAATAGTAAGAAAAAGAAAGAAAAAAAAAAATCCCTAGAAGAACTCTCATTTGAGTTTCACTGTATAATAAAGGAAGAATCATACCATATTTTGTGTAGATAAACATATTGTTCAGCTCAGTTTTAGGAAATGGGCCTGATCTTAGCAGCCAATCAGCCCATTAAAAACTATTGGCCCAACTCTATCAGATATGTTTTATTTTTTTGTGTACCTACTACCTATGGTTTTCTTAGCGACCCTTACATAGATCATATCTATCATTTGGTTTATATTTTGGTAGTCTTAGCCCTTAGTCCTAATTACATGTAAATTATGTCGTATAATGCATACTTCATGTCGTATTGCCTAACGCCTTTAGTCTAGTGGTATATGAGTTGCCCACCAATCTAGAGGTTGTGGATTCAAGCCTCGCTAAATTTATTTGTGAGATAGGTGATATAAAAATTATTTAAAAAAAAATTGTGATACTGTATTAGTTAAAAACAGAGGCATTATGTTATATACATCGTGCGCATACTTTATTCTTAGAAAGGTTAGGTCCAAAACCCAAAAAATGGTCCATGGTCCTTTGAGGTCGATGCTGCTTATAATAAGCTAAGAATCAAAGAAAAGAATGTAAGATGTTACCAGTAGTATTATTTTTTAGCTTTATGAAGGAACTCAAAACCCTTGCACACTTTCACATTCACATCAATGCTAAGTCGAGCCACAGGAAAATAAACAAAGTTTGCAAGTTACCAACGTTTGGAACGAAAAAGATAAATCCTTTAACATGATTTATAAAGAAAAAACTTTTGGTTACTATAGAAAACATTGGTTTAGAAATCATATCAGTACATACTGTTTATCCGTCACGAACTTATAGTTAAGTTTCAACTGATCACATGCAATGATTCATGGAGACAACCCCCACTATAATCATTTTGGTGCATACATACATGAATGTTAAAAAGATCATTGGTCCATAAACCTAAAAATGGTCCAACTCCTCGTTGTGTAATGTCTGTTATTGGACCAATCACATTCATCTTTTGTCATTTGCATAGCTAGCCTCAACCGCTATGCAAAGTGTTAACAACGATGATGCTTCATGTTTGATGTCATTAGTTATCTCATTTTGTTTACTAAGAAGAATCTCGACCCCTATTTAGCGTCTTGAACACCTTATAGTTGTATGTGCCATTACTTTTGGTCCTCTCAGGGCCGGTGCTGAGAACGTCAAAAAAAATTTGGGCCCGGCATGAGAAAAAAAAAGTGCCCTTATATTATAATATCCAAAATCAAGTATGAAAAGCCAAAAATACGTCGTGTTATCTGCCCATGCGGTTTTTTTTTTTTTTTTTTTTTTTTTTTTTTTTTTTTTTATTGGATCATACGTATAAAATTGAGATTTTTTGGGACTGGTTTGTAGTAAAATAGGGCCTGAATTTTTTGGTGGTTTATAACTAATTGAATTGTAGATCTGGTGGGCTTATATATATATATATATATATATATATATATATATATATATAGGGCCTGAAAATTGTGTGCCCCTTATTGGGCTGGGCCTGGCGCAACAGCTGACAAGGCGCCGCCCCATCACCGCCCCTGCTTTTGGTCCTCTCATCCCCAGTTATAGTAGTAATTGGCTCGAGGTGTTCTCTTAATTCCCCAACTCTCGCATTTTAGGCATCTTTGATGCTCACTGAACAGCATGAAGTTGGGTTGTCTTGTTGCAGCCAGCGAAGCAGTGGACTGAGTTTGCAATTTATATATTCCTTAGCTTTCGTATAATCATAAATCTACCATATCGATTTTGTCGGCCAAACTTGGGCTAAAAGGTTAAGTTCTCGTCCACAAATGCAACGCTTACTACATCCTTGATCAATCTTGGTGTCTCTCAACGTTCTTGTCCAAAACTTCTACCTATGCAAAGAAAACATTTCGATAGAGTACATGTCTGATCAAACACTTTTTTTTGAATGGCAGAAGGTCTTCAATTAAAAACTAGCAAGAAGCTAGACTTCACATTATCAAATTCCTTTTTTAGGTAACTCGGTCGATAAAACTAACGTTAGCAAGTTTAATGTAAGAAATATCATGATGATCACCGTTATAATACTTCAATTCATAATGACTTTGGATATTTTTTTTAAAAAAAGCCGTCACATATGTAACAAGTTTTGGGTTTGTTTATAGTAATGATTTGAAGTTAACTAACCCCCTGATGTGACTTAAAAGAGAAGCTAGAATTCAACAATCGATTGATGATGCTAAGTTGAAAAGAATAGCCTATAAATTATTGACATAAGTGGAATAATATCCATGCAACTCGAATGATTACTAAATGAATTATTCAGCCAATGATGATCAGCCCAGCTGGTTAGAAGCACTCTCGGTTTTACCTAAGGTCTTGAGTTTGATCCTTAGGGATGGCAAGCCTGTTTTTCCCTCCGAATACTTGTAACGGCCCATGGTCAAAATCTCGTTGTCTAGGGTACGTGCAAGGCTTCACTATTATTCAGTGAGGTTTTCCAGATATCTTATCCTGACTTTGAAAAAAAAAATGAATTATGCAAATCAATTATGTTTATTTCATTAAAGAAATAATATTTGCACCTTGTTAGGTAGTGCACGTAAACAATAATTATAAGTATATATTATAGAACAATTAAAACTGTTAGCTTTTATTAAAAAGTGACGGTCATTTGTCGTTATTAATATTTATGTAAGTGTGTCGTTGTATAATTAATTAGAATAGTCATTGGGCTTTCTTAGTTTAATCTAATAGTTTATTGTTTAGAGAAAATAAAGCCCAAGCCCATCTCTTGTAAAAACTATAAATAGCACCCTTCCCTTTACTTGAAAAGGGGGGATGTGTGTGCTATTAGGGAATTGTAAGAAAGATTATTGTGTAATAATATTTATCTCTCTAGGTTCTCTCACTAGATTCAAGAACCACTTTTCTCTCTTTGATTCACTAGTGATTTAGTGTGTATGATATGATAGATTTAATAGGGATAACAGGTGGTATCAATAGCCATACAAAGATCTAGGAAGTTACTATTCATGTTACTGTTCATCAGACAAGGTTACCGAGTTTCTATCAGTTCTACCGAGTTTCTGTCAGATTCTTTCGAGTTTGAAGGTTTCTGGCCAGAATCTTTCGAGTTTCTCAGAATCTGTCGAGTTTCTCAAAAACTATCGACTTTCTCAGAATCTGTCGAGTTTCTCAGAATCTGTCAAGTTTCTCAAAAACTATCGACTTTCTCAGAATCTGCCGAGTTTCTCAAAAACTAACGACTTTCTTAGAATCTTTACCGAGTTTCTGAAGTTATCTAGTTTCTCAAGTTATCTAGTTTCTCAAGTTACCTAGTTACTCCAGTTACCGAATTTGGATTCTTCGACTTTGGATTTGTGGATTCTTCGACTTTGGATTCTTGGACATCTACTTAGGAACTGAACAAAGGACTTTTTGAACCGTAACCAACCCACTCCTATTTCTTTGAACCGATCCAACATCATCTTAATCATACAACTTTATCAATGACGACTCAACAAGACATCCATGCCGCCGGTGCAGAAAATCGTCCTCCTATGCTTGAAAAAGGTGGATATCTTCCATGGACGAGCCGTATGCTTTACTATATCAAAACCAAAGAAAATGGTAAACTCCTACTTTACTCCATCAAGAATGGACCATTCCAGCCTCGTCAAGTTCTAGACCCTGGGGATCCAAATGGAACACCTCCCACACCACCCTTTTATCGTGATCAATTCGAACATGAATACACAGAAGAGGATAGGAAGCAAATAGCAGCTGATGACTTAGCAATGCATTTAATTCAACTTGGTTTACCACGAGAAATATTTGCTGCTGTTGACAGTTGTGAAACTGCTTATGATATGTGGGAACGAGTTAGAAGGCTTTGTCATAGTACAGAAATTGGGCAACAAGATGTGGAAAATAAGCTTCTAACTGAATGGGAAAAGTTCACATCCACTCCAGCGGAACCCATTGAGTCTTACTACACCAGGTTTTGCACCTTGATGAACGAGCTAATCAGAAACAAGTTGACGCTAAGACCAATTGTTCAAAACATCAAGTTTATCAACAACTTACCAGAAGAATGGGGACGATTTGTCACGATTGTCAACCAAACAAAGGATCTTCATCAAGTGAACTATGATCAGCTGTATGACTTTCTAAAACAAAACCAGGCAGAGGCGAATGAAGTCAGGAAGGAAAAACTAGCAAAGCAACATGATCCTCTTACATTACTTGTTCAATCACCAACACCTACACCAGTGACTACACAACCATCTTCATCTTCCACTCTGAATTTCATGCAACAACAGTATGTTCCACAACAACCATTCTACCCACAACAACAACAAGTCATTCCACAACAACATTACCCACAATATCCAGAACCAGAATTCAATGACAATGATGAGTCCACTGCTGCTTTGACTCAAGCATTTACTCTTCTATCCAAGGTATTCCAAGGACGCTATTCCACACCAACTAACAACAACCAAAGGATTTCATCGAACACTCGCAACAGGCAGATTGCACAGCCGAGTTTCAACATGGGTCAGCAAGGACAAATGGTTGGAGGTTATGGGAATCAGCAGGGATATGCTACCAAATTTCAGATTGGTAATCAAGGGCAGTATGTAGGAAATCAAATGGGTCAGTATGCAGGGAATCCTTTGGTTGTTGATATCATATAGGTAATAAGAATGCAGGGCATTATGTTGGAAATCAGATGGGTCAAGTTGTTGGAAATCAGATTGGGAATGTTGCTGCTCCAGTAGCCGGGAATATGAATCAGGGTGATTTGTTAAAGTGTTTCAACTGTCAGGGAGTCGGTCACATAGCAAGGAACTGTCCCACCAAGCCGAAAAAGAAAGATCCAGCTTATCTGCTGAAAGCATTGCTGTTGGCACAGAAGGAAACGGCCGGGTTACAGTTGAGTGCAGAAGAGAATGATTTTATGGCTCTTATGGATGATATGGAAGACCTTGAGGACATCGATGCAAACTGCATTTTTATGGAAAATCTTCAGGAGGCTAAGTATGACACGGATTCTGAAACACCTCCTGTGTATGATGTCAATGCAGTCTCTGAGGTACCACCATTCACTACATGTCACAATAATAAAATATTTGATATGTCACCTCAGAATGAACAGCATCCTGCGACTCCTGCACCCACTTATGATACATACATGGACACGCCAAGTTGTAGCAATACTAATTTGGCAACTCCAGATATGCATCCTAATGGAGGCTTCGAGTCACAACATACTGAGAATGATGAGGAAACACGTGCGTTATTTGAATCATTATTGCAAAATTGTAGTATCAAAATTGAAAAGGTCAAAAAGGTCAATTGCGATGTTAAGGCCGCGAATGTGAAATTGACCGCTGAGCTTGAGAGTATAAGGAAAATGAAAAAGCTTTTGAATTTAATAAAACACAACAGTCAGAATTAGAAACTGGTTATCGAAATTCTGTTTCAAGAGAAAAACAATTGCAAATCAAGTTTGACACACTCGATGTGAATTTAAACATGAAAATTAAATCCTTGAACACGAAAGTTTCAGATTTGAAAAACCAACTTTCTAAACAAAAATCAACTTGTTCTGATCTTGAAAAAGAAAAGAAACAGTTGAAAGCAGGTTTTTCAAAACGCGAAAACGATCTTCTTGATGAAATCATTGAGAAAAAGGAAACAATTAAAAAGTTAGAAGATTTGCTTGTAAAAACAGGTCATTCTGCACAAACAATTCATATGCTCATTAAAGATCCAAACCCACTTTTACACGCAATGAAGAAAATGGCTATTGGTTGTGAAAACCCTTTTTCACTCAAAAAAGCTCTGAAAGAACAGAATGTGTTGTATAATGGTAATGTGCTACTTGATAAATGATGAGGCGAAAAGTGTACCGCTTTTAAGGGGTCATTTAAGCCCGAAATCGTATTTATTTGATCAAATATTGCCCTAAATCGTTCCTTTTGTCATTTTAGGTACTTTTGAGGAGAAATCTGGAAAAGGAGGCATTTTGGACGTTTTTGGAGCATAAAAGTGAAGAAAACGGCAAAGTCTCAAAATTGTGCTGAAAGTCACCTTTGACGGCGTCAAAATTAACTCCAGACGGCGTCATGCTTTGGCAAGAAAAGTTGGATGTGAAATTTACTCATGACGGGCCAGTGAGTTTGCATGAGAATTCTGACGGCGTCACGCTTTAACTAAATCAAGGGCGTCACGGCTTAAATCAAAGAGGGACGGCGTCACGTTATAGGTCCGACGGCGTCAAGCCTTGATAAGCCAGAATGGATTTTTGAAGAGCTAAAGAGGGACGGCGTCAAGAAGGTCATCCGGGAACCCTAAAAGCGGCGAGGTGACGGCGTCACAATGCATAAGGTGACGCCGTCAGATGTCAAAGTCTATATATAGTTTTCTAATTTTTTGTCATTAGGGAGAGCTTAGTGTGTGGAATTTTGGGATAAAACCCTAAGACGATTTTAGCTACTTTTTCAGGGTTCTTGCTTGAGCCCTTGAAGATTCATTATCCAGTGTTTCTTTGAAAGTATATGTTATCTAATAATCATTCATATTGTCTATGTGTTGTTAGATTCTATTTATGCATTGTCTTTTGTTAACAGTAGGCTAATTTTATCTGTGTTTGCTTAGATCTAATGAAACCTAGCTAGTACTATATGGTTGTTATGTGTTGTTAGTTTAATAAGGATGATTGTTGTATCTATGTTAGGGCTTAATAACTGGCCAACTTCCTATTCGGTAACTTGCTTGAACTCTTAAGAACATGAACCAAACGGTACTAAAGTTTTTATGGTTTATTAATCACAAGCGATTCAGTGATCCATGTAGGACTTCCTACCGCTCGAATAGGGTATAGAGTGTAGAGTTGGGAAGTAAGTACCCACCCCACGA
Organism: Artemisia tridentata subsp. tridentata; assembly: GCA_021014915.2. Lineage (NCBI taxonomy): Eukaryota > Viridiplantae > Streptophyta > Magnoliopsida > Asterales > Asteraceae > Artemisia > Artemisia tridentata. The sequence goes on from CP139504.1 coordinate 23,861,162, forward strand.
ATGTATAAGGAAACACCCTCATCCACGCGACTAATACACACTAATTAACCGGTAAAAGATAGTTAGGGAGTAAGGAAATCTAAGTAAACACATTTCTCCACACATAAGTTTCTCACCACTTTTCATTTTTGTTATTTTATTTTATTTGCATTTGTAGTAATTTGGGTTAGTTGACTAGCAACTAATTCCGCCCACTCCTTCAAAACCCGAGATTTTACTTGCTTTCATAAAAATATAAAAACATAAAAAGAATCTTCCTCAACCCTTAGACCTAATTAGAGTAGCCTTTCACACCTAACGAACACTATTCCCTGTGGAGAACGATCAATCCCCCGTACTTACCACTACACTATACTACATCGGTCAGGTACACTGCCTGGTGGGGTTGTAAGCCTCTTGAGATCCCTCGAGAGGTAAAACCTGTTGTAAGGTTGCAAAACCCACGCATCAAGTTTTTGGCGCCGTTGCCGGGGAATAGTTATTGTTTAGGTTGAATTTTTATTTCTATTAGGTCTACTCACTAGATTCCTTTCTAGTGAGATTTTTATTTTATTTTTCTAGGTTTTCTTTAGTCTATCTTATTTCTTTGTGTGTTTGTTCGTAATTTCCATTGACTCTTCCGTTCACCATTATGGAGAACGCGAATCCACCATACTACCAACCACGTAATTCACCCACTCCATATGACATCTTGATGTTTAAACAACATAAAGATGAACCTCTCTATGATGCATGGACTCGTTTTAAATATTTACTCCAAAAAGTCCCTCATCATAACTTCGATTTTTGGTCCCTAACTCAATTCTTTTACAATCATGTCGACCGACAAGCCCAAAGGTACATTTACCATATTGCCGGCAGGGATATTAGGGAATTAAGTGCTGAGAAAGCATGGGAAGCTATTGAAGAGTGTGCCCAATATTATTATATAGTAGACAACCCAACAAACGTTAGTACAAGTCAATTGACCACGAAATTCGAGGATCATGAAACAAGTTTGTTTGGGGATGAATATGTTAGTGTTGAGATACCTAAGTGGTTGTCATGTAATGCCATAGTACAAAACAAACACATAGGTGACCTTGATGTGATGGAGGATTTAGCCAAACATGATCACATTGATCAAAAAGACCTAGGTTTTATGATCGATGATGATGAATCTCAAGAAACACATGATGAATCTTTTGGGCAATTTGAATATAGCAGTCATAATATTGAGGATGATCCTTATGATTCGGATATAGAAGTTAAGATGCCTAGAGAAGCACTTGAGATACTTGGGAAAATGTTAGGGTTGGATTATAATGAAACACATGTTGAGGATATAGGTGATCTTGATAAGATGGATGATAAAGTAGAAAATCCAAGCCCGCCAAATACCCCACAAGTCCTACCATCATTTGAGGCATACACACCGCCCGTGACTTATTCAGAAGAAGTAGAAGAGACTTTAGGAACCCCAATTGAGGTAGAACCCTTGGACCAAGCACAACTAGAGGATATAGGTTTGAATACTTATAGTGATAACCTTACTCTTAGTTCTAGGGAATTTCCTAGTGTTGATGAACCGGAACCTCAACCTTTACACAACTTTTCATCCTTAGATTTACATCTAGGAGACAAAAGAGGAACCGACCCACCCATCAACCAATATTATCCGGGTAGTTTTAGGATGAAGGAAGCCCTTCACTCACCCCCTTCACCTCACGTGGCATATTCACACCCTAAGGGTGTGTACCGCTACTTTCACCCACACTTAATCCTAAGTGTAGGGAAAACCTCCCCTATTTCCGCTAAATAAGGGTAGAGTCAGGCTCGTGACTCGAACAAAAACAAGCGCTCTTGGGAGGCAGCCCATGCTTTATTTGCTTTGTGTGTTTATTTATTTGTTTGTTTGATTTTATTTGTTTCCGTATGTGTGTTTAATTTTTATTCTTATTGATTCATGTTCAAAAACTAATTTGTGAAAATGCTTTATTTTGTTTTTAACTTCGTCTTAACTACATATAAAGGTATTTTGCAAAAGTTAAGTGTAAGGGAAATCTAAATCGGTTTATTAGAACACAAATGAACATGAATCATAATAATAATAAATTAACATACATATTCGTATTTGTTTGAGTCAAATGCTTGTATCGAGTCATAGTGATGTTTTGCAGAATTTCCAGGAAGTAAGGTAAAGGTTTTTCCAGAAATTTTCCGGAAACTTAAAACGAAAATTTTTGTCAGGTCATTTCTGACGGCGTCAGGGGTTATAACCTGACGGCGTCAGATTTAATTTCCAGAAATTTTTGAAAATTTTGTTTTCATAAAAAGTTTTTATTAAAATCTCCAACTTATAATCTCCAGGAATCTGCAAAGTTATCATTCCACAAGCATTATATCCTTATATATAGATTTTATCCCGCCGATGTTATGCAGGTTTTCGTGTTTGTTTTCTCAGGTTCAACAGGTTATTTTGGACAAGGAAATGTTTTGAATCAAGCTTATGGCGATGCATTAGTCATGGAGCTTCAACATTCTCTTTGGAGGAAGATTTAACCGTGTAATTTCATTATCCAACGAGCGAATCAGGGGAGTATTTGATTTCATTCTTTTACTTTTTCTTTTACATCTTGTTATTTGAACATTAGGGACAATGTTCATCTTAAGTGTAAGGGGAGGGTAAAAGTACGATTTTAGAGAATACAATTGCGCTTGATTTTTGTTTGTTTAATAGTAGATGTGTAATAAAACTGAGAGAAATACCTGTTAAGGTAATTTTAGTGCCAAATTTAAAATTTTTTACAACACTTAGGAGTGAAACTTTGATCCTAATGAGCGTCTCATGGATAGGAGTTATATGACTAGCACAAAAACCGTACCACTAAAAAATTTTCCACCCCCAAATATGTGAGGTTCGCCCCTAGAATTGGTAGGAAAAGCATTTATGCTATGATGTGTGTACCGGTAGCACTTAGATTCTAGAACTTGCGTTAGGACCATTCCGAGGCCACAAGTGAGACTACATTCGTGTAGTTAGATTTACTACATGATAAGAGGCATTAGGATTAACCCATGTTTTACACCTGTGTTTTTGTTATAATTACGTTGGCTACATTGGTCAAGTAATTCTCCCACACCCTTTGCGTTGTACTCATTTTTAGTACACGATACCCCTAGTACACCCCTCAGAGCCTATCTTTTCGTTTCGACCTTTAAGCATTTTACTTAAAGGAAGAATTTGTTACACCCCACTTAAATGTACACCCAAATCGCCTTAGCCTACCTTGTATGCACTCATCTTTAGTGCATTATTGTGACAACATTTGTTTAAACCCAAGTTAATTATCTAATTGATTACATGGTTGCTAAGTCGAGTCATATCCTTGTACATATTGTTTTGGGACGATTGGGACTCATGGGTAAAGTACTAGTGTAATGGAGTAATGGGGAAGAACATCATTTATTACCCCCATATGTGCTAAATGTTTTAAAAGTACTCCAAGTTTTTCGATTATCTTAATTCGAGTCATTAGATTAGTAATTGTAAAGTTATGTAAAAGTTCAAGTGTAAGGGGAATGCAACGCCCCTATGATGTATTATTTTGGATGGTAGGGTAAAAGTGTATGCAAAAAAAAAAAAAAAAAAAAAAAAAAAAAAAAAAAAAAAAAAAAAAAAAAAAAAAAAAATTTCAAGAAAAATACAAAAAAATGAGAAAAAGAAAAATAGAAAAAAACATACGGACTACCATCCCGTTTTATTTTATGTTTATTTTATGTTTATGTTTTGTTATTTTCTTTCATTAGCTTAAGATCGAGTCTAGTCTTGGCTTAGCAACATTGTATAGTACATGTAATTGATCAAGATCTTTAACTCGCCACCAGTAAAATATCCCTTATCCAACAAAACCGTGTTTTCCTTTTCCCTACACCTAACGTTATAACCCATTTAAAAGCCCTCTTTGATAGTTTATCTTAGGTGCTTACGCCTAGTGGAGGAGGTTTTCGATCCTTTCCCAAGCCTATGGTAATCTATTTGCTATGACAGGTAGTGAGAGATATTTTCCGTTTTCATTTATGAGATTTATTTTGATGACACTTGAGAGATGTGAGTATCTAAACACTACTTGTGAGGTGCTAGTATGTAATCTCCGTGCTTATTATGATTGAAGTGGAACGATTATTTGTTGTAATTACTTTTATGTTTGCATTAAATGACCCCTAACTTGTATTTTGATTAGAATAAAAGCGCATTTGCTTGAGGACAAGCAAATCTCAAGTGTAAGGGTATTTGATGAGGCGAAAAGTGTACCGCTTTTAAGGGGTCATTTAAGCCCGAAATCGTATTTATTTGATCAAATATTGCCCTAAATCGTTCCTTTTGTCATTTTAGGTACTTTTGAGGAGAAATCTGGAAAAGGAGGCATTTTGGACGTTTTTGGAGCATAAAAGTGAAGAAAACGGCAAAGTCTAAAAATTGTGCTGAAAGTCACCTTTGACGGCGTCAAAATTAACTCCAGACGGCGTCATGCTTTGGCAAGAAAAGTTGGATGTGAAATTTACTCATGACGGGCCAGTGAGTTTGCATGAGAATTCTGACGGCGTCACGCTTTAACTAAATCAAGGGCGTCACGGCTTAAATCAAAGAGGGACGGCGTCACGTTATAGGTCCGACGGCGTCAAGCCTTGATAAGCCAGAATGGATTTTTGAAGAGCTAAAGAGGGACGGCGTCAAGAAGGTCATCCGGGAACCCTAAAAGCGGCGAGGTGACGGCGTCACAATGCATAAGGTGACGCCGTCAGATGTCAAAGTCTATATATAGTTTTCCAATTTTTTGTCATTAGGGAGAGCTTAGTGTGTGGAATTTTGGGATAAAACCCTAAGACGATTTTAGCTACCTTTTCAGGGCTTCTTGCCTTGAGATCTTCCATGTTTCATTGAAAGATAAGTTATCAATTAATCATTCAATATGTCTATGTGTTGTTTGATTCTATCTTATGCTTGTCTTTTGTTTAACATGTTAGGCTAATTTTATCTTGTGTTTGCTTAGATCTAATGAAACCTAGCTATTGATTATTGGTTGTTAGTGTGTTGTTAGTTGTATTGGATGATTGTTTATCTATGTTAGGCTTAAGAAAACTGGCTAACTTCCTATTCGGTAACTTGCTTGAACGTCTTAAGAAACATGAACCAAACGCGTACTAAAGGTTTTTATGGTTGTATTTAATGCACAAGCGAATTCTAGTGATCCCATGTTAGGAGCTTCCTAGCCGGCTCGACATAGGAGTGAAGTAGGAGCTTGTAGAGTTTGGGGAAGTAAGTACGCCACCCCACGAATGGTATTAAGGAATACACCCGTCATCCACGCGACTAATACACACTAATTAACCGGTAAAAGATAGTTAGGGAGTAAGGAAATCTAAGTAAACACATTTCTCCACACATAAGTTTCTCACCACTTTTCATTTTTGTTATTTTATTTTATTTGCATTTGTAGTAATTTGGGTTAGTTGACTAGCAACTAATTCCGCCCACTCCTTCAAAACCCGAGATTTTACTTGCTTTCATAAAAATATAAAAACATAAAAAGAATCTTCCTCAACCCTTAGACCTAATTAGAGTAGCCTTTCACACCTAACGAACACTATTCCCTGTGGAGAACGATCAATCCCCCGTACTTACCACTACACTATACTACATCGGTCAGGTACACTGCCTGGTGGGGTTGTAAGCCTCTTGAGATCCCTCGAGAGGTAAAACCTGTTGTAAGGTTGCAAAACCCACGCATCAATAAACATGATCCTCCCGAGGTTCGTGATTCTGATGAAACGATTGAGCTTGCCGAAGAGAGTAGAATTAAAATGAGACAAATGAACCCATAAATTAAACCAATTGATTATAATAAGCTTAATACACTTTCTGGAGTAAACTTTGTTAAACAACAACCAATACCAAAGGTTTTCAAAGGACCCGTTGTTTCAACAAAACAAAAGGTTGTTTCCAAAAATCTTTCTAACATCGAACAAATGTCCTCTAGCAACCCTTTAAACACAAGTGAAGCTAGACAATATTTGGATGATCTTAAAAAGAGAATGGAAAATTTTCAAAGTCTTGTTAAATCCAAAACGAATCTCAGTATCAACAACTGGCATTCAAGTTTTCATGAGGAACAGAAAAAAAATGTTTGACAAAGAAATTATTCCTCCACTAAATGCCATTAGTGCGAGAGTTCTTAATGTTGAAATTGATCTTTTAAAAGAATCAGCCGACTTTGCCAAGGACCACAAATCCCTGGTAAAGGAAGCAAATGAAAACATTGAATACATCAAAGTTTTGGAAAAGCATAATGACACTCTCTTCGAAGTAGCTCTGTCAACTGATATTATGTCCATTATTTATCAAACATATTATGTGGAAGATGATGAAAGACTGAGAGCTGAGACTTCTGTAATTGTTTCAAAATATGAAAATGCGCTTGCTAAGCTTGAAAAGGAAAATGTCACATATTTTAAACAACTTGATCAAAAAAAGGAAGAATGCAAGTATGACAAATTGTCGTATGAGCGTGCTTACAATAACATGAAAGCGCAAAATGATCTTTTGAAGTCTCAGCTTGATAGTCAAAAAAAGAAGGGTGAGGAAACTAAGTTTGCAAAACCATCAACTTCGGACAAACCGGTTGCAAAACCAAAAATGTCAATTTCCCAAAGTGTTCCAAAAGTTGATGTGATAATTGATTTGACAAAACCAGTCACTTCAACACCCTTGCCAAAAGAATGTGAAAAAGCAAAATGTGCTGATAAAGGGAAAGCAGTTGTCGAAACATCGAATGTGATAGCACCTGGTCTTTATAGGATTAGTCCCACAACTGCAACTGTCTCTACATCTAAAACATATAGGGCGATAGACAAGAGTGTAAAAGATAATCCTAAAGAGTCTAGGAATGCTGAAATAACTTCTCAGGACAACAAGATAAATCCTAATGTGTGTGCCTTACCTTCTACAGGAGTAGTAAGCACCTCTAGGAGCAGCAGAACAAAGCATAGGAGCAATACAAAGAAAAATAGAGTCTCGCCTGCCTCTGAGAGTGAATGCAAGAACAAAAATGAAGAAGTAGAAGAACACCCTAGGAATATATCGCTTTCGAATAAGAAACATATGTCATCTGAATGTAATGTTAAAAGTACTGATTCTAGTGCATGTAATGACTCTGTTTGTTTAATGTGCAAGAAATCTTTATCTGAAAATGTTTGTGATGATATTGTTTCTAAGAATGTGAATGTGAATGACATGCTTGAACAGAAAGATGTTCATCCAGGAACTAGTGCTAGGTCTAGATATGTTAAAAGACTTATTAAAGTAGCTAGGTCAACCACTAGTAGCATATTGCCTAGGAACTATCTTAAGTTGTGCGTATGGATATCAACGGGTAGAGAATTCACACTAGAGAATGGTAAATTAAAGGCTCCAAAAGAACCAGTAAAAACCTTCTATGCATGTGATTCGTCTGTTACCTCTAACCCCATGGAACCAAATGATAAACGGTTTCCAAATGCACAATCTTCTGTTATTGGCAGGTTATCGAAATGTGTCTTTGGATCGTCGACTCGGGTTGCTCCAAGCACATGACCGGGAATCTGAAGCTGCTGATCAACTTTGTATGGAAGTTCATGGGAACTGTACGGTTTGGAAATGATCATGTAGCAGCTATTCTGGGTTATGGAAATCTTCAGTTTGGGAACTACTGAATCAATCGGGTTTACTACGTCGAAGGGTTGGGACACAATCTGTGTTCAGTCGGGCAGTTTTGCGATGCGGATTTAGAGGTTGCATTTAGGAGAAATACTTGCTTCGTTAGGAATTTGATTGGAGATAATCTCTTAACCGGAAATCGTGGCACCAATATTTATGCTATCGACATCAACCAAATGGCCTCTTCATCACCTATTTGTCTCATGACAAGAGCTTGTGAAACTAAGTCCTGGTTGTGGCACAGACGTTTATCCCATCTCAACTTCGACACCTTAACCAAGCTAGCCAAAGACAATATCGTCAACGGTCTTCCAAAGTTCAAATACACCAAAGATCACTTATGTCCAACCTGTGAGCAAGGAAAAAGCAAAAGGGCAACATATAAATCTAAAACCGTACCCAGTTCGGTGGATAAGTTACATTTGTTGCATATGGACTTATGTGGCCCAATGAGAGTTGAAAGTATCAATGGGAAGAAGTATATTCTTGTTATTGTCGATGACTATTCAAGATATACATGGGTAAAGTTTCTGAGGTCAAAAGACAAAGCACCAGGCATCATCATTACCTTTCTGAAGCGAATTCAAGTCTTACTTCAAGCTCCAGTAAGGATTGTAAGAACTGACAATGACACATAATTCACAAACCAGGAGTTAAGAACCTACTTTGAAAATACTAGAATAACACACCTGACATCAGTTGTTAGAACTCCACAGCAGAACGGGCTAGTTGAAAGAAGAAATCGAACTCTTGTGGAAGCTGCTCGCACTATGCTGATTTATTCTAGTGCACCGTTATTCTTATGGGCTGATGTTCTTGCCACTGCTTTTTTCACTTAGAACAGTTCCCTAATCCATCCAAGATTCAATAAAACCCCATATGAGCTAGTGAACAACAAAAAACCCAACATCTCTTACCTTCATGTATTTGGCGCTTTGTGATATCCAATGAACGACAAAGAAGATCTGGGAAAGCTGAAAGCTAAGGGTGATATTGGAATCTTCATTGGTTATTCAGAAAATTCAAGGGCATTCAGGGTGTATAATCGTCGAACTAAAAGGATAATGGAGACGATGAATGTGAAGTTTGACGAGATTTCACAAATGGCTTCTGAGAGACTCGCTCTAGAACCCGCGCTTAACCCGATGGCTTCTAATCATACCAGATTAGGACCCGCACCAAACAGTCAGACTTCTGGACATATCAGTTCAGGACTCGTACCCCAAGGAGCTCAGTCAACTAATATTGACAAACCAACAAATCAAGAATTTGACACTTTCTTTGAGTATATGTATGATGAATACTATGGTGGAGCTTCGACAAATGCATCTCAACAACGTTCCGCTGCACCTGCTCAACAACATCAACCACCACCACCACCACCACAAGATGCATCTACAACAATCGAAGGTGACGCACCAACTCCCTCAACATCATCGACATCTACTCCAGCAACTCCAGTAATTGAGATTGTGTTACCAAGAGTTGATGAGCAAAACCAAACCACACCAATTCAAGAAGAACAACAACAAAACAATGCTGTGTTAGAAGAAGAACCATTCGAAAATCCATTTGCAACAGATTCTGCTGAATCATCTTCAAGGTTACATGAACCATCTAACACGCATTCGTCAAATCCAAGGTACCCGTCAATGTTACAGTGGACTAAAGACCATCCAATAGATCACGTTATTGGTGAACCTTCAAGGCCAGTTCAGACGAGAAGACAACTCGCCACCGATTGCGACATGTGCATCTACGTCTGCTCAGTCAGTCTAAAAGAGCCAAAGAACATTCGGGAAGCGATGGCAGACAATGCATGGATTGAAGCGATGCAAGAAGAACTTCTCCAACATCAATTACATGACACATGGGATTTAGTTCCAAGACCAATCGACAAACTTGTCATTGATCTAAAGTGGTTATGGAAGAACAAAAAGGATGAAGAGATGACTGTAATTCGCAACAAAGCTCGTCTCGTGGCCAAGGGATTCAGACAGGAATAAGGGATAGATTTTGATGAGTCATTTGCGCCAGTAGCAAGACTTGAGGCAGTCAGGATTTTCTTAGCCTACGCAGATTACAAGAACATCACAGTCTATCAGATGGACATCAAGACCGCTTTCTTGAATGGAACTTTGAAAGAAAAAGTGTATGTGAGTCAGCCAGACGGATTCGTTGACAAGGATCATCCAGACTACGTCTACAAGCTAAAGAACGCTATATATGGTTTGAAACAAGCCCCAAGGGCGTGGTATGACGAATTATCATCTTTCCTACTTCATAATAATTTCACCAAAGGAACAATTGACCCGACCTTGTTTACCAAAAAATTCAAAGATGACATTTTGATTGTTCAGATTTACATGGACGACATAATCTTTGGGTCCACTAATCCGAAACATTCAAAACATTTTGAAAATCTCATGAAAAGCAAATTTGAAATGTCCATGATGGGGGAACTAAAATTCTTTCTGGGATTACAAATTCATCAATCCTCACGTGGTATTTTTATAAATCAAGCTAAATATACAATTGAGATTTTGAAAAAACATGGAATGGAAAATTGTGACTCTGTTGGTACACCAATGGTCACTTCCCCCAAAATAGGCGCTGATTTATATGGGAAACCCATGGATCCAAAGAAATATCGGAGCATGATTGGTTCTCTCATGTATCTAACAGCTAGTTGACCCGATATTCATTTTGCTGTCTATTTATTAGCACGGTTTCAGGCAAGGCCTACCAAACTGCACCTCCAAGAGGTTAAACGGATCTTTCGGTACCTACGAAGAACCATTAACATGGGACTTTGGTATACGAAGGATTCGGAGTTCAAACTAACAGCCTTTTCAGATGCGGACCATGCTGGTTGCCAAGAAACAGCAAAAAGTACATCCGGTGGAGCACAATTTTTGGGAGAAAAGCTAGTAGGCTGGTCATCAAGGAAACAAGAATGTACGGCATTATCAACCGCAGAAGCTGAGTATGTGTCTCTATCTGCGTGTTGTGCCCAAGTTCTGTGGATGAGGACACAACTCACAGATTATGGCTTCTCTTTCGACCGCATACCTATGTATTGTGACTCGAAAAGTGCTATAGCCATCTCGTGCAATCCCGTGCAACACTCGAAGACCAAGCATATTAGAGTCCGCTATCACTTCATAAAGGAATAAGTCGAAAATGGTACTGTTGAATTATTTTTCGTGAAGACTGAATACTAACTCACCGATCTATTTACTAAAGCCCTCCCAATAGAACGGTTTGATAACTTAGTTCGACGAATTGGAATGCGAAGCCTAACTCCCGAAGAGTTAGAAAGTCTTCTCGAAACTTCTTGAAATTTATCTAAAAAGCTTCGCTGTAAATATTTTTGAAAAAAGCAAAATACAAAATTCGAAAAACCAACAAAAACAAAAGATAAAAATAGAAAATTTCAAAAATACAAAAACTGTAAAAGATATAAAAACCAAAAATATTCTTCTCACGACATGTCTCTCGTATAATCGATATTCTGTACGTATTTAGAAATGTCATTCAACAATGATACGGACATGTGCAGATGCTTAAGCGAGAGTTCATTTAACTGTTTTCTAAAATATGTCGTTTCTCAAAATTTTCTTCACTACGGCTTTCGTATATTTCAGTACGAAACCCGAGCTACATTGATGAACTCTGATTATTTTAGATCAGGACTCGTAATGTTAATGGCAAAACAAAAAACCCTTGAGCACATGATTAAGATTTCTCAAAACGATTTTTCAAAATCTTTCTCAAAAATATGTGCTCAAGAAAACTCCCTCTTAAACTAAAATGTTTAACAATATGCTTTATTTAAGGGGGAGTATAAAAGAAAAAATAAAATGTTCCAATTTCATGCTAAAATCCGTCTTTCTCTCCAAAAAGCTTTCATTCAATCAGTTGATATAAAAAATATCACTACATGCTATTTTTTAGGGGGAGAAGACGTGATTAAAATGCGATCAATACGTTTAAAAGATCGTGGATTGAATCTCAAAAGAGCTCTCCAAAAAGACTCAGATCTGAACCCTCGAATTGACGAAAGCTAAATGTCCGTAATCGAAAAGACATGTCCGGGACGGGTAATAATTTCAAGCTAGTCTAACTAGTGATGTAAAAGTATCTCGTAAAGGACTTGTTTGAGTAGAATGTACCAATTCGAGATATAATCTTTTGATATGACTGGGACGGGTAATAATTTCAAGCTAGTCTAACTAGTGATGTAAACGTGTCTCGCAAAGGTCGTATGAACTGAAAATCAATCATTTCAAATGTGCGAACTCTACCCAACATGTGCAATCTTATTTTAAAATGCATGAGCATATGTGAAGGGGGAGTATTTCAAAAAATGTAAAACTCTCGAAGTGTTAACTAAATGTGTTTAATCATAAACACTTTGAGAGATTTTCACAAAAGGTTTAATTCTAATCTAGGATAATCATGGAGTAATAAGGTGATTATGGTTAGGTTATGTCCTATGATCCGCCAGAGCCGGAGGGATCTACCCAAGGACAATTCCAATAGATTAGAATTAGAAGTCCTTAGGAAAGATTGAAAAAAGTGTTGACATAAATAATGCCTAAAAACATTATCAATATTTATCAATGTTGCAAAAATCGGCTGAATCGGCCGATTAATCGGCCCAGTACCTTGTAGAATAGTGAAAATCGGCCAAAAAATCGGTCAGGCAAAAAAATCGGCCAAAAATCGGCCGAATCGGCAAAAAATCGGCCAAATCGGTCAGGTTTAAAAAAATGAAAATTTAGGCATTCTACTTAATTTGGGGATCGTTTATTTCACTTATAATGCACAATGAACCTCATAATCAGAATTGGAGCTTTTTATTGAGGTTTGAAAACATAGTAGGCTTGTAATCAGTTACGATCTTTAGTTTGGTCTCCAGAAATACCCAAAACATGCAAAAAATGCCAATCCGATTAATCACCGATTAATCCCGCCTCGGCCGATTACTCGCTGCAGGGTGGTCGACCGCCCGGCTACCGATTCACGATTTTTGCAACATTGATATTTATTCATATCTCTATGTTTTGATGATCACAAAATGTAAACTCATTAAAACATAAACTTATAAAATAAACAAGTACTTAGTTGTAAATATTCACTTCTACAACTAAAATCACTTATGGTATGAATGAACTAATGCTTAATGCATTATATGATCAAAGGAACATTTTCTTAAACACTAGATTTTTTATAAAATGTCAAAAACATTTTATATCTTTTAGAAAAACATTTTTGGTAATAAATAAAAAGGTTTAATTCATTATAAATTTTTGAATTCAAATTTTTAACCAAAATCAGTAAAAATGTTCCAGAAAAACCTTCCCCACAAAAAGACAAAACTGGGCAACGGCTAGGGAGGGCGGCCCCCTTAATTATGCTAGGCGGCCCCCTTAAAATTAAGGGGACCGCCCCCTATTTAAGGGGGCAGGCCACGCTCCAGTAGCTTCCAGCTGTCCAGTTTTTCTGCCTATAAATACCAGCCTTCTCCTGGATTTTTACTTACCTTTTGCACACTAAAACTTTCTTTTGTAGATCTCATTTCATATCTTCAAAAACCCTTTGATCATATAATCTTAAGCTTTGGTTTCCAAGTGATCCAAGCTTCCTTCATTCAAGTGCAAGAGAAGAATACTCCTTCAACAACTAGAGAAGAAGTATTGCAACTTAGATACCTAAGTTGTTTGTGTCATCATACATTTGTATATAAGTTGTGTATTGTTGTTAGATAGTTGTGTGAATAATTGTTTGGGATAGGTTAGAGTGTTAATAGTGAAGTTGTGAAGTTAAGGTGTGTTAGAAGTAAAGGTGTGAAGAAGTAGAATTGTACATAGGTTGTGTTAGGTTGTGAAGAAGGTGTGAAGTCATAGTAAATAAGTTGTGAAGAAGTCGTGAAGAAGTCATGGAGAAGTCGTGGAGAAGTCGTGAAGAAGAAGGTGTGATTAAGTCGTGTATAAGTTGTGAGATTGGTTCTAGCTACGATTAGAACTCGACATTTAGCTTTGTGTCTTTAAGCCGGTGTAAGCTAAAGTTGTGTAAGGTTTTCTCCGCCATAAGGGAGCTTGTTGACATAGTGAAGAAAACTCTCGAGTTAGGTGCTCGGGGAGTGGAGTAGGGCAAGGAAGGTGTCCTTGTAGCCGAACCACTATAAATCTCTTGTCTCTCGGTTAGATCTTTCCATCTCTATCTTTCAGTTCATTTTATTACCTTACTTGCATTGCTTATATATATATATATATATATATATATATATATATATATATATATATATATATATATATATATATATATATATATATATATATATATATATATATATATATATATATATATTGTTCAAGAGTTGAGATCACATAAATTCGAATCTAAGTTTTCAAAAGTCAACAAAGTTTTCACAATAAAATTTAAAAGGACATAAAACTATTCAACCCCCCCTTCTAGTTTTCCACAATTGGTATCAAGAGCCACGTCAAACAAGATTTATAAAATAAACTGTATTTTAAAACTTGAAACGATCTATGGAATCTGAAAAATATTTAGAAGGGCAATCTATGCAAAGACCACCACTATTTGAAAGTGATGGATTTTTATATTGGAAAAATAGATTTGAAACTTATGTGAAATCAAAAGATCTTGATCTTTGGCATGTTATTACCTATGGTGATTTTCCCCCCATTCAACATAATCCTTTAACTGAAATAGATGAAGTTGTACCTTTTGAAAAACAAAATGATGATTTAAAAAAGAAACTAGCAAAAAATAATGAAGCTAAAATGGTAATTTATAATGCGTTACTACGCAAAGAATATGAAAGAATTTTTATGTGTCAAACCGCAAAAGAGATTTGGGATTCTTTACTAATCACTCACCAAGGTAATAGTCAAGTCAAAGATAATAAAATAGATCTTCTTGTTCAACAATATGAACAATTTACAATTCCTGAAGAGGAATCTATTGATAATGCATTTGCTAAATTTAACACAATCATCACAAGTTTAAAAGCACTTGATGAGACTTTTTCTAGCAAAAATTGTGTAAGAAAATTTCTTAGGGCATTACATCCTAAATGGCGCGCGTAGGTCACGGCGATTGAAGAGTCAAAGAACTTGATGACGTTATCACTTGATGAACTTATTGGCAACTTGAAGGTTCATGAAGAAATTACAAAGAGGGACTCGGAAACGGTCAAGAGCAAGAAAGATCAAATCAAGTCTCTCGCGCTAAAAGCCAAAAAGGATCTTAGTGATGACGATGATTCAAGTGACGATAGTGAAGACGAAGAATATGCAATGGCCGTAAGAGAATTCAAGAAATTCTTCAAGAGACGAGGAAGATTCACGAGACAACCGTGAGATGAAAGAAGATCGCTTCAAAGAAATAGAAATGATAACTACGGGAAAAGAAAATGCTTTAGATGTGGAAGCCAAAACCATCTCATTGGTGAATGTCCAAAGCCACCGGGTTATGATTACGAAAGTGCATTTGTTAGTGGAACATGGAGCGATAGCGACAAAGATGAAGCGGACAAAGCAAAAGACGAAAAGTGTTTTGTAGCTCAAGCCACCGATGAAATATGTCTAGGGATAAATTTGGAGCCTGACGAATGGATTAAGGATAGTGGATGCTCGAAGCACATGATGGGAAACCGGAAGCTATTCTCCTCATACAAGGCATACAAAGGAGGTAATATTATTTTCGGTAGTGATTTTCGTGGAAAAATCATTGGCAACGGTACGATCTCTCAAGACTCCCTAACTATTGAAAATGTTGAGCATGTAGATAATTTAACATATAACTTGCTTAGTATAGGACAAATATGTGATAATAAATGTAGGGTTACTTTTACAAGTAAATATAGCGAAATAGTTAAGGACGGAAAGGTCATAGGTAGAGGAATTAGGAAAGGTGGCGTATATGTTATGAAACTAGGAAATAAACCGAAAGATAAAATATGTCTAGCAACCTTAGATGAAAACTCTACATTGTGGCATAGAAGATTAGGTCACGCAAATATGCAACAAATACAATCCCTAGCCTCTAAAGAATTAGTTAGAAACTTGCCTAACCTAAGATATGACCAACACTTTTGCGATGCATGTAAAATAGGAAAACAAGCACATGCTAGTCACAAAGCTAAGAATATAGTCTCCACTACTAGATGCCTAGAATTATTACACATGGACCTTTTTGGTCCATCCGCTGTGCGGAGTTACGGAGGTAATCGTTATACCTTAGTAATTGTGGATGACTATTCACGATACACGTGGACTAGATTTTTAAGTGATAAAACCGAAGCCTTTAATAAGTTTGAAATATTTAGTAAAATGATTCAAAATAAATTAGAATGTTCTATAGTATCAATTAGGACGGACCATGGTCGGGAATTTGATAACGAAGTGCAATTCGGAAAATATTGTGATTTAAATGGGATATCTCACAATTTCTCCGCTCCTCGCACTCCACAATCAAATGGGGTAGTAGAAAGAAAGAATCGAACATTACAAGAAATGAGTAGAACAATGCTAAATGAACAATCTATCCCACAAAAATTTTGGTGCCATGTCGTAGATACATCAACATATATAATAAATAGAGTCTTAATTAGGCGAATTTTAGGAAAAACCCCATATGGGTTATTAAGAGGTAGAAAACCTAATCTAAATTACTTTAGGGTATTCGGGAGCAAAAATTTTGTTCTCAATACAAAAGATTACCTTACTAAGTTTAATCCTAAGTCGTACAAAAGAATCTTTCTAGGGTATTCGCAAAATAGTAAAGCATACATAATACTTAATAAATACACTATGAAAGTAGAAGAGTCCTTAAATGTAACTTTTGATGAAACTCCACCACCACCTAAGACATTGCCCCTAGAAGATGATGACCTAGGTGAAGAAGAAGCTATTGAGGTTAGTAAAACTAAGCCCCTAGGTGATGATAATGAAGATTTAACACTAGGAGAAAACGAAATAGTAAATATTAAGGAATCTAAATCACACCCATTAGATAATATAATAGGAAACCTAAATCAAAGAACCCTTAGATCACAAGCTCAAGACAAAAATAACTTCTTTTGTTTCCTATCAACTATAGAACCTAAAAATATAAATGACGCATTAAAAGATGAAAGTTGGGTTATGGCTATGCAAGAAGAACTAAATCAATTTAAGACTAATGACGTTTGGGAACTAGTCCCAAATCCCATGAACATGACCATCATAGGAACTAAGTGGGTTTATAGAAATAAGTTAGATGAAAATGAAATAGTTACTAGGAACAAAGCTAGGTTAGTTGCCCAAGGATATAATCAACAAGAAGGAATAGATTATGACGAAACTTATGCCCCCGTAGCTAGATTAGAATCTATAAGAATACTACTTGCTTATGCATGCGCCCTAGATTTTAAGTTATTTCAAATGGACGTGAAAAGTGCATTCCTTAACGGTTTTATCAATGAGGAGGTATACGTGGCACAACCTCCAGGATTCATTGACTTCGCAAAACCTGATTATGTTTATAAACTCAAGAAAGCTTTATATGGACTCAAACAAGCTCCCAAGGCTTGGTATGATCGATTAAAAGCATTTCTTATTAAACATGATTATTCCATGGGAATGGTAGATAACACTCTTTTCACGAAAAAGAAAAGCCCAAATCTCATAATTGTCCAAATATATGTCGACGACATTATATTCGGATCGACTTGTCAGGATATGTGTGATGAATTCGCCAAAATCATGCATGATGAGTTTGAGATGAGTATGATGGGTAAACTTAATTTCTTCCTAGGATTACAAATAAAACAATTAGAAGATGGAATATTTTTTAATCAATCTAAGTACATTAAGGAAATGCTTAAGAAATTTGGATTAGAAGACACTAAGCCCATGAAAACACCGATGTCTACGGAAGTCAAACTCACAAGAGACGAAGAGGGTGAGTCCGTAGAAAATACTAAGTATAGAGGAATGATAGGTAGTTTACTATACTTAACGGCAAGTAGACCGGATATCATGTTTAGTGTCTGCCTTTGTGCCCGTTTTCAAGAGGATCCCAAAACCTCTCACCTAGAAGCGGTTAAGCGTATCTTCCGATACATTAAAAGCACTATACACTTAGGATTATGGTATCCTAAGGGATCCGGCATAGAAACCATCGTCTATGCGGATTCGGATCATGCGGGAGACTACGTGGATAGAAAAAGCACTAGTGGAATTTGCACGTTCATAGGATGTTGTCTAACATCTTGGTTCTCAAAGAAGCAAACCGCTCTTGCTATTTCTACTACAGAAGCCGAATATGTAAGCGCTGGAAAGGCATGTCAACAAGCATTATGGATGAAACAAGCTCTCGTAGATTATGGCATTAAGTTAGATAATGTCCCAATTATGTGTGATAATAAAGGTGCTATAGATTTAAGTAAGAATCCCGTTCAACACTCTAGGACTAAACACATAGAAATACGCCACTATTTCCTCCACGATAACGTTCAAAAAGGAAACATATCTATAGAAAAGGTTGCATCGGAAGATAACTTAGCAGACATATTCACTAAGCCCCTTAAGTGTGAACTCTTTAACCACTTACGTTTAGGCCTAGGGATGATGGAACAAATTGACTAAATTTTCTGCATTTTTGGTACAATTTTTTTTCCAGATGGGCGGACCCCTTAATGTTATAAAGGCGGTCCCCTTAATTATTAAGGGGACCGGCTTGTCATTAAGGGGACCGGCCATCTGTCTGTAAAATTATTTTTATTTTTTCTCATCTGAGTCTAGGAATCCGTTTTGCACAAAACAAAAGATTGGGAAATATTTTCTTGCATAAACATATTTATAAACAAAACCCAATCTATTTTCTACAAATCATTCTTACATCTAGGAAAACACATGAAAACCATTTTTCTTACATTGTTGAATAATGCTAAAAACATTTTTTCATGCATAAGATCTCACATGAATTGTCAAAATATATAATCTAATATATATCTTTGATATTCATATATTGAGCAAAATCAAATCAAGGAGACCTTGGATTGTTTCTTAAGAAATTTTTGCATTTGGAAGTCGAAACAATCACATCTCCACATTTGTTGCATATAGGCACACACTAGAACAAGCTTATTAATCACATCCTCACAATTGTTCCATCACCTATTCCCCATTAGTTTCTAGTGCCTTTGCTCCATTACCCTTGCCTTAGATGATTAATTGCCTTAATTCTCTAAATTGCTAGATAACTTATTGCTTGTTATTTTTTTAACTTATATGCCATGCATGCTTAATATGTTTCTCTATTGCCTCAAAGAGTGGGACGTGCCTAAAACCAGAAAGCTCAAAACATAGCCATCCTCACCTATTTTTGCAGAAAAACCCATTTCTGGAACCCAGAAAGGTACCAGATGGGCGGCCCCCTTAATTATTAAGGGGACCGCCCATAATTAAGGGGACCGGCCATCTGCTGGACGGATTTACAGAATCTTTTTCTGCTTTTTAGCCCATTTGATCCTATACTTCCCCAAAATTCACAAACACATTCTGTCCTAATCACCCAACAAGCCTATCCATTCCTAAACCACACAAATCCTCCACTATAAATAACCCCATATCTCACCACATTCAATCATCCCATCATGTCTTCTCCTATCAAGCCAAAACCAAAAACCTCAAAGCTAGCAAGGATGACCTTAAAACCCGGATGGAAAAGAAAACCTCACCCTCACCACAAGCCCATCACAAATGGTGCGACTAGACAACCAACACCTCCATCATCATTCATCCCCAACTACTCTCCAAGATCACAACCTCATTCCATTGAACCATTTCACAAACCTTATCATTTTGGCCAAACATCCACATTCATTCCAAACTACTCCCCTAAACATACAACCAACTTCAATGGAATCCTTGAAAACCCTCATCACCTTGGTCAAACATCAAACTTTTCCTCAAATCATACACCCCAATACCATCCATTTCCACCAAATAACCAAATCCCCATTCATGAAAGGCAAAAGTTTCATGAAGAGATTAACCAAATCCATGATCTTAGTGATCTCCTTGCTATGCACCTCACACAACGCAACAAGGGACAACCTCCATCCTCACCTTACTCAAATTGCCTACCCCACTCTCTTAACTTGGATCAAGTTACAAACCACACCCACTATTGCCCTTGTTGCATCTTCCTTCAAAAACAAATTCTCCACTTAAGTGAATATATTTCTTGGATCGAATATCTACTCACTCGTCCTCATCCCATTCCTCCCCTACATCGATATAACATCACTGGATCCGCTCCATTTCCCTCACCATCACAAAACTAAAACCCATCCACATGCTTTCCGCCTCAAAATAAAATCCCTCACCCTTTTGTGTCGCACGCAAGTCCAATCGCTCTCTTTGGCAATATGAGGACCATTAGTGTTTCTAATTATGTTGTAATCGTTCTGTTTTAAGTATTTTATGTAATGTAATGATGATTCATATGTTATATATGATCATCTTTAATGCATGAATAAATTAGTTGGTTGTTCTAAATATTTTTGCTATGCATATATATGTATCTTGTGTCTCCTAACTTGTTTTTGCAGCCAAGATTTCCATAGCTCGTCTCCTTGGTGCCCTCGAACGAGGGGGAGTAAACATCAAGGGGGAGTTTTCGTCCCGATAAATTTCACGTCTAAATTTGTCGGCTTAACCTTTTTGATTCTACAAAAAGGGGGATAAGTGAATATAAACTCACCAAATACTTGTCCAAAAATAAACTTTTGGATTTAATGAGTTTAGGTTTTGTAATCATCAAAAAGGGGGAGATTGTTGACATAAATAATGCCTAAAAAATTATCAATATTTATTCACATCTCTATGTTTTGATGATCACAAAATGTAATCTCATTAAAACATAAACTTATAAAATAAACAAGTACTTAGTTGTAAATATTCACTTCTACAACTAAAATCACTTAAGGTATGAATGAACTAATGCTTAATGCATTATATGATCAAAGGAACATTTTCTTAAACACTAGATTTTTTATAAAATGTCAAAAACATTTTATATCTTTTAGAAAAACATTTTTGATAATAAATAAAAAGGTTTAATTCATTATAAATTTTTGAATTCAAATTTTTAACCAAAATCAGTAAAAATGTTTCAGAAAAACCTTCCCCACAAAAAGACAAAACTGGGCAACGGCTAGGGAGGGCGGCCCCCTTAATTATGCTAGGCGGCCCCCTTAAAATTAAGGGGACCACCCCCCTATTTAAGGGGGCCGGCCACGCTCCAGTAGCTTCCAGCTGTCCAGTTTTTCTGCCTATAAATACCAGCCTTCTCCTGGATTTTTACTTACCTTTTGCACACTAAAACTTTCTGTTGTAGATCTCATTTCATATCTTCAAAAACCCTTTGATCATATAATCTTAAGCTTTGGTTTCCAAGTGATCCAAGCTTCCTTCATTCAAGTGCAAGAGAAGAATACTTCTTCAACAACTAGAGAAGAAGTATTGCAACTTAGGTACCTAAGTTGTTTGTGTCATCATACATTTGTATATAAGTTGTGTATTGTTGTTAGATAGTTGTGTGAATAATTATTTGGGATAGGTTAGAGTGTTAATAGTGAAGTTGTGAAGTTAAGGTGTGTTAGAAGTAAAGGTGTGAAGAAGTAGAATTGTACATAGGTTGTGTTAGGTTGTGAAGAAGGTGTGAAGTCATAGTAAATAAGTTGTGAAGAGGTCGTGAAGAAGTCGTGGAGAAGTCGTGAAGAAGTCGTGAAGAAGAAGGTGTGATTAAGTCGTGTATAAGTTGTGAGATTGGTTCTAGCTACGATTAGAACTCGACATTTAGCTTTGTGTCGTTAAGCCGGTGTAAGCTAAAGTTGTGTAAGGTTTTCTCCGCCATAAGGGAGCTTGTTGACATAGTGAAAAAAACTCTCGAGTTAGGTGCTCGGGGAGTGGAGTAGGGCAAGGAAGGTATCCTTGTAGCCGAACCACTATAAATCTCTTGTCTCTCGGTTAGATCTTTCCATCTCTATCTTTCAGTTCATTTTATTACCTTACTTGCATTGCTTATTTATATTTATTTATATATATATATATATATATATATATATATATATATATATATATATATATATATATATATTTGTTCAAGAGTTGAGATCACATAAATTCGAATCTAAGTTTTAAAAAGTAAACAAAGTTTTCACAATAAAATTTAATAGGACATAAAACTATTCAACCCCCCCTTCTAGTTTTCCACAAAAAGGAGTAAATGAGAAAGTGAAAGAAGGGGTTGAAGAATTAAAAAGAAAAGTTGAATGAAAGGGTGAAAAGAAATAGCCCTCCATGAAAACTTAGGGCAGAAACCGGGTCAATACATCTGCTATTGGTATTCACTAAGGTGATACTGATATTGAAGACAAGACGTCATGGACCCAGTGACGCGCTGCACCACCCCTCCTAGCCACTCAAATATCTCTTAAAAGATATTTGTTTCATTTCTCACGGAGAACACTGCATAATCTATCGGCCTCTGATTCGTCGTTTTTATAGTATATTTTTCCAAGGGAAAACGCAGCGGATGCATTTCCCCGGGTCGTAGTCCCAACGAAGGTTGAATTCGAGTTTTCGTTTCGGCGTCGAATAAGTGTGGTGAATTGTGTGAAAATAGTGATGATTTGTGGGGTTTCTACACTACGAATAATGAAATACTAACCGGAAACAACTAATTAAGCTACTGGTACAAGTATACTAAGCACGAAAACTTAAAAACGAAAATTGAAATTAAAAACGTTACGCGACGAATTTTAAAAACATAATTAAAAGTGATTTTCTAAATTCTAAGTCCTAAAATTATGAAAATATTTTTCCTATATTCTAAATAATAAAAGAAAATTTTAGGGAAAAGAAAAATATTTTTTTGACTTTTTAATTATTTTTTATGAATTAAAAACTAACAAAAACTATTTAAATGATTTAAAAATAGTAAAACAAGTTGAAAAAATCTGAGTAATTCTAAAATTAAATGACTAATCTAGAAAAAGTAATTTCAAAAACTAATTAAGCCTAAATAAGCTGAACAGTGCATTAAGCTATTGGGAAATAAGCTAAAAATAAGCTAAAGTGAACAAAAATTTATCAAAAGCTCAGGGACTGAAGATCATACTACTGGAAACTTAAAATAACTGAAAGTGATCAGAAAAGCACACAGATTATTCTTAAAAAGCACTATGTTCAGCTACAAGTTTAAAATAAAACAGTGCTGAAAAGCAGTTTTAATGGGGCTTTTTGCAACTGAAATTAAGCTACCTAATAAGCTCAAAAGTGAGATACCAGGTGATAACCTAAAAGCTAGCTATGCAAACTACTTGTAAACCTAAAATCAGGTCCTAGGCTCAATTGGTTAAGCCAAAAATGGGCTGAGATCAGCAGCTTATGGGGCTGCTCTGCACAGCAGATTCTGTGACAGCAGTGTAGGAAAT
This sequence comes from Artemisia tridentata subsp. tridentata, assembly GCA_021014915.2. NCBI lineage: Eukaryota > Viridiplantae > Streptophyta > Magnoliopsida > Asterales > Asteraceae > Artemisia > Artemisia tridentata. Next base: position 23,884,420 of record CP139504.1, read on the forward strand.
TTGGCGCTAAACTTGTGCAAACTTTGACCAATTCAAACCAACTCTTGCACACTTACTTTAACACCTAAAAGCAACTTAAGAACACAAGAATGGGGATCCAAATAAGCTCAGCTTGTGCTGAGCTTATTAAGTGCAGTTTGACTATTATTAAAATACTAGTGTACTAAATGCCTTAAATCAAATCAAAACCACTCAAAGCTTATCAAAATTAACTAGATCAACAATCATTAGACTAAACTAAACCTAAACTATTGGCACTTGAACAATATTAATTGCTTATTCTACCTAAATTGAAATGAACCAAACACCCTTACAAATTCAGATTTTGCAATTTTAAACTAGGAATTACTGAAATCAGCTTTGAAACTAAAACTCAACTAATTATCTGACTAATTTAACTACTGAGAAGCAATAATCAATCCAACATAAGTTCTAACAAAGCATTTAATCAAAATAAACTACTAAAGTGAACCAAAATAGACTTACAAGTAAGAACTAAGTGAGCACAGATCTGAACCATACAAGGAACACCCAGGCTTCTCAGTAAGCCAAAAACCACCCAATAAACTCCTTAGAACAGCAGCTTATCATCCAGAGCTTATTTGACTGCTTCTTTGACTTTTTGTTGACTTTTTGGTATTTTGAGACTAAAAACAGATTTGGACTAACCAGAAGCTTACAATAAGCTATTGAGCTTATATAAGCTTATACTTAACCAGATAAACAGCTTATTGAAGCTGTGGAGATTATTTTGGATTTTTTTTAAGTAATTATGAAAAGTGTAAACTAAGATAAGCTGAGAATAATGAGAATAAGCTGAATAAACCAATAACAAGCTAATTAGAATCCAACACTAATGAAACAAGAATTAAGGAAAATCAAACTTAACTTTCATTAATAAAACTTTGAGGTTTCAAGACTGAATTTGAAATTACAGCTGAAATGGAAACGATTACACTAAGAAAAGTAGTAAATTAGACAAGAAAATAAAGTGGTAACAATTTTCTAAAACATAAAAATTGGACAACCCTAACTAATGAGGAGAACTCCCTATTTATAGAGATGAGCTGAAGCTTCCAGGCTGACACTCTGGCAATCCGTGTGCTCCCTGAGTCCTTTTTCACCCTTAGATCAAATCCCAATCATCCATAGCCATTAGATCAATCTTCATGAGGTGTCCCAGCCAATAGGAGGATGCCACGTGGTCCATTCGTGCAACTCTGCCCCTCTGACACTTCTGACTCCTTCTAGAACCTCAATGATTGGACGAAAGTACCCTTAATTGTAGTAATATTGCACGGTTAATTTCTAGGGTTTATGGGTACAGTAAAAATCTGGGAATGAAAGGAATTTGGGGCGCGGGTTTATGAGTGTGGGTTTTTTATAATTGTTTGACCGTGTTTTATATTTCTGACCGGGTTTTTAAGTCTGGGTCGGGTATGGGTTAAGGAGGTGTGGGCTGGGTTAAGTAGTGAGTTGAGTTATGGAATGGGTTGGGTTTTTTTGTTGAGATGGTGGGCTGGGTTATAGAATAGGATTGGATGGGTTTAGTTGTAAGTTGGGCTGGATTTATAAATCCGGGTAGTGTGGTTAAGGGTTTTAAGGTTTAAAGTTATAAGGGCTATTTGTGTATAATTTGAAAATTTAAGGACTGATCTTGCAAATTCTTCAAAGTTGATCTAAGGGTGATTTTTGTCATTTTAAGGGTTGATTATGATTTTTGACCAAAGATGTCTTTCCCGGCTTCGATTTTGAGTCTTTACCAAATCCCGTGCTCGTTTTCTCGGGTTTTTCGTGTCTTTTTGACGTTTTTCTCGATATCCGTCCCTGCACATATAAAAACACAAAAACACAATATCTTTTGGCATTTTGGTCGGGTTTTTGGTCGTTTTGGTCTGATTTTGGTCAAGAAAAGGTATGTGTTTAAGCACATACCAGCCAGCAATTCTCATTCCGAGATGTGTTGATATTGAAAAGGTTGCACTCTGCTCCATGCCTCCGATGACTAAAACCAAAACGCACATTATCAAGTCTAGAGCTATGAGATTCATCAAAGATCTCTTAGGAACACTTCCATTATAATACACTTTTGTTCGCCAAAAAGGACACAAGTTGTAAGAGTCTTAATAAGATCTTCGGATCTTGCCAGTTATATCATGATGGTTACGTGTTTCAAACGGTCTACAGTCGTGGGGTGATCCTCAGCGGCTCACTGAATCGTGGGTGCACTTCGGTGTGTCTGTGTAAGCCCTTTCGGGGGTATCCGATTCAGAACGGCCTTGGTTAAGATTAGAGAAAGTTTTCACACTATGCTGTTAACGATCTCGAAATCTGACCCTGTAAGTGCTGGACGATTTATTTCTAACTGTTTTATGCAGGTACTAACGAAAGTCCAACAACCATCATCATATGTCTCAACATCTGCATCTCCTCATACTCATACTTATGAAGATCATCCTCAACAAAGCTCAAGTGAAAACGTTCAAGACGAAAAGATCAAGTTAAAGACAAAGTGTTAAAGACAACGTCAAAAAGCTAATCAAGAAGTCAAGAACATGCTCATGTATCAAGAAAGGATGACATAAGTATGAAGTTCAAGAAGTATGAGTATGATGAACCGAAAGTCGATTACTTTGAAGATCACATAGCATGAAGGAACGAAGAACAAAGACTATTCTACAACGACATACAAAGCACAAGACAATGAAGACGAAAGACCTCATCACACGGAGCATCATTTGAATGACCATCCCTTAGTGGGAGATTGTTAGCTTTTATAAAAAAAAATGATGGTTATTTGTCGTTATTAATATTTATGTAAGTGTGTCGTTGTATAATTAATTAGAATAGTCATTGGGCTTTCTTAGTTTAATCTAATAGGTTATTGTTTAGAGAAAAGAAAGCCCAAGCCTATCTCTTGTAAAAACTATAAATAACACCCTTCCCTTCACTTGGAAAGGGGGGATGTGTGTGTGCTATTAGGGAATTGTAAGAAAGATTAGTGTGTAATAATATTTCTCTCTCTAGTTTCTCTCACTAGATTCAAGAACCACTTTTCTCTCTTTGATTCTCTAGTGATTTAGTGTGTATGATAGGATAGATTCTAGGGATAACAAAAACGCTGCCGTTTAGCCGCTGGGTTTCCCGCCAAAAAATGTGGGATTCTAAGGCCCGCTTCATTAGCCTGTATATCTGATTCGTCTCCATTGATCCATCTTCGATTGGTTTAATTATTCATTCCATCGTCCTACTTTCTAGAAATTCCAGAACCCTCCACACCATAACCATCTCTTTTCCAGCTTAAAATCCCATCTCACAATTGCAACGGTGGTCATGGTTATGGGCTAATGATCGACGGCCGTGGTGATGTGTTGGCGTAGACCCGCATGGTAAAAAAAATGGGTTTCATAAAGCAGATACGAAGGTTTTATTTTTTAATTTTTAGTCTTCATTTTTTGTCATGTGCGTGTGGTTTTCTAATTTGGTTAAAGTTTTGATTTTAATTGTAAATCAAGATTAGGGTTTCATTATATTGGTGGTTTTATGAATTGGGTATTTTGAAATTTGCCATTATATTCATTTACTTATGGTTTAATTGATATGCAATTTGGGGTTAGGGCATCAAAAAAGTATTTTATTTTTAAGATTTTTGAAAAGCTCATAAGTTACTTTCATTGGCTTATTAGGTTGATTAATTCAGTTTATGGCTTATTCATAAGATATGTGGTGCTTCTGTTGCTGCTTATTGGAGATGACGTCGGAAAACATGATGTGTTCGAATTTTCGGTAACAATCAATATGGGTTTTAAGCTAAAGAATATACCAAAGGGAATTAGGAAGGCTGTGCAGGCACCTGAATGCTTTTTCTTTTTGTAGGTTTAGAGATTGTTACGCCACTGGAATGTGGAGTAGAGGTGTTTGCAGCAGACGCTGATTTGGAACCTGAAGAAAAGGATGAGGCTGGCGACCAAAAAGGTTATAATTTTTTAACATCCCATATAAACTAAGCCTTCTTTTTTTTTTTTGGTCTTTTTGTAATCTTAAACGTTTATTTCTTTTTTTATATTTACTCTTTCGATATGGGAAACAGAAATGCAAATAATCTGGCGTAATGCGTTTTTTAGAAACGCACGCATCAAGTGAACTAAGCTGAGCTGTTTATGTAAAATCAGCGTGCACATTTTCTTTTTGTATGTGATAATGTTGGTTATTTTTTGGTATTTGTTTTATAACTTATGCCGCTTATCCGTTGCATCAGAATGCCACTTCACTCTGCTATCTTTATTACTTTTACCTCCATTTTTTAATAAACAATTTACGTTATTGTATCACGAAAGCATTGAAATTATATTCCAGGTAAATTCCAACCCGTTTGACCCATTACTTTTTTAGCTATATTATAAACCTTGCCCCATTCGCCCTATTTGAGGTGACAAGAGACCCAAACGGACCCATGTTTAAGTTAATGGGTTGAGATGACAAGAGTCTCAAATGGACCCATGTTTAATAACTCTTCATCAACGCAAACTTTATAGCAGCCGGGTTCCAATCCGGATGCCTTTTTTGCTTATGTTTTATATTACGGTACAAAATAAATGGGTTGGTCAGGTTACCTAACGGGTCAAAACAGATCCATTATTAGAAAGAAAAAAAGAAGCAAACTTCATACTTCTGGTGTTCTTATGATGCACTTCATTAACTATGAGTTAAAGTGAACTATGAAATCCTGTAATATGATACTTTGTAGGTTGAATCTTAGAAAAAGTATGCACAAAAGCTGAAGGCAAACGGATCAGGTGCGCCAAACGGATTAGCCTGGTCAGGAGCGGCAAATGGGGTGTGTGACTCGAATGAGGTAGCCGAGTAAAGCTTAAGTCAACTTTTGAAAAAGGAATGGCATTGTCACTTTATAAATGCTGACGTCTGTGTTCTGTGTTGAACCCTCCAGTATGTGAAACATCTCCAGGTTCTGATTTCGGTAGCTCTTCTTCTATGTTTAATCCTTCACCGCCATCGAGAAGAAAAATTAATTAAGATTACTTTCTGCAAATTGATAAATGTTATTCGTAGAGCATATATACTGTTTGGTAAACTAATTTATCTACATTTTATTTGTTATATTGTGTATGTGCTCGACTAAAAATAATTTCTTTAGTGCAGGCCTACCACAAGTCTTTGTAGTCATCAGGGAAGAAAGTACTATGACGACCCGTGGTGTCTAATGCTACAGAAAGTGACCAGCTGAAATCGATAGACATGGAAATTCAAGGTGAATAAGAGCTTCCACATACTATGTTGTATTGGTATGAAAATATGCGTTAGTGACTTCTATCTTTATTTTGCGAAACCCATTCCATGTAGGTATGTCATCTTCTTGCAAATTAAGATAATGGCTAATGTCTAAAAGACAAGATGTAAAAACAAGCCCGATTTATACTTTTGAAGGTGTTGTGCTGCAAATAAAAGGTTTAAAAGCAATTATTGTTACCTCATAACTACCGTATATGTACTTCTATATCAGTAGGTTATAATACTGTAACAATATTATTTGGGATGCTACTATTATCATATTGTATATGCGCTTCTATTTCCTTTCAGAATGATAGTTAATTGCATTTTTTATAATTAAGGGGTGTTTGGAATTGGCTGTAGAAGTTGCTTATCAGCCTATTTTGTTTTTTGTAACATTGATAATGTAAATATACATGTCGTTAACAATGTGTATTCACAGTGGAAGACGCATGCACTCGGAAGGATTGGAAATCCAACGACCAAGAGTTAAGGTGGCCGGTGTACTGCACCCGCAAATTCTAATGCTAAGCAAGTACCGTCTTTTTCCATTTGAAAATTCTTATAAAGTTGAATGACTTTCTATGGTATTAACGTCGGAAAGTTAATTATGAAGGTGTTCAAAAGGCTGGAAAGAACGCAACGGCGTTGGAAGGCAGTAACGATTGGAGAGCTTCTAAAGATTGGGTTTGTGATCATCAACTGGTAATGCTTTTGTTAAGTATTGCTATGTCTTACGGCCTAATGGTATATTGAATTGGCCATTCTGTTTGAACGATAATAGATTACTAAGCACTTACCTTAACTTTAGAAATCTTATTTTTGCACACCGAATGACAGCAAGAAAACAAAACCCAAAACCGGTGGTAGTACATCTTTCAAAATGATGTAGGTCTAACACCGGATCCTTAAAACAATAAAGGACAGGCGTATTATTACAATCTTGTGTCAATTCATGCCAGAGAAAGGCACTCTTTGACAACGATCAATGTTAAACATCATGATGAAGAACATTTTTCCCGTATAATACCATTTTACTCTAAAACTATGTTCTGGATCACAATCCTAATACTAACCCTTTTTTAAATTTTTTTTTTTTGTTTTTTTTATAGGCTTCATTTGTTCTTGCGATTTGAACACCAATAAAAGACAAATTGAAGAAATGGTAGGAAACATATTCGTTCGCCGTATACCATCAGAATTGGGCTCCGCACAGAAACATCGCCATTTGTAAGTGTTCATCTTCCCACTATCACTTTAGCATTTTGTTGATATAAATAATGCCTAAACACGTTATTAATATTTTTCGATATCTCTACGTTTTGATAATCACAAAATGTAAAATCATTAATCGGGAAATTATGACGTAAACAAGTATTTAGTTGTAAATATCTATTTCTACAACTCAAATCACTTAAGGTATGAATGAACTAATGCTTAATGCATTATATGATCAAAGGAACATTTTCTTAATAACTAGATTTTTTATAAAACATCAAAAACATTTTATATATTTTTGAAAAACATTTTTGGTATTAAATAAAAATGTTTAATCTTTTATAAAAATATGAATTCAAATTTTTAACCAAAATCAGTTAAAATGTTCCAGAAAAACCTTCCCCACAAAAGGACAAATCTGGGCAACGGACACCTTGGGCGGCCCCCTTAATTTTACTAGGCGGCCCCCTTAAAATTAAGGGGACCGCCCCCCTATTTAAGGGGGCCGGCCACGCTCCAGTAGGTCTCCAGCTGTCCAGTTTTTCTCCTATAAATACCAGCCTTCTCCTGGATTTTTACTCACCTTTTGCACCCCAAACTTTCTGTTTTAAATCTTGTAAATACTTTCTAAAATCCTTTGATCATATAATCTTAAGCTTTGGTTTCCAAGTGATCCAAGTTTCCTTCATTCAAGTGCAAAAGAAGAATACTTCTATCAATCAAGATTAGAAGTATTACAACTTAGTATCATCTTGTTACTTAAGTTGTTAGTTTAACAAAGTTTGTAAATCATTCATTCATTTGTATGTAAGGTGTGTATAGTAGATTAGTGTTGTATGTAAGTAGTGAAGAAGTTGTATAAGTAGTTGTGGTATAGAAGTTGTGAAGACAAAGTGTAGAAGTTGTGAAGCCGCGGAGTAGAAGTCGTGAACCCGTTGTGTAGAAGTCGTGAAGCTGTAGCTTTGAAGACGTGAAGTCGTTGTGTAGAAGTCGTGAAGCCGTAGCATAGAAGTTGTGTAGCGGTAGTATTGAAGCCGTGAAGTCCTAGTCGTGAAGTCCTAGTGTTGAAGTCGTGAAGCTGTAGCATAGAGGTTGTGTAGCGGTCGTGTTGAAGCCGTGAAGTCCTAGTCGTGAAGTCCTAGTGTTGAAGTCGTGAAGCCGTAGCATAGAGGTCGTGTAGCGGTCGTGTTGAAGTCGTGAAGTCTTAGTCGTGAAGATATAGTGTTGAAGTCGTGAAGCCGCAGCATAGAGTTTGTGTAGCGGTCGTGTTAAAGTCGTGAAGAAGTCGTGAAGCCGTTGTGAAGTAGTCGTGAATAAGTTGTGAAGAAGTTGTGTTGTGAAGTTGTGAGATTGGTTCTAGCTACGATTAGAACTCGACATTTAGCTTTGTGTCGTTAAACCCGTGTAAGCCAAAGTTGTGTACGGTTTTCTCCGCCATAAGGGAGCTTATTGAAGTTGTAAAGAAAACTCTCGAGCTCGGTGCTCGGGGAGTGGAGTAGGGCAAGGAAGGTGTCCTTGTAGCCGAACCACTATAAATCTCTCGTGTCTCGGTTAGATCTTTCCATACCTTATTTATTTCTTTACTTGCATCGTCATTACTTTCATACACATAGGCTTATATAATTGCTAGTATTAATTAGAGGTCGACTTCACATAAAGATCAATTTGAAAATCCATTCAAGAAACCAAAACTTTTACAATCAATTTAAAAGAATACATATATAACTAATAATAAGATTTAAGTTTTATTTTTCATAACAAACTTGAATCTAAGTTTTTTTTTAAAAAGTAAACAAAGGTTTTATAATAAATTAAAAAGACGTAAAACTATTCAACCCCCCTTCTAGTTTTCCACAATTGGTATCAGGAGCCACGTCAATCAAGATCTTTAAAATATACTGTATTTTAAAACTTGAATCGATCTATGGAATCCGAAAAATATTTAGAAGGGGAATTAATGCAAACACCACCACTATTTGAAAACCATACTTTTCTTGAATGGAAAAATAAATTTGAAAATTATGTGAAATCAATTGATCTAGATCTTTGGCATGTCATTTCGATTGGTGATTTTCAACCAACAAAAACGAATTTTGAAAGTCAAACAAAAATGGATTTTGAAACTCAAAATGATTATTTAAAAATAAAGAATAACAAAAATAATGAAGCTAAAATAATTATTTACAAAACCTTGCCGAAAGTTGAATATGAAAGAATATCTTTCTGTAAAACGGCAAATGATATTTGGAAAAATCTCTTAAACTTTCATCAAGAAAAATGTCAAGCCAAAGATGAGGATTTTGATCTTGTACATGAATTAGTCATTTTAGAAAATTTAATAGATAAACATTTATATAAAATAGATACATGTGCTACTAGTTCAAATGTTTTTAATGAAGGTATTAATGACGAAGACTACATGAATCAACCCCAAAGTGAACTCAACTCAATATCATGGAGTGACACAGACGAAGGAGAAGATCATCATCCGGTATGTGACAAATGCAAACTAGATAAAGCTCCAAATAAGGTACAATCCAAAACCAAACATTTTTGCTATGATCCATTCATTTTAGAATTTTCAAAACTAGAAAATGAGTTTAAACATTTTTGCAACATAGATCTAAAAACTATTTCTAAACATAAATCATCAAAAACTTTTGAAGGTAATCTTGAAAAAGAAATAATTTTAGAAGATAAAATGTCTAGACTTGAAAGTAATATTGAAATTGATCTAGAATGCAAAATATGTCAAGATTATAAACTTGAAATTAAAAGATTAAATGAAAGAGCAAAAATATTAGCTAAATTTGAAGAAAGCTCCAAATCTCTTAAATTCTTACTAAGTTGTCAAAAGCCATTCAATGATAAAACCGGTTTAGGATTTAATTCGGATAACTCTTCAACAAGTAAATCAAAACAAATTAAAATTAAAAGACCTAGTAGAGAAATTTAGATATATGGCTATTTACTGTGATTATAATTTATATAAGTCAAGAAATCCATTGTTTGTACATCAAAACAAACTATCAAGGAATTCTTGTACTTCTTGGTGACATTTTCTCCATGTGCATATAAATGCAATGGATGTCCCCAACTAACCATCTCGGACCCATGAGAATCTGGGTACCAAGCTGTTTTATTTGATTAGGTAATGAACGCAAAATGGAATGAAACTCAATCTTGCGTTAACCTACTCATATTCAAAACACGCGCATGAAGATTTATTAATCTACAAAAATGAGGATGGAACGAAGTGGTACTCATCTTTAATTCACTACCTCATATCATGAAGAAAAACTGGACCTGAGATAAGTCTTCCTTTTAAACTTTCCTGAGTAGTTACTCCTTGCATATAGTTATGATAATCACTGCCTTAAGATATGCTTAGTTTGATAGGTTGCTTTGCTCTCACACTACTAGTTACACTACTTGTTAATTAACTAGAAAACCTTAAGTTAACCCTCCTAGGCATTAAATAAAGTGTTCTTTATCGAACATACAATATTTAGTCATCACTATCGTTTAAATCGCATAATTTGTTGAAAAGGATAGCATGAGACAATAGCCTTAATCAATCAAGCATGAAATTTTTTTTAACAACTTCTTTTATAAATGCAAATCTTCATATTTTGGAAATGATTTTTTTTTCAAAAAGATTATGTCACTTCTCTATTAAACATGTTTTTATCAAAGCCAAAAAATGTAACAACTTCTTTGAAACAAATTCAAATCTACCTTGTTGAAATAATTTTCACACTCAAATAAATTTTTTTTCTCAAAACATTGTTGATTAATGCCCAAAAACACTTACTCAAATCATGCTTGATCCAAGTCTAGAAATCCATGCTATCACAAATTTCCCATCACATAGACACTTATTAGGATTAATTAACTAACTAATTAATCGTCATAATAATGGTAGTATGAATTACTTGGTAATTATATGTTGTTTTCTTGTTCATGTATACATATATGCTTATTGATAAATGAGTAGGTTGCATGATAATTAAAATTGCTAAATTGAATATGCTTAGCATACATGAGTTATTAAATTTTAAATTGCCTCAAAAAGAAGTTGGACTTGCTTGAAACAAAACTCAAAAACACAACCTTTTCTACAAATTTCTGCCAAAAACCCATTTTCAGAAATCTGGAAGTCAGCAGATGGGCGGCCCCCTTAAATACCTAGGCGGCCCCCTTAATTATTAAGGGGACCGCCCCTATTTAAGGGGACCGGCCATTTGGAGATCCGGCTTACTGTTTCCTTTTTCAATTTCCAACCCATTTTATTCCATACTTCCCAAAATTCACAAACACATTTTGTCATAAACCACCCACCAAAATTTACCTTCCGAAACCACATCATTCCTTCACTATAAATGCACCTCCTCATCATAAATGCCCATTCACATCATCCACTCAAACATGTCATCCTCCAACTACCCAAAATCAAAACCCTCAAGAGTTGCCAAAATCTCGGTGAGACCAATTTGGAGAAGGAAGCTTGAAACTTGCCATAACCCAACTAATGATGTTGTTCAAACACATAACCAATCATCCATTCCTAACCCTTCATCTCCCTATGATCAATCCCAAAACCTCAATCCAAATCTCATCCACACTCAACCCACCAATTCATCATCAAAAACACTCACCACTCTTGGAACATCCACTTCATCCACATCACCATCTTCATCCACTCATGATTACCCAAGTTCACAAACATCTCCACCACCAAGAGTGTCACCACCACCTCCTACCAACTCACATGCTACCCCTATGTTGCATGTGCAAACATCCATCCCTCATAACAACAACACTTTACCATCAACACCTTCATCCGGACACTTGAAGTTCATCGAGGAACTCAAGGAAGCTCATGAGCTTAGTGCTCTTCTTGCCCTACACCTAGCCCAAAGAAACCTTGATCAACCTCCATCTAGCTCTCCCACATCACCCCACAACCAAAACCAAGTTGAGAAACATGTCAACAATTGTCCTTGTTGCATCTTTCTTCAACAACAAACCATTGCTCTAAATGAGCACTTTACTTGGATTGAGTATCTTCTCACTAGATCCAATCCAATATCCCCAATTGAACAACATCAAAACCTTCATCCATCATGGTCCACTCCAAGCTCTCCACCTCAAATGTCTCCACCACCACCATCTTCAACCTCCACACACCCAAACATATACCTTCACTAATCTCATTTACTCACCCTCTCACTTGTTTTCATTTCAAAAACCACCTCCATCATCAAGCAAGTCAAATGGATTTCTTAGGCAAATTAGAATTCTCTAACTAATGTATGCTTTAAGCACTATGTATGTTGTAACAATGATTATGTTTGTCACATAATCATTTTAAATTAATGAATGTTTGTTTCTTTCTTTCTTACATATGTTTGCTATGAATGTGTTGTCTCATTTTTTGTTTAATTAAGATATATGCTTATGACATGCTTACAATATGATCTTAGTAGTTTACTTATAAACATTATTCTTCTTAATATGTTATTGCTACTATATAATCATTCTTCATGTACATGATCTAAATGAAGCTTGCTGCAAATACACCCTAACAATGACCCTTTTCTGGAAATTTTTCAAATTTGGTCGCCTGGGAAAACAGTAGATGGGCGGCCCCCCTAATTCCCTAGGCGGTCCCCTTAATTTTAAGGGGGCCGGCCAGCAATTAAGGGGACCGGCCATCTGGAAAGATTAATTCACTGTTTTCTTTTGCATCTTGTGATCACTTTTACCTAGCCCCAGCTACCATTTCTCATTATGGACGAACTGGTATTGGAATCTTACTACAAAACCTCAACATTTAACCTAAACCAACCACACTTTCATATTATAAATTCCCTCCATAAAATCACCTCTCATTCCATCATCCTTCACCATCCAAAACCACCATGCTATCACCAAAATCCTCCATCTCTAAGACTCCAAGGAAGCAAAGACTTGTCATCATACCACCAAAACAACCTTTCATAGACTTAACCCAAGATGACACCAAAACTCCATCACCACCACCTAAAAGTTCATCCCCAAGTGCACCTAATGCACCATCAAAAACACCCTCTACCCATGGAGCTTCATCTTCCTCCATTCCATCCACTTCATCCATCAATGACTACATCCACACTCACCTAACATCATCACCAAGAGCATCATCACCACCATCCACTCAAGAACCTTCATACACCCAACTTGCCATTTCCTTATCACCCATCACACCTCTTGATGCTCACTTCTCACCATCACCAACCCCACAACCATTCTTTCCTATACCTTGGGCATTGCTTGAAGCCCATGGTGACAATTGTCTTTGTTGCATCCATAACCGGACTATAATCTTTGGTCTTAGAGATGAGATACACTACATGTTTTCATCACTTGAACACATGATTACCAACCCAACACCACCAACTCCTCCACCTCCTTCACCCACTACACCACCACCACCTCCATTTTCACCCAATTAAGCATATGCAATGCTTAAAAATAATTTTCAAAACTTTTTTGTATGCAAGCCCAATGGAAGATCATGTACTCCTAAGATGATTATGTAGTATCATTAGTTCTTTTGTTTCAATGTTTGCATGCCTTATGTTGTAATCTACTTGGTTGTGTATTTATACACAACACTTCTATTAAATGAATGCTCTTTTTGCTTGCTTATTGTTGTTACATATACTTGTGCTTCTAACATTTTTCGTGCAAGCGTTCCATAGCTCGTTTCCTTGGTGCCCCCAAACGAGGGGGAGTACACACCAAGGGGGAGTTCTCATACGACACTTTTTCACTTCAAACTTGTCGGTAAACCTTTTTGATTCAACAAAAAGGGGGAGAAATAGATGTAAACTCACTAAATACTTGTCTAAAAACTAACTTTTAGATTTAATGAGTTTAGATTTTGTAATCATCAAAAAGGGGGAGATTGTTGATATAAATAATGCATAAACACGTTATTAATATTTTTCGATATCTCTACGTTTTGATAATCACAAAATGTAAAATCATTAATCGGAAAATTATGACGTAAACAAGTATTTAGTTGTAAATATCTATTTCTACAACTCAAATCACTTAAGGTATGAATGAACTAATGCTTAATGCATTATATGATCAAAGGAACATTTTCTTAATAACTAGATTTTTTATAAAACATCAAAAACATTTTATATATTTTTGAAAAACATTTTTGGTATTAAATAAAAATGTTTAATCTTTTATAAAAATATGAATTCAAATTTTTAACCAAAATCAGTTAAAATGTTCCAGAAAAACCTTCCCCACAAAAGGACAAATCTGGGCAACGGACACCTTGGGCGGCCCCCTTAATTTTACTAGGCGGCCCCCTTAAAATTAAGGGGACCGCCCCCCTATTTAAGGGGGCCGGCCACGCTCCAGTAGGTCTCCAGCTGTCCAGTTTTTCTCCTATAAATACCAGCCTTCTCCTGGATTTTTACTCACCTTTTGCACCCCAAACTTTCTGTTTTAAATCTTGTAAATACTTTCTAAAATCCTTTGATCATATAATCTCAAGCTTTGGTTTCCAAGTGATCCAAGCTTCCTTCATTCAAGTGCAAAAGAAGAATACTTCTATCAATCAAGATTAGAAGTATTACAACTTAGTATCATCTTGTTACTTAAGTTGTTAGTTTAACAAAGTTTGTAAATCATTCATTCATTTGTATGTAAGGTGTGTATAGTAGATTAGTGTTGTATGTAAGTAGTGAAGAAGTTGTATAAGTAGTTGTGGTATAGAAGTTGTGAAGACATAGTGTAGAAGTTGTGAAGCCGCGGAGTAGAAGTCGTGAACCCGTTGTGTAGAAGTCGTGAAGCTGTAGCTTTGAAGACGTGAAGTCGTTGTGTAGAAGTCGTGAAGCCGTAGCATAGAAGTTGTGTAGCGGTCGTATTGACGCCGTGAAGTCCTAGTCGTGAAGTCCTAGTGTTGAAGTCGTGAAGCGGTAGCATAGAGGTTGTGTAGCGGTCGTGTTGAAGCCGTGAAGTCCTAGTCGTGAAGTCCTAGTGTTGAAGTCGTGAAGCCGTAGCATAGAGGTCGTGTAGCGGTCGTGTTGAAGTCGTGAAGTCTTAGTCGTGAAGATATAGTGTTGAAGTCGTGAAGCCGCAGCATAGAGTTTGTGTAGCGGTCGTGTTAAAGTCGTGAAGCAGTCGTGAAGCCGTTGTGAAGTAGTCGTGAATAAGTTGTGAAGAAGTTGTGTTGTGAAGTTGTGAGATTGGTTCTAGCTACGATTAGAACTCGACATTTAGCTTTGTGTCGTTAAACCCGTGTAAGCCAAAGTTGTGTACGGTTTTCTCCGCCATAAGGGAGCTTATTGAAGTTGTAAAGAAAACTCTCGAGCTCGGTGCTCGGGGAGTGGAGTAGGGCAAGGAAGGTGTCCTTATAGCCGAACCACTATAAATCTCTCGTGTCTCGGTTAGATCTTTCCATACCTTATTTATTTCTTTACTTGCATCGTCATTACTTTCATACACATAGGCTTATATAATTGCTAGTATTAATTAGAGGTCGACTTCACATAAAGATCAATTTGAAAATCCATTCAAGAAACCAAAACTTTTACAATCAATTTAAAAGAATACATATATAACTAATAATAAGATTTAAGTTTTATTTTTCATAACAAACTTGAATCTAAGTTTTTTTTTAAAAAAGTAAACAAAGGTTTTATAATAAATTAAAAAGACGTAAAACTATTCAACCCCCTTTCTAGTTTTCCACACATTTAATCTCACGTATATAAATTTATAAGATGACTTGAATGATAAATTGTGTTTCTAAGGATGTTGGCGATATCATTTGTTTGGAACAATTAGGGAACTGATACGTATATAAGGATGATTTTCAGCTTTACGCAATCTTTGTTGCAGAATGATAAAAAAAATGCAGGTGGGTAATCTTGCTTATTTCCAAATCAACTGAGACATGGTTTCGGTAAAAAATTTGTTACTGATACTGATCTTTTTCTTATGACATAGTTTTTTTTTTTTTTTTTTTTTTTTTTTTTTAATGATGTAGAATGGCATAAGTGTGTACTTCTACTGCCGCGCGCTGTTGCTATTGCTACTATAATGCAGTGCCAAAAAATGGGTCATATCCGCTTTCCTGTTCAAAGTGACCCATTTTGACCCGTTAACTGATATGCCTTGCCACTGTTGCTATTGCTACTCTTGGAATTTCTGCTCCACCTGTTCAAAAGTCAGTTCAGAAGGGTCGCTTTCCTCATATCCGATTTTCATGTTTCTCACGACTACCGTTTTGTGTAAATGGGTCATATCCGCTTTCCTCATTTACCGTTCTCATGATCTCCTCTTGCGGTAAGGCATATCAGTTAACGGATCAAAATGGGTCACCTTTGAACCCTACGTCAGCAAGTTCATGGGTCGGGTCGAAACGGGCAATACTCAGTCGAACGCCATTATTGTGTAAATATTTTGTATCAATTACTCTTATTGCTATTATGTATCGCGTTTAAAATGACTACTGTTATTACTACTATGTTATGCTTTTGCCCTTTTCTTTGCATTAATTTGATCCGGAATGTGATTCAGATTTCATAACCTTTTAGCTATTCGAATTTTTGATAAAAATCATCATAAACCAAATACAACGACAAAAAAATCCGTCAGGCCGCAACGAGGCCGGCCGCCGCCATCCCTGTTAAAATCAACTAACATTTAATAATTACAACATGATCGATATATGTTAAATGATTAGTTCCAAAGATTAACTGGATTTTCTTATAAGATGAGCTATGCTAATTGCTTTTTACTCGTCACTCTACTTTTTTGAAATTATTAAGCCTTTGTAAGCTGTATTTAGAGGACACAATCTCTTCTTTTGAAAAGATAATTTTAAAAGTGCTAACTAAACATGTGTTGACTCACATGTTAACATGCACTTACGGGGTCTCTCAGCGTGTTTTGCCCCAATTTGATTGTTTGAGCAAAATTAGTCATAGTTGTGTTAAAATCGGAGTAATCATACTTAGGCTTGGTTTTGGTGACTAAGTGGTATGACATGCGATGGGTTGGGTGTGTTGCGGAACACCACCCCACTCCTCTTCCAGTCCCGCCCATTAACCTCACGCGAGGTCTCCATCTCGCATTCCTTTTCTTTTTGTGTATGTTGTGTGTGCGTGTAAGCCCCATTTTTGTATTAACAAATGAAAAATCTGAGTAGCAGAGATATAGGACGAGGGTAATGTAACAGCGACCGGAGCACGTACTTCAACTCTTAGACAAACAAATACTAGTAATAAGTATCTAATTAGCTAGATATAAATTGAGTTTCACATTTCTAATTATAGTTATCCAGATATCATTATTGAAGATGCAAAAGATCATTGAACATGTTCAATAACTTGAAAGAAAAAAAGAAATTGATCATGTTGATGGATTTCTAGAGCAGCCGGTATAGTGACCCGACCAGTCGCGCTATCAGGAATAAGCCACGGGATGGCGCCAAGACCACACCACAACTCATGTTTTTGCGTTTGGCACCATCACCACCATCCGACAGGTCCGGTATTTTCCTTCTTTTTTTTTGTATGTTGTATTTGTGTTTTAGTTGGTTACGTGTGGGTCAGATGGTGTTCCATAGTGTTTTGGTATTGTGTTAGATTTTGGTGTTTTGGCACCAACGATACCTTATGCTCAACGATATAGAATATTTCACATCAAAGTAGGAAGAAAAAAACGTAAAAAGGCAATTTGCAAAACAATTTACATCGACATCTTAAAGTCAAGGCTTAACAACCATGTTTTTCCACACACTAAAGTAGGATTCATGTCTTCATGTTCATCAAGACTTTATTCATATGCTGGTCACCTTCATTTATTAATCTTTGGTGAAACTATGTAAACAAGCAAGAAATAGTGATTCTATTAAAAGACTATGGTTAATATGAACTTGCATGTTCAGAAGAAATATTAAAAATGCCAAATTAAAAAAATATAAGCCATAAGAACTAAGGCCGTAAACGAACCAGACGAAAACAGATGGAGCATTTTTTACGTTCGTTTGTTTAGTTTTAACCGAAAAAATAAACGAACACGTTTAGTTTAAGGGGACGAATTTTCTTGCTCATGTTCGTTTATTAAGAAAGTAAGGTTGTTCATGTTCGTTCAATAAGATATTAACTAAACATAAACGAGCGAACATACATGAACGTAGACTAATAAACATAAATATTTTAAAAATATACATAGTAATGTGTTTTATAATGTTGTTTTGTTTACGTAAACCGATTTTAAATGTATAAAAAAAATATATAATATACAAATATAAAAGAACGTTGAAGAATGAATAATCGGACGCTCACGAACATAAATAAATAGATAAGACCTTTATTCATGTTCGTTAATTTAACTAAACGAACATAAATTATTGTTAATGTTCGTTCATTTAATAAATAAACAAACATAAACGGACATTTTCCCGAGCAGTTCATGAAACGTTTACTGAACGTTTGGTTCGTTTACACCCTAATAAGGACTAACTGTGCATCCAAGACAAGCTCGAGCTCGACTAGAGTTTAGTTAAATACGTTATGAATTTAGTACGGTAGCCGAGCATCCATGGTGTAGTCTCAACTCGAGAGAATCGATAACTTTGAAAGAATAACTAGAACTATTGCTCAACTTGATCAAGCTTGTGTTAAGTTCTAGCTCGAATAACAAGATAGTAGTTCTTATCGTTTATTTTCGCATACATACTAACACTTGCATGTGATAGCTTTTTTTATATATTTTGCCGTTCAAAAATTCGCAAAAATACTAACACTTGCATGTGATTGGTTTTGACCTCATTGTTAAAGTTCAACTCACAACATAAACTCGATTAAAACTTGAAATAACAATAACTAGATAAAATGTCACTGCAATCGTATATGTCAAAAGGTAGGACCGTAGGACAATGTGTTTGAAAATAGTTGTGGTCTTGAAGCATTGAAAAGTAGGGTATTGTTTTCTTTTTCTTTTTTCTCCCTTTATTTAATGCATGCATGTATATATGGATAAAAGTTTGAGTCGACATTACTAATTGTATGCATGATTACAAATCCAAACCATAATCGAGGTGGCGGGTGGTGGATGACGACGGTGAAGAGGTGGCGATGGTGGTAGTTGGGGTCCATGATGGTGTGTTAAGTCATCATCGCGGTTGCCATCGCTTTTGGTAGCAAAGAATTTTATATCGTCCCACCATGTGCACAAAGCCAAAATATTATCTCAAAATCATTTTAAAGCAAAGGTTAGCATCTTTTTAACTGGCAGAATGGCCTCTTGGACCCGCCTCTTTCTTATTAATCATTATTAACAATTCGTATTTTCAAGTGCATGTGAAAAACTGAAAATCAAGTCTAGGTTTTTATAAATGGCTATTTAAGTCTAAGTTCACCTGACTTTGGACTAGAACAAAATGGAAGTTTGACCTTTTAGTGTTACGATGTTTAAGAATAAGCGTAATGGCAAAAGATGTCGATGCGGTAAACTTTTACAAATTGTACGTCAACATCATATCATCATCTATCAGTAACCTTCCGCCGTTGTTACTTTTACGAGTGGTTAATGGAGCACATAACAATCTTCACGCGTAGTGGTGTCTTTGGCTTCACGTGTGCTGAAGCTCTACCACTAAGCTTGGAATCTAAGGCTATTCGGCAAGGAGGTGAAAACTTCACCACTTCACCTATGCTCACGTGTATGCTGCCTTGCCTACCTCTCATGTTCACACGCAAAACACAATTACCAAAACGATTTATGGTGGTCTGATCACCAAGTGAAAAAAAAAAAACCGTTGCATTTATTAAAAAAAAAAAAAAAAAAAAAAAAAAAAACCTACTACCCTTTTTTTTCTCTATAAATACATCAAAACTACACAATATTTATACATATCTTCTCAATATATCATTCAAACAACATATATCTCATTCCTTTTATTTTCCAAATGAATTCCGATACGATTATGTTCACCGACTCAGAAGAAGAACGAGAAGTTACAAGTCGGAGATTGAAATTTATTGCAAGATCGTTGTCGTTTATTAAAAATACACGAAAAGCAAATCGCCCGGCGATAAAACGCCTTCATCGAGATCATTATGGTGCTCATGAACGTTTAGTCGACGCCTATTTTTCTGAGAACCCGTTCTACGATGAACGTAGTTTCCGAAAGAGGTTCCGAATGAATCGAACTCTTTTCAACTAGATAGTTAGGGAGGTAACTATTCATATACGTTTTTGTATTTATATTTTTACGTTTACGTTTTTAATTGTGTAAGTATTAAAAAATAAATTAAATAAATAAAAAAAAAAAAATGGGAGTTAAGGTGAAGATGTGTTTCCCTTGTCCACTAAAAGGTGAAGAGAAATTAGAAGAGAGAAAAAGCTGAGGTTGCGCTGAGATGTATTGTGAAAAACTAATTTCCTTGCCATTTAGCCTAAATGTATAGAAATCACAGTAATCATCAAGTAAAAATCATTGTATAGTTTAATCTTGATCATTATAAATTTGACGCGATGAAATCTATCTCGAGAATATAAGTAGTACGTTAGATTTGCATAATAATTGGTGAGGCATAACGTATGAAAATAATGAGAAATATAATAGTATTAAAGAAAAGAAATAGGGAAAGACGATAGGGTGATGTAGAGAAACGTAGGCTTCGAATGCACCTAGCTAGCTAGCTCGGATAAAAAAGGTAACGTGGGGAGAAGGTCAAACAGAAAAAAGATGATACATCATTATAGGGCATGGGCATGTCCTCCTAAAACCCTACTTTTATTTATTTTTCTATTTAAAATTTGACATCAAAACTTATGTTCGTATATCACGGATATTCATCTTAATTATAAACTACTAGTAGTAAATAGCTGGAGCAACAGTTTTTTATTTTTATTTTTATTTTTGTAAAGATTTGTCCGGTAAATATATTACTAAAAAAAACGTTTTAAATACAGGATGAGGGTGAATCATACATCTCAGCCCGTTACATAAGCTGTAAGACTAACATAACAAAATATATAAACTACTTCTAGAACAAAGATACAACTATAACTAGATTACAATTTACTCAACATAACATCAAATATAATCTATTTCTTCTTACGACCGCGAACCTTGATATCTCAAGCGTCACAGAAAGCCTGTTGATCTTCGAGATACCATGATCATCGTACAAATCATCATCATATATATGGGTCATAATCATCACCCACTGTTTTCTTCCATTGTTCATATACAAGCTCTTTGTCCCATAACCACTTCCACTTCCCGATGCCATAAAATGTTCAGTTTCATTATCAACTTTCTCCACCTCACCCTCGCTATCATCATCAATGTTCATGTCTTCTTGCACCTTGCTCGTTCCAGTTTCCCTACCAGTTGCTTTAATCTCCTCAAGCACATTGTCAAATTCATTTGATATAACCATAGGCTTAGAGGTTATGATTCAACTTTTATAATAACTAAGAAAAGCAACATTCACTAAATTCACAGTTTTCATATTTATACATGTCTAGTGACTGTGAATATAGAATTTGCGGTTAACCAAATAAAATTTAGTGGTTTTTGTTGAGGTAAAAACCCGCGACTCCGGTAGGGCTGGAGTCAGGTCTTCCGGACAAGGTCTTGATGAGGCTCCGAAACACCTACACACAAGAAACGCTCACGTTAGGCTCGCCCCGGGTGTTATCCCAGGACCAAGCTCCGGCGTGAGAGTAAGTATGGATAATCCGAAAGGTTAAGCAATGATTAGGAGTAAATGTGAAAGGTAAAAGTTAGTTGAGAGCAGTAAATGAGCTGGGTATTTATACTACCCAGCTTTGGTACCTGAAACGGCGGCGGCGGATTTCTTGGATATCTATCAGAGACATAATCCCGTAAATCCTGGGGTGGCGGCGGTCAGGCTGCTATTGCTATCTGTCAAAAAGGGTACGCCATCTGTCCTATTGCTTAAGGTTGCACTGGCCGGATGAATTAGGTGCACTCTTATCTTTCTTCCAAAAGGCTCCATGTCATTCGGACGTCCGGACAAGATGGTCTGTCCGGACACATACGCTAACATGTCCCCCCCAGTATCATAGCATCGGTTATGCCGATGGTGTGATACTTTATGATGATCTCGTAATCCCGTAGCATTTCCGGAAGGCTTAGTCCGCTAGGTTTGAGTACGTTGGGCGCTACGCACAACCCGCCAAAAATCATTATTGCTTCATTTTAAGGACCGCCGCCCTTTTTACTGTAACCCTAGGATTTGGGCACGTGTCAACACATTCATCATCTCGCTACGTCGACGTCTGACAGGGCGCGACGTTTCACGTCCCTCCTTTTCACCTATAAATAGCGCCATTTGTACCGTTTTTACCACCGTAACTTCTGCTTTCTTTGACACATTTTTCGCAGTATATTTCTGAGCGAGTTTTCCCATCGGTCTGAGCGATTTTTTCGTAGCACCATTCGTCCTAAGAGGTACGTTCCAAACAATCCATACTTTGTATTTTAAGCCATGTCGAACTCCCCCGTTGCGGCTCAAGAGGAGGACACTCAAGAAGTTGGGGAATTTCTTCCTAAGTTTGATATTCAAAAATATTCCTCCCGGAAGGAAGAAACGGCAGTGACCTTGGTGGCGCTAGAGTTCGGTATTCCTGCGGACCTACATCCAAGACCACCCCCGGAGGGGATGACTATGGATGAGCTTCCGGATGACGCTATAGGTTTGTATCTGGAGTATTTCTATGAGGGTGGTCTCAGCGTTCCCTTTTCCATTTTTTTTTTGCTGGATGTCATTAGATACTACAAGGTCCACATCTCACAGCTGGTTCCGTTGGGTCTACACCGAGTGACCCTTTTGGAGGTGTATAGTCGGAGTTTGCACGTTACCCCTACCACTTCCCTTTTTTCGAGCTTTCTACATGCTGAGTAAACAGGGTCACTGGTTCTCCTTCGAGAAGAGGGGTGGTAAGGACAGGAGGGTTTGTTTTAAGGAGATTTTTACTTGTCTGAAGGGTTGGAAACACCATTTTTTCTTGATAGACAGACGGGAAATTCCCTTCGCGATGCCTTGGAGGCATCACGACTCTGATATTTCGGATCCCTTTCCGAAAGGGGAGTTTAGTGTTGAAGACGTCGATCGGTTGTCTGAGAATGTGATCGAGCTGATCCAAATTCCTCCGGGCTTTCTTTATGCTGTAGGGCTGACTTCTCATTAGGAGCATCCCGGTTATCGGGCGGCACTTAGGGATGCCAAGGGAAAGGGTATAGCCTTTGTTTTTGCCTTTCTTATATGTTATTGTATACATGCGTGCTTATTTCCGATCGACTTATATTTTTGATTTCTTGCAGCTCTGACCATGTCTGAATACCTGATCAAACCTAAGGTCCGAAAGGGGGCCTCCATGCAGAGAGGAGACAAGTATCATGAGGGCCAGTCTCACGAACTTCATGTGACTACACCGGCTCCATCGAACGCTGATATTCCTCCCAAGACCGATGAGCTAAAAAGGGTTGAGGTGCCTGATGATCGAGTATTGGAGGCAAAGCATAAAAAACAAGAGCATGCTGCCGCTCGACAGGCTCTGAAAGCCCAGCAGGGAGTGGGGGGCAGCAAGACAAAGGTACGCATCCAGCGTAGCACGGGAGGGGGTGGTGTGGTCCGTCCGGCTAAACGGAGCAAGCCGACAGATGATATCCACGTGGTAGACTTGGATTCTTCGGAGCCCATTCCTGCTCCTGCCCCTATTCGATCATTGCGACCGGAAGAGACGGGGAAACAGCCGGATATCGATGAGGTTGCTACTGCCCAATTTGGAGCTGCTGACACTGGTAAGCTATTCGAACGTTTTTACATGTGCAGTTTTCCCCTTCCCCACTCTTTTTTTTTATAGCAATAACGGTTGTGTTGTTTATTCGTCTTTCAGGAAGTTCCTTCAGTGCCTCTTCCGATCGTGGCAAGGAAAAGGTTTTTGGTGATGATGATCCTGAAGCATTGTTTGTCCCAGAATGGTCGGTCAGGAAGGATGACCGTTTGAACAGTTGGAAGGTCTGCCGGGACTTGATGATAAATCTGCCCACTCCCCATGAGGAAACATATTTGGAAAGTCTTGGTGATGATGAGGCTTGTCAGAGGGCATGTATGCTGTTGGATAGGAGTTCCACGGCTCAGTCGGACATCTTGTTCCGATTTGAGTCGCTCGTCCGTGAAAATGGCAATTTGTATCTCGCCCATCGGCAATGTAGGAACGTGGCTCAAGAAACCGAGGAACTTAAGAAATTGAGACACGAGCATGCCAGCTGTATGGTTAGAGAATTGGATCTTACGGGCCGTATCTCGGAACTGGAGAAGGAGAGGGATGAAGGGAAGAGGGTTTCTGGGAAACAAGTTGAGCGGATCAGGGCCTTGGAGGCCGAGTTGACTGAGACGAAAGCTAAACTGAGCGAGGAGGAGAAGGAGAACCAAGAGCTTCATCAGGAAAAGAAGGACCTGGCCGTCAAAATGGGCCAAACGGAGATGGAACGCTTCAAGGTTGTCAAAGAATTCATTCCGGAGATGGTCCGTCGGCTTCTGAACAGCCATGAGTACAAGCAATGCTTGGCCGCTCCCTTCAGTCTGTCTTCCATGTATAGATTTTTAGACGGTGTTAGTTTGGATTGTTCGTCGGAGGACGTGGATAGGGTTTTGGCCGATGTGGACGACTTGGATATGGAAGCCGAAGCGAAATTCCAGCCTTTATATGATAGACTCTTTGTCGAGGAGTATCCTTACGTTAAGAAGATCAGTAATGCCTATCATAAATCTCTTGCGGAAATAATGGATATGTTCCCTGATCCTACTCCATCCAGGCCTGCCGAGATTGTTGTGGCTGAGGTTGCAACTGGACCAACTTCCGAGGCTCCTGTCACCGAAGGGCCTTCTGCTGATGGTTCTGCTGCGGAAGAGAATGCCTTTGCTCCTTGAAAAGAGTTATTTGTTTGTGACATCTGAGTGCCTCCGTTTTAACTACGGATCTAGGCTACTCCGGATGTTACGTGAAGTTTTTATTAACCCTTGTACTTTTTTAGAATCATCTGGTAGTTTGATGCAAGGCCTTCTGGTCAATGTAAGGCCTTCGAGCCGTTAGACTAGTTTCCCGAACAGCTTATCGCTTCGGACAAATGTAATAATTTTGCGATTGAATGGCTATGGTGTTATTCATATGTTTTGAAGCTTTTATTTAACAAAGTTGTCTCATTAGCTATATAATATGTTGCATCTGTTATTTATTTTTTAAATATTATTACTTACATTCCGCCATGACTCTATCCTTAGGCTGGCACGACCACTTTGTTTTGCGTCTTCTAGTGATTTGAAACACTTTTGGCCCTTCGGCCTGTTCGCCTTAGTCGTGCGGCGACCCCCTTTCGGGTGTTTGTCGTCTTTCGGCGTGGTGCATCGTTCGGCCTTTTTACCTTGGTTGTATGGCAACTCCTTTTTGGGTGTGAACCAATTTCGGGCGTCGTGCGCCGCTTGGCCTTTTTGCCTTGGTAGTGCGGCGACCCCTTTTTGGGTGTCTGCCGTCTTCCGACGTCATGCGTCGTTCGGCCTTTTTGCCTTGGTTGTATGGCAACCCCTTTTTGGGTATGAAGCATCTTTGAACATTGACCACTAATCTCCGGAGGTAGCGAGCCTTCCGGATGGATCACTTTTAACTTATGTTCAGAACACGAAACGTAGCATAAAAACATGATATGTAGTGAAAGTTGCTTCCCTTCAACTGTGGGATAGCTATATTTGTCATTAAATAAGTTAACGTTAAATCCTTTCGGATGTTACATTCGATACATTAGCCATATATTCTATAGAAAGCACTTTCTAAGGTTGATGGCATGCCACGTCCGTGGTACTTCTTTTTCTTCCATCGTCTCCAACTTATATGAGCCGGTCTGGTAGGCTTCTACTATCCGGTACGGTCCTTCCCAATTGGGTACCGGCTTTCCTTGATTTTCTACCCTGCTTGCCTCATTCATTCGGTAAACAAAATCACCTACCTTTGATTGTGAATGTATTTTCATTTCTTACGTTAGTCAACAGTAAAAACAAGTTATGATTGGAATGAAATAGCTGTGTGCTTTAATGACATTTCGTTTTGAAAGAGTTGTTTGAATTTTTGCACTTACCTTGAACGATTCGGCACGAACCCTGCGGTTATAATACTGCTCTATCTTTTTTTTGTACCTCGCCTCTCGGATTGCTGCCATCTCCTTCGCTCTTGCAACAAGTTGAGATTCAAGCTGATCCCCTCGTCGTTCACCTTTTTTTCTATCACTATAGTCCGAAAGGTAGGCATTCCTATCTCTGCCGGGATGACGGCTTCACTTCCGTACGTGAGGCTGAATGATGTTTCTCCGTTGCTTGTCTTCAGAAAGGTACGGTGCGCCCACAAGATGTTCGGCAATTCGTCCACCCATTCGGCTCTTTCCCTGCCGAGCCTTGATTTGAATCCTTTCATGAGACTCTTATTCGCCCTCTCGACTAGTCCGTTAGCTTGAGGGTGGGCCACGGCGGTGTTTATCTGGGTTATATTCAACCTCTCGCACCAGCTTTTGAAGGGATCGTGAATGAAGTTACTCCCGTTGTCTGTTACAATTACCCTCGGTAATCCGAACCTACACATTATGTTCTCCCAGACAAACTTCTTGTCGTCTTTCCCGGTCGTTCTGACTAACGGCTTGGCTTCCATCCATTTAGTGAAATAGTCTATTGCCACAATAACAAACTTGATTTTCCCCGGAGCTTCTGGCAGAGGTCCCAACACGTCCATGCCCCACTGGTAGAATGGCCATGGGGCCATGATTGAAGTCATCACGGTTTTTGGGAGCCTCGGAACGGGTGCATGTATTTGACAAGAATCACATTTCTGAATCACTTCTCTAGCGTCTCGATGCATGGTTGGCCAGTAATACCCTTGCCGCATTAGCTTTGCCACCACTGATCGTGGTCCGGAGTGCATCCCTCACGCTCCTCCGTACACCTCCCGGATGATGTAATTCGCCTGGAGTGGTCCGACACATCTTAGCATTGGGCCCATGTAAGATTTTTTGAAAAGCACGTCGTCAACTAGAGTGTACTGGTTTATTTCATTCGGAGAGCTCGAACTTCATTTTGGTCTTCCGGCCAAACGCCTTCCTGTTTACACTGAATGATTGGGGTCATCCAGTTTTCTTCTTCTTCCTCCACAATGGCATTGAAGACTTCTTCTTCCGTCGACGGCTTCTCTAAGATTTCCACAAGGATTTTCTTCGTCAGGTGATCGAATGCCACGGATGCCAGTTTACTAAGTATATATGGCTTCTGATTTTGCGGTCTCGGAATGTTCCGAATCTTGAATTGATAGAAGCATGCAATGTATTCTTTGGACTTGGCTAGGTATCGTATCATGCTATCTTTATACGCAACAAAATCCATATTAATCTGGCTTGCCACCAAATTAGAATCCACCCTGACTTCCAACACCTACACCTTCATTTTCCGAGCGATTCTTAGTCCTGCTAGTAAGGCTTCATACTCTGCCTCATTGTTGGTGCTCTTAAAGTTTAGTCGGATGGCGTAGGTATACTCTGTTTGGTCCGGACCGATTAGTACCAAACCTGCCCCGGCGCCTAATTTACTAGACGCTCCGTCGGTGCATAACACCCATTGTTCCTGACTGGAGATGTTGCATATCTCCTTGCCCCCCTCTTTCGGAACCTGATCGGACGAGCTCAGTGGTATTTCTGTTATGAAGTCCGCTAGGACCTACCCCTTGACAGCATTCCAGGGTATATACACAATGTTGTAAGCCCCTAGTTCCACAATATACTTGGCTAATCTCCCGGACGCGTCCGCCTTGTTCAATATCTGTTTAATGGGTTGATCAATGATGACTTTTATCGGATGAGCCTCGAAATATCTCCTAAGCCTTCTTGATAGGTGTAGTAGGGTCAAAGTTAATTTCTCCACTGGGGCGTAATTCCTTTCGGCCTCATGTAACGTTCGGCTGACGTAATGCACTGAGATTTGCCTTCCTTCCCTTTCTACCAGCAGTACTCCGCTCATTGTTTCCTTTGATGCTGCAAGGTATACATACAAGTCTTCTTTCGGTTTTGGGGTTGTCAGGTAAGGAAGTTCAAGGATCATCTTTCTCATCTCTTGGAAAGCCGATTCGGCCCGTTCCGTCCAACGGTATTCTTCCTGATTCTCCTTTGTGATATTTTTCAATGTGTCGAAAAATGGAAGTGCTCTTTCTGCCGACCGGGACAAGAAACGGTTTAGAGCCGCTAACTTGCCACTTAGGCTTTGCATTTCCTTGAGCGACTTTGGAGACTGCATGTCTGCGATAGCCCTAGTTTTTATCGGATTTGCCCGGATTCCTTCGGATGTCACCATATACCCGAGAAATTTTTCTTGTTCTACATCGAAGGAACATTTCTTCAGGTTCAACTTCATGTTGATCCTTCGAAGATTGTCGAACGTTTCGGCTATGTCAGCTAACAGTTCCTTCTCGGTCTTGCTTTTTATCACCATATCGTCTACATACGCTTCTAAATTTCTCCCAATCTGCGACCGAAAAGCAGAGTCCACCATTCGTTGGTATATGGCTCTAGCATTTTTAATCCGAATGGCATTTTTGTGTAACAGTACGTTTCATGTTCGGTATAGAAAGTTGTCTTTTCTTCATCATCCTTAGCCATTTGCACCTAATGGTATCCCTTGTAAGCATCCAAGAAACATTTGTACCGAAACCCCATGACCGACTCTATCTTCCAATCAATTTCAGGAAATGGGTAATAGTCTTTCAGACAAGACAAGTTGAGATTCTTGAAGTCGATACACATTCTCCAACTACCATCGGATTTCTTCACTAATACCGGGTTGGAGATCCATGTCGGGTATCGCACCGGCCGAACTATCCCAACTTTCATCCATTCCTCTACTTCTTTGGTTATGACCTGATTCTTTTCTGCCGAAAAGGTCCTTTTCTTTTGTGCTACCGGTCAGTCTTGGACATTTACGTTGAGCCTGTGCTCTATAATTCGTCGCGGTATTCCCGTCATATCCGCCGGCTCCCAGGCGAATACGTCTTGACTATTTTTTAGCAACGTAATTAACTGCCTTCTGCACTCCGAGGAGAAGTTTTTTCCGATGGTTACTAGTTGATCCGAGTACGCCGGGTGTACCATGACCTCTTTCGTCTTCCCAGTCAATTCCCCTGTTATCTCGGCATTCTGAGACTCATCCTTTGCCTCTCTCTCTACCATCTGTTTTTCTTCCAATTTGTGACATTCCGAAATAATGATCGACCGAGTATCCAACGTCGCTACGCCTCTCGGAGTAGGGAACTTCATCATTGAGTGAATGGTTGAGGGGATAACCCGTAGCTTTTTTAGTCCGGAGCGTCCTAATATGATGTTGTACGGAGAGGGAGACCTTACCACAACGAATTTCAT
Organism: Artemisia tridentata subsp. tridentata; assembly: GCA_021014915.2. Taxonomy (NCBI): domain Eukaryota; kingdom Viridiplantae; phylum Streptophyta; class Magnoliopsida; order Asterales; family Asteraceae; genus Artemisia; species Artemisia tridentata. The sequence goes on from CP139504.1 coordinate 23,913,428, forward strand.
CATAGTTTTATGAAACAGACCTTGACTTCCAAAATAGATTTCCAACTCTATCTTTCCCAACGGCTTTATGGACTCTCCGGCGAATCCTACCAAAGGCGTGTTGGCTTCCTTCAGTCGGGCCTTAATGGTGGGGCACAAATGCTCAAAGCAGTGTTCATACATTACTTCCACCAAAGCGCCTTGATCCACATACACCCTCCGTATCGTATAACTCTCTACTTCGGCTTCGACTATTAGGGGTTCGTCTGAAACGTCACCCGGAATGATAGCTGGAAAACTGATCGGAAAATTCATCCAATCCTCTTCTGCATCTGCGACTTTCCATTTTTCTGCAGCCGCTTGGCTTCTGATCATATTAATGACTTTTCCCTTATTTTTCTGGTTGTCTCCCCTTTGTGGTGCTTTCCCCCTTTGCCTAACTTCTTTCAAGAGGTGGTCTAACTTACCCGTTCCCACCGCTATTCTTATCTGCTCTTTGAGGTGCCAACAGTCGTTGGTGAGGTGTCCCTTCTCACCATGATAGTCGCAATACTTGTCTAGTTTTTTTTTGAGGGGTTTTCCTTTCAACAGTGGGGGCTGCGGTAGCCTCAGCTGGTGCTCGGTTGCCAGGATTACCTTCGGCGCCTTTGTCAGAGAGTTCAGGTCTATCGGCCTGGTGTCATGTTTTCGGATGTCATAACGATGAGGGTCCGCTCTTCCGGCGTTGTCATACCTGGAAGGAACATAGGGAGCATAGTGGTCATTCCTGCTAGGTCTGAACTCGCTTTTGTGATTGTTCCGGCGACGGTCCGCTCCGAAGGAAGCCTTCGGGGCATAGCTGTCATTCTTGTTATAGGGGTTGGGACGATATTCTCTGTAAACATCCGCTTTCTCCCCTTTCGGCAGTTCGGTACTCCGGAAAGCTTCTTCCGAGCGAATAAAGTCATTGACCCTTTCCAACATTTCGTCGACGGTTTTAGGGATTCTGTCCGAGAACTTCTTCGCCAATTCTAGGCAATGGTGACCATTCATGAAAGAGGAGATCTGCATTATTTCCGGGGCGTCTGGGAAATAGTTTGCTTCACTTACCAATCGTTCTTTAAAGTCCGGAAGGCTCTAGTTGGCCTTCCTATGAATTTTGTTGATCTCCGTAAGGTTCTTGACACATGCCCTTAGCATACTGAAGCTGTTTAGAAACCTCCTCTGGAGCTCGTCCCAACCGTCTATACTTCCGGTTGGCAGCTTATCGAACCAACTTCTGGCCTTCCCGTCCAAGGTCTTTTGGAACATACGGCACCATACGGGCATTGGCCATTCTTCCTGATTTCCTGCTCCCGTAAAACGGCTGATGTGGTCATCCTGGTCGGTTGTCCCGTCATATAGTTTGAGGTTAGATGGCATTTTATGTTTAGGGGTTGAGAATTCTATAATCCTTCTTGTAAACGGACATTTTATTATTTCCTTGAACGGCTTGCTCAAGTCGTTATCCGCCACTGCCTTCCTGATGAACTCAAATAAGTATATTTTATTATCATCATTTATCCTATTTATTTGACTTGTTTTATTATATTATATATGAGAATCGATACATTAATGTTTACTTTAGTAATTCTCAGGTAAAAACAAGCATTATGTGAAACTTGGCGATTTTGAACTAATTATGGAGCAAAACAAGCGAGATGTCAAAAGTCTACTGAAATCCAGAAGATGCGCCGTATCTCACTCAACAAATACGACACAATATCATACTTGGATGAATTCGAAGACCATTGCCTGACTTTGAAGAATGCGCCGCATGCAATTCTGTCATGCGCCGCATATGAAACTTTGGTCAAAGAAGAAGATCAAGCTCGTTCTACTCCAGATACGCCGCAATATACTTCTAACATAGCGTATCACTATCAAGATTTCATCAGTTACAATCCAAGACAGCTAAAGTACATGCGCCGCATACAAAGATCAAGTTACGCCGCATCTGAAGACGGTGTACGAATATTCCAGAATATATTAATCTTGGACCCCACGCGAAGTTAAGTCAATGCGCCGCATATATCAACTCAATGCGCCGCATCGATCCCTCAGACAAAAACTATAAATACCCCAAGGTCAGACGAATTTAAGAGACCTTTTATATAACCCTAGAGCCGAATTCAGACGACCAAGCAGCACAAGACACACCTCAAACAAAGATACAAGAGCTGTAAGAAGGTCCTGCATGTATTCAATTCATTAAGTAGTTTTGTTTTATTGTTTTAGTACGCTTTAATTCATCAGGATTGATAGGCTTGTGTCATGTGACTACGGAAGATCATGCACTCCCCTTAATATTGCTTTCCCATTAATTAAAGTTTATATGTTGATGTCTTTGGTGACTTTTATTAGTGCATTGATAACCTCTGTGTCTAGCTGAGTCTTGCTTGGATCGCCATGCCCTTTCCTCGCCTATTTATTCTAGCGTCTCTAGAAAAGTAGGATAGACATAAGTAATCATTAAGGGTTTACTCGCCGATAAGATTAGAGCCAACGAGAACGGTTTAATTATATACACTTCATATAAAACTAGCAATAAAACAAGTGACAAGCTATTTAATTATCAGGACAGGTCTTCTTATTGTCTCGAGTATCTATTTGTGTACGTGTGTGCTAATCGCTGATTCGTGCTCATTAGTTTAGTTTTCTATTTAATTATAACCAAACTGTGCCAGTCTCTCAGACTGAACCCCCTTGCGTTAGATTAGGTTGTATAACTAATTTAGGATATTAAAATACTGATTAGAATAACTAGATAATACGTTCCACTCTTAGTGATCGACACTCTGCTTACCATTATATTCATACTGACCGGGTACACTGCTCGTTAAGTGTGTGTGCTATTGATAAGTCGGCTAAATATAAATTTAAAACTTGAGTAGGCATTAATACTGCTAAACCGCAACGACACATCACGAGCATCAAGTTTTTGGCGCCGTTGCCGGGGAGTGAATTGTTATTATCTGTTAATTTGATTAAGTATTTTAATTAGGTTTTTCGTTTTAGTTTTTTTTAGATTCTAACCACTAACCCTGTTGTATATTAGATAGATTGCATTCATTGTATAATTTGCATATTTACTGTTTTTGTGTGTTTTTGTTTTCTGTAATTTTTGTTTCTTTTTGTTTGTTTTTATTTTTGTTTTTCTTTTTTCTGTATTTTTCTGCATTCTGCTGTCGTTGTATTGTGCTGATACAAACGATACGGCGGATCTGTTTTCACAGATACGGCGTATTGCGTTTAATTTTTATAAAATACAACGTGTTTAATAAATTCGAGTACGACGCATCTTTCCCCAAGATACGGCGTATTCTGTTTTTAATAAGAAATTTTTCTAAACGCTAACGCCATACGACGCATCTGTTTTAACAGATACGGCGTATTTTCTATTTAAATTAAAAACAGTTTTTCGAATTATTAAACAGAAGCGACGCATCGATCTTTATCGATACGGCGCATCTACTAAATCAAAAATATTTTATTTTGAAACGTAACGAAAATACGGCGCATTAGCTTTTGTTAATACGACGCATTTAATTTTAATAAATATAATCGATTTTTGATAATTTATACTTGATACGGCGCATTATAATTCATAAGCGGTGTATCTGTTTTCTGAATAAAAGTCTGATTAAATTTTAACGTAATAAGATACGGCGTATCCAACTTTCTGGATACGGCGCATCGTCTGCAGATATGAGCCATTTTTATTCTTTATATTCGTTTCTAAATTCATTAATTTCTCTTCTAGCGAACAGATCCTACTGACGATTTTACCTATGATGACAGGTTTTGCTATGGAAGATATGTCAATGAACGGATATCTTGCTAAGGAACTTATGAAAGATAAGCACAATGAAAAGTCCCCCACCAAAAAGCCGTTAATTCTGGAAAGTGATGACGAGTGTGATAACTATGAAGTTAGCTTGAGCAAGTTCCCAGCATTAAGCATTACTAAAAGCTCAGAATTGGAAAAGGAACTCTTGCTTTCGGATTCATTCGAAAATTTCGATGCTATTACTTGCAACTTACCTACGATCGATGCTTTACTCAAATCCGTATCTCAAACCAACATGCCCTTCTACTCAGTGGAAGTTTATGAAGATGTCAACTTCAATGTACTCACGATTGATGCCGATTTATTTTCTTGGGAAACTCCTCTTGAAGCTACTTATATGGAATTCAAACGCTTATGCAATATTGAAGATGAGATATTCTCTTATGATTTACTAATGAGCTACACTGAAGATGAATTGTTACTCTTATGGCCTATCATTGAATCTAAAGGATTAACTTGGACGACTATCGAAGAAAAATATGGGAAATTCCAAATTGAATACATGAACTCAGCAAATGCAGTCAACAAATCGAGCAACAAAAGCTATGGTAGAGGAAATATCCAACCTATACAAACTTCTTATATGCCTTATTCCGAACAGTATTGGGGATTAGATAAAAGCAATCTGGATGATGAAAGAATTTATGCTGAATCGGAGATACTGTTTCATAAAAAGTTGGTAAGGTTGATGGATATCTCTTTAGATGAATGGCTTGAACTTAAATACGGTGATCCCAAATTTGCTCCTACGAATGAAGCCAAACGGATTGTGACCTCATGGTTGACACGAAGTTTTAAAGAACAATTTAATGAGTTCATGGAGATAAGGAGGAAAATGATTGGTAATACTAGCTTTGACGTTAACTACGATCCTAACAATGTTGATTTTTCAGATTGGTTAGCTAGTAAGTTCAATAACCATAAGATCATGGACCGAGCTACTAAAGATGTGTTATGGGTATATTGGATGAGAGGGGAAGATGAGAAAGTAGAAAGCAACAATGGATCATCACATGACGATTCAACGATCGAGGAAGGCATTGAAGAATTGTTCAGCATAGACATTGATGTGTTCAATTATGAGACACCCTTGTGCAAACAATTCAAAGAATTTAATTACCTCCTTCAAATCGACGCTGATGTGCTAACTGGAGATCTACCAGGATTCAAAACTTATGATGAGTTCAAAAACACCTGGTACTACGAATGGAATGACCAGATACTATGGGTTTGGGATAAACCATGGGAATTTGGGCATATTAATCACACTTGTAAACCTTTCCGTTTCAAGGATGGAAGTAGTGAATGGCCAACCTGTGATTGGAAGAATGATGGAACCTGCAATGGGGGAAGTATAATTGGAATGAAACGAGTTGGAAACGATGTATACTTTGAAGACTATGATTGGTATGAAAAAGTTGAAGACTCCCCACGTAGAGCAGAGGCTTTGTAAGAAAAAGGTAGAATCAAATACTTAAAAGAACTAAAGGGAGCATCGAATACTACTTTCTGGGAATGGGTGCATAGAAAATGTGATGATTACACAAGGCTTAATCGACGCTTACAATGGGAATTGAAAAGAAAGTGGGACGAGACTCAAGATTATTATCAATCCATTAACTTGGTTAATTATTATCCCTATGATAATAACGATGAGTCACGAGGAAAATTAATTGATGAACTTGATGACTATTTGAATAAGGATCCTTATTTCAAGTTTGTTGATAAAGACGAAGAAGAATTCATCGAGAGAAAATGTCGACTACTTGGGATCACTTATAATAACCCACCCATGATAATTTTTGAAAAATTTGAAGTCATCAAATACTCTTTGGGACCATATGAGGAATATGTTGCGACGAAGACCAAAGAATATATTAGATTAAGTCGAACGGAAGAAAATGTTGCGGAGCTATACGGTAACATCTTTCGGATGAAAGAAGAAGGATGGCACGTAACAAGAACAAAATAAGGAGCTGAACGTGAGTCTAACTTGAAGACTCTGGAATAAAGACAAGTGCTGACCGGGAGACAACCCGAAGGAAAAATTTTTACTTTTCTGTTCTGTGTCGAGTCTGTCAGACCTGCAGAAGATGCAGCGCATCTCCATCATAAGATGCGACGCATCACCTGCACTGATCATATCATATTTCATTTTCTGCATTTTTATTTTTGACTTTAAAACTTTCTGTCAGTTTATTTAATGCGGCGCATCCCTGGTTAAGGATGCGACGCATCTTTTATTCTGATTCGTATTTATTCCAGGCTCGATACGGCGTATCTTCTTCCATAAGATACGGCGTATCGACAGATCTGATGATTTACAGTTTAATTTTTTAGGTTTTATTTTTACTAACTACTAATGTATTATGCAAGTTTGAACCTTCTTAACTCAGGTGTGTTAAAGTCTAAATGGTATTATAGATTCCTGCATTTTTGTGGATACATCATTTATGAAGCTTAAACGTTCTCATCCACAAGAAAGTTGATTTTTGCTCTTATACGAGTAATGGAGGATCATACCGAGCAAATCTCAGGGGAGTTTTTCTGTTCTAATTCTTTTATTTTCCAGTTTTTAACCTTTGACACAAACAACGAGGACATTGTTTAACTTAAGGGGGGGGGGGATGGAGAATTAGAACACTTACTTGTCCTAAACTTTTTCAAAATATGCTTAAAATGCGCTTAATATATCAAAATTTAAAATTTTTTAGCATGTTTTTGTTTAAAGTCTAAATTACATAACCGCACACATAACTCTATTCTTTCAAAAATATTAAAACTTTAGTGTGCCGGTGACTTGTAAACTTTAGAACTTGGCTTGTATACTATTCGAGACCACCATAATGAGTATTATCTATATAATTGGAGTGACTTGTCTAAATTGGTAAATTTCTAGGATTACACCCAAATAGCCTTTATATGTTATGTGATATTAACTAACTACACTGGTTAGTTAACCCCCGTATAAACCCTTTGTTTACTCTCACTTTTAGAGTAAGATACCCCTAGAAAAACCCTCAGAGCCATTCCTTTCGTTTCTTACACCTTTGTTATAATGTTTCGATACACCCTTACACCTTAGCCTACCCTGTAGATTAAAATCCGTGGTTAATTGCTTTAGGCAAAGTGTGTTTCCTTACATTACCTGTGTTCGCGTGCGTAATTCATTATCTTTGGTTAGGTCGGGAAATTGCACAATGCAATTGGTATGAAAGTAAATATTGTATAACTTTTAGTTTATTTTTCGTGTGTTTGCTACTTTCACTATTACAGTTATTTCTGAAAGTATGAAGAGTATGGAAAAATTATCCGGAAAAATAGTGATAGAAAAGTTGTGAAATTTTACACATATATGTTGATGTCTAAAAAAAAAAAAAAAAAAAAAAGGAAAAGTTGGAAGTTTGTTTTAACCAACTTATGTAAAGTTTTGTACTAAGTGGGAGATATCACCACTATTTGTTGTTGTATATTATATTTATGGATTGAATGGGAGTTGGCCGGTATGGGAACGCCAACTAAGGTTATTCTTTGATTGAGATTTTGTTGAGTATAATTCGTGTCTACCTAAAGCGTGTGTTTCAAGTGTTAAAGCGTGAGTTATTCAATGATATGAGTCTTATTCATGGGATGGTTGGGAAAGTGATTAACCACACTTAGGATTTTAATTTATCTGTTTTGTTTATTTTTCATTTTACACCAATTTGTATCCCAAATATTATCCATACCCTATATCATTCTTCATCCAAACCTTTGATTTATTGAGATTAGGGATTTGAGCAATCTTAAGTATCGTAGTCGTGGATTCGGCTATGTATTTATGATTTTGTCGCCCTTTTTGATATAATATTATTGGTGAAGATTACTTGGTCCTATCTTTAGCCCATTCGAGTTAAGGAATTGAGCAATTGCAAGTATCGTGGTCGTGGATTCGATCATGTATTTGTAATTTTGTCGCCTTTTCTGGAATATGAGATCGATAGAGATTAAAAAGGATGATCAACCCTTAACCAACAAACCCTTTTTACCGCTTTAGACTTGTTACTCCTTGGCTTTAGTGGGGGAGATGCGTATACTTGCCAAGCCTATGATAGAATATTCGTCACGACTAAGCAACTAAACGATTTAGAATTGTTTTACATTAAAAATTATTTTGGTTTCTACTTCGTTAAGTGTTTGGTTGTGTGATTATGACAAAACGAATACGTGCTTAAATATAAAAATAAATCCTAATATCTTTTAGGATACATTTTCATATGATTAATTCTAAGGTTTACTTGGGGACAAGTAAAGTTCAAGTGAGGGGATATTTGATGAACTCAAATAAGTACATTTTATTATCATCATTTATCCTATTTATTTGACTTGTTTTATTATATTATATATGAGAATCGATACATTAATGTTTACTTTAGTAATTCTCAGGTAAAAACAAACATTATGTGAAACTTGGCGATTTTGGACTAATTATGGAGCAAAACAAGCGAGATGTCAAAAGTCTACTGAAATTCAGAAGATGCGCCGTATCTCACTCAACAAATATGACGCAATATCATACTTGGATGAATTCGAAGACCATTGCCTGACTTTGAAGAATGTGCCGCATGCAATTCTGTCATGCGCCGCATATGAAACTTTGGTCAAAGAAGAAGATCAAGCTCGTTCTACTCCAGATACGCCACAATATACTTCTAACATACGGCGTATCACTATCAAGATTTCACCAGTTACAATCCAAGACAGCTAAAGTACATGCGCCGCATACAAAGATCAAGTTACGCCGCTTCTGAAGACGGTGTACGAATATTCCAGAATATATTAATCTTGGACCCCACGCGAAGTTAAGTCAATGCGCCGCATATATCAACTCAATGCGCCGCATCGATCCCTCAGACAAAAACTATAAATACCCCAAGGTCAGACGAATTTAAGAGACCTTTTATATAACCCTAGAGCCGAATTCAGACGACCAAGCAGCACAAGACACACCTCAAACAAAGATACAAGATCTGTAAGAAGGTCTTGCATGTATTCAATTCATTAAGTAGTTTTGTTTTATTATTTTAGTACGCTTTAATTCATCAGGATTGATGGGCTTGTGTCATGTGACTACGGAAGATCATGCACTCCCCTTAATATTGCTTTCCCATTAATTAAAGTTTATATGTTGATGTCTTTGGTGACTTTTATTAGTGCATTGATAACCTCTGTGTCTAGCTGAGTCTTGCTTGGGTCGCCATGCCCCTTCCTCGCCTATTTATTCTAGCGTCTCTAGAAAAGTAGGATAGACATAAGTAATCATTAAGGGTTTACTCGCCGATAAGATTAGAGCCAACGAGAAAGGTTTAATTATATACACTTCATATAAAACTAGCAATAAAACAAGTGACAAGCTATTTAATTATCAGGACAGGTCTTCTTATTGTCTCGAGTATCTACTGTGTACGTGTGTGCTAATCGCTGATTCGTGCTCATTAGTTTAGTTTTCTATTTAATTATAACCAAACTGTGCCAGTCTCTCAGGATGAACCCCCTTGCGTTAGATTAGGTTGTATAACTAACTTAGGATATTAAAATACTGATTAGAATAACTAGATAATACGTTCAACTCTTAGTGATCGACACTCTGCTTACCATTATATTCATACTGACCGGGTACACTGCTCGTTAAGTGTGTGTGTTATTGATAAGTCGGCTAAATATAAATTTAAAACTTGCGTAGGCATTAATACTGCTAAACCGCAACGACACATCACGCGCATCACTTCCCTTTACCGTTCTGCGGTCCTACAACATCCTCTTCTTCCGTATCCGTAAATTCATCTTCGAAGTTTAACAACATAAGTTTTATCAGATTGCGGTTGCCTTGTTGTTTTAGCAACTCCTTGAGAGCCGATAGATGTCCCTCTATGATGGCTCGGGTGTCCGGGGGGTTAGGACCTCCCCCTCCGGATCCTTCACCCTCCCCCGAGCGTCCGAAGGGAGGGGTTGGGTTGGGACTACTCATTCTAAGCTTTTGGTAGATTGAACAAGGGTCCCACGGATGGCGCCAATTTGTTGAGGTAAAAACCCGCGACTCCGGTAGGGCTGGAGTCAGGTCTTCCGGACAAGGTCTTGATGAGGCTCCGAAACACCTACACACAAGAAACGCTCACGTTAGGCTCGCCCCGGGTGTTATCCCAGGACCAAGCTCCGGCGTGAGAGTAAGTATGGATAATCCGAAAGGTTAAGCAATGATTAGGAGTAAATGTGAAAGGTAAAAGTTAGTTGAGAGCAGTAAATGAGCTGGGTATCTATACTACCCAGCTTTGGTACCTGAAACGGCAGCGGCGGATTTCCTGGATATCTGTCGGAGACATAATCCCGTAAATCCTGGGGTGGCGGCGGTCAGGCTGCTATTGCCATCTGTCAAAAAGGGTACGCCATCTGTCCTATTGCTTAAGGTTGCACTGGCCGGATGAATTAGGTGCACTCTTATCTTTCTTCCGAAAGGCTCCATGTCATTCGGACGTCCGGACAAGATGGTCCGTCCGGACACATACGCCAACAGTTTTGTTAACAAAAAATATATAATTTAGTGTTTATTAGAATATGTTTTATGATTATGATAATATTGACCATTACCTTTATAGTTATGACTTACGGTTAGCAAAACTACTTTATGAGTTTTGCTAATATTAACCTTAATCAGTATGAGTGTCAATAAACATTGTCAAATGTAGATTTTGGGAAAGGGAAATGCATATAACAATTTTTTTTTTTTTTTTTTTTTTAATAACGGCGTGTTTATAAAATACAATCAAGTGGTCCATATCGTGTGTTATATTTCAAGATGCTACTGATATCATTTGACTAACGACCAAGTGGTCCATATCGTGTGTTATATTTCAAGATGCATTAACTTAGGCTGAATATTTTACACCATACCATTAACACCTTAAGATTTATTAATCCAAAAGGTCGGTGTATAATATAGCATTCACATATATAAAGCGAACAGATTTAATTTGCATGTGCATTTCAAAACCAAAATATTTGGTTCACAAGTGTTTCTTTTTAAATTTAATACAACATGTTATAAAGTTTTCTCTAGCTAGCTTCTTTTAGGGTTACTATTAAATTGGGTTGGTGGAGGAGTGGTGTTGAACCCTACAAAAAGCGTGTACGAAAACCCTGAGCTAATTACCAAGAAGAGATTTTTGTCAGAAGACATTTGAATCCGAGGGTGTAAACTCTGACAGAAATTGGAAATCTGTCACTGTGTGAAAACTAGGAAATTAACTTCTTGTTTACTCTTTTTGTACCCTATCTTTAGTGTGTGGACAACCTTCCTATTTTCAACTTTCACAGTTTACTTTTGGTTAATCAATGCTATGATAAATTTTGGAAGGAATGTTGCAGTTAAGTTAAGTTTTGATAGATTTTCACTAGGGCTTAATTTGGGAGTGTTATTACAAGTGATTATTGTGTGACAAAATAAATAAAAGGCAATTTTATTAAAATAAAAAGTTACAAAGTGACAAAATAAATACTAGTTTTGTGGTTCATTTCCTATAAGGTTACGATACATTGAAATGATTTTTATGTTTAACTCTTGTGCCTGAAATTATGTCTAACAACATGCTGGAGACATGTATCAAATTTAAAGGTTAGACGAAAAATCATGAGAAAGTACATACAATACTTCAAAAGGTGAATAACGGTGGGATCACCCTGGTCCCATGCATCCTAAGGATGTCAACCGGACCCTCCCCCAAGTACCCGGCCCCAGGCAATGAGCACCTGTCCCAGTGACTGTACATACAATACTAATTATCTAAATATAACTATGTAATTCCTAAATTATCAGTAGATTTTAATGTTGTAATATCATATATAATCAATTACAAGGCACACATCAAATTATCCGAATGTCCCTTTTAGATGAAAATTAGTTAGTATAAACGAGTTTGTTAATCACTTTTGAATTATTAATCGAAGATACGTCATTATCGATCAAATGTTGTAGGGTCGGATGGATATCTTGGCTAAATTGTGTTAGCTCTCACTTTCAACCTTTATACGGTATATATAACCTTGAGAATCTAATTATTGCTTAATCACTTTGGTTACTTCTTTTTTGGCTAAGCATTCTTCTAGTACCTAAATAAACATTAGTGGTTCGTCTAACTTTGATATAAAATATATACTCCTTTCGTCTCAAATTTATAGTCTCTTTTTCCATTTTTGGTTGTCCCAAAATTATTGTCCCCTTTCAAATATAGTTGTGAATAATGTAGCAAATTTACTATATTGCACCTAATGATACTAAAAATTACAAACATCATTCAAAGATTTAATTAATTTGGTCAAAAAGTGTAGATTGGCAGGGACACCTCAACCCTGTGTACCATAATGGTACCCATCAACCCTACCCAGCAAAGGTTTGATGCCTGTGAAATACCTCCACCCAATACCCAACCATGCTGCGGATCGGATTCGAACTCGCGTCCTTTGTTTGGTCAAGACATCACATGGCTGGGCCCAGGCTTCTAAGGCAGCTGGTTGATATCATTAGAGCTTATGGTCCCTAAGTGAGGACTTCCCGGTCGGTCACCCAACCCGGTACTACTCTCACTTGAGCACGCTTAATTGCTTAAGCATCTAGCACTAGACCACAAAGCGCATACGGATAAAAATGACATTTTGCAAAAAAGTAAGAGAGAGAGTGCAGTAATAATTATGTTTTCTTAAACTGTGTGTTTTTTGTCGGAGTACAATAATTTTGAGACGGATAGAGTATGTTCTTTTGGAAAAAGTTAAGGCTGCTGCTTTTTAATTGAAAGGAGCTACACATATGGGGATTGGACTACGAGGACCCCATCAGTCACTTTGAGCATATTTGTTTGTTCACAAATCATAATCAATGATTTTTGACTAGTATACAATTATTTCAACAACTTATTATACTTTCAAATACTCGTACAATAGAAAAGCATAGAGATAACGATAATGGAGTCATTCTCATAACATTTCACGTGTGTCGTTGGGTCCTCTTCAACATGGTATCACATCCAACTAGCATTGCTTCGATTCCGTCGCTGCATTTCTCTATCATTCATTTATTAGGGTTTGTTTGATTAGCCGGAATGAAATGATGAGGGCATGAAGCAATGTAATCTACCGGTTTGTTGCTATGAAATACTTTTGCTCAATTGATGTACGTTTATTGTAACGTTTCAATTCGTACGCTAAACTCTAAGTGGATCTACAAGGCTTCAAGAAAACTAAAATGATGATAGAAAGTTTTAATTGTTTAGTACCTTGCTAGGCAAGGCATTATAACTATAATTCTAGTTTGTTTGAACGGACGATGAAAGCATGCAAGTAAAACACATGTTTATAGAGAAAATAACATATCGTTTCGTAACGTAGATTGATTATTTGTTGCCTGATAAAGCCTCGCCTGATAGACATCTCTCAATTTTGAAATGTATCCATGCCCTAGAACGTTTCCATTGTGCATTATGTACATGTATAGTTAGGATCCAGTATTTTTATTCTACATCCCCATATCTGGCGTCGACGAGATTGAGTATAGTTTTTGTCGTTAGGCTCTCAATTACTTAAACACGTCTCTTTTAATATGCCTCAACAAAAACAAGCAATCTCGGCCCATCACCTAACCTTAACGATGTCGTTGTACGTGCAAATGCATGAACACGAGTGTACGTGTTTTGGTGTTACACTAATTATCATTTTGTGCCATTGATCTCGAACCAACGAGGTGCAAACCAACAAATGACACTAAAGTAAGTGGGATCCATAGAAAATGATATGAATTCGATCAATTCCTTTCATCCAAGGATTAATCGGCGAGGGCACAAGAGCCGTAATACACTCCATATATGAAGTGACATTTTACCTTATCTTAGTATTTTAGCATTTGTATCCATGTGTTAGGTTTCCTTTTTCATTCTTCAGTCTTTGCCAATTATTTCTTTTTTGGCAGCTTTATGACATTTCAATTGCCCTTTCAATAATGTAGCTTCCCTTCATTCTTTGTTTGCTTTTAACTATTTCACCCTATACACTAAATAATACTATAGGTTAAATGGTTTTGCCAAGCTTGTCTTTAACATTTTTTTTCATAATATAACCAACCATGCAATTCAAGTCTCACTCTCACCTTGCATTTTCTACTTCTAAAAATGTTCTACTACCAAAAGTCTTATTTGATTGAAAAACAAACACACATGCAAACGGGTATAGAAGAAAGTGGGAAACCTTAAAAGGAAACATTAAAAGAAATACAAGTTTCTTAAAAGGAACAAAGACGAAAACATTGACATAAAAACTTTTGTTGCCTATGGTATGTAAGCATGACTGCTTGATATGAAACACCAAAAAGGCTTAAATCCATACTATACTTGGGCCAAAAACAAGGTTAATATAATCACCTTAACCCATAATCAAAGATCCAAATCTATAGTTATTACTCCATCTGTCTCAAAATAAGTGTTCAGTTTGACTTTTCTGAGGAGTCAAACTGGTTCAACTTTGACCCTAAATATTTTTTTTTTGTTATATACTACTTGATGAAAAATTATACCTATCAAAAGTACACTTAAAACCCAATCCATTTATATATTTTGCATCAAATATTATATAACACGCACAAAAATAGTTAAGGTCAAAATTGAACAAGTTTGACTCTGAAAAATCATACTGGACATTTATTTTAGGACGGAGTTAATAATTAACTAAGGACTAATCAAAGAGGTCTAAAGTATAGGGACATGACACCAAATGTGCTTGCATCTTGGGAGTACCACAATACACTTCTTGACTTTGGTGCCTAATGTGACAATGAGAAGGAGGGCAAAAACCAAAGCATTTACATCAATAATATTAGCTGCAGATTAGTTTAATTATTAATGATTGCATTTAACAAGCGTTGACCTTTGAACCAGTTTTTAAGATCAATATATTACTAATTCGATTCTTCTTATCAAAATTTAAGTGACTTTGTACTTATAAATGCTTTAAGTTAGTTTAATAATCATTTTTATGGTAATCTGGATTTTAGTTTAATCATATACCATCGAGAACATACATTTAACTCTAGTAAAAATTGAAAACATGCATAATTGTATGAGACGGAAACAAACGCGAGGAAACGACCAATGGTGAAGCTCAAATTTATAAGATGTCATTAATCTTCGTTAAGAAAAAACAGCCGTTTTAATCCGATTTCATAAGCTTAATTTGATTGTTCAAGAAGTAGCTACGGGGGAATGCAGGGCGCCTTAGCCTTTGTTTCATGGAAAGTGTAAGGGACATGTATATGTACTCTTGAATTTTTGGAGATAAATAAATGCTCTTAGGCTGGATACAGTCGTTGACTCAAGCGACCTGGGTCACCAGCTGCCACGTCAGCTTTCTCTCTCCGGCGATCAGAAGCGACCAAAGTGCCATAATCGATGACCGATTTTTTTTTTTTTTTTTTTTTTTTTTTTTTTTTTTTTTTATTTATTTATTTTTTTCTTTTAATCAAACATTTAAAAAAAAAAAACTTAAAATTCATTAATAATAAAAATATTACAATACTAAATTAAAAATACGATAGCGATTACAAACGTAAACTAATCATCTAAATTGTAGCGAGCTTTGATTTCTGCCTTAAGCTACCTAAGATGATTTTGGTGATTTTCGGGCAAAGTTTGGTCGATTTTGGAGTAGTAGAAGATCAAATCTTGGTTCTTGTTTGATTTTTCCATGATTTCGACTTGTTTTTGTTGAAGTTCTATTTTCTCTCTTTTCATGGCCAGCTCTTCTTGCTTCATCTTCAGATACTCATCTTCAATGACCTTTTTTTCCCCTCTTTTGAGGGCTTCGATTTGAAGAAGTTCTTGGTTAGCGAAGCTACAAACGATTGTGGTGGATTACGAGAGGAGGACGATGATTTATTCCTAGTTGCGTCACGACCTTCTGGTCGTGATTCTCTAGTATCGTCTTCATCTTCAGAATTATCGACGTCTTGAAAATTCAAAGGACCTTGTATTGACCCTGAGGTTGTTTTAGAGTCGTTTATTTTCTTCCGACTATTCGTTTGGATAGCATCCCCCTCCGTCTTCTAAGCATCATGATGCCTCAAGATTCTCCAACATTCCACCAAGTTGAAATCATGACCGTAAATCATACGGTATTCCCTCAAAGCTTTCCCCATATCATCAACATCATTATCACCACTACCATGGTTAAGCTTGATATTATCCATGATAGCAGCAAAATTTCCAACCCTACTCCGAATCCGATTATTCCATTTGCTGTTGATAGAGTCGTAGCTTCTTAATGAACCGGTTTCTTTATGAAAATACGCTATCACCTCCTCCCAAAAGCGGTGCCTGTTAATAGCGTTTCCTCGCTTGGAATTTTCCGACACAAAAACCCAAGCTTTACAAAGAGCGATCTCTTTCGCCTTTGTCCATGATGCCTGTTTTTGGGACGGTTCGGCCTTCTTGCCTTTGTCCTTCGCCTTTGTAGCACGTCGCGAAGCGGTCCTTGGTTTGACGGGTGATGTCTCTTCGACATCGTCATTGTCTTCAACATGGAAAGAACCGTGGTACGAACCATGGTAAGAACTGTGACCCGAACCTTTCCCCATCGACGCATCTTGAGTCGGATATTGTTGCGTCGCATGGTTGTCCATAAAATCCTCAAAATCCATATCAAGATTAACATCCCGAATCGGGGAATAATCTTGATACGGTTGGGAAGATTGCAAGAAATCCATTTTAGGCCGATACGACGACCCACTTGGTTCTTGGTGATAATCCATATTAGGATGATACGGTGGAACATATGGACGATTAAGGTAAAACATGTTTTGATTTTGGTTGGGTTGTGGTAGTCGTGATGAATATTCAAAAGAGGGTGCACGAAATCGAATACCCGTTTGTTGTGGTGGTGTTATGCCGGTTAGTTCGAAGTTGTTTTCCGGCGAGAAATTCAAATTCGGGGCATTTTGGGGTAGTCGGGATCGTCGGTCTTTTGATGTGGGAGTGTTTTTCTTTGACATGATGAGAAGTTGTTTATGGATGATAAGTTGAATATGAATTGTGTTTGAAATTGTGTGTTTGAGGTGGGTATTTATAAGGTTGAAAAAGTGTTTTTTTTTTTTTTTTTTTTTTTTTTTTTTTTTTTTTTTTTTTTTATAAATTGCAACGGTTTAAAATGTGGATTGGTTTAAAACTCGGTCGTTGTATAGACCGATGTTGGATTTGGAAAAGAAGCGACCGATGTTCGATCGATATTACACAAAGGAACCGACCGATGTCAATATCGGTCGGATATTGCCAACCCAAGCGACCGATCGACTTTTTCAGGTCGACTGCGTATAGCCTAAGAGAGCTAGGTGTGGGAGACAGCAATAACACGTTACTCGTCTGCCACCTCAGCGCCAACTCATCATCCTCACAATAACACACCAATAACTAAAATAACTACCCAACCAAAAACCAATAACACTTATTGGGTCCCACCAAATACCCACTCACTCAAAAAAATAGACGCGTACCTTTTGATTCCTAGCAAGAACAAGGAATCACGTGATCACCAAGAACAATATAAACCCTAAATTGGGTTTAGTATGGATCGACTAATGTGTAGTCGAATAGGGTAAATAACAACAAGCTAAAGCAAGCTTGCACTCCGTTCTTGTACACACGTAATACTAGCGTTTCAATGGAAAAAGCTAGGTTCTAATATCACAAACAAATCCAACACTTGTGTTTGTTATTGGCTAACCCTAATTCTCTAGCAAATTCAACTTCTTCTTCTTCCCCTCTGGTCTTGGCCGATCGACTTATCCCTAGCACCTAGGGTTTGTCAAAAAGGACGAATGTCATCAGCAATTGCACCTACTATTTTACCAATGACATGTAACATGGTCTGGTATAACACGTCGGTTCCTAAAATTTACCAACAATACTTTGTTGGTTTCCCATACCAAGCACTCTTAGCAAATGCCTTCTTCTTATACTAGGTATCTATTAAGCAATATGCTTAAAGAGATTACACTAATGAAATTAATACTAGTAAAATCAATATTGGAAGATGAAAAAGGCAATTTCTAAGGCACTATAAGTTCTACTCATCCCAAAATCCATGGATGAAATGTCTCAAGTGTCTACATGACGCAAATGTGTTTATAAACATTTAAAAAAAAAAAATACTATTGTAAACTACTTAATGACTTAATTCCAGTAAGCAAATGATCTATGCCATTATTAGTATTAATTAGATATTTTATGTCATTTTCAATAACGACATTGTAAAAAAGAAATATCTTTAGACCTAAACCAAGTTGTCAATTCGATAATTATCGAACCAATAGTACAAGGTCTAATCAATATCTGAAAATGATCGGCGTTCGATTTTAAGCTTATCATCAACAAATCCATTGTCTTTTCCTTAGCTTTTTACATTTGTCTATATTATGTAAAGTTTAATAATTTTTTTTTTTTTTACTTGGGTTCCGACTCGACATTCCGAGCCGACTAATCCCAGGGCGACTATCCTTTTGGATAGCCCGGAGTCATCGCAGGTGAACCTCCGTGGCCACATGGGGATTAATTTTCTCCCTAAGGTTTGAACCTGGGACCTCCAGAGCATTTAACCACTTAAGAGACCAAATCCAAACCACTGGGTCACCCCATATGGTTTAAAGTTTAATAATTTGAAAAACAAAATGAATAGAATGCATATTTTGGTGACAAATCTCATTAAGCAAAACTGTTAAAATCTTGAAAAGGATAAAAATGGATTGGAAGCAAGATTTTGTCCTAACTTTGATGCATAAGAAAACTCGAATCCCAAAAGCTTTCAGAAGAAGGGCATATTTGGAAAAGAGTACATAAAAATAGATTATTAAGTCTGAAATTTAAAATAAACGTTAAGAGTCTAACAAACATAATAAAACAAGTAAGTTTCAATCTAAAGCCTGAAATACCTGTTATTTAAATAAATAAAATACATTAGTTTAAGTACAAATAGCAGAAAATAAAAGTAAAATATAAGAAATATAGTAAGTACTAGTATTTAAATAAATAAAAATGTTTGTTTGAGTTCGAGGCATGAGTTGGTGGGGACTGAAGTCTACGTACATGCACATGGATTCAAGCCCATATGCAACCCCACCACAGTAAAATTCAGCTCCTTTACCGGAAATTAAAATAAAATTTATACTATTATTCCTATAGTTATTGTAATAATTAATGAAAAAATAAAAGTTATAGTTCAAAAAAAAAAAAAAAAAAAAAAAAAAAAAGTCAAATAAAAATTTTGCTTATGCTTTTTCTATTTAGTATTCACTTGTAAATACTAATTTTTAAGCATTTTAAATGTGAAAATGTTTCATGATAGAGTGTTTAAACTTTAAACCTATTTTTTGACTTATTTAAGAAAATGCAATTAATATATTTGAATTAATGTTAAAAAATTCACTCAAATTTATTGAAAGATATATTGGGTTATATATGATGGTTAAAAAATAAATTAAATTTGATTAAGCACTTTCATAGCTTTTTACTACTTAAAACTGTAATTATAAACTAAGAAATAAAAAAGACGGGAATAAACAAGCAATCCGAACACCCCATAAGTCCTAAAACTTGTGTAGATCCTCAAATTCACTTATAAAACCATAAAAACGTAAATAAAAGTGAGCATGATTTAGACACGTTCGATTTGTGTTAACAAATTTACAAAGTAAGACGCTTCGTCACTTATTATACATGATTACAACCAAATCCAATGCTATCGAATGTAACAGAAAGTTATTATGTTCTAGAGTTTATAAAACTAATACTTAACCACATTAGCTATTTTTCACAAGTAAACACAAGTATGTGTAACTTTTTATTTTCCAAAAGGTTAATACATGTAAAGGTAAATGAATGAAACAAAATTTTTACCTTAACCCAAATTGAATGTCTTTCTTTGACCTTTCATATCTCTCACCCACTCACTTTGAGAAGTAGCAGCAGTATATAGTAGATTAGACCTTTGGTTGAAACCACAAACAATCTCAACTCAACTCAATCATCCCATGTGTTTTCATCTTTTTAATACTATTATTCACCATGCTGAATCAGCATTATTAATCAAATTTCCTATATCCAAAATAAAAATAAATAAATAATACAAAACAGTACTATCTCCCTTCTAAAATAAGTGTACAGTTTGATTTTTCAGAGTTAAACTTGTTCAACTTTGACCTTAACTATTTGTGTGGGTGTTATATAATATTTGATGCAAAATATATAAATGAATTGGGTTTTAAGTGTATTTTTCAATGGTATAATTTTTCATCAAGTATTATTTAACAAAAAAAAAATATTTAAGGTAGTTTGACTCTGAAAAGTCAAACTGGACACTTATTTTGGAACGGAGGAAGGGGCTGTTTACTTTCTGCTTAATGTCCTGTTTGGTAATAAAACTGGCTGGAAACAGGAAACTTTGGTGTTTCTTTTTAACTTATTGCAAAAGAGAATCCTTAATGTGAAAGGGGGCAAAATTTGATGCTGTTTCTATCCAGGACGTCTTAATACGAGTTTTTTCCCGAACTAGTGTAGGTGGAAAAAATAAATTCGAAAAATTTAGAAAACATCGAAAAAATTTATAAAAATTCAAAAAAAATTTATGAAAATTCGAAAAATTTTAAAAATTCAAAAAATTTATAAAAATTCAAAAAATTTATAAAAATTCAAAAAATTTATAAAAATTCAAAAAAAATTATAAAAATTCGAAAAATTGATAAAAAATCAAAAAATTCAAAAATTTTATAAAAATTCAAAAAATTTTATAAAAATTTATAAAAATTCAAAAAAACTTATAAAAAATTTGAATTTTTAAAATTTTTTTTTCGAATTTTTATAATTTTTTTGAATTTTTAAAAAATTATAAATTTTTACAAATTTTTTGAATTTTTAAAAAATTATAAATTTTTATAAATTTTTTGAATTTTTTAAAAATTTTAATAAGTTTTTTCGAATTTTTATAATTTTTTATAAAATTTTCGAATTTTTTGAATTTTTATAAATTTTTTGAATTTTTAAAATTTTTCGAATTTTTATAAGAGATAAGTACTAATCTAGTACAAAATATTTTTTTTGGTCCCCACCATGGTCAGTTTTTGAGGAAATTCCTTAAATGGTCATGCGCAACTGCGCATCTTATCTCAGAACGTGACACGTGTACACAGTTATGGTCATGCGCAACTGCGCATCTTATCTCAGAACGTGACACGTGTACACAGTTATGGTCATGCGCATCTGCGCAAAAATATGTACACGTGTCACGTTCTGAGATAAGATGCGCAGATGCGCATGACCATTTAGGGAATTTACTTAAAAACTGACCATGATGGGGACCAAAAAAAATATTTTGTACTAGATTAGTACTTATTCCTTTTTATAAATTTTTTCCACCTACACTAGTTCGGGAAAAAACTCGTATTAAGATGGTCAATTAAGCATAAAAAAAAAAACAACATATATATCCACACAGACACTAACTAGAAACAGGACACATATATCCACACAGACACTAACTAAAAACAGGAAAAAAAAGAAACATCCCCGAAGTAATATTATATTATTTATGAAATCATCACCTTCTTTATTAACCCATAACTATGACCACTATATAAACACATACACATTCTTTGTCTTAAAACTGTGACAAAAAAACACACACACAAACACAAAATGGAAGAGATGAATCAAGAAACAAGAAAGAAAGGTGGTCTAGTCACCATGCCTTTCATTATAGGTACATTTTATATATAAAAATAAAGTTACATTTTTAAGTTGAATCTTGGATCTTTTTGTGATTTTGGAACATGGGTATGTTGAATCTCGGATTTTTGAGCTGGATTTGATCTGGGGTTAGTGTAATTTTGTTTAAAAGTTGGATCTTTTTGTTTTTTTTTTTTTGCAGCAAATGAGGCATTTGAGAAGGTGGCTAGTTATGGATTGGTGCCTAACATGATACTTTATTTGATGAGTGATTACAAGATTAGTGTTGCTAAAGGAACAAATATATTGTTTCTTTGGACTGCAGCTTCTAATTTTGCACCTGTGTTGGGTGCATTTCTTTCAGATTCATATTTGGGAAGGTTTCTTACCATTGGGTTTGGTTCACTCTTTTCACTCCTGGTAACTTTTTTTTTCTTTTACCTTTTTATTAAAATCTGAGTTCTTAGTAAAGATTCTTGTCCTCAGAGCTTTTAAAATCTAAGTGGTTGTGAGTTCAAAGTATGAAATCCGGATAAAAAGGTAACTAAGTAGTACTCCTTTGTATCAAACTATAGTGTACATTTTAATTGTGTTACTATGTTAAAAAACTTTCCACTTTTGGAAATTAATAGTTGTAGTAATATGCTACTGTAATTTCCTCATTCCACTTTAAATAAATCATTAAATTTTGCAACTTTTAGTACACATTATCATTATTTAATTAATTGGTTACTTTTTAGGGTGATGTCATTTTAGCATAATGAAATAAAAGCCTGTATTAATAATAAGTGAATCCTATGTTAGTGTTGCTTTTAAGATGTTGAACAGTGTTTGTGACATTGACTTGCAAAAAGAATCAAGCTGGACTAGGTTGCTGAGTAAGAAAGGCCAGGATGGCACTCAATTAATTTGTTCACAATCATTCAATGAACATACAAATGCTTTTTTCTGTTTTGGTCCACATGTCCTACTTTCATTATTCTTGATAGAAGCCCAGCCCCTACTTTTGAGATATTATGTATCAGAAAATTGTGATTCAGAAAATGCTTTCTAGGCATATAAAAGTATCTTATGTGTTATAAAAAGTGATTTTTAAGAGATGCTTGAAGTTCAAAATTTGCTTAAAAAAAGTACACTAAATGTATACAGATTAAGAAACACATATGCCAAAATCTTGAAATTAGTAAAATTTTTTTGACTAGAGCCCCAAATGATGTAATTTGTGCCTGAGTACTATAGTCAAGACCTTTTTGTGGCTAGTCACAGAACTGACTGTTGTATCTCAAATTTCTGTGATGATAGGGGATGTTCTTGTTATGGTTAACAACAATGGTTCCAAGCCTAAAGCCACCTCCTTGTAATCCATATACCGAAACCTGTGAACAAGCCTCACACTCTCAGTTTGCTTTCTTGATCTTTGCCTTCATATTCATCTCTATGGGATCGGGTGGCGTAAGACCGTGCTCATTAGCCTTTGGTGCTGAGCAAATAGACAATAAAAACAATGTGAACAATGATAGAGCCTTAGAAAGCTTTTTCGGGTGGTATTATGCTGCGGGTGCAACTGCAGTATTGATTGCTTTCACTGGTATTGTTTATATTCAAGATCATGCTGGATGGAGGATTGGTTTCGGGATTCCTGCTATACTTATGCTCTTGTCAACGTTGTTGTTCTTTGTGGCTTCTAAACTTTATGTGAAAATGAAAGTTAAAAAGAGCTTATTCACTAGCTTTTTGCAAGTGATTGTGGTTGCTTATAAGAATAGGAAACTTCCTACCAAGTCTCCGAATGCCGATGGGTGGTATTATCACAAGGATTCCTTAGACTCCTTGCCCACCAAGAGATTAGGGTATCATTTTTCTTTCGTTATCAGTCACTTTAATCCTTAATACATTACAATTGGAGGTGGCAAAATGGGCAAAATGTGTATGGGTCAAAATGGGTTGGGTTGACTTAAAATATTTTTTTGCTCAAACTCTTTAAATTTTTGATGATAGATTTTTTTTTTTCTGTGCCCAATATGGGTAAACAGCTTAAATATTATAAAATTTATTTGGCCCGTTTGACCGGAGGTAAAAAAACTTAACCCGAATCGACCCATTTATATGTAAATGGGTCAAAGTTGTTACCTTCATTGCAGTTATGAATGTTTTGTCTAAGATTTGATATCTAATTCCTTATGTAGGTTCTTGAACAAAGCTTGCATCATTCAAAACCAAAAAGATTTAACCTCAGATGGAATCGCTACCGACCCATGGAGTTTATGCACAGTAGAACAAGTCGAAGAACTAAAAGCACTAATCAGAGTTCTACCGTTGTGGTCTTCAGGAATCATGATGTCAATAAATGTTAGTCAATCTTCATTTCCAGTAATTCAAGCAAGCACCATGGATAGACACATGGGATCAAGCTTCCAAATTCCAGCAGGGTCCTTTGCTTTCTTCACGATCGCGGTACTAGCCCTTTGGGTCGTTCTATACGACCGTGCAATACTCCCATTTGCATCAAAGATTAGGGGAAAGCCAGTCCACATTGGTGTCAAGTTAAGAATGGGAATTGGTCTTGTTATCTCCACTATGGCAGTGGTTGTTTCTGCTATCGTAGAACACGCTAGAAGAAAACAAGCAATTAAACAAGGATTAGCAAACAATCCACAAGCGGTGGTTGCAATGTCAGCAATGTGGTTGATCCCACAATACTGCTTACATGGATTAGCCGAAGCTTTTAGTGCAATTGGGCAAAATGAGTTTTACTACTCAGAGTTCCCCAAAAGCATGTCAAGCATTGCAGCATCTCTATTCTTGTTGGGAATGGCTTTCGCTAATCTATTGGCTAGTCTTATACTAAGCACAGTTGAAAACGTCACTAAAGACGGTGATAAGGAAGGTTGGATCGCTACTAACATTAACCAAGGGCGGTACGATAGTTACTATTGGGTTCTTGCCATAATGAGCTTTGTGAATTTGTTTTACTATCTGTTCTGTAGTTGGGCTTATGGTCCTTGTGCTGACGAAATGGTGAAAAACGACACTAAGACTAGTAGTAGTAAGGACCCGAGTGAAGAGTTAAGAAGAGCGCGATCTGTGGCTGATGAAAGAACAAGTCTTTTCTCTAGTTTGCCATCATAATCAACTTCTTGCAAATATTAGATGTTATTTAAGACAGGTTCATATTATTATTTGAATATGAGATATCTCTAATTTGAAAATGTTCAATGTAAAACCCAAATGAAAAAAGAAAAAAAACGAGCGTTGGTGAATCAAGAAACTGATCCAATGGCTCGACGTGGGGTGTTGTTTAGTTCGGTTTGGTTTGATGTGTGATGATAGACGAGAAGAACAATCGTTTGTGTCGATAGATTAGGTTTTCGTCTAGTTTTGTATTATGGATGTGAACTTGAATATATACTTGTAACATAAATATTAAGTGTGTTTAAGGTTTTTATTTGTACCTTGTTCATGATGTTTGAAGTTGCAAATATAGTAGTAGTTGTATTCTTAGATTGTATCATAGTATCTTATTCATAATGATTAAACAAAAAAAACCAAAAATGTTGGAAGAAATTGTTGGAATTAGAAAACTATGACAATCATGTTTTTACACTAATATCAAGTATACACATATGCGGAAGCGTAGGATCAAGTATAACATATAAATAATTAACATAAACATAAATAGGAACGTACCTCTTGATTCAAGATAATCAAGAATCACTTCAACAAGTATGGAATGAATATGAATATGGATCAATGATAGACCCCTTACCGTTTTGTTTATCGATCCCTTGATAACAACAATAGTGTGTTGTTACCTCGTTCTTGTACACACAAATTAAACCGTATTAAGGTTATGCAAGTAAAACACAAGAAAGATTTTGACAATCAAAATTTTTGATCCACAAACCCTAAAGGGTGTTGTACGATCGGTTATACCAAGACAAAAGAGAAGAAAAGCTTTTAGGGATAATTGTGTGTATAAAAGATTAGCCAAAACAATTACCCTAGGTTTGTTTATATAGTGTTTAGAAACCTTTGGGAACAAGTAAGGCAATGGGTTGCCCCATAACCCTATTCGGCCGATCCATAACCCAAAGAGGGTTCTAGATCTTTTCCTTGTTTCCTAAACACAACTTTCCTTATCTTCGTCTAACGGTCGTTAGTCATTTAACGGAAAACACTAACGGTCGTTAAGTTCTCGTGTTAATAATAAATATATAAAATACATTTATTATTATTCCTTAATACTCATTTGTAATGTGTGCAATCCCGAGGTCTCGGGTTCGATACTAGACATTTACATATTAATTATTTAACCATTTCTAACAACTCCCACTTGGTTAACTATTAATAGTAAAATGACATTGGTTGGCGTCTTGCAACACTCCAATGCCCCTAGTTCAACTCGAGGTAGATTTCCTGGAAAATCTTTAATGATTCATCATTATTATTATCCTTTTGTTACTAATACTCTATTAATAAAGAAATGGATCTAAGTCACTCTTTATTAATGTTTCTGTTTCTCGTTGTTAATGATTGAACAAAATTACCAAAACATCTGAACGTATTCCAGATAGACTTTGGGCGTGGCCACGCAAACATTTTGTCAACCCTACGAGGGGCCCAGCAGTATTATTCTTCAAAACAAATTTGAAGGAACAAATTCTTTCTTGACTACAAGAATAACCCATGGACTTTGTAACACTTCTGAAAACAACCCTTATGACTCCCAGTTATGGTAAGCGGTAGATTGCTTTACAAAAATGCACTACATCCATGACTCTTATCTGGTATCTCAAGTCTGAGGATAACTATTTCATGAATTACTTGCTGACAAGATCCATAAGTAATTTCATGCTTAGTTGGGATAAGTCCTATACTCTATTCATAGAATATCATGTGAAATTGGTATGGCTACGCATCAATATACTTTCAAGTATATTCTAACCAACATTCACATTTGTCTTAATTTAATGATATTCCCATATCATTAACCGACAATAGACACATTTAGAATAATAAATTTATTCAAGGATATAAACATGCAAAAACAGGATATATGTATATTTCAACAAGACAATATAAATAAACATAAACAATACTTTATTTCATTAAATCAATAATTGTCTATTACATCCTTTATCCAAATACTAATCACAAATGGGCATGAAACTTTCAGCCTTACGAAGACCTATTCCTTCAGCTAACTTATAAAGCTTAGTGCCAGGAAGAGCTTTCGTCAATTGGTCTGCCAAGTTATCATCTGTGTGAACTTTGAGTACTTCGATCTGCCCAATCTCTACTTGCTCTCGCACATAGTGATATTTGATCGGATAATGTCTGGTGCCTTTCATGATTCCAGGTTCATTGGCAAATGTAATTGCAGCTGAATTGTCACAATACATTTTAATAGGTCGTTGAATCGAAGGCATAACTCCAAGCCTTGATACAAACTTCCTAATCCAAACGGCTTCCATTGCAGCATCTGATGCAGCTATGTACTCACTTTCTGCTGCAGACATCGCTAATGTACTCTGCTTCTTGCTCCTCCAATCCACAGCTCCTCCATTAATGACAAAGACGTATCCAGTCTGAGACTTCATATCATCTTTATCACCTTTCCATGAAGCATCGCAGTAACCTGTAACATCAAGTTCTGCTTGTGGATCACCCCCATAAACTAAGAACATATCTTTAGTAGCCCTAAGGTACTTAAGAATATTCTTAACAGCAGTCCAGTGAGCTTCACCAGAATTCTGCTGATATCGACTGGTTAAGTTCTGAGCAAACGCCACATCTGGCCTTGTACTTTTAACCGCATACATAATAGATCCTACAGCCGAAGCATAAGGAACTTTTGCCATGCGTCTCACCTCTTCAGGTGTTGAAGCACAAACTTTCTTGCTCAAGCCATGTTGTTCTTGCATCGGCAAATATCCCTTCTTGGAATTTTGCATATTGAATCTCTTCAATATTTTATCGATGTAAGCACTTTGGCTTAATCCAATTAATCGCTGAGATCTATCTCTATATATCTTAATTCCCAGAATGAAAGCAGCTTCCCCTAAATCTTTCATAGAAAAACACTTTCCAAGATATGCCTTGACTTCATGCAAACTTGGAATGTCTTTTCCCATGATCAATATGTCATCGACATATAATATAAGGAAAATTACTTCACTCCCACTAGCTTTGTGGTATACACATGGCTCATCAAGATTTTGAGTAAAACCAAACCTTTTAATTTCACTATCAAACCTCTTGTTCCATTGTCGTGATGCTTGCTTCAATCCATAAATGGATCTTTGAAGTTTGCACACACGATTTGGAAACTTTGGATTCACAAACCCCTCAGGCTGCGCCATATAGATGTCTTCATCTAGGCGACCATTTAAGAAGGCGGTTTTGACATCCATTTGCCAAATCTCATAGTCATAGTATGCAGCTTTGGCTATGAGAATCCTAATAGCCCTTATGTCAGCTACAGGAGAAAAGGTCTCCTCGTAGTCAACACCATACATTTGAGTAAAGCCTTTAGCTACCAAACGGGCTTTATAGGTGTGTACATTGCCATCCATGTCAGTTTTCTTCTTGAAGAGCCATTTACTCCCAACTACCTTGGCATTAGGAGGAAGGTCTACTTCAATCCAGACTTCATTGTCTCTCATGGATTGCATTTCCCCATTCATAGCAACTACCCATTTTTCCTTTTCAGGACTACTAATGGCAGCTTTATAACTAGGCGGTTCATCAAGATCCCCTTGTATATATTCCTCACATTCTACGTTAAGACATAGACGTTCAGGAGCTTTTACAGTCCTTACGGATCTGCGAATGGGAACCACTTCAACTTCTGGTGGAGGACCCAGACTATCTGGTTCTTCAGGAAGTTGGCTAGTGTTTTCAGAAGGTAATGCATCATCTTGATCTTCTACCAGATCATATATCCTCCCACTTAATTCTTGAGATATGAGATCCTTTTCCAAGAACTCTCCATACCTAGCAACGAATACTTTGTTCTCAGGAGGATAATAAAAGTAGTAACCCATTGTTTCCTTTGGGTATCCTACGAAGATGCACTTTACAGATCTTTGTTGGAGCTTGTCGCCTGAGTCACGTTTAACGTACGCCTCGCAACCCCAGACCTTAAGATAAGACAAGTTAGGAGCTTTTCCAGTCCATAACTCATATGGTGTCTTATCTACCTTCTTTGTGGGAACCATATTAAGAATGCGAACAGCAGACTCCAAGGCATAATCCCAGAATGAGAAGGGAAGAGTTGTTAGATTAAACATAGATCGTATCATATCTTGCAATGTACGATTTCTTCTCTCAGATACACCATTTTGTTGTGGCGTATATGGAGAAGTAAGGTGCTGGACAATTCCTTCCTTAGCTAGATAATCCACAAACTCTTGACTCAGGTATTCACCACCTCTATCGGATCGAAGAGCTTTAATCTTCTTTCCAAGTTGCAACTCTACTTCAGCTTTAAACACTTTGAATGTTTCAAACACCTCATGTTTATGTTTAAGTAAATAAACATAACCATAACGGCTGAAATCATCCGTAAATGTTAAGAAGTAGCTAGTACCTCTCCTTGACACATGTCTAAGTGGTCCACACACATCTGTGTGAATAAGACCAAGTAGATCAGTCGCCCTTTCAATCCTATTATTAAAGGGTTTCTTTGTCATCTTCCCACTAATACAAGACTCGCACTTATCAAATGATTCATCATTGATCTTTTCTAAAAGCCCATCTTGTTGCAGCTTTTTCATGCGATCCTTGCTTATGTGAGCAAGTCGACAATGCCAAAGATAAGACGAATCCAGACCATTCTTGATTCTCTTATTGTTGATGCTATACATCGAATCATTTTTAACAAAAGCATTATCATTATCATTCATATCAAGTTCATAAATACCATTCACAGCAATAGCTTTAAAATAAAATACACCATTTAAAGAAACAGAAATTCCATTGCTATTAATAGTATGTTCAAAACCAAGGTTCAACAAACATGAAAATGAAATAACACCTCTAACAATTTTTGACGGTGCATAATGACAATTATTCAAAGATAGTACTAAGCCCGAAGGCAACACTAAATCAAATATGCCTATAGCTTCAACTTCTGCATGTGCTCCATTACCCACGTGCAAGAATTGTTGTCCATAAGCCAGCTTTCTCTCAACTCTAAACCCCTGCATAGTATTGCAAATATGAATACCACATCCCGTATCATATACCCAGGAATTTAACTTATGAGTTAGAGTAAATAATTCGATCATAAAGAACGCACCTGAAGAGCTGGGTTTACCAGCTTTATTCTTTTGCTTCTTTTGTCGCAAGTCATTGATGTAGAGTGGACAGTTCCTCTTCCAGTGCCCTACTTCATGACAGTGGTGACAAGCCTGATCCTTCTTTCCTGGAGGACTCACCTTGTTCTTCTTGGGCTGGTGATGATTCACCTTAGGATCTGGTTGATAGGCCATGACCTGCTTGCCTTTATCAACTTTACCCTTACCCTTGTTCACATGCGATTTTTTCTGGATCCTACCTCCTTGAATTGCCAACACTTGAGGAGTAGGTGCCTTGCCCTTAGATGGTAGACCCTTCTCATAGTCAACAAGCAATGCGAGTAACTCTGAGACTGTCTTCCCCGAGCAGTGCATGTTGAAATTCTGAACAAAACCACTAAAGTCCTTGTTAAGGGACCTATTGATCAAGTTCACTTGCACATTCTCAGGGTAACCAAAGCCGATCCTGTGTAGATGGTCGAATAAATCTTGCATCTCCAACACATAATCTTCTACTGGTTTACCATCACCATGTCTGCAGCTGTGTAGTTTGTCAAGAGACTCATACAATTCAACTGCAGGTGTCTTTTCATAAGACTTTTTGAGCACCTCAAGCATATCATATGGAAAGTGAAACTCAAACTTCTTTTGCATCACAGAATCCATACTTTGGAGCATTAAGCACGCAACTTCATTGTACTTTTTATACTCTGCTCTCCACTCTGCTTTAGCCTCATCAGTGGCTGTAGCAGCAGGCTCATTTGGGCAAGGAGTAGTCAAATAATTGAGCTTATCGGTCGCTCTCAAAACAATTCTGAGCGACCTATGCCAATCATTGAAATTCTTTCCAGTCAATTTGGCCCTTTCAAGATGACTCTTGAAAGCAGCAAACACGGAGTTATCGGGTTGAGCCATTCTACAGAAAATAGAAAAGTTCAAACATTAGTATTTTCGATAATACTTATTTTCAAGCAAATATAATACCCATGGATATATTCATATAACCAACTTAATTTCCTTGAAAATCTAGGATCCAACTTTACATAGTTCCACTACATCAGTTGATCTGCTAGTAGTGGAAGTACAAAAGATGGTAATCTGTCGTACAATAATTGGCAAACAAGTTTTTCCAATTCCTAGATCATTTATGGGATTTACTACATATTGATTCATCAATATGTCACGTAAGCATGTTTATCCCATCTCATGCCTTAAGTTCTAGGTCTCACGCATCAACTTAATTAAGTCGTCTAACTTAGAAACTGTGAATTATCCATGATTTTATTACACTCAGTTGATCTGCTGGCAATAAAAGCATGTAATTCACCTCGTCATTAATTTTGGTCCAGGTCTCACGCATACCCAAAATTAAGTTCAAGTGTTCCTTATAGTTAGATGGCATGTAACTTAAATTTTAGGGTATTTAGTTTTTGATGTGACAAAAACATGTACAAAGATGCATGCACTCATCTTTGTATCATTAGTTTTCAAAACAATTTTTATTTACCAATTAGTTAAGAGTAAATCAAAAAACTATGTACTTGAGGTATTGGGTTCACCAATTAAAGAAGTACCAACAATTATCGCCCACATATCCTACTACTTACATGTTATTCGGATATTTGCCACAAAAGTGGCGCGTGAAATTGAGGTAAATCACCCTTAAGATGACAGTGTACGTAAATAGTGATATAGGTAAGTCGCAGTTGACGCACAAGCGGGCCCGGAGAGCCGGTAGGAGCGAATCTCTTAAAAACCCCTCTCCAGATAAACCCACCACACAGTTTGTCAACTTTGGTCCGCCTTTTACACACTATTGTACAAAAACATCAATCAAGCAAAAGTTTTATGATCTTAGTCTTAAAATTAAGTGACAAAGTATAGATCTTGCTAGTCTCGCCTGGGAGCTGATTACCGTGCGAATCGGACCACTATCGGCACATAAGACACCGCAAGATCAATACTTTATTACTTTATGTTTCACCATTATTAGTCCAATTTAATTTTTCTTTGAAAATTACCCTTTTATTGCTTACTTTAACATATCACATATAAAAAAAACAATAAACAAGTAATTAAAAGAAAACATACAATCAACTAATAATAAAACAATTAATTGTTAGTGAAACATATAGCCACATGCAACCTTTTAAACAAATCCTATTAATAATCTATATGTGAATTATTATGTATAGAATTAATAAAACTCCCATTGGTTTTCGAGCTCATTGTACCCAATGGACCACAGTCGCCAACAATTGGCCGCGTAAGTTTTAATAATAATATACCACGTTGCACATAACCGATTCATTAATTTAATATATATTAGGTCTTCCCTAATTTTAGATTTATCTAAACATGTGTAAACAATTAAACAATTTAATTCAAGTAATTATCCGTGACTAATATGCATATTTTGTCACGGATTCATGCATATCACATAGCACTTAGGTCACAAGATTCATAACACAACAACTTGTTAAAGACCTAGGGTTTCTAATTAATTACAATTAATTATGAAAACCACAAACCCTAATTAGGGTTTATGGATCAATCGACACCCCCCTAAATTAGGGTTAGGGTTCGATTATTTTATTAAAAAACAAATTTTTAATAATTAAACCCCTAGATAATTAAACATGTATGATCTAAACAATTTAAAGATACGTTTTTTTATTGTTTAAGTAATTAATTACATGTTATACATGGCTCGTGATGCCACTGTTGGAATTAGAAAACTATGACAATCATGTTTTTACACTAATATCAAGTATACACATATGCGGAAGCGTAGGATCAAGTATAACATATAAATAATTAACATAAACATAAATAGGAACGTACCTCTTGATTCAAGATAATCAAGAATCACTTCAACAAGTATGGAATGAATATGAATATGGATCAATGATAGACCCCTTACCGTTTTGTTTATCGATCCCTTGATAACAACAATAGTGTGTTGTTACCTCGTTCTTGTACACACAAATTAAACCGTATTAAGGTTATGCAAGTAAAACACAAGAAAGATTTTGACAATCAAAATTTTTGATCAACAAACCCTAAAGGGTGTTGTACGATCGGTTATACCAAGACAAAAGAGAAGAAAAGCTTTTAGGGATAATTGTGTGCACAAAAGATTAGCCAAAACAATTACCCTAGGTTTGTTTATATAGTGTTTAGAAACCTTTGGGAACAAGTAAGGCAATGGGTTGCCCCATAACCCTATTCGGCCGATCCATAACCCAAAGAGGGTTCTAGATCTTTTCCTTGTTTCCTAAACACAACTTTCCTTATCTTCGTCTAACGGTCGTTAGTCATTTAACGGAAAACACTAACGGTCGTTAAGTTCTCGTGTTAATAATAAATATATAAAATACATTTATTATTATTCCTTAATACTCATTTGTAATGTGTGCAATCCCGAGGTCTCGGGTTCGATACTAGACATTTACATATTAATTATTTAACCATTTCTAACAGAAATATACTCCTGTGACAAAAAAACACATGAAAAATTACTACACTTTATCTTTATTACTTTTTGCAGAATGATAATTTTACCTTTAACTAATTAATTAATTCATCCTTTAAAGTTTGTAATACTAACCTCAGATGAGGGTAATATGGTAAATTATATTTCTACTTTTAATAGTGGATAATAAATTTGAGACAACTTAAAAATAAAAATGGACAATAAATTTGATACGGAATGAATAATAGTTTTCCTTTTGATGAAAAGAGATATAATAATTGGTTTGTAATAATTTTAAGGTATACAAAAAACCATATAATATTGAACAGAAACATAAAAACAATTATCCAAACCATGTCCAAAAATTGTGGGTTTGACAGAAAGGCATGGCTCTTTATGTGAAAGACAGTGCATCAAGCTAAAATTGTTCCCCCTAAATTTAGGATTTAACAACTGTAAATAGCCTTTGGGTTTTAATGTTGGTCTTTATTCACTGAATTCATGTTCTTTAATTATTAATTTTGCAAAGGGATTGTATAGTGTTAAGTTAGATATTTGATTGGTGTAATGAATTTACCTTAGCTTAAGAATTACTCCATTACAACAGATTTTTATCCCAATTTTTGGCTACCCATATTATAAAGTACTTCTTTTCCCTAGTCTCTTGTATTGAAATTTTGTTGCGAAAATAGGGTTATTTTCTTAACGCCAGCTAATTATCTCACAATATTTACAAATCTATCTAAAGCAATACTTGAACTTACAATCATGAAATACCATTGAGCCCTTTGGTTTTGCTGTGTAAAATACCTGAAATCTTTCTATATAAATACAACTGATATTAGATAATGAGCTAGCTAAATATAGAGCTGATATCAACTGGTAACTGAAATAATGAGTAGAAGCTAAAATCCATTTTATGCCATGATAATAAATAAATAATTGTGAATAATTCCCTAATATGAGGAATACTTTAACCCCACTTTCTTCTTGTCTCAAATAACAACAAAAATACATTCATAAGTTTAATGTGCCACACTTGAAAAAAAGCATGATTTTTTTCTTTCTTTTTTTAGCTTCTTAGACGAGCTAAAGGTCATATATGATTTAAAACCTCTAAATGGCCAAAGTTCTAAACACTTCAACAACTTCACTAAATAGTTCTTATATGAAAAAGTTGGAATCATGAAGTATGTTTTGTAAGAACTCATTTAGTCGTATACATTTGTAATAAAAGGGATTGTTCTTTTAGTTTATTTTCTTTTTGGTAGCTTTTTAGACGAGCTAAGAGCCACATGTGATTTAAAGTTCGAAACACTTCAACAGCTTCACTATATGTTTTTTATATTAACGATAGTTGAATGCGTATAGAACATATAAATTTCTTTGTTTTCGTCACATAAAAAAGTTTGACAAAAGTTGGAAAGTTTAAGGTGTGTGTTGTAAGAAATCATCTGTTCATATGATATTACAGGACATACACTTTGTATGATCATTGTATTTAAAGCATAAGTACCCTTTAATATATCATTTAAACAACTGTTAACCAGATAGTTTTGACACATGGAGTGAACTTTAGAGAACTATAGACTAATACACAATGGAAAAAACAGTTTAATACAACCCAAATGACGATCACAATATCAATATATATATATTTTTAGTAACATCACATGCCGCCCAAATATATTTATAAACACACGACATTCTAGTGCTGAGAAAAGAGGTCGTGTAGTCTCAGACTCTCAGTGGCAAACAAGAGCCGAGAGTCATCAGGTTCATTTTATAAAAAGTACTGAAAATCGTAACTCAAAAATTAAGAACCGGGTTCATTTTAGAAAAATTGATATATTTGACGTAATTTTACATTACGCAAGAAAAATCCGTATGGGAAACCCCCCTCGGTCCGCCCCTTTGTAGTCGCAAAGTCATACATTAATGTCATGTTTCTTTAGGTAGGCATACGTTTAGTCAAGC
This sequence comes from Artemisia tridentata subsp. tridentata, assembly GCA_021014915.2. NCBI lineage: Eukaryota > Viridiplantae > Streptophyta > Magnoliopsida > Asterales > Asteraceae > Artemisia > Artemisia tridentata. Next base: position 23,948,807 of record CP139504.1, read on the forward strand.
TAATAGTTTCTCATAATTCTAATATGAACGACATATAAAAACAGTGCAGATACTCTATAGCCTGGCGTTATCAAGATGGTTCACTTTAGGTATGAATGAAATTCTATAAGCATTTTACTGTTCTTATTACCTTTTACAGCTTAAAAGATAAATTATACGTATAGATTTATACCCGGTTGCACTCTACACACAATGGACGAAATCACGAAGTTTACTGATAACAGAATACGAACATCTATGCAGCATCTTATAAACAATGAAGCACTTGGTTTATTGTCCTTCAGCAGCCAACTTCGTCTTCAACTCCTTTTTGTTCACCTGAATTTACACAGAAGTTGATTCATTAAGTTTCCGCTGTAGATGAAAGATGGGTTATATTCACAGAATTGATCCAAACAATCTCCAATCTGTTAGTAGCTATGAGGAGGAATATGCCATTCCTTGTTAATAAAATCTATGTTATACATCTCATATGACGCAAAAACCATTTTATCGAAAACTGAAATACTAATGCAAGCTAACAAAACAGTGTATTATTACCTTTCCCATGGCATTACGAGGCAGTGACTCCCATATAAATAAGCGGGTTGGTAGCTGAAAACAGTAAACACAAGATCAGTAACTTTATATATGCTCGTAATAATGAGAAAAAATCTCATCTAAGATGAAACATATACGAATGGTCTTCATAACATAGAGTATCAATTGTTGATAAATTAATATGAAGATCAACTTGATAAAGGGCGACCTTGTATGGTGCGAGTTTCTGTTTAGCCATTGAGCAGAGTTCATCGAGAGTTAAAGCAGGCTTCAATTCATTGTCACGAGCCTTTTTAATCTCTATGTCGGGCACAACTATTGCAGTCACTGCTTCTCCATAAGCTTTATCTGGTAACCCCAAAACACAACATTCTGAAACGGCTGGATGCTGTACAATAATCAAGCATATTGATTTATTATGTAAATGCATTTCCAATTTTCATCACCTATTTGACGGATACAAGAAATAACTTACCTCTAAAAGAATTGCCTCGATTTCTAATGCTGACAACTTGTATCCACCAACCTTCATTATGTCAGCATTAGTACCTGATTGGAGGACATGCAAGTGTCAATATGCTTTGACTGATAAAAAGCAAAAAATATTACAGAAGAAGAGTAATTGGATCTTACGTCCCAAAATTACATAATATCCATCTTCATCCACTTTAACAGCATCACCAGTCTTGAAATAGCCACCCTCTATAAATGAATCCTTGGTTACCTAACATTTTTTATTATTCAATATTAGACAACAAAATATGTGACATGATATCAAAGTTTCGTCATCTACATAAAATAAATCTGATAGAACAATATATATAAGTACCTCAGGACGTTTCCAGTATTCCTTAAACATTGAAGGACTTTTGACACAAAGCTCACCAACCCCCTCATTACTATCGTCATCTGCAAGAATCTTGACCTATTACCAACAATAAAACTTATAGTCAAGTTCCATATTACAAGTGATAAAAGAAACATATAGTCATTTTGAGACTGAAATTCTTTGCTAACCTGCACACCTGGAAAGGGTTTGCCAACAGTACCTCCTTTTCGTAATCCATTTAACGGATTCGAAAGTGCCATGACAAACTAAAAAAATGAACCACAATCATTTAAAAGATGACCCACATGTAGTCTATTCATGTTGGAAGATTTTTAGAATTTTTTACTACCTCTGTCATGCCGTATCGTTCCAATAGTCGATGTCCTGTGATCGCTTCCCATTGTTGCATGACGGGCAATGGTAGAGCCGATGATCCACACATCTGGAAATATAAACATTTCATATATTAGAAGTCAATAACTCAACATGGGTCAGTAGGTCCTTATCTATATATATATGTTAAAGCATATAACGACAAAAGGTTTTTGATAATCACCATTAGACGCAGTTGTCTTCCAGCTGAAGCAGAAGCTGCTTGTAAGTCTGGATCCATAGCTTCATAGCCTTGTATCAGCCTGGTATACATGGTCGGAACCTAAAAAAATGAGACAAGAATATGAATATCAGATACTATAAGAACACAAAACTTGAATTCTAAAATTTCAGAGGAGTTTATGTACGTATCATACCCCAGTGAATACAGTTATCGCGTCATCAAGCTTAGTCCCATCTTTTGGATATGATTCACGCCATCTTTGCCAGATACCCCTCACACTAAACTTTGGCATGAATTCAACCTTCAATAACATACATATAAAACCTTAAAACTTTTGTTGCAAATAGAACTTGATTCAACTGTCAATAATGTAAACGTAGTCACTAACCATGGAACCCGCATAAAGAGGAGCAAACAATGCGTTGAAGAACCCATGAACATGTATCGAAGAAGTTAAGGATCAACACAGAAATGTGAGAAATTCTAACTTCATACGTAATAAAAACAGCATGAAGAACAAAATATTTTAACATTTAGTTTGTGGATATGGTGTAAAGGCAGGCAATGCAGAAAACAATCGCTTGATGTGTATCCCCAAGCTGTTGACAACGTTTTCACCTGAAGTTTAGACAAAAAACAGCAATGTGAAAACCATCAGCATTCTTTTTACGCTCTCAATGGTACAAGCCGACACGAACCTGTGCTAAAATGCTACTATGTGTGTGAACAACTCCTTTAGGTTTCCCAGTTGTACCACTAGTATACAAAATCAATGCTGGGTCATAATCTGTGTGACAAAAACAACAGATACATGAACTCGATACCCTAGTAGTATATAATATAAGGAGTTACTTATATATGATAGAATGAATAAACACCTTCAACTTTATTCAAGAACTGAATCTCCTTCAAATGTACACCATCGATAACATCACCACTAGGAACATCATCTATCAGAGAAAATCCAGCTGCAGTTTTGGCTGCAATGTCTTGCATAAGCTCACTGTGATCTTCAGTGCTTAAAATCATCGATACATCCTATAAACAGGATATTAATTATAAAATGAAGAAAAAAATTGTCACAGGATATAAGGTAGGAAACCAAGAAAACACCAGGAAGGTACCGCATCAGTCATGACATGTAATAGCTCAGCTTCTGGATAACTGAGTGCAAGTGGAACTGCTACACCTCCGCTTAACCATATTGCAAGTACACTGGCTACAAATTCAGCCGATGGTTTAGCCACGACACCTATTCTAGCACCATTCAGACTCTTGTTATCCGTGGTCCTGTTAACCTACAAAACGGATAATTCTTGGTTGCTTAGATAGCAGTAAAATATGGTTTATAAGTATTTGCATATGTGATGCATGTTTAACTTACAGTTTTATGGTCATGACTCGATAACAGAAGTGATATTTTCGAAGCAGAAGAAACTAGATGTTTGTAGCCATATCTTTTGTCATCAGCTTTGAGAGCAACACTCTCATGGGATGCAGAACCATGACTTGCTATCGCTTTCACGACCTCCATGAATGTTTTACAACCTGAAGCTGTGAAGTTACACCAAAGTTAAATAGAAGAAAGTATAATAAGAAATGCATATATTTCTATGGCATCGAGGTCACAAAATTTTGTTATATACAGTTTGCAAGTGTGTATTCGGATCATGCAACTATTACAATGATGTGTAAGCATGAACTTGCAACATTACATTCCAATTGACTATCATGCCCAGGCCTTGTTAGTGCTCAATAAGCATCATAATCGTCAAAATCTTTGCTCAGGTCATAAAAAAAGAGGCCTTGCTGAACAGACTTATTATGTGCTTCACATTGTGTAATGGTCACGGTCTCCATTAGAGTCTTGATTGGAGATCATCTTATTAAAAATTAAACAAAAAGAACCTTAAAGTATCATACAAAAGCTTAATCTTACATAGTATTAAACCTCGAACTAATCGTTTATTCCGTGTATCAAACTACATATTGGTACAGAACACATTCACATTGTCCTTTCACAAAAATCAACAGCAAATTTCTGTGATTCAACAATCAACATGAGAATTACCCTCGGGTAGAGGTGTGACTGTCTACATCATACCTCCCCGGCGGGATTGGGTATGTTAATGTTGATGTATAATTAAACATGAGAATACTCGTAATATATGTCAATTTTAAAATTATAGTTTAATACTAGTTTAAAAGTGAGTGATCATTTGCTTCTTCCATAAATGTCGCCATTCAAACATACAAAAACACGCATGATCATTAACATAGAATCACTCATCCTCAAAGAAAACAACATCCAATCCATTGATCACACCTAGTTCAAACTACACAATCATCCAAACACTCATAATTTCACTCCATAAAATCAAGCATTTCAACAACACCTATACTCAAATCACTAACAGATTACATTTCCAGAAACCGTTAAATCATTAAACAAACACAAGAAACATAAAAATTAACGATCTTTATCAAAAACTCATGATCAAAGAGCAATCATTTTAACAGACACATAGACTGCAACTACTACAAATGTAACAGTGTCACATAAAAAACAACGTTTTACAAAATTTTAACAAACTACACTTCCAACAACCAACAAAATCATTCAAGAAACGTAAAAAGGAACGAACATTAACAAAATTATGACTAAAAAAAACTGATGAAACTTACAAGAAAAGTGACGAGATTGAGAGAAAGTGCTAGAACGGAAGTGGGTGAACAAGTGGTTGAATCTGTTTTTGTAGCAGTTATTGCTATGATGAAGAAATATGGTGGTAATAAATGTGGAGCATTTGTTCATTGCTATTATTGGTGTTATATTTATAGCTGTCAACTAACTGCCAATTAATTAATTACTATTTGATTTGAGTTACCAAAGATGATTTTGCCACGTTTCCTTCATTTCATTTCATCGGAGGAGACAGGTTGGAATTAGAAACGCAACGATGAGATGAAACCAAATACGAGGGGGAGCTCATTTCGTATGGGCTTTTGCGTGTGCCTAACAGGCTAACACTGGTCTACAAATTTAACTTTTGGACAAAAAGTGTCTTTTCCCTAGAGTCCATCTCATTCATCAGGCAACTTTCCAGGACCTATGCCGATGACATGGCATTTGTTCCCTTTTCTTTGCCGCGAACACTAGCATTCTTTATCGGGTTAATGTGATCCGATAAGAATTAGTCGGGTCGGGTTAATCAAGTTTTAGAGAAGAGGAATTTACCAGTACCTGACCACTAGCACGAACTTGCAACATTACACTCGAATTCACTATAATGGCCATGCCTTATTAGTGCTCGATAAGCCTCTTGATGGTCAAAATCTTTGTTCAGGTCAAAAGAGGCCTTGTTAGACAGATTTCTTATGTGTTTGACATTGTTTAATGATTAATGTCTTCATCAGAGTCCTAAATCTTAATCCGAGAGATCTCTACTAAAAAGTTAAATAAGAAAACCTCAGAATATCATACAAAATCATAATGCTACTTAGAATCAAACTCGAAACAATTGTTAATTCCCTGTATTGAGCTATACATTGGTACAGAACACACATTCACATTTTCTTTATACAAAAATCACCATAATTCAACATCCATGTCAATTTCAAAGTCTATTATAATATTCCAAGAGGCGTTACTCATAACTTGTCAAATTGCATGTACATAACTCCATAAGTCCCGCTATTGAAACATACTAAGCACACATGAGCGTCTACATCTATAAACTCAATCAAGAATCAATTAAGAATATATAAGAATTATACATTTTAGTCTACTACTCAAAAAATGGCTGATCATGTGCATTTATAGCCTCGATCAATGCCATCACTTAAACACACTTGATCATTCACATACCAATCAGTCACACAACCACAACAATCCCAAATGATACTTCAAACCATACTAGTGTCACAATCAATGACGGAACCATGGATTTTTGTGACGTAGTGTTAATTTTGTTACAAAACCTCGATTTTTTATAAATGCACCTAGCCCCAAAAAAAAAATTATTATATGTAGTCTCGTTTGGTTTTCCCTAAATGCACCCGGAGACTTTGTGTTCCGGTTCCGTCCCTTGTCACATTTCAACAAACATATAAACTACAACTACAAATGTAACCTTAAAACCCAAAACAAACTACACTTCCAATAACCAACAAAATCATTCAAGAAACATAAAAAAGCAACGATCTTTATAAGAAAAAACTGAGGAAACTTACAAGAAAAGTGACGAGAAGTGGTAGAATTGAAGTGGGTGAACAGGTAGTTGAATCTGTTTTTGAAATAGTTATGGCTATGATGAAGAAAGATGGTTGTAATAAATGTGGATGAGCATTTGTTGTTCATGGCCGCTATTAGCGGTGATTGTATTTATACCTGTTGATCCAATTTAATTAGCATTTCATTTAAGTTACCAAACATGATTTTGCCACGTTTCTTTCATAGAGACAAGTTTTTAAGAAATTAGATACGGAAGAACATCCTTGTGGTGGTTTGTGCAAATGTAGTCCTTGAAACTTTTTTGTCGCGTGGACGGTCCTTAATGTTGTAAAAGAATAACACTTTTAGTCTTTTGTTTTAACTTCTGTTAAATCTCTCACATGCCTTGCACATGAGAGTATAATTGTTAATTTATTTTAAAAAATCCGTAAATTGTCAAATATAAGAATTAATAAAAAAAATTAAAAAAGAAAAAGAAAAATAGTACTACTCATATACTCTTTTTTATCAATTGTTCATCTTCACCGTAACAAATTGTGTTTTTTTATGAACCGTAAAATTTATTTGACCAAAACCAATGCTATAAAAAGCCATAAATACTTGCTACATAACAATGACCAAACATAAAAGGCCATCATAGAAAAATGCATATTACATTCTCAACTCCTACCATTGTATCATAAAAACAGTTGAAATGATAAATGTCCATATCCAATTGCTAGATCTTGTAAACAAGTTTTTGGAGCTAACTATGCTTGTATCACTCCAAGTTCTTCATGTTTTTATCCTTTCTACTACTATAGATCCAGTCACTCGAGATGCTAAGGTAAAGTTCTTATCAACTATGCTCGTTTGTTTCTTTTTTCACTCAAATAGTGGTGTGTTCCTTATGGTGCTGGTGAGAGAGAACAATTTGTGTCTGTATTTTTGTGTTTATGTGGAGTTAATGGCATCCACATTGCATACACCATTTTTGGGTTAAATAGAGTGACATATCACCATAATACTCTTTCACACAAAAACTCTACAACCCATTAAACTTATGGAAACCCCCCTATTATGTGGGGGCCGCCTACTTTTGGAGGAATGTACAACCCGATAAAGCAGACAGTACAAGCGGCGGCAGCAGGGGAAAAGTCAACACCCCCCTAAGGGGGGTCCGGATAAGATAGGCCTAAACTTATATACGAAAACTGAAATGCCATTTCACCATGTACTTTATTATTAAAATATAAAAATAAAGAGCTAATTCTTAAAATGGTATAAAAATTTAACTTTTTTCAAAAAAAGGTACAAAAATAATGCCCATTCCCAAAAAGGTCATGTGCGAATGTGCGACTCCACCAATATGTTGACACGTGTCCAGACAATAAGTACAACACCAATCATTTGCATGTACAATCGAATGTGCGAATGACGGCTGCCATTTGACTTTTTAAACAAATGTGCGAATGACGACAATTAGCCGCAATTCGCACATTAGCCACAATTCGCACATTAGCCGTTCGCACATTAGCCGCAATTCGCACACCGTCGTTCGCACATTTGTTTAAAAATGTCAAATGGCACGTGGGGTATAATGGTAGGGTGAAAGTACTTTATGTCTGGACACGTGTAAAAATATTTGTGGATTCGCACATTCACATATGACCTTTTTGGAAATGGGCATTATTTTTATATTTTTTTTTGAAAAAAGTTAAATTTTTATACCATTTTAAAAATTGGCTCAAAAATAAATTGCCTGCATCTCCACTATCTACACAAGTATGCCCTTTAATTGATTATTTAAGAGGTGCAAGGACACATAATATGTGTATGTGCAGAGACACACTCACTTTAAACGCTCGATCCCCACATTGGAGATGGCCTAATAAGAAAGGAAAGTAAAAAAGACAGTTATACCCTTATGTGCAAGGCATGTGAGGGATTTAATGGAAGCTAAAACAAAGGACTAAAGGTGTTATTCTTTTTCGACTTAAGGGCCATCCGTGCAACAAAAAAGTTTCAGGAACTACAGATGCAATTTTGGTCAAACCACAAGGACTATTGATGCGTGGTTTTGCGACCTTACAACAGGTTTTACCTCTCGAGGGATCTCAAGAGGCTTGCAATCCCCACCAGGCAGTGTACCTAACCGATGTAGTATAGTGTAGTGGCAAGTACCGGGGGATTGATCGTTCTCTAGGGGAATAGTGTCGTTAGGATTGAAAAACTACTCTAATAGGTCTAAAGGTGAGGGAAGATTCTTTTTGTATTTTTATATTTTTGTGAAAGCAAGTAAAATCTCGGGTTTGAAGGAGTGGGCGGAATTAGTTGCTAGTCAACTAACCCAAATAACTACAATTGCAAATAAAATAAAATAACTGAAAATAAAAAGGTTGTGGAACTTATATGGAGAGAAATGTGTTTACTTAGATTTCCTTACTCCCTAACTATCTTTTACCGGTTGATTAGTGTGTATTAATTGCGTGGATGACGGGTGTATTCCTTAATACCAATCGTGGGGTGGCGTACGTACTTCCCCAACTCTACAAGCTCCTACTTCACTCCTATGTCGAGCCGGCTAAGAAGCTCCTAACATGGGATCACTAGAATTCGCTCATGCATTAAATACAACCATAAAAACCTTAGTACGCATTGGTTCATGTTTCTTAAGACGTTCAAGCAAGTTACCGTATAGGAGGTTAGCCAGTTTTCTTAAGCCTAACATCGATAAACAATCATCCAATACAATTAATAACACACCAACAACCAATAATCAATAGTTAGGTTTCATTAGATCTAAGCAAACACAAGATAAATCTAGCCTAGCATGTTAAATAAAAGACAAGAACAAGATATAATCAAACAACACATAGACATATTGAATGATTAATTGATTACTTATCTTCAATTGAACATGGGAGATCCAAGGGTATAAAACCCTTAAAAATGGCAGAAAAATCGTCTTAGGGTTTCTCCTCACAAAGTTGCACACTAATGACTAAAAATTATGAAAATATATATAGGAAATCAGATCTGACGGCGTCACGTTATAGAGCTGACGCCGTCACCTCGCCGCGGTTAGGGTTTCTTGATGGCCTTCTTGACGCCGTCCCCCTTTAATCCTCCAAAATCCTCTCTGGCGCGTCAAGGGTTGACGCTGTCAGGCTTGGGCTTGACGCCGTCACAGGTACTATTCCAGCAGATTTAGAGACTTTGTCGTTTTCTTCACTTTTATGCTCCAAAAACGTCCAAAATGCTTCCTTTTCCAGATTTCTTCTCCAAAGTACCTAAAATGACAAAAGGAACGATTTAGGGCAATATTTGATCAAATAAATACGATTTAGGGCTTAAATGACCCCCTAAAAGCGGTACACTTTTCGCCTCATCAAATACCCTTACACTTGAGATTTGCTTGTCCTCAAGCAAATGCGCTTTTATTCTAATCAAAATACAAGTTAGGGGTCATTTAACGCTAATATAAAAGTAATTACAACAAATAGTCGTTCCACTTTAATCATAATAAGCACGGAGATTACACACTAGCACCTCACAAGTAGTGTTTAGATACTCACATCTCTCAGGTGTCATAAAAGTATATCTCATAAATGAAAATGAATAATATCTCTCACTACCTGTCATAGCAAATAGATTACCATAGGCTTGGGAAAGGATCGAAAACCTCCTTCACTAGGCGTAAGCACCTAAGATAAACTATCAAAGAGGGCTTTTACATGGGTTATAACGTTAGGTGTAGGGATATGATAAACACGGTTTTGTTAGATAAATGATATTTTACTGGTGGCGAGTTAAAGATCTTGATTAATTACATGTACAATATGGCGTTGCTAAGCCAAGACTAGACTCGACTTAAGCTAATGAAAGAAAATAACAAAAAGATAAAATAAACATAAAATGAAACGGGACGGTAGTCCGTATGTTTTTTATACTTTTTTTTTTTTTTTTTTTTTTTTTTGCATACACTCTTGCCCTACCATCCAAAATAATACATCGTAGGGGGGTTGTATCCCCCTTACACTTGAACTTTTACATAACTTTACAATTACTATTCTATCGACTCGAATTAAGATAATCAAAACACTTGGAGTACTTTTAAAATATTTAGCACATATGGGGGTAATAATGTTGTTCTTCCCCATTACTCCATTACACTAGTACTTTACCCATGAGTCCCAATCATCCCAAAACAATATGTACAAGGATATGACTCGACTTAGCAACCATGTAATCAATTAGATAATTAACTTGGGGTTTAAACAAATGTTGTCACAATAATGCACTAAAAATGAGTGCATACAAGGTAGGCTAAGGCGATTTGAGTGTACATTTAAGTGGGGTGTAAACAAATTCTTCCTTTAAGTAAAATGCTTAAAGTTAGAAACGAAAAGATAGGCTCTGAGGGGTGTACTAGGGGTATCGTGTACTAAAAATGAGTACAACGCAAAGGGTGTGGGAGAATTACTTGACCAATGTAGCCAATGTAATTATAACAAAAACACAGGTGTAAAACAATGGGTTAATCCTAATGCCTCTTATCATGTAGTAAATCTAACTACACGAATGTAGTCTCACTTGTGGCCTCGGAATGGTCCTAACGCAAGTTCTAGAATCTAAGTGCTACCGGTACACACATCATAGCATAAATGCTTTTCCTACCAATTCTAGGGGCGAACCTCACATATTTGGGGGTGGAAAATTTTTTAGTGGTACGGTTTTGTGCTAGTCATATAACTTCCTATCCGTGAGACGCTCATTAAAACCAAAGTTTCACTCCTATATGTTGTAAAAAAATTTAAATTTGGCACTAAAATTTCCTTAACAGGTATTTTTCTCAGTTTTATTACACATTTACCATTAAGCAAACGAAAAATCAAGCGTAATAGCATTCTCTAAGGTATCATCATTTACCCTCCCCTTACACTTAAGCTGAACATTGTCCCCAATGTTCATATAACAAGATGTAAAAGTAAATAAGGTAAAAGAATGAAAACAAATACTCCCCTGATTCGCTCGGTGGATAAAGGGGTAACATGGTTAGATCTTCTTCCAAGGTAATGTTGAAGCTTCAAGATTAAAGCAGCGCCAAAAGCTTGATTCCACATACATCTCCTTGTCCAAAATAACCTGTTAATCCTGAGAAAACAAACACGAAAACCTGCATAACATCGGCGGGATAAATCTGTATAAGGATATAATGCTTGTGGAATGATTATTTTGCAGATTCCTGGAGTTTATAAGTTAGAGATTTAATAACATTTTATGATTCCGGTAGAAAAACAAAACTTTCAAAAATTTCAGAAAATTAAAACCTGACGCCGTCAGGTTGTAAGGCCTGACGCCGTCAGAAATGATCTGACAGAATTCTCATGTTAAGTTTCCGGAAAATTTCTGGAAAAACCTATACCTTACTTCCTGGAATTCCTGCAAAATATCATTATGACTCGATACAAGCATTTGACTCAAACAAATACTAATATGTATGTTAATTTAATATTGTTACGATTCATGTTCATTTGTTCTAATAAACCGATTTGGATTTCCCTTACACTTAACTTTTGCAAAATACCTTTATATGTAGTTAAGACGAAGTTAAAAACAAGATAAAGCATTTTCACAATTTAGTTTCGAACATGAATCAATAATAATAAAAATTAAACATACATACGGAAGCAAATAAAATCAAACAAACAAATAAATAAACACACAAAGCAAATAAAGCTTGGGTTGCCTCCCAAGAAGCGCTTTTCTTTATTAACGAGTCTTGTAGCTAGACTCAAAGTCCTTTTAACCTATGTAAGTGAGATCGTCATCGAGGACATCTTTAGGGTTAAGCTTGGATTGAAGTTTTCTATTGGTCCGCATAGTACGATATATCTTTTCAAACCTCTCTCCATCCGGGTCATAGAATGTCATCTTAATATGCCATGACCCATCTCCATCTTTGGGTGGTTTGTCCCAATCCCACTTATGATCATTGTCTTCACATGTCCACCTATTCATCCCTAGGTTAATTGGCAAAACTCCTAGGAAATCAATCATCTTCCTAAAAACTAGAGGGTCTTCAAATGGATCCAATTCGGTGTCCCTAGCCAAGAGTTGTTCTACCGTATGTGTTCGGCTCACAAAGTCCTCTTCTAGGTAAAATGGGCTTTGGGGTCCTATGAAGTCTCCATCGATCCAGGGTCCATATCTAGATGGTCTCCTATTTAATTATAACCAATGGGGTGTTGGTTCCTCACTAGTATCATAGGCATGTTTCTTCACATCATAGACTGACCAAGTATCACCTTCTCCTACCGCTATCTTAGATTCCTTACAATCAATCATAGCACTAGCGGTCGCCAAAAATCCTCTACCTATCAACAAGGGGCATGTAGGGTCGCTAACCATATCAAGGACGTGGAAATCGGCTAAAATGGTTAGTTTTCCTATGTGTACTAACACGTCCTTGACTACTCAAACCGGGTAAGCAACACTTCCATCCGCTAAGCCTATTATTACCTCGGTTTTTTCAAGTTTCCCTAGTTTTAGAGAGGTGTAGAGAGGTAACGGAAGTAGGTTAAGGCTTGATCCAAGATCGGCTAATGTGTCATAAGCCTCCGAATTACCGATCTTGCAAGGTAGAACAAATAAGCCCGGATCATCTAACTTCTTAGGTAGTTTGTTTTGAACGAAGGCGATCCCTTTGTCACCTAACTCGAGCTTCTTCTCATATTTTTCTAAGAGGGCATTATAATAGGGGGCTCGTGCTAATACATCAATAACCGGACGTTCAAGGTGGAGCTCCTTGAATTCTTCGTCAAGGTTTTGAGTGGGAGGTGTTTCAACTATGTTGTTGACCAATTTAGTGTTGGATATCATAACTCCTTGGTCATTTTGAACGACTTGGGTTTGTTTGAAACACGAGCTCATGGAATTGACCGAATAATATTGTGGACAAGAACTAGGAGACGAAACCGATGAAATGGCGTTGACGTTTAGTTTCGGGTTCTTGACTGTGTTGCTAGGGAGTGCTCCTATTTCTCGGTCATTGAGGGCTTTCAACAAAGTGTCAATCTTATTGGTCATCTCGCTTTGTTTTTGTTTGAAATCGGCTTCAAACTTTGCTAAACGAGCTTCTTGAGATGTCACGAAGTTGGACATCAAACCTTCAAGATTATTGGTACTACCATAGTTGGAAGGATTGTTGTTGAAAGTACGGTTCGAAGATGAACCGCTTGATTGAAAACGATTAGGTGGGTTGGAAGAATTGGTTTGTTGTGCGTTTTGGTTTTGTTTCCACCTAAGGTTTGGGTGATTTTTCCATGAGGGGTTGTATGAATCACCGTAGGGGTTTGGCTTGGGTTTAAAAGTGTACCACTTGTCTCCCGCTCCGTCGGTACGCGAGGATGCGTAGTCCGCAAAAGCTTGTTCGGGGAGTTCCACGCAATCACGAGTGTCGTGGGGACCACTACATAATTCACATGAAGAAGTGATTTTGTTCACTTGGCTTGAAGGTTTAGGAGCCTCGTAGGATTTCATAAGAAACTTGACTTGGTCTTCAAGTTCTATGATCCTACGGTCGGAAGTGCTTGAATTGTTCGAAGGCAAAGATATTGCCTTGACCGTTTTATTCAAATCACGGGGATCATTCCAACTTTCGTTGTCATAAAGAGCAAGATCTTCTAGGAGAGCCCATGATTGTTCCGCACTTAGATCACGTAGCTTACCACCGGCCGATTGGTCAATGGTTTGCCTCGTGGAGAGATTGATGTGGTCATAGAAGATTTGGACTTGGAGCCAAAGTTCTATGCCATGGTGAGGGACTTTTTGGAGTAAGTCCTTGAATCGAGTCCATGCCTCGTAGAGGGTTTCGCCTTGACGTTGTTGGAACATCAAGATATCATTCCTTAGCTTGGTAGTTCTTCCTGGTGGGAAAAACTGAGCAAGGAAACGAGTGGTGAGATCATCCCAAGAGGTGATGGATCCTGCGGGTAGACGCTCTAGCCATTGACTAGCTTGGTCCCGCAGAGAGAATTGAAAGAGACGCAGTCGGGTCGTCTCTCGAGTAGCAACATCAAGGTCTATGGAATCAACGATTTTGAGAAAGTCCTTGAGATGTTGATTAGGATCTTCGGAACGAAGTCCATGGAATGCGCATCCACTTTGCACCAACCGGATGGTGTCGGATCGCAAGGGAGTGACATTGGCTCCTTGAGTGAGCTCAATGGTGTTTCGATAGCCATGGTGGCTAGGACGAGAGTAGTCTCCTAAGGTACGGGCTCTAGGAGGTGGGTGTTGTTGTGGTGGTGGGTTGTTGGGATCGAGGATATTACCACCTTCCATGATGTCGGATGGTAATGGTTACAAACAAAGAAACGAAGAAAAAAGATAGACTAAAGAAAACCTAGAAAAATAAAATAAAAATCTCACTAGAAAGGAATCTAGTGAGTAGACCTAATAAAATACAAATTCAACCTAAACAATAACTATTCCCCGGCAGCGGCGCCAAAAACATGATGCGTGGTTTTGCGACCTTACAACAGGTTTTACCTCTCGAGGGATCTCAAGAGGCTTGCACTCCCCACCAGGCAGTGTACCTGACCGATGTAGTATAGTGAAGTGGCAAGTACCGGGGGATTGATCGTTCAACTCAAAGAATAGTGTTCGTTAGGATTGAAATTATTCTAACTAGGTCTAGAGGTGATGGATGATTCTTTTTGTATTTTTATATTTTTGTGAAAGCAAGTAAAATCTCGGGTTTGAAGGAGTGGGCGGAATTAGTTTCTAGTCAACTAACCTAAATAACTACAATTGCAAATAAAATAAAATAACTGAAAATAAAAAGGTTATGGAACTTATATGGAGAGAAATGTGTTTACTTAGATTTCCTTACTCCCTAACTATCTTTTACCGGTTGATTAGTGTGTATTAATTGCGTGGATGACGGGTGTATTCCTTAATACCAATCGTGGGGTGGCGTACGTACTTCCTCAACTCTACAAGCTCCTACTTCACTCCTATGTCGAGCCGGCTAAGAAGCTCCTAACATGGGATCACTAGAATTCGCTCATGCATTAAATACAACCATAAAAACCTTAGTACGCATTGGTTCATGTTTCTTAAGACGTTCAAGCAAGTTACCGTATAGGAGGTTAGCCAGTTTTCTTAAGCCTAACATCGATAAACAATCATCCAATACAATTAATAACACACCAACAACCAATAATCAATAGTTAGGTTTCATTAGATCTAAGCAAACACAAGATAAATCTAGCCTAGCATGTTAAATAAAAGACAAGAACAAGATATAATCAAACAACACATAGACATATTGAATGATTAATTGATTACTTATCTTCAATTGAACATGGGAGATCCAAGGGTATAAAACCCTTAAAAATGGCAGAAAAATCGTCTTAGGGTTTCTCCTCACAAAGTTGCACACTAATGACTAAAAATTATGAAAATATATATAGGAAATCAGATCTGACGGCGTCACGTTATAGAGCTGACGCCGTCACCTCGCCGCGGTTAGGGTTTCTTGATGGCCTTCTTGACGCCGTCCCCCTTTAATCTTCCAAAATCCTCTCTGGCGCGTCAAGGGTTGACGCTGTCAGGCTTGGGCTTGACGCCGTCACAGGTACTATTCCAACAGATTTAGAGACTTTGTCGTTTTCTTCACTTTTATGCTCAAAAAATGTCCAAAATGCTTCCTTTTCCAGATTTCTTCTCCAAAGTACCTAAAATGACAAAAGGAACGATTTAGGGCAATATTTGATCAAATAAATACGATTTAGGGCTTAAATGACCCCCTAAAAGCGGTACACTTTTCGCCTCATCAACTATTCATGTAATTCACTCTTTTTATTTTTGTAACGGTTTCCACCGAGCTCACTATTTACATATGTTCAAGTTAAATCCAAATTTTTGTAGGACCTTTGCCGATGCACGGCATGGTTTCCCTTGCGTTTTCCGTGACCGCACTATGGCCCCTTAAGAAAGATCTCCATAGTTAAAATTATACAATAGTTTGTGACATAACCCTTTGCGTATTTACGACTGCTCATTAGTATATTACCTAGTAAATCACACATTGAAGAACAAACAACGACAGTGTAGTTTTGGTATCTTTCTATAAAACAAGCAATAAAACTCTCAACTGCATCATACTTTATACTTTTAAAGTGTGCTAAGCACAACAAATACATGAAACTTTCATTACTGAGAATATGAGATAATCACCAGAATCATCCTACAAACAGTGATTAAATTTATTAGTATCCAGCTTAACATATAACATAAGTACACCTGTTCTTGCAACAAAATGTGAAACAAAAGGGATATACTACAAGTAGTTCATCTCGGAAGCCACTGTTTCCACCAAGGGGATGAAGAAAGAATTCCTTGAGGTGGAGGGGTAAGGATCTCTATCATGGTTGCCTTCTCTTTAGGGGTAAATGGGATTCCTCTGGTCAGGTTCAAAGCAAGTAAGTGGACGTTAGTTGTAATACCTGAAATTCAGATAACCTGTAAAATGACTAAATTACCCCTGAAAACCTAAAACCTAAATAAATAACTTATAAAATTCTGAAACAATTCCAAACTTCTGAAAATAATCTACATATCTAGTAAATTAATTTCTGGGACAACATTATATCACTTTGAATGTCCAAAAAGTATTAATTCACATACACTTATATATATATCCGAAAATAATTAAGTAAAATTAATTATATTTTGTAAAACCATTTTAGTTAAGATAATTATCAAATTAACTAGGAAAAATATACCAAAAATAATACAATCCTAATTCTTGGCAAATTGTGGGCTGAAAATCTGATCCATACCCCCTCCTAAGTCGGTTTAATAAGGATAACAACAAACCATATTATTTTGTAAAACCCTAAATAGCCGAAACCCTAATTTTCGACACAAACAAATCGACCCAACCTCCATACGATTTTCTGGACTTGATCAAGCAATTTTCTGGAGTTCATTGAGGTGTAAGAGAGCTACGAAAAATAGGAG
Organism: Artemisia tridentata subsp. tridentata; assembly: GCA_021014915.2. Lineage (NCBI taxonomy): Eukaryota > Viridiplantae > Streptophyta > Magnoliopsida > Asterales > Asteraceae > Artemisia > Artemisia tridentata. The sequence goes on from CP139504.1 coordinate 23,965,979, forward strand.
TTCAGACGTTGGAGCCTTGATTCGATCGTGGTACCCTTTCTTGTTTGATCTATTGCGTACGAGAGGTACAAATCCTTACGACTAATCCTTACGTTCTAATATTAATCTAGCATTTTTCTAGTGATCCTTAGGTTGTATATAACTCAGAAAAAATGATAAACACGAATCATGCAAGCTAAATTAAGCGTACGAAAATTAAAGAGATAAAACACACTTAATTCCCAAATATTGTTATACGAATTTTATGGGTTGTAACCATAATTTTTACATGTTCTATGATGATAATATAAGCCTAGAAAAATAGCCATATGATTTTTAGAAGCTCAGAATAATTGATCATGAATTGTTTTATAATCGGATTATATGGAAAAATAAAGAAAATAAGAAGGAAACCCTAGAACGATTAGGGTTAGGGTTCATGTTGTTAAATCTGGTGTAATTAATGCTAATAATGATGGAATAATTATGGTTTAATAATTGGGATACATTAGGGTTTGGTTTTGGAATAAAAAGTGCAATCCGATTTGTTTTTTTTAAGTATAAGGGTATGTTTTGCCAACTTTGAAACTTCTGGGATATTTTTGTAATGTTATATAAGTCAGTAGGAATGTGGGAAAAATATAACTTGAGGGTCCTAAGTGTAAATATTGCAAGAAAAAGAATTAATTGTATTTATAAGGTACGAATTGTAATTAATTAAAATAGAGGGACTAAAAGTGTAAATTCTGGAAACTTGAAGTTATACTGTGTAAATAATGTCATTAAGGGAGTAATGTGTAATTTTGAGTATTTATGGGCTTGATATGTAATTATTAATAAGTTATGGTCTAAATTGTAAGTTTTGTAAAGTTAAGGAACCCATTTGTGTAATTTCTAAATTCTGAGGGGTCTAATTCGTACTATACTTAATTCTGATGTCACATTCTGTAATAATGTAAAATTGGATGCTTGTTTGGTAAATATGGATATTGTAGGGATTTAATTATGAATATTGTAAATAGAAGGTTTGTTTTGTAAATTATATAACTAGAGGGGTATAAAGTGTAAATTGTGAAACTTAAGGGATTAAAATGTCATTCTGAATAATATGAGTATTAAATCAGTAACTTGAAGTATTTTTCCTTTATACCTTTGAAATTGATGAAATTACAATTAAAACCCTAAACTGTGTAAACTTGTCAAAATTAACCCTAGACTTTTGTAACTTGATAAAATGTACCTAAACTCCATAATAACCCTTAAATAAGAACTTAACCTAATCTGGGATATTAACATCTTACTAAATCTGGAAAGTTACTTAAAATAGAAAGTTATTAAAATGAAACGGTAAACTAAAAGAAATAATCTGAATTAGAATTCTTCGTAATTCCGTCTTCTACTTCTTTAGGTGTGAAGAAGGAGAAGCCCTGATTTCTGCTTCGTGTTTGCTTTCTTGTCTTTCTGCTGTGCTAATAAGGTACAGATATTCTGCCCTTTTTCAGTAAGGGTTTTTTTTTCATTCCCTTTTCTTTCAGTTTTTCATTTTCCTTATTAGGATTCCCTGTGCCATTGCTATGTTCCCTTCTGTTTGTGAACCTTCCGTGTGATTCCTTTGTTTTGTGAACCTTCCGTGTGATTCCTTTGTTTTGTGAGCCTTTTATGATCTCTTTCATGTTCTGACGTGTTTTACTTCTGAATTGATGTCCATATTATAATCCTCTTTGCTTTGAACCTTTTTCATGATTCCCTGTTGTTACGACCCCTGATATAAAAATCTGTTATGCGAAAATCTTTTAATTATGACCTGGAAATGTTTTGAGAAAAATCAGTTATTTTAAAAGAATGATTGTGAATGGTGATATGATACTATTTTATATGACAGTTGTTAACTTTTGTGAAAACTAGATTTTAAAGAATGTTTTTATGAAAAACCGTTTTGAAAGATTATTTTATGAAAACTATTCTGAAAGATCATTTTATTGAAAACCGTTATTAAAGGAATGCTTTCAATGAACTTTTGACAAGAATTTCTAAAATGAACTTTTGCAATGAACTCTTAATTATGAACCTTTGATATAATATTCTGAACCATTTGATATAATCCTTTTAATCTGAACTTAAACTTTGATATAAAACTTAATCTGATAAACTTTGATTTGAACCTTTGACATTTATTTCTAGACTGTTTGACATGAACCTTTTGCCATGTACCCTTAAGATATGACTTTTGATTATTTGATAGTACGCCTGACCTATGACCTACAGTCTGATGTCCGAGCCAATCACTAGGCATGAGGGTTTCATGTCCATGTCATTGACGCACCTCTGACATGACTCTAGGGCAGGAGAGTGATGACCTGTTCCGTCCCTTATTTATTATCTGCTATGGCCATTATGATTATGATTATTGATTTGTCTGCGGGAGCGTATGGGTGCATCCTAGATTTGACCTGTTATCTGTATATGTTATATGTTTATAGTTAATATATCTGGTGACTGATAGTGTGTGCGATACACGTCTTTCACTTTGTCTGAGAGCTGATCACTCTACACAGGTTTGTTTTATTATATTGGTATGCTATGGTATTATCGGTCATCTGGGCTCGTGATGGATTGCTGTGTTCCTGTTTTCCTTAAATCTTATTCATTATTCATTTTCTTTTCTTTGTTCTTGTTCCATTTCTTACTCCTTTCGCTTTGATTTGTATCGGTATGATCTGTATTCTTGATTTTATTTGTACTACTCTCTATTACTGCTTTTGTTATCGTTATATCTGTTCACTGAGCTCTCGTAGCTCAGCCGCATTTCTTTTCCTGCGGCAGGTTTTAGTAGGAAGCTGGGAATGAGTGGAGAGTATACCTTTGGACTTAGAAGATTGGATAGCTGTTTTGGATTAGAGTTGACTAGAAGATATCATAATTTAGAAGTAGTTGTTTTTGGAAGTTCTCAATTGTAACCTTGTAGATTCAGTATTTCACTTGTAATCCTTTGAGATTTTTGTATTACTGAAGATGTATGCTTGGTTTTGATCTGATGTGAATCCATTATTGTGATATCTTTACCCTTGTCGGGTCGGGGTGTTACAATTTATGGTATCAGAGCCAGGCTGCGACTCGTAATACAATTACCCTTGACCTGTGAAGTCTGGACCACTAAGTTTCCACTGTAGGCGCTCGTAGGACAACCTTTAAGAATTTGCTTTAGGATTTCCCTATAGGAGCTTAATTTCTGACCAGTGAGGAATGGGTAGACTATAAGTCATATGTTTAAGTAGCATTGCTTCCGCATCACTCTGATTCGTGCCTTGCTTTTGGTTAAAGACTATTGAAATCACATTTGGAAAATTAGTGCTTATGCCTTGCCCCACCTAAGAATTTGAAACCTAAATAAAACCTGAAGCATTGAAATTGCATAGTAATTGTTTGACACTATTTGATCCTTGCCTTCAGATTCCGACTCCAACCTCAGAATCTTTTGTTAATCATTCTAATGCCCCTTCGGGCATTCTGAGAACCCTTATGGCGACGATATACTTAGTACATGTTGTTCTATAAATCTTTTGACACTATTTGATTTCGTCTTAACCATCCCTGTTCCTATGAGAAGTTTTGTGGTGTTTAACCACGAGTGTAAAATATTTTCCTTCTCATTCTGAATGATAAGATTCTTCCTTGTTGATCCGTCTTTCTTTGATAGTAACCTTGATTTTATTCTTATAAGGATTGATGGACTGATCATTTAATACTGACGACTATCCTCCTATGTCTCACCTTTGGCGTTTGAAACAATTTTTGGAACCCTTGCATGATTACCGATTGTTAAACTTTTGCTGCCACTACCTGATTTTAACCTTCACTTCCGATCTGTTTGATAAACAGTTTGATGTTTTCTCCGATCATTTCGAAGGTCATTTAACCCTAATGTGTTTGACCCATTCTCTAAATTCAATAACCATGCTGGATATAAATGTATCACCTGATACTATCCTGTCTTGCAAATCCATTACTACTCCTATTAGAACTCTAGTGATTATTAACCTTGGGTATATAAGTTTAATCCCTCCCTTGAATGATGAATCTTATTTGCCAATCGGTTTTCTTTTGGAAGGATTTGATGCAAATACCATCTCTGTATGGAATTGTTAACTAAGCCTGATGATGCTGATAACTGATATTCCTTACGCCTCACTTTTGACAATTATACGATGTTCGTATTACCGATTATTCACAACCTACCTGACACTTGTGCTAAATAGCTAATAAAACTCCAACACCTTGAACTGTTCGCTTATCTATCCTCAACACTATACTGAACCATGTACTTGACTCCGACATATGAACTATCCGTCTGGTTTAATAACCATATTCGTTCTGCGGATCCGTTTACTTTTGATATATTCAATTTCGAGGCCTTTTGGTTGACTGGCTTTTTATAAGCCACCAGAGACTACCATATCTGATATGAGACCTCTTGAAATCTGTTCTCATCCTACTTTTGTTATGAAAACCTTTAACCGCTCAAATCTGATAAGATTAATGTTGCTATGGAAACACTTACCCCGTTCTTATTTGATCTTCATTTTTCCCTGATACCTAACAGTATCTACCCCTAGAAAGCGTTGGCATTGAAAGTTTTGTTGTACAAATTTTCCAGTGCTTTCTGATGAAACTCTTGGGTTTTCCTTCCTGTTTGAGAAGTAGAATTGACTTTGAACCGATCTCAGTTGTCGAACCATGATGCTATAGAAGTTGAAAGATTGAAGAAGCTGATGAGATATGTTTTTGTCCCCCTCAGTGTTTCCCTTGAATACCCCTATTAATTTATGGGGATGAAAGAGAAAATTTTGCGTCAGCATATCAACTATCGTAAACCTAACCGTAATGTTAACCGTAATCACTTTTCATTTCTGCGTGTCAATGATTGAATTGTTCTACCTTGAAACTCTGTATCAGAAGGCCTCGTTTAATGTTTGGAGGACTGAAGAAGCAACCACAAGAACTCCTAAGATAGGAGATGACTAACTGAGAGCAACTTCCGTAAAGTATTTCAGTTTTATTCGTAAGGATTGGTGATGTGAATTAGATATGAAGTTTTCCCTGAAACGATCCATGAAAACTGTTTTCGTACTCATTGCGACCATCATGAGTTTTTTAAATAATGCCAATTGTATTGGCTAATACGAAGCATGTTTTCACAAGTATTTGGACAATTGTCATAGTATGACAGCATGTTTTTGCTCTGAGACAAACGAGGAACATGTAGACCATCTTCGTATTAAATGGAATGACCTTTGTTCTGGAAGGGTAGATTTGATTGGCGTTCAGAGATTGTAGCAGACACCACTACCAGGCATCCGGTGACGACAGCAGTCCGAGTTGGCGAATTCCGAACTGTGCTAGTAGACCTGTTCAAGACTCGCAGTCTTGCTTCTCTATTCATTTTAGTTGTACTAAGATGAATTGAGAGCAGAAGCAGACTTGAGAATGGAAATCGAGATCATGATTTTGAATGGAAGAAAATTCTGAAGTGAACGTTTGTGTTTGAAAGAATTAATTATGTGATGGATGAAGCTATGGATGACGTAATTCAGTTCCTCTTGACCTATTTAAATTTCGGTTACCTGATGATAAAATCCTTTGAATGATTTAGGTTCCCTATTAGTAATTCCGCTTTGTGTTCATTCTACGTATGTTGGACGATGGTTTTGTTAGGTGAAATTGGACGAATGAAGGATGATCTGATGCTTTTAACGATGTACCAGATTCTGATAGACATTCTGGGAATTCCGTTAACTCTTTCGAGTGATTCGTTCTCCTCTTAGTTAGGGTATTTAATTTTGATGACCTCTGAGACCATAGAAAGACTAGGTGGATTAAGATAAGTTGTTCTGTTCACGACTTGAAATAAAGTATGACCATCGTGGGGGCATATTTATATGATGCCAGTATTATGACGTCTGGCCAACGTGATAATACTTACATCATATAACGTGCACTTGTTGTGGGCATCAGATATTTCGAGAAGTGCCTTAGAGCTTTAGAAATTCTGATAACTGTTTGAGATCATCTGCGTTAGTGAGACTTTAAGTTCATTCTACCTTTACGCGTAATCTGCTTTCGCCGTTATACGAATTGATACATCTGGATTCTAGTCACGCATTCTGCTGACCTCTGGACTCCCGATAAAAAAATCTTAGGTTCTGTTATAGAACTTCTACCAATTGATGTTATCGATAATCTATTCCTGTGCGTTCTAATCTGACTTGTCAAATCAAATCCTGTGGACGGCATATCCGTCAAAATCCTGTGTAATTCTTACGTCTCTTCCGAGAGAATCCGATTATTATCTATTAGGTCTGGTATGTCTTTGTTTAGTTCCGTTCTATTTTCTTTCTGCTTCCTGCAAATTTCGAGGACGAAATTTTTTTGTTAATGGGGAAGAAGTTGTAATACCTGAAATTCAGATAACCTGTAAAATGACTAAATTACCCCTGAAAACCTAAAACCTAAATAAATAACTTATAAAATTCTGAAACAATTCCAAACTTCTGAAAACAATCTACATATCTAGTAAATTAATTTCTGGGACAACATTATATCACTTTGAATGTCCAAAAAGTATTAATTCACATACACTTATATATATATATATATCCGAAAATAATTAAGTAAAATTAATTATATTTTGTAAAACCGTTTTAGTTAAGATAATTATCAAATAAACTAGGAAAAATATATCAAAAACAATACAATCCTAATTCTTGGCAAATTGTGGGCCGAAAATCTGATCCATGCCCCCTCCTAAGTCGGTTTAATAAGGATAACAACAAACCATATTATTTTGTAAAACCCTAAATAGCCGAAACCCTAATTTTCGACACAAACAAATCGACCCAACCTCCATACGGTTTTCTGGACTTGATCAAGCAATTTTTTGGAGTTCATTGAGGTGCAATAGAGCTACGAAAAGTAGGAGTTCAGACGTTGGAGCCTTGATTCGATCGTGGTACCCTTTCTTGTTCGATCTATTGCGTACGAGAGGTACAAATCCTTACGACTAATCCTTACGTTCTAATATTAATCTAGCATTTTTCTAGTGATCCTTAGGTTGTATATAATTCATAAAAAATGATAAACACGAATCATGCAAGATAAATTAAGCGTACAAAAATTAAAGAGATAAAACACACTTAATTCCCAAATATTGTTATACGAATTTTCTGGGTTGTAACCATAATTTTTACATGTTCTATGATGATAATATAAGCCTAGAAAAATAGCCATATGATTTTTAGAAGCTCAGAATAATTGATCATGAATTGTTTTATAATCGGATTATATGGAAAAATAAAGAAAATAAGAAAGAAACCCTAGAACGATTAGGGTTAGGGTTCATGTTGTTAAATCTGGTGTAATTAATGCTAATAATGATGGAATAATTATGGTTTAATAATTGGGATACATTAGGGTTTGGTTTTGGAATAAAAAGTGCAATCCGATTTGTTTTTTTTAAAGTATAAGGGTATGTTTTGCCAACTTTGAAACTTCTGGGATATTTTTGTAATGTTATATAAGTTAGTAGGAATGTGGGAAAAATATAACTTGAGGGTCCTAAGTGTAAATATTGCAGGAAAAAGAATTAATTGTATTTATAAGGTACGAATTGTAATTAATTAAAATAGAGGGACTAAAAGTGTAAATTCTGGAAACTTGAAGTTATACTGTGTAAATAATGTCATTAAGGGAGTAATGTGTAATTTTGAGTATTTATGGGCTTGATATGTAATTATTAATAAGTTATGGTCTAAATTGTAAGTTTTGTAAAGTTAAGGAACCCATTTGTGTAATTTCTAAATTCTGAGGGGTCTAATTCGTACTATATATCATTCTGAGGTTACATTCTGTAATAATGTAAAATTGGATGCTTGTTTGGTAAATATGGATATTATAGGGATTTAATTGTGAATATTGTAAATAGAAGATTTGTTTTGTAAATTATATAACTAGAGGAGTATAAAGTGTAAATTGTGAAACATAAGAGATTAAAATGTCATTCTGAATAATATGAGTATTAAATCAGTAACTTGAAGTATTTTTCCTTTATACCTTTGAAATTGATGAAATTACAATTAAAACCCTAAACTGTGTAAACTTGTCAAAATTAACCCTAGACTTTTGTAACTTGATAAAATGTACCTAAACTCCATAATAACCCTTAAATAAGAACTTAACCTAATCTGGGATATTAACATCTTACTAAATCTGGAAAGTTACTTAAAATAGAAAGTTATTAAAATGAAACGGTAAACTAAAAGAAATAATCTGAATTAGAATTCTTCGTAATTCCGTCTTCTACTTCTTTAGGTGTGAAGAAGGAGAAGCCCTGATTTCTGCTTCGTGTTTGCTTTCTTGTCTTTCTGCTGTGCTAATAAGGTACAGATATTCTGCCCTTTTTCAGTAAGGGTTTTTTTTTCATTCCCTTTTCTTTCAGTTTTTCATTTTCCTTATTAGGATTCCCTGTGCCATTGCTATGTTCCCTTCTGTTTGTGAACCTTCCGTGTGATTCCTTTGTTTTGTGAACCTTCCGTGTGATTCCTTTGTTTTGTGAGCCTTTTATGATCTCTTTCATGTTCTGACGTGTTTTACTTCTGAATTGATGTCCATATTATAATCCTCTTTGCTTTGAACCTTTTTCATGATTCCCTGTTGTTACGACCCCTGATATAAAAATCTGTTATGCGAAAATCTTTTAATTATGACCTGGAAATGTTTTGAGAAAAATCAGTTATTTTAAAAGAATGATTGTGAATGGTGATATGATACTATTTTATATGACAGTTGTTAACTTTTGTGAAAACTAGATTTTAAAGAATGTTTTTATGAAAAACCGTTTTGAAAGATTATTTTATGAAAACTATTCTGAAAGATCATTTTATTGAAAACCGTTATTAAAGGAATGCTTTCAATGAACTTTTGACATGAATTTCTAAAATGAACTTTTGCAATGAACTCTTAATTATGAACCTTTGATATAATATTCTGAACCATTTGATATAATCCTTTTAATCTGAACTTAAACTTTGATATAAAACTTAATCTTATAAACTTTGATTTGAACCTTTGACATTTATTTCTAGACTGTTTGACATGAACCTTTTGCCATGTACCCTTAAGATATGACTTTTGATTATTTGATAGTACGCCTGACCTATGACCTACAGTCTGATGTCCGAGCCAATCACTAGGCATGAGGGTTTCATGTCCATGTCATTGACGCACCTCTGACATGACTCTAGGGCAGGAGAGTGATGACCTGTTCCGTCCCTTATTTATTATCTGCTATGGCTATTATGATTATGATTATTGATTTGTCTGCGGGGGCGTATGGGTGCATCCTAGATTTGACCTGTTATCTGTATATGTTATATGTTTATGGTTATTATATCTGGTGACTGATGGTGTGTGCGATACACGTCTTTCACTTTGTCTGAGAGCTGATCACTCTACACAGGTTTGTTTTATTATATTGGTATGCTATGGTATTATCGGTCATCTGGGCTCGTGATGGATTGCTGTGTTCCTGTCTTCCTTAAATCTTATTCATTATTCATTTTCTTTTCTTTGTTCTTGTTCCATTTCTTACTCCTTTCGCTTTGATTTGTATCGGTATGATCTGTATTCTTGATTTTATTTGTACTACTCTCTATTACTGCTTTTGTTATCGTTATATCTGTTCACTGAGCTCTCGTAGCTCAGCCGCATTTCTTTTCATGCGGCAGGTTTTAGTAGGAAGCTGGGAATGAGTGGAGAGTATACCTTTGGACTTAGAAGATTGGATAGCTATTCTGGATTAGAGTTGACTAGAAGATATCATAATTTAGAAGTAGTTGTTTTTGGAAGTTCTCAATTGTAACCTTGTAGATTCAGTATTTCATTTGTAATCCTTTGAGATTTTTGTATTACTGAAGATGTATACTTGGTTTTGATCTGATGTGAATCCATTATTGTGATATCTTTACCCTTGTCGGGTCGGGATGTTACATTAGTCATTTGCCTGTGTCTACCGTATGCCCATATTCCTCCGGCAGCACCAGCAACTATAAGCTGTTCAAAGACATAATCTGATTCAGATAATCTCCAATATATAAGAATAAATGAATTACAGTTTTGAAATGTGCTCTTAAACTGGCCGGCGATAGCCACAATCCTGCAGTCTGCCAATCAAACTTTGGGGCGTAAAGGATTGTCTCCCCATAATCCTCTTCAAGCTTATTATAAATATCTTTGTCACTTTTTCTAGATCGTATTTCATCACGAATAAGCTACAACAGATATCAAGCATAATGAGCACAACACAATAAGCAAGTCTTTTTAAGATCAACTTATCAGCTCAACATGACATCTACAATAGCTGGTTCCTTCTCTTAAGGCTATATGGTCATATTTGCTTTCTACTCTTTGAATAGTATCATAAAGTTAACTTGATCCGATAAGGAATCAAGGCTATAGATTCATATTATAAATCAGTTATGTCATATAAATCCCTCAAAACATTTAAAAATTAGAAATAGATTTAAGTACGGAGTAATAAACTATAAGAAAATAAACAGATCCGCCTACTCAATCTCGATAAACAGATTCTGATAATCAAATTGCAACCTTGGATTTGACTAATCGTACTTAATGTCTAAACAACTACAGTAGTGCTAACCATAGTAAGCGACAATGACCTCACTAATCACTATACAATGGGCTATCAATTATGATTCAGAAGCTAACCCTGGCACTTCATATATAAGCATGTAAACATTAAAAGGGTAAATGCGGAATAGTAATTTTTTTCAAAAAACAGTCACCTTCCTGAGGAGGACAGCAATATCAGCTTGGGATTCTTCAATAGACTGACAACCGCACTCTAAACAACGAACATTATGACTTATATTTCTCGCCCGTGCATCAATAATCTGCTGCTTCTTCACTGGATCCCCTTCATTCTCCATCTTCCAAACAAAACTCCGACACCTAACAAAAAAGAAAAAAAAAATCTCCATTTCGTAGCAAACACTAAAAACAACAAAACCATTAATAAGTAATGTTCCAACATCTAACCCATAGACTTTTTTCTCGTAATAATTACAAATTGAACCCGTAAGTTTTGCATCAAGGGTCAAACCAGAATCACGATTTCACAAGTATAATTATTTGCCGCTGTATACTGTCGCTTTGGGCTGGTATTCGTCTAGTATAACACTAGTACAATCGAGACCACCGGCGTCGACTTTTTTTCAACCGTGCCGACGTCATGACGTCGGCAACATACCTTATCGACGTCATGTCGTCGGCACGAACTTGTCGACAGAGCCACGTCGGCAATGTCCATATCGACGAATGACGCCGACGACAGCGTGGGACCCACATGATTTTCGGTCAAACGTTTGTTTTTGCTCGACAATGTGTTACCGACGCCGAGTCGTCGGTAAAATAATAAATATTTAATGGCTTAATTAGACTAACTAATTAAAGTCAACGAAAGTCAAATATTAACGTAAATTACGCCGACGACATTTTGTCGATATAATTTACGATAGTCAAAGAAAAGCCAACAAATTGAAAAATGGTGCCGACGCCCGTTTGTCGGTATCGTTTGCAATAGTCAACGAAAAGTCAACAAAATTGTAAAATGTTGCCGACGTCATATGGTCGGTACGGTTTGAAATATCCAACATTTTCATTATTCTACCGACGACATTTTGTCGATATCATATGAATGCATATATTATAGCGACGACATGGCGTCGGTATGGAAGTTATATTGCAGCTGCACTGCCCAGATTTTTGCCGCAAAAATGTGCAGCAAAAATCTACCAATTCCAGTTTCATACCTGCTCTTATAAACCACACATTCCAATACAAACAACGGCTAAAACGGCTATAAAGTTTATAACGGCTAAAACGGCTATATATAACCACTAAACACTTAATAAACTTTACAAAACGGCCATAAACATTATAACACCCTCAAAATACATCATAAAGTTTACAAAATGGGTGTTATAATCGCTAAACCTAGCTACTATATGTACAAATGTTGCAATATCCTAAGTGTTCAAAGATAATAAGATTGGGGTCGTCAAAAATATAGTTCTAGAGACAAAACAACACAAAATAATACCTCTACAGCCCATCGTCGTCATCAGGATCATCATCATCACTCCCGCTGCTAGAGCCACTCCCGCTGCTAGAGCCACTCTCGCCGCCTGAGCCACTCGCGAGAGCGCCTGAGCCGCTCCCTCCCGCGCCTGAGCCGCTCCCTCCCGCGCCGCTCCCACTGCAGCCTCCAGCGTCACCTCGAGAACCAACCTGGGTAAGAAACGCGTCCCAGTCTGGGTTCCTCGAGATATAACGTGTCAACAACTCGAGCTTCTTCTCAGTTTTCTTAGCTTTCTTCTTCTCTTTTTTCCTCTTTTTCTCAGCTTCAGCCAGACTCTTTTTAAATTCATCAATCTGCCCCGTAGCTTCAGCAAGCTTCCCTTTAAGCTCGGACGTACCTATAAACGAAATAATCAAAATTTAAAAATGGTCATTTCAATACATATATAAGATGCGTCATTTAATATTATCCAACTGTACATACCTGGTGGAGCTGGAGGCGGCATGTCTACCCGTGGCCTCTTCAAGTAGGGAACCACCTTGCCGACGCCGGGTATATGACCACGCTGCTTTCCCCCGATCACCCGAGCAAATATATCCTCCTCCGTGAGGCACGGCTCGTCTGCCGGCATATCAGATCTAGGCTGCCTCAGCCGGACCATCTCTTCCTGTGTAGTTGAAAAAAAATGAGAAAATTAATATATTAGTCGGGTTAATTACTAGATTATGTTTCAATAAATCACTAAGTGCGTGTTTGGAAAAAAATAAATAAATAAATAAATAAAAAACGATACTTACAAACCGAGCTCTAGCCTCATCCTGCAACCATCTTGAAGTGGGTGTCAAGATATGTATCGAACATGGACGGATACTGGTGGTCCTGGCTCCTCTCAAACTGTATAAATATATACACATGCATATAGGATGAAACAAATTAAAATGACAAATCAAACACCATATATATTTTACTTAGTATAAATAATTTTAATTAATATATTATTAAAATTAAATAATCTTATAAAAATAAAATGTGTCTTACATATTCGTGTCGAGATGCCGCAAATGACTTCGAACCGTGGCGGCTGAGAATCTTGTTCTTCTTTCGATTCTCTTTGTTCACAGCTGATCTTTTCTGGGCCGCCTCTGACATGTACAAATCGACATACTTGTTCCACTCAGACATCTCCAAGCTCGGAGGAGGATTTCTTTTGATCTCTTCCACTCTAGCAGCCCCACCCTTTTTTGTAAAGTAATCGCGTTTCATATCATATTTATTGTCACGGTATCGACCAGCGAAATACGATGTGAGCGCCGAGCGAATGGTATCCCAGTCTGGTCTGCTCCTGTGGCGTTCCAAATCGAACATAAGCTGCAATCAAATATAGTTAAAATTAATATAAAGATATAAATAAATAAACAAATTTTAATAAATGTACACATTCAAATAATTAAATATAGAGATATAAATAAATAAACAAATTTAAATAAATATGCACATTTAAATAAATAAACACGATAACATAACAATATATATAAAAGGAAAATGAAATAACTGACCCCGAGCTGTGGAAGGAAGTCAGCCGTCTTCTCCGACTCTATATCGTACTAGGAGGCATAGGAGAGCGGCAGCCGCCGAATGAGCTCGCCGACATAATTGCTAAACCATGCCGAGTTCGGGCCCACATGAGTGTAAGTCCCCTTATCACCAATCTCAAACTCAATCGACTGTGGGTGTAACACCCCCAAATTTTAAATATAGCAGCGGAAGATTTATTTGGGTGTTACTGTGAGGATCGAACACAAAATCATAGAAAAACAGCCTGAGACGGCATTTTTAATTTACATAGGTCCATAATACAAATTCAGTTACAAAGCGTTACATCAGAGTGCTAAGGTTTCTCCAAAGAAACATCAATTTAACTGAATTACAACTTTATTTTACACCATTTATTTAAGATAGGGTGCGCCTGCTCCATGCCTTGCCTTGCTCCTCTAGTTCCCTGAGATACATGCTTAAAAGTCAACATAATGTTGAGTGAAATCATGGAGTTTGTAATTTAAATATCAGTTCGATTCACAAGTAAGATTGTATTGAAGATACAATCAGTTTAAAAGTTGATATCGCAGTTCATATATTGCCCTAAGTCTCATGACACGCAAACGTTAACAAAGTACCGCATAAACGGAGGTGTCCACCAAATTAATGATGAAAGTTTTGCCCTCGTGTAATAGGTGATTTGCCAATTCCTATTTCTCTCAAATATAATGCATCGCGACTAATACGACTAGCAAAAAGCATTTCGTCACAGTATTAGTGGGATAGGTCGTCAGCCTCTAATAGATCTATTCATTATATTCGCGTTCACCGCAGTGATTAATGGCTCATGATAAAAGGGTCTTGTGGCAATATGGTAACTTAGGCATATATCAAGTCAGGTAGCATACAGAAAAATACTTGTGATTTGTTTATAGCATGTATCCCCCTCACGGAGTTTAAAAAGTATAAAGAGTTTAAAAGTGAGGCCATGACTCACCTTAAGCGTTACTGGTGATGGTGAAAATAAACTCAGAGGTGATTATAACAACTTCGATATAGAACCTGGTAAATATATAAATAACTGAGAATCTGACTAATTTCTAGTGGTGTGTGTGTATGAATGGTGGATGCTGATTAACTAATGATATACAACGATCTAATCGTTGAAGGTGAAGGTGTTATATGATTATGGTGCTTGTGCTCTCGTAAGATCATATCTTCAAAGAGTAAATGAGTTGATATGAAATATTAACATGAAATATTTCTAACGCTATTAACTAATATGCAATTAGAATGCGAACATGCATATGAAGTAAAGATATGATGCAAAAATGAAAAATAAGATAAGAATGACAAGTTATAACAGTTGGTCCTTGTTCTTTCCAGATTTTACATTTTCTACCCTAACCGTGGTTTGCGTTACGTCGTTAGTCCTTGTCCAGTCCATAGTCCAAAATAGTCCAATAATTGTCCATATGTCCATACAAAGCTTGGAGTTCAATGGTATGTCAATTTAAGTCCTCTACAAACTGTTTTCACAGATTCAGTCCCTAAGTTTCTCAGTTTGGCAGTTTTAGTCCTCTAACGTTAAATCGCGTTACATTCTTAGTCCTTTTTGCATAAAAATGACGGGAAAAATATTCTGAAAATTTCTATAACCTTATTAAGTTCATTTTAACTTATTTCAACTTCTTATTTCAGAAAAGAGCTTATCTTCACATTATTGGGCCATGTATCGAATCTACTTAAGGCCCATTAAGAATTTTAGAGGCGAGGGCGTGTAAACTGTTTTGGGCTTAGACTTGGGCTATTTTTATGAGTCTGAAAATATTTCATTTGGGCTGGATGGGCTGGTTTAACACTATCTCTTATTGGGCTTTGGTTTAGTCCATTTCGGAAATACTATAAGTGAATTTTTCTGAAAATGTGAAATAAGTATTCGAGGGTCGATCAAAAGGATTTATTTTGTGCGTGTTCGTGAGCTTATGAGGTCGAACTTAAAACATGAAAAATATAGTTTGCCAGCCTGTCTATCGAGTGATGTAATAATTTAGATATGTTATATACAAGATTTCGAAAATACAACGATGGTTTTTGGCCTGGTCGAATGAAGTAAATTTTTGAAAAGTACCATGAAATTTCTAAGTGTTCTAGGCAGTTGGGTAGCCTGTGGTTTGTGGCATTTTTAAGAGTTTAGTAGAACTTATGGTTGTTATCACAAAAGATGGAAGTTGAAAACAGTTGGGTTGTGACATCGAAATATGTAAAAAAAAAATGTATTCGTTAGTTGTAAGATTGCCAAATAAATCGAGCCAGTAGTGAGCAATCCGGAATAGTTTTTAACTAGAGAATATTACAATATTTTTCACCCGATTTGACAATAGGTGAGATGTTGGTCTATATGGTCTTTCGTGGGTGTTGTACTCGTTGAAAGTTAACATTTTTGAGTTCTCGAGACGTTTTATACTTATCACAACTAACGGTTTAAAGTTATTCCTACATGTGATCATACGGAAGGTTTTATCTCTCGAATTTTAATATGTAACTTGCATGGTTCGCGTATGAGGTAGTCTACTGTGGGCTTGATTTATATGGATGTTATACGTTTGAGTGGGAAACCAATGTGATGCATGGCGTGTAATATCCTAACGTGAAAATGAAATAAGTGATGGTTCTTAAACCTTCTTAGTGGTTACTCGACTCATGTTGGGTACACATGAAATAATAAATGTAACTAAGTGATGTTACATATATAATCGAACAAAATGATGGAACAATGCATAGTGGTTCGACTGTAAAGAGAATAGAATATGCATGCATGATACTTTCGATTGTAATGAAGTATGCATGGGTGGGTCGTGTGCATGAAATAGAAAACAAGAGGTTACAAGATACTTACAGTGCCTTCCTAAAGGTGGTGAAGGAAAGTTGGTTGTTCGAATGGGACACAAGAAAAGCAGTGAGCTTCGAAAAGCTTTATACGCTTGACTCCAAACTCTTTTGCTTTCCAACACTTCGACAGAAAGTTACTTATGCTATTTAAGGAATGTTGTGATTGTGATAGAAAATGATAGGTGTGTAGGGGAAAGTGAGAGATCGAATGAGAGGTTTTTATAGGCAAAATATCTTCCCCTTGCCTTGACTAATTGACTCTATGATTGGAGACACTGTAACTATGGGACACTTGTGTGTTGCTATCTAGATTGAGTGTGGAGTTGAGTATTGGTGGCTGTGGCTTTGGATTTTAGCTCTTGGAGTTTTTCCTTATTCGATTTGGGTTTAGCATTTGTCCAACACTTGAACTAGTTAGCCACCAATTCATTTCTAGCTTCTTGTCCTACTCGTATAATATCATTTGAGATTGCATTAATAATCGGAGTTCATAATAGGTTGGTTTTGGTTTTGTGTTTTATTCGATTTTTATCAACATTGGCCAAGGTTGAGCTACTTAGCTACAAGTCGTGGTTCTAGTTCATTTTTCATTTGAAGTATCACATTTAGTTGGAAATATAGTTGAAAGATTATTGGAAAAAGTAGAGCGTAATTCGGTTGTGTTTCGTGACTTACTTTTAAAATTTCGAGTCGATCATAGGACATTTAAAATAGGTTTCGTTACTATGCGAATACTTGATATTTCTAGCGGTGTCCTTGTATTATGGTAGTTAGTTGGGTGGTGTACTCAAAATATAAAAATATGTAATGTTTATGTTCGACATTTAAAATGCCACCGGGTTTTTTTTGGAAGTGTAGTAGCGATCGATTTTTAAAAAGAATGCAAAGGATAGAGATAGAATTAAAGTGATGTGTTGGGCTGTGAAAATTCGGTGGGTTGGGTGGAGTTGTTGGGCCGAAGATGTTGAGGTCCGGTTGGTTTTAGTTAAGGTAGAGTTAGGATTAGTATTAGTGTTAGTGTTTGTAGATAAATGGTATTAGTTTTTGTTAAGTATAGTTGTTGATATTAATTCTTGTTAATTGTAGTGTACTAAATGGGTGATTATGATCACTTGTCGTCGATCATGAAAATGTGTTGTTGCGTCGAAAATATTATCTCGAGTGTCGGTGTGTACAATATACATACATATAGAATGCATCGTGCTATTAATAAATAATAATAGAAAAGTTCAATTTTTTTCGTACAAATGGGCTTTATTAAATAACAATACAAGGTTATCACTAATTATTAAGATCAACTACAAGGGTTTTTCGCAGGATCTTACAGTACTCCTCCCTCATTCGAATTCCGTCCCGGAATTCAAGTCTAAGATGGCTAATAAGAGTGGTTTACGGGAATAGGTGTGGATATTTTTCACGAATTTGGTCTTCGCGTTCCCATGTGTATGTCGGTCCTCTCTTAGAGTCCCATTTTACTTTCACAATAGGAATACGGCTTTGCTTGAGCTGCTTAACCTCTCTATCCATTATCTCTACGGGTTCCTCTGTGAATACAAGTTTGTCGTCCAGTTTAATCTCTTTTAGCGGAATGACGAGAGTCTCGTCCGATAAGCATTTCTTAAGTTGGGATACGTGGAATGTAGGGTGTATCCTACTGAGTTCTTCTGGGAGTTCTAACTTATAGGCAACTGGACCAATCCTCTCGAGGATTTTGAACGGTCCAATGTACCTTGGGTTGAGTTTTCCACGCTTTCCGAAGCGTATCATTCCCCTCCAGTGCGAAACTTTTAGCATAACTCTATCTCCGAATTCAAACTCCATGGGTTTCCTTCTCACGTCTGCATAACTCTTTTGTCTGTCACGAGCGGCTTGGATACGATGTTTGATTTTGAATATTTTCTCTGTGGTGTCGTGGATTAGTTCTGGTCCGGTAAGTTGCATGTCACCAACTTCCGTCCAGCAGATAGGTGATCTGCACTTTCTTCCGTAAAGTGCTTCAAAAGGTGCAGCCTTTAGGCTAGCTTGGTAACTATTGTTGTATGAGAATTCAACCAATGGTAAGTGTTTGTCCCAACCTTTTCCGAAGTCAATCACACATGCTCTAAGCATATCTTCCAAGGTTTGGATTGTTCTTTCACTTTGTCCATCAGTTTGAGGATGGTAGGCGGTGCTCATGTCCAATTGAGTACCGAGGGCTTTCTGTAAGGATTGCCAAAATCCTGAAGTGAATCGGTTGTCTCTGTCTGAAATGATAGAGACTGGGACTCCATGTCGGATTATGATTTCTTTGAAGTACAACTGAGCGAGTGTGTCCAACTCGTCAGTTTCTTTGATAGGTAGAAAATGAGCTGATTTGGTCAAGCGGTCGACGATAACCCAAATGGTGTCATATCCGGTCGATGTTCTTGGTAACTTGGTAATAAAATCCATAGTGATTCTTTCCCATTTCCAGACTGGTATTTCGGGTTGTACAAGTAGTCCAGAAGGTTTTTGACTTTCGGCTTTGACCCTTGAACAAGTCAAACACTTTCCAACATATGTTGCAATGTCGGCTTTCATGTTTGGCCACCAGTAAAGTTGCTTGAGGTCTTGGTACATTTTGTTGGATCCTGGATGAATGGAATATTTAGACTTGTGAGATTCATGCATGATAAAATCTCGAATACCTCCATAGAGAGGAATCCAGCATCTTTTCTTGAAGCATAACATTCCATCGGCTCTTCGTATGAATCCGTTCTCGCTTTCTAGCATGCCCTTAATTCTCTCGTGAGCTCGATTTACTTCCTGAAGAGCTTCCGATTGGGCTATGAGGATTTGAGATGGGAGCGGTGAATAAATTGTCATTTCTAACGATCGAACTCTAAGAGGTTTGATCCTCTCTTTTCTGCTTAACGCGTCAGCCACGACATTCGCTTTACCGGGGTGGTAGCGAATTTCACAATCGTAGTCGTTGAGTAGTTCCAACCATCGGCGCTGTCTCATGTTCAGCTCCTTCTGATCTAGTATGTGTTGAAGACTTTTGTGATCGGTGAATACCGTGCACTTTGTACCATATAGGTAATGTCTCCACATTTTAAGAGCGAATACTACTGCTCCTAATTCTAGATCATGAGTGGTATAATTTTCCTCATTCTTCTTGAGTTGTCGAGAAGCGTAAGCGATGACTTTGTTCCTTTGCATTAGTACCGCACCTAAACCATGATGTGATGCATCATAGTATACTATAAAATCGTCGCTCCCGTCTGGTAGCGCTAGAATAGGTGCTTCACAGAGTTTTTGTTTTAAGAGCTGAAATGCTGATTCTTGTTTCTCTTCCCAGATATACTTCTTGTTTTTCTGAGTGAGTTCTGTCAAAGGTTTTGCGATTTTGGAAAAACCTTCTATAAACCTTCGATAGTAACCAGCGAGTCCTAAAAATTGGCAAATCTCAGTTGGAGTGGTGGGCGAAGCCCAACCTTTGACTGCTTCGATCTTGGCGGGGTCAACATGAATACCTTGACTGTTGATGATGTGACCTAAGAATTGAACGGTGGAGATCCAAAAATCACATTTGGAAAATTTCGCATACAGTTTTTCTTGCTTAAGTATACCCAAAATGGTTCTCAAGTGTTCAGCATGCTCTTTTTCGTTACGTGAGTAGATCAAAATGTCGTCGATGAATACGATTACGAACTTGTCCAGATATGGCTTACATACGCGGTTCATTAGATCCATGAATACTGCCGGTGCGTTGGTAAGACCAAATGGCATTACGCGAAATTCGTAATGTCCGTATCGTGTTCGAAAGGCTGTTTTGGGAACATCTTCTTCTCTAACTCTTAATTGGTGGTATCCCGATCTTAGATCGATTTTTGAGTAAACACTCGATCCTTGTAATTGGTCAAATAGATCGTCAATTCTTGGTAATGGGTATCGATTTTTCACTGTGAGTTTGTTCAACTCTCTATAATCGATGCACATTCTGAATGTTCCGTCTTTCTTTTTGACAAACAGGACTGGTGCTCCCCAAGGTGATGAGCTGGGTTGGATGAATTATTTATCTGACAGTTCTTTCAACTGCTCAGATAATTCCTTCATTTCGGAAGGGGCTAATCGATATGGTGCTTTTGCAACGGGTGCTGCTCCAGGAACTAACTCGATTCGAAATTCTACTTGCCGGGTTGGTGGAATACCTGGCAAGTCTTCAGGGAATACTTCTGCAAACTCATTCACAACTGGCACTTCTTCCAGTCGTTTTTCTTTTTCTTTCGATTTATCTTCCGTTACTTGGACCAAAAATGCGTGACATCCTTTGTTTATGTATTTCACCGTTTTGATGTACGAGATGATATTGAGTTGGGTTTTATAGTGGTCACAACGTACGGTGAGTGTTTCATTGTCTATGGGAATTTGGATAACTTTTTCATCGCAGATGATTCGGGCACGATGTTTGGATAACCAATCCATGCCCACAATTGCGTCAAAGCTTCCAAGTTGGATGGGCATGAGATCGATTGGAAATGATTTGTTTTGGAGGGTTAAGGTGCAGTTTTCGAGTACGGTGTTGGTGTTTAACA
Source organism: Artemisia tridentata subsp. tridentata (assembly GCA_021014915.2). Taxonomy (NCBI): domain Eukaryota; kingdom Viridiplantae; phylum Streptophyta; class Magnoliopsida; order Asterales; family Asteraceae; genus Artemisia; species Artemisia tridentata. Next base: position 23,987,093 of record CP139504.1, read on the forward strand.
GTTTTCCGTCGGCTATTTCAATTTCATACGAGGTATCTAATTCTACAGGCGCTATATTAAGTAATAAAGCAAATGAAGTAGATACAAAGCTTCTATCGGCTCCAGAATCAAATAATATTTTAGCACTATGTTGATTCAGTAAGAAAGTACCCGTGGTGACGTTGGGATTCTGTGGTGCGTTTCCATCTCCTAGTAAGTAGGCCCTCCCGCGGGTAACATTGTTGGGGTTCCTGGGGCAATGACTCTTATAATGACCCGTCTCACCACAACCGTGGCACTTCACTGCTACTGGGTGCGCATTCGCTCCCGTGGCCCTGCAGTCTCGGGTCACATGACCTATTTTTCGGCAATTTCCGCAAACAGCGATGCAGGGTCCGACATGATGCATCTTGCACTTGTTACACTGGGGTTTTGTCCCAGCATACATTTTTCCCTCAGTAGGTGCAGCCACATAAGCCCTGGCGGCTTCTTGTCTGCGGTTTTGTTGTTGATGTCTATCGTTTCTGCTTTGCTGGTAGTCTCTGTTGCGGTTGCTTCGATCATTGTTGCGGTAACTCCTGTTGTGACTGTAATAACTGTTGCTGTTCCGGTTGCTGCTGTCATGGTTATCATGGTTTCTCTTTTGTCCAATGACTGTGGAGTTAGAACCTCATTTAAGCACTCGACTCGTCATTCGCTGAGCAAATACGAATGCGGCTTCGATGGTTTGTGGGTGTGATGCGGTGACTTCTCCCTCAATGCTTGAAGGTAGTCCTTCCACATATTTCTCCAATGTCTTTTCCAAGTCAGGTACCATGTGTGGACACAGAAGAGATAACTCTTGAAATTTTCGGTTGTACGCACTGACATCATTGTTTTTCACCACTAACTGGTGAAATTCATCTTCAAGCTTTCTGACCTCGGTAAGGGGACAATACTTTTTCAGCATTTTATTCTTCAGTTCGGTCCAAGAGATCTGAAATGCTGCTTCGGTACCCATTATTTTGACGGTAGCATTCCACCAAGATAGTGCATTTCCCCTCAAGGTTCCAGTGGCAAAAGTGACCTTGTTGTTTTCTGCACAGTTGCTTCTCATGAATACCGTTTCCATGCATTCAAACCACTGTGCTAATTCCGTCACTCCTTCTACGCCTCTGTAGGTGGTTGGTTGGCAACTTACGAATTCCTTGTAAGTGCATTTACGTGGTGTAGATGCCTCACTTTCATTTGTTGCTCCCATAGTATTGCTTGAGCGGTTTGCTGCATCGGCCTCGCGTGCTGCGGCGATGCCATCATCAATCATTCTTCGAACCTCCTCAAGCGTCAGTGCTACGGTTGGGTTGGTAGTTTCGTTGTCGCTATGTGCCATTTTCTATTAATGTCACAAGAATACAGATTTAGAATTTGGATAGAATAGCTGAGTTTATGCATAATGTAGTCATGGTGTGAAATGGTGATTAAATTGAATATTTCTCCATAATTACTATGCCTCTTTATTTTATCCTTTTACGGATATGAGATTGTTAAGGAACAATCGATTTAATCATGCAAACTGGAGTTTATCAATTTTTCCTACATATCACCATATCATATGTGTTCAGGTTTTTACAATACTTACACAATTAGAGAATCATAATAATAACAGGTAACATCATGACATGTCTAGATACAATTACAATACATACGAACAACCGTAATACATAAGTTAACAGATATATAGTACATCACTACCAACATTACAACATTAATAACTTGATCAGTTGAGTTATACAACAAAACGATACAAGAGTCTTTATTAATTGCCACATGCGGCAGACTACAATGTCTCAAACTATACAACATGCTAACTATGTCTACTGCTCAGGTCTATCCGTACTCCTCGTGAGCTCTGAGATCTGGTCTCTGAGTCTCTGTATCTCAGCCTGATGCTCCATCTGTATGTCTCCCATGAGTCTCTCCAATGTGTCAGCTCTACGCTGTGCCAGGTGAGCCTCCCAAGCTAAGTCCTGTCCCTCTCTACGTATGGATATCGCGTGGGAACGGGTATCTGCCAAGTCTGTCTGCATCTGTCTCAAGCACTGTTGTACCACTGCTCTGTTGGAAGCCAACCTATGCAGAGTGTCAGTGATAGTCCCTGGGGAATCCAACGGTACATGGTCTATCATCCGAAGAAGTGAATCGACCTGCTCTCCGTGACTCTCGAGTCGTGTCACTACTGTAGATGGTATAAGGGTGTGGGTGACTACTGGTCTAAATCCTTCCCAAGCATCACGTGTCTGAGCCGGGGGAGTGAAACCAGGTGGGTAAGGCAGTGATGGTGAGGATGGGTGTATCTGGTCTAATATGCGAAGTCTACTCGATGAAGGAACATCCTCTGCAGGAATCGGATCCCGCTGTCGAGGTGGTAGTGGATATGTCTGGGTATGTATGTCAAGCAAATGGTCAGGTGGTAATGGTGGTGCAACATGATGGGGCTCGGGTAAATCATCAGCAGGGAGCCATTGCTGACTCTCATAGTACAAGTCGTCAGGGGGTGGTATATAGAAAGGAGAGTAGGTGTCATAAACAAAATGTGGTGGTAACGTAGGTGCTGGCAAAGCTGGCACATGAGAGTCCTCTAATAAAGGTATAGCGGCGGCTCCACCCTCCACAAAGGGCTCGATCGCGTCAGGCACAACCTCTGGTGCTACCGTATCAGGAAGTATGGGGGATGTGACTGATGCTAGTGATCCCTCGGAGTCCGGCTCCGATGATACACTAAAGTGGGTGATGAATGACATGGTACTGTAATAATCCATATATGGTAAAATAAGTAATTACTAACATCAAGTGGTGTAATGTAAGCATGAAATGATCTAGTTGTGTGCAGTAATTATCAAGTATGCAGAAACTTCCATTAAATAATTCTAATGTGCAACATACCGGGTGCGGCAGCAAGCAGGCATGGAGGGCTTAAGGTAACATGGTGTATAATTAATTTGTTTGAAAAATGTAGTTATAGTCCAACGTTTGAAAACATTTGGTTCTCTATAACCGAAGCTCTGATGCCAATCTGTAACACCCCCAAATTTTAAATATAGCAGCGGAAGATTTATTTGGGTGTTACTGTGAGGATCGAACACAAAATCATAGAAAAACAGCCTGAGACGGCATTTTTAATTTACATAGGTCCATAATACAAATTCAGTTACAAAGCGTTACATCAGAGTGCTAAGGTTTCTCCAAAGAAACATCAATTTAACTGAATTACAACTTTATTTTACACCATTTATTTAAGATAGGGTGCGCCTGCTCCATGCCTTGCCTTGCTCCTCTAGTTCCCTGAGATACATGCTTAAAAGTCAACATAATGTTGAGTGAAATCATGGAGTTTGTAATTTAAATATCAGTTCGATTCACAAGTAAGATTGTATTGAAGATACAATCAGTTTAAAAGTTGATATCGCAGTTCATATATTGCCCTAAGTCTCATGACACGCAAACGTTAACAAAGTACCGCATAAACGGAGGTGTCCACCAAATTAATGATGAAAGTTTTGCCCTCGTGTAATAGGTGATTTGCCAATTCCTATTTCTCTCAAATATAATGCATCGCGACTAATACGACTAGCAAAAAGCATTCCGTCACAGTATTAGTGGGATAGGTCGTCAGCCTCTAATAGATCTATTCATTATATTCGCGTTCACCGCAGTGATTAATGGCTCATGATATAAGGGTCTTGTGGCAATATGGTAACTTAGGCATATATCAAGTCAGGTAGCATACAGAAAAATACTTGTGATTTGTTTATAGCATGTATCCCCCTCACGGAGTTTAAAAAGTATAAAGAGTTTAAAAGTGAGGCCATGACTCACCTTAAGCGTTACTGGTGATGGTGAAAATAAACTCAGAGGTGATTATAACAACTTCGATATAGAACCTGGTAAATATATAAATAACTGAGAATCTGACTAATTTCTAGTGGTGTGTGTGTATGAATGGTGGATGCTGATTAACTAATGATATACAACGATCTAATCGTTGAAGGTGAAGGTGTTATATGATTATGGTGCTTGTGCTCTCGTAAGATCATATCTTCAAAGAGTAAATGAGTTGATATGAAATATTAACATGAAATATTTCTAACGCTATTAACTAATATGCAATTAGAATGCGAACATGCATATGAAGTAAAGATATGATGCAAAAATGAAAAATAAGATAAGAATGACAAGTTATAACAGTTGGTCCTTGTTCTTTCCAGATTTTACATTTTCTACCCTAACCGTGGTTTGCGTTACGTCGTTAGTCCTTGTCCAGTCCATAGTCCAAAATAGTCCAATAATTGTCCATATGTCCATACAAAGCTTGGAGTTCAATGGTATGTCAATTTAAGTCCTCTACAAATTGTTTTCACAGCTTCAGTCCCTAAGTTTCTCGGTTTGGCATTTTTAGTCCTCTAACGTTAAATCGCGTTACATTCTTAGTCCTTTTTGCATAAAAATGACGGGAAAAATATTCTGAAAATTTCTATAACCTTATTAAGTTCATTTTAACTTATTTCAACTTCTTATTTCAGAAAAGAGCTTATTTTCACATTATTGGGCCATGTATCGAATCTACTTAAGGCCCATTAAGAATTTTAGAGGCGAGGGCGTGTAAACTGTTTTGGGCTTAGACTTGGGCTATTTTTATGAGTCTGAAAATATTTCATTTGGGATGGATGGGCTGGTTTAACACTATCTCTTATTGGGCTTTGGTTTAGTCCATTTCGGAAATACTATAAGTGAATTTTTCTGAAAATGTGAAATAAGTATTCGAGGGTCGATCAAAAGGATTTATTTTGGGCGTGTTCGTGAGCTTATGAGGTCGAACTTAAAACATGAAAAATATAGTTTGCCAGCCTGTCTATCGAGTGATGTAATAATTTAGATATGTTATATACAAGATTTCGAAAATACAACGATGGTTTTTGGCCTGGTCGAATGAAGTAAATTTTTGAAAAGTACCATGAAATTTCTAAGTGTTCTAGGCAGTTGGGTAGCTTGTGGTTTGTGGCATTTTTAAGAGTTTAGTAGAACTTATGGTTGTTATCACAAAAGATGGAAGTTGAAAACAGTTGGGTTGTGACATCGAAATATGTAAAAAAAAAAAATGTATTCGTTAGTTGTAAGATTGCCAAATAAATCGAGCCAGTAGTGAGCAATCCGGAATAGTTTTTAACTAGAGAATATTACAATATTTTTCACCCGATTTGACAATAGGTGAGATGTTGGTCTATATGGTCTTTCATGGGTGTTGTACTCGTTGAAAGTTAACATTTTGAGTTCTCGAGACGTTTTATACTTATCACAACTAACGGTTTAAAGTTATTCCTACATGTGATCATACGGAAGGTTTTATCTCTCGAATTTTAATATGTAACTTGCATGGTTCGCGTATGAGGTAGTCTACTGTGGGCTTGATTTATATGGATGTTATACGTTTGAGTGGGAAACCAATGTGATGCATGGCGTGTAATATCCTAACGTGAAAATGAAATAAGTGATGGTTCTTAAACCTTCTTAGTGGTTACTCGACTCATGTTGGGTACACATGAAATAATAAATGTAACTAAGTGATGTTACATATATAATCGAACAAAATGATGGAACAATGCATAGTGGTTCGACTGTAAAGAGAATAGAATATGCATGCATGATACTTTCGATTGTAATGAAGTATGCATGGGTGGGTCGTGTGCATGAAATAGAAAACAAGAGGTTACAAGATACTTACAGTGCCTTCCTAAAGGTGGTGAAGGAAAGTTGGTTGTTCGAATGGGACACAAGAAAAGCAGTGAGCTTCGAAAAGCTTTATACGCTTGACTCCAAACTCTTTTGCTTTCCAACACTTCGACAGAAAGTTACTTATGCTATTTAAGGAATGTTGTGATTGTGATAGAAAATGATAGGTGTGTAGGGGAAAGTGAGAGATCGAATGAGAGGTTTTTATAGGCAAAATATCTTCCCCTTGCCTTGACTAATTGACTCTATGATTGGAGACACTGTAACTATGGGACACTTATGTGTTGCTATCTAGATTGAGTGTGGAGTTGAGTATTGGTGGCTGTGGCTTTGGATTTTAGCTCTTGGAGTTTTTCCTTATTCGATTTGGGTTTAGCATTTGTCCGACACTTGAACTAGTTAGCCACCAATTCATTTCTAGCTTCTTGTCCTACTCGTATAATATCATTTGAGATTGCATTAATAATCGGAGTTCATAATAGGTTGGTTTTGGTTTTGTGTTTTATTCGATTTTTATCAACATTGGCCAAGGTTGAGCTACTTAGCTACAAGTCGTGGTTCTAGTTCATTTTTCATTTGAAGTATCACATTTAGTTGGAAATATAGTTGAAAGATTATTGGAAAAAGTAGAGCGTAATTCGGTTGTGTTTCGTGACTTACTTTTAAAATTTCGAGTCGATCATAGGACATTTAAAATAGGTTTCGTTACTATGCGAATACTTGATATTTCTAGCGGTGTCCTTGTATTATGGTAGTTAGTTGGGTGGTGTACTCAAAATATAAAAATATGTAATGTTTATGTTCGACATTTAAAATGCCACCGGGTTTTTTTTGGAAGTGTAGTAGCGATCGATTTTTAAAAAGAATGCAAAGGAAAGAAATAGAATTAAAGTGATGTGTTGGGCTATGAAAATTCGGTGGGTTGGGTGGAGTTGTTGGGCCGAAGATGTTGAGGTCCGGTTGGTTTTAGTTAAGGTAGAGTTAGGATTAGTATTAGGGTTAGTGTTTGTAGATAAATGGTATTAGTTTTTGTTAAGTATAGTTGTTGATATTAATTCTTGTTAATTGTAGTGTACTAAATAGGTGAGTATGATCACTTGTCGTCGATCATGAAAATGTGTTGTTGCGTCGGAAATATTATCTCGAGTTTCGGTGTGTACAATATATATACATATATAATGCATCGTGCTATTAATAAATAATAATAGAAAAGTTCAAATTTTTCCGTACAAATGGGCTTTATTAAATAACAATACAAGGTTATCACTAATTATTAAGATCAACTACAAGGGTTTTTCGCAGGATCTTACAGTGGGCCACCATCTCTCACGGCGTTCTTGAGCTTCACATTCTTATTTTCTTCGCGTGGGCGCTGCCTACCGCCACTCTGATCTCCCCTACCCCTGCCTCCCCCCTGGCCCGACCTCCTCGGCGGGGTCGCCCTGATCCTGCAATTGGAGTGAGTGGAAACGTCATAAAGTAACTTATATAGATATATGTATATGTATGTATATACATATATGTATATATATGTATATACATATATGTATATATATATATATATATATATATATATATATATATATATATATATATATATATATATATAATCACACAAAAATATAGATATATGTATATATATACATATATAGATATATGTATATATATATACACATATATGTGTATACCTATATGTATATATATACACATATATCTATATATATACATAATATGTGTATATATATACATATATATATGTAATCTAGAAATTCTTACAACCAGCACGGTGCCCGCCCTCAATCTGACGGGTAGGGGAAGGTGGTGGATCACTGGCACCGTCACCACCATGACTGCGCGCAACTGCTGCTGCCATCTGTAAAAGTACAAGTTGAGTAACATATAGAAATTTGGGAACAAATTAACATAAGCATGCACACATTCAAATGCATACACATTCAAAAGAAATATACACTTTTAAACAATCCATAACAATTTCATTAAAATAAGTGTCGTTTTACAAGTTACATTTTAAGATCAATCTGCACAATCACAATCACTATCATAAACAACATTAGTCGCATCAACTTCATCATCAGAATTGTTTGCGACTTCATTATCAGAATCTACTAAATCATAAGGATCGTCGTCTTCATCATCAATAAAATCATCGTCGTCATCAATAGGAATGATTGGTGGTGGTGCCTCAACTAACGTTGATTCACCATCGATATTTAAGGTTTCAAGTTCCAAATCATTCAAATTAGCAGACAGTTGGAGATCGGATGAGTTGTTGCCATGTATCACATCATCATCGTCTTCTACCACGATGACATCCCAGGTTGTGTTGTGATTTACTTCTTGGACGACCTTCCAATGGATTGGTCGTCTGGCAGGATCTTCAAGGTAGAAGACTTGTTTTGCTTGTATTGCGAGAATGTAAGGTTGATATTCGAACGCATAGCTACATGCCAAAATTTGTGTCATGTTGTTTCTAGTGGTAAAACGTTGGACTCTACGGTTTTTGTTGCTTAAGTCAAACCACTTAACTCGAAACAACACAGCTTTGAACTGGGAATATGCGAACTCCAGAATTTCTTCTAGCTGACCATAATAAATTTCTCCCTCCTTCTCACCAGGTGAACAAATTCCGTTGTTCTGAGTTGTACGTTTTATATCGCGGCTGTGTACGACAAACCTCACACCGTTGACTACGCAAGAGTTGACTGAGATTGGGGTCGGTGATGGTCCACAAGCCAAAGTGAATAAGTCGGGAGTACAGCTTGGGTCATCGGCTATGTAAAGTTTACGGATCTATGAAAAAACATAAGAATAGATGGAGATGAGTAATAGTCGTTATTTATACATGGAAATACATACAATAAGTTTACCTTCGTCTCAAACCAGCTCGGAAATGCTTGTTGCATGTCGATATGAGGAAATTCCCTGAAAATGTTCATGATATTAGAATAAATCAAAAAGATAACTTGGGAAACAGAAATTTCAAAATATAAACGCATACCTCTCGAACTCGTCCATGTACTTGTTGATCTCAGGACTGTTGTGAAGTACATACCATATCACTCTCTTCATTTCTTGGAGACCTAACTTAATCAATGTCTTTTTACCAGAATTGGTACATAGTGATCGGAACACCTGGAAATCACTTGTTGGGCGAGGACGGTCCTGAGATGCAGCGGAATGATTAAATTTTGTCCCAACACCACGAAAATAACGAGAACAGAAAGTTAATGCTTCATCTGCAACATAACCCTCCGCTATTGAACCCTCCGGCTTAGCTTTATTTCGGACATAGTTTTTAAGCTTCTTCATGTATCTTTCAAATGGATACATCCACCGGAATGATACAGGCCCGCCTTCAATAGCCTCTTCAGGTAAATGCATAACCAAGTGAATCATAATGTCAAAAAAAGCAGGAGGATATATTTGCTCGAGACTGCACAAAATATTGATCAACTGGTCTTTAGCTTTCACCATGTCTTTCACCATCAAAGTTCGGGCGCAAATTTGCTTAAAGAAGAAACAAAGCTTGATCAATGGTGTATAAGTCTGTGCGTCCAAGTATTGCTGAAGTCCATAAGGAAGTAACCGTTGCATCATTATATGATAGTCATGAGACTTCATGCCCGTTATATTGTTATCATCTTTGGTCACTTTTGACTTGAACTTGGATCCGAAGCCATCTGGTAGTTTAACTGTTTTGATGTATTGACAGAAGAGTTTTCTTTTATCGGGTGTGAAGGAGTACTTTGCATGAGGCTTCGAGCACTTCCCGTTTTGTTTGTTTCTGAGCCACAACTCCTGTCGAATGCCCAGAGCTTGCAAATCTTGTCTTGCCTTCGCGGTGTCTTTAGATTTGTCATTCATTAACAAGGTGTTCAAGATACTCTCCAACACATTTTTTTCGATATGCATGACATCTAAATTGTGTGGTAGAGAAAGAAAAGACCAATATTCAAGATCGTAGAAGATAGACCGTTTAGTCCAGTTCAGCTCGACTGTATGATTACGTTTTATCTTCCCACCCCCATAATCCGGATGTTTCCCCGGCACACGTGTGGGCAATGTCGCAAGTTGAGTCAAGATATCAGCCCTAGTATCTTTTCTAGGAGGATCTCTATAATCAGGTTCACCATTGAATGTCGTACAGTCCCTCCTCCATTTATGGTTTTTTTTTTTAAGAATCTTCTATGACCAACATAAGGTGTTTTGCTTATCACACGCGTAGCCGGAGTGTCTACTTTGCATGTAGGGCAAGCATAGTAACCTTGCCCTTGCCAACCAGACAAACTACTTCGAGCAGGAAAATCATTGATGGTCCATAAAAGCATCGCTCTCATGTGGAATTGAGTGCCTGTAGCAGCGTCCATAGTCAAGATACCTGGTTTTTTTCCATAATTCCACAAGGTCATCAATCAAGGGCTTCAAGTAAACATCGATGTCCTTCGCCGGTGATTTAGGGCCAGGAATCAACAACGTCAGCATCAAAGAAGTCTCTTTCATGCATAACCACGGAGGCAAGTTGTATGTTGTTAATATAACCGGCCACATGCTGTAAGTCTGACTAAGGTTTCCGAACGGATTGAAACCATCAGCAGCCAACCCTAATCGAACGTTTCTTGGTTCTATAGCAAAATCCGAATATTTATTGTCAAACTTCTGCCATGCTTTACCATCAACCGGGTGTTGCATCTTACCGTCCGTAGACTTTCCAGTAGCATGCCAAGTCATATGTTTTGCAGTGTGAATAGACTTGTACAAACGTTGTAGTCTAGGAATGATAGGAAAGTAACGCAACACCTTGTTAGGAACTTTCTTCCCCGTTGTTTTATTGTCTTTCCATCTACTCGTTTTGCAAACCGGACAATACTCCAAATCTTCGCCATCATCCCCCCGATATAGAAAGCAATCATTTTCACAAGCATGTATCGACTCGTACCCTAACCCGACCTTTTTAAATGTCTTCTTTATATGATAGTATGACGGTGGGAGATTGTAACCTAACCTGGGCGGAAATACCTCCTGGAGAAATTTTAGCGTTTTGTTAAATGAAGTATCACTCCATTTACCGCTGACCTTGAGATGTGTAAACTTTGCCATAAAATCCAATGTTGTCATAAAGTCACAACCCGGGTACAGAGGCTGGTTGGAACTTGCAAGTAACTCTTCATACTCGTTATGCAGAGGAGGTGTCGCTGCTTGAGTAGGCTCGTTACTTGTCTCGCCAATATTTCCATGAGTCGGCTCATTATTCGAAGGAATATCAAGAATATCATTTTGATCATTATTCGGAGGAATATCAAGAATATCATTAAGGCACGCACCCATGTCACTCATCTCACGTTGTGTTGTGTTATCAAGAATATCATATTGATCATTATTCGGAGGATCCGGTTCACCGTGATCCTTCCATTGTGTATAAGTTGGGTCCCACCCATTGTGGCCTATGTGGTATTTAAGACCTTCGAGAGATACCCATGGAACATTACGACAACGACGACACGGACATTTTATGTTTCCGGAACTATTCAATAACGGTTTGCAATGATCGAGGAAGGCGGCAAGACCATCAAGAAATTCTTTTGAACCACGATGCTCTATACGGGTCCAACTCTTATCAATTATCATAACTGCATTTTTATGATGCAATCGGTTATTATATGCACTTAATTAATGATTACGAGTTGTTTTGTTCACCTAGCGCAACTATGGAAGGCAATCCTAACCCACTCTTTGAATGATTTGTCCCATATATGAATGCGTATAACTGATTTACTATTTGAGAAAATTTCGGCAGCATTTCCCCTCAACTCCCCAAATATGTGCATTAAGGACATATTCGTAGGAGTAAAGGAGAAACACTGTCGAAATAATCTCAAATAGTAAATCAGTTATACGCATCCATATCCTAAATGAAAACAAAACATTCAAAAAGCAGTCCCAAACAGGGGACTTTCCGAAATTAATTTCTAATAAATTAATTCCGGACGGGTTTTCTATAGGATGATTAACTTCGGACGGGGACTTTCCGAAATTAATCACTAAAATCCTAAAACATAATACACTGCTACTAAAGGTATACACTGCTACTAAACTAGGCCGGTTCTTAAACACGGTTTTAAACAATCAAATTACACTTAATCCGTCACGCAACATTCACAAACATACTGATATGTAAAAAATAATACGGATATGAAAAAAATAACAACATACTATATCGGCTGTGGTCTGTGGCTCTCGACTGTGGTCTCAGCTGCAGCTCGGGCTGCAGTCTCGGGCTGCGGTCTCGGGCTCGAGCTCGGGCTATATTAAAAGTGAGCACATTAATATATAAAAAGTTTAAAAAAACTGTTGTCGGCGACATGTCGTCGGGATACCAAAAATTTAAAAAAAAAAAAAAAGGGACCACATTACCTCTGTCTCGGCTGTCTCAGCTCTCGACTCTCGCTCTCGGCTGTCTTGGTGGAGCTGTGGTGGTGTCGGAGGTGGAGCTGTGGTGTCGGCTGTATAAAATAAATAAAGAAAATAAAACAAAATTAACAAAAAACAAAATTAACAAACATTAACACTAAGATTAAACAAAATTAACAAAAAACAAAATTAACAAAAATCAAAATTAACAAAAATCAAAATTACCTGTTTTGTAGATCGAAGAAGAAGAAGTGGGGAAGAAGAAGAATTAAACAAATGAGGGGTTGAGGAGTGAATTAAACATGAGAGGAGGAGGAGGTGGAGGAGGTGCACGTGTAGTTGTGGTGGAGCTGTGGTGGAGCTGCGGTGGTGTCAGAGGTGGAGCTGTGGTGTCAGAGGTGGTGGGTGTAGTGATGGTGGAGCTGTGGTAGTGGTGGAGTAGTGGTAGTGGTGTCGGAGGTGGTAGTGGTAGTGAATCGCCGGCGTCTTCTTCAATTATTGAGGAGAAAAAAGTTATACGTTTTTTTCTTTCTAAGTGTTGACCAGATCTAGTTTTGTTATAACTTTTAATGTTCCCGACGTCATGTCGTCGGTAAGGTAAAAGAAATTTGTCGTTTCTAGTTTGGCGGGACGTATAAAATTTTGGTGAAAATTTTGGCGGTTATATTACCGACGACAAGTAGACGGTAATATTATAAATACTTTTATAAAATTATAAAAAATAGTTTTATAAAATTAAAAAATAAGTAGTTAAATTTTTTATTTATTATAAATACTTTTATAAAATTAAAAAAAAATTCAAAAATAGTTTTGGTTTTACACGAGATGTTTAACGAACGAGCCGAGATGTTATGGTTATACACTAGATGTTTAACGAACGAGCCGAGATGTTATGGTTATACACGAGATGTTTAACGAACGAGCCGAGATGTTATGGTTCTACACGAGATGATTAACGAACGAGCCGAGATGTTATGGTTTTACACGAGATGTTTAACGAACGAGCCGAGATGTTATGGTTATACACTAGATGTTTAACGAACGAGCCGAGATGTTATGGTTTTACACGAGATGTTTAACGAACGAGCCGAGATGTTATGGTTATACACTAGATGTTTAACGAACGAGCCGAGATGTTATGGTTATACACTAGATGTTTAACGAACGAGCCGAGATGTTATGGTTCTACACGAGATGATTAACGAACGAGCCGACATGTTATGGTTATACACTAGATGTTTAACGAACGAGCCGAGATGTTATGGTTATACACGAGATGTTTAACGAACGAGCCGAGATGTTATGGTTCTACACGAGATGATTAACGAACGAGCCGAGATGTTATGGTTATACACTAGATGTTTAACGAACGAGCCGAGATGTTATGGTTATACACGAGATGTTTAACGAACGAGCCGAGATGTTATGGTTTTACACGAGATGTTTAACGAACGAGCCGAGATGTTATGGTTATACACGAGATGTTTAACGAACAAGCCGAGATGTTATGGTTATACACGAGATGTTTAACGAACGAGCCGAGATGTTATGGTTCTACACGAGATGATTAACGAACGAGCCGAGATGTTATGGTTATACACTAGATGTTTAACGAACGAGCCGAGATGTTATGGTTCTACACGAGATGTTTAACGAACGAGCCGAGATGTTATGGTTGTACACGAGATGTTAAACGAACGAGCCGAGATGTTATGGTTGTACACTAGATGTTTAATGAACGAGCCGAGATGTTATGGTTTTACACGAGATGTTTAACGAACGATCCGAGATGTTATGGTTGTACACGAGATGTTTAACAAACGAGCCGAGATGTTATGGTTATACACTAGATGTTTAACGAACGAGCTGAGATGTTATGGTTATACACGAGATGTTTAACGAACGAGCCGAGATGTTATGGTTATACACGAGATGTTTAACGAACGAGCCGAGATGTTATGGTTGTACACATAAGAAATGTTTAATGAACGAGCCGAGATGTTATGGTTTTACACGAGATGTTTAACGAACGAGCCGAGATGTTATGGTTGTACACGAGATGTTAAACGAACGAGCCGAGATGTTATGGTTGTACACGAGATGTTTAACGAACGAGCCGAGATGTTATGGTTATACACTAGATGTTTAACGAACGAGCTGAGATGTTATGGTTATACACGAGATGCTTAACGAACGAGCCGAGATGTTATGGTTATACACGAGATGTTTAACGAACGAGCCGAGATGTTATGGTTATACACGAGATGTTTAACGAACGAGCCGAGATGTTATGGTTCTACACGAAATGTTTAACGAACGAGCCGAGATGTTATGGTTGTACACGAGATGTTAAACGAACGAGCCGAGATGTTATGGTTGTACACTAGATGTTTAATGAACGAGCCGAGATGTTATGGTTATACACGAGATGTTTAACGAACGAGCCGAGATGTTATGGTTGTACACGAGATGTTAAACGAACGAGCCGAGATGTTATGGTTGTACACGAGATGTTAAACAAACGAGCCGAGATGTTATGGTTATACACTAGATGTTTAATGAATGATCCGAGATGTTATGGTTTTACACGAGATGTTTAACGAACGAGCCGAGATGTTATGGTTGTACACGAGATGTTAAACGAACGAGCCGAGATTTTATGGTTATACACGAGATGTTATGGTTATACACTAGATGTTATGGCGCCAAAACTTCCCTCCAAAAGATCTATTTTTTTTACCATATATAACAGTTAGCAGATCTGCTCTTAACCACACAAACACATTATACACTCTCAAATCCTCACAACCACAAACACACACTGTTATCATGGTGAAGATGGCGGAATTTGAAGCTTTTGCTTGTCCTTGTGGACGAGGAGACGTAATTCTGCGACAATCGCATCGACCTCACTCCCGTGGTAAACAATACTATGCGTGTCCTTTATCCAAGGTGAACAATTACATACTTTTTTGTGTGTTATTTAAATAATTTGGTTAGTCGTTAAAAATTATAGTTTTTACTCTTTAACAGGGTGGGACAAAGGAGTATGGATGCGATTTTTTTTTATGGAAGGATGAACGACTAGCCAAAATGACCGCTTCTGTTGGAGCTTCAACGCCTCCAACTCATTCCGCAAGACCATCCACAACTCCAACTCGATACACTGCAGGACCTTCAACATCAAGTCCTGGAAATACAGAGTGCTCAAACTGCATCAAACTGAATCACCAGATAATGGTACTCAATAAAATGCTAGAAGTGTATATGCATCCAAACAAACACACAACTGATTCAGCTGCCTTACTTCACGACCTTTATAATGACATGGTAGGTGATATGGGAAATCTTCGTATGTAGGTTGTTGTTGTTGCTGTTATTGTTGTTGTTGTTGCTGTTATTGTCATTGTTGTTGTTTGTTGTGTTATTGTTGTTGTTTAATAAAATGTTGTTGTTGTTGTGAAAACTGATGTCGAACGTGCTTTATATTTTTAATTTGTACGCTTTAATGTTGGAGGCGTTGTGAAAACTTAAGTATCCATCAAGATTCAACCATAAAGGGTCGTTTGGTTTATGATGTCCAAACAGGGCCGTTTGGTTTATGTTGTTTTCTTAACAACAGCCCACAAGAGCCGTTTGGTTTATGCTGTCCAAATAGGGGTGTTTGGGATTGCTTATTTCTTGCACCAAAAGGGTGTTTTGGTTTATGACCTTATTTGAAGAAACAACATCACAATTAACAAACACGAATGCACACATTTTATTTAAAACACGCAAGAGTTCTCAAACGAAAAACTCGACAACCAAACAAAACAACTCAAACTAAACAACTCGACAACCAAACGAAACAACTCAAACTAAACAACTCGACAACCAAACGAAACAGATCAAACGAAACAACATTTTTATTTTTTTTGCGGCTACTTCCCGCTTTGCTGGAACTCGCACCATCTTTTCCCTTCCTTGCTCTCAGTTCCTTGATACGTGCAAACGTAGCTTCGAGATTTGTTACTCTATTTTTCAGATTACCAAATTCGGTGTTGAGGTCCAACGTGCTTTCAGCTTCATCGTCACCTCCAACAGCAGCAGCTTGAGCTTCAGCAGCACGTTGAGCTTCAGCAGCATCTAGCTCTTCCAAATACTCTCTATAGTACGGCTTTCTCCTCAACCATTCCAGAATCTTGTCCCTCTGCCACGGTGCACAGTTCTCATAAGAACCATATTCATCAAAAATTTCCCAGCCCCAATGAAGTATAATTTCATTATACAGGAGCTCGTGTGATAAAGCCTTCGACCATTCCTGTTCCGGCGTTAAACCATCCATTGTTATGTGTGTTTTTTGTGAGAATTTACGTGTTTTGTGATAATTTTATTATATGATATATATATAAGTAAAAAATTGGCGGGGGTGGAGGGAAATTTTGGCGGGAAATATCACCGACGACCTGTCGTCGGCATAATAAAGGCGGGAAAAACCCCGCCCAATTATTCGCTATTATTCACAAGAGGGAAAAGTAAAAAAATTTGACTTAAATATGTGCCGACGTCATGTCGTCGGCGTCATTAAACTAACGGCAAAACAATTCTAAATCATTCGCTAATCCCACGCTAATCACAATTATTTTTTGGTTTATACTATGCCGACGACATAGTTTTGGCGGGTCAAATTCCCGCCCAGTTTTTCACCAAGTCAAACACTAGAATCATTTTACCGACGAAACGTCGTCGGCATAATACTGACATAAAAATTCAACGCAACCTTGGCTTGGTCAAGTCATTTTTTTGTCGTTTAGCGAATGCTGCCGACGACACTCGGTCGTCGGCACGGTGTCCGTCGCCCGAGCTATGTTTTCTTGTAGTGTAAGTATGAACGTATCTTTTTCTAACAGCAAAAACAAACACAAGTTATAATTTTGTAAGGATTTGAATGCACAACCTTTTCGTTAGTGAGTCACCTTGACGTTGATAGAAATAAAGCTTTTACGCGCTCGGAAATTTTGCAAATACTTTGTGTGTTTAAAGTCATGTTATTGGCTCTTCTTGGGCTTATAAAATAAACAAATGCTTGTCACTCCAAGCAGCATTCATAGTAGTTTTTGTGAATGATTAAAAAAAAAAAAAAAAAAAAATTGTCTTTCTATTGTAATTTTGAATGATAATTCGAATATTTAACAGAGTTTAGAGGTCAACCATTTGTTTTTGAAATATTCACCGTTGCAAATTGCAATATAGCAGAAGTTATATATATGTCTTTTGATTCAACTATAGCATTTGTGTTTGTGTTGATTGTTTCATATTTAAGGGTCTTATATATTCAGATCTAGTTATTGTTTCTCGTCGACCTTTAATGATACTAGTTACGTCTACCAAGTTCTTTACCAGTGATATTGACACTTAGCTGTTTATTGACATCCCAAACATTCATATATTAATGGAATGAAAATATTAAGTTATATAGGCTTAATGGAATGAAAATATTAAGTATAGAAATTATATGGAGTTTTAGTAAAATCTCAGTGATAATAATTGATGAATCTTTTCTTCATTCAAGAATTGAAAAAATGAGATGTGTTCAATCCTTTTGTTCCTAGGAATGTTACATTGCCTATTTGGAGGAGGCACTAAATAGTTTGTAGGCATTTTGTTGCGTGAGGTGTGTCCATTTCAATGCTTGTGATATTGATTCAAATTCGTTGTTATGTATGTTGCGCGAAGCTGATCCAAAGAACCTTATACACCTCTTGCCTTTCTGCAGCTGGATTTACTCGATTTGGGTTTATATATACCAGTGGTGGTTTTTCTAAACTCCTAATTTAAGCAGATGCATGTATACGAACACTATTGACTTCATTGACTCGTTCACCGGAGAAAAGACACTTATTTTCCCCAGCTCAATCAAAAT
Source organism: Artemisia tridentata subsp. tridentata (assembly GCA_021014915.2). NCBI lineage: Eukaryota > Viridiplantae > Streptophyta > Magnoliopsida > Asterales > Asteraceae > Artemisia > Artemisia tridentata. Next base: position 24,005,169 of record CP139504.1, read on the forward strand.
GCCTACAGGCTATTATCTCTACTAGCGCTCCCTTAGACCGTCCGTAGTGGGCGTTGTTGTACCCAAAAAAACCACGAACAGCGCCCAACAGCGCCCCTGTATGCAAAACGGGGGGGCGCTGTTGGCTAATAATTTGCGATTTCGTTTGTTCTGATAGCGCCAGTTGAATCCATCTTCCCAAGAATGTGAACGTTGCAAACGGTAACAAACACACACGCTCCCTTCTTTTTTTTTTAAATACTCACTTCTTCAACTCATTTTTTTATCTTTTACTTCAAAAAATATACACCTTCACTTCAAAAAATATAAGCATACACTTCTATAAACTCATCAAACAATATAAACTCATCAAAGAACCATGAATCCCAACCGCTCAACTCGCCCACAATTTTACCCAAATAACGAATTCGTTCGTCCTCGTCACCTTAATGAGAATGAGGCTATGTTTTCAAACAAAGATCTTATAGAAATGATATCGCAAATGCCACCAAATGCGCAAACCACGTTTCAAAACTACGTTTTAAGCCAACAAAATTTCGGGTTTAACTCGTATACCCAACAAAACGTTCCACAATTCAACACACCTCCACAATTCCCACCACAAAATTTCGGGTTTAACTCGTATACCGAGAGTGTCCCGGATAGTCCTCCAAGCGTTACACGAGCGAAGGGTAAACAACCCGCCGGTCCGTCTCAAAAACCAAGGCGTCCGCACAAAAAAAAACCCGAGGGCGAGCCAAGGGCTAAGATTACGCGTATGCCATGGAACGACCACGAGTTGATGTGCTTGGCACGTGCGTGGGTAGAAATTGCGACGGATCCAAACGCCGGTATATACTTTTTTATTTCGTTATTATATTTTTTTCGTTATTATATTTTTTTCTTATTTCGTTATTATTTTTTTTCTTATTTCGTTATTTTTTTTTTCTTATTTCGTTATTATTTTTTTTCTTATTTCATTATTATTATTTTTTTCTTATTTCGTAATTATTATTTTTTTACTTATTTCGTTATTAATTTTTTTTTTTGTAGCGAATTATCAACGAGGATTGGTTTTTTGGGCTCGAATTCGAGAAGTGTTTTTTTCGGCAATGGGTGTCGGAGAAGATTATCGTACGCCGGACATGATTCGGGGGAAATGGACCGACCTGAACAGGTCGTGTCTACTCTTTAATGGTATCTACAACCGAAAAAATAATATGCCGGTACCAAGTGGTGAAAGTTTGGGGACGTGGGCATACGACGCCGCCGACAAGGAATACAAGGCGCTTAAGGGGTTTCCTTTCCAACACAAGGCGGTGTGGGAGTACCTTCACACCCATCAAAAATGGCTCCAACAACCCTCTTTGGAAATTCGTACAACGAGGCCGTCAAAACGGTCTAAAACCGATTCATCATCCAACCCCGAAAGCCAATCGTCCGATGCTCACACATTGAACCTAAACGACGAGGCGGAAGATGACGAGCCCGTGTTTGTCGAGCCGGAAAGGCCCTCGGGTAGGCGAAGTGGCAAAGGCAAAGGGGTTTCCTCATCCTCTACCCCCGACAACAACAACGCGTTGAGCCAAATTGCGGCTCAACTAGCTAGGCTAGGGGATGAGGCACAAAAGCGTCGCGAGCTTAAAGAAAAGAAATACAACGACTACATCAAATTGAAAGATTGGGAGCAACTGCGCCGAAGCACCGATGGGATGACCGACGAGGAAAAAGCTATTAACGAAAAAATCAATGAAGAAATAAAAAAAAAAGTGGGGTTGGTAGTGTTTTTTATGTAATATCTAGTATGAAATTGTATGACTTTTTTTTTTTTTTTTTTTTTTTTTTTTTTTTTTTTTTTTTTAATTATGTACTCCCTCCGTCCCAAAATTATTGTCCCATAACAAAAAGCACATTCTTTTAGAAAAACATCACTATCACTACTTTATCTCTCTTACTTTTTTGCCAAATGACAAGTTTACCCTTAACCAATTAATTAATACTTCATTAAAGTTTGTAATATTAATTTCAACCAAGGGTAATATAGTAAACTTTACCAAACTCCACTACCTATTCACTTTTCATTTTTGGTATGGGACAATAATTTTGGGACGCCTGAAATGGAAAAATGGGACAATAAAATTGGGACGGAGGGAGTAATAGTTTTAGGGTTTATTTTAATGAAATTATGTTTTTATTTATATTATTTAGTTTTTATTATAAGTTTTTTATCATTAAAAAAAATAAAAATGAATAAAAAAGAACTATCACGTGTCAAACAACCCCCCACTCTCCACTACACCACTTTTTCAACAAAGCCACATCCTACCCCCACATGACACGTGTCGAACAACCCCCACTCTCCCCTTCTCCCCACTACACATGGTCTTATCATTTTGTTTTTATTAGTTTCAAATCACATCTTTTTCTTCTTATGTCCTCTATAATTTACCGCAATATGTGGATTTTTTTTATTATTTTTTATTATTTTTATTTTTTTTTATTTTGTCTTCGATCTGATCCGGCATGGCACTATGTTCGTCGTTGTCCACAATCAATAGGAATTGTGGAGGAGAGCATTTATGACCTGGTACGAATTTTTCCGGGCAACGAAAACAAAGGCCGTCGCGACGACGTTGTTGGATAGCTTCGGGAGACAGTTTTGTGAATGGGAGTGGTCGATGTGGTGATATGAGGGTGGTCGTTGTAGGGCTTGGGGATGGTTTGTCAATAGAAGTTGATGGTAGGGTAAGTGTGGTGGTGGACGTACTGATTGCGGAATTATTGGTAGTTTGTTTGGCAGTGTATGGAAATTTTGGTTTTAAAGAAGAGGCCAATTTATCTTCCACGAGTTGGGCTAGGCCACAAGCATCATGAAGGGTGGTGGGTTTATAAATTGCCAATTCCGATTGTATTTCAGGTTTGAGGCCCGAAATAAAACAATTCTTGAGGGTTTGTTGCGATAATCCCGTAACCTGGTTACTTAGCCTTTCGAATTCTGTTTGGTACGTCTTAATCGATGTGGTTTGACGTAGCTTCAAGAGGATGGCCTCGTGATTTTCAAATGTAGACGGACCGAAGCGAAGTTCGACTTCGCATTTGAAATCGTTCCAAGAGCCCAAGAGATCATTATTGGCTAAGTGTTGGTACCATGATAAGGCATCTCCGATGAAGTGGAAGGCGGTTAATGAAACACGTTCCTCTGCCGGAATCTGATAATAAGAAAAGTAGTTGTCCGCTTGGAATATCCAGCCAAGAGGGTTTGTTCCATCAAATAGAGGTAAGTTAATTTTGGGTGGTTTGGGATGGTAATTGTGGTTCTGTGAAGGGGATGGGTGGGAATCCTTGTTTTTTGGGTGGAAATCATTGTGCTTCGGAATTCTGGGATGTGGGAAGGTGGTATCGGAAAGGGTTGTGATGTGGGTGACAAGATTGGCAGTGGTCGCGGTTTGTGAATCGATCTTTGCGTGTAGTGATTTTGTGGCTTCGATTAATTAATGCGGTTAAATTGGCGGTGTTTGTCTCCGTGGCGGAGTTGGTGGCTGTGATATAAGTTGGTTGATGAGATCGGCCAAAGGTGGTGAGTTATCATCACCGCTGGTGTCACGGCGTGGCATGGCGGTAGGCGAGTTGGGAATGAAAGCACCAAATGATGGCACTAAGAGAAGAGTTTAGAGGAGGAGGAGAGTTTAGGGAAAGAGAGACAGTACGTGCTTAATTGGGGCAATTTTCTTCGTTAATCTCCAAATGAAAAAACAATACAGGAATTATAAACGTGCAGGGATTGTAAGTTCATCACCCACTCTCCTTATTTAATGCAAAACTACCCTATCATGCACTTGACTCATTCATAAATAAACAAAGACACATGCAGAAAAGTAAAAACACTTGAACGTGGGACTATTGCAACTTGCAGCTCAATCCATTAATCTGCTGGGCTTCTTCACATCTCGTTTGGGCCTGGTGCTGATTAAAGAAGCTTGTTGAACTGGGCCAGAATATTGGGCCTGATGGACCGTATCAGTTTGTGTCTCAGAACTACCATTAGCGATGTCAATCAACACCCTTGCGGCCATGTTCATCTCATCATCATCTTCGGTGTCTCCCACGTAGTCTTTCATCCATATTGGTTTCCTGGCATTTCTTTTGGGCCTGTTGCTTGGGCCTACTTGCTCTCGGTTGTGATGGCCCGATCCCTTAGCGATGTCAACCAACACCCTTGCGGCAATGTTCACCTCCTCATCATCCGAACGAGTACCAGCTACAAGTACATTTTCAGTAAATTAATATACAAGATAATTTAAAACGCATACATATATATATGAAATACATAAAACTTTAAATTTACTTGGTAAAGCACTTTTGCTTGCTCCAGAAGTCATCTTTCCGGCCAACCGTCGACTCATGGTTAAAAGCAACACCTACCTGTGAATATCAAGACTAGCTGAATCAGAAGCTGCTACAAACTCACAAGCGGCTAACTAATAAAACTTTTAGGAACATATTAGTCACAAGATAAAGTACAATCATATGCATAAGATTCAAAAGTTCTACATAATATTATGTACAACAAGGTATGTGAATATCAACACCAGCCAAATGACCTCTTTTTTTAGAAAGAATTTAAGTATATGCATCAGTCGAATCAGAAATTCGAGAAATATATGTAAATTATCAAATTCATAGAGCTATTCACTGTTATACATAGCAGTTTTGTTTTTTTGCAAAGCATATATGTTGCAAAAACATGCTGCAGAAATTAAACGTCATCGTTTACAGAAATACAAAATCTAACAAAGCCGTGAATACATTTATTTGAAGGCAGGGTTAGATTACATGCATTTCCGATCCGTTCTATATGGACACATCAAGATCTACATTCTAATCTAGATCGAATTTATATAGATTCATTAAAGACAATTAAACCATGCATGAGGTTCAAAAAATAACATAAGCAAACAACTTAGGAGATAGTAAAGCAAATTTGCTCGGTGCTTAATTGCCAAACCAAAAGCCCGATTTATAGAATCAAAAAGGTTTTTCGTATAGGAGATAATGTACGTAAAAACAAGGATTCATTAAGTGAATTTAACCTTTTACTGTAACATTAGCAAAAATTACCCAGTTATATATAATAGTAAAAATACCTGATTAGATAGAGATGCATTAAAGTACTGCAATAATATTACTTTCTAGTTTTGAACTAATACACCAGCATCAATTTTTCTATGTAAATTCATACCATCAAATAGCATGTAAACAAACTCCAGTGTCCTATATATTCATCAAATTCTAGACTTCCCATGTTTGAATAACGTAAAAGAAAAAGACAAATGCGAAACTTGCTCAAAGCTAGTCAGTTGCATAATTCACACGGTTGCACTCTTTCCAAAGAAAAAACGAAATAGTAGTAGTAAAGCAGTTAATTTATTTATTTTATAAAAAAAGTCACAAAAATATTTTCAAATAAAACTTAACAACATGAAAACATACTTTATTTATTTTATAAAAAACCATAAAAACTTGCATTTTTTTTAAAATATACATAGTAGAAACTAAGATACTTTTAAAAAACGCAATATGAACACATAGACTATTATTTACAGTATAAAAAAAAAATGCTTACCATTTATAAGAAATACATGAAACAACCAAAAAGAAACATAGAAAACGATTATTTTTTGTTTTTTTTTAAAAAAATAAATCCATAAAACCTCACATAAATCAAGATACATATTAAACATACAGGAAATTTTCAACAGAAATACGGTAAACACATGCAGGCTAGCTGTAACAACTAACAACAAACAGCAAACTTAAACGTTACATAATTTTAAACCAAAAAACACACACACATATCTATATATAAACTAGCAACAGTATCATTTCAAGAAAAAAGATGCATACCTAGCTTTAAAAGAGTAGAAAAAAAGTGATATACCTTTTGACAATATTTATTTGAGAGCAAAAAATGAAAGAAGCTGAAAGACCACACACACAAAAACAGAAAGTTGTGTGATTTGATATCTATAGAAAAAGAGAATAATTAAGAAAGAGAAAGGGAATGCAGCCTTTGATACTGTTGCCTCTGCTTGCCTCTGCTTGCCTGTTGGGGGATCTTGGTGCAGGTTGTATTCCTATTTTACCCTTGGGGGATACTGTCTCCTCTGGTTGTTTTGTCTTTTTAACTTTTGAATTGTATGAGGCTACGCTAGTGAGCGAGAGCATTTCATACGGGGGATTTTTTTTTTCATGGGGGATTTTTTGTAGTATTCCTATTTTACCCTTGTGTTTCCAACGAGTTGTTTGTGACTAGATTCGAACTCGGGATCGAGGGACTACACACTTTACGTATGAATGACTAACGTAAATAATTAATATATATATTGTTATGTATTTTAATTATTTGGACACGAAATGTTGACTAACTGACGTTAAGTAATTAACCGAATTGACTAACGATCGTTAGGGAATAAAGGAGTGACTATTAGTGAAATTGTAGGACAAGAAGGATCTAGAATCCTTATGGATTAAGGATTGGTGGCCGGCCACTTGTGGGTTATGGTTTCCTAATTTGAGTCAACTTGTTCTACAAGGTTTCCATTCACTATAAATACAAACCCAATGGTCTTTTGTTAGTGAATTGTTACTAAACCCTAACTATTTTCTCTCCTTCTTTTCTTCTCAAAACCGGTCGATCACTTGCCTTGGGGGGGGGGGGGGATCAAATTGATTGTTCAAGTAAACAAAGTTGTTTGGTTTTCTTGTGTCCAATTGCTAGCACCATTCGTCACTTGATTATAGTACATGTGTACAAGAGCTTGTTAATTACTTACTTTAGTAATTGATCTTGGATTGTGGAACAAAACGGTAAGGGGTTCCACGTTAATTCTATTTCTTCTTTGTTCAAGAAAAGAAGTTCAAGTTTGATCCTTGTTTGGCTAGGATCAAGGTACGTTCTTTTTATTTTTCGGTAATACTTTATACGTGTTAAATAAGATCTATGCTTCCACTATTATGTGCTTTGATGTTTATTTATTTATTTGATTGTTAATTTATTTAAATTCCAACAGTGGTATCAGAGCCAGGTTAACATGTAATTCTTATTACCTAAATGCATAATAAAAATCGAATCTTGATTTGGATTTACATGTTAATCGATTCGTGTTAAGTTTAGAACATAAAATCGTACATAATTTAGGGGGGTTCGACCCTTGTTAATTAAAAAATTAGTTTTGTAACCCTAAATTAGGACATGTTATGTTTATGTGTTTATTTGAATAAAGGGTTACGTTCCTGTTTAATTCATAATTCTTCATGCAAGGATGTTGGGAATTAAATATTCTGAAGATTGAGTATCGGGAAATATTCTAAGTATGATACTGCTGGTAGTGCATTTCATTCCTGCTGCTAGTGTATGATCCTGCTGATAGTGTATTCCTGCTGCTAGTTATATTCGTTGTTGCTGGTAGTGTTAAACATCAATGCTGCTGGTAGTTATTGCTGATGCTGCTGCTGGTGTAAGCTGTTCCTGCTGATCGTGTTCTTTCTGCTGATCAGTGAGTCATCCGACACAAAAGTCAAATATGTTTAGTAGCAAAAATCTTTTGTTGAGTAATCAATTTGTATACTCTTAAGTATATGACTCGATACATATACAAGTTGTATGTGTAAGATACATGTTGTATCTTGATTACTTACACACGACTCAACATACTCAAGTAGAAAGACATGCATTGTTGACAAGACTAAAAGCAATATTGTAAAGATCTTCTTGGACTATAAAAGAAGATCTTAGACTAGATATTGTATGTGCATAATCAGTGTCAAAAATAATATACAACAAGTGACAAAGCTAGAACATAGAATATACACAACAATATCACAAGTCATAGAACATAGGATTCAAGGTTTTGTAACCCTAGTGATAACAAAGATCACTCGTATTATTCTCAATAATATTGGATCGTTTAGTATAAAACTGTATGTGTTCATTGTTCAATAACCAACATAATTGTTCCATTTCCATAACACAAATAACCTTCTAAGTGTGGTTAAGTAGATTCCGCATACTTAATCATTTTAACTAAATATATCATATACACAACGTCACAAAGGTTTAACCACCTTATTAGTGTATCGAATCCTTCAAACCCACAATTGGTATCAGAGCATCAGGATGATATAATTGACTTAGAAGAAGTAGAAGAAATGGATGTACAAGATGCTCAGGTTACAAATGTTGCTGCAAAGTTGCCCATGATCAAACCCAATGAGTTTGAGTTGTAGAGGTTAAGAATTGAGCAATATTTTATGGTTCAAGATTATGCTCTTTGGGATATCATTCTGTATGGTGACTCTTTTGTTCTAGGCTATAAAGAGGTAGTTCTTGAAGGCAGAACAGATAGAAAAAGAAATACTAGACCAGTTTCCAATGAAGAAAAGATAAAGAAGAGGAATGATCAAAAAGCAAGAAACTTGTTGCTTATGTGCATTCCTGGTGAACAGATGCTATCTTTCAGTAGGTATACTGATGCAAAAACTCTTTTTGAAGAGATTTGTGCATGGTTTGGTGGTAATGAAACTACCAAAAAGACACAGAAAACATTGCTGAAACAACAATTTGAAAACTTCACTTCGTATAGCAATGAATCTCTTGACAAGCTGTTCTCAAAACTGCATAAGCTTGTCAGTTAGTTATCTGTGTTGGGAGTTGAGATAGAGAAGGAAGATCTCAACATCAAGTTCTTAAGAAGTCTACCTGATGAGTTCCATACTCATGTAGTTGTCTGGATGAATAAGCCAGAGATTGAAACCATAAAGCTGAATGATTTGTTTAACAACTTCAGAATTGTTGAACAAAGTCTAAAGAAGTCTGGGAACTATACTACTAGTTCTGGGAATGTGGCACTCTTGTCATCTCCTAGTATTAGTAAGTCTGAAGAGGTAGATGAAGTTGAAGGTGTTTCTAATGCTAACTATGGTGGTCCTACTACTAGTTTACAGAAGAGTTTTGCTGGACTTGGTGATCCTTCATTCTATGTATTTATGTCTAGTCAAGCTAGTGGTTCTACTCTAAATCATGAAGACCTTGAGCAGGTGAATGATGATGATTTGGAAGAGATGGACATCAAGTGGCAGGTTGCTTTACTTAGCATGAGGGCTAAGAAGTTCTGGCAGAGAACTGGTAAGCAGATTACCATTAATGGTAATGAAACTGCAGGGTTTGATAAGAAGAAAGTGGAGTGTTTCAACTGTCACAGGCTGGGACATTTTGCTAGAGAATGTTGAAACCCAACAAAGCAGGATAACAGAAACACATTGTATAGGCAAGAGAAGAAGAAGGAAGTCACAGTGGAAGAACCAAGGGCTATGCTAGCCATAGATGGTGTTAACTATGACTGGAGCTTTTTGGCTGATGAAGAGGAAGCACCAAATGCTGCTCTTGTGGCCACTGAAACTGCTCTAATGGCCTTCTCTAATTCAGAGGTAACTTCAATTATTAAATGTACTGAATCATGTCCTTCTCTTAAAGCTTATGAAGACCTTAAAAAGAGATTTGATGCTCAACTGAATGAGCTATATGATGCTCTTCATAATTTAGCTAATCATAAAAGAGGTCTAGCTGTTCTTGAAACACAAGTTTTACACTATAAAGAAAATGAATCTGCATTTACTGATAACTTGAATATATTAAAAAATAATGCAGAAATCAAAGACGAGTGTATTATTGAGCTGAATAGAAGATTAGCAGAGCACAAAAATAAAACTGAAAATGTTAACATAACAATAGATGCTTTAGATTCTGCTTCAGAGGGAATTAACAAGATTTGGGAAGCTCAAGTAATCAATAAAGTTAAGTCTGGTGTAGGATACAAGTCTGTCCCTCCACCATATAGAGGTGTTCCTTCACCTCCAGGTATTGACCTAGCACGCACAGGTCTTGCTGAGTTTCAAGAACCAATTATGGAATATGGTTCTAAGTCTAATGATGGCCCTAAGATAGAAAAAGTAAGTGAAAGTTTAGATAAAACTTTACTTTATCAGAACAAGGTGTCCTTTGTTAAGAAATTAGATGATATAGTTGTTGAAGACTGTACATCTGATAGTGATGAAGAAGTACAGGTTATGTCTAAACCTGAAGTGGTTAAGAAAGAAGGAACAAGAGTTCCTAAGATAGTCAAACACAATACTGATAGGCCTATGATAAATGAAAAACATGTTAGGCAACCAGTTAGATATTGTGAACAATATAGAACTAAAAACAAGCCCAGAGGTAACCAAAGAAATTGGAATAACCTCAAGTCTGATCAATTAGGTGATGACTTTACTTTCTATAATAAAGCTTGTTATACATGTGGTAGTTTTGACCATCTTGCAGCTTTCTGCAACCAATGGGTGTCTGGGTATGAAAACAATAGAGTGAACTACAAAAGGCAATCTCCTAAGTCTCACTTTTACTCTAGCACTGATAGAATCAAACCCAGAACAGTCTCAAACAAGTCTCTCTCAAACACAGATCCTGCTGTAAGACCAAAAGGTTCTGCTGGTAGACGAATGGTTCCTGCTGGTAGACAAATGGTTCCTGCTGCTCGATCATTGATGACTGTTAACCCAAAACCAACAGCTAAGGATGCAAAAACTTTTTATAAACATGCATCTAAAACTGTTTTAAGACCCATTCAAACAAAAGCAATGGTCCAAAAACAAGTTTGGAGACCAAAGGGTACATCTACAAGGCAAGTAGTTAATTCTGCTGCTAAGGGAAACAAGGCAAATGCTGTTAAGGCCTCAGCAAGTTGGGTTCTTAAATCCAATGTTGCATCAACTGTTCTCAAAAGATTACACTTCATTGATGCAAGAGGCAGATCCAAGTCAGTAATGGCTTGGGTCCCCAAAGGAAACTAATACACCTTATAATTGTGCAGGAACATTCAACTGATAAACAAGAGGATCAAGGATACTCAGATAGTGGATGTTCAAGGCACATGATAGGCAACAAGTCTTATCTCTCAGATTTTCAATCAATAGATGGAGGCTATGTTACCTTTGGAGGAGGTGTTGGTGGCAAAATTTCTGGTAAAGGTACTATTAAAACTGAAAATTTAGATTTTGAAGATGTGTACTATGTGCAAGAGCTTAAGTATAATCTTTTTAGTGTCTCACAAATGTGTGACAAAAAGAATAATGTTCTCTTTACTGAAACTGAATGCCTTGTTCTCTCTTCTGATTTTAAGATGCCTGATGAAAGTCAAGTACTTCTTAAAATTCCAAGAAAGGCCAATATGTACAGTGTTGATATGAAGAACATTGTTCCTAAAGAGGCTTTAACTTGTCTTGTTGCAAAGGCCACATTGGATGAATCAATGTTATGGCATAGAAGGCTTGGTCATATTAACTTTAAAACCATAAATAAGATTGTTAAGAATGGTTTGGTAAGAGGTTTACCTCATAAACGTTTTGAAAATGATCAAACATGCATTGCTTGTCTTAAAGGCAAACAACACAAAGCCACTTGTAAGCCCAAGATTTTTAACTCTATCAATCAATCATTGTTTATGCTTCATATGGACTTATTTGGTCCTACAAATGTTAGAAGTATGAGACATCCAGCATCCTTAAGACTTTCATTACTGAGATAGAAAACCTAGTAAGCAAGAAAGTAAAAGTCATTAGATGTGATAATGGGACAGAGTTCAAAAATAGAGTTATGGATGATTTCTGCAAAGAAAAGGGTATTAGGAGAGAATTTAGTGTTGCTAGAACTCCTCAACAAAATGGAGTTGCTGAAAGAAAGAATAGAACACTAATAGAAGCTGCTAGAACAATGTTAGCTGATTCTAAGCTACCTATAACTTTTTGGGCTGAAGCAGTCAACACTGCTTGCTATGTCCAGAATAGAGTTTTAGTTGTGCAGCCTCACAATAAGACATCATATGAACTATTTAGAGGTAGAACTCCTGCAATAGGATTTCTTAGACCTTTTGGATGTCATGTAACTATTCTCAATACCTTAGACCATTTAGGAAAATTCGATGGTAAAGCAGATGAAGGTTTCTTAGTTGGATATTCTCTCAATAGCAAAGCTTTTAGAGTCTACAACTTAAGAACTAAGAAAGTAGAAGAGAATCTACATGTGGAGTTTTTAGAAAACAAATCCAATGTAGAAGGTCAAGGACCAAAATGGCTATTTGATCTTGAGACACTAACCAATTCTATGAATTATGTGCCTGTTGTTGTAGAAACTAATGATTTTTCAGGTTCAAAAGCATCAGATGAGGCAAGGTTAGAAAAGGAGACAGATCAAGATCATGTATGGTCAAGTGCAAGTGTGGTTTCAACTTCAACAAATGATGAATCTTCTTCTAGTAAAGCTAAAGAAGATGTTGAAGATGCTCACAGAGGAGATGGAACTCAGGAACAACAACATATTTCTGCTGTTGATTCTGCTGATAGTCTAACCATTCCTGTTGGTAGGCCAATGGATTCTGCTGCTGGTCCTTCAGAACCAAAAGAAGTAGAATTCTCAGAAGATGAGGTGGATTTAAGCAATCTCCCACCAAACTATCAAGTTCCTACAACCCCACAAACAAGGATTCACAAAGTCCACTCCCTGGAAAATGTGATTGGAGATGTACAATCTGGTGTGAAGACAAGAACACAGTTAAAGTCTTCAGACCAACAAGGGCTTCTTGATGCCCTTTATGCTTCAAAACAGCATGAGTTTTCAAACTCTTGCTTGTTTGTATGTTTTCTCTCACAAGATGAACCGAAGAACATTCTTACAGCCCTAGATGATTCAAGCTGGGTAGAGGCTATGCAAGAGGAGCTTCTTCAGTTCAAGATTCAAAAGGTTTGGGTGCTAGTTGATTTACCTCAGAATGAGAAGGTAATTGGCACTAGATGGGTTTTTAAGAATAAAAGGTATGAAAGGGGAATAGTGATTAGGAATAAGGCTAGATTAGTAGCCCAAGGGTACACTCAACAAGAAGGGATAGACTATGATGAGGTTTATGCTCCAGTAGCAAGGATTGAGGCAATTAGGCTTTTCTTAGCTTATGCTTCATTTTTAGGCTTCACAGTTTATCAAATGGATGTCAAGAGTGCATTTTTATATGGCACAATTCAAGAAGAGGTTTATGTTTCACAACCTCCTGGTTTCATTGATCCTGACTATCCAAAGAAAGTGTACAGAGTAGTAAAAGCTCTATATGGCCTACATCAGGCACCAAGAGCTTGATATGCAACACTAGCTTCCTACTTATTAGAGAATGGATTTCAAAGAGGCAAGATTGATCAGACACTTTTCATCAAACAGCACAAGAAGGATCTTCTGTTAGTGCAGGTGTATGTGGATGACATTATCTTTGGATCTACTAGGAAGGAGATGTGTTTAGAATTTGAGAAGCTTATGCATGATAAGTTTCAGATGAGTTACATGGGGGAACTTACATTTTTTTGGGTCTGCAAGTTAAGCAATCAAGTGAAGGAATCTTTATCTCTCAAGACAAGTATGTTGCAGAGATACTTAGAAAATTTCAATTTGTTGATTCAAAAGTAGCAAGCACACCAATGGACTCTGAGAAGCCACTTCTTAAAGACTTAGATGGAGAAAATGTGGATGTACACACTTACAGATCTATGATAGGCTCTTTGATGTACCTTACATCATCTAGACCTGATATCATGTTCTCTGTTTGTGCTTGTGCAAGATTTCAAGTAACTCCTAAGGTTTCTCATTTAACTGCAGTCAAGAGGATTTTTAGATATCTCAAAGGTCAACCTAGGTTGGGTATATGGTATTCTAGGGAATCACCTTTTGACTTGGTAGCATTCTCAGACAGTGATTATGGTGGTGCTAGCTTGGACAGAAAGTCAACAACTGGAGGATGTCAATTCCTTGGATGTAGACTTGTCTCATGGCAGTGTAAGAAGCAAACAATTGTGGCTAATTCAACAACTGAAGCTGAATATGTAGCTGCTGCAAGTTGCTGTGCTCAAGTCTTATGGCTTCAAAACCAACTTCTTGATTATGGGTACAATTTCTTAAACACTGTCATTCATATTGATAATAGTAGTACAATTTGCATTATTAAAAATCCAGTGCAACATTCTAAAACAAAACACATTGAAATTAGACATCATTTTATTAGAGACTGCAATGAGAAAAGGTTAATTCAAGTTCTTAAAATTGCTTCAGAACAAAACTGTGCAGATCTTCTTACTAAAGCTTTTGATGTTGGAAGGTTTCAGTACTTGGTAGCAAGTATTGGAATGCTTAATCTTTAAATTTTTCAATCTAATGTGTTTTTGTATATAAATTGTTGTTTGTACTGTTGTCTTTGTAAATTGGTACTAGCTATTACTTTTAAAATTGTGTTAAATTCATACAGTTAGTCCTATGCTTATTCTAATACAAGACAAGTACTTTGTACTTTGTTTCTTTTGGTTTTAGACTAACAATTTCAGGTATGATCATTGAACACAAGGAAATTTTCAAGTGAAATATGTGAGCAGCAGAATTGAGATACTAGTTGCTGGCATAATAGGTTTATGATGGACTGGGTTTGGGAATTCTTAACAAAGGTTTACACCTAAGTTAATTAGTTCTTTAAAACTTCTTTCTTGAAATCTACTTATGATTGTTTCACATTGAATTGATGATTTAGTTGATCAGATAGTAACTGATACAACTCACTTTCTATCATTTTATACTTTTTAGTATAATGTGTTAATCTACGGATATCTGATAGAAAGAACAGCGAGCAAAAGTGAATCTAACACTTGTGTTAGAGGTAACAAATGCCACGAGCTGGAAACCCTGTCAGGAAAGCCTTTTGAATAGGTTTATCTGTACACAGGCAGTTATTTATAACTGAAAATATTGGTTCTCACACAACCAGAGGTTGCTTTAAACCAAATTTTTGATTAAGTGTCTGTTATACACTTGATCCCTTCAAAATGGTTGAAAGCAGTATGATTTTTAATAATAAAATCATATTCATACTGCTAAGGCAAAAGTTTCTTAAAAAGGATTTTCAAAGAGACTCTCAAAACCGTCAACTGATGGACCATGAGTCAAATGCCCCATGAATCACCTCTCATAGGAGTTAACACACCTAGAAGTGATGAGGGCAGCAACTTAAACTTTTAAGGAATTGATGGCTTCATGTACAACATTGTCTGAAAACATGTTCTCAAGGAGAGATCTTCCAAATAGGGGAGGATGATGTTATATTTTGGTACATGGTGAGAAATTCTTCAATCTCAGGGGAGGAAGAATAACCAATAAAGGAAGTATGTTTAGGTTTCAGGGGAGGAAATCAGATCAAGTTCAATCAGAAAGACATGGAGGTTGAAAATGACAAGAACAAAGATGGTGTATTTTATATATTCAGAAGGGATGAAGCATTCAAATGGAGAAAGTTCTATCTAGGAGCTTTCAGTTTCAATTTCAGTTCACTACGTTTGTTCATCTCAGCACCATTGTCTCTTATAATTCCTTCATCTGAAGAAAGTATTGATATTGCTAAAGTCAAAAGAAAGAAGATGAGTCTTTCGGAATAGAAGAAAGTTCAGATCAAGGATCTGACCATGAAATGTTTGAAAGATCTTCACAAGTCCTCATTTAATTCAGAAAACATGTTGAAATGGATTCACTTGTTTAGGGGAGGATTGTTGGGAATTAAATATTCTGAAGATTGAGTATCGGGAAATATTCTGAGTATGATACTGCTGGTAGTGCATTTCATTCCTGCTGCTAGTGTATGATCCTGCTGATAGTGTATTCCTGCTGCTAGTTATATTCGTTGCTGCTGGTAGTGTTAAACATCAATGCTGCTGGTAGTTACTGCTAATGCTGCTGCTAGTGTAAGCTGTTCCTGCTGATCGTGTTGTTTCTGCTGATCAGTGAGTCATCCGACACAAAAGTCAAATATGTTTAGTAGCAAAAATCTTCTGTTGAGTAATCAATTTGTATACTCTTAAGTATATGACTCGATACATATACAAGTTGTATGTGTAAGATACATGTTGTATCTTGATTACTTACACACGACTCAACATACTCAAGTAGAAAGACATGCATTGTTGACAAGACTAAAAGCAATATTGTAAAGATCTTCTTGGACTATAAAAGAAGATCTTAGACTAGATATTGTGTGTGCATAATCAGTGCCAAAAATAATATACAACAAGTGACAAAGCTAGAACATAGAACATACACAACAATATCACAAGTCATAGAACATAGGATTCAAGGTTTTGTAACCCTAGTGATAACAAAGATCACTCGTATTATTCTCAATAATATTGGATCGTTTAGTATAAAACTGTATGTGTTCATTGTTCAATAACCAACATAATTGTTCCATTTCCATAACACAAATAACCTTCTAAGTGTGGTTAAGTAGATTCCGCATACTTAATCATTTTAACTCAATATATCATATACACAACGTCACAAAGGTTTAACCACCTTATTAGTGTATAGAATCCTTCAAACCCACAAAGGAATTATGAATTAGGGTTTGTTTATATGCTACATGTTTTAGATAAATCTAAAATTAGGAAAGACCTAATATATTAAATTAATTAATCAGTTATGTGCAACGTGGTATATAATTATTAAAACTTACGCGGCCAATTGTTGGCGACTGTGGTCCATTAGTTACAATGAGCTCGAAAACCAATGGGAGTTTTATTAATTATATACATAATTATTCACATATAGATTATTAATAGGATTTATCAAAAGGTTTGCATGTGTCTATATGATTTAATAGTTAAGATTATATGTGTTATTGAGTGTTTAATTATTTTTGTTAAAATTACTTGATCTTATTTGTTTAAATTGTCATTGAATTTTAAGCAAAAAGAGGGTAGTTTTTGGAATAAAAATAAATGGACCTAATAACTATGAAACCTAGATGTGGTAAATTATTTATTGCCAAGTCTTATGTGCCGATAGTGGTTCGCTTCGCACGGTAATTTGCTCTCAGGTGAGACTAGCAATTTAATAATTTACTACATTATTTTTAAGCTTTAAAATATTAAATTTTTTAATTGATTGATGCAACTGTACATAATGGTCGAAGCGGTGGACCTAATTTTGACAAACTATAAAGTGGGTATAAGGTTGGTTTCGCATTAAATTGTGGCCTTAAAGAGACTCCATTCTGTCTCTCCGCTCGCCTATGCGTCAAATTAGACTTACCAAGTACACCATTATTAATGTACGAAGCATCTTAAGGCAATGTTGTAAGTTTATCAACGCCATCGATTAAAATTTTGTTGATTTAAGCTTATGAAAGAGTAAAAGTTTTTAAACAAAACATATGATACAAAGATGAATGCATGACATCTTTGTACGTATTTTGATTGTCACATCAAAATAAATTCCCTAAAATTTAAGTCGATGCTATCTAATTATAAGAGACACTTGGAATTAATATCTGGCGTAAGTGAGACCTTGACACAGATATTAATGACAATGTAAATTACATACTTTTATTGCTAGCAGATCAAGTGATGTGGTAAAATTATGTGAATTAACATGTTTCTAAATTAGACGACTTAATTAAGTTATAAGTGAGACCTTGAAACTTAAAGCATGAGATGGGAAGAAACATGCTTACATTGCAAATTGTTTAGCAAATGTAATTCCCATAAATATCTAGGAGTCGGAAATTGTTTTGCCGATTATTGTACGACAAGTTACCATCTTTTGTACTTTCACTACTAGCAGATCAACTGATGTAGTGGAACTATGAAAAGTTGGATCCTAGTTTTCAAGAAAATTAAAAGGTTATTTTAATTTTTCCTGGGTAGTTTTCTTTTCTTGAAAAATTGTATTATCCAAAATACTAATATTTGAACTTTTTTTTTGTAGAAATGGCTCAACCCGACAACACTTCTGCTAGTTCCGCTTTCAAAGCTCACTTTGAAAGGGAAAAACTGACTGGGCCTAATTTCAATGATTGGCATCGGTCCTTGAGGATTGTCCTGCGAGTGACTAAGAAGCTAGATTATGTTGGGAATTGTCTGAGGCTACGGTAAAACCGACCAAAACTAAAAACCGATGGTTCGGTTTTTACTTTTTCAAAAACCGAAAAGTTCGGTTCGGTTTCGGTTTTTATCCAAAAACCAAACCGTAAAAAACCGAACCGAACCGCTTCTATTATGTAATAGTATATAACTCATATAATGTAAATAAATAACTAAACAAATCTAGTTTATAAATTCATATTAATTTTGTAGGTGCATTTATAATATATTTATCTTAACGTTTATATATTTTTTTCTTCGTGTATATGTGTTTACTTTACAATATATCAATACTTATGTGACAATGATCATACTATGTGTAAATTCACTTGCATGTGTGTATCTCTCTATACGTGTGTAATTTTAGAATTATGAGATAAACATTATTAGGCATATCTTGACCAAAAAAAAAAAATATATATATATATATATATATATATATATATATATATATATATATATATATATATATATATATATATATATATATATATATATATATATAACCAATTTTATACGAAAATCAAGTTTGTTGGTATAAATTGGCTAAACACAATATAAGCGGTTAAAAACCGGAAAAACCGAAAAACCGAATCGCGAAAAACCGAACCGCCAAAAACCGAATGGTTTCGGTTTTTGATTTTATAAAAACCGAATGTTCCGGTTTGGTTTCGGTTTTAACCAAAAACCGACTCAAACCGAACCATGCACACCCCTATTTTTAACTTTTGAAATTGTCTGAGGCTACGGTAGTGAGCGAGATCAATGCTATATTATTTAAGAGTAAATTGCAAAAATCGTCCTTAAAGTTTGGCAAAATTGCATGTTTCGTCCCTAAAGTTTGGAAAGTGCAAGAATCGTCCCTGTGAGACACTTTTGGGGCGAATATAGTCCCTGGCCAAGTTTAAATGACACTAATACCCCTGTATTTTTCTTTTTTAATATTCATTTTTAGTTTCTTACAAAAATGATCCTTGTGTTGGGCAAGGCTTTACAAATTTAGTCCTTTTTTTTACACAAATGGTCCTTGAGTCCGTTTTTCTTTCCGTTTATTACGTTTTTGTCTGTTTTTCTTACGTTTTTTTTTCCCGTTTTTGTCAGTTTTTTTATCCGTTTTTGTCATTTTTTCTTAAGTTTTTGTCCGTTTTCCGTACGTTTTTTTTTTACGTTTTTTACGTTTTCGTCCGTTTTTCTTACGTATTTTTTCGTTTTTGTCCGTTTTTATCAGTTTTTGTCCGTTTTTCTTACGTTTTTGTCCCTTCTTTTTACGACTTTTTACCTTTTTTACGTTTTCGTTCGTTTTTATATGTTTTTCGCCCGTTTTTATACGTTTTCGTTCGTTTTTATATGTTTTCCGCCCGTTTTTATACGTTTTCGTCCGTTTTTCTTTAGTTTTGGTCCTTTTTATCCGTTTTTGTCCATTTTTCTTACAATTTTATCCGTCTTTATACGTTTTCGCCCGTTTTCTTGCGTTTTTTTTTACCGTTTTTATAAGCTTTTGTCCCTTTTTTTGTCCGATTTTATTATTATTTGTCCGAATTTTTTAACAAAAAATAAATAAAATAAAAAAACAAAAAAAAAAATCAAAATATTTCAACGAATTTCTTGTCCGATTTTTTTTTTAATTTTCTGTCCGAATTTTTTTAAAGAATAAAAAATTCAAAATTTTTGTCCGATTTTTTTTCTTTTTTGTCCGACTTTTTTAATAAAAATATAAAAATAAAAAAATTCAAAATTTTTGTCCGATCTTTTTTTCTTTTTTGTCCGAATTTTTTTAAAAAATAAAAAAATAATAAAAAAATTCAAATTTTTGTCCCATTTTTTTTCTTTTTTGTCCGATTTTTTAAAAAAATAAAAAAATTCAAAATTTTTGTCCGATTTTTTTTTCTTTTTTGTCCGAATTATAAAAAAAAAAAAAAATTCAAATTTTTTGTCCGATTTTTATTTATTTTTTTTTTACCAAATTTATTGAAAAAAATAAATAAAATAAATAAAATAAAAAAACCCAAAATTCGGACAAAAATTTTGATCTTTTTTCTATTATTTTTATTTTTAAAAAAAAATCGAACAAAAAAGAAAAAGAAAATCGGACAAATATTTTATTTTATTTTATTTTTTATTTTATTTATTTTTTCAAAAAAATTCGGAGAAAAACGAATAAATTCAGACAAAAAAAAGGGACAAAACTTATGAAAACGTAAAAAAAAAGGCTAGAAAAACGGGCGAAAACGTATAAAAATGGATAAAATTGTAAGAAAAATGGACAAAAACAGATAAAAAGGACCAAAACTAAAGAAAAACGGACGAAAACGGGAGAAAACGTATAAAAACTGATAAAATTGAAAGAAAAATGGACAAAAAACGGATAAAAAGGACCAAAACTAAAGAAAAACGGACGAAAACGTATGAAAACGAGCGAAAACGTATAAAAAAGAACGAAAACGTAAAAAAAAATGGACAAAACGTAAGAAAAACGGATAAAAATGGACAAAAACGGAAAAATACGTAAGAAAAACGGACGAAAACTTAAAAAACATAAAAAACGGAAGAAAAACTGACAAAAACGTAAGAAAAATGGACAAAACGGATAAAAACGGAAAAAAAGTAAGAAAACGGACGAAAACGTAAAAAACGTAAAAAAACGTAAGGAAAACGAACAAAAACGTAAGAAAAACGGACAAAAACGGATAAAAAACAGACAAAAACGAAAAAAAAAACGTAAGAAAAACGGACTCAAGGACCATTTGTGTAAACTTTGCGCAACACAAAGACGATTTTGTGTAAGAAGGACCATTTGTGTAAAAAAAGGACTAAATTTGTAAAGCTTTGCGCAACACAAGGATCATTTATGTAAGAAACTGAAAATGAATATTAAAAAAGAAAAAGACAGGGGTATTTGTGTCATTTGAACTTGGCCAGGGACTATATTCGCCCCAAAAGTTTCCCACAGGAACGATTCTTGCACTTTCCAAACTTCAGGGACGAAACATGCAATTTGGCCAAACTTTAGGGACGATTTTTGCAATTTACTCATTCTTTAATGAATATCTTTACTACATATAATGGAAAAATGGTCAACATGAAAAAAGTAAAAAGTCAAGATTTGTGAAATGTTGAAAATCTTAATAAAGGAAATAATGAAGTGTAATGACATGCGTTTGGAAAGTTGAACAACTTAAAAAAGGAAATGTTGAAACCTTGCAAACTTCTCTACTACACCTTATTACTTCTCTATACTGAAGGAAACGAAACAGAACTATAATATTGCAGGAAAGTATTGATTCTGTGGAAAGTAATGCAGGAAACGATTGTTGGAAACATATATGTTTTTTACTATAATGATTTAAATTTTAAACCAAAACTTTCGGAGAAAGCATTAACAGTTGTAACTAGGGGTGTCAGTAGGGTCGGGTTGACCCGAACCCGAACCCGATAAGGCTAATTGGGTCGGGTCTAATCGGGTCAAAAATTTTAGTCGGGTTGTTTTGACCCGACCCGATAACCCGATAGTGTTATCGGGTCGGGTTCGGGTTAAATAAAAAATACTATCGGGTTATCGGGTCAACCCGATAAGACCCGACAAGATTCAATTGTTGCTTTTTTTTATTTTACTTTTTAAGTCTCTGATATCTATTTTCAATTTCCTATGCAAGTATGCAACCACCCATTCACTAAATATATTAATGTACTTCTTTTATCTTATATATTTGACAATATTATACATATCATATATCGCTAAATATATTAATGTCCCTTTATGTAGAGTTGATGGAGCAAGAAGGTGCGCGTTTGAATGGTTGAAGATTGACACTATGTTGAACACCTTTTGTAAAACTGCTACTGGATTTGTTCAATGTTGAACACCTTTTGTAAACTGCTACTGGATTTGTTCAATGGTGAACACCTTTTGTAAACTGCTAGTCTGCTACTGGAATATCACTAGAATATTTGCACTTTGACTTATCTATAATTAAACTGCTACTATATTTGCACTTTGACTTACCTTTTGTAAACTGCTACTGGAATATTTGCACATTAAAGGGAATATTTGCACTTTGACTTATCTATAATTAAGTCTAGCACATGACTTATCTGTATCATCAAAGAATTATTGTCGTCATTTAGCACAAACATCCTGCTTGAAACAATTTCCAACAAAAACATATGTACTACATAAGCAAGCTTGCCCAAGATTGATAAATACAATATATCTTTGGTCTAGCAATGCTAAATGACTTACCGAGTATAAATCAAAAAATGACTTACCGAGTATAAATCAAAAAATTGTAGGTTAAAGCTTCGATGTAGATTGATAAATACTACATTAATTCGATGTTTTACTTAAGTCATGCCACTGTTCGTCCATTTCTCGAATACTACTATAAAAGCTATGTCTATGAAACTCTTACTTAATCGGGTCACCCGATAACCCGAATCACCCGACCCGACATAACCCGACCCGACTACCACCCGAACCCGATAACCCGATTCCTTATCGGGTCGGGTGTCGGGGGAATTTTTAAAAAATCCAAACCCGACTCAACCCGACCCGACAAACCCGATAACCCGACCCGATAACACCCCTAGTTGTAACCCACACCCCCTTTTATGCCTTAACAAACTCACCACCCTTCCTAAAAACCTACACCGATTCATTAAAAAAAACCATACTCAGTATCATTCAACATTCTAAGCCTGCCATCAAACGAGTAAGTATTTTTTTTCCTAATCAGGTTCTCAATCATCTCCTTAATTTTCTTACGATTTGATTTATTCTGTGCTTTTTTGATTTGATTTTTGCTATAGAATTGGTCAAATTTGAGTTGCTTAATTTGTTCATGAATTTATTTTGTTTGTGTCATTATTTTTTATAGGGCAAAGAATTTTCTCAGCCAATTTATATTCCATATACATTGATGTTTATTTTGAATTCTGATTTTGTTTGGTAAACGCCATAAATCATTTGTAAACGGATTTTGAATGTGATATTTACATTTTAATATCGTTTCTTTCAATTCTTATGGTGCAGTTATGATCAAGTTTATGGTGGTGTTGCAATTATGATTTACAGGTTCCAGATTCGTCATTTCCTTTACTCCACACTTTTGTGTTTAATTTTTTCAATGGTTTTTGTTTAGCGCTAAGTCTGATTAAGAATTTTTTATCAAATATTTTTTTTTTCATTGCAGGCATAGTATGTGAGAATGTTGTTACTTTTGATTGTAGGATAATGTGTTTAATTGTGTTTTTTTTTTTTTTGCATATCATCGTCTTTATAATTTATGCCTCAAATATTGTTACTTTTGATTGTAGGATAATGTTGTTTTAAAGCATTTGATACTTGAGGTTTAGGTTTTGACAGAATGACTTTAGTCTGAATTATCTTTATGAGCGATTTACTCCCACGGTTATATGCTATATATAAGACTTATAACAGTCTGTCTAGAAGAAAAAAGTAGCAAATCCTTTTAGTTTCAGGATTCATTAGCATATGAACTCTTAACATTTATCATTGGTTGTAAACATATATGGCTATTTTGAATCATGTTTTATCTTGCTTATCAGGTATCCTTCACTGTATCTTTTCTTTAGATGTGTATCAATTGTATGTTGGCAATAATTATGCATTCATAATTTCACATGCCCGTAAGAAAAGTGAGTTGGAGGAAATTTCAATGGTTGCACTTTGTGGGTGTGTTTGGTTGCAGGCTTTTGTAGTAACGTTAGAAACCAAGTATGTTACGACGACTCAAACTGTGATAAACTACTCGTGTTTCTACGAGGAAAGAAGAAAATACAAGTATAAATCTATAGTTTTTGTCTTCATTAATGGTTAAAAAGGAGAGACCAGGCCCTTTTTTTTAAGTGCGCCCATCCAACTTAACGGAACTGTGAACATGTATATTACTTTCCATGTAGTGTTTTTACTAATCATGATGTCTTGTGTTGAAAATTGATTCGCTTTTTAACTGATTATATATATATATATATATATATATATATGATGTATGCAGCTCCCGTACGATATCGCAACATGTAGAGATATGGGGAGTGTAGTACTTTTCTATATTATCAACTGGATTGTGAGTGCTATGACACAGTCTGGGATGTATACCATCATGTACCGCCTTTTTAGCCTCGGTAGCGAGCATATGCACTGTGGCTCTACATATGCATTTGGTAGCTACTCTGCAACCCTCAAATCAAGCCAAGGTTACGATCAATGCACTTTAGAAAGAGTCTCTGTTTTGATCTTGGGTATTAAGGGCTGTATTGATAGTTTTGTTGATTTCAATTGTCGGATTACTGTTTCAAACGTAGCAGATTCTTATTCTGAACTTCAGCATGAGGTTATTAATATCAATAAGTGTAGTTTTGAAGATGGTCATGTACAACACAATATCTTAAGGCTTATGGCAAATGATAATGGCAATGAAGGAAAACTAAAAGCTGATGGTTTACTCTACTATTGGTTTATGTATTAGAGGTATTACTTTGATGTTGGATATTGATAGGTTTGTTGACTTCAGTTGTAGTTTTATTAGTATAAAGGTTGTAGTTTTTTGTACTGATGTTCAGCATATGGTTATGAATATCAACACGATTTATTGATCTTTTCACGTTCTATTTTGAACATTACACGAACCACTTACCACAATATCGTATATCGTTAATTGTGTGCCACTAGGAATTTTCGTTGCTATGCACGGGTACTCGCCTAGTATATATGAAAGAGTCTATAAATTGATAGGCCTTGTCTTAAAAAAAACCTCTTTGCTTGACTTTGATTGTCGAGCAAAGAGACACATTTGATTTGGAGGTTAAACAACCAACTTTTGAACTCATAACTTGATGCAAAAATTTATCATTCTCATAAACGAGTTATATCCTATTAACTGTTATTGCAAAATACGAAAACTGATGGATATTCTGTTAGAGTTTAAATGGAAAAATATTATCGTGTATGACTAGATTCGAACTCGGGATCGAGGGATTGCACACTTTACGTATGAATGACTAACGTAAATAATTAATATATATAATTGTTATGTATTTTAATTATTTGGACACGAAATGTTGACTAACGGACGTTAAGTAATTAACCGAATTGACTAACGATCGTTAGGGAATAAAGGATGGACTAATAGTGAAATTGTAGGACAAGAAGGATCTAGAATCCTTATGGATTAAGGATTGGTGGTCGGCCCTTTGTGGGTTATGGTTTCCTAATTTGAGTCAACTTGTTCTACAAGGTTTCCATTCACTATAAATACAAACCCAAGGGTCTTTGGTTTTTTCACCTAGTGAATTGTTACTAAACCCTAACTATTTTCTCTCCTTCTTTTCTTCTCAAAACCGGTCGATCACTTGCCTTGGGGCGGGGGGCGGGGAATCGAATTGATTGTTCAAGTAAACAAAGTTGTTTGGTTTTCTTGTGTCCAATTGCTAGCACCTGTAATACCTAAAATTTCAAAACATGCAAAATTACCAAATTGCCCTTGTAACCTTAAATTTCACTTATTAATTAATTAAAGCACCAAATTAATCCCAAACTCTTGGAAACAAATACCATATGAAGTAAAATAATTTGTACTTGAACATTTTACATGTCATTAAAATATTTGTAATATTAATATACACATATATAAACCGAATATATATTTACTTATACTTTATATTATATTTCCTTAATTAAAACTAAAATAAATATAAGATAAATACTAAAAATAATAGAGATAATTAGAAATCAGAATTTTTACCTTATCTAGATGACTTGGACCAGAATTTATCTTCCCCCTCCTATAAACCCACGATTTTATATATCTTTTTATTTACAAAACCCTAAATCGACTTTATACACAAACAAAAATCCCATTTGATCACCATATAATTCCTGGAGCTGGTACCATATTTTCCTGGGTTCTACTGAGTTCAAAGAAGCTTAGAAAAATAGGCGGTCGAATTTAGGAGTCTTGGTTCGACTGTTTTGGATTTTTCTTGCTCGTATTCTTTTACCGAGAGGTAATAATTCTCCCCAGCTCATTCGACTGTTTTAAACACTTCATGGTATTTTTGTGAGCTTGTTTACATCCTATATGATCTGTATAAAATAGCTAAAAAGATCCATGCATGCTAGTTCGATTGTTTGAGAATTAACGAACATTAAAACCCTAAATCGTATATAAATCTTTAAGTCGACATGCAAATTTTCTGGGTATTGAACATAATTTTTCTCGATCTTATATAAGTCTAACAATACTAGAAAAATACTACTTGAATTTATAGAAGCTTGAATCATTCATGGTCGAATTATTTAGAAACCGGATTTTAAATAAACGGTTTAAAACTAAACTATGAATCGTGTGAGCTAGGGTTTGAATGTATGGTGTTAGATTGAGTGTAATTAATGTGTTTTTAAGGATAATCAATGATTGGTAATGATTGGGTAAGTTAGGGTTAGGTTTATATGGTTTTAGGTTAATACCGAATGGAATTTAAAAACTAAAGGGGGTGTTTTGTAACTTTATAAACTTGAGGGATATTTTTGTAACATGTTTTGAACTAAGGGTAAACTGTATAAAATATTGTATAGGGGTCTTATGTGTAAAATTTGGAATTAGAAGGTTTAAATGGTAAATTACTTAAATATTAAATCGATTTGTAAATTAATTTAATAGAGGGACAAGTTTTGTAAATATTATAATATAGAAGGTGACTCGTATAAATGTTTATGTAAGGGTGTAATGTGTAACTTTTGATAATTGGAGGCTTCATGTGTAAATATAAATATTGTAGGGGTTAAATTGTAATTTAATTAACTATAAGGTTTAAATTGTAAATTTAATTATATTAAGGGTCTAATTTGTAAGATTGTTAACATGAAAGGATTAGAGTTGTAATTTTGGGAAACTTATGGGTAAAAAGAATAAATTATGATAATTGCATTTTAAACCTTTATCTATGATATATTTACAGTTAAAACCCTAAAATATGAAAAGTTGTCATAATTAACCCTAAAATAATATAACTTGATAAAATGAACCCTATTTACATAATAATACTTATTTTATAACTTAACATAAATTATAATATTTAAATCTTTCTAATTATGGAAACCTGCTAATTATGAAAACTTACTAAATAAGGAAACTTTCTAAAAATGAAAACTTACTTAAAATGGAAAGATAACTAAAAACCATTTGTAATTCTGTCTTCTACTCCTTTAGGTTCGAGGAAGCTATTCTTGTGTTTTGCTAATAAGGTACAGATATTCTGCCCTTTTCAGTAAGGTGCCTTCGTTCTCTTGATTTCTTATCTTGATTCGTTTAGGATTCCCCAAGCCATTGCTATGTTCCCCTTGTATTGTGAACCTTTGACTTGAACCTTTGCTTTGAACCCTTGCCTTGATTTCTTGTTTTGAACCTTGCCATGTTCCCTTGATACTTGACATACTTCGTTCATCACCTTTGACCTGAATATTCAAATCCTTGGACACCTAGAAGATTTACTTGATATTAAAACTGGATGTGGAAACTTTCTTAATTATATATGAAAATGTTTTGAGAAAAGCTATTTTAAAACGATGCGATACCACTTTTAAATGTAATTCTACTAAAGTTTTATGAAAATAACTTTTAAGGACTATCTTTATGAAAAACTGTTTTGAAAGACCATTGTTGTGAAAACTATTTTGAAAGATCATTTTTACTAAAACCATTATTAAATGATTTCTTTTAAATGAACTTTTAAATTGAACATTTGCTATGATCTCTTGTCTTGAACCTTGACTTGAACCTTGATATACTTGAATTGAAAACTTGACTTGAACCTTGATACACTTGAATTGAAAACTTGACTTGAACCACTTGAAATGGGAAACTTGACTTGAACAACTTGATATGGAACTTGAACTTGAACTTGGAACTTGAACTTGATACTTGATACTTGACCCTTGACCCACAGTTTGAGATTACGAGCCATAACTAGGCATGAGGGTTTCATGTCCATGTCATTGATGCACCGATGGCATGACTCTAGGGCAGGAGAGTGATGACCTGTCCCGTCCCTGACTTGATACTTGACTTGTTACGTAGAGGAAGACATTGTGGCCTACTGGGGCGTATGGATGCATCCTAGATTTGACTTGACTTGTTACTTGTTATACTTGGTGACTGATGGGTGTGTGCGATACACGTCTTTCACATCTTGGGAGCTAGCTACTCCACCCCTTGGAGGTATCCCCTCACCTTGTACTTGGTACCGAGGACTCCCCTCCGTACACCTTGCTATTTGATATTTGATTTGGGCTCGTAGTGGATTACTGTTTTTCCCTTTACCTTATAACCTTGTACTTAGTATCCCGAGGTCACCCCTCCGGATACATACTTGACCTGACACTTGACTTAATACTTGACTTGACTTGATTTGACTTGGGCTCGGGTTGGGATTACTTTTCCCTTTACTCTTATCTATTGTAACTATTCCTTAACTCTTGGTATATCTGCATAACCTTTTATCTTTCTTTCTATCCTAACTCTTGTTACACCTTGCATTGTTTCACTTACCTCACTATCCCTTTATTACTGCTTTGTTACCTTTATATCTGTTCACTGAGCTTTCGTAGCTCAGCCGCATTTCTTTTCCTGCGGCAGGTTTTAGTTTGGAAGCTGGGTATGAGTGGAGAGTACCTTGGACTTAGAAGACCTTACTAGCTATTGAAGATGAATAGAAGAATTTATATTTAGACTTAGAAATTATTGTATTATAACCTTGTAGTTTCAGATTTTCCATTGTAACCCTTGAAATTCTATTGTATTATTTATGTTATATGCTTGTGTTTGTTCTAATATGAAACAATTATTGTGACATCTTTACCTTTGTCGGGTCGGGGTGTTACAACACCATTCGTTAGTTGATTATAGTACGTGTGTACAAGAGCTCGTTAATTACTTACTTTAGTAATTGATCTTGGATTGTGGAACAAAATGGTAAGGGGTTCCACGTTAATCCTATTTGTTCTTTGTTCAAGAAAAGAAGTTCAAGTTTGATCATTGTTTGGCTAGGATCAAGGTACGTTCATTTTATTTTTCGGTAATACTTTATACGTGTTAAATAAGATCTATGCTTCCGCTATTATGTGCTTTGATGTTTATTTATTTAATTGATTGTCAAGTTATTTAAATTCCAACAGTGGTATCAGAGCCAGGTTAACATGTAATTGTTATTACCTAAACGCATAATAAAAATCGAATCTTGATTTGGATTTACATGTTAATCGATTTGTGTTAAGTCAAAACATAAAAATATAAATCGTACATATTTAGGGGGGGGGGGGGGGGGGGGTTCGATCCTTGTTAATTAAAAAATTAGTTTTGTAACCCTAAATTAGGACATGTTATATTTATGTGTTTATTTGAATAAAGGGTTACGTTCCTGTTTAATTCATAATTCTTCATGCAAGGAATTATGAATTAGGGTTTGTTTATATGCTACGTGTTTTAGATAAATCTAAAATTATGGAAGACCTAATATATTATATTAATGAATCAGTTATGTGCAACGTAGTATATAATTATTAAAATTTACGCGGCCAATTGTTGGCGACTGTGGTCCATTGGTTACAATAAGCTTGAAAACCAATGGGAGTTTTATTAATTATATACATAATTATTCACATATAGATTATTAATAGGATTTATCAAAAGGTTTGCATGTGGCTATATGATTTAATAGTTAAGATTATATGTGTTATTGAGTGTTTATTTATTTTTGTTAAAATTGCTTGATCTTATTTGTTTAAATTGTCATTGAATTGTAAGCAAAAAGAGGGTTGTTTTTGGAATAAAAATAAATTGACCTAATAACTATGAAACCTAGATGTGGTAAATTATTTATTGCCAAGTCTTATGTGCCGATAGTGGTTCGCTTTGCACGGTAATTTGCTCCCAGGTGAGGCTAGCAATTTAATAATTTACTACATTATTTTTAAGCTTTAAAATCTTAAAATTTTTAATTGATTGATGCAACTGTACATAATTGTCGAAGCGGGGGACCTAATTTTGACAAACTATAAAGTGGGTATAAGGTTGGTTTCGCATTAAATTGTGGCCTTAAAGAGACTCCATTCTGTCTCTCCGCTCGCCTGTGCGTCAAATTAGACTTACCAAGTACACCATTATTAATGTACGAAGCATCTTAAGGCAATGTTGTAAGTTTCTCAACGCCATCGATTAAACTTTTGTTGATTTAAGCTTATGAAAGAGTAAAAGTTTTTAAACAAAACATATGATACAAAGATGAATGCATGACATCTTTGTATATATTTTGATCGTCACATCAAATTAAATTCCCTAAAATTTAAGTCCATGCTATCAAATTATAAGAGACTTGGAATTAATATCTGGCGTAAGTGAGACCTTGACGCATATATTAATGACAAGGTAAATTACATACTTTTATTGCTAGCAGATCAACCGATGTGGTAAAATTATGTAAACTTACATGTTTCTAAATTAGACGACTTAATTAAGTTATAAGTGAGACCTTGAGACTTAAAGCATGAGATGGGAAGAAACATGCTTACATTGCAAATTGTTTGGCAAATGTAATTCCCATAAATATCTAGGAGTCGGAAATTGTTTTGCCGATTATTGTACGACAAGTTACCATCTTTTGTACTTTCACTACTAGCAGATCAACTGATGTAGATGAACTATAGAAAGTTGGATCCTAGTTTTCAAGAAAATTAAATGGTTATTTTAATATTTCCTGGGTAGTTTTCTTTTCTTGAAAATTTGTATTATCGAAAATACTAATATTTGAACTTTTTCTGTAGAAATGGCTCAACCTGACAACACTTCTGCTAGTTCCGCTTTCAAAGCTCACTTTGAAAGGGAAAAACTGACTGGGCCTAATTTCAATGATTGGCATCGGTCCTTGAGGATTGTCCTGCGAGTGACTAAGAAGCTAGATTATTTGACTAAGCCTTGCCCTACGCAGCCTGCTGATACTGATACTGATGAAAATAAAGTAGCCTGGCAAAAGGAGTATGACATGCATAACGAGGTAGCATGCTTGATGCTAAACACTATGATTCCCAAGTTGCAAAAGCAATTTGAGAACTACTTTCCTAAGGATATGCTTGAGGAACTCCAGAAAACCTATGAGGTACCTCCAGCTGTCGAACTTTATGATTTGATCAATAAATTTCATAGCTGTAGACACGAGAAAGGTAAACCCGTGCGAGATCATGTGCTATTGATGAAAGATTATATCGATTGTCTCTATGCTACGGGTTATATCTTAGCCGACAATGTTTATGTGAACTTAATCAATAGGTCTCTTAACAAAGACTTTAAAGGTTTTGTTCAAAATTACAACATGCATTGCTCGGGGAAGACAATAACTGAATTACTCGCAATGCTCGTTGATTATGAGAAGGGTTTACCGGGCAAGGACAAGGCTCCTACTCCACAAGTACTAGCAATACAAAGGGGTAGGCTCCTACTCCACAGTTGTTTAATATATCATTTAAACAACTGTTAACCAGATAGTTTTGACACATGGAGTGAACGTTAGAGAACTATAGACTAATATATCACATGGAATTGAAGTCATTATAATATTATATAGTCAACATAACTTATAAAATTAAGAACTGGGTTCATTTTATAAAAAGTACTGAATCGTAACTCAAAAATTAAGAACCGGGTTCATTTTAGAAAAATCGATATATTTGACATAATTTTACATTACGCAAGAAAAATCCACGGGGTTCCCATGCACCTCTGGGAACCCCCCTGGGTCCGCCCCTGTGTAGTCGCAAAGTCATACATTAATGTCATGTTTCTTTAGGTAGGCATACGTTTAGTTGAGCTAATATGGTTCACTTTAGGTATAAATGAAATTCTGAAAGGATTTTACTGTTATTATTACCTTTTACAGCTTAAAAGATAAATTATACTTATAGATTTATACCCGGCTGCACTCTACCCACAATGGACGAAATCACGAAGTTTGCTGATAACAGAATACGAACATCTATGCAGCATCTTATAAACAATGAAGCACTTGGTTTATTGTCCTTCAGCAGCCAACTTCGTCTTCAACTCCTTTTTGTTCACCTGAATTTACACAGAAGTTGATTCATTAAGTTTCCGCTGTAGATGAAAGATGGGTTATATTCACAGAATTGATCCAAACAATCTCCAATCTGTTAGTAGCTATGAGGAGGAATATGCCATTCCTTGTTAAAAAAATCTATGTTATACATCTCATATGACGCAAAAACCATTTTATCTTTGAAAACTGAAATACTAATGCCAGCTAACAAAACAGTGTATTATTACCTTTCCCATGGCATTACGAGGCAGTGACTCCCATATAAATAAGCGGGTTGGTAGCTGAAAACAGTAAACAAAAGATCAGTAACTTTATATATGCTCGTAATAATGAGAAAAAATCTCATCTAAGATGAAACATATACGAGTGGTGTTCATAACATAGAGTATCAATTGTTTATAAATTTATATGAAGATCAACTTTATAAAGGGCGACCTTGTAAGGTGCGAGTTTCTGTTTAGCCATTGAGCAGAGTTCATCGAGAGTTAAAGCAGGCTTCAATTCATTGTCACGAGCCTTTTTAATCTCTATGTCGGGCACAACTATTGCAGTCACTGCTTCTCCATAAGCTTTATCTGGTAACCCCAAAACACAACATTCTGAAACGGCTGGATGCTGTACAATAATCAAGCATATTGATTTATTATGTAAATGCATTTCCAATTTTCATCACCTATTTAACGGATACAAGAAATAACTTACCTCAAAGAATTGCCTCGATTTCTAATGCTGACAACTTGTATCCACCAACCTTCATTATGTCAGCATTAGTACCTGATTGGAGGACATGCAAGTGTCAATATGCTTTGACTGATAAAAAGCAAAAAATATTACAGAAGAGGAGTAATTGGATCTTACGTCCCAAAATTACATAATATCCATCTTCATCCACTTTAACAGCATCACCAGTCTTGAAATAGCCACCCTCTATAAATGAATCCTTGGTTACCTAACATTTTTTATGATTCAATATTAGACAACAAAATATGTGACATGATATCAAAGTTTCGTCATCTACATAGAATAAATCTGATAGAACAATATATATAAGTACCTCAGGACGTTTCCAGTATTCCTTAAACATTGAAGGACTTTTGACACAAAGCTCACCAACCCCCTCATTACTATCGTCATCTGCAAGAATCTTGACCTATTACCAACAATAAAACTTATAGTCAAGCTCCATATTACAAGTGATAAAAGAAACATATTGTCATTTTGAGACTGAAATTCTTTGCTAACCTGCACGCCTGGAAAGGGTTTGCCAACAGTACCTCCTTTTCTTAATCCATTTAACGGGTTCGAAAGTGCCATGACAAACTAAAAAAATGAACCACAATCATTTAAAAGATGACCCACATGTAGTCTATTCATGTTGGAAGATTTTTAGAATTTTTTACTACCTCTGTCATGCCGTATCGTTCCAATAGTCGATGTCCTGTGATCGCTTCCCATTGTTGCATGACGGGCAATGGTAGAGCCGATGATCCACACATCTGGAAATATAAACATTTCATATATTAGAAGTCAATAACTCAACATGGGTCAGTAGGTCCTTATCTATATTTATGTTAAAGCATATAACGACAAAAGGTTTTTGATAATCACCATTTGACGCAGTTGTCTTCCAGCTGAAGCAGAAGCTGCTTGTAAGTCTGGATCCATAGCTTCATAGCCTTGTATCAGCCTGGTATACATGGTCGGAACCTAAAAAAAATGAGACAAGAATATCAGATACTATAAGAACACAAAACTTGAATTCTAAAATTTCGGAGGAGTTTATGTACGTATCATACCCCAGTGAATACAGTTATCGCGTCATCAAGCTTAGTCCCATCTTTTGGATATGATTCACGCCATCTTTGCCAGATACCCCTCACACTAAACTTTGGCATGAATTCAACCTTCAATAACATACATATAAAACCTTAAAACTTTTGTTGCAAACAGAACTTGATTCAACTGTCAATAATGTAAGCGTAGTCACTAACCATGGAACCCGCATAAAGAGGAGCAAACAATGCCCATGAACATGTATCGAAGAAGTTAAGGATCAACACAGAAATGTGAGAAATTCTAACTTCATACGTAATAAAAACAGCATGAAGAACAAAATATTTTAACATTTAGTTTGTGGATATGGTGTAAAGGCAGGCAATGCAGAAAACAATCGCTTGATGTGTATCCCCAAGCTGTTGACAACGTTTTCACCTGAAGTTTAGACAAAAAACAGCAATGTGAAAACCATCAGCATTCTTTTTATGCTCTCAATGGTACAGGCCGACACGAACCTGTGCTAAAATGCTACTGTGTGTGTGAACAACTCCTTTAGGTTTCCCAGTTGTACCACTAGTATACAAAATCAATGCTGGGTCATAATCTGTGTGACAAAAACAACAGATACATGAACTCATGTATCAGATACCCTAGTAGTATATAATATAAGGAGTAACTTATATATGATAGAATGAATAAACACCTTCAACTTTATTCAAGAACTGAATCTCCTTCAAATGTACATCATCGATAACATCACCACTAGGAACATCATGTATCAGAGAAAATCCAGCTGCAGTTTTGGCTGCAATGTCTTGCATAAGCTCACTGTGATCTTCGGTGCTTAAAATCATCGATACATCCTATAAACAGGATATTAATTATAAAATGAAGAAAAAAATTGTCACAGGATATAAGGTAGGAAACCAAGAAAACACCAGGAAGGTACCGCATCAGTCATGACATGTAATAGCTCAGCTTCTGGATAACTGAGTGCAAGTGGAACTGCTACACCTCCGCTTAACCATATTGCAAGTACACTGGCTACAAATTCAGCCGATGGTTTAGCCACGACACCTATTCTAGCACCATTCAGACTCTTGTTATCCGTGGTCCTGTTAACCTACAAAACGGATAATTCTTGGTTGCTTAGATAGCAGTAAAATATGGTTTATAAGTATTTACATATGTGATGCATGTTTAACTTACAGTTTTATGGTCATGACTCGATAACAGAAGTGATATTTTCGAAGCAGAAGAAACTAGATGTTTGTAGCCATATCTTTTGTCATCAGCTTTGAGAGCAACACTCTCATGGGATGCAGAACCATGACTTGCTATCGCTTTCACGACCTCCATGAATGCTTTACAACCTGAAGCTGTGAAGTTACACCAAAGTTAAATAGAAGAAAGTATAATAAGAAATGCATATATTTCTATGGCATCGAGGTCACAAAATTTTGTTATATACAGTTTGCAAGTGTGTATTCGGATCATGCAACTATTACAATGATGTGTAAGCATGAACTTGCAACATTACATTTCAATCGACTATCATGCCCAGGCCTTGTTAGTGCTCAATAAGCATCATAATCGTCAAAATCTTTGCTCAGGTCATAAAAAAAGAGGCCTTGCTGAACAGACTTATTATGTGCTTCACATTGTGTAATGGTCACGGTCTCCATTAGAGTCTTGATTGGAGATCATCTTATTAAAAATTAAACAAAAAGAACCTTAAAGTATCATACAAAAGCTTAATCTTACATAGTATTAAACCTCGAACTAATCGTTTATTCCGTGTATCAAACTACATATTGGTACAGAACACATTCACATTGTCCTTTCACAAAAATCAACAGCAAATTTCTGTGATTCAACAATCAACATGAGAATTACCCTCGGGTAGAGGTGTGACTGTCTACATCATACCTCCCCAGCGGGATTGGGTATGTTAATGTTGATGCATAATTAAACATGAGAATACTCGTAATATATGTCAATTTTAAAATTATAGTTTAATACTAGTTTAAAAGTGAGTGATCATTTGCTTCTTCCATAAATGTCGCCATTCAAACATACAAAAACACGCATGATCATTAACATACAATCACTCATCCTCAAAGAAAACAACATCCAATCCATTGATCGCACCTAGTTCAAACTACACAATCATCCAAACACTCATAATTTCACTCCATAAAATCAAGCATTTCAACAACACCTATACTCAAATCACTAACAGATTACATTTCCAGAAACCGTTAAATCATTAAACAAACACAAGAAACATAAAAATTAACGATCTTTATCAAAAACTCATGATCAAAGAGCAATCATTTTAACCCTCCCCAGCGGGATTGGGTATGTTAATGTTGATGTATAATTAAACATGAGAATACTCGTAATATATGTCAATTTTAAAATTATAGTTTAATACTAGTTTAAAAGTGAGTGATCATTTGCTTCTTCCATAAATGTCGCCATTCAAACATACAAAAACACGCATGATCATTAACATACAATCACTCATCCTCAAAGAAAACAACATCCAATCCATTGATCACACCTAGTTCAAACTACACAATCATCCAAACACTCATAATTTCACTCCATAAAATCAAGCATTTCAACAACACCTATACTCAAATCACTAACAGATTACATTTCCAGAAACCGTTAAATCATTAAACAAACACAAGAAACATAAAAATTAACGATCTTTATCAAAAACTCATGATCAAAGAGCAATCATTTTAACAGACACATAGACTGCAACTACTACAAATGTAACAGTGTCACATAAAAAACAACGTTTTACAAAATTTTAACAAACTACACTTCCAACAACCAACAAAATCATTCAAGAAACGTAAAAAGGAACGAACATTAACAAAATTATGACTAAAAAAAACTGATGAAACTTACAAGAAAAGTGACGAGATTGAGAGAAAGTGATAGAACGGAAGTGGGTGAACAAGTGGTTGAATCTGTTTTTGTAGCAGTTATTGCTATGATGAAGAAATATGCTGGTAATAAATGTGGAGCATTTGTTCATTGCTATTATTGGTGTTATAATTATAGCTGTCAACTAACTGCCAATTAATTAATTACTATTTGATTTGAGTTACCAAAGATGATTTTGCCACATTTCTTTCATTTCATTTCATCGGAAGAGACAAAATAGAGAGACAAGTTGGAATTAGATACGCAACGATGAGATGAAACCAAATACGAGGGGGAGCTCATTTCGTATGGGCTATTGCGTGTGCCTAACAGGCTAACACTGGTCTAAAAATTTGACTTTTGGACAAAAAGTGTGTTTCCCTAAAGTCCATCTCATTCATCAGGCAACTTTCCAGAACCTATGCTGATGACATGGCATTGTTTCCTTTTCTATGCCGCGACCACTAGCACTGTTAATCAGGTTAACCTGATCCGAATAAGAGTTAGTCGGGTCAGGTTAATCAAGTTTTAGAGAAGAGGAATATACCAGTTCCCGACCACAAGCACGAACTTGCAACATTACACTCGAATTCACTATCATGACCAGGCCTTATTAGTACTCAATAAGCCTCTTAATGGTCAAAATATTTGCTCGGGTCATAACAAAAGCGGCCATGTTAGACAGATTTCTTATGTGTTTGATTGACATTGTTGAACGCTAAAGGTTTTCATCAGAGTCCTAAATCTTAATCCGAGAGATCTCTATTAGAAAGTCAAATAAGAAAACCTCATAATATCATACAAAATCATAATGCTACTTAGAATCACCATGATTCAACATCCAACATCCATGTCAATTTCAAAGTCTATTGATAATATTCCAGGAGGCGTTACTCATAACTTGTCAAATTGCATGTACATAACTCCATAAGTCCCGCTATTGAAACATACTAAGCACACATGAATGAGCATCTACATCTATAAACTCAATCAAGAATCAATTAAGAATATATGAAAATTATACGTGCATTTATAACCTCGATCAATGCCATCACTTAAACACACTTGATCATTCACATATCAATCAGTCATCACAACCACAACAATCCCAAATGATACTTCAAACCATACTAGTGTCACAAGCAATGATGGAACCATGGATTTTTGTGACATAGTGTTAATTTTGTTACAAAACCTCGATTTTTTATAAATGCACCTAGCCCCAAAAAAATTATCATATGTAGTCTTGTTTGGTTTTCCCTAAATGCACCGGTGACTTTGTGTTCTGGTTCCGTCCCTTGTCACATTTCAACAAACATATAAACTACAACTACAAATGTAACCTTAAAACCCAAAACAAACTACACTTCCAATAACCAACAAAATATCATTCAAGAAACATAAAAAAGCAGCGATCTTTATAAGAAGAAACTTACAAGAAAAGTGACGAGAAGTGCTAGAATTGAAGTGGGTGAACAGGTAGTTGAATCTGTTTTTGAAATAGTTATGGCTATGATGAAGAAAGATGGTTGTAATAAATGTGGATGAGCATTTGTTGTTCATGGCCGCTATTAGCGGTGATGGTATTTATACCTGTTGATCCAATTTAATTAGCATTTCATTTAAGTTACCAAACATGATTTTGCCACGTTTCTTTCATCGGAAGAGACAAAAACAGAGAGACAAGTTTTTAAGAAATTAGATACGGAAGAACATCCTTGTGGTGGTTTGTGCAAATGTAGTCCTTGAAACTTTTTTGTCGCGTGGACGGTCCTTAATGTTGGAAAAGAATAACACTTTTAGTCTTTTGTTTTAACTTCTGTTAAATCTCTCACATACCTTGCACATGAGAGTATAATTGTTAATTTATTTTAAAAAATCCGTAAATTGTCAATTATAAGAATTAATAAAAAAATTAAAAAAGAAAAAGAAAAATAGTACTACTCATATACTCTTTTTTATCAATTGTTTATCTTCACCGTAACAAATTGTGTTTTTTTATGAACTGTAAAATTTATTTGACCAAAACCAATGCTATAAAAAATCAAAAATACTTGCTACATAACAATGACCAAACATAAAAGGCCATCATAGAAAAATGCATATTACATTCTCAACTCCTACCATTGTATCATAAAAACAGTTGAAATGATAAATGTCCATATCCAATTGCTAGATCTTGTAAACAAGTTTTTGGAGCTAACTATGCTTGTATCACTCCAAGTTCTTCATGTTTTTATCCTTTCTACTACTATAGATCTAGTCACTCGAGATGCTAAGGTAAAGTTCTTATCAACTATGCTCGTTTGTTTCTTTTTTCACTCAAATAGTGGTGTGTTCCTTATGGTGCTGGTGAGAGAGAACAATTTGTGTCTGTATTTTTGTGTTTATGTGGAGTTAATGGCATCCACATTGCATACACCATTTTTGGGTTAAATAGAGTGACATATCACCATTATACTCTTTCACACAAAAACTCTACAACCCATTAAACTTATGGCCTCTATTATAGAAACCCCCCCTATTATGTGGGGGCCGCCTACTTTTGGTGGAATGTACAATCAGACAAAGCAGACAGTACAAGCGACGGCAGCAGGGGAAAAGTCAACACCCCCCTAAGGGGGGGTCCGGATAAGATAGGCCTAAACTTATATACGAAAACTGAAATGTCATTTCACCATGTACTTTATTATTAAAATATAAAAATAAAGAGCTAATTCTTAAAATAGTATAAAAATTTAACTTTTTTCAAAAAAAGGTACAAAAATAATGTCCATTCCCAAAAAGGTCATGTGCGAATGTGCGACTCCACCAATATGTTGACACGTGTCCAGACAATAAGTACAACACCAATCATTTGCAAGTACAATCGAATGTGCGAATGACGGCTACCATTTGACTTTTTAAACAAATGTGCGAATGACGACAATTAGCCGCAATTCGCACATTAGCCGCAATTCGCACACCGTCGTTCGCACATTTGTTTAAAAAGGTCAAATGGCACGTGAGGTATAATGGTAGGGTGAAAGTACTTTATGTCTGGACACGTGTCAAAATATTTGTGGATTCGCACATTCACACATAACCTTTTTGGAAATGGGCATTATTTTTTTTATTTTTTTTGAAAAAAGTTAAATTTTTATACCATTTTAAAAATTGGCTCAAAAATAAATTGCCTGCATCTCCACTATCTACACAAGTATGCCCTTTAATTGATTATTTAACAGGTGCAAGGACACATAATATGTGTATGTGCAGAGACACACTCACTTTAAACGCTCGATCCCCACATTGGAGATGGCCTAATAAGAAAGGAAAGTAAAAAAGACAGTTATACCCTTATGTGCAAGGCATGTGAGGGATTTAATGGAAGCTAAAACAAAGGACTAAAGGTGTTATTCTTTTTCGACTTAAGGGCCATCCGTGCAACAAAAAAGTTTCAGGAACTACAGATGCAATTTTGGTCAAACCACAAGGACTATTCATGTAATTCACTCTTTTTATTTTTGTAATGGTTTCCACCGAGCTCACTATTTACATATGTT
Organism: Artemisia tridentata subsp. tridentata; assembly: GCA_021014915.2. Taxonomy (NCBI): domain Eukaryota; kingdom Viridiplantae; phylum Streptophyta; class Magnoliopsida; order Asterales; family Asteraceae; genus Artemisia; species Artemisia tridentata. Next base: position 24,045,575 of record CP139504.1, read on the forward strand.
CAAGTTAAATCCAAATTTTTGTAGGACCTTTGCCGATGCACGGCATGGTTTCCCTTGCGTTTTCCGTGACCACACTGTGGCCCCTTAAGAAAGATCTCCATAGTTAAAATTATACAATAGTTTGTGACATAACCCTTTGCGTATTTACGACTGCTCATTAGTATATTACCTAGTAAATCACACATTGAAGAACAAACAATGACAGTGTAGTTTTGGTATCTTTCTATAAAACAAGCAATAAAACTCTCAACTGCATCATACTTTATACTTTTAAAGTGTGCTAAGCACAACAAATACATGAAACTTTCATTACTGAGAATATGAGATAATCTCGGAAGCCACTGTTTCCACCAAGGGGATGAAGAAAGAATTCCTTGAGGTGGAGGGGTAAGGATCTCTATCATGGTTGCCTTCTCTTTAGGGGTAAATGGGATTCCTCTGGTCAGGTTCAAAGCAAGTAAGTGGACATTAGTCCTTTGCCTGTGTCTACCGTATGCCCATATTCCTCCGGCAGCACCAGCAACTATAAGCTGTTCAAAGACATAATCTGATTCAGATAATCTCCAATATATAAGAATAAATGAATTACAGTTTTGAAATGTGCTCTTAAACTGACCGGCGATAGCCACACTCCTGCAGTCTGCCAATCAAACTTTGGGGCATAAAGGATTGTCTCCCCATAATCCTCTTCAAGCTTATTATAAATATCTTTGTCACTTTTTCCAGATCGTATTTCATCACGAATAAGCTACAACAGATATCAAGCATAATGAGCACAGCACAATAAGCAAGTCTTTTTAAGATCAACTTATCAGCACAACATGACATCTACAATAGCTGGTTCCTTCTCTTAAGGCTATATGATCATATTTGCTTTCTACTCTTTGAATAGTATCATAAAGTTAACTTGATCCGATAAGGAATCAAGGCTATAGATTCATATTATAAATCAGTTATGTCATATAAATCCCTCAACACATTTAAAAATTAGTAATAGATTTAAGTACGGAGTAATAAACTATAAGAAAATAAACAGATCCGCCTACTCAATATCGATAAACAGATTCTGATAATCAAATTGCAACCTTGGATTTGACTAATCGTACTTAATGTCTAAACAACTACAGTAGTGCTAACCATAGTAAGCGACAATGACCTCACTAATCACTATACAATGGGCTATCAATTATGATTCAGAAGCTAACCCTGGCACTTCATATATAAGCATGTAAACATTAAAAGGGTAAACGCGGAATAGTAATTTTTTTCAAAAAACAGTCACCTTCCTGAGGAGGACAGCAATATCAGCTTGGGATTCTTCAATAGACTGACTACCGCACTCTAAACAACGAACATTATGACTTATATTTCTCGCCCGTGCATCAATAATCTGCTGCTTCTTCACGGGATCTTCTTCATTCTCCATCTTCCAAACAAAACTCCGACACCTAACAAAAAAGAAAAAAAAAAATTTCATTGAAACATTTCATCAAACACTTGGTGTGCAACCAATTTTCTTCACGAAAACTACACCCAATTACTAAAAGATTTAAACTTTCCAATACCCTTTATCAAGAATCATATAAATGTGTAATTTCATAAATACCCATTTTCGAAATCAGTATTTAATCACAATACAAAACAATAAAGATACAGAAATGAACATAACAGTAAGGGTAATGATTATATATATAAAAATGTTACCTTTATGTAGTTAAGAAAATGGTGTTGAAGATTACTGAATTTGAAATACTGTTTTGATTGGACTCCAAAATTATGATCTTCAAATTGTGATTGTGTCTCAGCTTTGAAAATGATCCTTTGTTTAACTCAAGAACAAAAGTTTTTAATTTTGGTCCTTGAGTTTTTAAGGTTTTGTCATTTTGAGTTTGTTTTTTTCTTCTAGTTTGTTGGAGGGCTCGTTATCGTGCGTTATAACACCGTTAGTGTTATGGCTCCCATGCACCATGGCCATAATGGCGCCTTATCAGGCATTTTTTTTTTTTTTTTTTTTTTTTTTTTTTTTTTTTTTTTTATAAATATATACATAAAAGTTTTGGGCTCATGAACCCATAACTTTGGTTACATGAGAGATGTATATATATATATATATATATATATATATATATATATATATATATATATATATATTATATATATATATATATATATATATATTATAGTGTATCTTTATTTTCAGAACCCTGTTAAGTGCGGGAACTGCGAGAACCCGCTTTACACCGTTAGATGAGTTTGATAAATGGCTATAATTGATTGTGCCATTAATGTAATTAATTAAAAGTACAAATATTTTCCTTTTTGGCTCAAAGGGCAATATAGGAATTTTTTGTTATAACAATTTTAAAAACTGTCCAAAATTATAGGCATAACCACTATCATCTTGTTTTCTTCTTCTCTCTCAAGATCACATCCACAAATCATTTGTTTTAACCTAAAAAAAATATGCCGCCTCCTCCCAAAGCTTTCAATCTGATTTAAGACAAAAAAAAAATGTTGCTACCGATCTAAGGTTCGAGATCTTGAATGGAGATCTTTGGATCGTCATCTATATACGACATCTACAAAGTTAGTAAGTGGTTTAATTCGATTTTATATTAGTGTGTGGATGACAATAGATTTAATTTTGTATTAGTTCTTTTATTCTTTGTATTAGTTCCTCATCTATATACGAGATCTTTTATTCTTTGATTCATGCTACCTTGTACTACTAGCTAGAATCTGAATCGATAGTATGCCTACCGGAGTCTGTGCATTTAAGCAGATTGGTAGATTTGAGTGACATGCCTATTGCTGAAGGAAAGTTGCTTTGTTGAAAATAAGATGACTGCTATTAATTGTGTTTTAATGATAAACATGGAACCGGGTCTCTCTGCAAAAACAAAGACCAGACTTTCTATGATGGAATGATAAGATCAAATTATATTGTTATGTGTCTTGTAGACCGTTACAGAAATCAATGCAATTAGGTTCTTGTCATGTATATGTGTCTAATAGTAATTTTTTGTATATTGACAACTTTCTAAGTTAAAGTTTAATAACTTTTAGTTTAATAAAATAATAAAAAGTTACTTGCTGTAGGTTCTTGTCATGTATATGTGTCTAATAGTAATTTTTTGTATATTGACAACTTTCTAAGTTAGCATCACATAGTTCTTATGAGTTTAGTAGTTTATATACATTTAGTACCTATGATAGATTAAACTTGGACTTCGTGTTTGAACATACTCGTTTTTCAGTGAACATACTTGTTTTTTACATTGAACATGGTTGTTTTTCATGTGTAGATAATACATGTCTAGATTAAACGTGGAATTCGTGTTTGAACATACTTGTTTTTTCGGTGAACATACTTGTTTTTCAGTACACATTTTGGTTTTCATAGAACATACATGTTATTCATTGAACATACTTGTTTTTACATTGAACATGGTTGTTTTTCATGTTATTAACATACATGTATTAAGGTGCATACATGTTTTAAAGTACGGTGCATACATGTTTTGAGGTACGGTGAATACATGTTTATTGCTGATAAAAAATCAATTAAAATGGTGCATATGTGTTTTATAGCTGATATAAATCAATAAAAAGTGTGTACATATGTGTTTCAAGGTTAATTATAATTAGTGAAATGGTGCATATGTGTCTCAAGGTTAATACTGTATAAAATCAATGAAATGGTACATATATGTTTTTATTGTTGGTATAAAATCCTTGAAAGAGTGGGCATATGTGTTTGATAGTTGTTTTTTATATGTGTTTATGATTAAAAATATGTTTGATATATACAAGATTGTGCATATGCGTTATGATAGTTGTTAGGATTATTATTTATTTCTTATTTGTTTATGGTTTGATTGTTTTTGTGCATGCTTGTTTCAGATTGATGAAGATGACGATATCATTGAAGACCGAGAAGTGGATGAACAAAAATATACATGAAGATAATTTGTGATTTTTGAAGATATACGATTATTGCATACGTGTTTTATGTTCTTGTAATTAAGTGGAATGTAACATTTAAGTATATGAATCTTATTTTTTTCTTTTATAATGATTTATTTTCTTTGATTTGTGTTTCAAACTTCTTAAAAAATAATGGTTAGACAAAAATATTGATAGGTTGATAAAAAAATGTGAACAATTACATTATAGAAACACATTTAAATTTACATTATTTAAAAAACATGCACGCACCTAGTTTTTCTCAAAAAAAGGAACAAAAACACATATGTTCTTGTAACACATTACCCAAAAAAAAAAAAAAAATCCTTATGAAAATTTAGGAATGTTTTGAAACCGGATTTAATAAAAAAAATTCGAAAATAATATAAAAATTGTATTTTACTAAAATACCCTTATGATTAAATAATAATCTTTAATATTTAAAAAAATCTTATTGGTCTAGAAGAGTTCTCGCAGTTCCCGCACTTAACAGGGTTCTGAAAATAAAGCCCCTATAATATATATATATATATATATATATATATATATATATATATATATTTTTTTTTTTTTAATTGTGTGTTATGAGTGTTATAGGGATAGATGTGAATGGGTCATACCTCGACTTTAATACAACATGATACCCTTTTATATGCTTATAAAGGTTCATAAAGTAAGCAACCTTTTATCATAAAGTAAGTAACCTTTTATATGCTTATAAAGGTGAATCGGCTATAACTCGGTTTTGTGACGGTTTAGTGACAGAAAAACTGTCACTAATCTCCATTTCGTAGCAAACACTAAAAACAACAAAACCATTAATAAGTAATGTTCCAACATTTAACCCATAGACTTTTTTCTCGTAATAATTACAAATTGAACCCGTAAGTTTTGCATCAAGGGTCAAACCAGAATCACGATTTCACAAGTATAATTATTTGTCGCTGTATACTGTCGCTTTGGGCTGGTATTCGTCTAGTATAAGTATGAACGTATCTTTTTCTAACAGCAAAAACAAACACAAGTTATAATTTTGTAAGGATTTGAATGCACAACCTTTTCGTTAGTGAGTCACCTTGACGTTGATAGAAATAAAGCTTTTACGCGCTCGAAAATTTTGCAAACGAGTAGTGCGACGAACCGCGCGTTGCGGCGGGGCGGTGCTCCTGCAGCAAATTTCCGCGGTTGGACTGTGCCGCCGCATTGCGGCGGGGCGGCGATCCTGTAGCAAATTTCCGCGTTTGGTTGTTTCATAAATGAAGCGTTTGATTTATCAAAAAAAAAAAAAAAAAAAAAAAAAAAAAAAAAAAAAAAAAAAAAAACGTCGTCCGAGAGATAAATTTTATTCCATAGCTACAAATATACACTGTCAGGATATATTACACACTGTTTATTTCATATACACACCTGCTGCTCCGTAAGTGCAACTGTAGCTAACTACAAATCTTCTGTTTCATTCACATACGTACCCTGCAACATAGAGGACGTCCCAATAATACGCGACCCCCACATACATTCAAGTTAAAGGTTAGGGGTAAAAATGATTTCATAGCAGATGCAACATAACTAACCATTCAAAGGTAAAGCCAAATTACTTAATAACCAATTTGTATTACCGTGAAACTTGAGAGACTAATTCATATCAAACGGCACTAAAAATGTCTATAAGTTACCAGAATGTCTATAATTCAGAAGCACAGTCACACAAATAAGCAAGAAAACCACAACATGCCTACACCCAAAAGATCCATAACAAATAGTGGCATACATACACAAAACTGATGCAACATACAAAAAACGCTAACTTTAATTTTAGAAAAACACTATATAAACACAACCTGTTAAAAGATTAGTCATACACACAAACAAAAATGACTGATCGTGATTAAAATCGATAGAAATAGAACGGCAACAGTGGAGACCTGCAGCCATATGATAGAGTAATTAATAAAACTTTACACTTACCCAGTGTGCCATTGGTAAAATTTCCCCATCGTCACGATTCGGAGCATATGTAGGCTTATCTTTGCCTTGAACCACTGTTGATATTTGAGATGCCAATCTACCTAGGACCTGAATAAATGTTTAGATAATATTACTTCCCACAACTTTTCGGGCACGGGCGATAAAGATAATGAACAGAACAATTATCCCCATCAATAAAGAACAGTTCCTTTAATTCAGAAAACCATCGTTTTACAGACCCTAAAAAACTACCTACTCATAATTCAAGAAACATGCACTGATATCTTCCTAACCTATTCAGCTAGGTTAGCAATAGAAGAACCAAAAATTTCAAAATCCAATACAACATCATAAAGCAATATGCACTAACCATCCCATTAATAATAAACATTTACAGTCAGATTTATCAAGGTGAGTTGCCCACACAATTTCACAAACCTGTCGAGGTGGCATCACATATGGCTCAAGTGGCTTGGTGTTCGCTGCCTGGGAATATTCTCAGCTTACGATTACAATAGTATAACCATTGGCTCGATATTTCTGCCCCTGACATCATGGAATGACCATATGATTATCTTTGTGTTTCAATCATTTGTTTCGTAATCAACCTCACCAATAGTGAAATATATGTTCACAAAGTATAAAAAACCAAAACAAATGAGACTCACCAGCACATCGTACATAGATGTTGATATGTAAGCGCTGTCTTATATATGTACAGGATCGCAAGGCTCAGAATATAATTACCTGAGGAGCAGCTTACTGTTGTTGATAAACCATAAAAAAACTAATTTTCTAGTCATCTACAGCTCTGAAACCACCCAAAAAAAATAATATATATATATATATATATATATATATATATATATATATATATATATATCTTTAACTATATATTTGGAGTCGAGTTATTTTAGAAACCAAACATTCCTCACATACCAAGGGACTCATCCCCACTATCCATCTAAAAAGAAATCAATGGTTGAGATTAAAAGCATTTAATATTTCACCCATTTTTTATAATTTAAATATCTCTTAAACCGTTAATCGTTAAGCGAAAATAATTACACCATCGCGACAAGCATTTAATTATCTTTCTATAGACGGGCATTTTGATATACTTTCGACAAAAAAAAAAAAAATTCATTTTTTTCACGTTTTTTTTCGTAGCCGAAAAAATCATATATGATATATCATATATGATATTACATATCATATATGATATATATGTAATATCATATATGATATATCATATATATCATATATGATATGTAATATCATATATGATTTTTTTGGCCACGAAAAAAAAACGTAAAAAAATGAAAAAAAAAAAAATTTTCGAAAATATATCAAATTGCCTATCTATAGAAAGATAATTAAATGCTCGTCGTAACGGCATATTTTTTTTCGCTTAACGATTAACGGTTTGAAAGATATTAATATTTGAAAAAAAAGGATGAAAGTGGGTTTTTTAAATTGTTGGGATTAATCTCATCCATTAGATCAAATAAAGATGGAGGGTGGAGATTAGTCCCTTGGTATGTAAAAAAAGTTTGGTCCTCAAATGATCTTAAATCATATATTTGTCTAACATTACAGCGACACATAAGCATAAAAATGTCACCTCAATGATGACATGGCATTTTAATGATGACATGACACACACTAAGCATGCACTAAAATTCGGAATTATAAAAATTTGTCATTAGTGAGAATTGAACCCATTATCTTTGCTTAATGAAACAAGCATGCCTACCACTAGATCACTTAATGATTTGTGTCTTTGCTTAATGAAACAAGCATGCCTACCACTAGATCACTTAATGATTTGTGTCTAAAGCTTTCAAAACAATAACTACATGCGAACAATTGATTATTCAAATCTAAATGTTGTTATCAACACTGACCAATTCAAACGGTCTATTAAAATCACCTAAAAATTAGCTAAGAGTTGCCTATTTTGTTGTTAATTTAAACTTCAAATCACACCCTTTTTAATTTAGCATTCAATTTCACGGTTTTAAGGATTCATTCAAAAAACAAAATCACAAAATCATTCTAAAACCCAAAACGGCCATCATCAGATCAAAATCATCCCAAAAAACACAAACCGAGATTTATTCAAACCCTAGGCGGCCATCATCAGATCAAAATCAATTTATTCTTGAGACAAATCATCCCCAAAAAATATACATCTGATTTGTTCAAACCAATCCTCTCCAATATGATTTGAATAAAAAATTGGGGGATTTGGTTTGATTAAAATCACATTCATGTGCTCTGCGGATTTGGTTGTTTTGGAACAACTCGAAGAATTGCTTATTGTGTAAAAGGTATTTGGTTAGTACAAAATATTGATAACTTTGATTTTTTATTTTAAAAAACAAAAAATGGCCACGGCAACCGACTCAGCAGCCACACTCCCAATCGAACCACAATCAATTAAAAAACTGAGTTTCAAATCTATAAAACGCTCTCTCGATCTCTACTCACCTAATCATTCACAATTACCCCCTCCTGATCCCCTCAGTTATTTTCAAACCCTAACCCTAATATTTTTTTATACAATTTGTGACTTTGTTTATATACTAATGTGACCTAATTGTTGCAGTAAGAAGATACGAGTAAGCCATAAGGTTAGTTTTTAGTTATAATGTAGGTTCGTTTAATTTAATTGTTTGGTGAGTGTTAGGGTTTCGTATTGATTTGTATTGTGTTAGTGAATAGGTTGTGGTTGAGTACGAAGGAATAAAAAGTGGTGCGAATCAGACGGCGAAGAGTTCGGCGTCGAGTTCGACTGCTCTTGTGCTATCAGGTATGTATATATATAGGTTTCTGTTAATGGTGACTGTAATATTGTTTGGCGTAAGTAATTGCATTCGTGCTGTAAATGGCTAAGTTGAATGGTATGCATTGCAATTTGATGGAAGAGAGCGCTTGGGTTTAAATGAGGTTAAGTTTAGTATTAGCGTTTTGGTTATAGATAGTGGCATAGGAGAGCAATCATACGCTTACAAAACATATTTATGTTGTTATAATTTAGTTTGTCTGTTGTAGAGGTAGTTGATGAATGAGAGTGATTATTGTTTAGATACTTCGGGTAGCTCAATGGCACAACGGTAGCTTTATTGAACTATTGTTGTTGATTGTGTAGTGGATTAGAGTAAGTGGAGAAATGCAGTGCATTTAGTAAATGGTGCTTTGTTATATATATATATAAGCTTTGGATTTTTGTTATTTTTAAGTCTATAAGGCCAATGAAAACAAATTAGTTTTGCAGGGTAATGGAGTATGTAGTTAAGTTGGCATGCCCGATGGTTTTGTTCGTGTTATTATTGTTTTCTAAATTCCAGTATCAGCACAAGTTTTAATATTATAATCTGAATTTATGGCTTTATCTGTATTTATATTATGTAGCTTGGCTGCAAATAAGGCATGGAGAAGCTACAGTGCTTGCTACATTTGGAACACAGAGAGGGTTCTATGATGCTGGCTCGACCATAGCTAAAACCGACTGCTGGTCCATGCTTAAAGGTGGACTCACTGTGAACGAGTCTGGCTCAGCCTTGCTCTATTTTCAGGTACATTTATTACACCGGCATTCAGTTTGATTGACTGTCAACTAAAAACAGGGACAAATTTTTCTGAATTTTCATTTAAAATTATAGCAACATAAGTTGGTGTTCTGCACAGAGCAAAAATCCGTCGATTGATATATGGGTCGATAGGTAGGGTCGATAGCGTATCGTTAAAACCCTTTACACAAGAAGAGTGGAAGTCTCATCGGTATCAAAGCATTGAAAAGGTAAAAGCTTGATAGTCACGTCCTATTTTATCACTATCCAGTTCTATTCATACCCAATCAAATTTTTATATAAAGTTACTATATAATGGCAGATCAGAAAAAGCAAAGTGAAACTTCATTATTTTGTAATTGTTTGGCATTGTTTGGCATTGTGTCTTGATGTATTCTTTCAGCATTTGCATAGCTGGAATTAATCGACGGGGCCTTCATTAGCCGAGTTTTGGCCATGATTAATGCAATTTCAGTATCTATTCTCAACTCAGGTAATCAACTCTGAAGACATGATTAATGCAATTTCAGTATCTATTCTCAATCTTAACTAAAGTTTTATGTTTTTAATCAGGTAAAAGTGGCACAAGATGGATGTAAAACTTCGGTTCCTCTTTTTTCTGGGTGACCCGGGCTGTACATTGAAGGATCAGTTTCTCCCTCACTTTCAGATGTTAGTATTAAAATCATAGCTTCTGGAGATAGCCACAATGCTCAAATCAAGAAAAATGAATTAGCTTTTGAAACTACTACAAACGAAGATGGATTGTTTGTTGGAGGACCTCTATATGATGACATAACTTACCATATTGAGGCTTCAAAGGTTTGGACTTGCTATATTTACAATGAAACCACTTAAATTTACAGATTCATGTGATTTATCAGCAATGAAGTCATAAATTTGTGTCAGATTTTGTATAGCTGGTTTACTAAACCTGTCTTTTTCTTGCGATAGTCTGGCTATCATGTAAAGAAAATCGGCGCCAATTCCTTTTCCTATCAGAAGCTTGGTCATACATTCTAAAGAAGATGGAAGAGAGTTATTTCCCTCCGTTCTATTATCATTGAGTGGTGAAGATGGTTATAGAAATAATTCAATATATGCTGCTGGTGGAAGTTTTGTATTTGATAATTTGTTTCCTGGGAGCTTTTATCTCCGTCCACTGTTAAAGGTACTTGCTTTTTTTCATCTGATTTTCGTGATATGAAGTAAAAATGCTTTGTAATTATGATCATTAATCGCTGCTGAATTTCTAGGAGTATGCTTTCTCACCGGCAGCATAGGCAGTTGAACTTGGTTCTGGGGAGGCTAAGAAAGTTGTGTTCCAAGCTACACGTGTTGCATACAGGTATCTTTTTGTTCTCACCATTGACTCAAGCTGTGGTAAGAAGAGTAAAATCAGACTAGCATGGCTGGTGTATTTTGTAAAGTTATGGCCAGAAATTGCCACATGTTCAGCCAAGTTCATTTACATTAAGTGCATCCTTTGTATCATGATATTTTCCTAGGGTGTGCTGATATTTTAGGCTTCATTATACCATCTATCAAAAACTAATACAAATGTAGTCTATAATTTGCCCTTTTTATGGTCATATGGATATATTGATCCCGTGTATGTGAATTCTACGATGCAGTTTTGGTCACTGGGTTACCCTCTTCTGCTTCATGGCAAGACCTTAAGGTTAGTATCCTTTAAAACATTAATTGGTAGTTTGTAACATTTGCACTCCATAATATCCTCTTGAATCTGTATTAACTTCACTCTACTCACTCCGCACAACTCTGTCCAGCCTGCTATAATCTCAACAAACTGCAATGTTAGTCAGTAACCAACATTATTGTATGCCAATGTCAAATCAACACGACAAGCATCAAGAAAATGTGAGTTTCTTTTCACATTAATGGTCTATATATGCATTAAATTTAGTGACTAATTATTTAAAATAGAGCTGTACATGTAAACATGTATTTGATGTGATTTCCTTTGTCGTTTTGTAGGTTCCGTCTCCAGATTCGCGTTCAAGACGAAACTGGGGCAGTATCTTTGTCTCTGTTTAACGATGAATGTCAGGCCATAGTGGATAGATCTGCATATCAACTTTGTGATAAATACAGGAAGGTATCTTCATATGTAACTTTAATCATTTTACGATTTTACATACAAATCTAATACATCCTTTTATACTATATGTAGTCTGCTGATAATTGGGTGTACCCAAATGAGATTACGAGTATTGTGGGTAAAAAGTATGCGTTCAAAGTTGCAATCGATGATTTCAATTCCAAAAAATTGCTTCCTTTGTTTACTGTGTTGCGTTTGTCTAACGATCAAGAGATTATCGAATCTCTGCGTCCATCTGCCACGCCCCATAAGGTATGTATTCTTTTCACATATTATGTCTTCTGATTGATACTAACTGGTGTGTGCTTACTTTATACATAAGTAGCGAGTAACTCATTATTTGTATCTGTTTTTGAATCAGGAGAATGAAGCAACCAGTGGCGCTGTCCCTGAAGTCACTCCATTTGTAAGTATAGTTATTTTAACTGATGTATAACCGACATGTTAAAAAAATAACGCTGTTAAAAAGATTTACATGTTGCTGCTGCCTTAATTTATGCTATGTATACATGTTGCTGCTGCCTTAATTTATGCTATGTTGCTGACAAGATAACTTATGTTCTGTACAAGTACTCTTTAGCGTGTAAACGAATGAATCAAGGCAATATTTATACACATGTACCAGATGTTACGCATTTATGCTTATTTACACTACCAAACATACAATATGTCCCACCATTTGCAAGTATAGTTATTTACACAAATAATTTACTCATACATAGAGATTTTTGCCTTTTAACTACTATGTTTATGATAATGTGCAGGATTTGGAGTAGGGATGGCAACGGGTCGGATTCGGGGCGGGTTTTAATGTACCCGTACCCGCACCCGTTTATAATATCCAAACCCGTACCCGCCCCATTACCTTTCTTTTGTAGTTAGTATCTATTTTGTGCCGTGTTGACTAATTTGTTTTTTGGTTTTATAGGAGATCAAAAAAGGTTAAACAATTCCACTTAAGAAATGTAATGAGAAGTCGGAAAATGCTACCTCGCGTATATCTGTTTGTGCCGCAGTTTGGCTGATAAGAAATGTAATGAGAAGTCGGAAAATACTACCTCGCGTATATCTGTTGCTTCAAAAAACTCCACTTAAGTAGATTTTCTCCTTAAATCGCCACTGAGAAACATTGTCGACCTACTGGATGTGGTACAGGTACCACCTACATGACCCATCACTACACCATAACTTTTTAGTGTATTACATAAATGACCAAGCATAAGGTAGCTTTACATGTAATCGTTGTATTATTTATTTAGGGTGTCCATTCAATAATTGTTGGAACCATATGTGCTTTTGAAGAAGATGACTGCTGGTGGTACATTGGTTGTCGGGTATGCAAAAAAAAAGGTGGTAAAAGCATCAGATATTGTTGATCTTGATTCTGAGACCCCTCATAAACAGTTTCCACTGGTGGCCCAACCGAATGGTATTGCACTAAATGTCAAATCAACATGACAAGCATCAAGACAATGTGAGTTTCTTTTCACTTTGATGGTCTATATATGCATTAAATTTAGTGACTAATTATTTAAATTGCAACCTCATCTTTTTATTCCTTGGATGAAAAAAATCAAACATTATAAGCTTTGTGTTTTGTTAATACAACAATGATTGAGGAACGAGCAAACCTTCCTGAGATTTCAATACAACCAGTGGTTGCTGGAGTTGCGAAGAAAACTTCTCAGGCTGTGGGACACGCCGGTGTAGACCCTTTATGAATATGATATCTGGAAGTGACTCGAGTTTAGTAGATGAAACAATTTCAGAATTTGATTATTTTCTTTATATACTTATGTTCTATAAACAATTTCAGTTGACGTTATAGGATAGCATACGTCATGAACAATTTTAGTTGACGTTATATACTTTCTTTATATACTTATTATTCATTAATGAGTTTGTATCTCTTACAAATGATATGATCGTGATAAATAAAATGGATTTCAAGGGTAATAATACATGAAATGGATTGACTAACTATAAAAAGATCAAAATGGATGGTCAACTATTAAGTGTCATTTTGTTCAATGGTACCAATGCATATGTGCAACAATTGTGTTGTCAGTTGAAGTTTCTCTACAGATAGTTGTTAACAATTTAAAAAACAAGGGGAAAGACGATTTTAACTACAACCTCTTTTATGGCATTGCCACCTAAATCAAGTCCAAAAACAGGTTTTCAGCAAGACGGCCGTACAAAGAACTCTAGGAAGTCGAAGGCCATATACAATTCAAGTAAACCCTTGACGGTTGTTTACATACTTTTTACAAATATTTAAGCAAAAAAAAAAAAAAAAATAATAATAATAATAAAAAAAATAATAATAATACCATTTGATCCTGTTATTGTTATGTTTAACCCCGTAAGAAATTTTTGATTATTTTCTTTATATACTTACGTTCTATAAACAATTTCAGTTGACGTTATAGTAGTTTGCCTGTTCTTATAAATAAGCAATTGCAGTTGTTAGTTGTTAGAGTTTATTATGGAGCCACAAAGACCAAATCTTTAAGAAATTTTTTGATTTTACCTGATAAGCGCCGATGGGATAGTGATTTTGGTGAAGTTGTATAATGTTATTAGAAGAAAAAATAGCACTTAATTTCCATTATGCTTTACCAATTGTTGTTCAAGTTTTGAAACAAAAGTTATTAACAATCCTAACAAGCTTCCACTCGCTGTTACTTATTATTCATTAATACTCACAACATACATTTCTTTTCAAGGCCATCAAAATTGGAGGCGACGATGCATGGACGTTTATTATACTAAAAGTTACAAACACAGTTGTTTATAAAATCATTGACTTATTACTTATTATTCATTTTAAAAAATAATTCAACCTGCTTACATTTGTTGTTGTTTCTTACTTTATTCACACACATGGACAAGTATACGTAGCTCTTTCACGCATCAAAAGCAAAAATGGTTTGAAGGTTGTTGTTTCTAATGTGGATGGTACTCTATCAAAAACTACTACAAATGTAGGGTTGGGTAACGGGTAAAAACTTTTCTCAAAGATATTTAGTGCATAAATATGTCAGAAGTAACAAATACAACAATTTAAAAGGTTGTATGGCTTTCATTATTTCATTCTTTCAATATCAAGCACAATTGCAACTTACAACAAAAACGAGTTATGTATGCAGATTAAACTACTAAAATTAGTAGTTTTTTTTTTTGTAACATTGATTGTGAGTTTGTTGTAACATAATGTGTATAAACATGTCCATTTATATAATAATAATGTGTGTAGTTCTTTACAATTAACAATATTTTTTTTACCATTACTAATCTTATATTTTTCCTACTGTTTGCTAGAATGAATCCATGTTGATGTACAAGATGTGGCGACAACCTCTAAACAACATCCGGTCGAGTGGTATTTCTCAAAATTAGCTCAGTTAAGGAAGAAAAAGTGGGACGATTTTGAAAAGCGCAACATGAAAAAAAAAATCAAAAAATAAAGCAAATAAGCTTAAGGTAGACCAAAGAAGACAAAAAAAGATTGAGCTTCACGAAGAGGAAGATGTTAGCGATGAAGAGCTTTTGAAAACAATTGACTATCACAATATGCATTTATCATATGATCAAGAGAAAATACATAAATTTAATTGTTAGATTGCTCTTTGATAAATTTTATTATGTTTATGTCACTATATAAAGATTTCAATGTTTTGTTTTTTAATTTTTTTGTCTTACTGTATGTTTTTATTATGTTTTGTTTTTTTCAATATTTGTTTACGTACACATATTGCTACCGGATACCGGATACAACGACAAAATGCTAATCATAATAAAGTTATATAATATAATGAAAATATAAAATCTGAAATACTTTATCATATATTTTTACGTTTACACTACCTTTTAGGTTTTCCTGAAGGTTCTTCCTTATTTATTTCCTTATTGTTACCATGCTCATGATCAGATGTATGAGTTTTTGCTGGTGCGACTACAACACTAATATTCTTATCAGGTTCATTTTGCGGTTCTGAGTTTGATGAACTTGATTCAATGGATTCACATTTTTTTATAGAACTCGACATGTTTTGAGAGTATTTTTTATTTATGTGGTATTCGTGTGTTTTGTTTTGAGATGTTTGTAGATATTATATATACTGTTTAGAAATTATAAATTAGGAATATATGCACTAATAATAGGGAAATCATAACCATGTATCAACTTTTAATGTTAGGAATGAATGTACAAAGTTAATCAAGATTTTTTTTTGAAACTTAACCCAATAAATGATCCTGTGCAAATATATGTGGAATAAAATACAATGAAACCAAATTTTGTAACCAAATTACTTTCAAAACTGATTCTTTGTAAAACTCAAGATATGTATCAATTTGATTAAAATTCAAATGATTCCATCATCATTCCAATTATACTCCTAAATTATCTCAAGTTGTAAGAAAGCCTAACACACTCTTGATCAACACAATTTACATGTTTTCTTAGTCTTAATCCTACACTATATATTATATTTACATGCTTTCATTTTATGTTTACAACATTTACTTTAACAAAGTCAGTACCATGAACAAACATTTTCTTTAACAACGTGTTTTGATAATACTCTTAATGTTATTTCTACATCTAATACATGATCAATTAATAAAGTCATTCCAGTTATTTTTGTTAAACATAATCTTCCGATTATCAATATTTCATTATCATTAAAAAAATCACGAAAAACAATTGAATGAAGCGTACCCGGCCATCGGCCGGGTCATGAAGCTAGTATATATATATATATATATATATATATATATATATATATATATATATATATATATATATATATATATATATATATATATATATAGGGGGACTTTCTTACGAGAACCATTTTATCTGTGAGAACTGAGAGAACCACAAAAAACATACATGCACGCCTTTTAAAATAAAATAAAAATACATGCAAATCATCAATAATCGTAAGTATCCACCTATGTTCTTCAATATCATCATGAACTCATCCTCTTTTTTCACAAAAACCTTACACAAGGCCGCAATATTGTCGTTGCACGCCTTATAAGAACATACATGCACACCTTCAAAGAAAAATGTTGTATTTCCAATTTCTTATCAAATTCTTTAGAACAACTATGTTTTTTTTAAAAACATATATGTTGTTTTTAGAACATATGTGCAAAAATACAATTATTGAAGGCGTGCATGTATGTTTTTGGTGGTTCTCTCAGTTCTCGCAGATAAAATGGTTCTCGCAAGAAAGTCTCACTATATATATATATATATATATATATAGTGAGACTTTCTTGCGAGAACCATTTTATCTGCGAGAACTGAGAGAACCACCAAAAACATACATGCACGCCTTCAATAATTGTATTTTTGCACATATGTTCTAAAAACAACATATATGTTTTAAAAAAAACATAGTTGTTCTAAAGAATTTGATAAGAAATTGGAAATACAACATTTTTCTTTGAAGGTGTGCATGTATGTTCTTATAAGGCGTGCAACGACAATATTGCGGCCTTGTGTAAGGTTTTTGTGAAAAAAGAGGATGAGTTCATGATGATATTGAAGAACATAGGTGGATACTTACGATTATTGATGATTTGCATGTATTTTTATTTTATTTTAAAAGGCGTGCATGTATGTTTTTTGTGGTTCTCTCAGTTCTCGCAGATAAAATGGTTCTCGTAAGAAAGTCCCCCTATATATATATATATATATATATATATATATATCGGTACGTGCATATCGATTTTTTTGCATTTGTAGTATTTAGAGGCAAACTAAAGGGAATAGGTACCTATCAGTGTGTTTATGTTTTTCTTACCTTACAGAGCATTCACCAATCTCATTTGAAATTACTGCAGTCCACTTATCGAACAGTGGTTTTTCTCACATAAGCAAGTTGGATGCCCCAGAACATTTCCAGAAGCAGACAGTAAGCTGTTGCCTAAAGGAGCTAAAGGATTATACCTGCAAGTAGCTTTTTCATTTCCTGACGGCCACACCGCAACCTCAAAACTGGTGGTATAACATAAGCAGGATCTGAAGCAAAAACGAAAACATATGTTGCTAGACTATTAGCAGATAAATAAGTGCTTTAAATAAATGTAATACCAACCTTTTGGAGATGCAGCCACATAATAAAGTGAGCCCGTAAGTGTAGCTGTGATAACTGATGCAAACGCCTGAGAAAACGACATGAATGGACGCAACATTCCGGTGGCCTCCGGTAATTGCCCTGCCACAATACCTTCACATTTTCAACGACCCATTTCACATAACGGCCTTTTTCACATAACGGCCTTTTTTCTTAGATGGTTTTTCGAGAAGTTTATTGCCTTTGATAATAGTTATATTGCATCAGTTTAGTATATGCGTTAGTTTAAGCTTACCTGACAGTGTAACTTCTGTTTATCTGGTGGCCGTCTAATTTCCTTAATTTCAACAATCTGCAAAGTATTGTTTTGTTAGACCATTAACTTCATAGGATTCAAAAGTAAATCACAGATTAGTGAGTATAGATATCATTCAGCCAATGTATCAAGTGAATGAGAAATCCTAACAGGCACATTCCGGGCGAAGGTCATAATTCGCAGGATTCTTGATCCACCTAGGTGTCTAACGCAAAAATAAGCTTATACATCGCTATTTGGGGTTGTAGCATCCTTGCTAATATTAGTCTCGGATTCTGCGAAAGCATTTAAATGAGAGCTACAATCCCATATCTACATGACATCATTGACAAAAATTAAACAAAATTACGCTTCAATAATATCACGAACATTTCATAGACGTCGATTATACCTGCACATGACCAGTATCTCCCCAAGTTGCACATATATGTGGTCTTTGTGTCATAGCTCGAATCCTATTGACACAACCTTCGTGAAACATTTTGCGCACCTGAAGATTGAAAATCATGAAGAAATTCAATAAATAACCAAAATAACAATAAGAGATGTAAGCATTAATGGTAGGAGTGTGTTACGTGGAAAACTGGAGCCTTTGGTCCATCATTAACCGGTTCTTCATCGTCATCACTATCACTGCTTTCACTGTCCATATCTGTATCAACATTTGATGTTTTTGTTGGTACTAATTCCCGTCGTTTCCCGGAAATGTTTGATATTTTAAATATTCCAATTGAATTGGCAGCAGGGGGTTGTGGCATCAATAATATGACGAACATTTCATAGACGTCGATTATACCTGCACATGACCAGTATCTCCCCAAGTTTCACATATATGTGGTCTTTGTGTCATAGCTCGAATCCTATTGACACAACCTTCGTGAAACACTTTGCGCACCTGAAGATTGGAAATCATGAAGAAATTCAATAAATAACCAAAATAACAATAAGAGATGTAAGCATTAATGGTAGGAGTATGTTACCTGGAAAACTGGAGCCTTTGGGCATTTGACGTTTTTGTTGGTACTAATTCCCGTCGTTTCCCGGAAATGTTTGATATTTTAAATATTCCAATTGAATTGGCAGCATCACTATTCACCTATGAGAATGAATATAACATATCAAAAAGGGGTAAGAAACTAAAGAAAGTAATACCTAAACTGACTATTATTTGTGAGATAAAATATAGATCAAGTGATCATGATTGATTTTACCTGAGTTCCAGTGACACAATAAGTAGTGTGCGGAAATTCTGTCCGAACTAATCCAAGTGAATCACGCACGATGTCAAAACTACAACACATTTAACAAAATGAAAATTTAGTAATATAAAAAGTTCTTATAAGTGGGTGCATAAATTTATCTGTGTAGTTATAGCAAAGCAAATATCCACGCTTTACAAAATAATGAAAAGCCTTATAGCTCACACAGTTTAATATATGCCACAGATTGACGATGAAGAATTGGTAAAATAGGAGATTTTGGTCTAACTTAACATACATGAAAAACTTGTAATTAAAGTCCAACATCTTAATATATAAGAAACATACGACTTTAGGCAGTGAGCGTTGGCGTATTTCAACCATGAGCTTATGTATAAATAACTCTAATCCCAAATGAGCAAACTAACCTAATATCTTAAATCAACTAATAAACATAAAGAAAGTTATTAGTATCACATTGTCAACAGCTACGCCTCTTTTAAAAAAATAGCCAGAATCCAAATGAGGCTAAACACAACCATAATAAAAGTTGCAAATATCGTCGATTTAGCAACAAACCTTAAGCAAGGCCAACCAATATGAAACGCGTGAAGCGAATTATAAGCAGAAGGATGACACTAAAGCTCTTCACCTTCCTATAAGGCATCAACACCTAGCTGCCACACTTTTGGCGGTATCGACGGTATCCCATTCGACGAAGAAGATGATCCTTCGCCTTTCTTCGCACCACCCTGATTACATAACCAACCAATCACCTCATCAAAAACCCCAATTTATTTCCACAAAAAAAAAAAAAAAAAAAAACAACAATAAAACAAAAAAATTTAATCATTTAACAACTCAAAACTGTAAATTAAGATTAAGGAACATAAACCCACTTTCAATTAAGATTAGGCCAATTCAAAGTACCTGATAATTTCAAAAATAAGCTTAAACAAACATCGCTAAACACACTAACATTTTTTCACAAACGACTCTATTTCACAACAAAAGCCAAAATAAAGAATATAATACCTCCGCTGGTATTGTAAGGCATACTCGTCTTCAGCTTCGTCAATTACCTGACAACATCCCTGATTAGATAGTGCGACTATTATTTCAAAGATTAACAAAAGGCCAGGTTATACAAAAAGTAGTTGGGTCATTTGGGCTGGGGTAAAAAAGAAAAAACTCAAAATAGCCTACATTCTCCTGTTAATCCCCTGCACATTATACATGCCAACACATAATGAAGGCGCATACTATACTGTTCATATGAATGGTTAGTTTCAAAGATACATAGTGGTGTATAGCTACCTTGGAAGACAATATTTATCGGACGCTGAAAGGTCAGTGTCCTAACTTGCCTAAGCACTTGATTCGGTTAACTCGGTTTGTCTTCAATGGGAGGGCCACCAACAACAGGAGTGGTCGTGCCTGCGTCAGCCTACAAAATATCGTTATTAGTAAATTTATTGACAGAAATTAGCGACAGTTAGTAAACTTGTCCCTGTACCAAGATAAGCCAAAACCTGAATGTTGTCATAAACTCATACTTTTGGTTGAATTTTTAATCTGAATGTCGAATAATTAATTTCATTAATACAAATTTATAACTAAAGCACAACATAAGCATAATTTGACACAAAGAACTTTACTATTATAAACCAATATCAGTAATTAAATCACTAAAAACAAACAAATTTAATCACAAACACTGAAAAAAGTGACACATTCACCTTCAATTTTTCTTGAACATAATAAAGTTTATAACTTTACCATAAAAAACTCAGTAAAGACTTATTTTAAGCAGCCCTTTCGATATCTCAACATGTTATTAAGGGCCGTTTGGATAGCCTATTTCAGCAGTCATTTGGCGTCCTAAACATGTTATTAAGGGATGATCAAAAGTTGTTACCTATAGCCCAAAGAAAAATCTGAACACAGCAAGCTGCTTGAACTCGATTACACTTTGTAGAGATAATTAAATATCTTTTGTCACACGTTTAAATTCTTTAGAAATATAAAACTATACCATATTAAAGAAGAGATCTCATTAAAGAATTCTAACACCAACCACAATATATTTTCTGATGGCTATACCGTATTTGTTTTGCTTTGTTCATCTTCTAAAAATGAATCGTTCCACAAATAATTATGTTAATTTTAACCCAAACCATATACATACCTTTAATCGAGCATGAAGCGACCACAAACAAAAGCTCCCAACAAAGCATGACTCATGTACCATCCAAAAACGCCACTAACAAAACAATAAAACCACCCTAAGCCATAAGCAAAATCAAATAAGCCAATAAGCAGTGATAACAATCAACATCCCAATTAACATCAACATCTTCAAATCCTAACTCCGAAAGATATCTATTTAAAAAAAAATCCACCCCAGAATCATAAATAAACTCATTTACCATAGATCTGATTTTTGATACAAACAAAAATCAACAGCTTCTAGCATTATTGATTGCTTTTTCACACCGCATCTTGGAATCGAGGTTTTGATAAGAATAAGAAAGAGAAAGGCGGTGATGTGTGTGGTGGATTCTAGAGGTTTCAGGTTGATAACTATCGATTTATCGAAAAAAAAGGCTAAAAGAAGCGACCAAACAAACGAAAGGGAAAAAGCGGGAGCCCACAACCCAAAAGCGAGCCCAACACTGCTACAACAACTGTAGCAAAACTCGACGCTCCATTATATATTATATATAGGAGAATACTTTGTGTGTTCAAAGTCATGTTATTGGCTCTTCTTGGGCTTATAAAATAAACAAATGCTTGTCACTCCAAGCAGCATTCATAGTAGTTTTTGTGAATGATTAAAAAAAAATAATAATAAAAAAAAAAATTGTCTTTCTATTGTAATTTTGAATGATAATTCGAATATTTAACAGAGTTTAGAGGTCAACCATTTGTTTTTGAAATATTCACCGTTGCAAATTGCAATATAGCAGAAGTTATATATATGTCTTTTGATTCAACTATAGCATTTGTGTTTGTGTTGATTGTTTCATATTTAAGGGTCTTATATATTCAGATCTAGTTATTGTTTCTCGTCGACCTTTAATGATACTAGTTACGTCTACCAAGTTCTTTACCAGTGATATTGACACTTAGCTGTTTATTGACATCCCAAACATTCATATATTAATGGAATGAAAATATTAAGTTAAATAGGCTTGATGGAATGAAAATATTAAGTATAGAAATTATATGGAGTTTTAGTAAAATCTCAGTGATAATAATTGATGAATCTTTTCTTCATTCAAGAATTGAAAAAATGAGATGTGTTCAATCCTTTTGTTCCTAGGAATGTTACATCCTATTTAACTTTAAATCATCAATAATATACTTTCTTGCTTTCAAATAAACAAACAATTTAAATCATCAATAAAATTGTATATTGTCAACAAACTTTTAAGCGGGTATCCAGCTTTGCTAAATCAATAAATTCTTAATCCTTCTTTTCCTTTTAACAACTATTCCTCAAAATAGAAATGTTTTCTAAATCGTATGAAAGATAGAAAAAGTGTTTTATAATTATACAAGACGACCTCGAAAAAGATTTCACCCACACGAGGACAGGTAAAATAGTAATGTGAATTAAATTGAGATGGAGGTAGTATGCATATAAGTGATAAACATCCAAAAATAAGTAGATTGACATGTGCTTAACTATTTTAAAAGTACAAAAGTACTTTAACGTTTGAGTCGTTAGCGTTTGAGTCCACTGTATTGGACTAACTTTGTACTTGGCTCGATACCTTAACGACCTTTTATGTATATGTTTTTGCTACCTTGGTGAAATTCTTAGTAGTGTAGCTTGAAAATATACGTCAAAATTATCATGGATAAAATATGTTTGATATAATAGAACTCAAATAGCTCAGCATTGTCTATTAAAGCTCAAGTCAATCTTTAACACATAATATTGGATTCTTAGTGCTAATCTCATCATTAAAAAATAGGAACTCTAACATGAGAAAAAAAATGGAAGAACATTTAAGAATACAAAAATATTTGTAGAACAGTTATGTCATACGGAGTACCTTCATCCACCACATACTCAGACTATGTTGTCTGAACCGGGTCCACGCTGGTGTAGTGGGGACTATTAGCGGCTTCCTCCTGGAAACCGTACCGCCTCCACACGAGTTTCCTCGCTGGAGTAACGGCCGGATGAAAACCGGGTGCGGTGCGGCTCGGATCGGAACCAGCGCCGTTGTCCACATATTAGACGAAACAAATAAAATAATTGTGAAGATAATGCTCGGTATAAACTACAAGTAAACATAAAAAGTCAAATAAGCTAGTACTCACCATACACCTGTCTCTTGTCTACTCTCTCTCACTCTCTCACATTTATATCTTCTTCTTCATATATATATTGAACCTGCAACTTATCTATCATTTTTTAACCTTCAATCTTCTAGTAAATACTTGTCAATCCTAGCGAAAAACTAAACAAACAATGGATCAATCAAGGCCAGTACTTGGGGGTGGCTGAGCACCCGCTAGCCACCCCATTGGCTCCGCCTCTGTGGGAAGGTGGTATCGGAAAGGGTTGTGATGTGGGTGACAAGATTGGCAGTGGTCGCGGTTTGTGAATCGATCTTTGTGTGTAGTGATTTTGTGGCTTCGATCGATTAATGCGGTTAAATTGTGGCGGTATTTGTCTCCGTGGCGGAGTTGGTGGCTGTGATAAGTTGGTTGATGAGATCGGCCAAAGGTGGTGAGTTATCATCACCGCTGGTGTCACGGCGAGGCATGGCGGTAGGCGAGTTGGGAATGAAAGCACCAAATGATGGCACTAAGAGAAGAGTTTAGAGGAGGAGGAGAGTTTAGGGAAAGAGAGACAGTACGTGCTTGGGGCAATTTTCTTCGTTAATCTCCAAATGAAAAACAATACAGGAATTATAAACGTGCAGGGATTGTAAGTTCATCACCCACTCTCCTTATTTAGTGCCACTAACACCTATAATGCAAAACTACCCTATCATGCACTTGACTCATTCAAACATATACAAAGACACATGCAGAAAAGTAAACACACGCAGAAAAGTAAAAACACTGATCAATCCATTAATCTGCTGGGCTTCTTCACATCTCGTTTGGGCCTGGTGCTGATTAAAGAAGCTTGTTGAACTGGGCCAGAATATTGGGCCTGATGGACCGTATCAGTTTGTGTCTCAGAACTACCATTAGCGATGTCAATCAACACCCTTGCGGCCATGTTCATCTCATCATCATCTTCGGTGTCTCCCACGTAGTCTTTCATCCATATTGGTTTCCTGGCATTTCTTTTGGGCCTGTTGCTTGGGCCTACTTGCTCTCGGTTGTGATGGCCCGATCCCTTAGCGATGTCAACCAACACCCTTGCGGCAATGTTCACCTCCTCATCATCCGAACGAGTACCTTCTGTGGTATTTCTTTGTACAGAACCAGCTACAAGTACATTTTCAGTAAATTAATATACAAGATAATTTAAAACGCATACATATATATATGAAATACATAAAACTTTAAATTTACTTGGTGAAGCACTTGTGCTTGCTCCAGAAGTCATCTTCTTTCCGACCAACCGTCGACTCATGGTTAAAAGCAACACCTACCTGTGAATATCAAGACTAGCTGAATCAGAAGCTGCTACAAACTCACAAGCGGCTAACTAATGCATAAGATTCAAAAGTTCTACATAATATTATGTACAACAAGGTATGTGAATATCAACACCAGCCAAATGACCTCTTTTTTTAGAAAGAATTTAAGTATCATACCAGAATGCATCAGTCGAATCAGAAATTCGAGAAATATATGTAAATTATCAAAATCATAGAGCTATTCACTGTTATACAGCGCAGTTTTATTTTTTTGCAAAGCATATATGTTGCAAAAACATGCTGCAGAAATTAAACGTCATCATTTACAGAAATACGAAATCTAACAAAGCCGTGAATACATTTATTTGAAGGCATGGTTAGATTACATGCATTTCCGATCCGTTCTATATGGACACATCAAGATCTACATTCTAATCTAGATCGAATTTATATAGATTCATTAAAGACAATTAAACCATGCATGAGGTTCAAAAAATAACATAAGCAAACAACTTAGGAGATACATATTAAACACACAGGAAATTTTCAACAGAGATACGGTAAACACATGCAGGCTGTAACAACTAACAACAAACAGCAAACTTAAACGTTACATAATTTTAAACCAAAAAACACACACACATATCTATATATAAACTAGCAACAGTATCATTTCAAGAAAAAAGATGCATACCTAGCTGTAAAAGAGTAGAAAAAAAGTGATATACCTATTTATTTGAGAGCAAAAAATGAAAGAAGTTGAAAGACCACACACACTAAAACAGAAAGTTGTGTGATTTGATATTTATAGAAAAAGTGAATAATGAAGAAAGAGAAAGGAATGCTGTATGGATACTGTTGCCTCTGCTTGCCTGTTGGTATCTTGGTGCAGGTTGTAGCAAAGTAGCATTTCATGGGGATATTTGTGTTTCCAACGAGTTGTAGTATTACTATTTTACCCTTGTGTTTCAAAAGAGTTGGTTGTGTTCCCACATTGTTTTGTCTTTTTAACTTTTGAATTGTGTGAGGCTACGGTCATGGCTGGATTTAGTGTTGGGCCAGGTGGGCAACGGCCCAAGGTAGCATTAAGGGAGGGGGCATCAATTTATAGGCTTGTGTTATATTTATGGGTATGTTTGGCGTAATGGGTGTCTGTGGTAGTTGGGGCTAGGGCTAGGGCCGGGGCTTTTATTATAAGCCCAAAGTTGAAGTTTATATTTTTATAAAGATGTTTGTCGAATTAATTGGAGCTGAAGCTTATTAATGTAAAATCACATAAAAATACATCAAATTAAATTCACATATATTTACAACTTTTACGTGATAGTTTATTATATTTTAAGGGTATTTAAGTAATTTAACTAACCATAAGCCTCTATAAGCCCCATTTTATAGCTTGGGCTTATGGAAGCTTATTGCTTATTTTATAAGCCATAAGCCTCTATAAGCTTATGTGACAAATGAGACTTATTTTATTAGCCGACTTATTTTAAAAGCCCAAGCCTCTATAAGCCCTTGCCAAACACAGCCTATATGTTCAGTTTTACAAGCCCGTGTAAATTTATACTTTTCAAACTTCAAGCCCATAATACTAAAATGAGCCTTATAAATAGCAAAGTGAAATATTTATGAGACGTGGGAATCAGTTATCTCACAATTTGACGAAGTAACGATCTTAAAAAAAAAAAAAAAAAAAAAAAAAAAAAGGCGTACTATTGTGGGCAGTGGGCAATCAAGCCATCAAGGCAATTGAATCGTATATTATTCTCTACTCTCTAGTCTTGAATCTTTTTATCTATATGTAATCAGGTGATATTATTCCATAATTCATTCTTATTTACTTTTTATTTATTTATTTATCTTTTTTTTTTTTTTGAAATCTTTGTTATCTTGCCTATTATATTAGATAATTTATGCTATAAACTATCATGTTGCGTCGTTCACAACCATCGGGTGCCAAAAATAGAAAAAGAAAGCAAAAAGAACAAAAATCTAATAAAGCTCCATTTGGATCTTTGGAACTGTTGTTAGACAAAAAAAGATAATAATAATAATAATAATATAGAAGAAAATATTGAAAATAATGAAAATCAAATAAACAATGAAAATTCAAAAAGTGAAGATGTTGATGTTAATGAAATTGACGATGTTGATGTTAATGAAGATCATGTTGAAAAAGTTAATGAAAGCCCATCTAAAGTAAATATAATATTTTTGATGTGAGAGTTTAAAATGGTTTACGTTCAAGCATGGAAGACGAACTTGTAAGTAAATGGTCTTTTAAAGAAGTTTTTCAAAATTAAAGATATTGAAATCTTATTTAAGGAGTACAATGAGTCAAGAGAGGCTCAATGGGTTGACAATATTGAGTATAGAAAGTAATTTTTTTAGCAAATGTTGACTCACAAAATAAGCGATGAATTTGCTTCAAGAAACGCATGAAGACATCGTTTTAGGTGATATAGGTGGAGCTTGTAATTCAAAATTTATTTTTTTGTATCGTAACATTTTACTGAATAAAAAAGTTTCGCGTAGAGATGAGCCGCCTAGCTTAATTGACTAGGTTTCAAACCCCTAAAAAATCGCGTGTTTTTCGTTTATAAGGAGGCATATTTTTGTCGACTCGCCCCGGGCATAAAAAACCTCAGGACCGGCCCTGAGGCTACGCTAGTGAGCGAGATCAATGCTATATTCTTTAATCTATATCTATTTATATCTATATATTCTAATATACAGCAGTTGAAAAAGACGGTAAATGCCCCTCTAAAAAAGCCATACTCAAATTCTAAGATGTCTACATTTGTCATTTCATCTAACAATTTAAATTAAAC
Source organism: Artemisia tridentata subsp. tridentata (assembly GCA_021014915.2). NCBI lineage: Eukaryota > Viridiplantae > Streptophyta > Magnoliopsida > Asterales > Asteraceae > Artemisia > Artemisia tridentata. The sequence goes on from CP139504.1 coordinate 24,073,259, forward strand.
CAATAATTAAGGAAAGTTTATATTTTTGTCAAAAGCTTACGAAGAAAGCTTCTAAAGCCCATCTCAAAAATTACGGAAACAAATAAAAAAAGAAAAACGTACGAGGGAAGCCACCCATTTTTCGGTGACAACCCACCTTTTCCTCACCCATTCATCTTATCCTCTTATTTCATCTTTTCCTCACCCAGATCTAAAAACCACAATCATCTTATCATCTTATCCTCTTATTTCAATCGATCGTCAATTTCAGATGGAGACTGAACGTGTGACTGAGTTTCCGATGAGTCAATTGGATCTCCGGCCGAGGAAACGTCAACGGTTGGGATGGGACGTCGTTGCTACTCCGCCCAAGGTATAAATATATTTTAATTCGTTGTGGCTTTTATAGATCTGTTTTATTTTATTGATTTTGTGTTTTGTTTGTTGTTGTTGATAAATTATCGATTCGTGTAACTAGATCTGTTCTTTTGTTGATTGATTGTGTTGTGGTTCGAATTTGTTATTAAATTTGTTGTTTAATTAGGGTTTGTATGGATTATGAAATTACAATTCATATATTGTGATTTAGTTGATGTGAATTGAATATTTGTTAGTTTAATTAGGTCTAGAAACTGTTAATTTTACAAGAGTTGGATTTTATTGATGATAAAGTATTTTTTACTATCGAACATAATAGAATATGATTGGCGTGTGACTTTAACGTATAACAACTTGGAGTCAAGGGTCAGATTTTTAGAAGTTTTTGGCACTACATTGATGTGTTTATCTCATTATCACTTTACAGGTTCTAACTAACATATGATTTGTGTGAAAATGGTTAGTTTTTGTTAGGTCCCTATTAGTATTGTTAAGACATAGTAAACTTTAAATATAGAAAAGGAAGTCGAAATTTGAAGTTTGTGTTAGTTTCTTACTAAGAAAAAAGCAAAGTGCAGGTTGATTTACATATTGCTAAACAAGAATTAGCTACTTTTATTATATGCATCATTGATTAAAAGGAGGGCCAAAATATAAACAATATTTTATTTTGGGTCTCCAAAATATTATCAGATATTGTATGTATATATATCCTCCAGAAAGTTTTGCCTTTGGTTGCCGTGCGCCATTTGTATACTCCTGATCATTAGTTTATTTAATCTAGGGGAAAAGACGTGGATTCAATAAAGGTGTATGTTTACGTGAATTAAGACAGTTATTGTCAAAGATTTGAGTTTGCTTTCGTTGAAATTGCTTAAGATACCTTTAACGAGCAGGGTAGCCCGCGCGTTGCGACTGGAGTGTTTTGCATGTTTAATGTTCGAATTCGTGCTTGTAGTCAGATTAACAGATGACACAGCTTATATATACACATTTTTGTAACAATTACCATATGTTTGACGTGTATTCATCCAAAAACCTTGATGGAATTCTTGGGTACATCACATACAACATATATCACATATTCTTGGATGTTTGCATAGCTTGATATACAACACATAAAAGTTATGATAAACAGAATTAAGGGTTTCCACACGGGGTCATGTGTTTTTAGGTATTTGTAGTCTCAGCTTCTCTTTTAGAGCTATGCAGATTCTAATATCAAAAAAAAAGAAATACACTTCTCTTAAGCTATATGCTTAAAATGGGTAGCTAATGAGTTTCAAAATATGAGCTTTAGAATCGGAGAAAAAATGTACACATGGATGAAACATTAGTTTACCATTTTAAGTTGTCTAATGCGTTAGTAGCATTTTACGAATCTCCTGTACTTTAACATCTTCATGCTGGTGGTAAAGAAAATCGGAACCAAGTCTCTCGTGGCAAATATTTTAAAAGTTTTACTAAGTTGTCTCAATAAGGGTGGCAATTCGGGTCGGGTTCGGGTTCACGGGTTTGAGTTATCAGGTTTGTAGGTCAGAAACTTTTAACCCGAACCTGTCTTAGGTCGGGTTTCGGGTCGTGTCAGAAATTGCCACCCCTAGTCCCTGGTCTCAATAGGCCCTTTGCTCTTAAATTTTTTTTTTCTACGCTTGCATTAGTTCAACCCGCGCCCAAATTATACAATCAGTCCCTAAGGGACATTATGTATTTATTTTTAGTCCAAGTACTATAAAAGCTTAAGTTATAGTCTCATTAGGGTTTTATCACACACATTTCACCCTAGCCGCTCTATATCCTCTCTCTTCGCCTCATCTTTTCTGGCAACACATTCCGGTGACCACCGTACGCCCTCACCGCCCCTTATTTTATTACACCACCACCACCAAACTTCATCTCTTGCAACCTTGTTATTTTTTCAGTTTCTTTGTCAATTTGGTTCTTAAAATAAATGGGTTAATGTTTTGTTAACGAAAGAATCAATAATAATCGTTTGGTTTTTTTTTTTTTTTTGTTGTGTAGGCAAGGTTATGCCGTGGCCGGCGGCCTTCTACTCATTTTCACAGCCAGTTAAAGTATTTATGCTAAGCAACTTCTGGATATTTTGGATCCTGATGGAAAGATAATATCTTGTGGAGCTTATAGAGAGTCGTGTATCTTTGCAGATGGTGGTTATACCTAGGATCTAACCATTTTAGGTGTTGATCTTGCCAAAGTTGTCATAATCGACAATTCCCCACAGGTAGATTGCTCATTAGCTTTCATGTACTATCCTTGGTGGTCTGCTTATTCAATCTTTTTTGTTGTTATTGTGAAAATGGATTTCTGGTGTATTGAACTTCATCTGCTAGTTATAGAGGGTGTTTGGATATGATTAGGAAAATATCATTAAACGGAATCAGATAATCATGATAATATAGCCTTAGTAGTAATAATCAGATAATCATATATATATATATATATATATATATATATATATATATATATATATAATCATATATATATATATATAGTTGTTCAAACAATATATTGAATATGATTTTGTTACTACCAAGTATGATATATGGAAAATTTACTTTTGTCTTTTGTTGCATAATTGCAGTTATTCTTTCTGAGGATCTTTCGTTAGGTGATGAAGAATATTTGCGAGGTAAATTTAATATATTGGTAAATACGTCACAGCCAAGATAATGAAAGGTGTGTCATTTAAGGGTCATTGTTTCACAGAAGTAAAGACCATTGTGAGTTGTTTTAGGATTAGGATGTTTTGACTGCTAAGGTTAACAATTTTTTTCCACGGTCTTTGGAAGTTGAGAAGCTGATGTAGGATTTTTTTTATTTGAGGGAAGGCCGGTGCAAGTTAGAACTACCTTATTTACTCATTATTAATCAATCATGAGGATTAGATCTTCTGTAATAAGACTAACAACACCTGTCCTGAAGATAGTAAAAGGAATAACATAATTCTATAATCTGTTACATTAACACCTATCCTAATATACATTATTGCATTTTTACCTCTTATGTTCGAATGCTCTATTTTCTATGGCTGTTGCTATCTCTTAACACCTCCCTAATTTTTTGATCAGGGTGAGATATAACTGGACTTCAAGTGCTTGCAAAATCAGCCACTTAAATAATAGGGCCTATTAGCAAGGGGAGTAAGTATTTGCAACTCATCTAGTCAAAGGTAAATAACAATTAAAGCATTATAAGTACAGGGTTTCTTAGTAGTTTATTGTACCCACTACCCAGTGTTTTAGAAAAACCTGCATTATTTTAACTAACTTTAGGTACATCATAATTGAGGTAGCATAAATAGTAAAGTGAGTAAATGAAAATCTGATTCTGTTTGGTGGCGTAAGGTTGCGCACCACCTGTATTTATCACATCATATATTAAAAAATGGATAAAAGTAATCACTACAGAAAATTGCTTTACAGTAATTGGGTTATTTTTTATACAAAGGCGAGAGTTGTAGAATGGGTAGGAAAAAAGTAAATTTGGTTCTTATACCTTCAGTAGAGGCGTCTGTTGCTGCATTTCTTTTCTTTTGCTTGCTTGTTTGTTTTTTTATGGTATTAGAATTACATGTTTGCTCAGTTTGTTTTGTAGCATAAGGTTGATCAGCACCTGTATTGCGCATATCGTATATTAAAAAAGGATGAATCAGTAGTAGTGGCATCCGTAGCTGCATTTCTTTTTTTTTCTTTTTTTTTTCTTTTTTCTTTCTTGTTTGTTTTTTCATGCCATTAGCATTATATGTTTGATCAGTTTGTTTGGTGGCATGATGTTGTCCAGCACCTGTATTGAGCATATCACATATTAAAAAAAGATAAAAGTGTAAAATAGGTTAGTTGTAGAATGGGTAGGGAAAATACTTACTTTGTTTTGACATGTGTGTTGCTTCTATATGAAAACAATTTTGATTAATACCTGCATTGTACATAATAAAAATTTATATGGTATTAAGGTTAAATATGTAACATGTAATAAATTTCTAAAACTTACTTTTTCCTTTTGTGTCATTGTCGCCTGCAGATATGTTCATATTTACTGAGCTTCGTAGACAGCTGTTGTGGTAAGTTTTTGAATAATAATCTGATTCTGTTTGCTGGCGTAAGGTTGCGCACCACCTGTATTTATCACATCATATATTAAAAAATGGATAAAAGTAATCACTACAGAAAATTGCTTTACAGCAATTGGGTTATTTTTTCATACAAAGGCCAGAGTTGTAGAATGGGTAGGAAAAAAGTAAATTTGGTTCTTATACCTTTTCAGTAGAGGCGTCTGTTGCTGCATCTCTTTTCTTTTGCTTGCTTGTTTGTTTTTTTATGGTATTAGAATTACATGTTTGCTCAGTTTGTTTGGTAGCATAAGGTTGATCAGCACCTGTATTGCGCATATCGTATATTAAAAAAGGACAAATCAGTACACGGAATTTGCTTTACAGGTTATTTTTCCTTGTACCTTGAGTAGAGGCATCCGTTGCTGCATTTTTTTTTTATTTTTTTTATTTTTTTGCTTGCTTGTTTGTTTTTTCATGCCATTAGCATTATATGTTTGATCAGTTTGTTGATCAGTTTGTTTGGTGGCATGATGTTGTCCAGCACGCATATCACATATTAAAAAAGGATAAAAGTGTAAAATAGGTTAGTTGTAGAATGGGTAGGGAAAATACTTACTTTGTTCTGACATGTGTGTTGCTTCTTCTATATGAAAACAATTTTGATTAATACCTGCATTGTACATAATAAAAATTTATATGGTATTAAGGTTAAATATATAACATGTAATAAATTTCTAAAACTTACTTTTTCCTTTTATGTCATTGTCGCCTGCAGATATGTTCATATTTACTGACCTTCGTAGACAGCTGTTGTGGTAAGTTTTTGAATAATAATCTGATTCTGTTTGCTGGCGTAAGGTTGCGCACCGCCTGTATTTATCACATCATATATTAAAAAATGGATAAAAGTAATCACTACAGAAAATTGCTTTACAGTAATTGGGTTATTTTTCATACAAAGGCCAGAGTTGTAGAATGGGTAGGAAAAAAGTAAATTTGGTTCTTATACCTTTTCAGTAGAGGCGTCTGTTGCTGCATCTCTTTTCTTTTGCTTGCTTGTTTGTTTTTTTATGGTATTAGAATTACATGTTTGCTCAATTTGTTTAGTAGCATAAGGTTGATCAGCACCTGTATTGCGTATATCGTATATTAACAAAGGACAAATCAGTACACGGAATTTGCTTTACAGTAGTTGGGTTATTTTTCCTTGTACCTTGAGTAGAGGCATCCGTCGCTGCATTTATTTTTTTATTGTTTTTGCTTGGTTGTTTGTTTTTTCATGCCATTAGCATTATATGTTTGATCAGTTTGTTTGGTGGCATGATGTTGTCCAGCACCTGTATTGAAGGTTAGTTGTAGAATGGGTAGGGAAAATACTTACTTTGTTCTGACATGTGTGTTGCTTCTTCTATATGAAAACTATTTTGATTAATACCTGCATTGTACATAATAAAAATTTATATGGTATTAAGGTTAAATATATAACATGTAATAAATTTCTAAAACTTACTTTTTCCTTTTGTGTCATTGTCGCCTGCAGATATGTTCATATTTACTGAGTTTCGTAGACAGCTGTTGTGGTAAGTTTTTGAATAATAATCTGATTCTGTTTGCTGGCGTAAGGTTGCGCACCACCTGTATTTATCACATCATATATTAAAAAATGGATAAAAGTAATCACTACAGAAAATTGCTTTACAGTAGTTGGGTTATTTTTCCTTGTACCTTGAGTAGAGGCATCCGTCGCTGCATTTTTTTTTATTTTTTATTTTTTTGCTTGCTTGTTTGTTTTTTCATACCATTAGCTTTATATGTTTGATCAGCTTGTTTGGTGGCATGATGTTGTCCAGCACCTGTATTGAGCATATCACATATTAAAAAAGGATAAAAGTGTAAAATAGGTTTGTTGTAGAATGGGTAGGGAAAATACTTACTTTTTTCTCACATGCGTGTTGCTTATTTACTGAGCTTCGAAGACAGTTGTTGTGGTAAGTTTCCCACTTTGACCTGCTATTAAAAGTTACCCATTTTGGTCTGTTACCCAGCCCGCCTGACCCACCCCTTTTTCCAACTTTAGAAATATTGAATGGATAAAGAATTACCTTATCAGGTGCAAACTTCAACTTAGCATGTTTCCAATCAGACAAATCTTCTTCACTTTTATCCTTGGATTCACTTTTAGGTCAGGCTGGTTACAGGAAGTATATAACACTAAGTTATATAAACATAATTGTTAAACAAAAAGACTACTTGTATATAAACATAGTATATAAGGATACCTGTAGGAAAGCAGAACAAACTTTGAGCTGATACTAAATCTGGATTTTTTCTGGGTTCTTAACAATGCAGGGAAATAATATGGAAGAAGGAAAGCAGAACAAAATCTGGATTTTTCTGGGTTCTTAATAATGCAGGGAAGATGATTTTGATAGAACTTTCTGGGATCTTAGTTTATGGAAAATGGCAGCAATTTGATAATATCTCAAGTTGGTATTTGAGCCTGCTACAGTAATGTTATTGTACAAATGTAATATCACAACCATCCATGTGTAATGCTGTTGTAATTACCTATTATTTTAACTGCATCCATGTGTAATGCTGCTGTAATAATCAGTAAGGTGATTACTGTGCATCAAGGTAATTACTGTGCAGTTTCTGAATTTTTTATACCCATGAACAGTTGTAATAACAGTAACTCCTAATGTTTCAGCCACAAATTTCACCACACTTTGTAATTAGTCATTTTTTTAATGCTATGAACAGTACAGTCCCAGTTTTGTAACCACAAAACTTATGTCATTAATTTTATAAACCTCTTATTAGCCCAAACCCACATCATGCTGAATACATATATATATATAATGTGGAGCAATACCTCTAATTGGTCAATGTCTTTTGTTTGGCTCTTAGGTATTGGTTAGTCTTTATATCTCAAAAACACATTTTGTCTTATTTGGCTTTCAACTTACTGAAACTAAAGACGAGTAAAATGAGGTATATAGAGATTTTTGTGGTAAATATGGTGTAGAACATACGAAGTGTACAAATCAGGGATGAGATTTGGGATGGAGTGGACAGTTCGGATTGGGCCTTGTGATTTTAGTTTGAAGGGTGGATCAAAGGGGAGTTATTTAGAACTTATTTTATCATGTAAATGACTAAATGTCTAACATGTGATTAAGTCACATGCTAAGGAGCAATGTATAAAGTTAAGTAATCACTTAGATATGTAAAAACTTAACCATACATATCAAGCATGCAGAATTGCAGAGTGAGTGTCGTATCTCTAGAGTTACAGACCAGCAAAAAGTTGGACCTCTAAGCTAAAACATATTAAGATATAGTTTTGCCATATATGTTTTTGACCATATATCCATGTCATTATATCATACAAAATTCTGTTACATAAGTTTGATCTAACATGTTTATAATAGTCGACACTATTTCAACTGCTAAGGATTTTCAATATACACTCACTCATTCTATGGAGTGACGCTATCTTTTATCAATTTTTTAAAGTAAACCAAGCCCAAGTTCAAAATTTGTATAAATCACTTACTAAAAAAATTTCGTTGCTAACCTTCAAGTTATGATCTGCATACTTTAGTTTGTAATTTTCTCGTGGTACATCTGTGTAGGTGTACCGAGTATCAAATAAAGTTGCATTAGAGTCCAAGGTCCATTCTTCTTGACAACTCTTATCTCTACACCCATTTTGTTACACCATGATTCCGTGAATGACATTCTCTCATCAATATTAACTTGCTGCAAAAAGTAACTTATAACTCTACTTTTTTGCACTACAGGGTTATTATAACTTCAAGAAACCTGCAACGGCCATTGCTTAATGGAAGCAAATAAAAACACAATGAACACCTTGCGAGGTATCACATATCAGCTTCTCGGCCCATTGCTTAATGATCAAGTTGTGCTGTATGGGACTTCAAACGAGTTGTAAATGTAAATGGATGCTATTTTTCTTATGCTGAATGTAATACCTGAAATTCAGATAACCTGTAAAATTACCAAATTACCCTGATAACATAAAACCTTATTAAATAACTTATAAAATTCTGAAATAATTCCAAAACATCTGAAATCGAATTATATCTGAAACAAATAAATTTCTGGGACAATGTTACATCATTTTAAATGTTCAAAAATTATCATGCACATTAGTTATTTAAATTCCGAATTTATACAATTAACTAAATATATTGTTAATTCTTTTTAATTAAATAAAATAAACAAATAAATTAAGGAAAGGATAACAAAATCAACCCAAATATATTCTTGATCCTAATCCCGAAATTTCTGAGTTTTTGCCCCCCCCCCAAAGTCGGTTTTATATCATAAAATAGATCTCTTATTTTTCCCTTCAAAAAAACAAACCGCATAAAACTATCAAAACCCTAGCGATCTAAATAAATCGACCAAGGCTCCTACACGACTTCTGGACTTGAACAAGGATTTTTCTGGGATTATTGGAGGTGCAAGGGAGCTAGGAAAATTAAGGGTTGCTGCGTTTTCTCCTTGGTTAGTTCTTGTTCTTGATTTCTTGTCATATTGCTAAAAAACAAGGTAATAATCCATACGACCTAATCACACATTTTAAAATTGATATGGCAATTTTCCTGTGATCTTTTGATGTTATATAACTCATATAAAATATGTAAATCGATCCATGCATGCTAATTCTATGCGTATGATAATATAATGGCTATAGAACACGTAAATCACAAATATATGAAATCCGAATTTCTGGGCATGATAGCTATTTTATTTAGACCTCTTATGATGTAATAGACCTGGGAAAAATAATAGATCGAATTATGGTGGCCTAAATCAAGTCGTGTTAATTTTAGTGTCTAAAACATACGTAAATATGCAATATATGTTAAACGAATTTTCTGGGCATGTTCACTATTTTTCGTGGGTTCCTTATGAGTCGTATGATCTGGGAAAAATATGTTTTTGATTTTTAGAAGCTTAAAATTTACGTGGTTAATTATTGATAAAACCGGATTTTAGAAAAATAAAGAAACAAATAAAATAAAAATCGTGGCCTCTAGGGTTTGGTTTCTTGGATGAATATCTGATCATTTAAGGTGTTTTAATGATGAATTAATGATAGTTCAATGATTGGTGAAAAGTAGGGTTTGTAATTGTTTATAAAAAGTCTAGGCGATTTGAACTAAAAAGTAAAAGGACCTGTTTTGCCGAATTTGAAACTTCTGGGATATTTTTATAAGATCATATACATCTTTAAGAATGTGGGAAAAATATAACTTTGGGGTCCTAAGTGTAAATATTGCAAAATAATGAATTAATGGGAAATCAGGGTTTCGATTTGAAATAAATTAAAAGTGAGGGACCAAAAGTGTAAATCTGAAATTCTGAAGTTGTTTTGAGTTAATACTGATATAAAAAGGTTGTTGTGTAATTTTGAGGATTTTTGGGCTAATTATGAAATTGTTATGAAATTTCGATTTAATATATATGTTTTGTAAACTTAAAGGGCTAAATATGTAAATTCTAAATTCTGAGGGGTCAAATATGTAAAGTACTAAATTCTAATGGTATATCCTGTAAATTTGAAATATAATATGCTTGGTTGGTAAATATGGATATTGTAGGGTTTAAATTGTAAAATATGTAATTATAAGGTTGGTTTTGTAAATTATGTAACTAAAGGGGTGTAATCTGTAAATTGTGAAACTTAAGGGAATAAAATGTAATTCTGAATAAAGTGAGCATATAATTCTGTAACTTGAAGTATTTTCACTAATGACCTTGGAAATTAATGAAGTTACATCTAAAACCCTAAGCTTTGTATAATTGTCATGTAAAACCCTAAACGTCTGTAACTTGATAAAATATATCATTATTCCATAATAATCTTTGAATAAGGGTTTAACTTAATCTGAAACAGTAATAATCTGAATTGGAATCCTTTGTAATTCCGTCTTCTACTCCTTTAGGTGTGAAGAAGGAGAAGCCTTGATCTGTTCAGTATTCATGTGTTTGTTTATTTTTCTGCACTGCTAACAAGGTACAGATATTCTGTCCTTTTTCAGTAAGGGCGTTTCATTCCCTTTTATTCAGTTTTTCATTTTCCTTATTAGGATTCCCTGTACCATTGCTATGTTCCCTTCTGTTTGTGAACCTTCCGTGTGATTCCTTTGTTTTGTGAGCTTTTATGATCTCTTTCATGTTCTGACTTGTTTTACTTCTGAATTGATGTCCTTATTATAATCCTCTTTGCTTTGAATTTTTTTTTCATGATTCCCTGTTGTTACGACCCCTGATAAGAAAATCTGTTATGCGAAAATCTTTTAATTGTGATTTGCAAATGTTTTGAGAAAAATAAGTTATCTTAAAAAGAATGATTATGAATGGTGATATGGTACTATTTTATATGACAGTTGTTAACTTTTGTGTTTTTATGAAAAACCGTTTTGAAAGATTATTTTATGAAAACTATTCTGAAAGATCATTTTAGTGAAAACCGTTATTAAAGGAATGCTTTCAATGAACTTTTGACAGGAAATTCTAAAATGAACTTTTGCAATGAACTCTTAATTATGAACCTTTGATATAATCTTCTGAACCATTTGATATAATCCTTTTAATCTGAACTTAAACTTTGATATAAAACTTAATCTGATAAACTTTGATTTGAACCTTTGACATTTATTTCTAAACTGTTTGACATGAACCTTTTGCCATGTACCCTTAAGATATGACCTCTGATTATTTTGATAGTACATCTGACCTTTGACCTACAGTCTGATGTCCGAGCCAATCACTAGGCATGAGGGTTTCATGTCCATGTCATTGACGCACCTCTGACATGACTCTAGGGCAGGAGAGTGATGACCTGTCCCGTCCCTTATTTATTATCTGCTATGGCCATTATATTATGATTATTGAATTATCTGTGGGGCGTATGGGTGCACTCTAGATTTGATCTGTTATCTGTTATATGCTTCTGTTTATTATATCTGGTGACTGATGGTGTGTGCGATACACGTCTTTCACATTGTCTGAGAGCTGATCACTCTACACAGGTTGTTTTATTATATTGTTATGCTATGGTATAATCTGTTATCTGGGCTCGTGACAGATTTCTGTTTTTCCCTTATTCTATAACTTTATTGTTTCCTTTTTCTTATTTCTTTTCTTTTGTCCTTATTCCGTTCCTTATTCCTTTCGCTTTGATTTGTATCGGTATGATCTGTATTCTTGATTTTATTTGTACTACTCTCTATTACTGCTTTTGTTATCGTTATATCTGTTCACTGAGCTCTCGTAGCTCAGCCGCATTTCTTTTCCTGCGGCAGGTTTTAGTAGGAAGCTGGGAATGAGTGGAGAGTATACCTTTGGACTTGGAAGATTGAATAGCCATTCGGGATTAGAGTTGACTAGAAGATATCATAATTTAGAAATAGTTGTTTTTGGAAGTTCTCAAGTGTAACCTTGTAGATTCAGTATTTCAATTGTAATCCTTAAATTTTTGTATTACTGAAAATGTATGCTTTGTTGTGATCTGATGTGAATCCATTATTGTGATATCTTTACCCTTGTCGGGTCGGGGTGTTACAATTTATGGTATCAGAGAATCACAGGCTGCGACTCGTAATACATTTACCCTTGACCTGTGAAGTCTGGACCACTAAGTTTCCACTGTAGGCGCTCGTAGGACAACCTTTTAGAATTTGCTGTAGGATTTCCCTATAGGAACTTAAATTCTGACCAGTGAGGAATGCGTAGACTATAAGTCATTTGCTTAAGTATCTTGCTTCCGCACCACTCTGATTCGTGTCATGCTTTTGGTTAAAATCACATTTGGATATTTAGAGCTTATGCCTTGCACCACCTAAGAATTGAAACCTAAATAGAATCTGAAGCATTGGAAATTGCGTAGTAATTATCAGACATTATTTGACCCTTGCTTTCCGATTTCCACTCCGACCTCAGAACCTTCTGTTAATCATTCTAATGCCCCTTCGGGCATTCTGAGAACCCTTATGGCGACGATATACTTGGTACATGTTGTTCTATAAATCTTCTGACACTATTTGATTTCGTCTTAACCATCCCTGTTCCCATGAGAAGTTTTGTGGTGTTTAACCACGAGTGTAAAATATTTTCCTTCTCATTCTGAACGATAAGATTATTCCTTGTTGATCCGTCTTTCTTTGATAGTAACCTTGATTTTATTCTTATAAGGATTGATGGACTGACCATTTAGTACTGACGACTATCCTCCTATGTCTCACCTTTGGCGTTTGAAACAATTTTTGGAACCCTTGCCATGATTACCGATTGTTAAACTTTTGCTGCCACTACCTGATTTTGACCTTCACTTCCGATCTGTTTGATAAACAGTTTGATATCTTCTCCGATCATTTCGAAGGTCATTTAACCCTAATGTGTTTCACCCATTCTCTAAATCCATTACCCATACTTGATGTAAAAGTAGCACCTGATACTATTCTGTCTTGCAAATCTATTACTACTCCCATTAGAACTCTGGTGATTATTAACCTCAGATATAGAAGTTTATTCCCTCCCTTGAACGATGAATCTTATTTTGCCAATCATTTTTCCTTTGGAAGGATTTGATGCAAACACCATCTCTGTATGAAATTGTTAACGGAGCATGATGATGCTGATAACTGATATTTCATACGCCTCATTTTGACAGTATACGATGTTCGTATTGCCGATAATTCGCAACCTACCTGACACTTGTGCTAGATAGTTAAATAAGGTCCCAACACCTTGAATTGTTTGCCTATTTATCCCCCCTACTTTTGTTATGAAAACCTTTAACCGCTCAAATCTGATAAGATTAATGTTGTTATGGAAACACTTACCCCGTTCTTATTTGATCTTCATTTTTCCCTGATACCTAACAGTATCTACCCCGAGAAAGCGTTGGCATTGAAAGTTTTGTGGTACAAATTTTTCGGTGCTTTCTGATGAAATTCTTGGGTTTTCCTTCCTGTTTGAGAAGTAGAATTGACTCTGAACCGATCTCAGTTGACAAACCATGATGCTATCGAAGTTGAAAGATTGAAGAAGCTGATGAGATATGTTTTTGTTCCCCCTCAGTGTTTCCCTTGAATACCCCTATTAATTTATGAGGAAGAAAGAGAAAATTTTGCGTCAGCATACCAACTATCGTAAACCTAACCGTAATTCTAACAGTAATCCCTTTTCATTGGCGCATATCAATGATTAAATTATTCTATCTTTGTAAATTCTGTATCAGACGACCTCATTTAATGTTTGAAGGACTGATGAAGCAACCACAAGAACTCCTAAGATAGGAGATGGCTAACTGAGAGCAACTTCCGTAAAGTATTTCAGTTTTTATTCGTAAAGATTGGTTATGTGAATTAGATGTGAAGTTTTCCCCGAAACATTTCATGAAAACTGTTTCCGTACTCATTGTGACCATCATGAGTTTTAAATAATGCCAATTGTATTGGCTAATATGAATCATGTTTTCACAAGTATTTGGACAATTGTCATAGTATGACGGCATGTTTTTGCTCTGAGATGAACGAGGAACATGTAGACCATCTTCGTATTAAATGGAATGACCTTGGTTCTGGACGAGTAGATTTGATTGGCATTCAGAGATTGTAACAGACACCACTACCAGGCATCCGGTGACGACAGCAGTCTGAGTTGGCGAATTCCGAACTGTGCAAGTAGACCTGTCCAAGACTCGCAGTCTTGCTTCTTTATCCATTTTAGTTGTACTAAGATGAATTGAGAGCAGAAGCAGACTTGAGAATGGAAATTGAGATCATGATTTTGAATGGAAGAAAATTCTGAAGTGAACGTTTGTGTTTGGAAGAATTAATTATGAGATGGATGAAGCTGTGGATGACGTAATTCATTTCCTCTTGACCTATTTTAAATTTCGGTTACCTGATGATAAAACCCTTTGAATGATTTAGGTTCCCTATTAGTAATTCCGCTCTGTGTTCAGTCTGCGTATGTTGGGCGATGGTTTTGTTATGTGAATTTGGACGAATGAAGGATGACCTGATGCTTTTAGCGAAGTACCAAATTCTGATAGGCATTCTGGGACTTCCGTTAACTCTTTCGAGTGATCCGTTCTCCTCTTAGTTAGAGTATTCGATTTTGATGAACTCTGAGACCGTAGGAAGACTAGGTGGATTAAGATAAGTTATTCTGTTCACAAATTGAGATAAAATATGACCATCATGAGGGCATATTTATATGATGCCAGTATTATGACGTCTGGCCAACGTGATAATACTTACATCATATAACGTGCACTTGTTGTGGGCATAGGATGTTTCGAGAAGTGCCTTAAATCTTTAGAAATTCTGATAACTATTTGAGATCATCTGCGTTAGTGAGACTTTAAGTTCAATCTACCTATACGCGTAATCTGCTTTCACCGTTATGCGAATTGATACGTCTGGATTCTCGTCACGCGTTTTGCTGACCTCTGTACTTCTAATGACTATCTTAGGTTCCATTGTAGAACTTTCTGCCAATTGATGTTATCAATGATCTATTTCCTGTACGTTCTAATCTGATTTGTCTAATCAATTTCTGTGAACGGCATATCCGTCAAAATCCTATGTATTTCTTTGTCTCTCCCGAGAGAATCTGATTTTCATCTATTACGTTTGGTATGTTATTCTTTTGATCTGGATTCAGTATGTTATGTCTGTTCTGAGGACCTGAAACAATTTTGGAATCTGCAAGTTCGAGTTATGAGAAACAAATCTTTCATATGTCTGTTCACCGTCAGTTGTGTTCCTGTTTAGTTTCACCTCAATTCTCGTTTTAATCTGGTATGTCTTGTTTTGTTTCTGCTCTCTCTTTTCCTTTCTGCTTTCTGCAAATTTCGAGGACGAAATTTTTTTGTTAGTGGGGAAGAAGTTGTAATACCTGAAATTCAGATAACCTGTAAAATTACCAAATTACCCTGATAACATAAAACCTTATTAAATAACTTATAAAATTCTGAAATAATTCCAAAACATCTGAAATCGAATTATATCTGAAACAAATAAATTTCTGGGACAATGTTACATCATTTTAAATGTTCAAAAATTATCATGCACATTAGTTATTTAAATTCCGAATTTATACAATTAACTAAATATATTGTTAATTCTTTTTAATTAAATAAAATAAACAAATAAATTAAGGAAAGGATAACAAAATCAACCCAAATATATTCTTGATCCTAATCCCGAAATTTCTGAGTTTTTGCCCCCCCCCCCCCAAAGTCGGTTTTATATCATAAAATAGATCTCTTATTTTTCCCTTCAAAAAAACAAACCGCATAAAACTATCAAAACCCTAGCGATCTAAATAAATCGACCAAGGCTCCTACACGACTTCTGGACTTGAACAAGGATTTTTCTGGGATTATTGGAGGTGCAAGGGAGCTAGGAAAATTAAGGGTTGCTGCGTTTTCTCCTTGGTTAGTTCTTGTTCTTGATTTCTTGTCATATTGCTAAAAAACAAGGTAATAATCCATACGACCTAATCACACGTTTTAAAATTGATATGGCAATTTTCCTGTGATCTTTTGATGTTATATAACTCATATAAAATATGTAAATCGATCCATGCATGCTAATTCTATGCGTATGATAATATAATGGCTATAGAACACGTAAATCACAAATATATGAAATCCGAATTTCTGGGCATGATAGCTATTTTATTTAGACCTCTTATGATGTAATAGACCTGGGAAAAATTATAGATTGAATTATGGTGGCCTAAATCAAGTCGTGTTAATTTTAGTGTCTAAAACATACGTAAATATGCAATATATGTTAAACGAATTTTCTGGGCATGTTCACTATTTTTCGTGGGTTCCTTATGAGTCGTATGATCTGGGAAAAATATGGTTTTGATTTTTAGAAGCTTAAAATTTACGTGGTTAATTATTGATAAAACCGGATTTTAGAAAAATAAAGAAACAAATAAAATAAAAATCGTGGCCTCTAGGGTTTGGTTTCTTGGATGAATATCTGATCATTTAAGGTGTTTTAATGATGAATTAATGATAGTTCAATGATTGGTGAAAAGTAGGGTTTGTAATTGTTTATAAAAAGTCTAGGCGATTTGAACTAAAAAGTAAAAGGACCTGTTTTGCCAACTTTGAAACTTCTGGGATATTTTTATAAGATCATATACATCTTTAAGAATGTGGGAAAAATATAACTTTGGGGTCCTAAGTGTAAATATTGCAAAATAATGAATTAATGGGAAATTAGGGTTTCGATTTGAAATAAATTAAAAGTGAGGGACCAAAAGTGTAAATCTGAAATTCTGAAGTTGTTTTGAGTTAATACTGATATAAAAAGGTTGTTGTGTAATTTTGAGGATTTTTGGGCTAATTATGTAATTGTTATGAAATTTCGATTTAATATATATGTTTTGTAAACTTAAAGGGCTAAATATGTAAATTCTAAATTCTGAGGGGTCAAATATGTAAAGTACTAAATTCTGATGGTATATCCTGTAAATTTGAAATATAATATGCTTGGTTGGTAAATATGGATATTGTAGGGTTTAAATTGTAAAATATGTAATTATAAGGTTGGTTTTGTAAATTATGTAACTAAAGGGGTGTAATCTGTAAATTGTGAAACTTAAGGGAATAAAATGTAATTCTGAATAAAGTGAGCATATAATTCTGTAACTTGAAGTATTTTCACTAATGACCTTGGAAATTAATGAAGTTACATCTAAAACCCTAAGCTTTGTATAATTGTCATGTAAAACCCTAAACGTCTGTAACTTGATAAAATATATCATTATTCCATAATAATCTTTGAATAAGGGTTTAACTTAATCTGAAACAGTAATAATCTGAATTGGAATCCTTTGTAATTCCGTCTTCTACTCCTTTAGGTGCGAAGAAGGAGAAGCCTTGATCTGTTCAGTATTCATGTGTTTGTTTATTTTTCTGCACTGCTAACAAGGTACAGATATTCTGTCCTTTTTCAGTAAGGGCGTTTCATTCCCTTTTATTCAGTTTTTCATTTTCCTTATTAGGATTCCCTGTACCATTGCTATGTTCCCTTCTGTTTGTGAACCTTCCGTGTGATTCCTTTGTTTTGTGAGCTTTTATGATCTCTTTCATGTTCTGACTTGTTTTACTTCTGAATTGATGTCCTTATTATAATCCTCTTTGCTTTGAATTTTTTTTTCATGATTCCCTGTTGTTACGACCCCTGATAAGAAAATCTGTTATGCGAAAATCTTTTAATTGTGATTTGGAAATGTTTTGAGAAAAATAAGTTATCTTAAAAAGAATGATTATGAATGGTGATATGGTACTATTTTATATGACAGTTGTTAACTTTTGTGTTTTTATGAAAAACCGTTTTGAAAGATTATTTTATGAAAACTATTCTGAAAGATCATTTTAGTGAAAACCGTTATTAAAGGAATGCTTTCAATGAACTTTTGACAGGAAATTCTAAAATGAACTTTTGCAATGAACTCTTAATTATGAACCTTTGATATAATCTTCTGAACCATTTGATATAATCCTTTTAATCTGAACTTAAACTTTGATATAAAACTTAATCTGATAAACTTTGATTTGAACCTTTGACATTTATTTCTAAACTGTTTGACATGAACCTTTTGCCATGTACCCTTAAGATATGACCTCTGATTATTTTGATAGTACATCTGACCTTTGACCTACAGTCTGATGTCCGAGCCAATCACTAGGCATGAGGGTTTCATGTCCATGTCATTGACGCACCTCTGACATGACTCTAGGGCAGGAGAGTGATGACCTGTCCCGTCCCTTATTTATTATCTGCTATGGCCATTATATTATGATTATTGAATTATCTGTGGGGCGTATGGGTGCACTCTAGATTTGATCTGTTATCTGTTATATGCTTCTGTTTATTATATCTGGTGACTGATGGTGTGTGCGATACACGTCTTTCACATTGTCTGAGAGCTGATCACTCTACACAGGTTGTTTTATTATATTGTTATGCTATGATATAATCTGTTATCTGGGCTCGTGACAGATTTCTGTTTTTCCCTTATTCTATAACTTTATTGTTTCCTTTTTCTTATTTCTTTTCTTTTGTCCTTATTCCGTTCCTTATTCCTTTCGCTTTGATTTGTATCGGTATGATCTGTATTCTTGATTTTATTTGTACTACTCTCTATTACTGCTTTTGTTATCGTTATATCTGTTCACTGAGCTCTCGTAGCTCAGCCGCATTTCTTTTCCTGCGGCAGGTTTTAGTAGGAAGCTGGGAATGAGTGGAGAGTATACCTTTGGACTTGGAAGATTGAATAGCCATTCGGGATTAGAGTTGACTAGAAGATATCATAATTTAGAAATAGTTGTTTTTGGAAGTTCTCAAGTGTAACCTTGTAGATTCAGTATTTCAATTGTAATCCTTAAATTTTTGTATTACTGAAAATGTATGCTTTGTTGTGATCTGATGTGAATCCATTATTGTGATATCTTTACCCTTGTCGGGTCGGGGTGTTACACTGAAGACCATCCAAAACAACAATTCTGCTTCTGTTATGTGTCCCTGGTAATTTTATTTCGATAATAAATAAACACTGTGTCATAACTTAGGATACTAGAATTTCAAAGTTTCAACAATTTGTGAAAGCTCAATTTGGGTTTGTGGATGATATACAATACATGCATAACAAGATTTCGGTGAAGTTATAATATAGGTTAGTGAACTTTAGAGTTAGCAAAACGGATGGGTCAGCTAATAGGTCAAGATTTCAATAACTTCATTTGATTGTGAGAATATTCTGACAAATGGTTTTCGGAATAACAACCTCATGGTGGCTGCTGATGTATCTTCCGGTGACTGCAGGATAATGAGCTTATAGCTGCTCTTGGACCACTTACTGGACGTAACTCACTGTACTGCGCTGATGCATGCTTGAGAAGATATTAGAAGCCCGGAATTGGAATGTAGACAAAGCAAAAAAGATGTTGGAAGAAACACTTGCGTGGAGATCAACCTATAAGCCCGAAGAAATTCGTTCGGTTAGTGATTGATGTTTCATTCATGAGTCATGTTAACGATTCTGATGTAAATAGGAAAGTTGATGTGGCAATTTTGACCTGTTTGCATGGTCAACTTGGTTGGGTATTATCTCAACTCTAAAGCAGGTTAAATGGGTCAACTCTAAAGATTTAGCTAAAAGGGAAACGATCAAACGGGTTGAAAGTCGCACATAGTTTACCTCCGAAATTGTATTATTCAAAGATTATTTGACGCATAATAAATAGTTCTATAATTCGACAAAATAGTAGGAAGCCGTCTTGCACTTATAGTAGGAATATTTCTCTCTTATATAGGTAGCTAACAATACTTCCATTAATGTCAAGTTATCTCAATTTAGACTTGCGCTAATAACTTGAGTTTATTTTCATTTTTTAGCATGAAGTTGCAGTTGAAGGTGAAATTGGGAAACTATTCAGAGCCAATTTTCGTGACTGAGTTGGACGAACTGTCCTGGTATTGAAACCAGGATTGCAGGTGCTTGAACAATCTCACTTTTGTTTTGACTTTAAAAGCTAGATGCTCTTTTTTTTTTTTTTTTTTTTTTTTTTTTTTTTTTTTTAGTTTTTACCCATTTACATACAAATGGGATGATTTGGGTCATGATTTATTGCTAATGTGTCAAGTGTTTTGAACTTAAAAGTTCAACAAAATATAAAATGGGCCACCAGTCTTGTGTTCAAATTCCTAAAACCTCACGAATCGCTATATTTAGTGGAAGTTAAAAATATTTTGTAACATTTTTTTTGCGGGTTTGCTGAAGTAATCCCAACCCGTACTAAGTCAAGCCTTTTTTACCCATTACCTAACCTGCTTGAACTACACATTTTGCCAACATTGCTTTTATTTATAGTTGCAACAGAACTTACTTACGATACACTTTTTGCAGACTACAAATCAATGGATAACAAGATCAAACATCTTGTGTACCTGATGGAAAACGCGGTGCTTAATCTTCTAGAAGACCAGGAAAGAGATGGCATGATTGATTGACTTCATCGGGTGGTCATTTAGCACAATTGTACCAGTTAGAACTGCTAGAGACACTATTAATATACTTCAAGACCATTATCCTCAGAGGCTAACTGTGGCATTTTTTAGGCTCCACAAACAATATTTGAAGCATTTTGGAAGGTAAATCTATAATTTTAAATTCCTCACATTTTTAATCCAACATCCTAATTTGAGTTCTCATATATAATCTAAATTTCTGCAGATTCTTAAATATTTTATGGACCCAAAGACATTCCAGAAGGTAAGATTTGTGTGCCCAAAAAACCGAGAGAGTAGAACTCATGAGATTGTATTTTGATATGGATAACTTCCCAACTGAGATAGGTGGAAAAGCAACCATGAAGTATGACAATGAAGATTTCACGAGATTAATGGCTCAAGATGACGTGAAAGCCCACTACGCCCATTGGCCAAACTAACGAATGTATAGTAATGTGGTAAAAGTATTGTAAAAGTATTGATATTCATTAAATCCTTTCCAATTAAGGAGGTAAAAGTGCTAAAGCGAGCTAATTAGGTCGCTTAGACTTGCTGGATCGAGTTATTATACACATGAGACACTCGAGAACAATTTTTTAATGGTCCTCGACAACGATCATTTGACTTCATCTGTAAGTATTTACTTTAGTGCAGTATTTAACATATCATGTTTAAGTATTTAACATATTTAACTTAGATAGGTGCGATATCATCTCTAAGTATTAAGCCGGCATTACAAATCGTGACTGTAATAGGATATCAACGGGTTATTTTAATCAAATTTTGATGTTTCCCAATGATTATTATGTACGGATAAAATTCATTAAATCTTTGAAGTTCGGGTAAAAATATTAATAGACTAAGATATTAAGTATTTGAAGGTCGGGTAAGATTGGCTCAGTTGTTGGTATGATTGATACTTTGATAGCTTTGCAGGATCCACACCAGGCAACGGGTCACTATCTGCAGTTGGTGCTGAGTTGGTACCATGACAAAATTTAGTATTCGTCAAGGAAACCCGAAACGGCTTATGAGTCCTATGTCTTTAGATTTCGAATCACATTGTGATAAAAAATTATTTACTCACAAATTCTCAACAATCGCTCATTTATCTGTTGTGCACGGAAGGGCCGGCGGCCGCCCAACTATTCGAGCGCAATGCAGTGGTATTGGTTCCGATCGACAAAGGTAGAATGCCTGTTAAATGTCTTTACATAATACATTCTCTATCGATTTCACGGTTTTTCATTTAATCCCGTGAATTTCACGGGTTAATAACCTAGTATTCTAATATACAGCAGTTGAAAAAGACGGTAAATGCCCCTCTAAAAAAGCCATACTCAAATTCTAAGATGTCTACATTTGTCATTTCATCTAACAATTTAAATTAAACCAATAATTAAGGAAAGTTTATATTTTTGTCAAAAGCTTATGAAGAAAGCTTCTAAAGCCCATCTCAAAAATTACGGAAACAAATAAAAAAAGAAAAACGTACGAGGGAAGCCACCCATTTTTCGGTGACAACCCACCTTTTCCTCACCCATTCATCTTATCCTCTTATTTCATCTTTTCCTCACCCAGATCTAAAAACCACAATCATCTTATCATCTTATCCTCTTATTTCAATCGATCATCAATTTCAGATGGAGACTGAACGTGTGACTGAGTTTCCGATGAGTCAATTGGATCTCCGGCCGAGGAAACGTCAACGGTTGGGATGGGACGTCGTTGCTACTCCGCCCAAGGTATAAATATATTTTAATTCGTTGTGGCTTTTATAGATCTATTTTATTTTATTGATTTTGTGTTTTGTTTGTTGTTGTTGATAAATTATCGATTCGTGTAACTAGATCTGTTCTTTTGTTGATTGATTGTGTTGTGGTTCGAATTTGTTATTAAATTTGTTGTTTAATTAGGGTTTGTATGGATTATGAAATTACAATTCATATATTGTGATTTAGTTGATGTGAATTGAATATTTGTTAGTTTAATTAGGTCTAGAAACTGTTAATTTTACATGAGTTGGATTTTATTGATTAACGCAAAAATAATTTATAAAATCTATGATATAAAGTTTTTATATGATGAATCAGTAAACATATATAGTTTTCATGGATACAAAGCTATCTATGAGATGGATTTGCAAAATTAATATATAAAATATAGGTTATCCAAGTTTTTTGTGACATGAGGGCAGTAATATTATTTAGATTTCATGGATATAAAGGTAATTGTTAGATGACTTGGTTAAAATTTTGAGATATACTGGTTATTAAGTAAAAAATAATTTGAGAATAATATATCACAAGATATAAAGGAGGTTGAAGAATTTGTGATTGATTAGTAATTTTGTTGATTGCATCGATTTTAAGTTTTTTCGGATGATTATAAACAGAGAACTACCTATGTACACTTTTATTGTGTGTGGTGGATTTGTTATGTATGATATTGATCAAATATTTAAATCTATAAAATTGTGGTAAACAATTTAGATCTTTACTTGGGATTTTTGAGAACTGTAGATTACAATAATAATATGTTTCATTGCGGCTTTGAGTTTCGACTTAGGGTCCTCTTAACATGCTATGGAGATATTAAGTTCGGTGAGAAAGGTGTGTATGTCTCCATTGGAGGTGGTTCACCTTTGAGATTGTATTTACTTGGGTTCTTATGGAGATTGATATATTTTCAAGTAGTTTATGTTTGGTTCCATATAATGTTAACTAAATTTTTGTATTCATAATGGTTCTTTAAAATGATGGCATTTTATTGTTTCTTACGTAAACTCTATACGATTTTTATGGCAGAATACAAGGATACAAGCAACGGTCAGGCAGGCTTTGGTGAATGGGTTCAAACACCAATTGGAAGAGGGCAGTGCAATAACACTTCAACGGTATATGAATTGTAAGATCCAACCCAAATACCGTAATGTTAAGAGAGGTTTGCGCCTCTCCTTTTTATCAAACACCATAATTGAAAAGTGTCCTGATTACACTGGATCATTGTATGGGTTTGACTTTCGGCCCTTTAGAACCATTACCGATCTAAGAACAGAGGAAGATGGCCAGTTTGGTATGTACTACTCCTGATATTTTACAAATAAATTCTGATACATTATGTTATCGTATCTACTTTGAAATTTATATAAACCAACTGTCAAATACTTTTTGTGTTGGTTCAGATGTGATAGGCCAAGTCATGGCTTGTGAAGACTTGGACAATTATGATAAGAATGGACGTGCTGGGAAGAAAAAGCCAATAACGCTCATTGATCCTGAGTAAGTCATTATACTATCGTTGATGTTGTTTCGTATACAAATAAACTCTGTATATATCTTAATTTGAGAATTTCTGCATATTTGACAGGGGCAATGAGTTAAGTTGTACATTGTGCTCAACAATTTTCGGACTTTTTGAACACATGCTCTGACCATGGGAAGATCATTGCAGTCTTGCAACTTGCAATGATGAAAATCTGGGATGGTAAGTTGAACTACATTGTTAAATTATGATCATTGTTCTGAATTGTTGGAAATCCATAATCGTATTGATTGATTGTAATTAATATTCCTTTTTTCATACACAGGAAAAATGTGTATCCAGAATGGTTTTAATGGAACAAGGCTGTTCCTTTTTAATGGGAAAGATACTGTCTCCACCGATGGATTTATGGATGTTGAGGCTTTTAGACAAAGGTGTCTAAAACAAATATTTTGATTATGCTTTTGAATCCATTATCTTATTTATATAGCCTTCCTCTGTTCAAAATGTAAACTGTCTTGCTTTATCCATTATGTTTGTCGATATTAAAAAAGTTGAATACCTTTTATTTAAAACCATTTGTAGTTTGCTTGCTGTTCAAGTAAATGAGAATTCGGAGAATACTGCATCACGTATATCCACTGCTTCAAGGAACAGCACAAAAGAAGATTTGTGAGCAAATTTCCGATGAGAAATATTGCGGAACTCTTGGATGTTGGACAGGTAAAAAAATCACACAATTAAAAAACACCATTTACTTAGTGTTAGACACGGATACAATAAGCATAATCAAACATGTCACTATGCATATTTGACTTTCCATTACTATACACATCTGCAGGGTGTTCCTTCCATTATCGTGGGTACTATATGTGCCATACAAGAGGAAGTGGGGTGGTGGTATCTTGGATGCAGGACATGCCGGAAAAAATTGGTGAAGTCAAGTGACATTGTTGATCTTGAAAATGAAACGCCTTCAAAACCAACTGGTGGACCTAATGAATGGTGGTGCTCAAAATGCAAAGCTACCGTCACAGGCATCAAAACCCAGTGAGTTTAACCTATCGTTATATGTATCTGATATAAATTTATTTACGCTTTATGATGCTCATTATTAAGACTATTTAAGATAAACTCACTGTGTTTATACGCTTGGTTGTCAGGTTTCGCTTGCAAGTGCGTGTCCAGGATTAAACAGGGACGGTATCAGTTTCCCTTTTCAATGAGGAAGTGCAAGCGTTGGTTGATAATATGACTGCATACCAGTTGGTTGAGAAATATGGCAAGGTAAACTCAGCTATCAACCAATTATAATTAAGGGAATGTCTCTTCTAATTGGTTAACTGGCAAACTGATTCCGTGTTTTTTATTGTTATGTAGTCTGATGGTTTATTCCCACCCGAGATTATGGGTATTGTTGATAAGAAGTTTGTTTTTAAGGTGTCAATTGATGAGTACAACATAAAAAAACTAATGCCTGTCTTCAATGTCCTGCGGATGTCCAATGATCCTGATATCATACAATCTGTCTGTGCAACTGCTACACCCGGGAAGGTAATAATTAAAATTATATTTGTGTCTATAGTTATTATTTATTTATTTTTTTCATACGGGTCATTCAACCATATTCAATGACACATTGGTTGTCATTTTTTTTTCTCAGCCTGAAAATGAAGCCACAAGCTCCAAGGTTTTGAATGTGACGCCATTGGTAAGTTTATTTAATGATGAAAATCTGTTACTTCATATTTTATTGCCGTTACTATGTACATATGTGACTGGTAACCATCTTTTATTATTCTTTCCAGGATTTGGAGTTAGAGACAGACGAGTGTGTAACGCCTCAAAATGGACTGAAGAATGCTGCTGCAAAGGGGGACGAGACGTCTACCGACACCGGCTCTCAAGAAAAAAGGAAAGCGGATGCGGTTGAAAAGCCTGTAATGGCTTACCAAGAAGAAAGCAGCGCAACCAAAAAGACCAAGTTGGAGATGCTCAAAGAGATAAAAGTTGAGAAGCCGTGAGCAGTTTAGCCCGGGTTGTTTTTGAGCATGCGCTTTATCTGTGGATGCATTTTCCACATCCAAACATTGAATTTTGTCTTTTTAATTTTTGGGTACTTTCTCACGCATTTGTGATGCATTTGAACTATGTTGGTTTTTGGACTATTCTGCATTTGGATTAAAGCACCACCTGCTGGTGCATGGACATTGTTGAGTTTGGATATTTGCAACATATTGTGTTGTTTGCTTTGAGGTTTTCTATTGATGATGGTATAATTATGCATAGGTTATAACTGACTTATTATGTATACTTTCCATGTTTTCCTTTGTGATTTTCATTTTGCAGGTTACTCTTAATGGAACAGCCAAGCAGATTGACTGATGATCATACATTATTGCATACGATGGCCCAAGATTGTTTTTGTATAAAGGTTGTTTGTACATCAAAAAATGTTTCTCATTATTGAATTATGATAATACAACGAAATGTTCTATCTCTTTCTTGTGTCATTTCCTTAATTTAAGTGTATTATTACCTTTGCTAATATTTTATCACTTCATCTTATTTCTTTAAAAACACTCAACCAATCGAAGGGCTGCTCGGAGACATAGAAATGAGTATACCATTTCATTATACAAAAAATGTTTATAAATTAACATATTCTACATTCCTTGACTCAATTAACATAAAATTCAAATCATATCAAATATACATATACAACATATTAATTAATTGTCATATCCTTTCCTAATAATTCCTTTATGTTTTAACTAAGATTCCTAAAAAATATTATAACAAACACTAAAATCAAAACAAATTATAATCATATCACATATTTATTTAAAATATATGTATTTACATATCCTTTCCTAATTTTTTAAACTCATCAAACTATATAAGTCCCATTCTCAATCACATACATCATCAAGAAAAACAATACATACTTTCAAACCATGTCCAATACAAAATCACCGAATGCAAGCAATGAAGAAGACAATCAATCATTCGACCATCGTGTTATTGGCACAAAAAATATTCCAGTCATCGACATATCAGATGACGATGAGGTATGCATTTCATATTACGCTTTAGAAGAAGGTTTACATTTCATAACACGTATTTTTTATATACTAAGTTTTTTTTTGTGCTCATTTCAGCCTCTTCCCGTCATAAAAAAACAACGAAGATTAACAAAGAATGGTAACTTTATAAACAACCATGTTGTTGCCAGTGTGCCTTCTGATCAATATGTTACAATTCAAGTAGTTTATGTTACATGAGTAAATAGAAATTGTATTTACTTGGGTTGTTATGTAGATTGATATATTTTCACTACACAATAAGGTCAAAAAGGATATTGATGGAGTGATTCTGGGCATATTAATAATGTTGATCCCAATTATATACTTGATCGAATAAGGTCAAAAAGGATATTGATGGAGTAATTCTGGGCATATTAATAATGTTGATCCCAGTTATATATTAGCCGATTATTGTTTAGCCCATTTATTATTATGTCTTTTGTATTGGATCAAGCCCATTAAGGGTGTTTAGCATGTATCGGTATATTGGTTATATATACCGAATTATTATGTTTAATGAAATCATGGGGAATTAACCTATTCTACCTATTCTAATATGGTATCAAAGCCTCAAGATCCTAAACCCTAAATTTTTTTACGCCTCCTGTACATGCTTCATTATAGCTGCTTTCTCTTTAAGCTATTTTGCTTGCATTGCTTTGCTCTCTTCCGTCATAGCATCATGACCGGAGACACACCACCACCCAAACAACCGATTGATAGAGCTTACTCAATCGCTAGCATCAAGGCGTGTATCCCCACACCCCTTGATCTAGACAAACTCAATTATAATTCTTGGAGCAATCTCTTCAAACGTTTTTGCAAAACGTATGAAGTTCATCATCACCTTGACGCCCCTGCCTCTACTAGCAGCGCTCCAGCAGATCCGTACCATGACACAAATGACTCACTCGTCGTCATGTGGATGTATTCGACCATATCCCCTAAACTAGTGGATATGGTGATCGATGATAGCACAAAGGCACACGAGGTGTGGAAAAAACTTCGTGACCTATTCCATGATAACAAGGCCAGTCGAATCATACAACTTGACAATGAAATCAGGAACATGGTGATCGGGAATTTATCAGTCATGGATTACTTCCAAGACATTAAGTCCAAGGCTGATCGTTTGGCTAACCTAGGGTCTAAGGTGCCAGATTCGAGCCTCGTGACCTACACAATCAATGGTCTTCGAGCCAAGTATCCGGAGATTGTTCGAATCATTCGACATAAGGAACCTTTACCCACGTTTGATCAAGTGCGATCCATGCTTCTTTTGGAAGAGAGTGATATGGCGCAAATCACTCAAGCTCTCTCCTCGGCTCACATTACTTCATCATCACCTACCGTGCTCCTGGCTTCTACTACAAACAACACCAAGTCTGGTAATCTCTCGCATTCAGGGGGTGAATTATGTCGGAATTTTCAACGAGGTTCGTGTACGTATGGCTCGCGTTGCAAGTTTGTACATGGATCTCATGATAATCGGTCTCGGTTAACCAATAGTGGTGCGAGCTCGACTTCTAAATCTCTTGGGTCCACAACTGGTAGTGCGTCACATACTACTAATCGTGAGCAGTCTTCCAAGCATGAGACTTTGCCCTTTGCATCTGCTGTTCCTCACTCATTCTTTGGCATGAGTGGAATGCAATATGTTAATCCGTATGTCTTTGGTCCGCATGGTATGCCTACTGGAATTCAGCCTGGGTGTGTTACTCCGTTTTTTGGTCTTGGTAATATGGCCCAAGGTGTAACCCAAGCACGCCCCATAACTCAGCAGCCACAACAAGCCCACTTAGCTACCCAGTTTGCCCCGACAACCCCGCTGGCCCAATATCCGGTTCAGTCACAATTGGGTAATCAGGCCAAATATACACAACAGCCTGGTAACATTTTTTATCCGGGACAGTATGCATACACGATTCCGGGTGCTCTTCAGACTCAAGCTACAATGCTTCCTCAAGCTTTTCAGACCATGACACATCCGGATCCCGCGTGGAATATGGACACGGGTGCTTCTTCTCACTTGGCCGACAACGCAGGTATCCTCACTTCTGTTAGTAATTCTTGCATTTATCCATTCGTGTATGTTGGAAACGGTGCTTCTATCCCGGTTACGCATACCGGACATAGCTCATTGTATACCTCTACTAAACCTTTACAACTTAACCACATTCTTGTCACACCGCACATTATTAAAAATTTAATTGATGTTCGTAAATTTACGCGTGATAATGACGTTTCTGTTGAGTTTGACGCTTATGGTTTTTCTGTGAAGGATTACCAGACGGGCAGACTTCTCCTCCGTTGTGATAGCACGGGCGATCTCTACCCGGTTACACAACCGTCATCCACGCATTCTCCTTTTGCTTTGCTTTCGTTTAGTCATACTACGTGGCACAGACGCCTCGGGCATCCCGGTGAAGATGTGCTTCGTCGTTTGGAGTCTAGTAATTTCATTTCTTGTAATAAGTCAAAGTTGTCCGCTTTGTGTCATGCGTGTCAATTAGGCAAACAAATTAAACTTCCCTTTTATACTTCGGAGTCGAAGGTTGCTGCTATTTTTGACATTGTTCACTCGGATTTGTGGACTTCCCCAATTCCGAGTGAAAGTGGTATTAAATATTATGCTATCTTTTTAGATCATTTCTCGCATTTTGTTTGGGTTACCCGTTGCTTAAAAAATCTGACTTGTATGATAATTTTCTTGCTTTTCGTGCTTATGTTAATCAACAATTTGGTGTAGATATAAAAGCTTTACAATGTGATCATGGGGGTGAGTACGACAATGCCCGCTTTCATGAGTTTTTTCGCACTCATGGTATTCAATTTCGCTTCTCTTGCCCACACACCTCACAACAAAATGGCAAATCCGAACGCATGTTACGTACCATTAATAATCTCATTCGCACTTTGCTTTTTCAAGCACACATGCCTCCCTCTTTTTGGGTGGAGGCTCTCAATATGGCATCCTATATACTCAATATACTCCCATCAAAAGCCATTCACAATGAGATTCCTTTTACCAAACTTTATAACCAAAAACCCAATTACGACACTTTACGTGTCTTCGGTTGCCTTTGCTACCCCTATATCACTGTCAACCACAAGCTTGAACCTTGATCCACTCCTTGTGTGTTTCTTGGTTACCCCGCCAACCATCGTGGCTATAGATGTCTTGATCTCTCCTCGAACAAAGTTATACTCTCGCGACATGTTCGTTTTGATGAGGAGATTTTTCCCTTTGCTTCACTCCAAAATTACATACCACCCGTGTATGATTTTTTAGATGATATACCATTGCCGATCAAACCTAACCCACTGCCTGAGCCCAATCCCCTACATCCACCCCCTGTAAATGATCCCATACAACACCCACCTGAACCCAATACCCCGCAACCGCCTGAGCCCAATACCCCACAACCGCCAGAGCCCAACACCACACAACACTCACCTGTGCAAGCTGAACCCATTACCCCTACCTCGCCAGCTCCTACACATACCCAAACTAGTATTAACACTCATCTTATGGTCACACGTGCTAAAGCTGGAATTTCTAAACCTCTTGAGCGTATGAATTGTCATGTCACTACTATGTCTCCGCTTCCACGTTCTCATGTTCATGCTCTTCGTGATCCTCAGTGGAAACAAGCTATGTTGGATGAATATAATGCTTTAATTACTAACGGGACGTGGGTACTTGTGCCCCGACCAGCTAATGTGAATGTTGTTCGCTCTATGTGGCTTTTCAGGCATAAGTTTCATGCAGATGGTTCTTTAAGCAGGTATAAGGCGCGACTTGTTGCCAATGGTCGCAGTCAGCAGCAGGGGATTGATTGTGATGAGACTTTTAGCCCCGGGTTAAACCGGCTACTATTCGCACTGTTCTCAGTCTCGCAGTGTCTCGTAATTGGCCTATTCATCAGCTTGATGTGAAGAATGCTTTTCTTCACGGTCACTTATCAGAGACAGTCTATATGTATCAGCCGCCTGGGTTTGTTGATCCTGCTCATCCGGATTATGTTTGTCATTTGCAGCGGTCATTGTATGGGCTTAAGCAAGCCCCTAGAGCTTGGTTTCAACGGTTTGCAGGTTTTGTCACTCGCATTGGTTTTCAACATAGCAAAACTGATACGTCGCTTTTTGTGTTTCATCGTGGATCTGACGTGGCCTACTTGTTACTGTATGTGGATGATATTATCTTGACAGCTTCTTCTTCTGCATTTTTACAGCGTGTTATCACTGCTCTTCATGGTGAGTTTGCTATGACGGATCTTGACTCTCTTAATTAGCTTCTTCTTCTGCATTTTTACAGCGTCTGGTATGTTTTTATCACAGTCCAAATTTGCTGAGGAAATTCTCGAGAGAGCTCATATGCAGAAATGCAATCCGTGCCGCACTCCTGTTGATACAGAGTCCAAGCTTGGACCTGATGGCACACCTTTTGATGATCCCACCTTGTATCGGAGCTTAGCTGGTGCCCTGCAGTATCTTACCTTCACGCGTCCGGATATTTCATATGCCGTTCAGCAGATCTGTCTGTATATGCATGATCCTCGAGATACACATTTTCATGCTTTGAAGCGGATATTACGCTATATTCGTGGTACTATTGATCATGGTCTTCAGCTGCATGTTTCTTCTACTGCTCAACTTATTGCTTACACGGATGCAGATTGGGCAGGTTGTCCGGTCACTCGCCGGTCTACTTCAGGTTACTGTGTTTTTCTGGGTAACAACCTGTTATCTTGGTCTGCTAAAAGACAGGTGACGTTATCTCGGTCCAGTGCTGAGGCCGAATATCGTGGTGTGGCTAATGTAGTGGCTGAAACAGCTTGGATTCGTAATTTGTTGCGGGAGCTTCATCACCCACTGTCTACAGCTACTATTGTCTATTGTGATAATGTTAGTGCCGTATATTTATCGACGAATCCTGTTCAACATCAACGTACGAAACACATTGAGATCGACATTCACTTCGTCCGTGATTATGTTGCTTCAGGACAAGTTCGTGTGCTTCATGTTCCGTCTCGTTTTCAGTATGCTGACATCTTTACTAAGGGACTTCCTGCTGCTTTATTTATGGATTTTCGCACCAGTCTGAACGTTCGAAGGCCTCCCGCTCACACTGCGGGGGAGTATTAGCCGATTATTGTTTAGCCCATTTATTATTATGTCTTTTGTATTGGATCAAGCCCATTAAGGGTGTTTAGCATGTATCGGTATATTGGTTATATATACCGAATTATTATGTTTAATGAAATCATGGGGAATTAACCTATTCTACCTATTCTAATAGATCCCAGTTATATACTTGATCGAATTCCTTTTTTGCCCCGTGAATTTCACGGGGTCTATAAACTATTATCTATTCATGCATATAACACATGCTTTTACTCGCATGATATCACAAGTCAATCGCTTATATAAACATATTTATGTTCATAATAATAACCAAACTATCATTTCACGGTTTTAAATTTAATCCCGTGAATTTCACAGGTCTATAAACTAGTGAATATATATGAAAGAGTCTATAAATTAATAGGCCTTGTCTTAAAAAAAACCTCTTTGCTTGACTTTGATTGTCGAGCAAAGAGACACATTTGATTTGGAGGTTAAACAACCAACTTTTGAACTCATAACTTGATGCAAAAATTTATCTTTCTCATAAACGAGTTATATCCTATTAACTGTTATTGCAAAATACGAAAACTGATGGATATTCTGTTAGAGTTTAAATGGAAAAATATTATCGTGTATGACTAGATTCGAACTCGGGATCGAGGGATTGCACACTTTACGTATGAATGACTAACGTAAATAATTAATATATATAATTGTTATGTATTTTAATTATTTGGACACGAAATGTTGACTAACGGACGTTAAGTAATTAACCGAATTGACTAACGATCGTTAGGGAATAAAGGATGGACTATTAGTGAAATTGTAGGACAAGAAGGATCTAGAATCCTTATGGATTAAGGATTGGTGGCCGGCCCCTTGTGGGTTATGGTTTCCTAATTTGAGTCAACTTGTTCTACAAGGTTTCCATTCACTATAAATACAAACCCAAGGGTCTTTGGTTTTTCACCTAGTGAATTGTCACTAAACCCTAACTATTTTCTCTCCTTCTTTTCTTCTCAAAACCGGTCGATCACTTGCCTTGGGGGGGGGGGGGGGGTGGATCGAATTGATTGTTCAAGTAAACAAAGTTGTTTGGTTTTCTTGTGTCCAATTGCTAGCACCATTCGTTAGTTGATTATTATAGTACGTGTGTACAAGAGCTCGTTAATTACTTACTTTAGTAATTGATCTTGGATTGTGGAACAAAATGGTAAGGGGTTCCACGTTAATCCTATTTGTTCTTTGTTCAAGAAAAGAAGTTCAAGTTTGATCATTGTTTGGCTAGGATAAAGGTACGTTCCTTTTATTTTTCGGTAATACTTTATACGTGTTAAATAAGATCTATGCTTCCGCTATTATGGGCTTTGATGTTTATTTATTTATTTGATTGTCAAATTATTTAAATTACAACAGTGCTATCAGAGCCAGGTTAACATGTAATTGTTATTACCTAAACGCATAATAAAAATCGAATCTTGATTTGGATTTACATGTTAATCGATTTGTGTTAAGTTTAGAACATAAAAATATAAATCGTACATAATTTGGGGGGTGGGGGGTTCGATCCTTGTTAATTAAAAAATTAGTTTTGTAACCCTAAATTAGGACATGTTATGTTTATGTGTTTATTTGAATAAAGGGTTACGTTCCTGTTTAATTCATAATTCTTCATGCAAGGAATTATGAATTAGGGTTTGTTTATATGCTACGTGTTTTAGATAAATCTAAAATTATGGAAGACCTAATATATTATATTAATGAATCAGTTATGTGCAACGTGGTATATAATTATTAAAACTTACGCGGCCAATTGTTGGCGACTGTGGTCCATTGGTTACAATAAGCTCGAAAACCAATGGGAGTTTTATTAATTATATACATAATTATTCACATATAGATTATTAATAGGATTTATCAAAAGGTTTGCATGTGGCTATATGATTTAATAGTTAAGATTATATGTGTTATTGAGTGTTTATTTATTTTTGTTAAAATTGCTTGATCTTATTTGTTTAAATTGTCATTGAATTGTAAGCAAAAAGAGGGTAGTTTTTGGAATAAAAATAAATAGACCTAATAACTATGAAACCTAGATGTGGTAAATTATTTATTGCCAAGTCTTATGTGTCGATAGTGGTTCGCTTTGCATGGTAATTTGCTCCCAGGCGAGACTAGCAATTTAATAATTTACTACATTATTTTTAAGCTTTAAAATCTTAAAATTGTTAATTGATTGATGCAACTGTACATAATTGTCGAAGCGGCGGACCTAATTTTGACAAACTATAAAGTGGGTATAAGGTTGGTTTCGCATTAAATTGTGGCCTTAAAGAGACTCCATTCTGTCTCTCCGCTCGCCTGTGCGTCAAATTAGACTTACCAAGTACACCATTATTAATGTACGAAGCATCTTAAGGCAATGTTGTAAGTTTCTCAACGCCATCGATTAAAATTTTATTGATTTAAGCTTATGAAAAAGTAAAAGTTTTTAAACAAAATATATGATACAAAGATGAATGCATGACATCTTTGTACATATTTTGATTGTCACATCAAAATAAATTCCCTAAAATTTAAGTCCATGCTATCTAATTATAAGAGAAGGGTTTACCGGGCAAGGACAAGGCTCCTACTCCACAAGTACTAGCAATACAAAGGGGTATGGTTCAGAAACCAAAACCGCAGAATAAGGGGAAAGGTAAAGCTGCTAATAAGGGTAAACAAGTTATGTCTTATCAGCCTGAACCTAAGAAGGCCCCTAAGAAGAACAAGCCTAATCCCAATAAGAAGGATCAAGGTTGTCATCACTGCCACGAGACTGGACACTGGAAGAGGAACTGTCCTCTTTATCTCGAGGAGTTGCGATTGAAAAAACTGAAGGGTGAGACTGGGCAAGCCAGTACTTCAGGAAATTTCTTTATGATTGAATTATTTTCATTAACTCGTAAATTAAATTCCTGGGTATATGATACTGGATGCGGTATTCACATTTGTAATACGCTGCAGGGATTTAGAGTGCAAAGGAGACTCACCTATGGGGAGCATTTTCTACATGTGGGCAATGGAGCACAAGCAGCAGTTGAAGCCATAGGAATTTTTGAATTAGTTTTGCCTTCGGGCTTGATACTGAATTTAAATAATTGTCATTATTCACCATCTATTGTTAGAGGTGTTATTTCCTTTGCTTGTTTGTTGAATTTGGGATTTCATATACTATTTCTGGCAATAAAATTTCTGTTTCATTAAATAATGTTTTTTATTTTGATGTTGTTGCTGTGAATGGTGTGTTTGAAATATATTTATAAACACACATGACATTCTAGTGCTGAGAAAAGAGGTCGTGTAGTCTCAGACTCTCAGTGGCAAACGAGGGCCAAGAGTCGTCAGGTTCATTTTATAAAAAGTAATGAAAATCGTAACTCAAAAATTAAGAACCGGGTTCATTTTAGAAAAATCGATATATTTGACATAATTTTACATTACGCAAGAAAAATCCATGGGGTTCCCATGCACCTCTGGGAACCCCCCTCGGTCCGCCCCTGTGTAGTCGCAAAGTCATACATTAATGTCATGTTTCTTTAGGTAGGCATACGTTTAGTCGAGCTAATAGTTTCTCATAATTCTAATATGAACGACATATAAAAACAGTGCAGATACTCTATAGCCTGGCGTTATCAAGATGGTTCACTTTAGGTATAAATGAAATTCTAAAAGCATTTTACTGTTATTATTACCTTTTACAGCTTAAAAGATAAATTATACTTGTACATTTATACCCGGCTGCACTCTACCCACAATGGACGAAATCACGAAGTTTGCTGATAACAGAATACGAACAGCTATGCAGCATCTTATAAACAATGAAGCACTTGGTTTATTGTCCTTCAGCAGCCAACTTCGTCTTCAACTCCTTTTTGTTCACCTGAATTTACACAGAAGTTGATTCATTAAGTTTCCGCCGTAGATGAAAGAAAGGTTATATTCACAGAATTGATCCAAACAATCTCCAATCTGTTAGTAGCTATGAGGAGGAATATGCCATTCCTTGTTAATAAAATCTATGTTATACATCTCATATGATGCAAAAACCATTTTATCTTTGAAAACTGAAATACTAATGCAAGCTAACAAAACAGTGTATTATTACCTTTCCCATGGCATTACGAGGCAGTGACTCCCATATAAATAAGCGGGTTGGTAGCTGAAAACAGTAAACACAAGATCAGTAACTTTATATATGCTGGTAATAATGAGAAAAAATCTCATCTAAGATGAAACATATACTAATGGTCTTCATAACATAGAGTATCAATTGTTGATAAATTAATATGAAGATCAACTTGATAAAGGGCGACCTTGTATGGTGCAAGTTTCTGTTTAGCCATTGAGCAGAGTTCATCGAGAGTTAAAGCAGGCTTCAATTCATTGTCACGAGCCTTTTTAATCTCTATGTCGGGCACAACTATTGCAGTCACTGCTTCTCCATAAGCTTTATCTGGTAACCCCAAAACACAACATTCTGAAACGGCTGGATGCTGTACAATAATAAAGCATATTGATTTATTATGTAAATGCATTTCCAATTTTCATCACCTATTTAACGGATACAAGAAATAACTTACCTCTAAAAGAATTGCCTCAATTTCTAATGCTGACAACTTGTATCCACCAACCTTCATTATGTCAGCATTAGTACCTGATTGGAGGACATGCAAGTGTCAATATGCTTTGACTGATAAAAAGCAAAAAATATTACAGAAGAAGAGTAATTGGATCTTACGTCCCAAAATTACATAATATCCATCTTCATCCACTTTAACAGCATCACCAGTCTTGAAATAGCCACCCTCTATAAATGAATCCTTGGTTACCTAACATTTTTTATGATTCAATATTAGACAACAAAATATGTGACATGATATCAAAGTTTCGTCATCTACATAGAATAAATCTGATAGAACAATATATATAAGTACCTCAGGACGTTTCCAGTATTCCTTAAACATTGAAGGACTTTTGACACAAAGCTCACCAACCCCCTCATTACTATCGTCATCTGCAAGAATCTTGACCTATTACCAACAATAAAAGAAACATATTGTCATTTTGAGACTGAAATTCTTTGCTAACCTGCACGCCTGGAAAGGGTTTGCCAACAGTACCTCCTTTTCGTAATCCATTTAACGGATTCGAAAGTGCCATGACAAACTAAAAAAATGAACCACAATCATTAGAAAGATGACCCACATTGTAGTCTATTCATTTTGGAACATTTTTAGAACTTTTGACTACCTCTGTCATGCCGTATCGTTCTAACAGTCGATGTCCTGTAATCACTTCCCATTGTTGCATGACTGGCAACGGTAGAGCCGATGATCCACACATCTAGAAGTATAAGCATTTCATATATTAGAAGCCAATAGTCAACCTAATAACATGGGTCAGTAGGTCCGTATCTATATATATTTTAAAGCATATAACGACAAAAGGTTTTTGATAATCACCATTAGACGCAGTTGTCTTCCAGCTGAAGCAGAAGCTGCTTGTAAGTCTGGATCCATAGCTTCATAGCCTTGTATCAGCCTGGTATACATGGTCGGAACCTAAAAAAATGAGACAAGAATATCAGATACTATAAAGACACAAAACTTGAATTCTAACATTTCGAAGTTTATAAAAGTCATACCCCAGTGAATACAGTTATTGCATCATCAAGCTTAGTCCCATCTTTTGGATATGATTCACGCCATCTTTGCCAGATACCCCTCACACTAAATTTTGGCATGAATTCAACCTTCAATAACATACATATAAAACCTTAAAACTTTTGTTGCAAATAGAACTTGATTCAACTGTCAATAATGTAAACGTAGTCACTAACCATGGAACCCGCATAAAGAGGAGCAAACAATGCATTGAAGAACCCGTGAACATGTATCGAAGAAGTTAAGGATCAACACAGAAATGTGAGAGATTCTAACTTCATACGTAATAAAAACAGCATAAAGAACAAAATATTTTAACATTTAGTTTGTGGATATGGTGTAAAGGCAGGCAATGCAGAAAACAATCGCTTGATGTGTATCCCCAAGCTGTTGACAACGTTTTCACCTGAAGTTTAGACAAAAAACAGCAATGTGAAAACCATCAGCATTCTTTTTACGCTCTCAATGGTACAAGCCGACACGAACCTGTGCTAAAATGCTACTATGTGTGTGAACAACTCCTTTAGGTTTCCCAGTTGTACCACTAGTATACAAAATCAATGCTGGGTCATAATCTGTGTGACAAAAACAACAGATACATGAACTCGATACCCTAGTAGTATATAATATAAGGAGTTACTTATATATGATAGAATGAATAAACACCTTCCACTTTATTCAAGAACTGAATCTCCTTCAAAATGTACACCATCGAAAACATCACCACTAGGAACATCATCTATCAGAGAAAATCCAGCTGCAGTTTTGGCTGCAATGTCTTGCATAAGCTCACTGTGATCTTCAGTGCTTAAAATCATCGATACATCCTATAAACAGGATATTAATTATAAAATAAAGAAAAAAATTGTCACAGGATATAAGGTAGGAAACCAAGAAAACACCAGGAAGGTACCGCATCAGTCATGACATGTAATAGCTCAGCTTCTGGATAACTGAGTGCAAGTGGAACTGCTACACCTCCGCTTAACCATATTGCAAGTACACTGGCTAAAAATTCAGCCGATGGTTTAGCCACGACACCTATTCAAGCACCATTCAGACTCTTGTTATCCGTGGTCCCGTTAACCTACAAAACGGATAATTCTTGGTTGCTTAGATAGCAGTAAAATATGGTTTATAAGTATTTACATATGTGATGCATGTTTAACTTACAGTTTTATGGTCATGACTCGATAACAGAAGTGATATTTTCGAAGCAGAAGAAACTAGATGTTTGTAGCCATATCTTTTGTCATCAGCTTTGAGAGCAACACTCTCATGGGATGCAGAACCATGACTTGCTATCGCTTTCACGACCTCCATGAATGTTTTACAACCTGAAGCTGTGAAGTTACACCAAAGTTAAATAGAAGAAAGTATAATAAGAAATGCATATATTTCTATGGCATCGAGGTCACAAAATTTTGTTATATACAGTTTGCAAGTGTGTATTCGGATCATGCAACTATTACAATGATGTGTAAGCATGAACTTGCAACATTACATTCCAATTGACTATCATGCCCAGGCCTTGTTAGTGCTCAATAAGCATCATAATCATCAAAATCTTTGCTCAGGTCATAAAAAAAGAGGCCTTGCTGAACAGACTTATTATGTGCTTCACATTGTGTAATGGTCACGGTCTCCATTAGAGTCTTGATTGGAGATCATCTTATTAAAAATTAAACAAAAAGAACCTTAAAGTATCATACAAAAGCTTAATCTTACATAGTATTAAACCTCAAACTAATCGTTTATTCCGTGTATCAAACTACATATTGGTACAGAACACATTCACATTGTCCTTTCACAAAAATCAACAGCAAATTTCTGTGATTCAACAATCAACATGAGAATTACCCTCGGGTAGAGGTGCGACTGTCTACATCATACCTCCCCAGCGGGATTGGGTATGTTAATGTTGATGCATAATTAAACATGAGAATACTCGTAATATATGTCAATTTTAAAATTATAGTTTAATACTATTTTAAAAGTGAGTGATCATTTGCTTCTTCCATAAATGTCGCCATTCAAACATACAAAAACACGCATGATCATTAACATACAATCACTCATCCTCAAAGAAAACAACATCCAAACACTCATAATTTCACTCCATAAAATCAAGCATTTCAACAAACACCTAGACTCAAATC
The DNA here is from genome assembly GCA_021014915.2 of Artemisia tridentata subsp. tridentata. Lineage (NCBI taxonomy): Eukaryota > Viridiplantae > Streptophyta > Magnoliopsida > Asterales > Asteraceae > Artemisia > Artemisia tridentata. The sequence goes on from CP139504.1 coordinate 24,113,123, forward strand.
ACTAACAGATTACATTTCCAGAAACCGTTAAATCATTAAACAAACACAAGAAACATAAAAATTAACGATCTTTATCAAAAACTCATGATCAAAGAGCGATCATTTTAACAGACACATAGACTGCAACTACTACAAATGTAACAGTGTCACATAAAAAACAACGTTTTACAAAATTTTAACAAACTACACTTCCAACAACCAACAAAATCATTCAAGAAACGTAAAAAGGAACGAACATTAACAAAATTATGACTAAAAAAAAACTGATGAAACTTACAAGAAAAGTGACGAGATTGAGAGAAAGTGCTAGAACGGAAGTGGGTGAACAAGTGGTTGAATCTGTTTTTGTAGCAGTTATTGCTATGATGAAGAAATATGGTGGTAATAAATGTGGAGCATTTGTTCATTGCTATTATTGGTGTTATATTTATAGCTGTCAACTAACTGCCAATTAATTAATTACTATTTGATTTGAGTTACCAAAGATGATTTTGCCACATTTCTTTCATTTCATTTCATCGGAAGAGACAAAATAGAGAGACAAGTTGGAATTAGATACGCAACGATGAGATGAAACCAAATATGAGGGGGGGCTCATTTCGTATGGGCTATTGCGTGTGCCTAACAGGCTAACACTGGTCTAAAAATTTGACTTTTGGACAAAAAGTGTGTTTCCCTAAAGTCCATCTCATTCATCAGGCAACTTTCCAGAACCTATGCTGATGACATGGCATTGTTTCCTTTTCTATGCCGCGACCACTAGCACTGTTAATCAGGTTAACCTGATCCGAATAAGAGTTAGTCGGGTCAGGTTAATCAAGTTTTAGAGAAGAGGAATATACCAGTTCCCGACCACAAGCACGAACTTGCAACATTACACTTGAATTCACTATCATGACCAGGCCTTATTAGTACTCAATAAGCCTCTTAATGGTCAAAATATTTGCTCGGGTCATAACAAAAGCGGCCATACAGATTTCTTATGTGTTTGATTGACATTGTTGAACGCTAAAGGTTTTCATCAGAGTCCTAAATCTTAATCCGAGAGATCTCTATTAGAAAGTCAAATAAGAAAACCTCATAATATCATACAAAATCATAATGCTACTTAGAATCAAACTCGAAACAATTGTTAATTCCCTGTATTGAGCTATACGCCTATACATTGTTACAGAACAGAAATTCACATTTTGTTTATACTAAAATCACCATGATTCAACATCCAACATCCATGTCAATTTCAAAGTCTATTGATAATATTCCAAGAGGCGTTACTCATAACTTGCGAAATTGCATGTACATAACTCCATAAGTCCCGCTATTGAAACATACTAAGCACACATGAGCGTCTACATCTATAAACTCAATCAAGAATCAATTAAGAATATATGAAAATTATACATTTTAGCCTATTACTCAAAAAATGGCTGATCATGTGCATTTATAACCTCGATCAATGCCATCACTTAAAACACACTTGATCATTCACATACCAATCAGTCATCACAACCACAACAATCCCAAATGATACTTCAAACCATACTAGTGTCACAATCAATGACGGAACCATGGATTTTTGTGACGTAGTGTTAATTTTGTTACAAAACCTCGATTTTTTATAAATGCACCTAGCCCCAAAAAAAAGATTATTATATGTAGTCTCGTTTGGTTTTCCCTAAATGCACCCGGAGACTTTGTGTTCTGGTTCCGTCCCTTGTCACATTTCAACAAACATATAAACTACAACTACAAATGTAACCTTAAAAAGCAACGATCATTCAAGAAACATAAAAAAGCAACGATCTTTATAAGAAAAAACTGACGAAACTTACAAGAAAAGTGACGAGAAGTGGTGGAATTGAAGTGGGTGAACAGGTAGTTGAATCTGTTTTTGAAATAGTTATGGCTATGATGAAGAAAGATCGTTGTAATAAATGTGGATGAGCATTTGTTGTTCATCGCTATTAGCGGTGATGGTATTTATACCTGTTGACCCAATTTAATCATTAAGTTACCAAACATGATTTTGCCACGTTTCTTTCATCGGAAGAGACAAAAACAGAGACAAGTTTTTAAGAAATTAGATACGGAAGATCAACCATTGCCAAAGTTTCATGGACCATCCTTGTGGTGGTTTGTGCAAATGTAGTCCTTGAAACTTTTTTGTCGCGCGGACGGTCCTTAATGTTGGAAAAGAATAACACTTTTAGTCTTTTGTTTTAACTTTTGTTAAATCTCTCACATGGTATAACTGTTAATTTATTTTAAAAAAATCGGACTGGTAAATTGTCAATTATAAGAGCACTCCCAACGGTTTGGGTTAAAGCTGCGTTAATGCTTTGGAAGAGTGTGTTAAACTCGCGTTAAGGTGCGTTACTTGTTGGGACTTGGCTGCGTTAACGCATCGTTAATGGATCGAGTTAAACCCTTAACGCTGCGTTAAGGGTTTGTTTGGTAAAAAAAAATTCACGTTACCCCCCTTAAACGGCTAAACTAGCCGTTATTTTCAAAAAAAAAAAAAAAAAGTTACATTTTCGGCCCTTGTGTTTATTAACCGTTTTTAAACAGGCTAGTTGTAAAAAAAAAAAAAAAAAAAAAAAAATCATGTTAGGAACACGTTTTATTATATTTCAAGTCTTGGTCATTAGCGATTGTTGGGAATAAAATGTTCAAGTCAAAGAGCCTGCCAAAGATGAGAAAGAGCCTGCTAGTTGATTTTGAAGAGTATGAAGATGTTCTACCAGTACCTTCTGGGTAGAAGGTACTGCTAGTTGATGAAGAGCCTGCCAAGCTTATGTCAAGTTGATTAGATATTTTGTAATAGATATTTAGTTGAATTATTAGTCTTTGTACATTGTTATACGTTATGTAGAAGTTGTTTAGTCCTCTGTGGTGCACAGAAGAATATGGCAGAGTTGTACATTGGTAGTTGTATTTAATTGTAGGCGCTAGAATAGTCAAAGTATCTTATTATATTAAACCACTTGAACAACTTGTAATAAGGTGTCCTTATCTTATAAAAGGATACCTTAGTCACACTTCATGCATGCATCTTTTCCAACCATTAACCAAAACCGAACTATCTCTCAAGTAACTTAGTTACTCAATTCACAAATCCTTTTACAATCTAAGATTCAAGATTACTTTGTAATCCCGGTGATATTTAGATCATCCGTATTATTTCATCAATAATATTGAATCGTTTTGTGTTAACCAAAGTTGTGTTCCTTGTTCATTGCATACACACGTTTACATAAACTCACCACCTTGTGTTCTTTTAAGTGTGTTGTAGTAGATTCCGCATGCTAAACACATTCATACATAAATATCTTAACAAACACCTTTCCACAAGTGGTATCAGAGCTAGGCTTGATATTTACTAATTTAAAAGAACAATGGATGTTGAACATATTCAAACAAATGTTGCAGCTAAACTTCCATTACTCAAGCAAAATGAGTTTGAAATGTGGCGACTAAGGGTAGAACAATACTTTCAAGTGCAAGACTATGCACTTTGGGAGATCATTGAACAAGGCAACTCATTTAAACCCTCAATCACCACTACAACAGTAAATGATGCTCTTGTAACACAAATACAAGACCAACCATCAAATGCAGATGAAAAAATTCAGAAGAGAAATGATCTAAAAGCCAGGAGTATGTTACTGATGACTATTCCAAATGATCAGCTTTTGATTTTTAACAAATACAAAGATGCCAAAACCCTTTTTGAAGCAATTGTGGCTAGATTTGGTGGTAATAATGCTACCAAGAAAACACAGAAAACACTTCTCAAACAGCAATTTGAGAACTTCACAGCCACAACCAATGAGTCTTTGGACAGTATGTTCAATAGACTTCAGAAACTTGCAAGTCAGTTAGCCATCCATAAAGTGATGATAACTCAAGAAGACTTAAACTCTAAATTTCTTAGGAGTTTACCTTCAGAATGGTCTATGCATGTTATTGTCTGGAAGAACAAGCCAGATATTGACCAGATGAGTCTTAATGATCTCTACAACAATTTTAAAATAGTAGAGCATGAAGTAAAGAAGACTACTGGGTCAAGCTCAGGAAATATGGCATTTGTTTCATCACCAAGCATCTCAAAGGTTGATAATGAAGAAAAAGGTGGCAGAGATGAAGGTACTGCCAACACAACCTTTGGTACTGCTAGTACTTCTAGTAGTACCAAAACCATTTTAGATGAAACAATTGGGTGTGCTTTTCTTACATCTCAACACAATGGGTCCATATTAACATTTGAAGATCTTCAAGAGATTCATCCTGATGATCTTGAAGAGATGGACATAAAGTGGCAACTTTCACTTTTGAGCATTAGAGCCAAGAAGTTGTTGATGAGGACTGGCAAGAAGATAATGATAAATGGAAATGAGCCTGCTGGCTATGATAAGTCAAAAGTGAAGTGTTACAACTGCCACATGAAGGGTCACTATTCTAGAGAGTGTAGAAGACCTAAGAAGCAGGATGACAAGGGTAGAGGGTTTGAGCAGAGAAATAAAGGAAGCTTTGAGAAGAGAGGAAGCTTTGAAAGCAAGAGTAAGGTAGTAGAAGTTGCTGAGCCAAAAGCAATGGTTGCTATTGATGGCATGGGTTTTGATTGGAGTTTCATGGGTGAAGATGAGTCAACTTCTGATGAATTGGCTTTAATGGCATAGAAGACTTGGTCATGTAAACTTTAAAACAATCAACACTATTGCAAAATATGATTTAGTAAGAGGTTTACCCAAAAAGATTTTCCAAAACGACCAATCCTGTGTTGATTGTCTAAAAGGCAAACAACATAGAGCTTCTTGTAAGCCCAAGACCCAAAACTCTATTTCTCAGGCTTTACATATGCTTCATATGGATCTCTTTGGTCCTACTAATGTGTGTAGCTTGAATGGAAATAGATATTGTCTGGTTGTTACTGATGACTATAGCAGATTCTCATGGGTTTTCTTTTTAAGATCTAAACATGAAACTAGTGAGATTCTTAAATCTTATATCACTGAGGTAGAAAACCAATCTGATAAGAAAGTCAAAGTCATCAGATGTGACAATGGGACAGAGTTCAAGAATAGAGTTATGGATGACTTTTGCAAGGAAAAAGGCATAAAAAGGGAATTTAGTGTAGCTAGAACCCCTCAGCAAAATGGAGTAGCAGAAAGAAAGAATAGAACACTTATAGAGGCTGCTAGAACTATGTTAGTAGACTCTAAGTTGCCTATTTCATTTTGGGCTGAAGCAGTTGGTACTGCTTGTTATGTACAAAACAGAGTTCTTGTGACAAAGCCACATAGAAAAACACCTTATGAACTTTTCTTTGGTAGAACACCATCTTTAAGTTTTATGAGACCTTTTGGTTGTCATGTCACTATTCTAAATACCAAAGATCATTTAGGCAAGTTTGATGGAAAAGCAGATGTAGGCTATTTGATAGGGTATTCCTTGCAGAGTAAGGCCTATAGAGTGTTTAACACTTGCACTAGGCTAGTGGAAGAGAATCTTCACATAGAGTTTCAAGAGAAACTAACAAATGTGAAAGGAATTGGACCAGATTGGATGTTTGATATTGATAGGCTTTCAGAATCTATGAATTATGTGCCTGTTACAGGTACAAATACTAATGATAATGCAGGTTCTGAAGACAATGTTGAAACTTCTAAAGATCAAGATTTCATCTGGATGCCAATTTGGAAAACTTTGGATCTATCTTCAAGTCAACAAGAACCTTCAAAAACAACAAATGAAGGCAATGAAGATGATCAAGGAACTCAGAATCAAGAGAATCAAGAAAGTGGTACAAATGACAATGGTACTGCTAGTTCACCAGATGGTCCTGCTAGTTCAAGTAATGATACTGCTGAGCCATTGAATGTTCAAATAGATGATTCTTTACCAGAAGAAAGGGGGATTAGCAATCTTCCATCTACTTATGAAGTTCCTAAAACACCCAACACTAGAATTATCAAAGATCACTCAACTGATGATGTGATTGGAAGCATAAATTCTGGTGTTAGAACAAGATCTCAAGTTGGTTTATCTCAAGTCTTATCTTCAGATGAAGAAGGGTTTATCTCCTCTATTTATGAAGAAAAGAATCATGATATTTCCAATATATGCCTGTTTTCATGTTTTCTATCTCAGGCTGAACCCAAAAACATAAACAAAGCTTTAGATGATGCAAGTTGGGTGGAAGCAATGCAAGAAGAGCTTCTCCAATTCAAGATTCAGAAGGTTTGGATATTGGTTGATTTGCCCAAAGGTCATAGGGCAATTGGAACCAAATGGGTGTTCAGAAACAAGAAAGATGAAAGGGGTATAGTGATCAGAAACAAAGCAAGATTGGTAGCACAAGGATATACTCAAGAAGAAGGGGTAGATTATGAAGAAGTGTTTGCTCCAGTTGCAAGACTTGAAGCCATTAGGCTATTCTTGGCCTATGCTTCATTCATAGGCTTCACTGTCTATCAAATGGATGTTAAGAGTGCATTTTTATATGGTGAAATTGAAGAACCAGTATATGTATCTCAACCTCCAGGCTTCATTGATGCAGAATATCCAGACAAGGTTTATAAGGTTACCAAGGCTCTTTATGGCCTACACCAAGCTCCTAGGGCATGGTATGAAACATTGGCTTGTTTTCTACTTGAAAGTGGATTCCAAAGAGGCAGGATTGATCCAACTTTGTTCATCAAAAGAACAAAAAAAGACATCTTGCTAGTGCAGATTTATGTTGATGACATTATCTTTGGATCAACAAACCAAGACTTGTGTGTAGAATTTGAAAAACTTATGCATAGTAAGTTTGAAATGAGTTCCATGGGGGAACTTACTTTCTTTTTGGGTCTCCAAGTGAAACAATCTCAAGAAGGCATATTTATCAGCCAAGATAAGTATGTGGCAGAGATCCTAAGGAAATTTAATTTTGCTGATTCTAAGGTTGCAAGTACACCAATGGATCCAGACAAAGGGCTACTCAAGGATGCTGAAGGAGAAGATATGGATTTGCACAATTATAGATCAATGATTGGGTCTTTAATGTACCTTACATCATCAAGACCAGACATCATGTTCTCAGTATGTGTATGTGCAAGGTTTCAAATACATCCCAAAATCTCTCATCTCACAGCAGTCAAAAGAATCTTTAGATATCTCAAGGGTCAACCTAGGTTGGGTCTTTGGTATCCAAGGGAATCATCTTTTGAATTGGTGGCTTATTCGGATAGTGACTATGCTGGTTCAACTCTAGACAGAAAATCCACAACTGGTGGATGTCAATTTCTTGGTTGCAGACTAATCTCTTGGCAATGCAAGAAACAAACAATGGTGGCCAACTCTACAACTGAAGCAGAATATGTTGCTGGTGCAAGTTGTTGTGGGCAAGTTCTTTGGATCTAAAATCAAATGCTTGACTATGGGTACAATTTTCTTAACACCATTATTTATATTGACAATAGCAGTACTATATGTATCATTAAAAACCTAGTTCAACACTCAAAAACAAAACACATTGAAATCAGACACCATTTCATAAGGGATTGCAATGAGAAAAGGTTAATTCAAGTTGTTAAAATTGATTCTGAAAAGAATTATGCAGACCTTCTCACCAAAGCTTTTGATTTAGGTAGATTCAAATATCTTGTAGGAGGTATTGGAATGATAAATCTTTGAAAAACATGTGTTTTTGTTCATAAAATTAACTGGTATTGGTTTTTAAACATGGTACTGCTAGTTAGTCAAAAGGTCCTGTTAGTTCATAATTGGTCCTGCTAGTACAAAATATGCTATGTTTTGTTCATAATTGATGCTTAAATGTTTAAAATACTATAGATCAAGTGCTTTGCACTTTGTTCTTTTGGTTTGCAACTAACACATTTCAGGTTGATAACAAAACAAGAGTTCTTACAAACAAAAGGGGGCAACCAAAGTTATACTAATCTCAAGGGAAATAACCATCTCAGGGGAGGATTTAATAGCCCAGAATGGATGAGAAACCAATTTATGAAAGCAACAGACAAGAGCATACAAGATGATGCAGAGTTGAAAAAGAGAGAGTTAGATCACATATCTAGAAGGGATGAAGCATTTCTCAAGGAGAAAGTTCTATCTAGATCAAACTAAGAAAAGTTTCAACTCAAAGGCATGCTATTAGATGATTTCACTTGTTGAATCAATCATCCAAGATACACAGCATCATTGTCTTTCTAATTTCCTCCATCCAAGGAAATTGCACCATCTTTAGGCCAATATGGCTTTTGGTATTCAGCTCACCAAGTTTTTACAAACTTAAGAGTTGGCTAGTCCATAAGCAAACGGCTTTTGGTAAAGACAAATCAAATCCGTTGATGGTTGATAGTTTACCAAAAACTATATGGTTGTTAACTAACCATACTTAATTGTAAATAGTTAGCTAGTCCTTAAGCAAACGGCTTTTGGTAAAGACAACTCAAATCCGTTGATAGCTGGTAGTTTGCTAAAAACTATAAGGGATTTTTATAAAACTTTCAAAGGTACTGGTAGTTCAAAATTGGTACTGCTAGAGTAAAATGGTACTGCTAGAAAAAAGTTTTAGCCGTTGAGCCTGGTAGTTAAAATTAGCCGTTGGGGTAGTTATGTAAATTACTGATGATTATATTATATTATATTTCACATATAAAAGATCTTTTTAACCGCCTTTTCATTTACTTATTATAATCTTTCTTATTGTCGGTTAAAAGTAATTCTCTCATATCTTCTTTCATCAGTCATTATCATAATTCACATACACCTTTCATCTTCTACCAGTACTACCAACAAATCCCACCATCATATTCAAAATTTTCATTATGGCTTCCACAGTTGTTCTAAACTTTGTCCAACGTCACAATCAGTTAGCATTTTTGGAGAAGTCAGAGGATAATGCCTCATTTCATCAAGTAGTGGATTTTTTAAAAAACTCCTACATCAGGTTTGCTTTGCTAGTCAATCCCACTATTTATGAAACTCAAATTTCACAATTTTGGAAAACAGCTAAAATTGTAACTTCTGAAAATGGGGAACAAAGAATTAAGGCCAAAGTGGATGGTAAACATTTGACTCTTACTGAGTCATCCATAAGAAGACATCTTCATTTGGATGATTCTGATGGTATTAGTCAGTTACCAGATACTAAAATTTTTGAAAATTTAACAAGAATGGGGTATCATGCTGAGTCTAACAAACTCACTTTTCTGAAAAAGCATCTTACTCCACAATGGAGATTTTTGATTCACACAATCCTTCACTGTTTGAGCCAGAAGAAAACCTCTTGGGAGCAATTTAGTGGAAACATGGCTTCTGCTCTCATTTGCTTAGCTACAAACAGAAAATACAATTTTTCAAAACATATTTTTGAAGGATTGATTAAAAATGTGAAAAGTGAAACAAAGTTTTTGATGTATCCAAGATTTATTGGATGCATCATTGCAAAATTAAAACATTTGTTACTTCCCACAGACTCAATTTATGAAACACCAAAACTTTCTCACAAAGTATTTTCAAATATGAGAATTGGTTTTAGAGGGGAAGATATACCACTATTTGATGAAATGTTACCACAACATCCAGAAGAACCAACACCATCAGCTGAATCACCATCATCTAGTTCTTCACATGGTTACATTTCACCAACACATCAAACATCACCAATACCATCTCCAGTACCATCAGCAACACCACCCCAATCACCTCAGACAATGCAAGAACTAAAAGAGAAGGTGAAGTTCTTAGAAGATGCTCTTAAAAGTCAAAGCAAGAAATTTTCTGAGATCAACATCAAATTAGTCAAGAGGGTAAAGAAATTGGAGGGTGAAGTGAAGAAGCTAAAGGGTAAAAGATCTGCAAAGGTTGTTTTATCTAGTTCTTCAAAATCAGATGCTGATAGGATAGGTCACTCTTCCAAAAAGGGGAGGATGGATAGTTCTGAAGATGAAGAGGAGGCTCAATTTGAATTCCATGAAGGAACTCAAGTTTATGATGAAGAGCCTGCTGGTGCAGGGCAAGAGCCTGCTAGGCAAGAACAAGAGCCTGCTAGGATAGAGAGGCTATTGGCTATGGGGTACAAAGGGTCTGCTGAGAAAGTGTACAAGAGAAAGAGGGATTTAGAGCCTCAAGGGAATTTGTTTGTTCAGGGGAGGATTTTTGCTGCTGATGAGCAATCTTCTGCTCCATCACAAGAACCAACTCCAAAGGATAAGGGCAAAAGCATTATGATTGAAGATGAGCCAAAGTCCAAGAAGTTGAAAAGAACACAGCAAATTCAGATGGCTTTAGGAGAAGAAGAGGCCAAAAGGGTTCATGAAGAAGAACTAAAAGCACTTGAAGCTTCAAGAATGCTTGCAGTAATGAAAGAGCAGAAAGATGCTGAAGATGCTGCTCAGACTCTTCTTGATACTCAAATTGCTCAAGAAACCTTTGATGCACAGATGCAATGGATTATTGCAAATGATCCAATTGTGAGGGGCCAAGCAGCAATTATAGTAAATGACAAGAATCTAAATTCTGATGAGAAAACAGTAGAGCTTGAATCTTTTATCAACAAGAAGTATAAGGAAGCAGCTCTAGCTGATATTTTTGAAAAGATGAAGGAAAATCAGAAAAGAGGTTTTAAGGTGGGCCAAGCTCAGAAAGATCAAGTAATTTTTATGAAGAGATTTCTAAAAGGTCAAGCAAATTGGACTGATTATCAACTGAAGAAGAAATCTGCTGATGAAATCTTCTACTTGTATCTTCAAGCCTACAAAAGTCTTTACTACAAAGTTCCATCTGATGTACAGCCCTCAATGAAGAAGAAGGATGCTCAGAAGAAAGAAGTAGCAAAATTGGACACAGAGCAAGTAAGTAAGATGTTAATTACTTTGCCAACTATCATACATGCTGATCCAATTAGCTGTAGACGACCTATTATTGATTGGGAGATCAACCATGATAGATTAGGAAAATCATGGAAAATAACAAGGGTTGGGGGTCAGTTTGCTATCTTTAAGAATTTTGAAAATCTAGTTAGAGCATGTGACAGAGCAGACTTGGAAGAATTGTGGAATCTAGTGCAGATTAGGCTAGACACAAATTCTAGTACTGATGCTAAGGAACAGGAATTATGGGTAGAATTCAATAGGATGTTTGATCCTAAACCCAAAGATGTTCATTGGAAATTTCCCTATTATGATCCTTCAACAACATGGGAATTTCTAAGCCATAGCAATATTCATCATCTTTACACACAGAGTGGGATAGAACTCTTTATGTTGGCTGAGAAAGAGTATCCACTTAGTTATGAAGTGCTTAAAACTATGATCTCCAAGAGATTAAGATGTGACAAAGATGAAGAGAATTCAGAAATTGTTCAGAGTTTGCTGAGGAGCATATCTGAGCAATATGAAAGAAAAAGGAAGAACAGAGAGTGAAGGTTTTTGGAAGAGTTCCCTCAAATCCTCAAGGTATGTATTTTATTCATCAAAAACTTGTGTATTTTAATGGAAATAACAAGTTTAGGGGAGGATTGTTGGGAATAAAATGTTCAAGTCAAAGAGTCTGCCAAAGATGAGAAAGAGCCTGCTAGTTGATTTTGAAGAGTATGAAGATGTTCTACCAGTACCTTCTGGGTAGAAGGTACTGCTAGTTGATGAAGAGCCTGCCAAGCTTATGTCAAGTTGATTAGATATTTTATAATAGATATTTAGTTGAATTATTAGTCTTTGTACATTGTTATACGTTATGTAGAAGTTGTTTAGTCCTCTGTGGTGCACAGAAGAATATGGCAGAGTTGTACATTGGTAGTTGTATTTAATTGTAGTCGCTAGAATAGTCAAAGTATCTTATTATATTAAACCACTTGAACAACTTGTAATAAGGTGTCATTATCTTATAAAAGGATACCTTAGTCACACTTCATGCATGCATCTTTTCCAACCATTAACCAAAACCGAACTATCTCTCAAGTAACTTAGTTACTCAATTCACAAATCCTTTTACAATCTAAGATTCAAGATTACTTTGTAATCCCGGTGATATTTAGATCATCCGTATTATTTCATCAATAATATTGAATCGTTTTGTGTTAACCAAAGTTGTGTTCCTTGTTCATTGCATACACACGTTTACATAAACTCACCACCTTGTGTTCTTTTAAGTGTGTTGTAGTAGATTCCGCATGCTAAACACATTCATACATAAATATCTTAACAAACACCTTTCCACAGCGATTATATGTTGCTTAAATAGGGCTTTATGTTTGCAATATAGGTGCGGTCCATTAGAAGCCCATGGACCGCCCATTTAAGTATTATTTCTTCTAGAAACATTTATGTAAGAGTTGCCCTTATCCCTTGCCTATAAATAGAAGGATTGGGAGCTCATTTTAGTTGTTGGTTATTCATGTATGTTGCGAAAGCTTTGTCCTTATATCGTATGAATTGAATTACCATTCCAAATCTCTCTTCTCTTCTTCTTATCTTATTCTCTTCTTCTCTTATTAGCTTATTTCCTTAATCGTAGCTTATTAGATTAATAGTAGTACGAGTTTTACTTGGTTTTACGTGTATGTGTTTGAGATATACTCGACCTACAAGTGGTATCATTCGCCAAAGGGATAGTTAGGATAGTGTGTTGAGTAGATCTAATCGTATTCTAGGTTGGTTTTAAGGATTACGTAAGGTTTTTTGTTCTAGTTTAATCGTTAATCTCTTTTTGTTGGCACGTATTCATCATCTCGTCAAAAAGATCAACAAATCTCATCAAATTTCCATTTACAACGCTTTTGATCGTAAACTTCATCATACTTTGTGGTTTCTAATCGTTAACAATCAAAACAATCGGTTTGTTATTGGTTTTCTAGACGATTTAGTAGAATCCGGGAAAGTCGCGTATTGGTAAAGTTGGTGAAAAGTGAGTTTTTGGCATCTTGGTGAATAGCGACAAGTTAGGGTTTATCGCGATTCGAATAGCGACAAGTTAGAGTTTCATCGCAATTGACAGATCTTCAAGTTATCGGCATTGGGACTCAGTATTTTACTTCCTTGTAGAAGAAAGTGAAAATACTTTGACTTGGTTGCTTCTCTTCTCTTGTATGAGAGTTGAGAATTATTGAAATTGGAATTTAGATAAAATTATCGAAATTGCCATAAAATATCGCAATTCTGATAAATTATCGCAAATTGCCTTTTCTATCGCAATTTAAGATAACTTATTCAAATTGTCACTTTTATCGCAATTTTCAGTTTTATCGCAATTTCTATTTTCCTTATCGTTATTTGGAGTTTATCGCAATTGGGTGAACAGTAATTATCGCAATTGGGTGAACAGTAATTATCGCAATTGGACAAAAAATCTTCAGTTAACCAAAACCAACTTAACATAACTCATAACACAAATCTTAATTATCTTTCAAAGATCCAGACATGTCTCAACCACCTCACTTCAATTACTACTATTAGCTACAGCAATATCCACAACAACAGCAATTTCATCCTCAGTATCAACAACAACAAGCATTCGTGCAACAGCATCAATTTCTCTCTCCACCACAAGTATCCCCACAACAAATCATGCAACAGAATCAAATGCAGAATTATCCATCCTACTCCAGAGAACCACACTGGTTTAATAAGATGTGTGAGGCAATCAGTAGTCAGCAATCTCGTCATGAAGCTGGAAATCAGGAAACTCCACCTATGCTGACACCTGGTAACTATGTGCAATGGGCTAGTAGATTCCTCAGATTCATTGAACTTCGGAAACCCCATGGGAAGTATCTTAAGCAAGCCATTGAAGAAGGACCCTTTCCACTTCCAGTAACTGTTGTTCCAGGAACTTCAGAAAGAGAAGAAACATCAACTCCCATTGCTGTCACTAACTACACAACTGAACAAACACTGCAACAAGAGGCAAATGAATTGGCAATGTCTTACATACTTCAGGGAATTCCCAATCCCATTTACCGAAGTATTGATGCTCAAAAGACTGCCAAAGACATGTGGGAACATGTGCATCTTCTAATGGAAGGGACAGAGTTAAATCAAGAAGATCTTGAGTCAAAGTTGTACATGGAGTACACTCACTTTATCATGGAACCAGGGGAAACTATTGAATCATACTACCACCGTTTCACAAACATTGTCAATGACCTCGATCGTCATAATATCAAGTTACCAAGGATTGCTATCAATTCCAAATTCCTAGGATGCCTTGGACCAGAATGGCAGAAATATGCAACATTTGTCAGGCAAACAAAGAAGATTGGTGAAGTTAAGTATGGACTAATGTATGACTATCTGAGACAACATCAATCTGAGGTAGATAAGGAAGTTGCAGCAAGAGGCGGTCTCATATCAGCACCAACACCTAACTCACTTGCTCTTGTTGCTCAATCCAACTTTCCACTACCAAACCAGGAATTTGGTCAATCATCTTTCCAACCAAGTTTTCAACCACAACCTTCTAACCAAATCATTCCATATGAAGCACCATCACAACACTATGACAACCAAATGGTTCCATATAACAACTCAGATTCCATGTTGTACTCAAACGCTGATTATGATGAAGAAGAGGATGCATTCAATTCTCTCAATGAAGCATTTGGATTAATTGCTAAGGCATTTGGAAAGTTCACCAACAAATCCAACAACCGTCTTCGTTCATCATCCAATACCAGGAATCAAGCTGTTATTAACGATGGTAGAGTGGAAATTCAGAATCGGTCTTCGGGAAGATATGGTTCAGGAAACAATGGAAACTATGGGTCTCAGAGGTTTCAGTCAGGAGGGAACAGGTTCAATTCTGCAGGGGGTAACAGCAACAGTATGGGAACTACTCAGAGAAGAAATCAGATGGCTGGGAATGCACAGAAAGGCATTGCAAATACTTCAATCACGTGTTACAACTGTGGTGGGAATGGTCATATGGCAAATGCGTGTCCAAAGCCTCGTACTATGGGTAGTGCATATCACAAGGAAGCTCTTCTGATGGCTCTCAAAGATGAAAAAGCTGCAGGAATGTTGACTCAGAATGAGCAAAGCTTTATGGCCAATGTTGCATCTGATGATGAGATGGAAGATCTTGAAGCAAATGCTGCAGTAATGCTCATGGCAAACATGCAGGAGATGAACATGTCCGAGACAGGCCCGGTTTATGATACCGATGGTCTATCTCAGGTACCTGATCCACAATGTCTTATACATGAAATTGCTTCACCTTCTGCATCTTCATCTACAAATGAAAATTCTGTTCAACATAATTCATCATTCTCATCTCCATCAGATGATCAAATAAACACTGTTGTATCATTTGATGATGATAAAACCGTCGTTTCATTTGATGATTCTATTGACGATGAAAATGATGATCATCTTGCACAAAATGATCCTTTGCCTGATCAAGATTCAGAGCTTCAGGCCTTGTTAATGACCACCCAATCACAAATTGAGAAATGCAATGAAATTAATCAAAATCTAAAAGCAAAAATTGCATTGTTAACGAAGGACAATGAGTGCTATAAACTACAACTTTCAGGATATCAGAAACAAGAAAAACGTGAAAAAGGTTTTGAGATTGCTTTCCAAAAAGAGTACGTCAAAGTTCAAGATTTAGAAAATCAAGTTCGTGAGCTAACCGTTTCTAAGGCCGAGCTCCTCTCTCAAAAAGAAAAGGATCAATTTGAATTCAAAAAACAAATTGATACTTTAAATTCTGAGCTGTTAAAAACTCAATCTGAGCTTTCAACATCG
This sequence comes from Artemisia tridentata subsp. tridentata, assembly GCA_021014915.2. Taxonomy (NCBI): domain Eukaryota; kingdom Viridiplantae; phylum Streptophyta; class Magnoliopsida; order Asterales; family Asteraceae; genus Artemisia; species Artemisia tridentata. The sequence goes on from CP139504.1 coordinate 24,128,872, forward strand.
AAAAATAATCTTCTTGAAGAAAAGCAAGCCTCAAGTAAACGCGTCAACTCATATCTTGAAGAAATTGTCGCTTTGGAATCCAAACTTAAAGAGTTTCAAACTATTGTATACAAAAATGGTGAATCAATAACTCAAATTCAAAGGCTATCGGTAAAACCAGTTCCAAAAGGATTTGGATTTGCTATTGGCTGTGACCAACCACGTTTTCTTTCAAAAGCACTCAGCAAAAATCCCAAGTTATACAGTGCAGAATTATTACTTGATGATACCTTTCAAAGAGTTGTTGTGCTTACTAATGATGAAGAACTTGCACATCTTGAACGTCAAAAAGAACTTGAGAGTCGACCAAAAACAGACAAAGATTTTACCAGAGTTCATTATGATTATAACGCAAGACCTCATATAAGTAAATCATTTGTCCCTCCAAAGGACAAACCAGAACAAACGTTGTTAAACACCTACATACATGCTTCTTCTTCAGTAATTCCTGTGTCCAAGACTGTTTCACATCTCAAGGATGCTTTGAAAGAGGATGAAGTTGATCCACAAATGCCTCAAGAATGTCGAATTCTTCGATATTTTAAGACATTTATGGAAGACATATTTCTTTTGGAGAATGAAATTGAGTTTAATTCTCAAATCGAAGTCTCTACTTTTCTTTCCCCAGTCGCGAAAGAAAAGCGAGATATTCTTCGAAAGAAAATTCTGCCTCATGTCAAACATCTGAAGAAATGTGCAACACAATGGGAACAAGAATTACAAACGGAAGTAGCATCTATGAAGAGCATTTTCAAAGCTAAAGACGACAAAGTTCAAAGACAAAAACTTCAAAAGAAAACTTTAGCAAAAGAAAATGATCGACTCTTAGAAAAAGTTCTGTGTTATGACGTTGTTTCTGTGATAATGAATTCGCTTTATGAGTCATGCAATGAGTTACTTGTGAATGATCATGCTGTAAATGTTGAGATGTTGCAAATGGAGATAGAAAATTTGGTCAAAGAGAATGAGGATCTTCGACAAATCAACAATGATGTGGAAAATAAAGTTTTTAATCTTCAAAAAAGGCTTGATTGGTGTCAAAATCAAAGTGCTAAATTTGAACTAAAATTTCAAAATCTCATAGGATCTTTATCATTTCAAAACAGTCATGTTCCTGATAATAATAAGGAAACAAAGGCTTTCTTAAGACTTAAACTAATTGAATATGAAAAGGATCTTGATGAAATCTGTCAAAACAAAAATGACACAGTCCGTGTCACAACCCGCATTTTCAGGATACTTCCATATTCACTATTCATCTCGGGAAATTACTATTCATCGGTTACTATTCATCATTTACTATTCACCGATCACTATTCACTTTTCACTATTCATCGTTTTCGAGGTCAATTTGATATTTTGAGAAACTTTCAGAAATTTTACTATTCACGTGACACTATTCATCCCGAGGGAAAAACACTATTCATGTTCATCATGCATCATTTCAAATTACGTATGCTTAACGATTACCACTCAGTTTTACTACTAACAATATACCCGATACTCTCGGCTATGATCCTAATAAATTTTCATACTCATTATAATGATATAAAAGTTATATTATTAATTTACCCGGTGTTATTAAACCAATTGCTATATTTTTCGTTAAGGGCTTATAACTTCGTCAGTTTACGATAATTTAACCCGATAATTATTTCAACACCCGATTCCTATCAGTAACATGATTTTACAAATTTTTACAACTTCGTCATATTTTATTTCACATCGTTAACATTTATTTCAAGATAACTCGGTACCCGATAACACCCAAAGTATACACAAAACAACTAATACTTTTAAATGGGGGAGACAAGCTTCTTAATTAGCCCAAACTCTTCTTTTTACCCATGTGTGCCGCCCCCCCCCCCTAGTCCCTAGTCCATGTGATTACTTGATTTATTAAAGACCATAAAGACCATAAAGACCATAAAGACTTATGCATCTTATACTTTTCATTTCACACTTTCACTTTACAAATAAACTAGCCAAACACTCTCATCCTTTCTTCATCATATGGATCGGCCATCATCATCAAACAAGCAAGAAACCATAGATTTTCCAAGATCAAGCTATTTTCTAGTTCATTTGGTGATCCTTGTTAGAGTTTTGAAATATAAACTCAAGGTCATTAGGTTGTACTCATCCATAAGCTCACTAATCTTTCAAAGTAAGTTGTCAAACTCTTTTTCATAATTTCTTCAAGTTGTCTTCATGATTATATGCTTTCCATACTAGATCTACATGCATATGCAAGCTATACCACTCCATTTACACTTTTTATAACTTTTGAGCTCTATAAATGAAAAGTATGTAGATCCTTGATAGATTAACTTGGATGATGATGTTTAGGAACCCATGACACCCTAAGAAGGTGTATGGTAGGCTATGGGATGATTGGTTGTAGTTTGGATGGTTTTGGACTAGATACAAACTAAGAAAACACATTTTTGAAACAATATATAACCCGCTGTCCCTATTTTGAAAACGTGGGAAAATCAGTAGGTGGTGGGTAACTTTGGACCAAAGATTTAGAAAATACATTCAAAAACGAAACTATGGCCGAAAACGGGGATAAAAACGAGTAAATAACGAAGGAGATACGCTAAAAACGAGTTAACGACGAAAACTATATTTTCTGAAAATCCCTTGCTGATGAACAGTTGTCACGGGCTGTTTTGGGCATAAAACTTGATCTAGCCGTCCCGACTTATCAAAAATATGTTAGTATGTTGTCCCACGATCCCGTGGATATAAAGAACGTCGAAAACAAGCTAATAACGAACAAGATACACGCGTTTAAACTTCGATAAATACTACTAATTTTTGACAGCTTTTAATGGAAATATAATTACGTACTAAAAACTATATTTTTCAAGTAACAACCACGGAGAGCCGTATTTCTTACCCGTTGGAACACGTACGATCAAAGGTTTATTAACGCGACTATTATAAGACATACCAAGGTTTTCAAAACGCCAAGACTAACACGAACGTTTTATACATTTCATTATACGACTAGTTTTGCAAGCCTAGTATGGACATATTTTCCTAAGTTATGGCAACGCTATAACTCAACGCTAACACTTATTCTTAAGCTTCGAGTGGTATAGGCTTCATGTGCATATGCATTCATCTCACACCTCATAATCTAAGTGAATCATATCATTCATTCATATTAGGTCGCGGTTAGAGAATCGTGCCTCATTTCAGTGTATTCACTTTTGTCATCGTAGCTATCGCACCAGGTGAGTTTCATAGCCCCACTTTTACTCATTTTAACTGCTTTATAAACTCTTTGGGGGAGATACATGCTTAAACTGTTTGCTATTACTCTAAACAACTTTACTCATATGCTATGCTATACTTTCATACTATTAAACATATTGCGTAAATCTTGATTGTGTATTCTTGGATTCTTATACTTTGGGAAATGGCACCCAGTAAACATACATACATACATACTTCCAGTGGCTCCAGATTAAGTTGCTGGATGACTACTGAGACTCTCCAGTGGCTCCAGATTAAGTTGCTGGATGACTACTGTGACTTTCCAGTGGCTCTAGATTAAGTTGCTAGATGACTACTGTGACTTTCCAGTGGCTCTAGATTAAGTTGCTAGATGACTACTGTGACTTTCCAGTGGCTCCAGATTAAGTTGCTGGATGACTACTGAGACTATCTAGTGGCTCCAAATTAAGTTGTTGGATGACCATTAGCTTTGATAACTGTTGTGATAAACTTATACTTGTTTTACTCATACTATATGTTAGCAGTGGGTTGTAAACACACAGGTTGCGAGTCTTGTATGGCCAGGGCTTGGAACTGAGTGGATTTACAATGCCTTTGCTGGGAAATCTTAATCCAATGCAAATTCATTTTACACTAAACTCTATGAACTCACCAACCTCGTGTTGACACTTTAGCATGTATTTTCAGGCTTTAAGCAAAGGCACGCTACTGGAGGTTTTGGCAGGGCACGGCATGGTCATAGAAGACTCTGATATTCATAAGGGACCGTTTTAAATGATATTTTCAAGGGCCTAATTCCGCACTACTTTTTACAATGTAAATCAACATTTTTGTTAAACTATTTTATTCTAAATGAATGAGATGAAAACCGTTCTTTGCACTTGTGTTATGATACCAATTGAGTTGCACCCCAGCGACGCTACCTTCCGCTGCAAACCATTTTTGGGGGTGTGACAGATTGGTATCAGAGCCTAGGCTATAGAGAATTGGGTAATTTTAAAACCTAAACTATAGCTACTTTTACGAAAACTTAACCCTATGACCGCCACGTGCCTGCCTGCCAAACTGATGCCTCATTTGTGGTTTGTTGCTGACATATTTAATAAGATTTGTGTCTTATTACCAAATCATTTATACTCACTTACTCTCTTTGATTACTAAAATTGTATTCCATATAAGTACGCTTACATATCATGCACGTCATAGCGTTACACCTTTTCCTTATGTAGTTTCATCATTCGACCTCGAGTTTGGTCACTTGCCTTAGTCTTTTGAGACGTCCTTTAAATGTGAAGGACATAGTATTAGTATAACTAAGCCGAGTATTTCAAAATTTATTGAACCTCGGTGGAATATAGACTGGTCATCTATATTCGACCCGGGATAGTGAGACATAGCCTGACCACCTATGTTTGACTCAGAGATGAATTTTGAAATACTGAGAGTAGTTATAATAGTATTATGTCCAGATTGATTTGATTGATGTAAGTAATTCCAAAATCGAGCTAATCTTTCAAAAGACCTCATTTCAGGATGTTGAATCCATTATTTTTGACAACTTGTTTCTTAGCTTGATCTAGTGATAGTTCTTGTTTGATGAGTTGCGAAAATCAAGCTAAGAGCCAAGTTGTTACCCCAGCCGACTCAGTTTAATCTCATGACAGTTCTTGTTTGATGAGTTGTGAGATTAAATTTGAATCGACAACCTAAACCGATTTAGCCTAATCCCATGACAGTTCTTGTTTGATGAGTTGTGGGATTAAGTAAAAATCGGTTACCGAAAGGTCTTTTGAGGGCTACGCTCGAGGATGGGAAAGTTTGCCTCATCAAATCCGACCAGGAGAACGTGTGTGCGCAGAACGAACGAGCTGAACTTCGGGACGAAGTTCCTTTTAGGGTGGGAGACTGTCACAACCCGCATTTTCAGGATACTTCCATATTCACTATTCATCTCGGGAAATTACTATTCATCGGTTACTATTCATCATTTACTATTCACCGATCACTATTCACTTTTCACTATTCATCGTTTTCGAGGTCAATTTGATATTTTGAGAAACTTTCAGAAATTTTACTATTCACATGACACTATTCATCCCGAGGGAAAAACACTATTCATGTTCATCATGCATCATTTCAAATTACGTATGCTTAATTTGTAATTAACGATTACCACTCAGTTTTACTACTAACAATATACCCGATACTCTCGTCTATGATCCTAATAAATTTTCATACTCATTATAATGATATAAAAGTTATATTATTAATTTACCCGGTGTTATTAAACCAATTGCTATATTTTTCGTTAAGGGCTTATAACTTCGTCAGTTTACGATAATTTAACCCGATAATTATTTCAACACCCGATTCCTATCAGTAACATGATTTTACAAATTTTTACAACTTCGTCATATTTTATTTCACATCGTTAACATTTATTTCAAGATAACTCGGTACCCGATAACACCCAAAGTATACACAAAACAACTAATACTTTTAAATGGGGGAGACAAGCTTCTTAATTAGCCCAAACTCTTCTTTTTACCCATGTGTGCCGCCCCCCCCCCCCCCTAGTCCCTAGTCCATGTGATTACTTGATTTATTAAAGACCATAAAGACCATAAAGACTTATGCATCTTATACTTTTCATTTCACACTTTCACTTTACAAATAAACTAGCCAAACACTCTCATCCTTTCTTCATCATATGGATCGGCCATCATCATCAAACAAGCAAGAAACCATAGATTTTCCAAGATCAAGCTATTTTCTAGTTCATTTGGTGATCCTTGTTAGAGTTTTGAAATATAAACTCAAGGTCATTAGGTTGTACTCATCCATAAGCTCACTAATCTTTCAAAGTAAGTTGTCAAACTCTTTTTCATAATTTCTTCAAGTTGTCTTCATGATTATATGCTTTCCATACTAGATCTACATGCATATGCAAGCTATACCACTCCATTTACACTTTTTATAACTTTTGAGCTCTATAAATGAAAAGTATGTAGATCCTTGATAGATTAACTTGGATGATGATGTTTAGGAACCCATGACACCCTAAGAAGGTGTATGGTAGGCTATGGGATGATTGGTTGTAGTTTGGATGGTTTTGGACTAGATACAAACTAAGAAAACACATTTTTGAAACAATATATAACCCGCTGTCCCTATTTTGAAAACGTGGGAAAATCAGTAGGTGGTGGGTAACTTTGGACCAAATATTTAGAAAATACATTCAAAAACGAAACTATGGCCGAAAACGGGGATAAAAACGAGTAAATAACGAAGGAGATACGCTAAAAACGAGTTAACGACGAAAACTATATTTTCTGAAAATCCCTTGCTGATGAACAGTTGTCACGGGCTGTTTTGGGCATAAAACTTGATCTAGCCGTCCCGACTTATCAAAAATATGTTAGTATGTTGTCCCACGATCCCGTGGATATAAAGAACGTCGAAAACAAGCTAATAACGAACAAGATACACGCGTTTAAACTTCGATAAATACTACTAATTTTTGACAGCTTTTAATGGAAATATAATTACGTACTAAAAACTATATTTTTCAAGTAACAACCACGGAGAGCCGTATTTCTTACCCGTTGGAACACGTACGATCAAAGGTTTATTAACGCGACTATTATAAGACATACCAAGGTTTTCAAAACGCCAAGACTAACACGAACGTTTTATACATTTCATTATACGACTAGTTTTGCAAGCCTAGTATGGACATATTTTCCTAAGTTATGGCAACGCTATAACTCAACGCTAACACTTATTCTTAAGCTTCGAGTGGTATAGGCTTCATGTGCATATGCATTCATCTCACACCTCATAATCTAAGTGAATCATATCATTCATTCATATTAGGTCGCGGTTAGAGAATCGTGCCTCATTTCAGTGTATTCACTTTTGTCATCGTAGCTATCGCACCAGGTGAGTTTCATAGCCCCACTTTTACTCATTTTAACTGCTTTATAAACTCTTTGGGGGAGATACATGCTTAAACTGTTTGCTATTACTCTAAACAACTTTACTCATATGCTATGCTATACTTTCATACTATTAAACATATTGCGTAAATCTTGATTGTGTATTCTTGGATTCTTATACTTTGGGAAATGGCACCCAGTAAACATACATACATACATACTTCCAGTGGCTCCAGATTAAGTTGCTGGATGACTACTGAGACTCTCCAGTGGCTCCAGATTAAGTTGCTGGATGACTACTGTGACTTTCCAGTGGCTCTAGATTAAGTTGCTAGATGACTACTGTGACTTTCCAGTGGCTCTAGATTAAGTTGCTAGATGACTACTGTGACTTTCCAGTGGCTCCAGATTAAGTTGCTGGATGACTACTGAGACTATCTAGTGGCTCCAAATTAAGTTGTTGGATGACCATTAGCTTTGATAACTGTTGTGATAAACTTATACTTGTTTTACTCATACTATATGTTAGCAGTGGGTTGTAAACACACAGGTTGCGAGTCTTGTATGGCCAGGGCTTGGAACTGAGTGGATTTACAATGCCTTTGCTGGGAAATCTTAATCCAATGCAAATTCATTTTACACTAAACTCTATGAACTCACCAACCTCGTGTTGACACTTTAGCATGTATTTTCAGGCTTTAAGCAAAGGCACGCTACTGGAGGTTTTGGCAGGGCACGGCATGGTCATAGAAGACTCTGATATTCATAAGGGACCGTTTTAAATGATATTTTCAAGGGCCTAATTCCGCACTACTTTTTACAATGTAAATCAACATTTTTGTTAAACTATTTTATTCTAAATGAATGAGATGAAAACCGTTCTTTGCACTTGTGTTATGATACCAATTGAGTTGCACCCCAGCGACGCTACCTTCCGCTGCAAACCATCTTTGGGGGTGTTACAGTCCGCCTCAACAGAAAATTAGATTCAAAAAATCAAGAATACCAACACATCATTGTTGATCTGAAGAAGAAAATCAGAGTTTTAGACAAAGGCAAAGCAAAAGTTCATAAGATTGCCCCAGGGATGTATGTAGTAGACAAAGCAATTACCCAAGCATCAGACTCAACCACTAATGCAAACACTTCTAGTTCCACAGGACTAGACACTATATCTAAGGCTAGCAGTTCCAAGACTCCCAAGAAACAACAGAAGCATAGAGTCAAGAAGTCTAGGAATGGATCATCTAAGTCTTCAGAAGTTAAAGCAAGTAGTTTGAATAACACACATGTAATGTCAGGAATAGAATCGACCTTATCTAAGTCCAATTCTAGGAATGATGTAACAGATGTTGAATCTATGAATGTTAATGTTGATGTTATGTTTGATGCTAGTTGTATTGTTTGTCGTGCTAGTATATTATCTGGTGATCATCAAAACTGCATTGCTAAAACTCTGTTGAAACGAAAAAAGAAACAAACTAGTGGCTCTTTCTCTAGGCTCAAAACTGTTGCCAAGTCCATTTTAGGGAAACCACCACTAGTAGTTTCTGAGCATACCATTGAAACACCCATAGCCAAACCCAAGACAACCAAATCACCTAGTGCATTCATTAGGAAAAAGGCTGAGACCAGTTGGACATGGCAACGTTGGTTACAAAACACTTCAGGATTTAAATGGTTACCAAAGATACTTACCTCTTGTGTTTCTAACCCAACGGATCCAACCGTTATCAATTCTCCACCTGTCTCCAATGTTTGTGATGCAGGTGATTCAAATTGTCCTTTGGATTGTTGATAGCGGGTTGATCCGTGCAAAAGTGTATATAAATAATATCAGACGGATACACATGAATAAAGACAAATCAACCCTTTAGGAAAAAGGCTAACTTGCAAAAACTCATGTTTGTGATATGTGTGATACCAGGTAAGTGATTACCCGGGTCGTGTCCCAACGAGGTGTGAATGGACAATCGTTAAGGTTTAGATTAGAGTGACTGATATTGGGATATGGAATTTTGCTTTTTATGTTAATTCTAATTAAACAAATTCTCACGAGAAAATTAAGATTAACAAATTATATTAAAAACGCGTTACGGGAATTCTAAAACGGGATTAAAACCAAAATATTAGAAAACTAATCCTACAAGTGTAAAATTATTTTTCTTAAATCCTAAATAATAAAAGAAAATTTTAGAAAAAAGATTTATATTTTTCTGACTTTTATATTTTTTATTATGAATTAAAAACTAAACTTAAAAGAAAAATTAATTAAAAATACTAAAACTATTCTAAAAATTCTGAAACTTTTTCTAATATTACTTAATGATATGACAGACCTAGGAAAAATATGAACAAGGTATCAGCTTATTCTAATAAGCTAAAAAAAGTGCAAGGTTATTACTGATAAAGACCCTAGGGCAGATGGTTGAGTGTGTGTGTGTTTATCTGAGAGACCAGGGTTCGAATCCCACCCCTGACCTTTTTGCTTTTATTTTATTTTTTTGATTTTTATTATAGAAACTTATTAAGCACAATGAGATAAGCAATTTTTACAACTGGAACTTTTTATGAAAACTTATAATAAGCTCAGAAATCAGCTATGTTTGCTGATCAGTAGGCTCAAAATGAAAATAAGCCCAAGGATTGGCCAAATGACTGATAAGCTATGTAATTAAGCTAAAGCAAAGTTGCAATAAGCTAAGACCAATATAATAAGCTAAAATGATTACTGATTAAGCACTAGAAATGCAAATAAGCACTGACTAAAACTCCAATAAGCCAAAAAGTGAACTGATGCACAGGGCACTTTGCAGGCTCAACTAGGCAACTTTAAGCTTAATTTTAAGCACTTAGATAATCACTAAACACCACAAGACTGATGATACTAAAAGTTGACCTATCAAGGATTCTAGAAACCAAAGATCAGACCAAGATGAGCTTTTTTACTGCTTAAAAATAAGCTGGAAAAGCAACTATTCACAACAAGTATATACTGATCTCTCAGTATATGCTTATGTAGATAGGGGACTTTTGAGCTTAATTTAAAGCTTAAATAAGCTAAGCTATGGGCTGGAAATGGAAATAAGCAAATATCACCTAACAAACTACTGAGAAATCCAAAATTTAAGTTTAAACTAACACAATTAAGAACTTAAATTGAGCCTAGAAAAATTGTGCAGAGTTGTGCAGATTTGTGCAGATGTGCACATATCAAGGTGAGGCTTAACCAACTTTTGTGAATTGACTACTTGGACTAAAAAGACCTCAGAGAAGCCAAGGTTAAGGGTCAAATGAGCTTATAGCTCAAAAGAGCTTATTTGATCAGTACATACCCTATGATTTCCACAAACCATGCATAAACATGATTTCTATCTAATGAGCTTTAGGGAACTTAAAAACAGCTTAATTACACTATTTTAAGCAAGATCAAAGTTGGCTAAATGGTTAATGAATAGTGAAAGACCAATTTTTGCCTGTTTGACTTTTAAAGCCAAACAACCCTTTATGTTGACTGATGTGAGATTAAAACTAAGAGAAAACAATTTAATCTATGATTTCAACTTATTAGTATTTAACTAACTTAGTTAAGTTGAGAAAAGCAGATTACAAGTTTAAATAAGTACTAAATAATCTATTTTGCTAAATTAAGCTAATGTGACTGTTTTTTAGTTTTTTAAGTAAAAATAAGATTTAAGCTTATACTAACTATAAAACTGACCTAGACTGACTTAAAATGGAACAAGTAACCAAACAAAAAGCAATAAGCAGTGAAATAAGCAATGGTACAGTAACTAGGAAATAGTGCAAAAAATAGAAAAATGCTTACAACTGCTAGGCTATGGAACATGGAACTAAATGATCAGAACACAACTAGCTTGTCAATGACAAGCTAGAAAACCAAACAAGCTCATTCAATACAGCTTATTCCTTCCAAAACTGCTTATTGGACCACAAGTTGACTTTCTTTGACTTCTCTTGAGTTTCTTGAATTGATCTGGTTCTATCTAATATAAACTTACATAAAGCTATGAAAAGCTTTCATAAGCTTATAGCAAGGGTACTGTGGCTTGTGACTTGTTTCTTAATAGGAATTTAATTTCATACAAATTATCAGACAACTCAAATTTAATGTAACTGAAATATGAGACAAGATAGCTTTAAATTAGAACAATATGACTTAAAATAACTTGAATTAAACACTGGAACTTGAAATTACAAAAGATAAAGACTGAATAAGTAAAAACGATTTATTAAAATTAACTACTTGCCAATTAAGGCTACATTGTGTCCTATATATACTAAACTAAAGTGGGATGTGTCTCCTCATCATCTCTGAGCAATTTCTGACCCTTGGATGCCTTTGAAATGATCTCAGCCATTGAAACTGATTTTGGCGCCAAAATTAAGATAGTGGAAAAATCCACTATTTCTGATTGAGTGTACTGAGGAAGAAGCAATAAATGCCCCTTGGCTTGTTAGGTGAAGTGAGATAGGAGGGGGGTGGGTGTTGCAGAGAAATACTGTGGGTGAGGGTGGTATGGTTTTGGCGGGGTGGTATTGAAGAAGAAAGGTTTGACCAAGGGTCAAACCTGGTATTAGCTAAGGGGTCGGGTTGGGTTATTGGTGTGGGCTGGGTATGGTTTGTGTTGGGCTTGGGTTTAGTTAAGGATTGGATTGGGTTGGCTGGGTTTAGTTTTTAGAATTGGATATGGTTAGGATTAGAATTGGATTTGGTTTAATTTTAAGGGACTATTCTTGCCAATTTTGAAAATCCAAGGACTAAAGTTGCCAAAAATCAAAACTATTTCCAGGGACCATTTGTGTCATTTTGGGATTTTAGGAGTTGACTTTGACTCTGTCTTTGACTTTCGTCTTCACTTGATCAAATGCACAATTATTGTCGAGTCGATCCAAAAATGCTCGTTTTCATTCTGTTTTCAATCCTTCAGTACCTGAGACACATAAAACACAAACCAAGGATATCTGCAGTATAATTCAGTGTTTTAGGTCATTTTTTGTGTCTATTATGGGTATAAAATGATGAGTATTTACACACTCATCAATCCCCCACACTAAGCTATTCCTAGTCCCTAGCAATCCGATCATATGAAGTAATGAAAGGATCAAAAGAATACCAAGCATACCCCGTTTTGATTTTTATACAATGCAAGAAATTTAAACTTAGAACAAAATAAATAACACGCTTGATTTCCAAAAATGGTATCACGGAACAGGATTCACACAAACTGGGTGTCTCCAGGGAATTGTAATCGTCATCCTCTTTTTGATACTCCCAACTAAGCTTAAACTCAATGTGCAAATGCTTTTGTAAAATGCTAACACTACTTATATCAATAACCTATGTAAGCCGAAACTTAACTTTTCACTCCCACATTTATCAAGTTTAGGTGACTGTGCTCATTTTCAAAATTTTGATCGCAAAAATCGACGTTATTATGGTTGCCATTCGTTTAAGTCAAATACTAATTTACCGGGAACCTCAAAAATCTAAGGATCAAAAGGGCCTTTTCCATGTAGCGGCTTTCTTCTTGGCACATCCCAAACCAGTTGATTTTAGGTGACCAGGCTTTTGACACCTCACGGAGAATAGTACCGGAATCAGCGGGATTTCGATTTCAAAGATTTAAGATATTCCCACTATGCTAGTATTAAATACTTAAATAGATAACAACAAACGATCATTTAGAGATTAGAGACTCAAAGATGAGATCACTCCATGTAACGGCTTTCTTCTCGGTACATCCCAAACCAGTTGGTTTTAGGTGACCAGGTTTTTGACACCTCACAGAGAATAATACCGGAGCTTTCGGGATCTTTGAAATCAACAATCTACTAAATTACCGTTTAACTTTTATACAAAATTGACGAATCCAAGTTCAAGTTCCGATTTAAATTTAAGAGAAAGCAATTTTCCTACATTTTTTAACACATACATCTTTATTTTCACAACATCAAAACTTATTGCATTTTGCAATATCATTCCATTTTATTTTATTTCTCTTTTTCATTTTTTTCATCATTTTTTTCATTTTTTTTTTAACTTTATTAATATACATACATATATGCTTTCTCAAAAATAAAAATAAAAAGTTGAACTCAGGCTCTATATCAAAATTGTATAAAAATTCGTTTTGCATAACAACATGATTTTAACGTTCAAACGTTTGAAAACAGCACGCATTTAATCAGATTAGTTATCTTCTGGGAGGAAAAGCCATAGATTACTTATATAAGCTCTAAAGAGAACCAACTACTCTACGCTTAGCATTTTCATTTGCACATATCGTAAAACCTTAGTCTAATAGTTAAGGAAGCAGCCAGATCAATACTCTGGCAGAGTCGGGATTCCCTTTGTTCTAACCTAATCAAGACTAAACACTTCTTCTTTTTTTATTGCAATTTCTTATTTAAAAACGAAAAAATTTTAAAATTTTTGGCCAAAACGAGGGTACTAGGGCACTAGAAGGTACAATGTGACAAAATTCGAGAGAATTCCCCCCCACACTTAGAATTGAATATTGCCCTCAATATTCAAAGTACCGGCTATTATGCCGAGACTTAGAATGTAAAAAGGTAAGACTAATAGCCAAGTGTGTGAAAGAAATCTCAATTTTCACAAAAAGGATTAAAAAGATATCCCTAGATAATCGTTAGCAAAAGGATAGGATATTGGGCGGCTGGACTGAAAACAGGCGCGGCAATCATCACAATCCAAGGGAAACCTGAAAATCAGAGCAAACAACACAAAAGAGCACAGCACAGTGGGCTTCCCCCACACTTAGTGTTAGAAATAAGAGAGAAGTCAGAAACATGGGCGTTTACCCATGCAATGCTAATGTTTTTGTTAACCGAGTCACTAGCTTGACTCGACCCCGAATTCATTGGTTCATGGGGAAGCAAGTGGAAGAAACAATCTCCATCGGACTTTCATTCAAAATGTTTGGATAAACATTGAAGTTCTTGAAAGTTCCACTCCGATGAGATACATCCGGCTCAAAAGAATGATAAATTGAGATGCCGGGATCAAAAACTTTGTCCTCATTTCCGTAAGGAAATGATAGTAAAGTTCCAGTCAGATTTAACTCCATGCAAAATAGGAGTTCACCATTAAGATATGACAGAGGGGGATCACTTTTCTCCAGAATTAAAAGTTCCTCAAACGAGGTTTGTAGCTTTAAATCTTTATCGGGAGTCAATTTCATCATTGAATGATTTTTACTACCATCGAGTATGCCTGGATTAAACACTTTATCTTCACAAGAAAACTCAACAGGATACTCGATGGAAGACTCCTCAGAGAAAAGAAAATCATCCTCTGGGGATGAAGGAGAGAAGTTATTTAGCTCAGTCACGGTTTTCTTCTTTGGGTTTTCATCTCAAAGGGATTTCTCATCAGAAGGTTTGCCATATAAAAGTTCTTTCAATTCATTATTATCAGCTCCAAAGTCGAAAAGATCGTCATCACTTTGTAAATCACTATACTCGTTATAAGGGTAGGAATCGAGTGATGGATCACGATATAAAAGATATTCAATTTCTCTCAGATCTGATTCAAAATCAAAGTCATCATCTTCATCCCCCGGTGGGATTGGATCGATGAGAGTGAGTTCATCGGCGAACTCCTCAAGAAGATAATCACTTCTAGACATTTTAATTTCCTTCGGAGGGAGAGAAGGTGGATCATCATTAAGCAACTTCTTAATGAGAAGAATATCTCCCTCCATGTCAAATACACCATCATCAATTCCAGAATAAATTGAATCAGAAGATAAATAAGCCTCAATCTCTTCCAAGATGAAGTCACCTCCCTCAAACGGAGCGAGAGAGGGGGAAGAGAGAGCAATGGTAGGATTATCCACAGAATCAACAATTTCAACACGATAAACCGATTCCGGAGGTGGGGCAAGTGGTGTGCTCTTAGAGCTAGCAGTTTTCACCACTTCCGATGTGATCTCCGATTCTAGTTCATCGTAGTCAAAAACACTTTTAACTTCTGTAGTACAACTTTCAAACCATTTGCTTGTACCAGGGGTAATTTCCCTTGTTTTTAGCTCAGCACGTTTTTGTGAAGGACTCCTAACCGTAAATCTTGAGAGCATCGAATCACTTCTTTTGGAAGCGATTACGAAATCAGATTTTTGACTAACCGTAGCAATGTTGCATTTGGTGGTTAGAGATTTAGAATTCGCATTAACGTTAAACGTGACTTCTTCATCATCAACCCGAAGTGTTATTTCTTCGCCATAAACATCGATCAAAGCACGGCCGGTCCTTAAAAAGGATCTCCCGATAATGAGAGGTACTCGGGGATCGCATTCAAAATCCACTACTACAAAATCGGCGGGGAAATGAAACTTTCCTACTTTGACAAAAACGTCTTCAGCAACGCCTTTAGGAGTAGTAACAGTGCGGTCCGCCAATTCAAGAGTCATCCTTGTGGGAGTAAGTTCCGGGAGTGAAAGCTTTTTCCACACGGAAAGCGGCATCAGGTTGATGCTTGCACCAAGATCGGCCAAGGCGTAGCATTCAACCATCCCCGGGAAATCACAAGGGATGAGAAATTTGCCGGGGTCTCCTAGTTTTTCGGGTAACTTCTTAAGAATCACCGCCGAACAATTCTCATTCAATGGAGTCTTTGCTAATTCAAGCAACTTTTCCTTATTGCTAAGGAGACTCTTGAATGTAGAGGCAAACTTTGGCATGTAGAGAAGAGCATCCGCAAAACTAATATCGAAGTGTAACTTTTGAAAGATTTCAAGAAACTTCATCATTTGACTATTAGTTTTGTCACGGAGCTTCTGATCATTAAGCCTCGACGGATATGGAATTGAAGGCTTAGAATTTGTCTTCGGAACATCGGGTTCCGGAATTGGAGATTGGACGACCGGAGGTTGGACGTGTGCGGTACTTTGTGGGCTTGTATTTTGCACTTTGTCCTTTGTCACCTTGGTCTCTCGATTCACTTCCCCCGGAGGAGGGGGCATTGGAGTCGAGGGTCCATTATGCGTCTTACCACTACGAGTGGTGACGGCTTTCAACTCAGCATTAGGATTAGGAATGGTATTGCTCGGAAGTCGTCCGGAAGATGAAGAAGATTGGTTCATGTTCATATTCATGAAACTGCCCATCATATTCTTCAACTCATTTGTTTGACGAGACATCGTAGTATCAATTTCCTTTCGCAACTCGACTTTCATATTATTGATTTGAGTCTGCATTGAACGCATGCTAGACTCAGTAATTTTCATGAAATCATTAGTCAAAGGAGCTTGAGGAGGTTGTTGATAAACTGGTTGATTCGGAGCTTGATGTTGGTTGAAATTGTTCCGGTTTTGATTGAAATTCTGAGAATTGTTTAAATTTTGTCCTTGATTTTGAACAAAGCGATTTTGATTATTTTGATTTGGCACGGGTGGAAAACCAGGTGGTACCATAGCATTTGGTGCTCGGTAATGAGTTTTAGCATGCGGTCGGTTTTGATTGTAGTTTACTGCAGCTACGGAAGCTTGGTAAACAGAAGCATCGGTTGCTTGACAATCGTAATACGCATGCGGGCCACCACAAGTTTCACACACTTTGTTTATGGCTTTGATTTGTTCCGGTTTATGAATTTCACTCTTACTTTCTTTCATTTCCTTCATCATGTAATGAATTGCGTCCGTTAAAGCGGCTAACTCTGATGAGTTACCGGATGAAGAAGCAGGAGTGATGGGAACATTCACTTTGTTTCGAGAAATAGGAACTTTTGATTTATTTTCACAAATTTCAATCACATCTTTAGGTCGACGATTCAAGATATTGCCACCGGCGGCAGCGTTAAGTGAATCTTGATCGTTTCCATTCAACCCATTATAAAATGTATTGATCTGTTGTAACTCCGTGAAATCATGATGCGGGCATTTTCTTAGGAGATCTTTAAATCGGTCCCATGCCTCTCCTAAGTTTTCATCGAAACCTTGACGAAATCCAGAAATTTCATTTTTCAGATTAGTCGTCTTTGAGGGAGGAAAGAAATAATTGACAAATTTCTTTACGAGATCTTCCCAAGTTTCAATGGATCGAGGGGGTTCTTTATCCAGCCAAATTCGGGCTGCCCCTTCGAGTGAAAACGGAAATAGCATCAATTTGATAACTTTTTGCGGCACATCCTTGTAATTGATTGTAGAGGTCAACTTGTTGAACCAACGGATGTGTGCATACGGATCTTCTCGTTCAAACCCGTGGAATTGGTTTGTAGACACGAGTTGAATCAAATGCGTTTTCAATTCAAAATGATCAGAATCGATGGGTGGTAAAACGATGGCATCTCCGTAACCCTTGGTGGGTGCTTGGAGCATCTCCGCCATTGTTCGTTCGTCTGCCATATTATCAATGGGAACAGCACGAATCTCGGGTTCGACTATTCGGGCAGCACGTCTACGATTACGTCCTCTCGGAATATCTACGAGTTCACGTAAAGGGCTTGTCGATGTGGAAGAACGAGTGCGCATGCACTAAATAAAATATTTCAATTAAATCAAGATCGAAGCAAAACACAAGGAACTTAAAACCTTAAATCAACAAGCGTACGGTAGCTCTCTGACTGAAAAACGCACAGAGTGGCGGAGAAGCAAAGGTGGGCAATGAATGCTCCTTAAAAACCCGCTTCTTTCGGTTCGACAATTTAATGTCAAACCTCCTGAAACCTCTGTTAGAGTTTGTTTATCAATCAAAGGTGAGCCGAATTCGCAAGCGACACAAAGGCAAGTTTTAATCTGATGTTTGGGAACTTATTATGATAATACCCAAGTTGAGGATATTATATTGTTTTTGCTTTTATCTTTTATTTTACAATAAAACAGAAAATGTTTTTGGGTTTTTTATTTTTATATGATATTATATATATAAAAGAAAAGAAAAATATTTTTGTATTTTATATGGGTTTATGAAAGTGGAAACTTCTGAAAGAAGGATCTCAAGTCACTAATCGTTAAAAATCTCAACGATATTGTCGCAACACAACCTCCCCGGCAGCGGCGCCAAAATTTTGATCCGTGCAAAAGTGTATATAAATAATATCAGACGGATACACGTGAATAAAGACAAATCAACCATTTAGGAAAAAGGCTAACTTGTAAAAACTCACGTTTGTGATATGTGTGATACCAGGTAAGTGATTACCCGGGTCGTGTCCCAACGAGGTGTGAATGGGCAATCGTTAAGGTTTAGATTAGAGTGACTGATATTGGGATATGGAATTTTGCTTTTTATGTTAATTCTAATTAAACAAATGAGAAACAAATTCTCACGAGAAAATTAAGATTAACAAATTATATTAAAAACGCGTTACGGGAATTCTAAAATGGGATTAAAACTAAAATATTAGAAAACTAATCCTACAAGTGTAAAATTATTTTTCTTAAATCCTAAATAATAAAAGAAAATTTTAGAAAAAAGATTTATATTTTTCTGATTTTTAAAACTAAACTTAAAAGAAAAATTAATTAAAAATACTAAAACTATTCTAAAAATTCTGAAACTTTTTCTAATATTACTTAATGATATGACAGACCTAGGAAAAATATGAACAAGGTATCAGCTTATTCTAATAAGCTGATAATAAGCAAAAATAAGCTTAATTAGAAAAAACAAGGTTAAATAAAAAAAAAAGTGCAAGGTTATTACTGATAAAGACCCTAGGGCAGATGGTTGAGTGTGTGTGTGTGTTTATTTGAGAGACCAGGGTTCGAATCCCACCCCTGACCTTTTTGCTTTTATTTTATTTTTTTGATTTTTATTATAGAAACTTATTAAGCACAATGAGATAAACAATTTTTACAACTGGAACTTTTTATGAAAACTTATAATAAGCTCAGAAATCAGCTATGTTTGCTGATCAGTAGGCTCAAAATGAAAATAAGCCCAAGGATTGGCCAAATGACTGATAAGCTATGTAATTAAGCTAAAGCAAAGTTGCAATAAGCTAAGACCAATATAATAAGCTAAAATGATTACTGATTAAGCACTAGAAATGCAAATAAGCACTGACTAAAACTCCAATAAGCCAAAAAGTGAACTGATGCACAGGGCACTTTCCAGGCTCAACTAGGCAACTTTAAGCTTAATTTTAAGCACTTAGATAATCACTAAACACCACAAGACTAATGATACTAAAAGTTGACCTATCAAGGATTCTAGAAACCAAAGAGCAGACCAAGATGAGCTTTTTTAATGCTTAAAAATAAGCTGGAAAAGCAGCTATTCACAACAAGTATATACTGATCTCTCAGTATATGCTTATGTAGATAGGGGACTTTTGAGCTTAATTGTTAGGAATATGAATATTCAGCTGAAGACTCGGTCACCCCGAGTACTTATTAGCACATCATAGCTCGTAGGATTATCAGTAATATTATTAGTAGCTTAGTTATTATTATTAGTATTGTGGAGTGGGTCGGGTCTTTACCCTCTGTCAGCTCACTCTACAGCCCGCTAGGGGCATAATATATTGTACTATAAATACTCCCTTCCCACCCATGGGAAGGGTTGGACCTTTCAAGCTAATAGATTACAAGTTACTTTCTCTCTCTAAAAGGCTCCCACTTTCTCACTCTAAAATCTCTTCTAATCGATCCAAACTAAGCCTCAATCTAGTGTTTCTTGTATTGTGAATACCCTACAATTGGTATCAAGAGCCATGGTTAGGTCCATGAGAGTTGGTATTCACGGATTTGTGTAGTTTTTGAGGTTTTTCTTCTTGGTTCGATTTGTAGTTTTAAGTCTTTTTTGGATTCGGTTTGATTAGTAGCATAAATTTCATTTTGTGCTTTGTTTAGTGATTAGAAGTTGTTTTACCTTGTACTTGTGTAGCTCTTAAAGTTTTTTTTCTTGGTTCGATTTGTAGTTTTTTAAGTTTTTTTTGGTTCGGTTTGATTAGTAGCATAAATCTCATTTTGTACTTTGTTTAGTGATTAGAAGTTGTTTTACTTTGTACTTTCTTGCTTAAGAATAGTATTAGAGTGGTATTTGGTGTTTGGATTCACAGATCTAAGAACGGTGTGGTGATTTTGGGACAATTCGTGGGTATTTGTTGAAGTGTTCTTGGCAGCGGTTTGTCTACTTGGGACGTAATCTTGGACTCGGTTTGTGTCAATTCACAGATTCGATTTGTCTTATTACTTGTTTAGGCAAAAAGACAAAAGGTAGTGAAAGCGACGTGCTTGGGAGTTTGTGTCTACTCGGTTTGTCCCTGCTGCTCGTACTCGGTTTGTGTAGACTCGGTTTGTCCCAGCTGCGTATACTCGGTTTGTGTAGACTCGGTTTGTCTCTGAAAAGTCTACTCGGTTTGTGTAGACTCGGTTTGTCTCTGAGGAATTTAATCGGTTTGTACCTACTCGGTTTGTCCCAGCTGTGTGTACTCGGTTTGTGTAGACTCGGTTTGTGTAGACTCGGTTTGTCTCTGAGGAATTTACTTGGTTTGTACCTACTCGGTTTGTCCCAGCTGTGTGTACTCGGTTTGTGTAGACTCGGTTTGTGTAGACTCGGTTTGTCTCTGTGGAATCTACTCGGTTTGTATCTACTCGGTTTGTCTCTCAGACTTGTATGCGGTTTGTGTCTTGGTGATTTTAGAAATTCCCGCGAAAGATTCAATTTCTCGGTTAAATCACAAGATCTGTAAAATCCCGTAGTTACTATGGCTACCACATCAAGTACATCATCAGATGATATTCAAGCAGCAGGATCTGACACTCGTCCACCTATGCTAGATAGGACGGATTATGAGTCTTGGGCACAACGAATAAGACTTTACTGCTTGGGAAAAGATAATGGTGTTAACATTCTCAAGTCAATTGACGAAGGACCTTATCAGATGGGTACCACCAGAGACGTTGTTACAACTGGTGAAGATGGGACTGTAACTTGGGGCATAGACAGACCTAGAAACTACAATGATCTTAATGAAGAAGAAAAGAAGAGGTATGATGCTGATATTAGAGCCTCAAACATAGTCATTCAAGGTCTTCCAAAGGATGTATACAAGCTCATCAATTTCAACACTGTAGCCAAGGCTGTGTGGGACAACGTTAAAATGTTGTTGGCAGGGTCAGAACTCACAAAGGAAGATCGTGAGTCACAGCTGTATGATGAGTTCGAGCATTTCAAAATGAACCCAGGAGAGAATATCATAGATTACTATGTCAGATTTCATAAGTTGGTGAATGATATGAGGATGATCAGAATGACTATGCCCAATATCCAACTTAACTCAAAGTTTGTGAACAACATGACTCCTGAATGGGACAGATTTGTTACTGCCGTCAAACTCAACAAAGGTTTAAGGGATACTAACTATGAACAGCTGTATGCTTACCTGCAACAACATGAGAAACATGCTGTCTATGATCGGGTGCTGAGAGAAAAGTTTAATCCTACAACTACTGATGACCCACTGGCATTCATGACAAACATACAACCAACAATCCAATCATCATCCAATCCAAGCTATCACCAACTTCACTCACAAGTACCTGCTATGAGTTCACAACTTGACTCAGGCTACTCTCAGACCGACAAAATGATTGACAACCTCACCAATCAAGTATCTCTACTGGTTCAACAGTTTCAAGCATCACTCCCTCAGACCAACAATCAGTTAAGGAATTCATCCAACCCACGCAATCTAGCAATGGTGGAGGATGGGAAAATTGTGGTTCAGAATGTGCAAGGGAGAGCTGGTAGAAACATGGGTCGAGGTTATGTGCAGAATAGAGCAGGGAATGCCAATCAGGGGCAAGGGAAACAGATCAAGTGTTATAATTGTGGGGGGCTTGGACACATTGCTAGAAACTGCAATCAACCTAAACGTCCTCAGAATTCAGATTACTTCAAAGACAAGATGCTGTTAATGCAAGCTCAAGAGAATGGAGCGGTATTAGATGAGGAAGAGTTATTGTTCTTGGCAGGAGATGGAGGAAATACTTTTGATGAAGATGTGGATGAGAAACCTGTTCAGGATCTAGCACTTAATGATCCTAACATCTTCAAGGCAGATGACTGTGATGCATATGACTCTGATGTAGATGATGAACCTACGGCTCAAACAATCTTCATGGCTAACTTGTCTTCCATGGTCTCATCTCCCCGTCAAGCTGGTCCTTCTAATGCATCCGTGATATCTGAGGTACTAAAAATTTATGACACATATAATATTGTCGAGGGACAAAAGAATCCCGAAGAAGTACATCAGGCAAATGTTTCTGACTCAAGTAATGTTGACATGGAAAATAGCAATATTATTTCATATGAACAGTATTTGAATCACAACAACTCGCCTGATGTACCAAATGGTGAATCTTTTGTCAATAATGGTGTCTGTGTTAGGAGGAATGTATGTGCCTTAGATAATGTGGATAATATAGATAATGCATGCGAGTGCCATGAGAACAAATTGCCTGTCCCTGATGATAACTTGATCACGAAACTAAACATCTATAAAGAACAAGTGGCTATGTATGAACTGCGTGCTAAATTTGAGCTTAATGAACGAGAGCAGAAATTAGAAGGTCAAATGAGTACACTTATTAAAGAGTCTAGAGTAAGAGAAGAAACACTAAAATTAGAGTTGAGTTCTTTGAAAAGTCAGCTAGAACAGTCTGTCAAACAGAAACAGGAAGCACAAAAGTGTGTTGATACACTTAAGCTAGAATTCAAACAAAAAGAATCAACACTTTTAAATGATTTCTCTAGACTCAAGACGTTAAAAAATAAGCTTGAAGATAAGTTGTACACACAAGACCAAACCAGGCAGACTGCTCAAATGGTGTATAAGCACAAAAAGTTAAGTGACAAGCATAGCGAAAACAATGTAGGTAGATCTAAATTAGCTATTCATGAGATTGCTAAGATAGCCCAACCTGCATTAAATGATTCAAATGTGATGTTTATGCCTAATCATGACCCGCCTGAGCTTATCTACTATAAAGAGGAAGAGGAGATGAGTGAGAGAACAAAGGAAAGAATGAATGAGAAAATGAGGGATCCCGAGTGCATAGCCAGACGAATAATAATCAAACCCCATGATTATTATGAGGAAAATCGTTTGACTGTGTTTGCTCCTCAAAAGAAGTTAACACCTGAACAGATATTTTGGAAACAAGATAATGAAAAACTTAAGGTAGAAAAACTTAAGGCCAACACCCCCCTCATTAGAAAAGTTGCATCCATAACGGTGTATCCTCCCAATACACCTAGGAATCTGGTGCCTTTGTCTCTTCCCACTGAATGCAAAACCTTTATTAGCTTATATGTGCTTTGGCAATTATTTGCTGATTTTGATAAAACATGTAAGAAGAGAATCACACCAACTGGCATTACTGAGGGGGAAAGGTGTTTTGAACATGCAAAAAGGTGTTACTTAACTGAGGTCATGCCATTCTTTAAACTACTTAAAGAACATTTTGAAGGGTTGCAAACTGCCCTTAAAGCCGAAATAAAGGAAATGGAAGTAGTGTTTAAAGATATGGAAAGTGAGGTGAATGAATATGCAATAGAACTTAAGAGTCGAGAGATTGAAAGAAAAAACATACTCATTACTAACGACATCTTGCTTGCTAAATGTATTGCACAAGATGTATTTTACACTGTCACTGATTCTGCATTGTCTGCTTGTCAATTTAATGAGTACGCTATTGCGTTAAATGTCACCCAGAATCGTGTTGTTGAGCTTGAGGGGGAGAATTTAAAATTGCTTGAAAAAATTCAAAAAGATGACCATGATAATATGGTTAAACGTTTTTCAAAATTGGAAGTCGAATTTCTTAATTTGCAATTGAAATATCAACATTTAAATGAAAAACAGAAAATATCAAATGACAAGACATCCTTGGATGCTCCTGAATTTGATACTTATTTTGAATTAAGCAAACGAGATGAGACAATTCAAGCTCACACGAACACGATTCGACTGCTAAGGGCCCAAATTGCCCAATTGAAATCCAACAAGTGTGAAGTATATGGCACCAATAAACCTTCGTCTTCAGATTCTCAGAATTTTCAATATCAAAACACCATAAATAAGTTACATTATGAAAATGAGTGTTATCGAGAAGAAAATTCAAAGGTTAAACAACATTTCAAAGAGTTATATGATTCTATTAAAGTCACAAGAAGCAATCACAATGATCAAATAACCTCTTTGACAAATGAAATTGAGAATCTGAAGGTTCGGGTGAAAGGTAAAATGCCATGCACCACTTGTAATTGTGATGCACCAAAGGCTACTGATAGTAAAAAGTATGATGTTGATGTTGGGCATATCCAGTTTAAGCTTAGAAATAACAGCCTTGCCCATCAAACATATCTCGATCATCTTAGAGAGGGCCTTGACACACTTCGTGAGGTGGTTGAAGAGGATAGGACTGATAAGCCACTTGATAAGGCAGTTTTCTATGCCTGCAAACTCACGAAAAGGATTCAGGAAAACTTAGAATATGCCATAGGCTCAACTCCTAAGTTTAGCAGACATAGAGATAGATTTGTTGCATCATCATCTACTGTTGAGAACAAGCATGTAGCCTTTGATCTACCACCAAAAACATCAGAACCCAACACATCATTACCTGGAAGGCATGTGACAGAAAAACGAACTAATGTTTCATTCGATGCTTCTACAGGAGTAAAAAGTGACACCCAAGCTAGCGAGTCAAGGTCTAGAGAAAATGCAAGAAAAGATAGGACTGCGCCAGCTAAGAATGATCACTTGAAGAATGTAGAAGCCCAACCTAGGAACAATAAGTTTGCAATGAGTAGGATGAATCGTGTTGATTCTAGTATCAAAAGTACTGTAATTAATTCGAATTCTAATGCTGTCTGTAAAACATGCGACAATTGTTTAATCTCTGCTAATCATGATGATTGTGTTGTGTCATTCTTGATGTCTTCTGCATCACCCCATGTTAAGAATGGTAGAATAACTGAAACTTGCAAGAAAGCTTGGAAAGCTACAGGAAAAACATTTGCTAGCGTAGGCTATCAATGGAGACCCACTGGAAGGAAATTCAATTTAGGAAAACAGAACACGTTACCTAAAATGAATAAGGATAAAATTGTGAAAGTCAAGGAATGGAGACCCACTGGAAGGAAATTCAATTTAGGAAAACAGAGACCATTACCTAAAATGAATATGCATAAAATTGTGAAGAATAAGGAATGGAAACCAACTGGTAGAATCCTGTCTTTAGAGTCACAATGCCTTCCATCTAGGTCTTGTCCTACCTCTAGTTCTGTCTCCTCAGTAAAGACAGTAGCATCTGTGAAATCTGTGGTTCCTGAATATGTGTGTGCTGACCAAATGGACCCCAATTGCACTTGGGGATCCACATTTTTCAGTTATCCATTGTTGTCTGGTTTCAAATGCAGGTCGTACAAATCGTCCTGTGGTATTTGGACTCAGGCTGCTCAAAACATATGACTGGGGATCGCTCGCGGCTCAAGAACTTCGTGAAAAAGTTTATCGGGACAGTTAGATTTGGGAACGACCACTTTGGTGCTATTATGGGTTATGGAGATTATGTGTTTGGTGACAGTGTAATCTCAAGGGTATATTATGTGGAAGGACTAGGGCACAATCTATTTTCTGTGGGTCAATTTTGTGATTCAGATCTGGAAGTAGCTTTCAGAAAGCATACATGTTTCGTCAGAGAATTGGATGGTATAGATCTCCTTAAGGGCAGTCGGGGCACCAATCTATACACCATATCGATTGAAGAAATGTTGAAGTCCTCTCCCATATGCTTGCTTTCTAAGGCCTCTAAAACAAAATCATGGCTGTGGCATCGTCGTTTGAACCACTTGAACTTCGGTACCATAAATGATCTTTCCCGTAAAGATCTTGTTAGAGGAATGCCCAGACTGAAATATGAGAAAGATCATCTCTGCTCTGCATGTCAACTGGGTAAAAGCAAGAAACAAACCCACAAGCCTAAAACCATCAACACCAACTTGGAAGTTCTTCATACCCTCCACATGGATTTGTGTGGACCAATGAGAATACAAACCATAAATGGAAAGAAGTACGTTCTGGTGATAGTAGATGATTATTCTCGGTTCACATAGGTGAAGTTTTTGAGAACCAAGGACGAAACTCCAGAGGTTATCATTAAACTGATAAAACAGCTGCAAGTAAGGCTCGATAAAACGGTCAGAATCATCCGCACTGATAATGGTACTGAGTTTGTTAACCAACAACTCCGTAATTTCTATGAAAGTATTGGCATTACGCATCAGAAAAGTATCCCTCGCACTCCTCAACAGAACGGAGTGGTTGAACGAAGGAACCGTACACTGGTGGAGGCTGCAAGAACCATGCTTATATTTTCAAAGACACCGATGTTTCTCTGGGCAGAGGCTATTGCAACAGCATGTTACACCCAAAACCGATCCCTAATTCATCCGGTTCATGAGAAGACTCCCTTCGAGTTAATTCATAACAAGAAACCAGATCTTTCCTTTCTCCGTGTGTTTGGTGCACTTTGCTACCCAACCAACGATAGTCAAGACTTGGGAAAGTTAAGAGCTAAAGCAGATGTAGGTATTTTTGTTGGATACGCACCAGACAGTAAAGTGTATCGAATCTACAACAAGAGAACCCGTAAAATCATGGAAACCATTCATGTTACGTTCGATGAGCTGAGTGAGCAACCTGCTTCAGGACAAATTAGTTCTGGACCCGATCTTAACCTTTTGTCTCCTGGACCCATTAGTTCAGGACTTGTACAGAATTCCACGCCTGCAGATTCTTATGTGCCACCTACATGTGAGGAGTTAAAGAAGTTATTTGATCCTATGTTTGATGAATACTTTGAGCCAACTAATGGAACCATCCCAAGTGTACCTGCTGTACTTCCCATGGCTGAGGTTCAAGCCCCACAAGGTTCAGAAGGCCCCACGGGTTCAGTATCTGTCAGTCACAATGCTCCAGCTGCCAGTCTATCGCCTTCGTCATCAAACGCTCAAACTTCTCCAGTAGTACAAGAATCTTCAGATAATAATTCATTGGAAGTTAATCCTTTTGCTCCTGTTGATGAGGCTCCTTTTGAAAATATATTTGCTCTTGAACAATCATCAGACACATCCTCACTGGAAGGACACAGCACTGCTACGTCTGTTCATAATCCACAACCTCACGACCATCTCAGGAAATGGACCATTGATCATCCAATCGACAACATCATAGGCAATCCTTCACGTCCAGTATCCACACGTAATCAACTAGCCACTGATGCACTATGGTGCTTCTTCAATTCCGTACTGTCCAAAGTCGAACCAAAAGATGCCAAAGAAGCAATGACTAAAGATTGCTGGTTCCAGGCTATGCAGGATGAAATCCATGAATTTGATCGACTTGAAGTATGGGAATTAGTGCCTCCTCCAGAGCGTGCAATGATCATTGCTCTAAAGTGGATCTTCAAAGTGAAGCTTGATGAGTATGGTGATGTGTTAAAGAACAAGGCACGGCTAGTTGCTAAAGGGTTTAGACAAGAAGAGGGCATTGATTTTGAAGAATCGTTTGCTCCGGTTGCTAGAATTGAAGCTATAAGAATCTTCCTTGCAAATGCTGCTAGTCGAAATATGATAGTCTACCAGATGGATGTCAAAACGGCATTCTTGAATGGTGATTTAAAGGAAGAAGTCTATGTGAGTCAACCAGAAGGATTCGTGGATGCTGAACATCCTACTCATGTTTACCGCTTGAAGAAGGCTCTATATGGGTTAAAACAGGCGCCAAGGGCATGGTACGATACATTGTCCAAGTTCCTCCTGGTGAACGGATTCTCCAAGGGTGTTGTTGATCCCACACTCTTCACCAGGAAGTCAAGAAACCATCTACTGCTGGTTCAGATATATGTAGATGATATCATCTTTGCTTCAACAGATCCGAGTGAATGTGATAGTTTCTCAAAGGAGATGAATTCCAAGTTCCAAATGTCTATGATGGTTCAAATGTCATTCTTTTTAGGATTACAAGTTTCTCAAAGTCCCGGAGGCATATTCATTAATCAATCCAAATACGCCAACGAGATCTTGAAAAAGTTTGGATTCTATTCAAGTGAACCTGTTGACACTCCCATGGATGATAGAACAAAGCTGGATGAAGATCCTTCAGGGATTCCAGTAGATATCACAAAATATCGAAGCATGATTGGATCTTTGATGTACATCACGGCTAGCAGACCAGATCTTCTGTTTGCTGTGTGTATGTGTGCTCGGTATCAATCCAGACCAACCAAGAAGCATGTTGAAGCAGTGAAAAGGATATTCCGATATCTTCAAGGCACGGTTCATATGGGTCTCTGGTATCCTAAGGACACTGCAATGGAGCTAACAGCTTACGCGGATGCTGATCATGCGGGATGTCAAGACACTCGTCGAAGTACTTCAGGAGGAGCTCAATTTTTAGGGGAAAAGTTGGTTAGTTGGTCTTCTAAGAAGCAGATGAGTACTTCCATATCATCTACTGAAGCTGAGTACATTGCTATGTCTGCTTGCTGTGCACAAATCCTTTGGATGCGATCACAGCTTTCGGACTATGGATTCTCATACAACAAAATTCCCCTATATTGTGACAACAAAAGCGCCATTGCTCTTTGTTGTAACAATGTTCAGCACTCCAGGTCAAAACACATCGACATCAGGCATCACTTCATCAGGGAACAGGTGGAAAAAGGAATTGTGGAACTATACTTCGTGAGGACAGAGTTTCAGTTTATTCTCCCACGCCTTGGCATGAAAAGCATGACTCCTGAAACCCTCAAGTGTCTTCAGGAAGAAAAGGAGGAGTAAAGGATTGTCTTCTTATATCCTTGTACATAGTTGTATATATCTTAAATCAAAAAGAAAAATACAAAAATATAAAACCTATAAAAACCATAAAAATCGAAAAATCAGAAAATACCAAAAATAGTTCTACCTAGGCATGTCTTCTGTTTATCGATAACATTTACGGATCTAGAAATGTCATTCAACAATGGCACGGATTCTTAAATGAAGCTCGAGCAGAAGTTATACTAATCAGTTAAAACATGTCTTAATGGCTTGCAGTTACTTCATACTGCAACCCGCACTATACAATGGGGAAAGCATGTCGCCAAAAAGATAGCTGTTCCTCCAACCGAGTGATGTTCACCTGGGCATGGATTACTTTATATCCATGTTCTCCCGTCTTGATGTACGTTTCAGTGCGTCATTTCGTGTATAAGAAGAGAAGTCTTCTTTACATCAGACTCTTTATCTTGTTTGATTCTTCAAGAGAGTCTTGATGTTACACAAGGTGGTTAATTGATTTAAATTTTTCAAATTTCCGACACCTTGCCAAATTTGTGCAACATCAGCAGTGACACTCTCTCGTTGTTTCAGGAGGAGCATAGTATGCTTCTAAATCAGAATACATTTTAACCTGACCACATTTTCTCCCAAATTTTTCTTAACTTATTTAAATCAATTGGGATCACAAATCTCAAATGGTTTGAAATTTTTGATCGGGTGAGAGAATGTGATTTAAATAGGAAATTCTGATAAAATGTGATGATTTGGAAATTAATGTATGCTCTCCCGTATGTGCTAAACCATTTTGTATATCAAGGCACATATTGAGGGGGAGCAAAATGTTTTGGTCATAAAAGCAAGCTCTTCCATATGTGCTAAAATCTTTCGTATATCGATGCACATATTGAGGGGGAGCAAATGGTTTTTACAAAACAAAGGATTTTGGCATCTTGTGTGAGCAAGGCTCAGACTTCACCAAAGAATTGACGAAACTTGAATTGTCATCAATCGAAAGGATACGTCTTGGCCGGGTAATAATTTCAAGCTGGTCTAACCAGTGATGTAAGCGTGTCTCGAAAAAGATGTATCTGAGTAGAGTGTACCGTTTCGAGAAACTTTCTATGGATTTGACCAGGACGGGTAATAATTTCAAGCTGGTCTAACCAGTGATGTAAGCGTGTCTCGAATCGGTCATGTTCACTGAAAGTGGATCAATTCAAAAAGTGCAAGCTCTACCTAACATGTGCAAATTTATAAAACTATCACTCGAGCACATGTTGAGGGGGAGCATTTGAAAAATATAAAACTCTCAAGTGTTTGCAATAATGTGTTTCAAAATCATGAACACTTTGAGAGATTTTTCAAGGATTTGGTTTGGCAATCGTGGATGAATACCAAAGACCGACCATTTTAATTAATGTATGGAGTTATAAGGATGGTTAGGTTAGGCTCAAGTTCCCACGATCCCGCCAGAGCCGAAGGGATCTACCCAGGGACAATCCACTAGTTAGTGTAGAAGTCCTTAGGTATGATTAAAAAGGAGAAAAGTGGATAAGGGAAAAAGTGCCGACTGAGATGGAGCTAGCACTGGAACAAACCCAACAAGGTGTTAGTTATGAAGTCTCGGTAAGCACTGAAGGGGTTGAAGAATGAAAAAGAATTGTAAAGAGAAAGGGTGAAAAGAAATAGCCCTCCTTACAACTTAGGCAGAAACCGGGTCAATACATATGCTGTCAGAATCACTTAGTTGATTGCTGGCATTGAAGACAAAGTATCATGGACCCAGTGATACGCTGCACAACCCTCCCTAGCCACTCAAGGTCCCTCAAAGGATTCTTGTTTCAATTGTCACGGAGTTCAATACATTCCTATCGTCTCTCTCACTCCGAGTTGGATGATATTGAAAAGGTGGCAGTCCTCTCCAGCCTCCGCTCACTAAATCAAAACGCACTATAGAGTCTAGAGCCACGAGATGTATAATAAGATCTCATAGGAACACATACCACTTCTACACTGGTTGTTCAACATTAAGGACACCAGTTGTAAACTTATGAGTCCTACGCAGATCTTAGCAATCTGCCAGAACATTTATGAGAGAATCTACTAATGTAATTCTCAATGATTGAATGGAAATTCCTGCCAGGGTCAACATCAAGCAGCCCTGAAAGCAGGTCACTTCGGTAATTCCTCGTGGATTACGCTTAGTGGTCGCGGCGGTTTCAACCGGTCTACAGTCGTGGAGTGATCTCCAGCGACTCACCTAATCGTTGATTTACTACGGTAAAGTCTTAAAAAGCCCTCTGTGGGTTTTCGATTAGGAACGGTCATGGTAAGGATTAGAGAGAGTCTTCACAATATGCTGTTGACTATCTCGAAGTCCAAACTTGTAAGTACCGGTCGAATTATTGCTAACTGTCGTATGCAGGAATATCTGGCGGTTGTAGTTGTGGAATGCTGTAGCTGGTTGTTGTTGTAGCTGGTTGCAGTAAAGATGTCAATCCTCTACCACATGTTCACACTACATCATCATTATTTCTCAACAAAGTCATGATCACCCAAAAGACCTTCAACACCGCTTCTGCTAACTCTGATACAGAAGATCATGACACCATATAGTGTGAGCATGTCGACTCTAAGTATATTTCATCACATGGAGATTTACTACTGAAAGATGACTTGGAGACTCAAGTGGGATGATAACTCCAAAGAATCAACAAAGATCATCCAAGACAAAAGAAAAAAGTCATCTTAAGATTTGCTGCTGCACAATGATCAAGGAAAATGAAGAATCAATGAGTACGAGCTATGAAATCAAGATCCAAGGATGAAGTGCTAGAATTCAGAACATGATTTTCGGGGTGACCTCCCTTAGGGGGAGATTGTTAGGAATATGAATATTCAGCTGAAGACTCGGTCACCCCGAGTACTTATTAGCACATCATAGCTCGTAGGATTATCAGTAATATTATTAGTAGCTTAGTTATTATTATTAGTATTGTGGAGTGGGTCGGGTCTTTACCCTCTGTCAGCTCACTCTACAGCCCGCTAGGGGCATAATATATTGTACTATAAATACTCCCTTCCCACCCATGGGAAGGGTTGGACCTTTCAAGCTAATAGATTACAAGTTACTTTCTCTCTCTAAAAGGCTCCCACTTTCTCACTCTAAAATCTCTTCTAATCGATCCAAACTAAGCCTCAATCTAGTGTTTCTTGTATTGTGAATACCCTACATTAATTTAAAGCTTAAATAAGCTAAGCTATGGGCTGGAAATGGAAATAAGCAAACATCACCCAACAAACTACTGAGAAATCCAAAATTTAAGTTTAAACTAACACAATTAAGAACTTAAATTGAGCCTAGAAAAATTGTGCAGACCTGCATATGGATTTGGTTGTGCAGAGTTGTGCAGATTTGTGCAGATGTGCACAAATCAAGGTGAGGCTTAACCAACTTTTGTAAATTGACTACTTGGACTAAAAAGACCTCAGAGAAGCCAAGGTTAAGGGTCAAATGAGCTTATAGCTCAAAAGAGCTTATTTGATCAGTACATACCCTATGATTTCCACAAACCATGCACAAACATGATTTCTATCTAATGAGCTTTAGGGAACTTAAAAACAGCTTAATTACACTATTTTAAGCAAGATCAAAGTTGGCTAAATGGTTAATGAACAGTGAAAGACCAATTTTTGCCTGTTTGACTTTTAAAGCCAAACAACACTTTATGTTGACTGATGTGAGATTAAAACTAAGAGAAAACAATTTAATCTATGATTTCAACTTATTAGTATTTAACTAACTTAGTTAAGTTGAGAAAAGCAGATTACAAGTTAAAATAAGTACTGAATAAGCTATTTTGCTAAATTAAGCTAATGTGACTGTTTTTTAGTTTTTTAAGTAAAAATAAGATTTAAGCTTATACTAACTATAAAACTGACCTAGACTGACTTAAAATGGAACAAGTAACCAAACAACAAGCAATAAGCAGTGAAATAAGCAATGGTACAGTAACTAGGAAATAGTGCAAAAAATAGAAAAATGCTTACAACTGCTTGGCTATGGAACATGGAACTAAATGATCAGAACACAACTAGCTTGTCAATGACAAGCTAGAAAAGCAAACAAGCTCATTCAATACAGCTTATTCCTTCCAGTACTGCTTATTGGACCACAAGTTGACTTTCTTTGACTTCTCTTGAATTTCTTGAATTGATCTGGTTCTATCTAATATAAACTTACATAAAGCTATGAAAAGCTTTCATAAGCTTATAGCAAGGGTACTGTGGCTTGTGACTTGTTTCTTAATAGGAATTTAATTTCATACAAATTATCAGACAACTCAAATTTAATGTAACTGAAATATGAGACAAGATAGCTTTAAATTAGAACAATATGACTTAAAGTAACTTGAATTAAACACTAGAACTTGAAATTACAAAAGATAAAGACTGAATAAGTAAAAACGATTTATTAAAATTAACTACTTGCCAATTAAGGCTACATTATCTCCTATATATACTAAACTAAAGTGGGATGTGTCTCCTCATCATCTCTGAGCAATTTCTGACCCTTGGATGCCTTTGAAATGATCTCAGCCATTGAAACTGATTTTGGCGCCAAAATTGAGATAGTGGAAAAATCCACTATCTCTGATTGAGTGTACTGAGGAAGAAGCAATAAATGCCCCTTGGCTTGTTAGGTGAAGTGAGATAGGAGGAGGGGGGTGGGTGTTGCAGAGAAATACTGTGGGTGAGGGTGGTATGGTTTTGGCGGGGTGGTATTGAAGAAGAAAGGTTTGACCAAGGGTCAAACCTGGTATTAGCTAAGGGGTCGGGTTGGGTTATTGGTGTGGGCTGGGTATGGTTTGTGTTGGGCTTGGGTTTAGTTAAGGATTGGATTGGGTTGGCTGGGTTTAGTTTTTAGAATTGGATATGGTTAGGATTAGAATTGGATTTGGTTTAATTTTAAGGGACTATTCTTGCCAATTTTGAAAATCCAAGGACTAAAGTTGCCAAAAATCAAAACTATTTCCAGGGACCATTTGTGTCATTTTGGGATTTTAGGAGTTGACTTTGACTCTGTCTTTGACTTTCGTCTTCACTTGATCAAATGCACAATTATTGTCGAGTCGATCCAAAAATGCTCGTTTTCATCCTGTTTTCAATCCTTCAGTACCTGAGACATATAAAACACAAACCAAGGATATCTGCAGTATAATTCAGTATTTTAGGTCATTTTTTGTGTCTATTATGGGTATAAAATGATGAGTATTTACACACTCATCACGGGTGTTCCCGACACATGACCGGCAACCTCAAGCTTCTCACAAACTTTATCGCAAAGTTCATCGGAACGGTCAGGTTCGGGAATGATCACTTAGCAGCAATAATGGGCTATGGAGATTATGTTAATGGGAACATCGAGATCGGTCGTGTATACTATGTTGAAGGCCTTGGTCACAATTTATTCTCTGTGGGACAATTCTGTGACGGAGATTTAGAAGTAGCATTTAGGGAGAAAACTTGCTTCATTCGTGATCTTCAAGGAAATGATTTGATGAAAGGAAAACGGGGAACCAGTCTATACACCATATCCTTTGAAGGCATGACAGCTTCATCTCCTATTTGTTTACTCTCCAAGGCTAATCCCACAAAGGCTTGGTTATGTCATAAAAGATTGTCTCATCTCAACTTCAAAACCATGACTGACCTTGCAAGGAATAAATTGGTTGACGGATTACCCAAATTCAGATATGCCAAATATCATTTGTGTTCTGCATGTGAACAAGGGAAAAGTCACCGTGCTCACTTTCCTCCCAAAACAGAACACAACACAGATCATGTCCTCCAGCTGCTACATATGGATTTGTGTGGTCCAATGCGGGTTCAAACTATTAACGGGAAAAGGTACATTTTGGTAATAGTTGATGACTACTCACGATGGACAAAAGATCACTACTTTCTTCGGACAAAAGATCAAGTTCCTTCAATGGTCATCACGTTTCTCACAAAGATTCAAGTTCAAGTCCGTAACACCGTCAGGATTATTCGAACAGACAACGGCACTGAATTTAAGAATCAAACCCTTCGGGAATACACTGAGAAGCATGGGATTGTTCATCAATATTCAATTGCTCGCACTCCCGAACAGAATGGTGTAGTTGAAAGACGAAACCGTACGCTTGTGGAAGCAGCTAGAACAATGTTGATCAATGCTCAATTGCCAGACTACCTTTGGGCTGAAGCTGTTAATACTGCATGTTATACTCAGAACCGCGGCATGATAAACAGACGACACAACAAAACTCCATATGAGCTTATTCAAGGCAGAAAACCAAACATCAACTACTTTCATGTTTTTGGAGCACTGTGTTACCCGAAAAATGATAGAGATGATCTTGGTAAACTAAAGGCTAAAGCAGACATTGGGATATTCGTTGGCTACTGTGAGAATTCTAAGGGATATAGAATTTGGAATTGTCGGACCGGGGAAATTCAAGAGACTATACACGCAAATTTTGATGAACTCACTGAAATGGCTTCTGAGCAAGACCGCTTAGAACCCGAACATAACCGTCTAAACTTCCCTGAATCTTCGGCTGCACCCTTACCTTTTAATAGGAAAGATCTGGAAGATTTGTTTGCACCAATGTTTGATGAAGTTTGTGTTCGTAGTGCATCAGATGCTTCCACCAGTTCCGCTGCTCAACAAGTCCCAAATCAAGCACCTGATCAATCTGCAACTACTTCTACAGCAGTTGATAACAATGCACCTCAACCTGAACCCTCATCACCCATGGTTCAAACACCTCCACCTGCAGTTGAAGATTCTTCCCCCACTTCTAACCAAGTTCCCACACCTTCAGATTATGACGGGAATGAATTTTTTAATCCATTTGCTCCACCACCAACCATTCCAGAACCAGGAGAGTCATCCTCGAGCAATATGGACCCGTCATATCACCATAACAACATTCAACATTTCCCATCCACCCACAAATGGACAAGAGATCATCCCTTGGTAAATATAATTGGAAATCCTAACAATCCAGTCATCACAAGACAAAAACTTCACTCAGATAGTGAACACTGCATGTATGCACTCACTGTCTGTCAATCTGAACCTAAAAACATCAAAGAAGTCCTTACATATGACAACTGGATTGAATCCATGCAAGAAGAGCTGGAACAATTCAAACGTTTGGAAGTTTGGGAATTAGTAGAAAGACCAGATGGAGTTTATGTTGTTGGATTGAAATGGATTTGGAAGAACAAGCTGGATGCAGATGGTACAGTGATTCGTAACAAGTCCCGACTGGTAGCAAAAGGGTATAGCCAAGAAGAGGGTATTGACTTCGAGGAATCGTTTGCTCCAGTGGCTCAGATTGAGGTAGTTCGAATGTTTCTGGCATACGCAGCACACAAGAACATCACAGTTTATCAGATGGATGTGAAGACGACATTTCTCAATGGACAACTCCGAGAAGAGGTGTACGTGTCACAACCAGAAGGCTTCGTGGACCCAGATCATCCAAACCGTGTATATCGGCTTAAGAAAGCTCTGTACGGCCTTAAACAAGCCCCGAGGGCGTGGTACGATAAACTGTCTGCATTTCTACTTGCTAATCATTTTACCATAGGAACTGTTGACCCGACTTTATTTAAACAAACACACGGGGAAGACATTCTCATTGTTCAAATTTATGTGGATGATATTATTTTTGGTTCAACCAATAAAAAATATTCAAACGCTTTTTCTAAACTGATGAAACAAAACTTTGAGATGTCTATGATGGGTGAACTTAAATTCTTTCTAGGATTGCAAGTTCTTCAGTCGCCCCGTGGTATATTTCTAAGTCAGTCAAAATATGCTCAGGAAATCCTGAAAAAGCATGGTATGACCAGTTGTGACACCTATAATACCCCAATGTCCTCCTCATCCCCGAAGCTAGATGCTGACATACATGGGACAACCATTGATCCTACGAAGTATCGTAGTATGATTGGCTCGATCATGTATCTCATGGCTAGCAGACCGGATGTTGTATTTGCCACATATCTTTGCTCCCGATATCAGTCTAGACCGACTGAACGGCATTTTTCAGCCGTTAAAAGAATCTTTAGATACATAAAGGGAACCATTAATTTGGGGATCTGGTATCCAAAGGATTCTGGGTTTGAACTTGTTGCATTTTCAGACGCTGACCATGCAGGGTGCTTAGACACACGCAAAAGTACATCAGGGGGAGTACAATTCTTGGGTGACAAGCTCGTCTCTTGGCAATCAAAGAAACAAGACTGCACCTCACTGTCGTCAACAGAATCTGAATATGTGGCCATGTCTGCCTGCTGAGCTCAAGTCATCTGGATGCGATCACAACTGATGGACTACGGATACGTATTCAACAAGATTCCTATGTACTGTGATTCCAAGAGTGCCATCGCTATTTCATGCAACACTGTGCAGCATTCCAAATCAAAGCATATTGATCTCCGGTACCATTTCATCAAGGAACACGTGGAAAAGGGTACTGTTGAATTGTATTTTGTGGGAACTGAACACCAACTGGCGGATCTGTTCACAAAAGCCTTGCCTCATGCAAGATTTGTGGATCTGGTTCACCGGATTGGTATGAGATGTTTGACGCCAAATGATTTGGAAAAATTTCTTAAAAACAATTAACCAAGTCAAACATCTCTAAACTATCTTTGTAAATATATACTTAAAAAAAAAAAAAAAAAAAGCAAGTACAAACCCTTATCCAACACGTTGTTCATTTTAAAATGTCACAAATTATTTTTGAACATGTGTTGAGGGGGGGGGGACATAATCTTTTCCATAATTTTTTAAACTTGTACTTGCATGCTTTTAGAAATTTGTTGCTTCACAAAGTTTTGGTGATAAGATCTCAAGATGAAAAAGTTGTGTGCCTTAAATGTAAAAAGTGAGACTTAGAGTTAGTATGATGGTGGTTTAGGACTTAGAATTCAAAGTTATTAAGGTTAGGGGACCATATGTGTTTATCATGCAAAGTTAAAAAGATATTTAATATCAAATATTAACCGCAGTTAATACACACTGACATATTCACCTACCGAATTAAATACCACCACCCACCATCATCTACGGCTGTCCTTCGATCTGTAAATCTACTCACGATCATCAAATTTTGTGAGTAATTTTGTGCTTAACATGTCATTATAACAGATGGTTTTTAATTTTATCATGATCCAACGGTTAAAATTATCGCAATTGTGAATTTGAGTTCTAGGGTTTGCGTAAAAATTGGGGATCTTTGAATGAGAATGTTTTAGTTGAGAAAAATTGTACAATAATGCTTAAATATTGATAATAAACCTAGATTGTATGCTTAATTACTCCCAGAAACTTCAAATCGTTAGAATTAAGTTTTAGGGTTTAAGCGACAAATTTGGGGAAATCCATATATGAGTGTTATTGTGTAATTTGTATGTTGGGATGTTGTTGTTTTGAGCTTAATTGAATATTTGCATGCTTAGATTGTGCCTAGAAACATGTTGAATGAATTAAATTGAGTTTAAGGGTTTATGAAGAACAACGAACACTAGCAGGTTGATTATTGAGTGTTTATGGATGAATATTGTTATAACTTGGTCAGAGTGTTTAGATTAGTCACTAAAACAGATTTAGATAATCTGTGGTTGTAAAATCTAAGTTATAATGAATTTCGATAAAAATCTACGTGGCTGTTCATCTTCAAAGTTATCGAAAACTCTTGTATGAGAGTTTATCGAGATTGCCAAAATTATCGCGATTGGATAATTATCGCTATTGAATAGTTATCGCTATTGCATAATTATCGTTATTGCCTAATTATCGCTATTGCCTAATTATCGCTATTGCATAATTATCGCTATTGCATAATTATCGCTAATGGATAATTATCACAATTGCATAATTATCGCAATTGCCATAATTATCGTAATTGTGTTATTTTATAGAATTTGATCTATTTCCTTAGGTATAACTTTATACTTATCGAAATGAATCAAATTTTATAGAATTTGGTAATATCTTGATAAATTCTTTGATCAAGCATGTAACAACCAATCATAAATGCAAATGGATGCCATGTGTTGTATCTAGTTTTAACATATGCTAACAATCATGTATATTGCATATTTGTACTTGATTGTTGCTTCAGATAACATCAAATAGATGCACCAGAACAACAACCTCTTCCAACACTCACTAAAGAAGAAGTTTTTCCTCATGGGTATTCTTTGGAAATTGGGAAAAACAATGCACGAGTGGAGCTTGATAAGATAAAGTGTTCTGACCCAAGCTGCCAGATTGCTGTGGAGATTCTCAAAGCTCATAAATGCAGAAACCTTCTTGACAGCTCTGACACCATTCCAGAACTGTACATACATCAATTTTGGGATACTTTCACACTAAGCAGTGATGATAAGTACTTTACAATCCAACTGGATCGTAAAAGGATCAGAGTCACACCTAATCATCTCCGCAAAGCCTTAGACCTTCCAGATGCACCTGAACCTTCCTACCAATTCTACCCGACACCATCAGAATCTGAAATCATGCAATTCCTTGTAGACATTGGTTATGATGTTCAACCCGACACACCATTAACCAAGATCTCTAAAGTCAATGCTAAATACATACCTCAGCCCTGGAGAACTATCTTCTACATTATAACCCGTTCAATATCCGGTAGAGATAGTGGCTTTGAGCACCCAAGACTAAGTCATCTTCAAGTCTTCTGGGGGTTCGTGAACCAGGAAAAGATTGACTTTGCAGCTCTTATTTGGGAAGATATACTATTCCAGATGCGGAAAGCTTTCAAACAAATCCCTTTTGTCCGTTACACCAAAGTTCTCATAAGTTATCTGCTAGACTTACATAAGGACATTGATCGATGACCTACCGATCGAGAGGTTCATCCATACATGATGGATAAAACTTTCCGCAAAGTCTACTTTCCCAAAGGGAGCACGCACAAACAAGGGACAAGACTGCCAGAGTTTCTAATGACCGATAAAATAAAAGAAACTCCTGCATATCTTGCATATGATAAGGCATTCCATGAACGTCGAGTGGGACTTTCTAACTTGGTTGAAGGGTCAAGATCTACGAAGACCCGTTCTCGAAGCAGGTCTAAGACTGGCAGTGCATCAAGTACCTCACTACCAAGGAAACCACATCCAAGATCTCTCAAGAGGACTGTACCTAGTAAACCCCAACCAAAATCTGAACCATCTGGGATTATTGATGAAGATTCTGACTCTGAATCATCTGAATCAGAAGAGGAGACTCCTGTTGTTATGACTGTTGAAGAAGTTGAACTTCAAAATCAGATCAACTTTGAAAATGCACAAAAGTTGAGTCTAAAGTCAACTAAGGAGGATGAAGAAAGAAGGGCACGATTGGCTGTTGAGAAACAAAGGGAGTATGAAATGAAGCATGGAGCAGGAGGATCAGGCACCGTTCAAGAAGCAGCTTCGATCCACACTAATCCGGTTAATCAACCCGGAGGATCTGGAGTTGCTACATCCACGATTCAGCCTGATACGGTTATTCAACCTGATAAGGCTGAATCTGTCATTCCTCAGCAACCAAGTTCGGTTAATCAACCCGACTTGGAAGCACAAGCTCAGAATGAGAAGGAGATTGATCAGGAGAGCAATATAGTCTTAACTGACAAGGAAATCTCAGACTCCATGTTTGATGATGATCAAGGGGGAACAACTCCATCAGGACAATATGGAATGGAATCCTGAAGATGAAAAGGAAATTCTTGGCAATAAGACAACTGAAGCTGCTAAGGAACTTGAGGAAGCAATGGCAAGACAAGAAGAATTAGAAAGGAAACTTAAGGAAGATGCTCAAGCTGACTTGGAAGCTGATAGCTACATCCGTTCTCCATCAGTTCCTCCACCAAAACTTGCTTTGGTTGTTTGATGAGTGTCTAAATACTCATCATTTTTGTCTTATCTGAACTGCCAAAACATCCAAAAACACTCAGAAATGCATCAAAATACTGAAAATATCCCAGGGATTGTGTTTTATATGTTTTAAATGCAAAATGTTTAAAAACAATTGAAAAACGAACAAAGTTTACAAAATTGGCAGTTTCAGTCCCTCAACTTTCAAAACTTGTCAAAATTAGTCCCTAAGCATTTGTTTTGTAAGAAAAGTCACCAAAGGTCCTTTTTAAATCATAAGTTGTCATATTTAGTCCTTTGGTGAAAAGTTTCAACAATTTACAAGTTTGGTCCCTGCACTTTCAGAATTTGCAAAAATGGTCCCTGGGAAATATTATTGTTGGAAATATCATGAATGGTCCCTGGATTGTTGAAACATGGCAGGAATCACCCTTGGTTTATTTTGGAAGATGAACAACTTTGGTCCTCCAATTTTCAGAAATTACAAGAATGGTCCTTGTGATTTAACTACAAACCAACCGGACCCTTTTATTAATAAAAACCCATCCCACTCATTAAACCCAACCCAGCCCACATCCACAGCCCAACTTCCCCTTTTATTAATAAAACCCAAACGAAGGTTTGACTTAAGTCAAACCTTCCCTTCTTCTTTCTCTAAACCGCCAAAACTCAGACAAACCATACCACCCTTCCCATAGTTTCTTGCAATACCACCCCCTCCTCCTGCTACACGCTACCTAACACTCCCAAATGCATTAAATGCTTCTTACCCACTCTCATCAGACCCATGTGCTAATTTTCCCATTATACTCAATTTTGGCGCCAAAAAGTAGAATCGATGGCTGAGATGATTTCAAGACCAATCAAGTGATGGGATTTGATCAGAGGATGATGACTAAGGAAACCCTAATAAGTTGAGTATAAATAGATAGCAATGTAAGCCAATAAAAAAAGTAGTTAAGTTAGTTAAATCGTAATTTGAATTTCAGTAATCATAGCTTGTAATTTTCAGTTCTCAGTTGTAATTCATGTTATAATTAATCAAAGTAACCTTGTTTCAATCATCTTTGTTCTTAATTTCAGTTATTACCAAGTTTCAATTTGTATGTTAATTCGTATAAGCTTTAAGCCATTTTAAATCACTATCTCAAGCTCCAAAGTACCCTGTTATAAGCTTATGAAAGCTTTACATAGCTTTGTGTAAGCTTATTTAGTGTTAATCAGTTCTAAATTCCAAGTGATCAAGAAAGTCAACAAAAGTCAACCTGAAGCCAATAAGCTGTTCAAAAGGGTATAAGCTAATTTGGAAGGCTTTTTGTGGTTTTCTAGCTTGTGTTAACAAGCTAGATTGGTTCTGTTCTAGTCCTGCTATCCCAATAGCCCCATCTCAGTTGTAAGCTAATTTCTACAATTTTGGCATTCTACTGTATAAGTGCTTATTCCTGCTTATTGTTATTGTTTCTTGCTTATTACTAGTTTGTGATAACATTTCATTAATATAATCAGTATCATATAGCTTTTGTCTTAGTTTCACTTAAAAAACTTAAAAAGTCCAAAAATAGCCATTAGTAGCATTGCTTATTAGATTGCTTATTTCTGTGTTAAAAGTTGCTCATTAGTGTTTAATTAAGTTAATCAATCAGTAAAATCTAGGTTTCTAGTATAAAACATTGTGTTTCATTTGAAAATTCTCCACAGACCAATGGTTAAGGGTTGTTTGGTTTATGCAGTCAACTCAGTCAACTGAGCTTGTACTGTTCATTGACCACTTCCTCAACTTTGATCTTGCTTAAATAAGTCATATTAAGCTGTTTCTAAGTTATCTTAAGTTCAT
The DNA here is from genome assembly GCA_021014915.2 of Artemisia tridentata subsp. tridentata. Taxonomy (NCBI): domain Eukaryota; kingdom Viridiplantae; phylum Streptophyta; class Magnoliopsida; order Asterales; family Asteraceae; genus Artemisia; species Artemisia tridentata. Next base: position 24,171,706 of record CP139504.1, read on the forward strand.
TTGAAGGATTTCATAGTTTTAAGTGCTCTGTCCAATTTTTAGAACCTCAAAAGCTCAAATAAGCCATTTTAAGCTATAAGCTCTTTATGGCCTTCTTTTTGGCTCAACTGAAGTCTGTTGGATTCATTTAGAGTAAACACCAAAGTGGTTTGGACTTGTGCACATCTGTGCAAAACAAACTCAGTATACACTGAGTGTAACTTAGCAGACTTAGCCCTTGTTCTAAGCTTGTTTGTGGCTTATCCAAATAAGCTGAGGGTTTGATCTTTGGTTTACAAGTAGCTCACATAGCTAGTTTTAAGATAATCATCTGGTATTCCATTGCCTAGCTTATTTGATTGCTTAAAATTAGGCCTGCACTTTTCCCCAACTCTGCTGATTCAGTCTCTGATTCTGCTGATTCAGTTATTGCATCCCTAAACTCACCTGTTCTAGTGCTTAATTGGACTTCAATTGGTGTGTTTCTGATAGGGCTTTTTGCATTTTAAGATACCCAATAGTACTAGCTAGCTTTTGCCCCCATTAGTTTGCATCTCAGTAGCTTATTGGTCTGCTTAATCTACCTTGCAATTTGGCCACTTTTCTGCTGTTTCTGCTGATAGCTTTGTTACTGATTATCTTCTTATCAGCTTATCCACTTGTGCTTATTTGTGTTTTTAAGTTGTTTTAATCTTATATAAGTTGTTTACACCTGTTCTGAGCATTTGGTTGAGTTTTGTGCTTATTAGCTTATTTTTAGCTTATTGACTCAACTGCTTATCTGCCCATCTGCTTATCTGGACTTATTAAACTTTTGATTTTAATTTTCTTACATTAAGAATATTAATTTAGACTTATCCTGAATTTTTCAGATTTTTCCTAAGTCATTTGATATTTTTAATCTTTTTAATTAGTTTTTATTAGTAATTAAATCATACTAAATAGAATAATAATCAGAAAAATATAATTTTAATTTTCATAATTTTCTTTTACTAAATAGAATCCAGGAAAAATATAATTATATTTTTAGACCTTAAGAAAACCAAAAATAGAAAAATAGTGATAGCTACTATTTAATAGAATTTATCTTTTTAAATTTTTAATTAAGTAATTTTCATTTTTATAATTTTCCTAGCTTCTTTATACTTAATAATATTTTTAGAAAAAGTTTTAGAATTTTCTTTGTTCATTTAGTATTTTTTATAAATTTAAATAGTTTAATAAGTAATTAAATAAATAAATAATTAATAATAATTAAATAAAAAGTGTAAAAAATATAATTTAAGTTTTTAAATAAGTTTTAAGTAATTTTACATTTTTAGATTTTAATTTCATAAAATTCAGTTTTAGTCCCATTTTAGCTTTCCCGTTACGCGTTTTAGTTTATTTTTATTCGCGTTTAATTTTCTTGTGCATATTTGTTTTAATTTGTTATTTAGAATTATTAAAAAAGCAAAATCAATATCTAATCATCAATCACTCTAATCCTAGCTTTTCACAGTTTGCCCATTCACACCTCGTTGGGAAACGATTCGGGTAATTACTTACCTGTCTTCACACTACACACGAACGTGAGTTTTTGCAAGTATCCTTTTTCACAAAGGGGTAATTTGTAATTATTCACGAGCATCCGCTGTCTGCATTTATTTATAAGTGTATTCAGCACGGGTCATTGTTCATAACCCTCAACAGGAGCAGAAATCATCACCAGTTCAACCTTCACCTGTATCATCACCCAAACCGAATACACCTCCTGAATCACCTCCTCACACTCCAACACCTCCTTCTTCCCCTCCAAAGGACTCAGCACCTAACTCTGAAGAACCAATTCCCTCACTTACTCCATCACCGAAGAAATCACCATCACCTAAAGAAAAAGCAACAGTTTCTGATCATATCAAATCTGCCTTGAAAGGTAAGCATGTGAAAAGAATTGCCCGTGTTACCAAAGTGGAAGTTGTATTTCCTGCTGCAAGAAAACTTAAGAAAGCAGTGAAGCGTGTACAAGTCAAGAAGGACAAACAAACAAGTGTAAAAATGGCTGAGATGGAAAACTTAGTCAAGAACTTGTCTCAACAAGTGGAAGAGATGCAGCAAACTAAGCTAAAGATGGATGAGTTTCTAGAATCTGATGTTGATGCTAGAATGAAAGCAAATACAAGGCATTACATCAAGAAGTACATTCCTGATCTTCAGAAAATCATTGAAACTTATGTTGATACTACATTTGAAGAAAAGATCAAAGTTTTGAAGATTCAGCAACAACATCTTTTGGAATATTCTGTTGAAGATCTTCAAGACGCTCTCCACACCAAGTTGCTTGCAAAATCTTCTCTCAATTACACTGAACTGTCCATCTTGAATGCTATTCGAGAAAATATGGAATCTTGTAAGGCTTCAGCAGATAAGGACAAAAGGAAACGTGATGATGATGAACCAGATCCAGACCCTACTACAAAGAAACTAAAGACTGGTAGCGGATCTGGAATTCACATTGCTGAGCCTACAGGAACCACAACTTCTTCTCCACCTCAACCAAATCCTGAATCTGGTCCTACAGCAACTGAACATCATTTTGAGCATATTCATGAAGAAAATGTGGAATTTCAAACACAAGAAGATCAACCACAATCACCACCACCATCTCCACCAAAGTCTAAACCTTTCAAATCAAAGCCATCTAGCAGCAAGAAATCTTCTCAAAAACCAGCTGTTGTCACATGGCTTGATGATGATGAAGATGTGAACGGCAATGAATGGTTTGATCAACTTGCCAGTGCTCAGATCCAAGACGACGAAGCTTCTAAAGTTGAAGACAGTACGTTTGAATTTACACACAAAATCAAACATACTCTAAATGTGAAGAAAATGACAAAGAGAGAACTTCGTAGGATCAAAAATGATGCCTTCATTCTTCTTAAAGACAAATCTGCAAATGCGGCTGAGCTGGAGTATCACCTTGAAAACATTGCTCGTGCAATGTCAAGTGAGTTTGACTGGACGAATCCAGACATACTCAGGGTGGGTGGCCGTGACAACAAAAACCGTTCATACATCACAGACTGGACTAAGCCACTACCCGTGATCAGAAAACCTCATGGAACTTCTGAAATCCCCTTCCAGTTCTTTTTCAACAAAGATCTTGAACTACTCATGCATGGAGCATCAAGCAAAACGAAGTATGCAACTTCTATTACCTTCACTCCTGCAGCAATTTACCAAAATCCTGCCATTGAGGAAGCTGCAATTCACCAAAAGATCTTCATCAAACAACAAGTGATCTATGATCGTGATGCTGAATTGGGAATTCATCACTGGTATGACAAAAGGAAGACCTGGTACAAGTATAAACTCAGCCAAAAGTCTCGTGACCAAGTCTACAGTGACCTAAGGATCATGGCAGTGATTAGTGTTTCAGGATCAAAGAAGTATGATTACACATTCCTATCTGCGATCACCGTCAGACGACATGACAACCAGATCTACTCGTTCTCAGAAGCAGATTTTCCTGACTTGAGTCTCAATGATATCGAAGACTTATATCTCATCAAAATACAAGGAAAACTGCAACATCTCTCTACCGATCTTCAGTATGCTTTTAGTGCAGCCATCTGCCACTTCATCCGAAGAACGATTATCAAAGAACGAGTAGAAGATCTACAGTTAGGAGTGGAAAGTTATCAGCAGAAGTTGAATCTCGTTGAGCCCATAATGTTCTTGGAAAACAACCGCGATGCTCAATATACCATGAAGAAGTACCCAGTCTTTGGGTTCGTCTACAGAAGTGCAACACATACAAACCATTTCATGTCATTCCACGAGATTCATAAATTCTGTTGATGAAGCGAAAAGTGTACCGCTTTTAAGGGGTCATTTAAGCCCTAAATCGTATTTATTTGATCAAATATTGCCCTAAATCGTTCCTTTTGTCATTTTAGGTACTTTTGAGAAGAAATCTGGAAAAGGAGGCATTTTGGACGTTTTTGGAGCATAAAAGTGAAGAAAACGACAAAGTCTCAAAATTGTGCTGGAAATTACCTTTGACGGCGTCAGGATTAACCCTGGACGGCGTCATGGCTTGGCAAGAAAAGGTGGATGTGAAATTTACTCATGATAAGCCAGTGAAAATGGCATGTGAATTCTGACGGCGTCACGCTTTAACCTGATCAAGGTCGTCACGGCTTAATTCAAAAAGGGACGGCGTCACGTTCAAGGTCTGACGGCGTCAAGCCTTGATAAGCCAGAACGGATTTTGGAGAGCTAAAGAGGGACGGCGTCAAGAAGGTCATCCGAGAACCCTAAAAGCGGCGAGGTGACGGCGTCACATTCCATAACGTGACGCCGTCAGATGTAAAAATCTATATATAGTTTTGCAATTCTTTGTCATTAGTGTGGAACTTAGTGTGGAATTTTTGGGAGAAAACCCTAAGACGATTTTAGCATCTTTTTCAAGGCTTTTTGCCTTGAGATCTTCCATGTTACATTGAAGATAAGTTATCAATTAATCATTCAATATGTCTATGTGTTGTTTGATTATATCTTATTCTTGTCTTTTGTTTAACATGTTAGGCTAGATTTATCTTGTGTTTGCTTAGATCTAATGAAACCTAGCTATTGATTACTGGTTATTAGTGTGTTATTAGTTGTATTGGATGATTGTTTATCTATGTTAGGCTTAAGAAAACTGGCTAACTTCCTAATCGGTAACTTGCTTGAACGTCTTAAGAAACATGAACCAATGCATACTAAAGGTTTTTATGGTTGTATTTAATGCACAAGCGAATTCTAGTGATCCCATGTTAGGAGCTTCCTAGCCGGCTCGACATAGGAGTGAAGTAGGAGCTTGTAGAGTTGGGGAAGTACGTACGCCACCCCACGAATGGTATTAAGGAATACACCCGTCATCCACGCAACTAATACACACTAATCAACCGGTAAAAGATAGTTAGGGAGTAAGGAAATCTAAGTAAACACATTTCTCTACATATAAGTTTTCACCACATTTTCATTTTTGTTATTTTATTTTATTTGCATTCGTAGTAATTTGGGTTAGTTGACTAGCAACTAATTCCGCCCACTCCTTCAAACCCGAGATTTTAATTGCTTTCATAAAAATTATAAAAACATAAAAAAGAATCTTCCTCAACCCTTAGACCTAATTAGAGTAGCTTTTCATACCTAACGAACACTATTCCCTGTGGAGAACGATCAATCCCCCGTACTTACCACTACACTATACTACATCGGTCAGGTACACTGCCTGGTGGGGTTGTAAGCCTCTTGAGATCCCTCGAGAGGTAAAACCTGTTGTAAGGTTGCAAAAACCACGCATCAAGTTTTTGGCGCCGCTGCCGGGGAATAGTTATTGTTTAGGTTGAATTGTTATTTCTATTAGGTCTACTCACTAGATTCCTTTCTAGTGGGATTTTTATTTTATTTTTCTAGGTTTTCTTTAGTCTATCTTTTTTCTTCGTTTCTTTGTTCGTAACCATTACCATCCGACATCATGGAAGATGGTAATATCCTTAACCCCCACAACCCACCACAACAACCACCTCCTAGAGCCCGTACTTTAGGAGAGTATTCCCGTCCTAGCCACCATGGCTATCGAAACACCATTGAGCTCACTCAAGGAGCCAATGTCACACCCTTGCGATCCGACACCATCCGGTTGGTGCAAAGCAGATGCGCATTCCATGGACTTCGTTCTGAAGATCCTAATCAACATCTCAAGGACTTTCTCAAAATCGTTGATTCTATAGACCTTGATGTTGCCACTCGAGATACGACCCGATTGCGCCTCTTTCAATTCTCTCTGCGGGACCAAGCTAGTCAGTGGCTAGAACGTCAACCCGCAGGATCCATCACCTCTTGGGATGATCTCACCACTCGTTTCCTTGCTCAGTTTTTCCCACCGGGAAGAACTACCAAGCTAAGGAATGATATCTTGATGTTCCAACAACGTCAAGGCGAAACTCTCTACGAGGCATGGACTCGATTCAAGGACTTACTCCAAAAAGTCCCTCACCATGGCATAGAACTTTGGCTCCAAGTCCAAATCTTTTATGACCATGTAAATATCCCCACGAGGCAAACCATTGACCAATCGGCCGGTGGTAAGCTACGTGATCTAAGTGCGGAACAATCATGGGCTCTCCTAGAGGATCTTGCTCTTTATGACAACGAAAGTTGGAATGATCCCCGTGATTTGAATAAAACGGTCAAGGCAATATCTTTGCCTTCGAACAATTCAAGCACTTCCGACCGTAGGATCATAGAACTTGAAGACTAAGTCAAGTTTCTCATGAAATCCTACGAGGCTCCTAAACCTTCAAGCCAAGTGAACAAAATCACTTCTTCATGTGAATTATGTAGTGGTCCCCACGACACTCGTGATTGCATGGAACTCCCCGAACAAGCTTTTGCGGACTACGCATCCTCGCGTACCGACGGAGCGGGAGACAAGTGGTACACTTTCAAACCCGAGCCAAACCATTACGGTGATTCATACAACCCCTCATGGAAAAATCACCCGAACCTTAGGTGGAAACAAAACCAAAACACACAACAAACCAATTCTTCCAACCCACCTAATCGTTTCCAATCAAGCGGTTCCAACTCGAACCGTACTTTCAACAACAATCCTTCCGGCAATGGTAGTACCAATAACTTTGAAGGATTGATGTCTCAATTTATGGCATCTCAAGAAGCTCGTTTAGCCAAGTTTGAAGCCGATTTCAAACAAAAACAAAGCGAGATGACCGATAAGATTGACACCTTGTTGAAAGCCCTCAATGACCGAGAAATGGGAGCACTCCCTAGCAACACGGTCAAGAACCCGAAACTAAACGTCAACGCCATTTCATCGGTTTCGTCTCCTAGTTCTTGTCCACAATATTATTCGGTCAATTCCATGAGCACGTGTTTCAAACAAACCCAAGTCATAGTTGAAACACCTCCCACTCAAAACCTTGACGAAGAATTCAAGGAGCTCCACCTTGAAAGTCCGGTTGTTGATGAGTTGGATGAGAAGAAGCTCAAGTTAGGCGAAAAAGGGACCGCCTTTGTTCAAAACAAGCTACCTAAGAAATTAGATGATCCGGGCTTATTTGTTCTACCTTGCAAGATCGGTAATTCGGAGGCTTATGACACATTAGCCGATCTTGGATCAAGCCTTAACTTACTTCCGTTACCTCTCTACACCTCTCTAAAACTTGGAAAACTTGAAGAAACCGAGGTGATAATAGGCTTAGCGGATGGAAGTGTTGCTTACCCGGTTGGAGTAGTTAAGGACGTGTTAGTACACATTGGAAAACTAACCATTTTAGCCGATTTCCACGTCCTTGATATGGTTAGCGACCCTACATGCCCCTTGTTGATAGGTAGAGGATTTTTAGCGACCGCTAGTGCTATGATTGATTGTAAGGAATCTAAGATAGCGGTAGGAGAAGGAGATACTTGGTCAGTCTATGATGTGAAGAAACATGCCTATGATACTAGTGAGGAACCAACACCACATTGGTTAGAATCAAATAGGAGACCATCTAGATATGGACCTTGGATCGATAGAGACTTCATAGGACCCCAACGCCCATTTTACCTAGAAGAGGACTTTGTTAACCGAACACATACGGTAGAGCAACTCTTGGCTAGGGACACCGAATTGGATCCATTTGAAGACTCTCTAGTTTTTAGAAAGATGATTGATTTCCTAGGAGTTTTGCCAATTAACCTAGGAATGAATAAGTGGACTTGTGAGGAGGATGATCACGAGTGGGATTGGAACAAACCACCCAAAGATGGAGATGGGTCATGGCATATTAAGATGACATTGTATGACCCGGATGGAGAGAAGTTTGAAAAGATATATCGTACTAAGCGGACCAATAGGAAACTTCAATCCAAGCTTAACCCTAAAGACGTCCTCGATGACGAGCTTACTTACATAGGGTAGCGTGACTTTGAGTCTAGCTACAAGACTCGTTAATAAAGAAAAGCGCTTCTTGGGAGGCAACCCAAGCTTTATTTATTTGCTTTGTGTGTTTATTTATTTGTTTGTTTGATTTTATTTGTTTCCGTATGTGTGTTTAATTTTTATTCTTATTGATTCATGCTCAAAAACTAAATTGTGAAAATGCTTTATTTTGTTTTTAACTTCGTCTTAACTACATATAAAGGTATTTTGCAAAAGATAAGTGTAAGGGAAATCTAAATCGGTTTATTAGAACACAAATGAACATGAATCATAATAATAATAAATGAACATACATATTAGTATTTGTTTGAGTCAAATGCTTGTATCGAGTCATAATGATGTTTTGCAGGATTTCCAGGAAGTAAGGTAAAGGTTTTTCCAGAAATTTTCCGGAAACTTAAAATGAGAATTTTTTGTCAGGTCATTTCTGACGGCGTCAGGGTTTATAACCTGACGGCGTCAAATTTAATTTTCAGAAATTTTTGAAAGTTTTGTTTTCATAAAAAGTTTTTATTAAATCTCCAACTTATAATCTCCAGGAATCTGCAAAAATTATCATTCCACAAGCATTATATCCTTATATATAGATTTATCCCGCCGTTGTTATGCAGGTTTTCGTGTTTGTTTTCTCAGGTTTAACAGGTTATTTTGGACAAGGAGATGTTTATGGAATCAAGCTTATGGCGATGCATTAGTCATGGAGCTTCTACATTACCTTGGAGGAAGATCTAACCGTGTAACTTCATTATCCACCGAGCGAATCAGGGGAGTATTTGATTTCATTCTTTTACTTTTTGCTTTTACATCTTGTTATTTGAACATTGGGGACAATGTTCATCTTAAGTGTAAGGGGAGGGTAAAAGTACGATTTTAGAGAATGCTCTTACGCTTGATTTTTGTTTGTTTAATAGTAGATGTGTAATAAAACTGAGATAAATACCTGTTAGGGTAATTTTAGTGCCAAATTTAAAATTTTTTACAACATATAGGAGTGAAACTTTGATCTTAATGAGCGTCTCACGGATAGGAGTTATATGACTAGCACAAAAAACCGTACCACTAAAATTTTTTTTCCACCCCCAAATATGTGAGGTTCGCCCCTAGAATTGGTAGGAAAAGCATTTATGCTATGATGTGTGTGCCGGTAGCACTTAGATTCTAGAACTTGCGTTAGGACCATTCCGAGGCCACAAGTGAGACTACATTCGTGTAGTTAGATTTACTACATGATAAGAGGCATTAGGATTAACCCATTGTTTTACACCTGTGTTTTTGTTATAATTACATTGGCTACATTGGTCAAGTAATTCTCCCACACCCTTTGCGTTGTACTCATTTTTAGTACACGATACCCCTAGTACACCCCTCAGAGCCTATCTTTTCATTTCGACCTTTAAGCATTTTACTTAAAGGAAGAATTTGTTTACACCCCACTAAAATGTACACCCAAATCGCCTTAGCCTACCTTGTATGCACTCATTTTTAGTGCATTATTGTGACAACATTTGTTTAAACCCAAGTTAATTATCTAGTTGATTACATGGTTGCTAAGTCGAGTCATATCCTTGTACATATTGTTTTGGGACGATTGGGACTCATGGGTAAAGTACTAGTATAATGAAGTAATGGGGAAGAACATCATTATTACCCCCATATGTGCTAAATATTTTAAAAGTACTCCTAGTTTTTCGATTATCTTAATTCGAGTCATTAGAATAGTTATTTGTAAAGTTATGTAAAAGTTCAAGTGTAAGGGGATGCAACGCCCCTATGATGTATTATTTTGGATGGTAGGGCAAAAGTGTATGCAAAAAAAAAAAAAAAAAAAAAAAAAAAAAAAATCAAGAAAAATACAAAAAAATGAGAAAAAGAGAAATAGAAAAAACATACGGACTACCATCCTGTTTCATTTTATGTTTAGTTTATGTTTTTGTTATTTTGTTTCTAGCTTAAGATCGAGTCGAGTCTTGGCTTAGCAACATTGTATAGTACATGTAATTGATCCAGATCTTTAACTCGCCACCAGTAAAATATCCTTTATCCAACAAAACCGTGTTTTCCTTTTCCCTACACCTAACGTTATAACCCATGTAAAAGCCCTCTTTGATAGTTTATCTTAGGTGCTTACGCCTAGTGGAGGAGGTTTTTGATCCTTTCCCAAGCCTATGGTAATCTATTTGCTATGACAGGTAGTGAGAGATATTATCCGTTTTCATTTATGAGATTTATTTTGATGACACTTGAGAGATGTGAGTATCTAAACACTACTTGTGAGGTGCTAGTATGTAATCTCCGTGCTTATTATGATTGAAGTGGAACGATTATTTGTTGTAATTACTTTTATATTAGCGTTAAATGACCCCTAACTTGTATTTTGATTAGAATAAAAGCGCATTTGCTTGAGGACAAGCAAATCTCAAGTGTAAGGGTATTTGATGAAGCGAAAAGTGTACCGCTTTTAAGGGGTCATTTAAGCCCTAAATCGTATTTATTTGATCAAATATTGCCTTAAATCGTTCCTTTTGTCATTTTAGGTACTTTTGAGAAGAAATCTGGAAAAGGAGGCATTTTGGACGTTTTTGGAGCATAAAAGTGAAGAAAACGACAAAGTCTCAAAATTGTGCTGGAAATTACCTTTGACGGCGTCAGGATTAACCCTGGACGGCGTCATGGCTTGGCAAGAAAAGGTGGATGTGAAATTTACTCATGATAAGCCAGTGAAAATGGCATGTGAATTCTGACGGCGTCACGCTTTAACCTGATCAAGGTCGTCACGGCTTAATTCAAAGAGGGACGGTGTCACGTTCAAGGTCTGACGGCGTCAAGCCTTGATAAGCCAGAACGGATTTTGGAGAGCTAAAGAGGGACGGCGTCAAGAAGGTCATCCGAGAACCCTAAAAGCGGCGAGGTGACGGCGTCACATTCCATAACGTGACGCCGTCAGATGTAAAAATCTATATATAGTTTTGCAATTCTTTGTCATTAGTGTGGAACTTAGTGTGGAATTTTTGGGAGAAAACCCTAAGACGATTTTAGCATCTTTTTCAAGGCTTTTTGCCTTGAGATCTTCCATGTTACATTGAAGATAAGTTATCAATTAATCATTCAATATGTCTATGTGTTGTTTGATTCTATCTTATTCTTGTCTTTTGTTTAACATGTTAGGCTAGATTTATCTTGTGTTTGCTTAGATCTAATGAAACCTAGCTATTGATTATTGGTTATTAGTGTGTTATTAGTTGTATTGGATGATTGTTTATCTATGTTAGGCTTAAGAAAACTGGCTAACTTCCTAATCGGTAACTTGCTTGAACGTCTTAAGAAACATGAACCAATGCATACTAAAGGTTTTTATGGTTGTATTTAATGCACAAGCGAATTCTAGTGATCCCATGTTAGGAGCTTCCTAGCCGGCTCGACATAGGAGTGAAGTAGGAGCTTGTAGAGTTGGGGAAGTACGTACGCCACCCCACGAATGGTATTAAGGAATACACCCGTCATCCACGCAACTAATACACACTAATCAACCGGTAAAAGATAGTTAGGGAGTAAGGAAATCTAAGTAAACACATTTCTCTACATATAAGTTTTCACCACATTTTCATTTTTGTTATTTTATTTTATTTGCATTCGTAGTAATTTGGGTTAGTTGACTAGCAACTAATTCCGCCCACTCCTTCAAACCCGAGATTTTAATTGCTTTCATAAAAATTATAAAAACATAAAAAAGAATCTTCCTCAACCCTTAGACCTAATTAGAGTAGTTTTTCATACCTAACGAACACTATTCCCTGTGGAGAACGATCAATCCCCCGTACTTACCACTACACTATACTACATCGGTCAGGTACACTGCCTGGTGGGGTTGTAAGCCTCTTGAGATCCCTCGAGAGGTAAAACCTGTTGTAAGGTTGCAAAACCACGCATCATCTGTGACGATACGCTGAAAAACGTTAGAGATGGGTTAGTTCTTCGAGTTCGAGATCATGAGTTGAAAAAGTCAACAAGGTGGACACATAATGAGCTCAAACAAGTGATGCAGTTCATCTTGAAGATTGAATGAAGGTTGTACCGGAGGGATCAGATTCGGAGACTAGAGAGTTATGTAGGCGGTCGTCCACCATTTCCTATCAGACTATATCAAAGGACGGACCCAGAATTCACCAAGTTTAACAAAGGAGGTTGATGTGAGCATTTGAATTCATTGTTCATAATTCTTATTTCATTATTCTTACCATATGGCATGTGACATTACGGCTTGTGCACACATAACAGTGTACAACCCGGACCCTAAAGAAAGGACCCTGAGGTATGCTTCAGTGCCTCAATCCTGAACAAGGAGCGAAAGCTTCTTACTTATGAGCAGAATTAAAACCAGAATGTTTTCTAAAGTTTTTTAAACATTCTGCTCATAAGGACAAGTATTCCCTTGTCAAGGGGGAGTATTTGAAAAATAATCTTTGTTCATAAATACAAATGTTCTTGAAATTCTTCCCTAAAACTCAAAAATAACATATTTTAATCATAAAGTTTTTCAAAAACATCATGAGTATGCTATTTTTGAGGGGGAGAAGTAAAAGATGATTAAAATATGGTGTCTCATTTGCTGGAATCTCTTGTGCTCAAAATCAGAATTGACCCTCGAATTGACGGTAGGAAAAGTCAGTAGTCGAAAGGACATGTCCCGGATGGGTAATAATTTCAAGCCAGTTTATATGGTGATGTAAGCGTGTCTCGCAAAGGACGTGTCTGAGTAGAATGTACCGATTTCGAGCGATAATCTTTGAATCTGATCTGGACGGGTAATAATTTCAAGCCAGTTTAACTGGTGATGTAAGCGTGTCTCGCAACGATCAGGTTCATTGAAAGTCAATCAATTCAAAAGTGACAACTCTTTTCGGCATGTGCAAATTTCAAATTTATTACTTATGCGCACATGTTAAGGGGGAGTCTTTCTGAAAATCATCAAACTCTCAAGGTGTCAACAAAATGTCTTTACAATCATCGACACTTTGAGAGATTTTCAATGGTTTGGTTTATGGCATCATTAGGATAGTCATGGAGTTATAAGGTGGCTAAGGTTAGGGAAAACCGTCCTATGATCCGCCAGAGTCGGAGGGATCTACCCAAGGACAATACCAATAGTTTAGAACTAGAAAGTCCTAGGTACGATATAAAAAAAAGAAGGAGAAAATGAATGAAAGGAGAAAGAAGGGGTTGAAGAATGAAAAAGAAAAGCAAAGAAATGGGTGAAAAGAAATAGCCCTCCATTTGTTCAACCTTAGGGCAGACACCGGGTTCAATTCATAATCTACTGGTTGATGAGCATCACCGTCATTGAAGACTAAAGACGTCATGGACCCAGTGATGCACTGCACTAAACCTTCTAAGCCACTCAAGTGTCTCTCAAAAGACATTTGTTTCATTCACACGGAGAACCCTTCACAATCTATTGACCTCTCATTACGAGAGTGTTGATATTGAAAAGGAGGCAATCTGCTCCACGCCTTCGACGACCAAACAAATGTGCACTAATTGAGTCTAGAGCCATGAGATTCATTAAAGATCTCTTAGGTACACTTAGAATTACTCTGGTGTTCTACATCATGGGCATCAGTTGTAAATAAGGAAAGTGTCCTTCGCAGATCTTAGCAATCTGCCAAGAACATTCATGAGAGAAGTCACAATTGTGATTATCAATGATTGAATGGAAATCCTGCCAGGGTCAACATCAAACAGCCCTGACAGCAGGTCACTTCGGTAACTCCTTGTGGGTTACGCTTAGTGTTTGCTCCAAACGGTCTACAGTCGTGGGGTGATCTCCAGCGACTCACTGAATCGTGGGTGCACTTCGGTGTGTCCGTGTTATCCCTTTCGGGGGAATCCGGTTCAGAACGGCCTGGGTTAGGATTTGAGAAAGTCTTCACACTATGCTGTTGACGATCTCAAGTCTGAGCCTGTAAGTACCGGTTGGTTCGTGATGATGCTGCTGCTGCTGCTGCCGCTGCTGCTGAGGATCTGGAGGTCGACCATCAAGACTCCATCATGTTCATATCTTGAAGAAATGTTCTCTCAAAGACTCAGTAACAACAAAAGTTCAACATATGATATAGTAAAGTCAAAAGTTCAAGCACCTCAACCTTTCTCAAGTTTAAGATTGAAAAGTGAGAACATGTTGCAGAAAACAAGTCAAAGACATATGAGCATGATGGAGAAAACGAGAAGACATTGGAGATTGGCAGATCGAGACAACATTATATCATCCTAGAACAAGAACAAAGAAACAAAGATTATAAAGACGTCGGAAGCCTAAGAAGCAAAGAAGACGTCGAGCAACATTGATGATCAAGACTTAGGGGGAGATTGTTAGGAACACGTTTTATTATATTTCAAGTCTTGGTCATTAGCGATTATATGTTGCTTAAATAGGGCTTTATGTTTGCAATATAGGTGCGGTCCATTAGAAGCCCATGGACCGCCCATTTAAGTATTATTTCTTCTAGAAACATTTATGTAAGAGTTGCCCTAATCCCTTGCCTATAAATAGAAGGATAGGGAGCTCATTTTAGTTGTTGGTTATTCATGTATGTTGCGAAAGCTTTTTCCTTATATCGTATGAATTGAATTACCATTCCAAATCTCTCTTCTCTTCTTCTTATCTTATTCTCTTCTTCTCTTATTAGCTTATTTCCTTAATCGTAGCTTATTAGATTAATAGTAGTACGAGTTTTACTTGGTTTTACGTGTATGTGTTTGAGATATACTCGACCTACAATTCAAAACCATTTTCACTCTCCTATAAATACCCATTTAACACCACATTTTTTTTCACACTTCCAAAAATCAATTTACTTCATCATATACTTTCATCTTCAACCTTCCAAAAAAAAAAAAAAAAAAAACTTTTTCATTCACAATGGATCCGAATCAAAGTCACGAACAATTTAGCAACTTTTCAGATGAAGATGACGAAAGTGACATTCAGTTTATGGCAGCCGTGTACGAAGAACTTGTGCAGATGGAACAACAAGCAACTCAACCTCCGATATCACGTGGTCATATCTTTCGTGAACGTGAGCTTGCTGATCAACGTTTGCGTGCCAACTATTTCGATCCAAATTGTAAGTATCCGCCACGGTATTTTCGTAGAAGATTTCGTATGAGCCGGAAACTATTTCTACAAATAGTCGAAGGTATTCAATCTTATATCTCCGATTTTCTTCCTGATCATTTTAAGTTTTTTTCTCAATCAAAAGATTGTACGGGTCGAATGAGTATAAGTGCTCTTTTGAAGTGTACATCTGCCATACGCCAATTGGCGTACGGCACGTCACCCGATGTGTTTGATGAGTATTTGCAAATGGGTGTGAGTACTTCATCTGATTGTCTTGATAATTTTACCAAGTGTGTAATTAATTTGTTTATGCCAGAATATTTAAGAAAACCAACATGGATCAACATTCAAAGTATTTATGAAAGACATGAGTCGCACCATGGTTTTCCGGGAATGCTTGGTAGCATTGATTGCATGCATTGGGAGTGGAAAAATTGTCCGGTTGCTTGGCAAGGGCAATTTGGTAGGGGTGATAAAAAAAAATACCCAACTATAATGCTTGAAGCAGTTGCTTCACAAGATTTATGGATTTGGCATGCATTTTTTGGGATGGCGGGGGCGAATAAAGATATTAATGTTTTGGATAACTCACCGTTATTCGACGACATTCTTAATGACGTCGCCCCTACAACACCTTATATGGTAAATGAAATGAGGTATGAAAAGGGCTATTACTTAGCTGACGGAATTTACCCACAGTGGGCTACGTTTGTCAAATCCTTCTCGGCAACAATTGACGAGAAACATGGTTACTTTAAAAGGAAACAAGAAAGTGCACGAAAAGATGTCGAACGTGCTTTTGGTGTGCTTCAAGGACGTTGGGGTATACTACAACAACCGGCACGTCAAATGGAACTTGTGAAGATACGTAGAATCATGTATTGTTGCATTATTTTGCATAATATGATTTTGAAAGATCAAAAGTTTGCACTACGTGATTTTAACGATATGTAGGTGGATCCGTCAGCACGTTTGAGGAAAGACAGGTGGGTCGACAGATGCGATGGCCAACGTCGAAGGGCAAAAGAAATACGCGACAGAGAAACGCATACTCAACTCTAACGAGACCTTATGGAGCATATTTGGCAGAACCACCTTCAACATCAACATCAACAAGAAGAATATTCTGAAGACGATGAATAATTATTTATTTCGTTATCATTTTAAGTTTTTTTAATTTCGTTGTAATTTTTTTTTATTAAGTATGTAATGTTATGTTTTTTTAATGAATGTTATGTTTTTAAAAAATGAAGTATTTATAAATTAGGGGTTGAATTTGAAAATATTTGATATAAAGGTGAGTTAAGGTGTGTTAAAGCTGAGTTATTGTAGGGTGTGTTAAAGCTGAGTTAAAGCTGACGTGGCAGTGTGTTAAACTTTAAAGCCGAGTTATTGTTGGGAGTGCCCTAAGAGCAATAGGTATCATGGCATAGGAAAACTCTTCATTCGGGCCCCACGGGATGCCACGTCACCATGACATACCTCCATTTACAATCCCCCTTTCTCATAACATACCACAACTTATTCATTTGGGTCCCACCACTATCTATTTTTATTTTTTATTCATCTTTATTAAATATAATTGCGTACCCATCTTTATTCTCTCCATATCACCCACCACCACCATCAACTCCCTACCGCCACCCATCGTTAAAAACACACACCAAAAAACAAATACTCACCGGAAAAAAAAAAAAAAAGCCATCATTACCGGCAAAACCAACAACACCCTTCACCGGAAATGTCCAACATCTTTGTATTTTCAATGCCATGGATGAAAAACGAGATTTATCATTATCAGTACCATCAACAGGAGCAAGACCATCCATCACACTTCCACCACCATTCCTTTAAAGATCAGATCCGGCCACCATCTTTAGTTTATCTATGATCTATTAGAGAATATATATATATATATATATATATATATATATATATATATATATATTATATATATATATATATATATATATATATTAAAAACCGACCCCATTTGTCAGGAAAATTGCCTCGCCGTGCAGACGAGGAGCTGCTCCACAGCGAGATCAGGCGGTGTCACAACGAGGGTGGACGAGCCTTCCAGGTCAGCACGACGAGCCACACCGATTGCTCTAAGAATTAATTAAAAAAAATTAAAAAAAAAAGAAAAAAGAAAAAAAGAAACGTAACACATTTAATTTTCATCATAGATTTACATATCCTTAGCAAATAGCACTACTCATATACTCTTTTTTATCAATTGTTCATCTTCACCGTAACAAATTGTGTTTTTTTATGAACTGTAAAATTTATTTGACCAAAACCAATGCTATAAAAAACCAAAAATACTATAAAAGGCCATCATAGAAAAATGCATATTACATTCTCAACTCCAACCATTGTATCATAAAAACAGTTGATGACATCCACATTGCATACACCATTTTTGAGTTAAATAGAGTGACACATCACCATTATACTCTTTCACACAAAAACTCAACAACCCATTAAACTTATAAAAATAAATTACATTTCACCATGTACTTTATTATTAAAATATAAAAATAAATTGTTTGCATCTCCTCTATCTAAACAAGTATGCCCTTTAATTGATTATTTAACTGGTGCAAGGACACATAATGTGTATGTGCAGAGACACACTCACTTTAAACGCTCGATCCCCACATTGGAGATGGCCTAATAAGAAAGGAAAGTAAAAAGACAGTTATACCCTTATCTGCAAGGCATGTGAGGGATTTAATGGAAGCTAAAACAAAGGACTAAAGGTGTTATTCTTTTCCGACTTAAGGGCCATCCGTGCAACAAAAAGTTTCAGAAACTACAGATGTAATTTTGGACAAACCACAAGGACTATTCATGTAATTCACTCTTTTTATTTTTGTAACGGTTTCCACCGAGCTCACTATTTTAAATATGTTCAAGTTAAATCCAAATTTTTGTAGGACCTTTGCCGATGCACGGCATGGTTTCCCTTGCGTTTTCCGTGACCGCACTATGGCCCCTTAAGAAAGATCTCCATAGTTAAAATTATACAATAGTTTGTGACATAACCCTTTGCGTATTTACGACTGCTCATTAGTAGTATATTACCTAGTAAATCACACATTGAAGAACAAACAATGACGGTGTAGTTTTGGTTTGTAGAATCTTTACCAAACCATTCCTATAAAGTCCTGCTGTGCAGTAATCGCGATTCAGATGATGGTACAATCTTTCTATAAACAAGCAATAAAACTCTCAACTGCATCGTACTTTATACTTTTAAAGTGTGCTAAGCACAACAAATACATGAAACTTTCATTACTGAGAATATGAGATAATCACCACAATCATCCTACAAACAGTGATTAAATTTATTAGTATCCAGCTTAACATATAACATAAGTACACCTGTTCTTGCAACAAAATGTGAAACAAAAGGGATATACTACAAGTAGTTCATCTCGGAAGCCACTGTTTCCACCAAGGGGATGAAGAAAGAATTCCTTGAGGTGGAGGGGTAAGGATCTCTATCATGGTTGCCTTCTCTTTAGGGGTAAATGGGATTCCTCTGGTCAGGTTCAAAGCAAGTAAGTGGACGTTAGTCCTTTGCCTGTGTCTACCGTATGCCCATATTCCTCCGGCAGCACCAGCAACTATAAGCTGTTCAAAGACATAATCTGATTCAGATAATCTCCAATATATAAGAATAAATGAATTACAGTTTTGAAATGTGCTCTTAAACTGACCGGCGATAGCCACAATCCTGCAGTCTGCCAATCAAACTTTGGGGCATAAAGGATTGTCTCCCCATAATCCTCTTCAAGCTTATTATAAATATCTTTGTCACTTTTTCCAGATCGTATTTCATCACGAATAAGCTACAACAGATATCAAGCATAATGAGCACAGCACAATAAGCAAGTCTTTTTAAGATCAACTTATCAGCACAACAGGACATCTACAACAGCTGGTTCCTTCTCTTAAGGCTATATGATCATATTTGCTTTCTACTCTTTGAATAGTATCATAAAGTTAACTTGATCCGATAAGGAATCAAGGCTATAGATTCATATTATAAATCAGTTATGTCATATAAATCCCTCAACACATTTAAAAATTAGTAATAGATTTAAGTACGGAGTAATAAACTATAAGAAAATAAACAGATCCGCCTACTCAATATCGATAAACAGATTCTAATAATCAATTGCAACCTTGGATTTGACTAATCGTACTTAATGTCTAAACAACTACAGTAGTGCTAACCATAGTAAGCGACAATGACCTCACTAATCATTATACAATGGGCTATCAATTATGATTCAGAAGCTAACCCTGGCACTTCATATATAAGCATGTAAACATTAAAAGGGTAAACGCGGAATAGTAATTTTTTTCAAAAAACAGTCACCTTCCTGAGGAGGACAGCAATATCAGCTTGGGACTCTTCAATCGACTGACTACCACACTCTAAACATCTCACATTATGACTAATGTTCCTCGCCCGCGCATCAATAATCTGCTGCTTCTTCACGGGATCTTCTTCATTCTCCATCTTCCAAACAAAGCTTAAAAAACTACACCCTAAAAAAATAAATTATAAATACATATTTCATTTAAGCATTTTATCAAACACTTGGTGTGCAACCAATTTCCTTCACAAAAACAACACCCAATTACATAAAGATTTAAACTTTTCAATACCCTTTATCGAGAATCAAACATATGCGTAATTTCATAAATACCCATTTTCGAAATCAGTATTTAATCACAATACAAAACAATAAAGATACAGAAATGAACATAACAGTAAGGGTAATGATTATATATATAAAGATGTTACCTTTATGTAGTTAAGTAAATGGTGTTAAAGATTACTGAATTTGAAATACTGCTTTGACTGGACTCCAAAATTATGATCTTCAAATTGTGATTGTGTCTCAGCTTTGAAAATGATCCTTTGTTTAACTCAAGAACAAAAGTTTTTAATTTTGGTCCTTGAGTTTTTAAGGTTTTGTCATTTTGAGTTTGTTTTTTTCTTCTAGTTTGTTGGAGGGCTCGTTATCGTGCGTTATAACACCGTTAACGGTGTTATGGCTCCCATGCACCATGGCCATAATGGCACCTTATCAGACGTTTTTTTTTTTTTTTTTTTTTTTTTTTCGTTTAAAAATAAATACACAAAACTCATGAACCCATAACTTTGGTTACACGAGAGATGTACTTTTTTTTTTTTTTTTTTTTTTTTTTTTTTTTTAATTGTGTGTTATGAATGTTATAGGGATAGATGTGAATGGGCCATACCTCGGCTTTAATACAACATGATACCCTTTTATATGCTTATAAAGGTTCATAAAGTAAGCAACATTTTATCATAAAGTAAGTAACCTTTTATATGCTTATAAAGGTGAATCGGCTATAACTCGGTTTTGTGACGGTTTAGTGACAGAAAAACTGTCACTAATCTCCATTTCGTAGCAAACACTAAAAACAACAAAACCATTAGTAAGTAATGTTCCGACATCTAACCCATAGACTTTTTTCTCGTAATAATTACAAATTGAACCCGTAAGTTTTGCATCAAGGGTCAAATCAGAATCACGATTTCACAAGTATAATTATTTGCCGCTGTATACTGTCGCTTTGGGCTGGTATTCGTCTAGTATAAGTATGAACGTATCTTTTTCTAACAGCAAAAACAAACACAAGTTATAATTTTGTAAGGATTTGAATGCACAACCTTTTCGTTAGTGAGTCACCTTGACGTTGATAGAAATAAAGCTTTTACGCGCTCGGAAATTTTGCAAATACTTTGTGTGTTCAAAGTCATGTTATTGGCTCTTCTTGGGCTTGTAAAATAAACAAATGCTTGTCACTCCAAGCAGCATTCATAGTAGTTTTTGTGAATGATTAAAAATAAAATAATAAAAAAAAAAAAAATTGTCTTTCTATTGTAATTTTGAATGATAATTCGAATATTTAACAGAGTTTAGAGGTCAACCATTTGTTTTTGAAATATTCACCGTTGCAAATTGCAATATAGCAGAAGTTATATATATATGTCTTTTGATTCAACTATAGCATTTGTGTTTGTGTTGATTGTTTCATATTTAAGGGTCTTATATATTCAGATCTACACTACTACACAAAGTATTATTTGACACGGTGATCCACCACGGTTTAACAAAAAACCGTTGCAAAAAACAAAAAATAAGTCTTTTGCCACGGTTTTAAAAAAAACCGTGGTAAATAAAACTCATTTGCTACGGTTGGTCTATGTTCTTTTTCATCTGACACGGTTGGTCTATTGTTTCTCGTCGACCTTTAATGATACTAGTTACGTCTACCAAGTTCTTTACCAGTGATATTGACACTTAGCTGTTTATTGACATCCCAAACATTCATATATTAATGGAATGAAAATATTAAATTAAATAGGCTTGATGGAATGAAAATATTAAGTATAGAAATTATATGGAGTTTTAGTAAAATCTCAGTGATAATAATTGATGAATCTTTTCTTCATTCAAGAATTGAAAAAATGAGATGTGTTCAATCCTTTTGTTCCTAGGAATGTTACATTGCCTATTTGGAGGAGGCACTAAATAGTTTGGTGAGGTGTGCCCATTTCAATGCTTGTGATATTGATTCAAATTCGTTGTTATATATGTTGCGCGAAGCTGATCCAAAGAACCTTATACACCTCTTGCCTTTCTGCAGCTGGATTTACTCGATTTGGGTTTATATATACCAGTGGTGGTTTTTCTAAACTCCTAATTTAAGCAGATGCATGTATACGAACACTATTGACTTCATGACTCGTTCACCGGAGAAAAGACACTTATTTTCCCCAGCTCAATCAAAATGCCTACAGGCTATTATCTCTACTAGCGCTCCCTTATCATTTTGGTTTTATTAGTTTCAAATCACATCTTTTTCTTCTTATGTCCTCTATAATTTACCGCAATACGTGGCTTTTTTTTTTTTTTTTTTTTTTTTTTTTTTTTTTTTTTTTTTTTTGTGTGTCTTCGATCTGATCCGGCATGGCACTATGTTCGTCGTTGTCCACAATCAATAGGAATTGTGGAGGAGAGCACTTATGACCTGGTACGAATTTTTCCGGGCAACGAAAACAAAGGCCGTCGCGACGACGTTGTTGGATAGCTTCGGGAGACAGTTTTGTGAATGGGAGTGGTCGATGTGGTGATATGAGGGTGGTCGTTGTAGGGCTTGGGGATGGTTTGTCAATAGAAGTTGATGGTAGGGTAAGTGTTGTGGTGGACGTACTGATTGTGGAATTATTGGTAGTTTGTTTGGCAGTGTATGGAAATTTTGGTTTTAAAGAAGAGGCCAATTTATCTTCCACGAGTTGGGCTAGGCCACAAGCATCATGAAGGGTGGTGGGTTTATAAATTGCCAATTCCGATTGTATTTCAGGTTTGAGGCCCGAAATAAAACAATTCTTGAGGGTTTGTTGCGATAATCCCGTAACCCGGTTACTTAGCCTTTCGAATTCTGTTTGGTACGTCATAATCGATGTGGTTTGACGTAGCTTCAAGAGGATGGCCTCGTGATTTTCAAATGTAGACGGACCGAAGCGAAGTTCGACTTCGCGTTTGAAATCGTTCCAAGAGCCCAAGAGATCATTATTGGCTAAGTGTTGGTACCATGATAAGGCATCTCCGATGAAGTGGAAGGCGGTTAATGAAACACGTTCCTCTGCCGGAATCTGATAATAAGAAAAGTAGTTGTCTGCTTGGAATATCCAGCCAAGAGGGTTTGTTCCATCAAATAGAGGTAAGTTAATTTTGGGTGGTTTGGGATGGTAATTGTGGTTCTGTGAAGAGGATGGGTGGGAATCCTTTTTTTTGGGTGGAAATCATTGTGCTTCGGAATTCTGGGATGTGGGAAGGTGGTATCAGAAAGGGTTGTGATGTGGGTGACAAGATTGGCAGTGGTCGCGGTTTGTGAATCGATCGTTGTGTGTAGTGATTTTGTGGCTTCGATTAATGCGGTTAAATTGGCGGTGTTTGTCTCCGTGGCGGAGTTGGTGGCTGTGATAAGTTGGTTGATGAGATCGGTCAAAGGTGGTGAGTTATCATCACCGCTGGTGTCACGGCGTGGCATGGCGGTAGGCGAGTTGGGAATGAAAGCACCAAATGATGGCACTAAGAGAAGAGTTTAGAGGAGGAGGAGAGTTTAGGGAAAGAGAGACAGTACGTGCTTGGGGCAATTTTCTTCGTTAATCTCCAAATGAAAAACAATACAGGAATTATAAACGTGCAGGGATTGTAAGTTCATCATCCACTCTCCTTATTTAGTGCCACTAACACCTATAATGCAAAACTACCCTATCATGCACTTGACTCATTCAAACATAAACAAAGACACATGCAGAAAAGTAAAGACACTTGAACGTGGGACTATTGCAACTTGCAGCTCAATCCATTAATCTGCTGGGCTTCTTCACATCTCGTTTGGGCCTGGTGCTGATTAAAGAAGCTTGTTGAACTGGGCCAGAATATTGGGCCTGATGGACCGTATCAGTTTGTGTCTCAGAACTACCATTAGCGATGTCAATCAACACCCTTGCGGCCATGTTCATCTCATCATCATCTTCGGTGTCTCCCACGTAGTCTTTCATCCATATTGGTTTCCTGGCATTTCTTTTGGGCCTGTTGCTTGGGCCTACTTGCTCTCGGTTGTGATGGCCCGATCCCTTAGCGATGTCAACCAACACCCTTGCGGCAATGTTTATCTCATCATCATCCGAGTACCAGCTACAAGTACATTTTCAGTAAATTAATATACAAGATAATTTAAAACGCATACATATATATATGAAATACATAAAACTTTAAATTTACTTGGTAAAGCACTTTTGCTTGCTCCAGAAGTCATCTTTCCAGCCAACCGTCGACTCATGGTTAAAAGCAACACCTACCTGTGAATATCAAGACTAGCTGACTCAGAAGCTGCTACAAACTCACAAGCGGCTAACTAATAAAACTTTTAGGAACATATTAGTCACAAGATAAAGTACAATCATATGCATAAGATTCAAAAGTTCTACATAATAGTATGTACAACAAGGTATGTGAATATCAACACCAGCCAAATGACCTCTTTTTTTAGAAAGAATTTAAGTATATGCATCAGTCGAATCAGAAATTCGAGAAATATATGTAAATTATCAAATTCATAGAGCTATTCACTGTTATACATAGCAGTTTTGTTTTTTTGCAAAGCATATATGTTGCAAAAACATGCTGCAGAAATTAAACGTCATCGTTTACAGAAATACAAAATCTAACAAAGCCGTGAATACATTTATTTGAAGGCAGGGTTAGATTACATGCATTTCCGATCCGTTCTATATGGACACATCAAGATCTACATTCTAATCTAGATCGAATTTATATAGATTCATTAAAGACAATTAAACCATGCATGAGGTTCAAAAAATAACATAAGCAAACAACTTAGGAGATAGTAAAGCAAATTTGATCGGTGCTTAATTGCCAAACCAAAAGCCCGATTTATAGAATCAAAAAGGTTTTTCGTATAGGAGATAATCTACGTAAAAACAAGGATTCATTAAGTGAATTTAACCTTTTACTGTAACATTAGCAAAAATTACCTAGTTATAATAGTAAAAATACCTGATTAGATAGAGATGCATTAAAGTACTGCAATAATATTACTTTCTAGTTTTGAACTAATACACCAGCATCACTTTTTCTATGTAAATTCATACCATCAAATAGCATGTAAACAAACTCCAGTGTCCTATATATTCATCAAATTCTAGACTTCCCATGTTTGAATAACGTAAAAGAAAAAGACAAATGCGAAACTTGCTCAAAGCTAGTCAGTTGCATAATTCACACGGTTGCACTCTTTCCAAAGAAAAACGAAATAGTAGTAGTAAAGCAGTTAATTTATTTATTTTATAAAAAAAGTCATAAAAATATTTTCAAATAAAACTTAACAACATGAAAACATACTTTATTTATTTTATAAAAAACCATAAAAACTTGCATTTTTTTTAAAATGTACATAGTAGAAACTAAGATATTTTTAAAAAACGCAATATGAACACATAAACTATTATTTACAGTATTAAAAAAAAAAAAAATGCTTACCATTTATAAGAAATACATGAAACAACCAAAAAGAAACATAGAAAACGATTATTTTTTGTTTTTTTTAAAAAAAAATAAATCCATAAAACCTCACATAAATCAAGATACATATTAAACATACAGGAAATTTTCAACAGAAATACGGTAAACACATGCAGGCTAGCTGTAATAACTAACAACAAACAGCAAACTTAAACGTTACATAATTTTAAACCAAAAAACACACACACATATCTATATATAAACTAGCAACAGTATCATTTCAAGAAAAAAGATGCATACCTAGCTTTAAAAGAGTAGAAAAAAAGTGATATACCTTTTGACAATATTTATTTGAGAGCAAAAAATGAAAGAAGCTGAAAGACCACACACAAAAAAACAGAAAGTTGTGTGATTTGATATCTATAGAAAAAGAGAATAATGAAGAAAGAGAAAGGGAATGCAGTCTTTGGATACTGTTGTCTCTGCTTGCCTTTTTGGGGGAGGATCTTGGTGCAGGTTGTATTCCTATTTACCCTTGGGGATACTGTTGCTGCCATCCGCTTGTTTTTGTCTTTTTAACTTTTGAATTGTATGAGGCTACGCTAGTGAGCGAGAGCATTTCATACGGGGGATTTTTTTTTTCATGGGGGATTTTTTGTAGTATTCCTATTTTACCCTTGTGTTTCCAACGAGTTGTTTGTGACTAGATTCGAACTCGGGATCGAGGGACTACACACTTTACGTATGAATGACTAACGTAAATAATTAATATATATATTGTTATGTATTTTAATTATTTGGACACGAAATGTTGACTAACGGACGTTAAGTAATGGGCAAATGGCACAAAAAAGTATCAAAGTTAGGGTCTTTTTCCAATTAAGGTATTCTGCTTTTTTTTGCGTATAAAAAGGTTGCCAACTTTTTTTTAGCGGATTTGGGTTTTTTGGTAACTTTCGGTTAACAACTAACCCAATTTTTCGTTAAGTAGCGAATGAAACTTTTATCAAATTTAAAGGGCCAAAGTTGATTTTTTTTTCCTTTCCTTTTATAACCCGTTTCTTCCCCAAATGATTATCCTAACATAAACCCTAAAAATCTGTAGTTTACAAAAACGAAACGATTCAGAAAATTGAACCTTATTTTGTGTTCGTTAAGGTAATTAAAACTTATTGTTGATTTTAATTATGTTAATAACGGTTAAGTTAAGCGCTCATATTGACTTTTGTTTTAATTATTTTGTTTAGCAAGATGGCTTCTTCTCCCAAAGGAGCTACATTATTATTGGATCTTTATTACAACGGGTATTTCAGTCTAAAACCTTTAACCTATCATAATGCTGATATGCTCACAAAGTCTGTTGATGTGACCCGTTTAACCTATATTGAGTTGATAAATATTGTTCAAAACAACATAGCTTCAGTAGTGACTGGGTTGTATTACTTTAGTAATGGGTTAAAAAGTATTAATTCTGATGCTGATGTTAGTTTTTTTGTTGAAAAGTGGCAAAGTAGTGATGAAGGTATCATAGCCTTATATCTTACTCACAAGAATGAATGTTTAGTTAATTACACTGGTGATTATGTTGTTGTCATTTTAAACCCTGCTACTTATTACAAAGACTCAGATGATGAATTAACTGATGTTGCATCACTTAATCATTTATCTGAGGGTGAAGAAGAGTTGAGGCAGGTTAGGATAAAAGAAAGGAAAAGATTAGATGAAAGAAATAAAAAAACTGATGTTGTTGTATTTGATGAAAGTAAGCTAGTGTTGGAAAATGACAGTGATGATAATGAGCATGAAGTGGATCCTATATTTTCAGACCTAGGTGATGAATCTCAAAAAGAGAAACCTCATGTTGAACCAGAAATTAACTTAGATGAGGATATGCCCAACAGTGATGAGGATGAGATTGTGTTTGACCCTTATAAAAGAGATTACCCTATCCATGACCCAAACACGCATTGGAAGTTAAAAAAACCTATATTAGGTGAGTTGTATGCAACCTTAGATCAAGTAAAAGATTGTCTTACCTTTTATTCTGTTGCCAATGGATACCAACTTTGGTATGAAAAAAGTGATAGTGAAAAGTTGCTGGTTAGGTGTGGGTTTGATGAAAAAGACAGAAGAAAGAAAAAAGTTCCTAGGGATCCCAATAAGCCTTGTTGTCCTTTTAGGTTAAGAGCTGTGAAGATGCATGATGGTAATTCTTGGCATATAAGAAGCCTAGTTAATGAGCACAATTGCAGTAGACAGTGTAATCTTGGTTATTTAGTGACTTCAAAATGGATTGCAAGACAATTTGTAGACAAAATCAGAATGTATCCTGATATGAAAGTGGTTGATCTGCAAGAAATGGTGATGAAAAATATAGGGTTAAGACATCACACAATCAGTGTAGTAGAGCTAGAAAGATTGCACTATATAATCTTAAGCAGAATGTTGGAGATCAGTATGACAGGTTGGTTGATTATACTGGTGAACTGAGAAAGACCAACCCTGGTACCACAGTGCAGTTACGCATTGATCCTCTTGCAGATGGTACACACATGTTCAATAGTTTCTATATTTGTTTTCATAATTTGAAACAGGGTTGGAAAGCAGGTTGTAGAAAGGTTATAGGTTTGGATGGGTGTTTTTTGAAAGGGGTGTGCCAAGGTCAACTGTTGACAGCTGTTGGGAGGGATGGAAACAATCAAATATACCCAATTGCATGGGCTGTTGTACAAGTTGAGAATGCAGACAATTGGGAATGGTTTATTAAATTGTTATAAATAGACCTTGATTTAGCAGATGGGACAGGGGTTACATTTATATCAAATGGCCACAAAGGACTTTACCATGCTGTTAAGAGAGTGGTCCCATTGGTAGAACATAGGTTATGTGCTAGGCATATTTATGCCAATTTTTCCAAGCTCTACCCTGGTGTTCTATTTAGAAACCTGTTTTGGCAAGCATCAAAGGCTTCTTATCATCAGAAATTCTTAAATACAATGGAAGAAATAAAAACTGCAAGTCAAGAAGCTTATCAGTATTTGATGGATAAAGATCCATGGTCATGGTCAAGATCATATTTCAAAGAAGGTACAGTCTTTATATTTGTAGTTGTTGATTAGAATAATGATATAAGTTGGACTAACTTATTACTTGTATTATGTTGACAGGAATGGATTGTGATGCTGTTGAAAATGGTCTTACTGAATGTTTCAATTCTCATATAAAGGATGCAAGGAGAAAACCAATAATTGGAATGCTTGAAGACATCAGATCTTATGTGATAACAAGGAACTACAGTCTAATGAAGGAATGTGAAGCTTGGAAAAGTTCACTTTGCCCTAACATCATCAAGGTTTTGGAGTTGCATAAGTCAATTCAAAGGTATATACTTATAAATTTTAGTAGCATAAATATATTGATATAATGAAACCTTACTGCTAACTTGTATTATACTAACAGGAAATGGAGTTTGAATCCAAGTGGATGGCATCAGTTTGAAGTAAGGCAAGGGAATCATATGGCCTTTGGTGTGGACTTAGAAAAGAGGGAATGCAGCTGCAAACAGTGGCAGTTAACTGGCATACCATGCCCTCATGCAATCACAGCCATTTACTTCATTAACAAGCAGCCAGAAGATTATGTGAGCAATACATTCAAGGTAAGCACATACAAAAGTATCTATAAGTTCAATATTTTGCCAGTTGGTGGTATAGATATGTGGGAGAAAAAAAAAACATGTGCCAATGAAACCTCCATTAGAAAGAAGGATGCCAGGTAGGCCCACATTGAATAGGAAAAAGGATAAGTCAGAATTGAAAAAAAATAAACATGTAGCAAGGCCTCCAAGAACAATGACATGTCAAAACTGTGGGGAACTTGGTCATAACAAAAAGGGTTGTACTAAACCTAAGGAAACAGGTGAACAATTGAACTCACCTACTCAACAAGGTAATCCACCCAAAAGGAAGGGCAGACCTATGGTTGAAGACCCAGTCAATTGTAGAAGTCCAAGTTGTAGTAGAAAGAACAAATTTGTGACTGCTAGGGGTGGTTTATGGATGGGAGGAACAACTAGTGGAAGGGGAAGTTCTAGTGGATCAAATAGTGGAAGGGGAAGGGGAACTAGTAGTGGATCAAACAGGGGAAGAGGAAGGGGAACTAGTAGTGGATCAAACAGGGTAAGCTTTATTTAATTGTTGAATTTTTATGTTACTATGGTTTATTTGATTTATATTCTTATTAACACACCCATTTTACAGAATTCCCAACATAGACTCTTTGATGATGATGATTTGGTGGATGTACAACTTGAGGAATCAATGGATACAAGGCCAAACAACCAGCCTACTGTTAATGATGATGCTGATTTGGTTGATGTACAACTTGGTCAAGCAAATACAGAAGAAATGGATATTGATACAGACACAGCTGCAAATGCAGACACAGCTGCAAATGCAAATACAGTTGATGCCAATGAGGATGAAACAACTAAGCTTAAAAAGAGGTATGATGATTTCTGGGAAAGTCAATACAAGGCAGGATACAAGCCCCCTAGAAGGACATCTCAAAGATTAGCAATGAAGAATTATAATAGGAAGTTAATTCAGGATTATGAAGGTCAAGGTATGACACCAGATGAAGCCTTTGGAGTAGACTAAGTTTTCTTTGTTTTCAGTCTCTATTGTGTGTAATATCAGTCTCTTTTGTAAGAACTTAATAGCTATTGTAAGAACATATCAGTCTCTTTGGAATAGACTAAGTACTCTATTGTAAGAACATATCAGTCTCTTTTGTAATATAAGTCTCTTTTGTAATATCAGTCTTTTTTTTAGTTAAAACATAAGCATGATACCATTGCATTCATAATAGTTGTAACTGGTTACAACAGGTTTATTTAATGGCATTTAATCCATACATACTAAACCATGATACTAGACCATACATACTAAACCATCTTTTTTTTGCCCTTCCCTTTTTGACTGTCACTTGCATCAGTGACTTTTTTGGGAGCAAATGGCTTGATTCCATGTAAACCACAAGTTTCCTTGTTTTGCAAGCCTAGCACCTTGACCCTATCATCAAAAGCTTGCTTCTCAGCAACCTTCTTTGAGCATGGTGGTGGGTATGATGCATCAGAATAATACCCTTGTGGAAAATACGTAGACCATGATGGTGGGTATGATGCATCAGAAGAATCACTGGAAATGCTTATGACTTCTGGAAAAAAAAAAGAATTAATGGTTTGTTAAAGATATGAGAAAGGAGATTGTGCAGTTACATACAATACCTGGTTTCTTGTTTTTGCTCATTTTTTCAGATGTAGGTTTTCTTATAAATGTGAGTTGAAAATGAGGTCTTGGGTATGCCTTTATATAAGGTGGTAGAGTCATATGCCTTTAGTCCATATCAGCAAGGTCTTTGGTTTCTTGTTGAAAATGTGCAGTAAATGTGAGTTGAAAAACTGCAGAAAATGTGCAGTCAAAAGCATGACTGCCCTTTTAGTCCATATCAGCAAGGTCATGACTGCATTTGTATCAGCTATGTCATTACTTTGGCATTTGTATCACTGTGTTCTTTTATCATGACTGCAAAGCACTTTATTCATGGCATTACTTTTGCACTCTTTTTGTTACACATATCATCAGCAAAACCATAACATCTACATTAATAACATACTGCATTTCCATTCAAAAGTTAACATACATTTCCATTCATTGATCAAAGTTATACATTTCCATAACATCTACATTAATAACATAATGCATTTTAGTTCTACAACTAAAAAGCTTTCATAAACATAAAGAAAAGCATTCCTAACAGTACAAAGATAACCCTAGATTGCATATTAACTGTAGACTTCAACACTGCAACTTCTTCTTCCAAGCTCTTTTTTTTCATCTCAAATTGCACAGCTTCCTTCTTCATTTTTTTGTCCACTTCTGCCAATCTACCTTTGTAATGCTCAGTTGGCAAATCTGGATCCCACCAATGAAAGAAGTTACACTTCTTTCTTGCCTATTTAATCAAAAGAAAGTCAAAACTTGTTTTTTACATACAAAAAACATTAACACAAACATGTGTTTACCTTATAGTTAGGACATCCCAAAAACCTTCTGCCTGGGTTCTGTTCAGTCCAAGAAGTCCACTTACCACTAACATCACCACATTCGCACAAGACACAAACACGATTGTTCAAATTGTCTTTTTCCCAACCTGCATTTCTTCTATTCCAGTAAACCCAGTTTGATGAGTTTGATGAGTTTGTCATGTTTTCATATTTGGGAACAAACGAATTTGCCCTAATTAGATTTTTTGGGGAGACACAATTTGCCCTAATTTAATTTTTGGGGACAAACGATTTGCCCTAATTTGATTTTTGGGGATAATCATTTGGGGAAGAAACGGGTTATAAAAGGAAAGGAAAAAAAAAACAACTTTGGCCCTTTAAATTTGATAAAAGTTTCATTCGCTACTTAACGAAAAATTGGGTTAGTTGTTAACGGAAAGTTACCAAAAAACCCAAATCCGCTAAAAAAAAAGTTGGCAACCTTTTTATACGCGAAAAAAAGCAGAATACCTTAATTGGAAAAAGACCCTAACTTTGATACCTTTTTGTGCCATTTGCCCTTAAGTAATTAACCGAATTGACTAACGATCGTTAGGGAATAAAGGAGTGACTATTAGTGAAATTGTAGGACAAGAAGGATCTAGAATCCTTATGGATTAAGGATTGGTGGCCGGCCACTTGTGGGTTATGGTTTCCTAATTTGAGTCAACTTGTTCTACAAGGTTTCCATTCACTATAAATACAAACCCAATGGTCTTTTTTTAGTGAATTGTTACTAAACCCTAACTATTTTCTCTCATTCTTTCTTCTTCTCAAAACCGGTCGATCACTTGCCTTGGGGTGGGGGGGGGGGGATCGAATTGATTGTTCAAGTAAACAAAGTTGTTTGGTTTTCTTGTGTCCAATTGCTAGCACCATTCGTCACTTGATTATAGTACATGTGTACAAGAGCTTGTTAATTACTTACTTTAGTAATTGATCTTGGATTGTGGAACAAAACGGTAAGGGGTTCCACGTTAATCCTATTTCTTCTTTGTTCAAGAAAAGAAGTTCAAGTTTGATCCTTGTTTGGCTAGGATCAAGGTACGTTCCTTTTATTTTTCGGTAATACTTTATACGTGTTAAATAAGATCTATGCTTCCGCTATTATGTGCTTTGATGTTTATTTATTTATTTGATTGTTAATTTATTTAAATTCCAACAGTGGTATCAGAGCCAGGTTAACATGTAATTCTTATTACCTAAACGCATAATAAAAATCGAATCTTGATTTGGATTTACATGTTAATCGATTTGTGTTAAGTTTAGAACATAAAATCGTACATAATTTAGGGGGGTTCGACCCTTGTTAATTAAAAAATTAGTTTTGTAACCCTAAATTAGGACATGTTATGTTTATGTGTTTATTTGAATAAAGGGTTACGTTCCTGTTTAATTCATAATTCTTCATGCAAGGATGTTGGGAATTAAATATTCTGAAGATTGAGTATCGGGAAATATTCTAAGTATGATACTGCTGGTAGTGCATTTCATTCCTGCTGCTAGTGTATGATCCTGCTGATAGTGTATTCCTGCTGCTAGTTATATTCGTTGTTGCTGGTAGTGTTAAACATCAATGCTGCTGGTAGTTACTGCTGATGCTGCTGCTAGTGTAAGCTGTTCCTGCTGATCGTGTTGTTTCTGCTGATCAGTGAGTCATCCGACACAAAAGTCAAATATGTTTAGTAGCAAAAATCTTCTGTTGAGTAATCAATTTGTATACTCTTAAGTATATGACTCGATACATATACAAGTTGTATGTGTAAGATACATGTTGTATCTTGATTACTTACACACGACTCAACATACTCAAGTAGAAAGACATGCATTGTTGACAAGACTAAAAGCAATATTGTAAAGATCTTCTTGGACTATAAAAGAAGATCTTAGACTAGATATTGTGTGTGCATAATCAGTGTCAAAAATAATATACAACAAGTGACAAAGCTAGAACATAGAACATACACAACAATGTCACAAGTCATAGAACATAGGATTCAAGGTTTTGTAACCCTAGTGATAACAAAGATCACTCGTATTATTCTCAATAATATTGGATCGTTTAGTATAAAACTGTATGTGTTCATTGTTCAATAACCAACATAATTGTTCCATTTCCATAACACAAATAACCTTCTAAGTGTGGTTAAGTAGATTCCGCATACTTAATCATTTTAACTCAATATATCATATACACAACGTCACAAAGGTTTAACCACCTTATTAGTGTATCGAATCCTTCAAACCCACAATTGGTATCAGAGCGTCAGGCTGATATAATTGATTTAGAAGAAGTAGAAGAAATGGATGTACAAGATGCTCAGGTTACAAATGTTGCTGCAAAGTTGCCCATGATCAAACCCAATGAGTTTGAGTTGTGGAGGTTAAGAATTGAGCAATATTTTATGGTTCAAGATTATGCTCTTTGGGATATCATTCTGTATGGTGACTCTTTTGTTCTAGGCTATAAAGAGGTAGTTCTTGAAGGCAGAACAGATAGAAAAAGAAATACTGGACCAGTTTCCAATGAAGAAAAGATAAAGAAGAGGAATGATCAAAAAGCAAGAAACTTGTTGCTTATGTGCATTCCTGGTGA
This sequence comes from Artemisia tridentata subsp. tridentata, assembly GCA_021014915.2. Taxonomy (NCBI): domain Eukaryota; kingdom Viridiplantae; phylum Streptophyta; class Magnoliopsida; order Asterales; family Asteraceae; genus Artemisia; species Artemisia tridentata. The sequence goes on from CP139504.1 coordinate 24,205,585, forward strand.
ACAGATGCTATCTTTCAGTAGGTATCCTGATGCAAAAACTCTTTTTGAAGAGATTTGTGCATGGTTTGGTGGTAATGAAACTACCAAAAATACACAGAAAACATTGCTGAAACAACAATTTGAAAACTTCACTTCGTATAGCAATGAATCTCTTGACAAGCTGTTCTCAAGACTGCATAAGCTTGTCAGTCAGTTATCTGTGTTGGGAGTTGAGATAGAGAAGGAAGATCTCAACATCAAGTTCTTAAGAAGTCTACCTGATGAGTTCCATACTCATGTAGTTGTCTGGATGAATAAGCCAGAGATTGAAACCATAAAGCTGAATGATTTGTTTAACAACTTCAGAATTGTTGAACAAAGTCTAAAGAAGTCTGGGAACTATACTACTAGTTCTGGGAATGTGGCACTCTTGTCATCTCCTAGTATTAGTAAGTCTGAAGAGGTAGATGAAGTTGAAGGTGTTTCTAATGCTAACTATGGTGGTCCTACTACTAGTTCACAGAAGAGTGTTGCTGGACTTGGAGATCCTTCATTCTATGTATTTATGTCTAGTCAAGCTAGTGGTTCTACTCTAAATCATGAAGACCTTGAGCAGGTGAATGATGATGATTTGGAAGAGATGGACATCAAGTGGCAGGTTGCTTTACTTAGCATGAGGGCTAAGAAGTTCTGGCAGAGAACTGGTAAGCAGATTACCATTAATGGTAATGAAACTGCAGGGTTTGATAAGAAGAAAGTGGAGTGTTTCAACTGTCACAGGCTGGGACATTTTGCTAGAGAATGTAGAAACCCAACAAAGCAGGATAACAGAAACACATTGTATAGGCAAGAGAAGAAGAAGGAAGTCACAGTGGAAGAACCAAGGGCTATGCTAGCCATAGATGGTGTTAACTATGACTGGAGCTTTTTAGCTGATGAAGAGGAAGCACCAAATGCTGCTCTTGTGGCCACTGAAACTGCTCTAATGGCCTTCTCTAATTCAGAGGTAACTTCAATTATTAAATGTACTGAATCATGTCCTTATCTTAAAGCTTATGAAGACCTTAAAAAGAGATTTGATGCTCAACTGAATGAGCTATATGATGCTCTTCATAATTTAGCTAATCATAAAAGAGGTCTAGCTGTTCTTGAAACACAAGTTTTACACTATAAAGAAAATGAATCTGCATTTACTGATAACTTGAATATATTAAAAAATAATGCAGAAATCAAAGACGAGTGTATTATTGAGCTGAATAGAAGATTAGCAGAGCACAAAAATAAAACTGAAAATGTTAACATAACAATAGATGCTTTAGATTCTGCTTCAGAGGGAATTAACAAGATTTGGGAAGCTCAAGTAATCAATAAAGTTAAGTCTGGTGTAGGATACAAGTCTGTCCCTCCACCATATAGAGGTGTTCCTTCACCTCCAGGTATTGACCTAGCACACACAGGTCTTGCTGAGTTTCAAGAACCAATTATAGAATATGGTTCTAAGTCTAATGATGGCCTTAAGATAGAAAAAGTAAGTGAAAGTTTAGATAAAACTTTACTTTATCAGAACAAGGTGTCCTTTGTTAAGAAATTAGATGATATAGTTGTTGAAGACTGTACATCTGATAGTGATGAAGAAGTACAGGTTATGTCTAAACCTGAAGTGGTTAAGAAAGAAGGAACAAGAGTTCCTAAGATAGTCAAACACAATACTGATAGGCCTATGATAAATGAAAAACATGTTAGGCAACCAGTTAGATATTGTGAACAATATAGAACTACAAACAAGCCCAGAGGTAACCAAAGAAATTGGAATAACCTCAAGTCTGATCAATTAAGTGATGACTTTACTTTCTATAATAAAGCTTGTTATACATGTGGTAGTTTTGACCATCTTGCAGCTTTCTGCAACAAATGGGTGTCTGGGTATGAAAACAATAGAGTGAACTACAAAAGGCAATCTCCTAAGTCTCACTTTTACTCTAGCACTGATAGAATCAAACCCAGAACAGTCTCAAACAAGTCTCTCTCAAACACAGATCCTGCTGTAAGACCAAAAGGTTCTGCTGGTAGACGAATGGTTCCTGCTGGTAAACAAATGGTTCCTGCTGCTCGATCATTGATGACTGTTAACCCAAAACCAACAGCTAAGGATGCAAAAACTTTTTATAAACATGCATCTAAAACTGTTTTAAGACCCATTCAAACAAAAGCAATGGTCCAAAAACAAATTTGGAGACCAAAGGGTACAACTACAAGGCAAGTAGTTAATTCTGCTGCTAAGGGAAACAAGGCAAATGCTGTTAAGGCCTCAGCAAGTTGGGTTCTTAAATCCAATGTTGCATCAACTGTTCTCAAAAGATTACACTTCATTGATGCAAGAGGCAGATCCAAGTCAGTAATGGCTTGGGTCCCCAAAGGAAACTAATACACCTTATAATTGTGCAGGAACATTCAACTGATAAACAAGAGGATCAAGGATACTCAGATAGTGGATGTTCAAGGCACATGACAGGCAACAAGTCTTATCTCTCAGATTTTCAATCAATAGATGGAGGCTATGTTACCTTTGGAGGAGGTGTTGGTGGCAAAATTTTTGGTAAAGGTACTATTAAAACTGAAAATTTAGATTTTGAAGATGTGTACTATGTGCAAGAGCTTAAGTATAATCTTTTTAGTGTCTCACAAATGTGTGACAAAAAGAATAATGTTCTCTTTACTGAAACTGAATGTCTTGTTCTCTCTTCTGATTTTAAGATGCCTGATGAAAGTCAAGTACTTCTTAAAATTCCAAGAAAGGCCAATATGTACAGTGTTGATATGAAGAACATTGTTCCTAAAAAGGATTTAACTTGTCTTGTTGCAAAGGCCACATTGGATGAATCAATGAAATGGCATAGGAGGCTTGGTCATATTAACTTTAAAACCATAAATCAGATTGTTAAGAATGGTTTGGTAAGAGGTTTACCTCATAAACGTTTTGAAAATGATCAAACATGCATTGCTTGTCTTAAAGGCAAACAATACAAAGCCACTTGTAAGCCCAAGATTTTTAACTCTATCAATCAATCATTGTTTATGCTTCATATGGACTTATTTGGTCCAACAAATGTTAGAAGTATGCAACATAAGAGATATTGTCTAGTTATTACTGATGACTATAGCAGATTTACATGGGTTTTCTTTTTAGCTTCTAAGGATGAGACATCCAGCATCCTTAAGACTTTCATTACTGAGATAGAAAACCTAGTAAGTAAGAAAGTAAAAGTCATTAGATGTGATAATGGGACAAAGTTCAAGAATAGAGTTATGGATGATTTCTGCAAAGAAAAGGGTATTAGGAGAGAATTTAGTGTTGCTAGAACTCCTCAACAAAATGGAGTAGCTGAAAGAAAGAATAGAACACTAATAGAAGCTGCTAGAACTATGTTAGCTGATTCTAAGTTACCTATAACTTTTTGGGCTGAAGCAATCAACACTGCTTGCTATGTCCAGAATAGAGTTTTAGTTGTGCAGCCTCACAATAAGACATCATATGAACTATTTAGAGGTAGAACTCCTGCAATAGGATTTCTTAGACCTTTTGGATGTCATGTGACTATTCTCAATACCTTAGACCATTTAGGAAAATTCGATGGTAAAGCAGATGAAGGTTTCTTAGTTGGATATTCTCTCAATAGCAAAGCTTTTAGAGTCTACAACTTAAGAACTAAGAAAGTAGAAGAGAATCTACATGTGGAGTTTTTAGAAAACAAATCCAATGTAGAAGGTCAAGGACCAAAATGGCTATTTGATCTTGAGACACTAACCAATTCTATGAATTATGTGCCTGTTGTTGTAGAAACTAATGATTTTTCAGGTTCAAAAGCATCAGATGAGGCAAGGTTAGAAAAGGAGACAGATCAAGATCATGTATGGTCAAGTGCAAGTGTGGTTTCAACTTCAACAAATGATGAATCTTCTTCTAGTAAAGCTAAAGAAGATGTTGAAGATGCTCACAGAGGAGATGGAACTCAGGAACAACAACATATTTCTGCTGTTGATTCTGCTGATAGTCTAACCATTCCTGTTGGTAGGCCAATGGATTCTGCTGCTGGTCCTTCAGAACCAAAAGAAGTAGAATTCTCAGAAGATGAGGTGGATTTAAGCAATCTCCCACCAAACTATCAAGTTCCTACAACCCCATAAACAAGGATTCACAAAGTCCACTCCCTGAAAAATGTGATTGGAGATGTACAATCTGGTGTGAAGACAAGAACACAGTTAAAGTCTTCAGACCAACAAGGGCTTCTTGATGCCCTTTATGCTTTAAAACAGCATGAGTTTTCAAACTCTTGCTTGTTTGTATGTTTTCTCTCACAAGATGAACCGAAGAACATTCTTACAGCCCTAGATGATTCAAGCTGGGTAGAGGCTATGCAAGAGGAGCTTCTTCAGTTCAAGATTCAAAAGGTTTGGGTGCTAGTTGATTTACCTCATAATGAGAAGGTAATTGGCACTAGATGGGTTTTTAAGAATAAAAGGGATGAAAGGGGAATAGTGATTAGGAATAAGGCTAGATTAGTAGCCCAAGGGTACACTCAACAAGAAGGGATAGACTATGATGAGGTTTATGCTCCAGTAGCAAGGATTGAGGCAATTAGGCTTTTCTTAGCTTATGCTTCATTTTTAGGCTTCACAGTTTATCAAATGGATGTCAAGAGTGCATTTTTATATGGCACAATTCAAGAAGAGGTTTATGTTTCACAACCTACTGGTTTCATTGATCCTGACTATCCAAACAAAGTGTACAGAGTAGTAAAAGCTCTATATGGCCTACATCAGGCACCAAGAGCTTGGTATGCAACACTAGCTTCCTACTTATTAGAGAATGGATTTCAAAGAGGCAAGATTGATCAGACACTTTTCATCAAACAGCACAAGAAGGATCTTCTGTTAGTGCAGGTGTATGTGGATGACATTATCTTTGGATCTACTAGGAAGGAGATGTGTTTAGAATTTGAGAAGCTTATGCATGATAAGTTTCAGATGAGTTCCATGGGGGAACTTACATTTTTTTTGGGTCTGCAAGTTAAGCAATCAAGTGAAGGAATCTTTATCTCTCAAGACAAGTATGTTGCAGAGATACTTAGAAAATTTCAATTTGTTGATTCAAAAGTAGCAAGCACACCAATGGACTCTGAGAAGCCACTTCTTAAAGACTTAGATGGAGAAAATGTGGATGTACACACTTACAGATCTATGATAGGCTCTTTGATGTACCTTACATCATCTAGACCTGATATCATGTTCTCTGTTTGTGCTTGTGCAAGATTTCAAGTAACTCCTAAGGTTTCTCATTTAACTGCAGTCAAGAGGATTTTTAGATATCTCAAAGGTCAACCTAGGTTGGGTATATGGTATTCTAGGGAATCACCTTTTGACTTGGTAGCATTCTCAGACAGTGATTATGGTGGTGCTAGCTTGGACAGAAAGTCAACAACTGGAGGATGTCAATTCCTTGGATGTAGACTTGTCTCATGGCAGTGTAAGAAGCAAACAATTGTGGCTAATTCAACAACTGAAGCTGAATATGTAGTTGCTGCAAGTTGCTGTGCTCAAGTCTTATGGCTTCAAAACCAACTTCTTGATTATGGGTACAATTTCTTAAACACTGTCATTCATATTGATAATAGTAGTACAATTTGCATTATTAAAAATCCAGTGCAACATTCTAAAACAAAACACATTGAAATTAGACATCATTTTATTAGAGACTGCAATGAGAAAAGGTTAATTCAAGTTCTTAAAATTGCTTCAGAACAAAACTGTGCAGATCTTCTTACTAAAGCTTTTGATGTTGGAAGGTTTCAGTACTTGGTAGCAAGTATTGGAATGCTTAATCTTTAACCTTTTTAATCTAATGTGTTTTTGTATATTAATTGTTGTTTGTACTGTTGTCTTTGTAAATTGGTACTAGCTATTACTTTTAAAATTGTGTTAAATTCATACAGTTAGTCCTATGCTTATTCTAATACAAGACAAGTACTTTGTACTTTGTTTCTTTTGGTTTTAGACTAACAATTTCAGGTATGATCATTGAACACAAGGAAATTTTCAAGTGAAATATGTGAGCAGCAGAATTGAGATACTAGTTGCTGACATAATAGGTTTATGATGGACTGAGTTTGGGAATTCTTAACAAAGGTTTACACCTAAGTTAATTAGTTCTTTAAAACTTCTTTCTTGAAACCTACTTATGATTGTTTCACATTGAATTGATGATTTAGTTGATCAGATAGTAACTGATACAACTTACTTTCTATCATTTTATACTTTTTAGTATAATGTGTTAATCTACGGATATCTGATAGAAAGAACAGCGAGCAAAAGTGAATCTAACACTTGTGTTAGAGGTAACAAATGCCACGAGCTGGAAACCCTGTCAGGAAAGCCTTTTCAATAGGTTTATCTGTACACAGGCAGTTATTTATAACTGAAAATATTGGTTCTCACACAACCAGAGGTTGCTTTAAACCGAATTTTTGATTAAGTGTCTGTTATACACTTGATCCCTTCAAAATGGTTGAAAGCAGTATGATTTTTAATAATAAAATCATATTCATACTGCTAAGGCAAAAGTTTCTTAAAAAGGATTTTCAAAAAGACTCTCAAAACCGTCAACTGATGGACCATGAGTCAAATGCCCCATGAATCACCTCTCATAGGAGTTAACACACCTAGAAGTGATGAGGGCAGCAACTTAAACTTTTAAGGAATTGATGGCTTCATGTACAACATTGTCTAAAAACATGTTCTCAAGGAGAGATCTTCCAAATAGGGGAGGATGATGTTATATTTTGGTACATGGTGAGAAATTCTTCAATCTCAGGGGAGGAAGAATAACCAATAAAGGAAGTATGTTTAGGTTTCAGGGGAGGAAATCAGATCAAGTTCAATCAGAAAGACATGGAGGTTGAAAATGACAAGAACAAAGATGGTGTATTTTATATATTCAAAAGGGATGAAGCATTCAAATGGAGAAAGTTCTATCTAGGAGCTTTCAGTTTCAATTTCAGTTCACTACGTTTGTTCATCTCAGCACCATTGTCTCTTATAATTCCTTCATCTGAAGAAAGTATTGATATTGCTAAAGTCAAAAGAAAGAATATGAGTCTTTCAGAATAGAAGAAAGTTCAGATCAAGGATCTGACCATGAAATGTTTGAAAGATCTTCACAAGTCCTCATTTAATTCAGAAAACATGTTGAAATGGATTCACTTGTTTAGGGGAGGATTGTTGGGAATTAAATATTCTGAAGATTGAGTATCGGGAAATATTCTAAGTATGATACTGCTGGTAGTGCATTTCATTCCTGCTGCTAGTGTATGATCCTGCTGATAGTATATTCCTGCTGCTAGTTATATTCGTTGCTGCTGGTAGTGTTAAACATCAATGCTGCTGGTAGTTACTGCTGATGCTGCTGCTAGTGTAAGCTGTTCCTGCTGATCGTGTTGTTTCTGCTGATCAGTGAGTCATCCGACACAAAAGTCAAATATGTTTAGTAGCAAAAATCTTCTGTTGAGTAATCAATTTGTATACTCTTAAGTATATGACTCGATACATATACAAGTTGTATGTGTAAGATACATGTTGTATCTTGATTACTTACACACGACTCAACATACTCAAGTAGAAAGACATGCATTGTTGACAAGACTAAAAGCAATATTGTAAAGATCTTCTTGGACTATAAAAGAAGATCTTAGACTAGATATTGTGTGTACATAATCAGTGTCAAAAATAATATACAACAAGTGACAAAGCTAGAACATAGAACATACACAACAATATCACAAGTCATAGAACATAAATTTCAAGGTTTTGTAACCCTAGTGATAACAAAGATCACTCGTATTATTCTCAATAATATTGGATCGTTTAGTATAAAACTGTATGTGTTCATTGTTCAATAACCAACATAATTGTTTCATTTCCATAACACAAATAACCTTCTAAGTGTGGTTAAGTAGATTCCGCATACTTAATCATTTTAACTCAATATATCATATACACAACGTCACAAAGGTTTAACCACCTTATTAGTGTATAGAATCCTTCAAACCCACAAAGGAATTATGAATTAGGGTTTGTTTATATGCTACATGTTTTAGATAAATCTAAAATTAGGAAAGACCTAATATATTAAATTAATTAATCAGTTATGTGCAACGTGGTATATAATTATTAAAACTTACGCGGCCAATTGTTGGCGACTGTGGTCCATTAGTTACAATGAGCTCGAAAACCAATGGGAGTTTTATTAATTATATACATAATTATTCACATATAGATTATTAATAGGATTTATCAAAAGGTTTGCATGTGTCTATATGATTTAATAGTTAAGATTATATGTGTTATTGAGTATTTAATTATTTTTGTTAAAATTACTTGATCTTATTTGTTTAAATTGTCATTGAATTTTAAGCAAAAAGAGGGTAGTTTTTGGAATAAAAATAAATGGACCTAATAACTATGAAACCTAGATGTGGTAAATTATTTATTGCCAAGTCTTATGTGCCGATAGTGGTTCGCTTCGCACGGTAATTTGCTCTCAGGTGAGACTATGATGAAGCGAAAAGTGTACCGCTTTTAGGGGGTCATTTAAGCCCTAAATCGTATTTATTTGATCAAATATTGCCCTAAATCGTTCCTTTTGTCATTTTAGGTACTTTGGAGAAGAAATCTGGAAAAGGAAGCATTTTGGACGTTTTTGGAGCATAAAAGTGAAGAAAACGACAAAGTCTCCAAAGCTGCTGGAAAAGTACACGTGACGGCGTCAAGGATTGCTCCTGACGGCGTCACGGCTTGGCAAAAGAGGTGGATATGACAAATACACATGACGCGCCAGAAAGTTTTTGCAATGGAAGTCTGACGGCGTCACCCTTTAAGGTGATCAAGGCCGTCACGGTTTAAGTTAAAGAGAGACGGCGTCAAGCACAATTGTGACGGCGTCAACCCTTGACGCGCCAGAGTGGATTTTTGAGGATTAAAGAGGGACGGCGTCAGGAAGACCATCCGGGAACCCTAGCCACGGCGAGGTGACGGCGTCACCTCCTACAACGTGACACCGTCAGCCCCTAAACTCTGTATATAGTTTTGCAATTTTTAGTCATTAGTGTGCAACTTTGTGAGGAGAAACCCTAAGACGAATTTTTTGCCATTTTTAAGGGTTTTATACCCTTGGATCTCCCATGTTTAATTGAAGATAAGTAATCAATTAATCATTCAATATGTCTATGTGTTGTTTGATTATATCTTGTTCTTGTCTTTTAATTAACATGCTAGGCTAGATTTATCTTGTGTTTGCTTAGATCTAATGAAACCTAACTATTGATTATTGGTTGTTGGTGAGTTATCAATTGTATTGGATGATTGTTTATTGATGTTAGGCTTAAGAAAACTGGCTAACCTCCTATACGGTAACTTGCTTGAACGTCTTAAGAAACATGAACCAATGCGTACTAAGGTTTTTATGGTTGTATTTAATGCATGAGCGAATTCTAGTGATCCCATGTTAGGAGCTTCTTAGCCGGCTCGACATAGGAGTGAAGTAGGAGCTTATAGAGTTGGGGAAGTACGTACGCCACCCCACGATTGGTATTAAGGAATACACCCGTCATCCATGCAATTAATACACACTAATCAACCGGTAAAAGATAGTTAGGGAGTAAGGAAATCTAAGTAAACACATTTCTCTCCATATAAGTTCCACAACCTTTTCATTTTCAGTTATTTTATTTTATTTGCAATTGTAGTTATTTGGGTTAGTTGACTAGCAACTAATTCCGCCCACTCCTTCAAACCTAAGATTTTACTTGCTTTCATAAAAAATATAAAAATACAAAAAGAATCTTCCCTCACCCTTAGACCTATTAGAGTAGTTTTTCAATCCTAACGACACTATTCCCCTAGAGAACGATCAATCCCCTGGTACTTGCCACTACACTATACTACATCGGTCAGGTACACTGCCTGGTGGGGATTGCAAGCCTCTTGAGATCCCTCGAGAGGTAAAACCTGTTGTAAGGTCGCAAAACCACGCATCAAGTTTTTGGCGCCGCTGCCGGGGAATAGTTATTGTTTAGGTTGAATTTTTATTTTATTAGGTCTACTCACTAGATTCCTTTCTAGTGAGATTTTTATTTTTATTTTTCTAGGTTTTTCTTTAGTCTATCTTATTTCTTTGTACTTTTGTTTGTGACACCTTCCACTTACCTCATGAGTAATAGTGATCGCTTGATCCCTGTTATTCGTATTTTCCGCCGTGCAAACTTCCAACTACCCGTTCCCGCCCCCATCGTAGAAAACAACAACCTTTCACCCGACCACCACTTTGGTAACAATTCTGAGATGGAGGAGTCTGACCATGAGAATGACTATGCAGTTAGTCCATTTTACAACTCAGACTCCGATGAGGATGCTGGTAATGGAGAAGTAGTTAACGAGGAATGGAGAAAAGAGGAAATTGATCCCTTTAAGTATGTTGACCCTAGGACTAAGATCGAAAATGATAGCCTCTTTAACATGCAATTTCCGTGTAAGATTGGTTATCATAGTTTTCATGCTTATCTTAACTCATCTTTGCCTATGAACATTATCTCTCGCGCTAATTATAATAAAATCATGGTAGATGAGCTAGAATATCAAAGTGATAACATTGTTGCTAGGATTAAGCCACTACACGTATTCGTAGGAAGTTTTGTGTATTTGGTGGATTTTATGGTTATGGAGAATTTAGGAGAATTTATTGATAACAAATTAACCCAAGTCATTTTTGGAGAACCCTTCAAAAGGTTGACCAACCTTGACGAAAAACTTGTGGACGGGTTAATTACATTCTCGGATGGGGATGAAGATTTTGTTTACCAAATGCCCCGATCACATCCTAGGTTTAAGAACTTCTCCATTGAATCTTGCAATAGACTTGTGCCTATTGACTTGTTAAATGAGAATGATAAGAGAAAGGGGCTCAAATATCCACATGAGAAAAATAAGAGATATTATCATGGATGTCTGGAGCTGAATGATGAATACAAGAAGGATGAGGCAACAATTAGATGGCTCACACTCGGATACGTGAGCATAAGCGACACTAGATAAGCCTGACTTTGAGTCTAGCTACAAGACTCGTTAATAAAGAAAAGCGCTTCTTGGGAGGCAACCCAAGCTTTATTTTCCTTGTGTGTTTATTTATTTGGTTGTTTGATTTTATTTGCTTCCGTATGTATGTTTAATTTTTATTATTATTGATTCATGTTCAAAATTAATTGTGAAAATGCTTTATCTTGTTTTTAACTTCGTCTTAACTACATATAAAGGTATTTTGCAAAAGATAAGTGTAAGGGAAATCCAAATCGGTTTATTAGAACAAATGAACATGAATCATAACAATATTAAATTAACATACATATTAGTAATTGTTTGAGTCAAATGCTTGTATCGAGTCATAATGATGTTTTGCAGGAATTCCAGGAAGTAAGGTATAGGTTTTTCCAGAAATTTTCCGGAAACTTAACATGAGAATTCTGTCAGATCATTTCTGACGGCATCAGGCCTTACAACCTGACGGCGTCAGGTTTTAATTTTCTGAAATTTTTGAAAGTTTTGTTTTTCTACCGGAATCATAAAAAGTTTTTATTAAATCTCTAACTTATAAACTCCAGGAATCTGCAAAAATAATCATTCCACAAGCATTATATCCTTATATAGATTTATCCTGCCGATGTTATGCAGGTTTTCGTGTTTGTTTTCTCAGGTTTAACAGGTTATTTTGGACAAGGAAATGTATGTGGAATCCAGCTTTTGGCGATGCATTAGTCTTGGAGCTTCTACTTTCTCTTGGAAGAAGATCTAACCATGTTACCTCTTTATCCACCAAACGAATCAGGGGAGTATTTGATTTCATTCTTTTACCTTATTTACTTTTACATCTTGTTATTTGAACATTGGGGACAATGTTCATCTTAAGTGTAAGGGGGGGGGGGGTAAAATATGATACCTTAGAGAATGCTATTACGCTTGATTTTTGTTTGTTTAATGGTAGATGTGTAATAAAACTGAGAGAAATACATGTTAAGGCAATTTTAGTGCCAAATTTAAAATTTTTTACAACATATAGGAGTGAAACTTTGGTCTTAATGAGCGTCTCATGGATAGGAAGTTATATGACTAGCACAAAACCGTACCACTAAAAAATTTTCCACCCCCAAATATGTGAGGTTCGCCCCTAGAATTGGTAGGAAAAGCATTTATGCTATGATGTGTGTACCGGTAGCACTTAGATTCTAGAACTTGCGTTAGGACCATTCCGAGGCCACAAGTGAGACTACATTCGTGTAGTTAGATTTACTACATGATAAGAGGCATTAGGATTAACCCATTGTTTTACACCTGTGTTTTTGTTATAATTACATTGGCTACATTGGTCAAGTAATTCTCCCACACCCTTTGCGTTGTACTCATTTTTAGTACACGATACCCCTAGTACACCCCTCAGAGCCTATCTTTTCATTTCTAACTTTAAGCATTTTACTTAAAGTAAGAATTTGTTTACACCCCACTTAAATGTACACCCAAATCGCCTTAGCCTACCTTGTATGCACTCATTTTTAGTGCATTATTGTTACAACATTTGTTTAAACCCCAAGTTAATTATCTAATTGATTACATGGTTGCTAAGTCGAGTCATATCCTTGTACATATTGTTTTGGGACGATTGGGACTCATGGGTAAAGTACTAGTGTAATGGAGTAATGGGGAAGAACAACATTATTACCCCCATCTGTGCTAAATATTTTAAAAGTACTCCAAGTGTTTCGATTATCTTAATTCGAGTCATTAGAATAGTTATTTGTGAAGTTATGTAAAAGTTCAAGTGTAAGGGGAATGCAACGCCCCTATGATGTATTATTTTGGATGGTAAGGCAAGAGTGTATGAAAAAAAAAAAAAAAAAATCAAAAAAATCAAGAAAAATACAAAAAAAATGAGAAAAAGAAAAGTAGAAAAAAAAAAAAAAACATACGGACTACCATCCCGTTTCATTTTATGTTTATTTTATGTTTTTGTTATTTTGTTTTTAGCTTAATTCGAGTCTAGTCTTGGCTTAGCAACGCCATATTGTACATGTAATTAATCAAGATCTTTAACTCGCCACCAGTAAAATATCCCTTATCCAACAAATCCGTGTTTATCATATCCCTACACCTAACGTTATAACCCGTTTAAAAGCCCTCTTTGATAGTTTATCTTAGGTGCTTACGCCTAGTGGAGAAGGTTTTTGATCCTTTCCCAAGCCTATGGTAATCTATTTGCTATGACAGGTAGTGAGAGATATTATCCATTTTCATTTATGAGATATACTTTTATGACACCTGAGAGATGTGAGTATCTAAACACTACTTGTAAGGTGCTAGTATGTAATCTCCGTGCTTATTATGATTAAAGTGGAACGACTATTTGTTGTAATTACTTTTATATTAGCATTAAATGACCCCTAACTTGTATTTTGATTAGAATAAAAGCGCATTTGCTTGAGGACAAGCAAATCTCAAGTGTAAGGGTATTTGATGAAGCGAAAAATGTACCGCTTTTAGGGGGTCATTTAAGCCCTAAATCGTATTTATTTGATCAAATATTGCCCTAAATCGTTCCTTTTGTCATTTTAGGTACTTTGGAGAAGAAATCTGGAAAAGGAAGCATTTTGGACGTTTTTGGAGCATAAAAGTGAAGAAAACGACAAAGTCTCCAAAGCTGCTGGAAAAGTACACGTGACGGCGTCAAGGATTGCTCCTGACGGCGTCACGGCTTGGCAAAAGAGGTGGATATGACAAATACACATGACGCGCCAGAAAGTTTTTGCAATGGAAGTCTGACGGCGTCACCCTTTAAAGTGATCAAGGCCGTCACGGTTTAAGTTAAAGAGAGACGGCGTCAAGCACAATTGTGACGGCGTCAGCCCTTGACGCCCCAGAGTGGATTTTTGAGGATTAAAGAGGGACGGCGTCAGGAAGACCATCCGGGAACCCTAGCCGCGGCGAGGTGACGGCGTCACCTCCTACAACGTGACGCCGTCAGCCCCCAAACTCTGTATATAGTTTTGCAATTTTTAGTCATTAGTGTGCAACTTTGTGAGGAGAAACCCTAAGACGAATTTTCTGCCATTTTTAAGGGTTTTATACCCTTGGATCTCCCATGTTTAATTGAAGATAAGTAATCAATTAATCATTCAATATGTCTATGTGTTGTTTGATTATATCTTGTTCTTGTCTTTTAATTAACATGCTAGGCTAGATTTATCTTGTGTTTGCTTAGATCTAATGAAACCTAACTATTGATTATTGGTTGTTGGTGAGTTATCAATTGTATTGGATGATTGTTTATCGATGTTAGGCTTAAGAAAACTGGCTAACCTCCTATATGGTAACTTGATTGAACGTCTTAAGAAACATGAACCAATGCGTACTAAGGTTTTTTTGGTTGTATTTAATGCATGAGCGAATTCTAGTGATCCCATGTTAGGAGCTTCTTAGCCGGCTCGACATAGGAGTGAAGTAGGAGCTTATAGAGTTGGGGAAGTACGTATGCCACCCCACGATTGGTATTAAAGAATACACCCGTCATCCACGCAATTAATACACACTAATCAACCGGTAAAAGATAGTTAGGGAGTAAGGAAATCTAAGTAAACGCATTTCTCTCCATATAAGTTCCACAACCTTTTCATTTTCAGTTATTTTATTTTATTTGCAATTGTAGTTATTTGGGTTAGTTGACTAGTGATTGAACAAATATTCGTCAACCAAGCCTTCGATGGTGATCAAAGGAATAATGGGGTGTTGAGATTGCGCCAAGCTTGTTCTTAACCTGAAAATAAGAAATACAAAGACACTACGTTAAGTGATTGCGCAGGGGTTGGACCCTGCGAACCACCTCCGGCGTGCGAGTAAGTATGTGTGATAGTAATGTAGGTCGTAAATTTAGAGAGTGAAGTTAACTTGTGGATTAACTCGAGATTACTTACATTGTTCTTGGCCCGACTATGCTATTTATAGGGGAGAAATAGGACATAGTGGGCGGTTGCACATAGTTCGGAGATCATGGGGGCGTCCCATGAAAAGTGGTAACCGCTAGGGCTTTGTAGCCCACGATCTCTGTTTTGGCGGGAAGCCAAAGGATAGAGGAGACGTGGGTTTGACCAGGTCTGGATGATCCTTCGTGTTAGTCCCTTCGTCAGGAATACCCCGAAGGGCTTAGGGCTTCGATTGGCGGATTCCCACATGGTAACCATTCGCATGCGAATGGTTTTACTCCAATGAAACGTATTAGAAGGTTAACCTGGGCCTCCGAAGGGAGGGCTTTCTACAGGCTCGAAGGGGAGTCCTTCGACCCGTTAGGAGGGTACATCATCAAGCTCCCCAGTCGAAAGTGATATATACGTACGAGTATAAATTGCATTCGACTCGAAAAATCAAATATGCCTTTAATCCTTGTGTACCATTAACCATGCAAAAAAGAAAATAAATGCTAAACTAACCGCGCATTAAATGCGGGTTAATTGTTATCCTTCCACTTGCTTCTCAAACATCGATTAAATCGGTATTAGCGAAACATCTTTTCACAATTTAATTGCTCGTTTGAGATCCGCAAGATCTTCAAAGTTAGGTGACCACGTGTGCGATTGGGATTAAAAATCCGTCTGTGTACATAAACCCACAATAATTAAACCCTAGCTCATTTTACCTCCGCCCAAAATACACATTGCTCTGCAATCTTGTGCTTCCGTTGGAATCAAAAGGTAAAATTCTGCCATTTTTCTTTGCTCTCCTTATTTATGAGTATGGCTGCAAAACGAATAATTAAAGAACAAACTTGCACCTTGTCGAAACAAGCATTGTCTGATTTTCTGAATGATTACCCCATACCCTCGGAACATAAAATCACGCTTCCCAGTAAAAAGCAAAGTATTTTTGATGCTCCAAAAGGGTTTGTAGGTTTGTATGTGCATGCGTTTACGCAATCAAACTTTAGGATTCCCATCCACCCTCTTATTTTGGAATTTTTGCAATATTACAAGGTGCACATTTCAAGGTTTAATCCATTCGGTTTAGCCAAGTTGACAACCTATATTGTAATGTGCAAAGCGTATGGTTTTGAGCCTTCATTGACTGTGCTTAGAGGCTTTGTCAATCTCTACCCTGGTGGAGATTGGGTAACTATTGCAAAAAGGAGTGAGTATGATGTCCCACACCTATTGACTAAACCTTTTTCAAATATTCGAAATTGGAAAGGTCAATTTTTTTATATTGAGAGTACCATCATACCCTCCGAGTATCCTGAGTTGTTGGCCGAAGGGAATAGGTTTGATGAGAAACGATACAATGACCCGTTACCTTATGAGGTGAGAAGTGACCTTATGTACCAACGTCTTGCACGTCATCCAGTGGACGTACAAACGTTTCCTGAGCCCATCTTATTCATGGCTGGCATTGCTAAAAGTTGGGAAGAGTCTCCATTGCTTCCTGAAATAATTTGTGAAGGAAAAAGTATGTATAATTTCTTATTTCATAAATAAATAACTTACCTGCTGATATTCATCTCTTTTCCTTTGTCTGTGCAGAAATGGCTTTTCGTAATTTTGTTGTGGCCGGAGGTGCCAAGGAAGTTAGCTTTATGCCAAGGGATCCTCAAGATACGAGTTACGGAGTGGGATCTCCTTCCATCTCTGTCAATAATAATGATGTTGATGTCTCTCCACCCAAGCCTCTTGCTGTGCTCCCCCCAATCAAAACAGTTGGTACTGAGGAAGCCCCCCAGGTAGTGGAGGATGTCGGTGACTCTGATGATACCCCTTCCGGAAGTGATCAGCTCAGGATTGTAGGGTCCTCCGGCATCGCTGATAGAGTTCGGACTAGAAAAGGTACCAGTGCAAAGGCTGCAAAGGCTGCCCCCAAGAGGAAATTGAACATTCCTACTCCTACTTCCAGAACCACCAAGCAGAAAACAGAGAAGTCTCGTGGGAAAACCATTATGTATGCTCCGGAGGGAATGGCTGATGAAGATGATATCTCGGGTAAGTGAAAATTCTTCCAGTCTTCCTTCCTTTCCGTAATATTGCGTATTTGGCTTATATTGTTTTCTTCTTTTCTTTTTTTTTTTTTTTTTTTTTTTTTTTTTTTTTTTTTTTAGGTTTGCCAGATACGAAGGAATTGCCCAACGCTCTCTCCTGCCGCTTGCTTGTTGAGAATGTCACTCCTGCCTCATGGAGGAGTAAAATGAATGAAATGTCCATTGAGGAACTTTTCGATCTCAACGACAAAAGTTATATCCGGCAAGCAATGCTGGACAGTCATCTTAGCTTTCGCACCAGGGGATTGCTTAACAGAGTCCAGGAGGCGAAGGAGGAGGTTGCTGCTGTTGTTGCCAGAGAAAAGGAAAGGGAGAAAAATTATGCTGAGTTGGAGAAGAGATGTGATGAAGCCATGGAGAACTTTGAGAAACATCCAAGGTATGAGGCTCTTCGAAACAAGATTGATGGTCTTGAAAAACAACTTAAGGAATCGCAGGCTGAATGTGGTAGGCTAATTCTGAAGGAGGCTAAGGTTGTTGGCTATGAAAACCAGGTGAGTGCCCTGGAGTCTAAGTGTACTGGGTTGGAGACTGAGAGAGCCAGACTAGTGGAGCAGGATGCTAAGAGTTGTCAAGAGGTTGATAGGTTGAAGCTTGAATGCCAAAGGTTGAGAAAAGATAGGGCTGAGGTTGTATCGAAGGTTGTTCCCTACATTGCTATGGAATTATATCATAGCGATGAGGTGGGAGTGGTTGTGGGTAAACTGGTGAATGCAGCCATATTTCATGGCAAATGCACAACTTTGGAGGAGATTTCCGAAACTAAGAAACCCGTTGTGCTTTCGGAGGTGCAATACTATCGTCCAAATTCCGTTCAGGAGTATGATGAAGCTGGTAATGCATTCACCACTGCAGTTTACCCCTTTCTTGCCGAAGCAACCAAAGATCCTTCAGCCTCCATCGAAGATCTCCTTTCTAAAAAACCCAAGAGTATACAGCCTCCGTCTCCAACTAAAAGAACCTTGTCTGAGAAACCCAAGTCTGCGACTCATCAGGAAGACCCAAACTCTTCTATCAACAAATGAAGGCTGCCATGTTGGCAGTAATTTAGTCTGTAAGGGTGGCGTGTACCCTTTAAAATAATTTGGTTATGTTTAAAGGCTGGTGCCTTTGTTTAAGACAATTTATCATGCTTTTATCAGGCGTGTTCCTGTTGGAATAGTTTGTCTGGGCTTCGTCCCATAACTTTAAACAATTATCTCTTTTGATGATAGCTACACCTGTGCGTAGTCTTTATGAATATGAATTTGGAGGAATATTCTCCTTTTTTAATGTCATGCTTATCTTCTCTTACGCTCATTACTAGAACGTAAACATACAACCTAAGGTTATAACCTTATTGTGTGTATTTTGGACCAAGATTTTATGCAATCGTATAATTTGACTGCGACAGAGGGTCGCGACCCACTCCGTCTTTATCCTTAAGTTACAGAGGGCTTTTAATACCCTAAGACTTCATAGGAAAGTTAATGTGAATTGTAATGGATGTTAATGTTATACAAGACATGTGTCTTGCTTCATCCTTCGACATTGAAACTTGTAAAGTACTTGGCTGGACAAATCTATATTGTATAAAACGAAACAAGAGATTTTGAGGGAAACATGTTATATCATTAAGTGGGTAGGGAGGATTACATCATTTGAAGAAATGAACACTAGACACCTACCATTAATGCTTTTTTCCCATGTGAGAAGACTACGTTACATGAAATTGAAAAAAACTAAGTGCTTTTAAAGAAAGGTAAGTTCTTATATGTAAGACTTACGAGAGTTTGTATCATGTCCAAACTTGTTCACGACATTTTTTGTTTCCGCCCTTCGAGCTTCCACGTCTTTTTGCCACATTAATTCTTCTTTGACGCTGGGCTCTTTCACTTGGCTTCGTTTGCTTTTATTCGAAGGACAACTTCCTATATGCCCTCAAGGCTTTGGGAAGTTTGTCTGCCCACTTATGCTGATATTGCCCTAGCTTCGTCTCAATTTCGGTGACAATATCCTTGTCAACACAAACGAATCTTTGCTTCACATTCAGGCTTTTACAGAAAGAAGGGAACACTCCTTCGGCAAAGTGTGGCCCTTCGTAAGAGGTGATAACTTGTGGAATTCCAAATCTGAAAATTATGTGTTCCCACATGAACTCTTCCACATCTTTTCCTTTTGTTGATGCCAACGGCTTGGCCTCGACCCACTCGGTGAAATGATCGATGGCTATGACCAAGAATTGTACCCCTCCGGGAGCTAATGGTAGGGGTCCGATTATGCTGACTCCCCATTGACCGAAAGGTCTTACTGTCATGCTAGATGTCGCATCATACTCTAATGGTCTCCGGGCTTTGGAGTGTGTCTGACATACCATGCATGTTCTGATTGCTTCCCTTGCGTCTTCTAGTATGGTTGGCCAGTAATAACCCCATTTTGTTACCTTCGAGGCAATGGCTCTAGGGCTTGTGTGTCTTCCACAAAATTCTTCATGAGCATTGTAGAGAATGTTCGAAGCCTGTTTTAATTCGACACAACGAAGCCAAGGAGATGAAAGATGCCTTTTGTAGAGATTATTGCCTATGAGCCTGTACTGGAGACTTTTGACTTTGATTCTTCGTGCCGACTTTGAATCATCGGGCAAAACGCCGCTTATCAAGTACATTTTCATTGGTTCTATCCAGCTGGAGCCTTCATCAAATGTTTCACTTCGTGCAATTGACCTGGTGGCCAATACTTCCACTAAAACCTCACTGGGTAGATGAGCAAAAGCAGTCGATGCTAATTTGATTAGGGCCTCCGCCTTTTTGTTTTGGCTCATGTGGACATTTGTCACTTTGTATCGTTCGAGACCCTAAAGGAGCTTTTTAACCTCGTTCAAGTACTCCTTGATTATTGGCTGCCTTGCTCTGTAAGAACCCTTGATTTGACCAGTGACTGAAAGTGAGCCTACGAAGATGGAGAGGTCATGAACTTCCATGCCCTTTGCGAGTCGAAGGCCAGCCAGCAAGGCTTCGTACTCTGCTTCATTTTTTGTGGCCTTGAATTCAAAACGTAGTGCATAACTGTACTCCTTTCCCTCCGGATTCATTAGGATTAAACCTATTCCGAAACCATCGGAGCTTGAGGCTCCATCAGCGAATAATTTCCATTCCTCCGTTGCTGTTGGGGGAGTTTCTCCATTTCGGCTGTGTCCGGAAGGTGTTTCGTTGAGGACTTCTGCGAAAGTCTGACTCTTGATGGAGCTTGGACTATCACGTTTCTTCAATGATCCTGGAGCCGGTAGGCCAATAGCTGCTTTGAACTTCGAAGGGTTGGCTTTGACTCCTTGCTTTGTTGACTTAATGGGTTTGAACCCCTTGAGTCGATATTCCTTGTCGTAGAGCTTGTCATCAGTCCTCGGTGTCGGAGGAGTTCTGGTGCTCCTAGAACATTTCCCTTCGAAGACCTTCCCTTCGGCTTTGTGTGGCTTCTTCAAGTCTGCTGTGGAACTATTTGGAGATCGCTTTTCGCCTACCACTCTTCGTTTTGCATGACGCTTTTTTGTGACGATATCTTCTTCCTTATCCGCACTTCTAATAACATCATTCGGAGGCTTTTTAGAACCTTCCCTTTTTTTCTTGCTATCTTTCGGACTGTGCTCAGAAAATACCGTCCCTATTCCGTTGGGTGTGTGAAACTTCACCGCTGCATGTATAGTGGAGACTACTATACCCATCTTTTGCATGGCGGTCCTCCCTATCAACAAGTTGTAAGGAGAGTTGGACCTTACGATAGTAAACATGAGGGTTTCTGTCCTTGCGATCCTGCCTTCTCCGATTGTTATTTCCAGCGGAACTTCTCCTAGAGGCCACGAGCGTTCGCCAGAAAACCCTACTAAAGGCATCTTTGAGTCGACCCTTTGAGACCTGACCGCAGGCGAGAGCTTTCGAAAGCAATGTTCATATATGACTTCGCAAGGGCTTCCGCAGTCCATGTAAGCTCCCCTTATTTCTTGGCTAAAGATTAGGACTTTGATATCCACCGGATCATTCGAGGGGATCCTGCCTGAGATAGGGGAAAACGTTATCTCCCTTATCTCGTTTGCTTCCGGCTTCGGTACCTTCCTTTTCGAAGTGGTTTCGTCTCGATGTATCATTAGTATGGGGGCTTCGGTAGGGTTAGTATCCTTGGCCATTTGAGTGTCAGTCATCTTTTCTTTGCCTTTCTTGATTCCTTTTACCAGGTGTGCCAATTGCCCAGATCTTACAGCCTCTTCAATTTGTTTCTTTAGTTCCCTGCAACTGTTCGTATCATGGCCATTGTCTTCGTGGAAGTGACAGTACTTGCTGGTATCCCTGTTTTTACCCTTACTTGTCATACGTGGAGGCGCTTCGAAGGCTTTGGCTGCCCTCTCCGTAGCAAGTATTTCCTTTGGAGACTTCGTTAGACTGCTTAACAAACCATGGTTGGGGCCTTTGTTGTACGGAGAAAACCTATCTCTGTTCTTGTTCTTGTTCTTGGACCCCTCCCACGTAGAATGCTTCGAAAACTTGTTGTTGCTATCTTTATCTATCGGAGCCCCATTAGTGGATACCTCTTTTGCTTCGATCCAAGTATACGTCTTTTCGGTCAGCCCCTTGTAAGTTGTCGGAAGGTCGGTGGACAAGAATTGCACCAAACTCCGATTCCGAAGGCCATGTACGAAACCAGAAATACGCTGATCTTCATGAAGACCCAAAATTTGCAAAGTCTCATCGGTGTACCTAGTGACGAAGGCCCTGGTGCTTTCATTATCTTTTTGCTTGATGTTGTGCACCGTTAAATGGGTCCTTGTGAATTTCTTTTGCTGACTGAAGTGGGACCGGAACTTAGCTTTGAGATCATCAAGGTTGACGATGCTACCGGGCTTTTGCCCATTCCACCAAATACGAGCAGAATCCCGAAGGGTGTATGTAAACATGTGACAGGCCACCGGCATAACCCACTTTTGCATTTTGATAGCCCCTTCGAACAAGTGTAAAAAATTGTTCGGATCCCCCTTCCCATCATAAGTCCCGACATGTGAAGGCATTTTCAACCCATCAGGCAATGGGTAATCTTCTATCCACCTAACGAAGGGTGTAGCTGAACCCATAGGGTCTGAATATAGACAATTATAAGGTGGTGCGTACATGGGGACAGTATTGTATGGATTACTGTTTGGGGGCATTCCCATAGGAGTCTGGCCTGGGTAGGACTGATAAGGTGTATTCATGGCAAACGGGTAACTGTTTCCCATGGCGTACGGAGGGTACGCCATAGGATGGCCGAAGGGCATGCTCCCATAATTTTGAGGGAAGCTTGGGTTATTAGGCTGTCCATTTACTGGAGTATATAAACTTTGAGGATAAGACTGAGTTTGGAACGAGGGGTACATACCATTGGGAGGAAGATTTCCTCCCATATTGATTGTAGACGGATAGCCTTCTACGCCTGATGCGTGAGAAGGCTGCAACGGAACCCCAGCTTCAGTCCTTCCAAGATGAGCAGCTAGCAATGGAGGCAAAGTCACCCCCCTTTCTTCCCTAAGCTGACTCCTACCGTTAGAGCCTTCGGTAACCGCCCCTTCTCTTCTTGTCGGAGCCCTCTCGGGGACTCCTTCGAAACCAACGGACCTTTTGCTTAGCCTTCGACCAATTGGAGACCCAATTCTTAAGGCCGATAGGGTTGGCCCTTGGGTCGGAGGCCTAGGTTCCATATCCATTTCTTCATCATACTCATCACTCGAGTATTCCAACTCCCTTCGAACCTCTGCATTCCTGACTTGTCTGTTTCGAGCCCTTAAAAGGGTTTCCAACACTTCTTGGTTGGCTTCGACAAAGGCTGGGCTAATGACAGGTTCTGGGTTGGCTGATGTCGAAGCATGATTGTTGGTTGCGATTTCTGGGTGAGAACGTGTTGTGAAGGTGGAGGCGGTTATTGGGGGAAGGTTATTAGGGTCGTCGGTTGGTATTGGTGTTAAGGTAGAGAAACCCGGTGGGGGAGTATCTTCTCTTCCTTGATCCATGCCGGAATAATAGTGAAATTGGTTGGTAGGTTATAAGCTCGGAATTAACGAGACCAATTGTAGCGGTCCCACGGATGGCGCCACTGATTGAACAAATATTCGTCAACCAAGCCTTCGATGGTGATCAAAGGAATAATGGGGTGTTGAGATTGCGCCAAGCTTGTTCTTAACCTGAAAATAAGAAATACAAAGACACTACGTTAAGTGATTGCGCAGGGGTTGGACCCTGCGAACCACCTCCGACGTGCGAGTAAGTATGTGTGATGGTAATGTAGGTCGTAAATTTAGAGAGTGAAGTTAACTTGTGGATTAACTCGAGATTACTTACATTGTTCTTGGCCCGACTATGCTATTTATAGGGGAGAAATAGGACATAGTGGCGGTTGCACATAGTTCGGAGATCATGGGGGCGTCCATGGAAAGTGGTAACCGCTAGGGCTTTGTAGCCCACGATCTCTGTTTTGGCGGGAAGCCAAAGGATAGAGGAGACGTGGGTTTGACCAGGTCTGGATGATCCTTCGTGTTAGTCCCTTCGTCAGGAATACCCCGAAGGGCTTAGGGCTTCGATTGGCGGATTCCCACATGGTAACCATTCGCAGGCGAATGGTTTTACGCCAATGAAACGTATTAGAAGGTTAACCTGGGCCTCCGAAGGGAGGGCTTTCTACAGGCTCGAAGGGGAGTCCTTCGACCCGTTAGGAGGGTACATCATCAACTAGCAACTAATTCCGCCCACTCCTTCAAACCCGAGATTTTACTTGCTTTCACAAAAAATATAAAAATACAAAAAGAATCTTCCCTCACCATTAGACCTATTAGAGTAGTTTTTCAATCCTAACGACACTATTCCCCTAGAGAACGATCAATCCCCCGGTACTTGCCACTACACTATACTACATCGGTCAGGTACACTGCCTGGTGGGGATTGCAAGCCTCTTGAGATCCCTCGAGAGGTAAAACCTGTTGTAAGGTCGCAAAACCACGCATCAGACTAGCAATTTAATAATTTACTACATTATTTTTAAGCTTTAAAATATTAAATTTTTTAATTGATTGATGCAACTGTACATAATGGTCGAAGCGGTGGACCTAATTTTGACAAACTATAAAGTGGGTATAAGGTTGGTTTCGCATTAAATTGTGGCCTTAAAGAGACTCCATTCTGTCTCTCTGCTCGCCTATGCGTCAAATTAGACTTACCAAGTACACCATTATTAATGTACGAAGCATCTTAAGGCAATGTTGTAAGTTTATCAACGCCATCGATTAAAATTTTGTTGATTTAAGCTTATGAAAGAGTAAAAGTTTTTAAACAAAACATATGATACAAAGATGAATGCATGACATCTTTGTACGTATTTTGATTGTCACATCAAAATAAATTCCCTAAAATTTAAGTCGATGCTATCTAATTATAAGAGACACTTGGAATTAATATCTGGCGTAAGTGAGACCTTGACACAGATATTAATGACAATGTAAATTACATACTTTTATTGCTAGCAGATCAAGTGATGTGGTAAAATTATGTGAATTTACATGTTTCTAAATTAGACGACTTAATTAAGTTATAAGTGAGACCTTGAAACTTAAAGCATGAGATGGGAAGAAACATGCTTACATTGCAAATTGTTTAGCAAATGTAATTCCCATAAATATCTAGGAGTCGGAAATTGTTTTGCCGATTATTGTACGACAAGTTACCATCTTTTGTACTTTCACTACTAGCAGATCAACTGATGTAGTGGAACTATGAAAAGTTGGATCCCAGTTTTCAAGAAAATTAAAAGGTTATTTTAATTTTTCCTGGGTAGTTTTCTTTTCTTGAAAAATTGTATTATCCAAAATACTAATATTTGAACTTTTTTTTTTTGTAGAAATGGCTCAACCCGACAACACTTCTGCTAGTTCCGCTTTCAAAGCTCACTTTGAAAGGGAAAAAACTGACTGGGCCTAATTTCAATGATTGGCATCGGTCCTTGAGGATTGTCCTGCGAGTGACTAAGAAGCTAGATTATGTTGGGAATTGTCTGAGGCTACGGTAAAACCGACCAAAACTAAAAACCGATGGTTCGGTTTTTACTTTTTCAAAAACCGAAAAGTTCGGTTCGGTTTCGGTTTTTATCCAAAAACCAAACCGTAAAAAACCGAACCGAACCGCTTTTATTATGTAATAGTATATAACTCATATAATGTAAATAAATAACTAAACAAATCTAGTTTATAAATTCATATTAATTTTGTAGGTGCATTTATAATATATTTATCTTAACGTTTATATATATTTTTTTCGTGTATATGTGTTTACTTTACAATATATCAATACTTATGTGACAATAATCATACTATGTGTAAATTCACTTGCATGTGTGTATCTCTCTATACGTGTGTAATTGTAGAATTATGAGATAAACATTATTAGGCTTATCTTGACAAAAAAAAAAAAAAAAAAAAAAAAAAAAAAATTATATATATATATATATATATATATATATATATATATATATATATATATATATATATATACATATATATATATATATATATATATATATATATATATAATAATATATATATATATAACAATTTTATACGAAAATCAAGTTTGTTGGTATAAATTGGCTAAACACAATATAAGCGGTTAAAAACCGGAAAAAACCGAAAAACCGAACCGCCAAAAAACCGAACCGCCAAAAACCGAATGGTTTCGGTTTTTGATTTTATAAAAACCGAATGTTCCGGTTTGGTTTCGGTTTTAACCAAAAACCGACTCAAACCGAACCATGCACACCCCTATTTTTAACTTTTGAAATTGTCTGAGGCTACGGTAGTGAGCGAGATCAATGTTATATTCTTTAAGAGTAAATTGCAAAAATCGTCCTTAAAGTTTGGCAAAATTGCATGTTTCGTCCCTAAAGTTTGGAAAGTGCAAGAATCGTCCCTGTGAGACACTTTTGGGGCGAATATAGTCCCTGACCAAGTTTAAATGACACAAATACCCCTGTATTTTTCTTTTTTAATATTCATTTTTAGTTTCTTACAAAAATGATCATTGTGTTGGGCAAGGCTTTACAAATTTAGTCCTTTTTTTTACACAAATAGTCCTTGAGTCCGTTTTTCTTCCGTTTATTACGTTTTTGTCCGTTTTTCTTACGTTTTTTTTTTTTTTCGTTTTTGTCAGTTTTTTTATCCGTTTGTCCTTTTTTCTTACGTTTTTGTCCGTTTTCCTTACGTTCTTTTACGTTTTTTACGTTTTCATTCGTTTTTTTTTCGTTTTTGTCCGTTATTATCCGTTTTTGTCCGTTTTTCTTACGTTTTTGTCAGTTTTTTTTAAGTTTTTTACGCTTTTGTCCGTTTTTCTTACGTATTTTTCCGTTTTGTCCGTTTTTGTCCGTTTTTCTTACGTTTTTGTCCCTTCTTTTTACGTCTTTTTACCTTTTTTTACGTTTTCGTTCGTTTTTATATGTTTTTCGCCCGTTTTTATACGTTTTTGTTCGTTTTTATATGTTTTCGCCCGTTTTATACGTTTTTGTTCGTTTTTATATGTTTTCGCCCGTTTTTATACGTTTTCGTCCGTTTTTCTTTAGTTTTGGTCCTTTTTATCCGTTTTTGTCTATTTTTCTTACAATTTTATCCGTCTTTATACGTTTTCGCCCATTTTCTTGCGCTTTTATTTTTAACCGTTTTTATAAGCTTTTGTCCCTTTTTTTGTCCGATTTTATTATTATTTGTCCGAATTTTAAAAAAAAAATAAATAAAATAAAAAACAAAAAAAATCAAAATATTTCTCCGAATTTCTTGTCCGATTTTTTTTTTTAATTTTCTGTGCGAATTTTTTTAAAGAATAAAAAAATTCAAAATTTTTGTCCGATTTTTTTTTCTTTTTTGTCCGACTTTTTTTTAAAAAATAAAATAAATAAAAAAAATTCAAAATTTTTGTCCGATTTTTTTTTTTCGTTTTTGTCCGAATTTTTTTAAAAAATAAAAAAATAATAAAAAAATTCAAAATTTTTGTCCGATTTTTTTTTTGTACGAATTATAAAAAAAAGAAAAAAAATTCAAATTTTTTGTCCGATTTTTATTTATTTTTTTTACCAAATTTATTGAAAAAAATAAATAAAATAAAAAAAATAAAAAAACTCAAAATTCGGACAAAAATTTTGATCTTTTTTCTATTATTTTTATTTTTAAAAAAAATTCGGAAAAAAAAAGAAAAAGAAAATCGGAAAAATATTTTATTTATTTTTTTTATTTTCTATTTTATTTATTTTTTCAAAAAAATTCGGACAAAAACGAATAAATTCGGACAAAAACGAATAAATTCGGACAAAAAAAAGGGACTAAACTTATGAAAACGTAAAAAAAAAGCTAGAAAACGGGCGAAAACGTATAAAAATGGATAAAATTGTAAGAAAAATGGACAAAAACGGATAAAAAGGACCAAAACTAAAGAAAAACCGACGAAAACCTAGAAAAACGCATGAAAACGGGAGAAAACGTATAAAAACTGATAAAATTGAAAGAAAAATGGACAAAAACGGATAAAAAGGACCAAAACTAAAGAAAAACAGACGAAAACGTATGAAAACGAGCGAAAACGTATAAAAAAAGAACGAAAAAGTAAAAAACGTAAAAAAAATGGACAAAACGTAAGAAAAACGGATAAAAATGGACAAAAACGGAAAAATACGTAAGAAAAACGGACGAAAACTTAAAAAACATAAAAAACGGAAGAAAAACTGACAAAAACGTAAGAAAAATGGACAAAACGGATAAAAACGGAAAAAAAGTAAGAAAACGGACGAAAACGTAAAAAACGTAAGGAAAACGAACAAAAACGTAAGAAAACGGAAAAAAACAGACAAAAACGAAAAAAAAAAAAAAACGTAAGAAAAACGGACGAAAACGTAAAAAAACGAAAGAAAAACTGACTCAAGGACCATTTGTGTAAACTTTGCGCAACACAAAGACGATTTTGTGTAAGAAGGACCATTTGTGTAAAAAAAGGACTAAATTTGTAAAGCTTTGCGCAACACAAGGATCATTTATGTAAGAAACTGAAAATGAATATTAAAAAAGAAAAAGACAGGGGTATTTGTGTCATTTGAACTTGGCCAGGGACTATATTCGCCCCAAAAGTTTCCCACAGGAACGATTCTTGCACTTTCCAAACTTCAGGGACGAAACATGCAATTTGGCCAAACTTTAGGGACGATTTTTGCAATTTACTCATTCTTTAATGAATATCTTTACTACATATAATGGAAAAATGGTCAACATGAAAAAAGTAAAAAGTCAAGATTTGTGAAATGTTGAAAATCTTAATAAAGGAAATAATGAAGTGTAATGACATGCGTTTGGAAAGTTGAACAACTTAAAAAAGGAAATGTTGAAACCTTGCAAACTTCTCTACTACACCTTATTACTTCTCTATACTGAAGGAAACGAAACAGAACTATAATATTGCAGGAAAGTATTGATTCTGTGGAAAGTAATGCAGGAAACGATTGTTGGAAACATATATGTTTTTTACTATAATGATTTAAATTTTAAACCAAAACTTTCGGAGAAAGCATTAACAGTTGTAACTAGGGGTGTCAGTAGGGTCGGGTTGACCCGAACCCGATAAGGCTAATCGGGTCGGGTCTAATCGGGTCAAAAATTTTAGTCGGGTTGTTTTGACCCGACCCGATAACCCGATAGTGTTATCGGGTCGGGTTCGGGTTAAATAAAAAATACTATCGGGTTATCGGGTCAACCCGATAAGACCCGACAAGATTCAATTGTTGCTTTTTTTATTTTACTTTTTAAGTCTCTGATATCTATTTTCAATTTCCTATGCAAGTATGCAACCACCCATTCACTAAATATATTAATGTACTTCTTTTATCTTATATATTTGACAATATTATACATATCATATATCGCTAAATATATTAATGTCCCTTTATGTAGAGTTGATGGAGCAAGAAGGTGCGCGTTTGAATGGTTGAAGATTGACACTATGTTGAACACCTTTTGTAAAACTGCTACTGGATTTGTTCAATGTTGAACACCTTTTGTAAACTGCTACTGGATTTGTTCAATGGTGAACACCTTTTGTAAACTGCTAGTCTGCTACTGGAATATCACTAGAATATTTGCACTTTGACTTATCTATAATTAAACTGCTACTATATTTGCACTTTGACTTACCTTTTGTAAACTGCTACTGGAATATTTGCACATTAAAGGGAATATTTGCACTTTGACTTATCTATAATTAAGTCTAGCACATGACTTATCTGTATCATCAAAGAATTATTGTCGTCATTTAGCACAAACATCCTGCTTGAAACAATTTCCAACAAAAACATATGTACTACATAAGCAAGCTTGCCCAAGATTGATAAATACAATATATCTTTGGTCTAGCAATGCTAAATGACTTACCGAGTATAAATCAAAAAATGACTTACCGAGTATAAATCAAAAAATTGTAGGTTAAAGCTTCGATGTAGATTGATAAATACTACATTAATTCGATGTTTTACTTAAGTCATGCCACCGTTCGTCCATTTCTCGAATACTACTATAAAAGCTATGTTTATGAAACTCTTACTTAATCGGGTCACCCGATAACCCGAATCACCCGACCCGACATAACCCGACCCGACTACCACCCGAACCCGATAACCCGATTCCTTATCGGGTCGGGTGTCGGGTGAGTTTTTAAAAAATCCAAACCCGACTCAACCCGACCCGACAAACCCGATAACTCGACCCGATAACACCCCTAGTTGTAACCCACACCCCCTTTTATGCCTTAACAAACTCACCACCCTTCCTAAAAACCTACACCGATTCATTAAAAAAAACCATACTCAGTATCATTCAACATTCTAAGCCTGCCATCAAACGAGTAAGTATTTTTTTTCCTAATCAGGTTCTCAATCATCTCCTTAATTTTCTTACGATTTGATTTATTCTGTGCTTTTTTGATTTGATTTTTGCTATAGAATTGGTCAAATTTGAGTTGCTTAATTTGTTCATGAATTTATTTTGTTTGTGTCATTGTTTTTTATAGGGCAAAGAATTTTCTCAGCCAATTTATATTCCATATACATTGATGTTTATTTTGAATTCTGATTTTGTTTGGTAAACGTCATAAATCATTTGTAAACGGATTTTGAATGTGATATTTACATTTTAATATCGTTTCTTTCAATTCTTATGGTGCAGTTATGATCAAGTTTATGGTGGTGTTGCAATTATGATTTACAGGTTCCAGATTCGTCATTTCCTTTACTCCACACTTTTGTGTTTAATTTTTTCAATGGTTTTTGTTTAACGCTGAGTCTGATTAAGAATTTTTTATCAAATATTTTTTTTTTCATTGCAGGCATAGTATGTGAGAATATTGTTACTTTTGATTGTAGGATAATGTGTTTAATTGTGTTATTATTTTTTTATTTTTATTATTATTATTATTATTATTTTGCATATCATCGTCTTTATAATTTATGCCTCAAATATTGTTACTTTTGATTGTAGGATAATGTTGTTTTAAAGCATTTGATACTTGAGGTTTAGGTTTTGACAGAATGACTTTAGTCTGAATTATCTTTATGAGCGATTTACTCCAACGGTTATATGCTATATATAAGACTTATAACAATCTGTCTAGAAGAAAAAAGGTAGCAAATCCTTTTAGTTTCAGGATTCATTAGCATATGAACTCTTAACATTTATCATTGGTTGTAAACATATATGGCTATTTTGAATCATATTTTATCTTGCTTATCAGGTATCCTTCACTGTATCTTTTCTTTAGATGTGTATCAATTGTTATGTTGGCAATAATTATGCATTCATAATTTCACATGCCCGTAAGAAAAGTGAGTTGGAGGAAATTTCAATGGTTGCACTTTGTGGGTGTGTTTGGTTGCAGGCTTTTGTAGTAACGTTAGAAACCAAGTATGTTACGACGACTCAAACTGTGATAAACTACTCGTGTTTTGATCCATTCCGAAAATGTATATATAAATATATGCAGTCTCAGAACCGGATACTCGTGAATAATTACAAATCACCCCTTTGTGAAAAAGGATGCTTGCAAAAACTCACGTTCGTGTGTAGTGTGTAGACAGGTAAGTAATTACCCGAATCGTTTTCCAACGAGATGTGAATGGGCAACTGTGAAAAGCTAGGATTAGAGTGACTGATGTGATTTAGATATTTTTGGATTTTGCTTTATAACAATTCTAAATAACAAATTAAAAACAGATATACACAAGAAAATTAAACGCGAATAAAAATAAACTAAAACGCGTAACAATAAATCTAAAATGGGACAAAAACTGAAATTTATAAAATTTAAAACCTAAAAATGTAAAATGACTTAAAACTTATTTAAAAACTTAAATTATATTTTTTATACTTTTTATTTAATTATTATTAATTATTTATTATTTAATTACTTATTAAACTATTTAAATTAATAAAAAAAAAATACTAAATGGACAAAGAAAAATCTAAAACTTTTTCTAAAAATATTATAAGATGAGAAAAAGCTAAGAAAATTATAAAAATGAAAATTACTTAATTAAAATTTAAAAAGATAAATTCTATTAAATAGAAGCTATCACTATATTTCTATTTTTGGTTTTTCTTAAGGTTTAATAATATAATTATATTTTTCCTATATTAAAAATGACAAAAGAAAATTATGAAAATTGGATTTATATTTTTCTGATTATTTTTCTATTTATTATTATTTTATTACTAATAGAAACTAATAAAAAAGATTAAAAATATTAAATGACTTAGGAAAAATCTGAAAAATTCAGGATAAGTCAAAAATAATATTTAAAAGCTATGAAAAATAAAAGCAGAAGTTCAAAAAGCCTGGAGAGCTGATTTGGGCAGATAAGCAATAAGCAAATAAGCTAAAAATAAGCTAATTAGCACAAAACTCAACCAAATGCTCAGGAAAGGTTTAATACACTATATTAAGCACAAAACAACTGAAAAATATAAATAAGCACTATGATTTAAGCTAAAAAGAAGATTAGCAGCAACAAGGTTTCAGCAGAAACCTTGGAAAATTGCCAACTTTCAAGGCAATTTAAGCTAACCAAATAAGTATTGAGATGCAATATTATGGGGGCAAACTTGAGCTAGCAGTATGAACTTTTCAGAAACACAAAGAGCTAGGCAATAGCTTAAGTAAATAAGCCACAATTGAAGCTAGTTCAGCAGTCTCAGCAATCAGAATATGCTGATTCTGCTGATGCAGAGCTGCACAGAAGTGCACAAGCCTTAGGGCTTTGAACCAACCTTTGTGGCTACTTCAAATGAGTCACAATGGACTCAGAGAAGCCAAAAAATGGGCAATAGGAGCTTATTGCTACAGATGGCTTATTTGGACCTTTCACAGCCCAAAATCAACACAAAGAACCAAAAACTTGGTTTTGTACTTAAATAACTTTTTAAAACTTGAAAACAGCTTATAATGACTTATAAAAGCTAAATCAAAGTTGGCCTAATGACCAATCTACAGTAAAGCCTTGTTTGACCCTTTGACTGCACAAAACCAAACAACCCTTTCTAAGTTGCCTGATGTGAATTTTCAAAGGAAATAGAAAATTTGACCAATGATTGCTGATTTTTACTAAATAAACAACTTATAAAAACTATAATAAGCAACTTTCAAAACAAAATTAAGCAATAGAATAAGCTATGCTAGAGTTGACTGTTTTTGACTTTTTAGAGTTTTTTAAGTAAAACTAAGACAAGTACTATATTATACTGATTATATTAATGAAATTAACTTATAAACTAATAATAAGCATAAACTAATAACAATAAGCTATAAATAAGCACTGAAATAGTAAAATGGAAAATTAAGCAAAACTTGAAATATGCTTACAACTTAAAAGAGCCTGTAGAACAAGAACCAAAGATCAGAAACTACTCCTAGCTTGTTGTCAACAAGCTAGAAACCAGAAAACCATCCAGCTTAGCTTCTAAACCCTAGAACTGCTTATTGGACCTCCCAGTTGACTTTCTTTGACTTTTCTTGATTTCTTGAAATAGAACAGGATTACACTAACATAAGCTCACAGTAAGCTATAATTAGCTTATCTGAGCTTATGTAAACAGATAATAAGTATTTCCAAACAACATTTAAATTAATTCGAACCACAGTAAAGCATGAAATTGTAAAGTGACTGAAAATAAAGACAAGATATATTAAAAAGAGATCAAATTGACTGTAAAGTGACTATATTGATGACTGAAATGAAAATTACAATAAGGAAATGACAATTAAGTAAAAACGATTTAAGTAAAAATTAACTACTCTCTTTATTCCTATTACATTGATCTATTTATACAAAATTGAGATGGGAAAACCCTAGTCGACATCTCTGAGCTCTTCTGCACCCTTGAATTATCCTCAATTGATCTGAGCCTTTGATTTCACTTTTGGCGCCAAAATTGATAGTAGTGGATTGAGCAGGTTTAAGCATTTAATGCTTTAGGAGGAGGTGGAGAAGAAGCTTTTAAAGCTTTTGGCATTGTTAGGTGAGTGGGATAGGAGGGGGGTTGTATTGCAGAGATACTATGGGCTAGGTGGTTTTGGCGGGTTTGTGTGAGGAAGAAGAGTTTGACCAGAGTCAAACTCTGGTTTTAAATACCAGGCTGGGTCGGGTTATATTAATAAAGGATTGGGCTTGGGCTTAGTAATAAGATTGGGATGGGTTGGGTTGTTTAGGATGGGTTGTTTTATTTAATTAGGATCCGGATTTGGTTTATAGAATAAACACAAGGACCTTTCTTGTAATTCCTGAAAATTGGAGGACCAACCTGTAAATTCACAATAAATATCACAAGGACCAATTATGCCATATATGATTAGTTCAAAGGTTTATTTTTGATAATTCTCCATTTTTAAAACCTTAAGGACCATTTTTGACATTTTTCAAAGTTGAGGGACTAAACTTGTAATTTTATGAAACTTTGCACCAAAGGACTTATTATGTAATTTTATGATTCTTAAAGGACCTTTGATGACTTTTCCTGTTTTTAGAATAACCAGGGACTAGTTTTGACAACTTTTGAAAGTTGAGGGACTGAAACTGCCAATTAAGCAAACTTTGTTCGTTTTTCAACTGTTTTTAAACATTTTGCATCTGAAACATATAAAACACAATTCTGGGATAATTTCAGTATTATGATGCATTTCTGAGTGTTTTTGGATGTTTTGGCAGCTCAGATTAGGTAAAAATGATGAGTATTTAGACACTCATCAATCCCCCACACTAAACTATTGCTAGTCCCTAGCAATCTTTTATGAAGTTTTAATGGATTTTTCTCTTTACCAAAAGCCATTACTTCTGGAGTAGCCAATGTTTTAGTATGTGATACTTTGGTACAATGATAACCAAATGATTTTGAGCAAACCATCAGCTGTCAACGGTTTTGATTTGTCTTTACCAAAAGCCGTTTGCTTCTGGACTAGCCAACTCTTATATAAATTATCAATATTATCTTTGGTGAGCTGATCACCAATCATGGATTTTCACTGCCTTTACCACAAGCCATAACCTTGCGGGCTAGCCAACTCTTCACTTATGAAGATATGGTGAGTCGAATACCATACAATTTTCGGCAAATTGCAAGCCATAAACGGATTTGATATATCTTTACCAAGAGCCGTTTGCTCTCGGATTAGCCAATCCTTATGTGGGTTAGACATGGCGGACTGATAACCATTTATTGAGTTCTAAGTGAGAAAAAATTTTTTTTTTTTTTTTTTTTAAATTTTGGCCAAAATGGGGGTACTAGATGGTACATTTGATAAAATTCGCTAGAATTCCCCCCACACTTAGAACTGAATATTGCCCTCAATATTCAAAGTACCGGTTGTTAAACCAACACTTAGAACGTGAAAGGGAAATACTAATAGCCATTATTTTATATACACACATTTTTTTTTTTGACTGTACATATTTACAATATGTGGGGCATCTCCCCCACACTTAGGTGAAACATGGGTGAAAACCCATATTTTGCTACTGTTTTTGATCACCGAGTCGCTAGCTTGACTCGACCCCGAATTGAGTTGATTCCTCCCGAACAGTCAGGTTTATCACGCAAGCTAACCGCTTGTGAACGGTCAACCGTAACAAAGGGTTCCTGAACAGCCCGGGAGAAAAAGCAATTTAAAAGTCTATGGGGAAGTAAGTGGAAGAGACCATCTCCATCGGATTTTCATTCAAGATGTTTGTATACACATTGAAGTACATGAAAGTTCCACACCGATGAGATAAATCCGGCATTTAAACCAATGTTAGATGGACAATGCCGGGGTCAAAAGTAATATCCTCACTCCCGAATGAGTGAAAGATAGGGGAAATCACCGGGTAGGTGAAGGGAAGAAGAGAGATCTGAATAGCAATTAAGACAAGAACTTCCTCCTCAAGAATTGCATTTTCAAGTGGAGGAGGCAAGTCCTTAATCTTGATCTCCGGAAATTTATGAAGTTCAACGGGAGGGAGAGGAGGGGAATTGTCCTGATTTAACAATTTCTCAAGAAGAAGAATATCTCCCTCCAGATCAATCTCAGCGTTATCAATTCCTTCCAGAAATGAATCACACTTGAGAAAAGCCTCGATCTCTTCCAAATTGGAATCACTTCCCTCAAACGGAGGGAGAGAAGGGGAAGAGTCGGAAATGATAGGTTGAGAAAATGGAGTGGGATCACCACTCACAGAATTATGAAAATAACCAAGAGTTTCTTGAGAGTACTCCTCTGAAGCAATGTCAATGACATCTATTCGGTTAACCGATGCAGAATCATAATTTGAGGAGTACCTCGAAGTTTGATCATGGTTAAAGGTAACAGCTTCCTTATCCACACGCAATGTGATCTCATGCTTAAATACATCAATAAGAGCATGGCCCGTTTTTAGGAATCCTCTTCCAAGAATGAGAGGAACCTTTTGATCTGCGTCGAATTCAACAACCACAAAGTCAGCTGGAAAATGGAACTTACCTACTTTCACAAACACATCTTCGGCAATGCCGCATGGATGAGATATGGTTCGATCTGCAAGCTCTAGAGTCATGCAGGTAGGAGTAAGAGCCGGAAGAGAAAGTTTCTTCCATACTGAATGAGGCATCAGGTTGATGCTTGCACCTAGATCTGCTAAGGCATAGCATTCAACCATTCCCGGAAATACACAAGGTAGTAGAAACTTTCCAGGATCTCCAAGCTTCTCCGGAAGCTTTTTCAAGATAACCGCTGAGCAGTTCTCATTTAATGGAGTTTTAGCCATTTCAATCAGCTTTTCCTTGTTGCTTAACAAGTGTTTGATTGTTGATGCAAATTTGGGCATCAGAATGATAGCATCCGCAAGGCTGATGTCAAAATGTAATTCTTTAAAGATTTGAAAGAATTTGTCCATTTGTTGACTAGCTTTTTCGCGGAGCTTTTGCTCATTTAAGCGCGATGGGTAAGGAATGTAAGGTTTGGATTTAGGGACAACCACTTCAGGAGTCTTAACAGATTCAAAGACAACTCCTAGTTTGGATTTTTTCGGGACAACCGGAGGATGGACATGTGCTGTACTCTGTGGGATTGGAATTTGCACTTTGTCCGATGTATCCTCCGTCTCTTTCTCCATTTCAAACAACGGAGGAGGAATAGGGCCAGCTGGCCCCTCATAAGCAGCACCACTCCTTGTGGTGATGGCTTTGACGAAAGTGGTATCTCCGTCATCATCACTGTCGTCATCAAGTACACTGACAGGAACAACATTGAGCATTTCGGAATAATATCTGGCTGTTCTTTGCTCACTAAGTTTGGTTGACAAACTTTTAACCGTAAATCGTGAAAGAGTAGGATCTATTCTTGACGGTTGAGGAGCAATTGTGGGTGTAGAATTTTGGATGACCGAAGGTTGGACGTATTTAGCACTTCCATTGTTAGTGGGAAGTACCGGGTCCTTTATCACCTTGAGTCCATCATAAGCTTTACCACTATGTGTAGTGACAACTTTGAGTTCACCCCTTGGGTTGACAACAGTGTTACTTGGAAGACCTCCCGAAGTAGAAGGGTGATTAAGATGGTCCATGAGACTGGCAAACATATTTTTAACCTCGCTTTGAGAATGATCGATTTTATTTGAAAGCTCAGTTCCTTGCTTGTTTATTGAGGACTGAAATTCATTCTTCAAGTTAGAGATTTGATTTTGCATTGCCTTCATATTGGTCTCATTAACCTTGATGTAGCTATCAAGCTCACTCGAGAGAGGTCTTTGGGAATTAGGAGCTGAATACCCTTGATTACCCCTTTGGGGTGGGTATTGATTGTTCGGGGCATGATATTGATTCTGCGTGTTTTGCCCTCTTTGCTGATTAGGATTATTCCTATTTGGATTATTAGGAGAAGGAAAGCCGGGTGGTCCATGCTGATTGCTAGCACGGTAATTAGTTTCCACATGAGGATGGTATTGACCACCTCCTTGATTGGAAGATCCGGCTAAAGCTTTGACTTCAAATGCATTGCCATCGGTGGCAGTACAATTATAGTAAGCGTGAGGACCACCACAAGTAACACAAACTTCTACCTTTTTGATTTCAGCAGTGTGAGAAGTTTGCGGAGCGGAATCTTTCTTTTGTGTGGAGAAAACCTAAGCTTGAATAACCTTCGTGAGTTCAGCAAGCTGAGTATCAATACTAGACTGACTCACGGGAGATGAAGTGGAAGGACCAGCACCAGCCTGAGAATTATATGGTCTGGCTCGTGCAGTGCGGACCTTTGACTTATTTTTAATAAGAGCAATGGCTTCCTTAGTGGATTTGCTCAGAAAATTATCTCCAGCTGAGGCATTAAGAGAATCTTGGTCAGATGGGTTTAACCCATTGTAAAAAGTGTCCATTTGTATCAAATCGGTAAAACCGTGATGAGGACATTTGCGGAGCAATTCTTTGAAACGCTCCCATGCTTCTTCAAATGGTTCATCAAACCTTTG
This sequence comes from Artemisia tridentata subsp. tridentata, assembly GCA_021014915.2. NCBI lineage: Eukaryota > Viridiplantae > Streptophyta > Magnoliopsida > Asterales > Asteraceae > Artemisia > Artemisia tridentata. Next base: position 24,243,758 of record CP139504.1, read on the forward strand.
AGAGAATTTCATGATTTCATTTTTTAGATACGTGGTTTTAGACGGAGGAAAGAATTCATTCACGAATTTCTGAACCAGATCTTCCCATGTTGTTATCGATCGAGGGGGTTGTTTGTCAAGCCAAATTCGGGCTGCCCCTTCGATGGAAAACGGGAAAAGAAGAAGTTTTATTGATTCCTCAGGGACACTTTTTCATTTGATGGTAGATGTGATTTTATTGAACCATCTAATGTGATCTTGAGGATCGTCCCTGTCAAAACCATAGAATTGACGCGATGTTACCAGGTTTATCAACCCAGTCTTAAGCTCAAAATTCTCAGCCACGATGGCTGGAACAACAATGGCATCTCCGTACCCATTGATGGGAGCTTGGAGCAGCTCATTCATAGGACGGTCTTCAGCCATGATGTCAGGGGTTTTGGGATCAGTACGTAACTCGGGTACGACTGACGGAGCAGAACGTCTACGACGTCTTCGAGGTATTTTTCCAAGCTCACGGAAAGGGCTTGATGACCTAGAAGAACGAGTGCGCATGCACTTAGCAAAAATTTTCAATTAAAATCAAGATCGAGAGAAATCACAAATGAACTTAAACCAATAATCAACAAGCGTACGGTAGCTCTCTAAAAGATAAACGCACAGAGTGGCGGAGAAGCAAAGGTGGGCAATTAAATGCTCCTTAAAAACCCGCTTCTTTCAGTCCGACAATTTAATGTCAGACTATCCTAGAACCTCCGTTAGAGTTTGTTTATCAATTAAAGGTGAGCCGAATTCGCAAGTGATACAGAGGCAAGTTTTAATTCTTTGGTTTGGGAACTTATTATGGCCGTACCCCCAGTTAGGTAGTACTCAGTCTTGGTTCTCGATGGTTAATTTTTATTGTTTATTTATTATTAAAGAAAACGGAAAATGTTTTTGGGTTTTTAATTTTTTATGTGATAATAATAATAATAATATATATAGAAAAGAAAAGAAAAATATTTTTGGTATTTTATATTGTTTTTGGGAAATAGGAACTTCTTGGGAGAAGGATCTCGAATCACTAATCGCTAAAACTTACACAACTGTCGCAGCACACCTCCCCGGCAGCGGCGCCAAAATTTGATCCATTCCGAAAACGTATATATAAATATATGCAGTCTCAGAACCGGATACTCGTGAATAATTACAAATCACCCCTTTGTGAAAAAGGATGCTTGCAAAAACTCACGTTCGTGTGTAGTGTGTAGACAGGTAAGTAATTACCCGAATCGTTTCCCAACGAGATGTGAATGGGCAACTGTGAAAAGCTAGGATTAGAGTGACTGATGTGATTTAGATATTTTTGGATTTTGCTTTATAACAATTCTAAATAACAAATTAAAAACAGATATACACAAGAAAATTAAACGCGAATAAAAATAAACTAAAACGCGTAACAATAAATCTAAAATGGGACAAAAACTGAAATTTATAAAATTTAAAACCTAAAAATGTAAAATGACTTAAAACTTATTTAAAAACTTAAATTATATTTTTTATACTTTTTATTTAATTATTATTAATTATTTATTATTTAATTACTTATTAAACTATTTAAATTTATAAAAAAAAAAAAAATACTAAATGGACAAAGAAAAATCTAAAACTTTTTCTAAAAATATTATAAGATGAGAAAAAGCTAAGAAAATTATAAAAATGAAAATTACTTAATTAAAATTTAAAAAGATAAATTCTATTAAATAGAAGCTATCACTATATTTCTATTTTTGGTTTTTATTAAGGTTTAATAATATAATTATATTTTTCCTATATTAAAAATGACAAAAGAAAATTATGAAAATTGGATTTATATTTTTCTGATTATTTTTCTATTTATTATGATTTTATTACTAATAGAAACTAATAAAAAAGATTAAAAATATTAAATGACTTAGGAAAAATCTGAAAAATTCAGGATAAGTCAAAAATAATATTTAAAAGCTATGAAAAATAAAAGCAGAAGTTCAAAAAGCCTGGAGAGCTGATTTGGGCAGATAAGCAATAAGCAAATAAGCTAGAAATAAGCTAATTAGCACAAAACTCAACCAAATGCTCAGGAAAGGTTTAATACACTATATTAAGCACAAAACAACTGAAAAATATAAATAAGCACTATGATTTAAGCTAAAAAGAAGATTAGCAGCAACAAGGTTTCAGCAGAAACCTTGGAAAATTGCCAACTTTCAAGGCAATTTAAGCTAACCAAATAAGTACTGAGATGCAATATTATGGGGGCAAACTTGAGCTAGCAGTATGAACTTTTCAGAAACACAAAGAGCTAGGCAATAGCTTAAGTAAATAAGCCACAATTGAAGCTAGTTCAGCAGTCTCAGCAATCAGCATATGCTGATTCTGCTGATGCAGGGCTGCACAGAAGTGCACAAGCCTTAGGGCTTTGAACCAACCTTTGTGGCTACTTCAAATGAGTCACAATGGACTCAGAGAAGCCAAGAAAATGGGCAATAGGAGCTTATTGCTACAGATGGCTTATTTGGACCTTTCACAGCCCAAAATCAACACAAAGAACCAAAAACTTGGTTTTATACTTAAATAACTTTTTAAAACTTGAAAACAGCTTATAATGACTTATAAAAGCTAAATCAAAGTTGGCCTAATGACCAATCTACAGTAAAGCCTTATTTGACCCTTTGACTGCACAAAACCAAACAACCCTTTCTAAGTTGCCTGATGTGAATTTTCAAAGGAAATAGAAAATTTGACCAATGATTGCTGATTTTTACTAAATAAACAACTTATAAAAACTATAATAAGCAACTTTCAAAACAAAATTAAGCAATAGAATAAGCTATGCTAGAGTTGACTGTTTTTGACTTTTTAGAGTTTTTTAAGTAAAACTAAGACAAGTACTATATTATACTGATTATATTGATGAAATTAACTTATAAACTAATAATAAGCATAAACTAATAACAATAAGCTATAAATAAGCACTGAAATAGTAAAATGGAAAATTAAGCAAAACTTGAAATATGCTTACAACTTAAAAGAGCCTGTAGAACAAGAACCAAAGATCAGAAACTACTCCTAGCTTGTTGTCAACAAGCTAGAAACCAGAAAACCATCCAGCTTAGCTTCTAAACCCCAGAACTGCTTATTGGACCTCCCAGTTGACTTTCTTTGACTTTTCTTGATTTCTTGAAATAGAACAGGATTACACTAACATAAGCTCACAGTAAGCTATAATTAGCTTATCTGAGCTTATGTAAACAGATAATAAGTATTTCCAAACAACATTTAAATTAATTCGAACCACAGTAAAGCATGAAATTGTAAAGTGACTGAAAATAAAGACAAGATATATTAAAAAGAGATCAAATTGACTGTAAAGTGACTATATTGATGACTGAAATGAAAATTACAATAAGGAAATGACAATTAAGTAAAAACGATTTAAGTAAAAATTAACTACTCTCTTTATTCCTATTACATTGATCTATTTATACAAAATTGAGATGGGAAAACCCTAGTCGACATCTCTGAGCTCTTCTGCACCCTTGAATTATCCTCAATTGATCTGAGCCTTTGATTTCACTTTTGGCGCCAAAATTGATAGTAGTGGATTGAGCAGGTTTAAGCATTTAATGCTTTAGGAGGAGGTGGAGAAGAAGCTTTTAAAGCTTTTGGCATTGTTAGGTGAGTGGGATAGGAGGGGGATTGTATTGCAGAGATACTATGGGCTAGGTGGTTTTGGCGGGTTTGTGTGAGGAAGAAGAGTTTGACCAGAGTCAAACTCTGGTTTTAAATACCAGGATGGGTCGGGTTTTATTAATAAAGGATTGGGCTTGGGCTTAGTAATAAGATTGGGATGGGTTGGGTTGTTTAGGATGGGTTGTTTTATTTAATTAGGATCCGGATTTGGTTTATAGAATAAACACAAGGACCTTTCTTGTAATTCCTGAAAATTGGAGGACCAACCTGTAAATTCACAATAAATATCACAAGGACCAATTATGCCATATATGATTAGTTCAAAGGTTTATTTTTGATAATTCTCCATTTTTAAAACCTTAAGGACCATTTTTGACATTTTTCAAAGTTGAGGGACTAAACTTGTAATTTTATGAAACTTTGCACCAAAGGACTTATTATGTAATTTTATGATTCTTAAAGGACCTTTGATGACTTTTCCTGTTTTTAGGATAACCAGGGACTAGTTTTGACAACTTTTGAAAGTTGAGGGACTGAAACTGCCAATTAAGCAAACTTTGTTCGTTTTTCAACTGTTTTTAAATATTTTGCATCTGAAACATATAAAACACAATTCTGGGATAATTTCAGTATTATGATGCATTTCTGAGTGTTTTTGGATGTTTTGGCAGCTCAGATTAGGTAAAAATGATGAGTATTTAGACACTCAAACTGTGATAAACTTCTCATGTTTCTACGAGGAAAGAAGAAAATACAAGTATAAATCTATAGTTTTTGTCTTCATTAATGGTTAAAAAGGAGAGACCAGGCCCTTTTCTTTAAGTGCGCCCATCCAACTTAACGGAACTGTGAACATGTATATTACTTTCCATGTAGTGTTTTTACTAATCATGATGTCTTGTGATTGTGTCATTGAAAATTGATTCGCTTTTTAACTGATTATATATATATGATGTATGCAGCTCCCGTACGATATCGCAACATGTAGAGATATGGGGAATGTAGTACTTTTCTATATTATCAACTGGATTGTGAGTGCTATGACACAGTCTGGGATGTATACCATCATGTACCGCCTTTTTAGCCTCGGTAGCGAGCATATGCACTGCGGCTCTACATACGCATTTGGTATCTACTCTGCAACCCTCAAATCAAGCCAAGGTTACGATCAATGCACTCTAGAAAGAGTCTCTGTTTTGATCTTGGGTATTAAGGGCTGTATTGATAGTTTTGTTGATTTCAATTGTCGGATTACTGTTTCAAACGTAGCAGATTCTTATTCTGAACTTCAGCATGAGGTTATTAATATCAATAAGTGTAGTTTTGAAGATGGTTATGTACAACACAATATCTTAAGGCTTATGGCAAATGATAATGGCAATGAAGGAAAACTAAAAGCTGATGGTTTACTCTACTATTGGTTTATGTATTAGAGGTATTACTTTGATGTTGGATATTGATAGGTTTGTTGACTTCAGTTGTAGTTTTATTAGTATAAAGGTTGTAGTTTTTTGTACTGATGTTCAGCATATGGTTATGAATATCAACACGATTTATTGATCTTTTCACGTTCTATTTTGAACATTACACGAACCACTTACCACAATATTGTATATCGTTAATTGTGTGCCGCTAGGAATTTTCGTTGCTATACACGGGTACTCGCCTAGTATATATGAAAGAGTCTATAAATTGATAGGCCTTGTCTTAAAAAAAACCTCTTTGCTTGACTTTGATTGTCGAGCAAAGAGACACATTTGATTTGGAGGTTAAACAACCAACTTTTGAACTCATAACTTGATGCAAAAATTTATCATTCTCATAAACGAGTTATATCCTATTAACTGTTATTGCAAAATACGAAAACTGATGGATATTCTGTTAGAGTTTAAATGGAAAAATATTATCGTGTATGACTAGATTCGAACTCGGGATCGAGGGATTGCACACTTTACGTATGAATGACTAACGTAAATAATTAATATATATAATTGTTATGTATTTTAATTATTTGGACACGAAATGTTGACTTACGGACGTTAAGTAATTAACCGAATTGACTAACGATCGTTAGGGAATAAAGGATGGACTAATAGTGAAATTGTAGGACAAGAAGGATCTAGAATCCTTATGGATTAAGGATTGGTGGTCGGCCCTTTGTGGGTTATGGTTTCCTAATTTGAGTCAACTTGTTCTACAAGGTTTCCATTCACTATAAATACAAACCCAAAGGTCTTTGGTTTTTCACCTAGTGAATTGTTACTAAACCCTAACTATTTTATCTCCTTCTTTTCTTCTCAAAACCGGTCGATCACTTGCCTTGGGGCGGGGGGCGGGGAATCGAATTGATTGTTCAAGTAAACAAAGTTGTTTGGTTTTCTTGTGTCCAATTGCTAGCACCTGTAATACCTAAAATTTCAAAACATGCAAAATTACCAAATTGCCCTTGTAACCTTAAATTTCACTTATTAATTAATTAAAGCACCAAATTAATCCCAAACTCTTGGAAACAAATACCATATGAAGTAAAATAATTTGTACTTGAACATTTTACATGTCATAAAAATATTTGTAATATTAATATACACATATATAAACCGAATATATATTTACTTATACTTTATATTATATTTCCTAAATTAAAACTAAAATAAATGTAAGATAAATACTAAAAATAATAGAGATAATTAGAAATCAGAATTTTTACCTTATCTAGATGACTTGGACCAGAATTTATCTTCCCCCTCCTATAAACCCACGATTTTATATATCCTTTTATTTACAAAACCCTAAATCGACTTTATACACAAACAAAAATCCCATTCGATCACCATATAATTCCTGGAGCTGGTACCATATTTTTCCTGGGTTCTACTGAGTTCAAAGAAGCATAGAAAAATAGGAGGTCGAATTTAGGAGGCTTGGTTCGACTGTTTTGGATTTTTCTTGCTCGTATTCTTTTACCGAGAGGTAATAATTCTCCCCAGCTCATTCGACTGTTTTAAACACTTCATGGTATTTTTGTGAGCTTGTTTACATCCTATATGATCTGTATAAAATAGCTAAAAAGATCCATGCATGCTAGTTCGATTGTTTGAGAATTAACGAACATTAAAACCCTAAATCGTATATAAATCTTTAAGTCGACATGCAAATTTTCTGGGTATTGAACATAATTTTTCTCGATCTTATATAAGTCTAACAATACTAAAAAAATACTACTTGAATTTATAGAAGCTTGAATCATTCATGGTCGAATTATTTAGAAACCGGATTTTAAATAAAGGGTTTAAAACTAAACTATGAATCGTGTGAGCTAGGGTTTGAATGTATGGTGTTAGATTGAGTGTAATTAATGTGTTTTTAAGGATAATCAATGATTGGTAATGATTGGGTAAGTTAGGGTTAGGTTTATATGGTTTTAGGTTGATACCGAATGGAATTTAAAAACTAAAGGGGGTGTTTTGTAACTTTATAAACTTGAGGGATATTTTGTAACATGTTTTGAACTAAGGGTAAACTGTATAAAATATTGTATAGGGGTCTTATGTGTAAAATTTGGAATTAGAAGGTTTAAATGGTAAATTACTTAAATATTAAATCGATTTGTAAATTAATTTAATAGAGGGACTAGTTTTGTAAATATTATAATATAGAAGGTGATTCGTATAAATGTTTATGTAAGGGTGTAATGTGTAACTTTTGATAATTGGAGGCTTCATGTGTAAATATAAATATTGTAAGGGGTTAAATTGTAATTTAATTAACTATAAGGTTTAAATTGTAAATTTAATTATATTAAGGGTCTAATTTGTAAGATTGTTAACATGAAAGGATTAGAGTTGTAATTTTGGGAAACTTATGGGTAAAAAGAATAAATTATGATAATTGCATTTTAAACCTTTATCTTTGATATATTTACAGTTAAAACCCTAAAATATGGAAAGTTGTCATAATTAACCCTAAAATATTATAACTTGATAAAATGAACCCTATTTACATAATAATACTTATTTTATAACTTAACATAAATTATAATATTTAAATCTTTCTAATTATGGAAACTTACTAAATAAGGAAACTTTCTAAAAATGAAAACTTACTTAAAATGGAAAGATAACTAAAAACCATTTGTAATTCTGTCTTCTACTCCTTTAGGTTCGAGGAAGGAGTAACTTGATCCTTGTCAGCTTTCTATTCTTGTGTTTTGCTAATAAGGTACATATATTCTGCCCTTTTCAGTAAGGTGCCTTCGTTCTCTTGATTTCTTATCTTGATTCGTTTAGGATTTCCCAAGCCATTGCTATGTTCCCCTTGTATTGTGAACCTTGATATGATCCACTTGACTTGAACCTTTGCTTTGAACCCTTGCCTTGATTTCTTGTTTTGAACCTTGCCATGTTCCCTTGATACTTGACATACTTCGTTCATCACCTTTGACCTGAATATTCAAATCCTTGGACACCTAGAAGATTTACTTGATATTAAAACTGGATGTGGAAACTTTCTTAATTATATATGAAAATGTTTTGAGAAAAGCTATTTTAAAACGATGCGATACCAATTTTAAATGTAATTCTACTAAAGTTTTATGAAAATAACTTTTAAAGACTATCTTTATGAAAAACTGTTTTGAAAGACCATTGTTGTGAAAACTATTTTGAAAGATCATTTTTACTAAAACCATTATTAAAGGATTTCTTTTAAATGAACTTTTAAATTGAACATTTGCTATGATCTCTTGTCTTGAACCTTGACTTGAACCTTGATATACTTGAATTGGAAACTTGACTTGAACCTTGATACACTTGAATTGAAAACTTGACTTGAACCATTTGAAATGGGAAACTTGACTTGAACAACTTGATATGGAACTTGAACTTGAACTTGGAACTTGAACTTGATACTTGATACTTGATACTTGACCCTTGACCCACAGTTTGAGATTACGAGCCATAACTAGGCATGAGGGTTTCATGTCCATGTCATTGATGCACCGATGGCATGACTCTAGGGCAGGAGAGTGATGACCTGTCCCGTCCCTGGCTTGATACTTGACTTGTTACGTAGAGGAAGACATTGTGGCCTACTGGGGCGTATGGATGCATCCTAGATTTGACTTGACTTGACTTGTTACTTGTTATACTTGGTGACTGATGGGTGTGTGCGATACACGTCTTTCACATCTTGGGAGCTAGCTACTCCACCCCTTGGAGGTATCCCCTCACCTTGTACTTGGTACCGAGGACTCCCCTCCGTACACCTTGCTATTTGATATTTGATTTGGGCTCGTAGTGGATTACTGTTTTTCCCTTTACCTTATAACCTTGTACTTAGTATCCCGAGGTCACCCCTCCGGATACATACTTGACCTGACACTTGACTTAATACTTGACTTGACTTGATTTGACTTGGGCTCGGGTTGGGATTACTTTTCCCTTTACTCTTATCTATTGTAACTATTCCTTAACTCTTGGTATATCTGCATAACCTTTTATCTTTCTTTCTATCCTAACTCTTGTTACACCTTGCATTGTTTCACTTACCTCACTATCCCTTTATTACTGCTTTGTTACCTTTATATCTGTTCACTGAGCTTTCGTAGCTCAGCCGCATTTCTTTTCCTGCGGCAGGTTTTAGTTTGGAAGCTGGGTATGAGTGGAGAGTACCTTGGACTTAGAAGACCTTACTAGCTATTGAAGATGAATAGAAGAATTTATATTTAGACTTAGAAATTATTGTATTATAACCTTGTAGTTTCAGATTTTCCATTGTAACCCTTGAAATTCTATTGTATTATTTATGTTATATGCTTGTGTTTGTTCTGATATGAAACCATTATTGTGACATCTTTACCCTTGTCGGGTCGGGGTGTTACAATTTATGGTATCAGGCACCATTCGTTAGTTGATTATAGTACGTGTGTACAAGAGCTCGTTAATTACTTACTTTAGTAATTGATCTTGGATTGTGGAAAAAAATGGTAAGGGGTTCCACGTTAATCCTATTTGTTCTTTGTTCAAGAAAAGAAGTTCAAGTTTGATCAATGTTTGGCTAGGATCAAGGTACGTTCATTTTATTTTTCGGTAATACTTTATACGTGTTGAATAAGATCTATGCTTCCGCTATTATGTGCTTTGATGTTTATTTATTTAATTGATTGTCAAGTTATTTAAATTCCATCAGTGGTATCAGAGCCAGGTTAACATGTAATTGTTATTACCTAAACGCATAATAAAAATCGAATCTTGATTTGGATTTACATGTTAATCGATTTGTGTTAAGTCAAAACATAAAAATATAAATCGTACATAATTTAGGGGGGGGGGGGGGTTTTCGATCCTTGTTAATTAAAAAATTACTTTTGTAACCCTAAATTAGGACATGTTATGTTTATGTGTTTATTTGAATAAAGGGTTACGTTCCTGTTTAATTCATAATTCTTCATGCAAGGAATTATGAATTAGGGTTTGTTTATATGCTACGTGTTTTAGATAAATCTAAAATTATGGAAGACCTAATATATTATATTAATGAATCAGTTATGTGCAACGTAGTATATAATTATTAAAATTTACGCGGCCAATTGTTGGCGACTGTGGTCCATTGGTTACAATAAGCTCGAAAACCAATGGGAGTTTTATTAATTATATACATAATTATTCACATATAGATTATTAATAGGATTTATCAAAAGGTTTGCATGTGGCTATATGATTTAATAGTTAAGATTATATGTGTTATTGAGTGTTTATTTATTTTTGTTAAAATTGCTTGATCTTATTTGTTTAAATTGTCATTGAATTGTAAGCAAAAAGAGGGTTGTTTTTCGAATAAAAATAAATGGACCTAATAACTATGAAACCTAGATGTGGTAAATTATTTATTGCCAAGTCTTATGTGCTGATAGTGGTTCGCTTTGCACGGTAATTTGCTCCCAGGTGAGGCTAGCAATTTAATAATTTACTACATTATTTTTAAGCTTTAAAATCTTAAAATTTTTAATTGATTGATGCAACTGTACATAATTGTCGAAGCGGGGGACCTAATTTTGACAAACTATAAAGTGGGTATAAGGTTGGTTTCGCATTAAATTGTGGCCTTTAAAGAGACTCCATTCTGTCTCTCCGCTCGCCTGTGCGTCAAATTAGACTTACCAAGTACACCATTATTAATGTACGAAGCATCTTAAGGCAATGTTGTAAGTTTCTCAACGCCATCGATTAAACTTTTGTTGATTTAAGCTTATGAAAGAGTAAAAGTTTTTAAACAAAACATATGATACAAAGATGAATGCATGACATCTTTGTACATATTTTGATCGTCACATCAAAATAAATTCCCTAAAATTTAAGTCCATGCTATCAAATTATAAGAGACTTGGAATTAATATCTGGCGTAAGTGAGACCTTGACGCATATATTAATGACAAGGTAAATTACATACTTTTATTGCTAGCAGATCAACCGATGTGGTAAAATTATGTAAACTTACATGTTTCTAAATTAGACGACTTAATTAAGTTATAAGTGAGACCTTGAGACTTAAAGCATGAGATGGGAAGAAACATGCTTACATTGCAAATTGTTTGGCAAATGTAATTCCCATAAATATCTAGGAGTCGGAAATTGTTTTGCTGATTATTGTACTACAAGTTACCATCTTTTGTACTTTCACTACTAGCAGATCAATTGATGTAGATAAACTATAGAAAGTTGGATCCTAGTTTTCAAGAAAATTAAATGGTTATTTTAATATTTCCTGGGTAGTTTTCTTTTCTTGAAAATTTGTATTATCGAAAATACTAATATTTGAACTTTTTCTGTAGAAATGGCTCAACCCGACAACACTTCTGCTAGTTCCGCTTTCAAAGCTCACTTTGAAAGGGAAAAACTGACTGGGCCTAATTTCAATGATTGGCATCGGTCCTTGAGGATTGTCCTGCGAGTGACTAAGAAGCTAGATTATTTGACTAAGCCTTGCCCTACGCAGCCTGCTGATACTGATACTGATGAAAATAAAGCAGCCTGGCAAAAGGAGTATGACACGCATAACGAGGTAGCATGCTTGATGCTAAACAGTATGATTCCCAAGTTGCAAAAGCAATTTGAGAACTACTTTCCTAAGGATATGCTTGAGGAACTCCAGAAAACCTATGAGGTACCTCCAGCTGTCGAACTTTATGATTTGATCGATAAATTTCATAGCTGTAGGCACGAGGAAGGTAAACCCGTGCGAGATCATGTGCTATTGATGAAAGATTATATCGATTGTCTCTATGCTACGAGTTATATCTTAGCCGACAATGTTTATGTGAACTTAATCAATAGGTCTCTTAACAAAGACTTTAAAGGTTTTGTTCAAAATTACAACATGCATTGCTCGGGGAAGACAATAATTGAATTACTCGCAATGCTCGTTGATTATGAGAAGGGTTTACCGGGCAAGGACAAGGCTCCTACTCCACAAGTACTAGCAATACAAAGGGGTAGGCTCCTACTCCACAGTTGTTTAATATATCATTTAAACAACTGTTAACCAGATAGTTTTGACACATGGAGTGAACGTTAGAGAACTATAGACTAATATATCACATGGAATTGAAGTCATTATAATATTATATAGTCAACATAACTTATAAAATTAAGAACTGGGTTCATTTTATAAAAAGTACTGAATCGTAACTCAAAAATTAAGAACCGGGTTCATTTTAGAAAAATCGATATATTTGACATAATTTTGCATTACGCAAGAAAAATCCATGGGGTTCCCATGCACCTCTGGGAACCCCCCTCGGTCCGCCCCTGTGTAGTCGCAAAGTCATACATTAATGTCATGTTTCTTTAGGTAGGCGTATGTTTAGTTGAGCTAATATAGTTTCTCATAATTCTAATATGAACGACATATAAAAACAGTGCAGATACTCTATAGCCTGGCGTTATCAAGATGGTTCACTTTAGGTATAAATGAAATTCTGAAAGGATTTTACTGTTATTATTACCTTTTACAGCTTAAAAGATAAATTATACTTATAGATTTATACCCGGCTGCACTCTTCCCACAATGGACGAAATCACGAAGTTTGCTGATAACAGAATACGAACAGCTATGCAGCATCTTATAAACAATGAAGCACTTGGTTTATTGTCCTTCAGCAGCCAACTTCGTCTTCAACTCCTTTTTGTTCACCTGAATTTACACAGAAGTTGATTCATTAAGTTTCCGCTGTAGATGAAAGAAAGGTTATATTCACAGAATTGATCCAAACAATCTCCAATCTGTTAGTAGCTATGAGGAGGAATATGCCATTCCTTGTTAAAAAAATCTATGTTATACATCTCATATGACGCAAAAACCATTTTATCTTTGAAAACTGAAATACTAATGCCAGCTAACAAAACAGTGTATTATTACCTTTCCCATGGCATTACGAGGCAGTGACTCCCATATAAATAAGCGGGTTGGTAGCTGAAAACAGTAAACAAAAGATCAGTAACTTTATATATGCTCGTAATAATGAGAAAAAATCTCATCTAAGATGAAACATATACGAGTGGTGTTCATAACATAGAGTATCAATTGTTTATAAATTTATATGAAGATCAACTTTATAAAGGGCGACCTTGTAAGGTGCGAGTTTCTGTTTAGCCATTGAGCAGAGTTCATCGAGAGTTAAAGCAGGCTTCAATTCATTGTCACGAGCCTTTTTAATCTCTATGTCGGGCACAACTATTGCAGTCACTGCTTCTCCATAAGCTTTATCTGGTAACCCCAAAACACAACATTCTGAAACGGCTGGATGCTGTACAATAATCAAGCATATTGATTTATTATGTAAATGCATTTCCAATTTTCATCACCTATTTAACGGATACAAGAAGTAACTTACCTCAAAGAATTGCCTCGATTTCTAATGCTGACAACTTGTATCCACCAACCTTCATTATGTCAGCATTAGTACCTGATTGGAGGACATGCAAGTGTCAATATGCTTTGACTGATAAAAAGCAAAAAATATTACAGAAGAGGAGTAATTGGATCTTACGTCCCAAAATTACATAATATCCATCTTCATCCACTTTAACAGCATCACCAGTCTTGAAATAGCCACCCTCTATAAATGAATCCTTGGTTACCTAACATTTTTTATGATTCAATATTAGACAACAAAATATGTGACATGATATCAAAGTTTCGTCATCTACATAGAATAAATCTGATAGAACAATATATATAAGTACCTCAGGACGTTTCCAGTATTCCTTAAACATTGAAGGACTTTTGACACAAAGCTCACCAACCCCCTCATTACTATCGTCATCTGCAAGAATCTTGACCTATTACCAACAATAAAACTTATAGTCAAGCTCCATATTACAAGTGATAAAAGAAACATATTGTCATTTTGAGACTGAAATTCTTTGCTAACCTGCACGCCTGGAAAGGGTTTGCCAACAGTACCTCCTTTTCTTAATCCATTTAACGGATTCGAAAGTGCCATGACAAACTAAAAAAATGAACCACAATCATTTAAAAGATGACCCACATGTAGTCTATTCATGTTGGAAGATTTTTAGAATTTTTTACTACCTCTGTCATGCCGTATCGTTCCAATAGTCGATGTCCTGTGATCGCTTCCCATTGTTGCATGACGGGCAATGGTAGAGCCGATGATCCACACATCTGGAAATATAAACATTTCATATATTAGAAGTCAATAACTCAACATGGGTCAGTAGGTCCTTATCTATATTTATGTTAAAGCATATAATGACAAAAGGTTTTTGATAATCACCATTTGACGCAGTTGTCTTCCAGCTGAAGCAGAAGCTGCTTGTAAGTCTGGATCCATAGCTTCATAGCCTTGTATCAGCCTGGTATACATGGTCGGAACCTAAAAAAAATGAGACAAGAATATCAGATACTATAAGAACACAAAACTTGAATTCTAAAATTTCGGAGGAGTTTATGTACGTATCATACCCCAGTGAATACAGTTATCGCGTCATCAAGCTTAGTCCCATCTTTTGGATATGATTCACGCCATCTTTGCCAGATACCCCTCACACTAAACTTTGGCATGAATTCAACCTTCAATAACATACATATAAAACCTTAAAACTTTTGTTGCAAACAGAACTTGATTCAACTGTCAATAATGTAAGCGTAGTCACTAACCATGGAACCCGCATAAAGAGGAGCAAACAATGCCCATGAACATGTATCGAAGAAGTTAAGGATCAACACAGAAATGTGAGAAATTCTAACTTCATACGTAATAAAAACAGCATGAAGAACAAAATATTTTAACATTTAGTTTGTGGATATGGTGTAAAGGCAGGCAATGCAGAAAACAATCGCTTGATGTGTATCCCCAAGCTGTTGACAACGTTTTCACCTGAAGTTTAGACAAAAAACAGCAATGTGAAAACCATCAGCATTCTTTTTATGCTCTCAATGGTACAGGCCGACACGAACCTGTGCTAAAATGCTACTGTGTGTGTGAACAACTCCTTTAGGTTTCCCAGTTGTACCACTAGTATACAAAATCAATGCTGGGTCATAATCTGTGTGACAAAAACAACAGATACATGAACTCATGTATCAGATACCCTAGTAGTATATAATATAAGGAGTAACTTATATATGATAGAATGAATAAACACCTTCAACTTTATTCAAGAACTGAATCTCCTTCAAATGTACATCATCGATAACATCACCACTAGGAACATCATGTATCAGAGAAAATCCAGCTGCAGTTTTGGCTGCAATGTCTTGCATAAGCTCACTGTGATCTTCGGTGCTTAAAATCATCGATACATCCTATAAACAGGATATTAATTATAAAATGAAGAAAAAAATTGTCACAGGATATAAGGTAGGAAACCAAGAAAACACCAGGAAGGTACCGCATCAGTCATGACATGTAATAGCTCAGCTTCTGGATAACTGAGTGCAAGTGGAACTGCTACACCTCCGCTTAACCATATTGCAAGTACACTGGCTACAAATTCAGCCAATGGTTTAGCCACGACACCTATTCTAGCACCATTCAGACTCTTGTTATCCGTGGTCCTGTTAACCTACAAAACGGATAATTCTTGGTTGCTTAGATAGCAGTAAAATATGGTTTATAAGTATTTACATATGTGATGCATGTTTAACTTACAGTTTTATGGTCATGACTCGATAACAGAAGTGATATTTTCGAAGCAGAAGAAACTAAATGTTTGTAGCCATATCTTTTGTCATCAGCTTTGAGAGCAACACTCTCATGGGATGCAGAACCATGACTTGCTATCGCTTTCACGACCTCCATGAATGCTTTACAACCTGAAGCTGTGAAGTTACACCAAAGTTAAATAGAAGAAAGTATAATAAGAAATGCATATATTTCTATGGCATCGAGGTCACAAAATTTTGTTATATACAGTTTGCAAGTGTGTATTCGGATCATGCAACTATTACAATGATGTGTAAGCATGAACTTGCAACATTACATTTCAATCGACTATCATGCCCAGGCCTTGTTAGTGCTCAATAAGCATCATAATCATCAAAATCTTTGATCAGGTCATAAAAAAAGAGGCCTTGCTGAACAGACTTATTATGTGCTTCACATTGTGTAATGGTCACGGTCTCCATTAGAGTCTTGATTGGAGATCATCTTATTAAAAATTAAACAAAAAGAACCTTAAAGTATCATACAAAAGCTTAATCTTACATAGTATTAAACCTCGAACTAATCGTTTATTCCGTGTATCAAACTACATATTGGTACAGAACACATTCACATTGTCCTTTCACAAAAATCAACAGCAAATTTCTGTGATTCAAAAATCAACATGAGAATTACCCTCGGGTAGGGGTGTGACTGTCTACATCATACCTCCCCGGCGGGATTGGGAATGTTAATGTTGATGTATAATTAAACATGAGAATACTCGTAATATATCTCAATTTTAAAATTATAGTTTAATACTAGTTTAAAAGTGAGTGATCATTTGCTTCTTCCATAAATGTCGCCATTCAAACATACAAAAACACGCATGATCATTAACATACAATCACTCATCCTCAAAGAAAACAACATCCAATCCATTGATCGCACCTAGTTCAAACTACACAATCATCCAAACACTCATAATTTCACTCCATAAAATCAAGCATTTCAACAACACCTATACTCAAATCACTAACAGATTACATTTCCAGAAACCGTTAAATCATTAAACAAACACAAGAAACATAAAAATTAACGATCTTTATCAAAAACTCATGATCAAAGAGCAATCATTTTAACAGACACATAGACTGCAACTACTACAAATGTAACAGTGTCACATAAAAAACAACGTTTTACAAAATTTTAACAAACTACACTTCCAACAACCAACAAAATCATTCAAGAAACGTAAAAAGGAACGAACATTAACAAAATTATGACTAAAAAAAACTGATGAAACTTACAAGAAAAGAGACGAGATTGAGAGAAAGTGCTAGAACCGAAGTGGGTGAACAAGTGGTTGAATCTGTTGTTGTAGCAGTTATTGCTATGATGAAGAAATATGGTGGTAATAAATGTGAAGCATTTGCTCATTGCTATTATTGGTGTTATATTTATAGCTGTCAACTAACTGCCAATTAATTAATTACTATTTGATTTGAGTTACCAAAGATGATTTTGCCACGTTTCCTTCATTTCATTTCATCGGAGGAGACAGGTTGGAATTAGAAACGCAACGATGAGATGAAACCAAATACGAGGGGGAGCTCATTTCGTATGGGATTTTGCGTGTGCCTAACAGGCTAACACTGGTCTACAAATTTAACTTTTGGACAAAAAGTGTCTTTTCCCTAGAGTCCATCTCATTCATCAGGCAACTTTCCAGGACCTATGCCGATGACATGGCATTTGTTCCCTTTTCTTTGCCGTGAACACTAGCATTCTTTATCGGGTTAATGTGATCCGATAAGAATTAGTCGGGTCGTGTTAATCAAGTTTTAGAGAAGAGGAATTTACCAGTACCTGACCACTAGAACGAACTTGCAACATTACACTCGAATTCACTATAATGGCCATGCCTTATTAGTGCTCGATAAGCCTCTTGATGGTCAAAATCTTTGTTCAGGTCATAACAAAAGAGGCCTTGTTAGACAGATTTCTTATGTGTTTGACATTGTTTAATGATTAATGTCTTCATCGGAGTCCTAAATCTTAATCCGAGAGATCTCTACTAAAAAGTCAAATAAGAAAACCTCATAATATCATACAAAATCATAATGCTACTTAGAATCAAACTCAAAACAATTGTTAATTCCCTGTATTGAGCTATACATTGGTACAGAACACACATTCACATTTTCTTTATATAAAAATCACCATAATTCAACATCCATGTCAATTTCAAAGTCTATTATAATATTCCAAGAGGCGTTACTCATAACTTGTCAAATTGCATGTACATAACTCCATAAGTCCCGCTATTGAAACATACTAAGCACACATGATCATCTTCATCTATAAACTCAATCACGAATCTATTAAGAGCATAAGGTACCCCATTGGTGCCGTGGGTAAAGTGCTGCCACCTCAACACTTTTTCTCATAACACCACTCCTATAACACCAGGATTTGGTGCAATGGGACAACCGTATAGCCCACACATAACCCACTAGGGGGTGTTTACCTTTAGCTTAATGGGGAAAGATAGTGGGACCAAGCAATTTAATAATATTTCTTTTTTAAATGGGACCCACTAATTCCCTTGTTTGATCTTAATCCACAAGGCAAAAATTATGAAGCCTTCCCCAATAAGAGCCTCATATGGAACGTGGGACCCACATGGCCTTAGCTAAGGGAATTTAGTAAACAGGCCAACACAAATACAACACACTTTTAACAAATGGCTGATAATGTGCATTTATAACCTCGATCAATGGCTCAATGCCATCATAAACACACATGATCATTCACATACCATAAAAAACAAAACAATCCCAAATGATACTTCAAACCAAGCTAGTGTCACAAAACTGAATATGAAGGTTTCATAAAAAACAAGCATTTCAACAAACAGATGAACTAGAACTACAACTAAAAATGTAACCTTAAAACCCAAGAAGCATCAACATCATTCAAGAAACATAAAAAAGCAAAGATCTTTATGATTAAAAAAAAGGGAGAAACTTACAAGAAAAGTGACGAGAGATGGTAGAATTAAAGTGGGTGAACAAGTGGTTGAATCTGTTCTTGTAGTAGTAGTTATGGGTATGAAGAAAGATGGTTGTAATAAATGTGGATGAGCATTTGTTGTTCATCGCTATTAGCGGTGATGGTATTTATACCTGTTGACCCAATTTAATTAGCATTTCATTTAAGTTACCAAACATGATTTTGCCACGTTTCTTTCTTTCATCGGAAGAGACAAAAACAAAGAGAGACAAGTTTTTAAGAAATTAGATACGGAAGAACATCCTTGTGGTGGTTTGTGCAAATGTAGTCCTTGAAACTTTTTTGTCGCGCGGACGGTCCTTAATGTTGGAAAAGAATAACACTTTTAGTGGTGTGTTTGTTTTTTTTAAAAAAGTCTTACTAACCCTCTTACTCTTACGAGGTGGTCAGACGTTTTTTTTTTTTTTTTTTTTTTTTTTTTTTTTTAGTCAGACGCAGTTAGACATATAACATCTTACTTAATAAGAGGTGGAGGACTTGTCTTACTGCCTCTTACTCGATAAGAGATTGAAGACTCGTGTTAATATAATATATTTGATGGTTTATTAACTATGTTATATCTTGTTTCATATTTACATAAGTTACTTAAATAAATTGAAGAAACGAGCACTTAGAATCATTCGGACAATTATTAAAAAAACAAACAACATTATTTCGTTCATATTTAGACTTTCTAGCCACCTCTTACTGGTAAGATGTGGTAGTCAGATTCAGACCTAAAACATCTTAATGAAACAAACACACCCTTAGTCTTTTGTATTAACTTCTGTTAAATCTCTCACATGCTTTGCACATGAGGGTATAATTGTTAATTTATTTAAACAAATCCGAATGGTAAATTGTCAATTATAAGAATTAATAAAAAAAATTAAAAAAAAAAGAAAAAAAGAATCGTAACGCATTTAATTTTCATCATAGATTTACATATCCTTAGCAAATAGTACTACTCATATGCTGTTTTTTTTATCAATTGTTCATCTTCACCGTAACAAATTGTGTTTTTTTATGAACTGTAAAATTTATTTGACCAAAACCAATGCTATAAAAAACCAAAAATACTTGCTACATAATAATGACTAAACATAAAAGGCCATCATAGAAAAATGCATATTACATTCTCAACTCCAACCATTGTATCATAAAAACAGTTGATGACATCACATTGCATACACCATTTTTGAATTAAATAGAGTGACACGTCACCATTATACTCTTTCACACAAAAACTCTACAACCCATTAAACTTATATACAAAAACTTAAATGACATTTCACCATGTACTTTATTATTAAAATATAAAAATAAATTGTTTACACAAGTATGCCCTTTAATTGATTATTTAACTGGTGCAACGACACATAATATGTGTATGTGCAAAGACACACTCACTTTAAACGCTCGATCCCCACATTGGAGATGGCCTAATAAGAAAGGAAAGTAAAAAGACAGTTACACCCTTATGCGCAAGGCATGTGAGGGATTTAATGGAAGCTAAAACAAAGGACTAAAGGTGTTATTCTTTTCCGACTTAAGGGCCATCCGTGTAAAAAAAAAGTTTCAGGAACTACAGATGTAATTTTGGACAAACCACAAGGACTATTCATGTAATTCACTCTTTTTATTTTTGTAATGGTTTCCACCGAGCTCACTATTTAAATATGTTCAAGTTAAATCCAAATTTTTGTAGATCTCCATAAGTAAAATATACAATAGTTTGTGACATAACCCTTTGCGTATTTACGACTGCTCATTAGTATATTACCTAGTAAATCACACATTGAAGAACAAACAATGACGGTGTAGTTTTGGTTTGTAGAATCTTTACCAAACCATTCCTATAAAGTCCTGCTGTGCAGTAATCGCGATTCAGATGATGGTACAATCTTTCTATAAACAAGCAATAAAACTCTCAACTGCATCGTACTTTATACTTTTAAAGTGTGCTAAGCACAACAAATACATGAAACTTTCATTACTGAGAATATGAGATAATCACCAGAGTCATCCTACAAACAGTGATTAAATTTATTAGTATCCAGCTTAACATATAACATAAGTACATCTGTTCTTGCAACAAAATGTGAAACAAAAGGGATACTACAAGTAGTTCATCTCGGAAGCCACTGTTTCCACCAAGGGGATGAAGAAAGAATTCCTTGAGGTGGAGGGGTAAGGATCTCTATCATGGTTGCCTTCTCTTTAGGGGTAAATGGGATTCCTCTGGTCAGGTTCAAAGCAAGTAAGTGGACGTTAGTCCTTTGCCTGTGTCTACCGTATGCCCATATTCCTCCGGCAGCACCAGCAACTATAAGCTGTTCAAAGACATAATCTGATTCAGATAATCTCCAATATATAAGAATAAATGAATTACAGTTTTGAAATGTGCTCTTAAACTGACCGGCGATAGCCACAATCCTGCAGTCTGCCAATCAAACTTTGGGGCATAAAGGATTGTCTCCCCATAATCCTCTTCAAGCTTATTATAAATATCTTTGTCACTTTTTCCAGATCGTATTTCATCACGAATAAGCTACAACAGATATCAAGCATAATGAGCACAGCACAATAAGCAAGTCTTTTTAAGATCAACTTATCAGCACAACAGGACATCTACAATAGCTGGTTCCTTCTCTTAAGGCTATATGATCATATTTGCTTTCTACTCTTTGAATAGTATCATAAAGTTAACTTGATCCGATAAGGAATCAAGGGTATAGATTCATATTATAAATCAGTTATGTCATATAAATCCCTCAACACATTTAAAAATTAGTAATAGATTTAAGTACGGAGTAATAAACTATAAGAAAATAAACAGATCCGCCTACTCAATATCGATAAACAGATTCTGATAATCAAATTGCAACCTTGGATTTGACTAATCGTACTTAATGTCTAAACAACTACAGTAGTGCTAACGATAGTAAGCGACAATGACCTCACTAATCACTATACAATGGGCTATCAATTATGATTCAGAAGCTAACCCTGGCACTTCATATATAAGCATGTAAACATTAAAAGGGTAAACACGGAATAGTAATTTTTTTTCAAAAAACAGTCACCTTCCTGAGGAGGACAGCAATATCAGCTTGGGATTCTTCAATCGACTGACTACCGCACTCTAAACATCTCACATTATGACTAATGTTCCTCGCCCGCGCATCAATAATCTGCTGCTTCTTCACGGGATCTTCTTCATTCTCCATCTTCCAAACAAAGCTTAAAAAACTACACCCTAAAAAAATAAATTATAAATACATATTTCATTGAAACATTTCATCAAACACTTGGTGTGCAACCAATTTCCTTCACGAAAACAACACCCATTTACATAAAGATTTAAACTTTTCAATACCCTTTATCGAGAATCAAACATATGTGTAATTTCATAAATACCCATTTTCGAGATCAGTATTTAATCACAATACAAAACAATAAAGATACAGAAATGAACATAACAGTAAGGGTAATGATTATATATATAAAAATGTTACCTTTATGTAGTTAAGAAAATGGTGTTGAAGATTACTGAATTTGAAATACTGCTTTGATTGGACTCCAAATTTATGATCTTCAAATTGTGATTGTGTCTCAGCTTTGAAAATGATCCTTTGTTTAACTCAAGAACAAAAGTTTTTAATTTTGGTCCTTGAGGTTTTAAGGTTTTGTCATTTTGAGTTTGTTTTTTTTTTCCCCTCTTAAGTAGTTTCTTTCCATTATTTCAGTCTTTTAAAATGCACTGTGACTTGAGGTTCCTTGGTTGGGCCAACTTTTATGAATGAAGTAGAGGAAAAATAAAACAATGCAGTGACATTACAAACTGTGTGTCCTCCCTAGTCACCATATCGAAATCTGTGATGCCATTTCATATTATCAAGATAAGAAATGTTTCGCATTCCTCGTCTCTTAATGTTGTTCAAGGAGCTGAGCTAGCGGATTTTATTTCCGGCATTTGAAATGAATAAAACGTCAAGGATTATCAGTTAAGGGTTCTAGATAACAGTTAATGTAAATACAACCAAAAAAATGTAATCTACTATCCATTGTTGTAAGACGGTGATCTCCAACCTTCAAGCTATTTGAATTTATAGGTGATACAACATGTGTGTGTCAGGTGTTTTGGTTTCTTAGATGTTGTGTATTTTGAGGTGTTAATCTTCTCGTGTTTACTCTAGCTACTTGCTAGCATTTCGGTTAGGATCTATCTATCGGTTCACAAGAGGAAGAGACTTACGGAAATACTAAAACGCCAAAAACCCAACCAAAAGAACATTATATAGAGGCCAATAGGGGTGATCAAAGTACGTCCACATGAAAACGAGACCTCTTATATTATGTGTTCCGTACAAAGTAGAAGAACAGAATTGGATGAGAATAATGTTCTCAAGGGGACCCTTATCTGCAGTCTTGAAGAAGCCCTATGGTTTCTGTTAGATTATGTCATTTTATCTGTTAGCATTCAATTTATGTTAAATATGAAGTGATGGTCATTTGTAGTTAGGAATCAATGTGTCATGTATAATGTGTATTAAGTGTGTGGGCTTAAGGCATTAGAAAAGTCTTGTAACTTAAGTATAAGTGTAGTGCACATCTTAAAGCCCACACTAGGTCCAATCAAAAGCCCATCAAACCCATGTATGTTTGATGGCAGCCGTATATACACACACACTCTTCACAGTCAAAGGTGAGCCTCATTTTCAACATAAAAAAAAGAGTGTGTGTGTGAGAGAAAGTCCCATCCTAAGTCATTGTATTATTTTTCATCTTTGAATATAATCATTTGACTAGAAATTATACCATACGATCCACATACTCTTCTTGTTCTCTTATTGTGTTTGTGAGTCATCATCTAGTTTGTGTTTGTGTGATAAAGAGGAAGCTCTCGGTGTTCATTCCAAGTGAAGATCGAGGTTTTACAAGTGGTTTCAAGAGCCTAGCTTTAAGGTAAGAGTATCCTTATTATTTTTTGCTTGACCCTAAAGATTAAAACAGACTTTGTTATTTTTCTTTCATTGAAAAGTTACAAATTGTGTTTTTATTCTTTTCGATCCACAAAAAATTAAGGATAAAGTGTGTTTGTTAGAAGTGGGCTGTGAAAATCTTGGTAAGAAAGATTTGTATTTGCTTTGTTCTTGGTTTACAGATCGAAAATCATCATCAACTTTGTAAAAGTTGTGTTGTTGATTATTTTAATAAAAGGGTTGAATTATTGAAGTTAGTGTAAAGTTGGTTGAAAGGTGGCAGAGAGTATGGATGTGTAAGGAATAAGCATGGGCATGTAAGAGAAAAAGTCAAGAAGTTGGTAAAAAGCAGAAAAATTTCGGAATTGCTCAGATTTCTCGCAATTGCTTCACTCTCTCGCAATTGCTACTGCTGTCTCGCAATTGATATTGCTCTCTCGCAATTGATACTGCTATCGCAATTGTTGTCTCGCAATTCAATTCTGGTCTTGCAATTGAAGCTTTTATCGCAATTGGTCTCGCAATTGAAGCTTTTATCGCAATTGGTCTCGCAATTGGTGCAGTTTTCGGAATTGGCAATTTCAGTCCTTGTACTTTCAGCTGCCTTAAGGAACTTTCGAATTTGACACTTCAGGCCCTCGCAATTGTGATTAAAAGACTTCAAAGTTAGATAACTTTTAAGGATTTGATTCGAACGTAATTTCGTCAACTCGAAAGTGAACTCGGTATTTTTACTCTTGTATAAGAGTGTAAAATACTTCGACAAACGGTTATCTACTTTCTTGTATAAGATTGTTAGATGTTATATAAATTACGAATTTATATAAATAAGATATATTTCTATCTAAATTGATATTTTGCCTTAATTTGGTCAAACTGAAATTTCTATAGAAAGTGTCGTGTTTATCTAAATTGTAATTTACATATCCTTTTGTCGAAATTGTAAACTTTTGACTTTGTCTTAATTATACTTGAATCAAGTTTCGTAACGTTATTTAATTTGTTACAACTTCAACGATCATCAACAACAAACCAAAGCTTCACAACAACGACAACCAAGTTTAACCGTCAACAACAACGTCTCCTACTTTGTTGCAAAGATCCTAAATCCACTTTATCATACACAATATTTTAAAGATGACTACACAACAAGACATTCATGCCGCAGGTTCAGAAAACCGACCTCCAATGTTAGAAAAAGGTGGTTACCTTCCATGGACGAGTCGTATGCTTCGATATATGAGATCCAAACCTAATGGACAAGGTATACTCTTGGTTAACTCCGTAAAAAAAGGTCCATTCCAGCCTTGTGAGATTGAAGAAACAGCTGGAAATCCTAATGCAGAACCTCCCGTCGATCCAACGTACAAAATCCAAGAGGAATCGGATTACACTGAAGCAGATTGGAAGCAAATTGAAGCTGATCACCTAGCAATGCATCTAATCCAACTCGGTCTACCACAAGAAATATTTTGTGTTGTAGATAGCTGTGAAACTGCCAAAGAAATGTGGGATCGAGTTAGACGTCTTTGTCATGGTACAGAAATTGGCATTCAAGACATGGAAAACAAGCTTCTGACTGAATGGGAGAAGTTCACAGCCACACCAGCTGAACAAATTGAATCTTACTATACAAGGTTTTGCACTCTAATGAATGAGTTGATCAGAAACAATTTATCACCTAAACAAATTGTTCAAAACATCAAGTTCATCAACAACCTTCCAGAAGAATGGGGACGATATGTCACTATTGTCAACCAAACTAAGAATCTTCATGATGTGAACTACGATCAACTCTATGACTTTCTCAAACAAAACCAAGCAGAGGCAAATGAAGTCAGAAAAGAGAAACAAGCAAAACAACAAGATCCTCTTGCACTCATAGTCCAATCACCTACACCCGCAACGGTCAATGCACAACCATCATCATCTTCATCCCAACAATTCATGCAACAACAATACAATCCTCAAACACCATTCTACCCACAACAACAACAATACCCACAACATCAAGAACCCGATCTCAATGATCAAGATGAGTCAACTGCTGCTTTGACTCAAGCTTTTGCTTACCTATCAAAAGCATTCCAAGGACGTTACTCCACACCCACCAACAACAATCAACGAATCTCATCGAACACTCGCAACAAGCAGATTGCACAGCCGAGTTTCAACATGGGTCAGCAAGGACAGATGGTTGGGGGATATGGGAATCAGCAGGGATATGCTCCAAGATTTCAGATGGGTAATCAGAATGCAGGGCAGTATGTTGGTAATCAGATAGGTCAGTATGTTGGTAATCAGATGGGTCAGTTTGCAAGGAATCAGATGGGTACAGCTGTTGGTAATCAAAGGGTACAGAATGCTGGGAATCAGTTTGGGAATGTTGCTCAGGGAGCTGGGAATAGAAATCAGGGTACTGTGATGAAGTGCTTCAACTGTCAGGGTATTGGTCATATGGCTAGGAACTGTCCAGACAAGCCGAATAAAAGGGATCCAGCGTATTTGCAAAAAGCATTAATGTTGGCAAACAAGGAAACGGCTGGGCTTCAGTTGAGTGCAGAAGAGAATGACTTCATGGCTATTATGGACAACTCTGAAGATCAAGAGGACATCGATGCAAACTGCATTTTTATGGCAAATCTCCAGGAGGCAAAGTACGACACAGACTCAGAAGCACCTCCTGCTTTTGACACTAATGCGGTTTCTGAGGTACAACCATATGCTACATGTCACAATAATGAAATGTTTGATATGTCACCTCAAAATGAACAGCATCCTGAGACTCCTAATCTCATTTATGATACATACATGTACGAACCAAGTTGTAGTAATACTAATTTGGTAACTCCAGATATGGATCCTAATGAAGAATTCGAGTCACAGCATACTGATAATGATGAGGAAACACGTGCTATGTTTGAATCATTATTGCAAAATTGTAGTGTTGAAATAGAAAAGGTCAAAAAGGTCAATCGCGATGTTAAGGCCGCGAATGAAAAATTGACCACTGAGCTTGAGAGGTATAAGGTGAATGCAAGAGCTTATGATTTTCATAACAAAAATCAGTCGGAACTTGAGGTTAGATTAAAAGATTCTGAGTTAAGAGAGAAACGTTTACAAATCAAATTTGACACTTTAAATGTTAATTTGAATAACCAAATTAAATCTCTAAACAAGGAAATTTCTGAACTAACCAACCAGCTTTCAAAACAAAAATCAACTTATTCCAATCTTGAAAAAGAAAAGAAGGAGTTGAATGAAAGGTTTTCAAAACGTGAAAAGGATCTTCTTAAAGAGATCAATGACAAAAAGGAAACCATTGGAAAGTTGGAAGATTTACTTGTAAAAACGGGTCATTCTGCACAAACAATTAATTTGTTAATAAATGATAAAAACCCGATTTTACATACACTAAAGAAAACGGCTATCGGTTATGAAAACCCTTATTATCTCAAGAAAGCTCAGAAAGAAAAATGTGTTTATATGATGGTACTCTTATAAATGATAAACATGATCCTATAGAGGTTCATGATTCTGATGAAACAATCGAGCTTGCTTAGGAGAGTAGAATTAAAATGAGACAAATGAACCCAAAAATTAAACCAATAGACTATAACCAGCTACACAGAGACTATGGCGTTCATCTTGTTCCAAAAGAGTCACCAATGTTTTTCAAACAACCAGTGGCTGTCTCAAAACGAATATTTGTTTCAAAACATCTGTCTAACATCGAACAAATGGCATCTAAAAACACTTATGATACAAGTGCAGCTAGACTATATTTGGTTGATCTTAAGCAGAGAATTGAGAAACTTCAACGTATTGTGGCTTCCAAAATTAACAATAAAAAGTTTGAATGGTTTCCGGGTGTTCAGGATGAACTGAAAAAGATTTTTGAAAAGGAAATTAATCCACATGTTGCTGCAATCTATGCGGTTGTTCAAAATGTGGAAAATAATCTTTTGAAAGAGTCAGCTGAATTTGTTAAGGATCACAAATCCTTAGTGAAGGAAGCTAATGAATACTTGGAACATATAAAAGTTTTGGAAAAGCAAAATGACTCTCTCTCCTTCGAAGCTCTATCGACCGATATCATGTCTATTATTTACCAAACATATTCTGTTGAGGATGATGAACGACTTCGAGCTGAGACTTCCGAAATTGTTGTAAAATATGAAAAGGCACTTGCCAAAATTGAAAAGCAAAATGTTACATATTTTAAACAACTTGATACGAAAAAGGAAGAATGCAAGTATGACAAACTGTCGTATGAGCGTTCTTACAAACAGTTGAAAGAACAAATTGATCTTTTGAAGTCTCAGCTTGCAAGTCAAAAAGGGCAGGGTGAGGAAACTACGGGTATTGCACCATCAACCCCCTTGCCTAGTGAGAAACAAAAAGAGAAAGCAGTTGTCCAAACATCAAATGTTATAGCGCCTGGCCTTTATAGGATTAGTCCCACTACTGCGTCTGCCTCTACATCTAAAACATATAGGGCGATAGACAAAAGTAAGAAAGATAATCCAAATGAGTCTAGGAATGCTACCACAACATCTAAGGACAACAACAAAAATTCTAATGAGTGTGTCTTACCTTCTACAGGAATAGAAAGCAACTCTAGGAGCAAAAGACAGTCTAGGAGCAATAACAAGAAACCTAGTGTCTCGCCTGTTTCTGAGAGTGCATGCAAGAAAGTAGAAGAACACCCTAGGAATTTACCGCTTTCCAAGAAGAAACATGTATCATCTAGTTGTAATGATAAGACTCCTGTTTCTAATGCATGTAATGATTCTAATTGTTTAATGCAAAAGAATACTTTGTCTGTAAATGCTTGTGATGATAATGTTTCTAATGATGTGAAAAAGAATGATATGCCTGAACAGAAAAAGGTTCCTTTAGTAACTAAGGCTAAGTCTAGATATATTCGAAGACTTATTGCAAAAGCTAGAAAAACCACTAGCAGCCTATTTCCTAAGGATCACTCTAAGTTTTGTGCATGGAAACCAACGGGTAGAATGTTCACACTTAAGAATGACACATTAGAAATAGTTCCCAATGCATCAACGGAAACCAATTCTAAGTGTACTTCACCTGTTTCATCTAACCCACTGGAACCAAATGTTAAACGGTTTCCATATACAAAATCATCTGTTCTTTGCAGGTCATTGAAATTTGTCTTTGGATCGTAGACTCGGGTTGCTCTAAGCACATGACCGGGAATCTGAAGCTGCTGATCAATTTTGTGTGGCAGTTCATGGGGACTGTACGTTTTGGGAATGATCATGTTGCAGCTATTCTGGGTTATGGAGATCTTTGGTTTGGAAATTACTTGATCACTCGGGTTTACTATGTCGAAGGGTTGGGACACAATTTGTTCTCAGTAGGGCAGTTTTGTGATGCAGATTTAGAGGTTGCTTTTAGGAGAAACACTTGTTTTGTCAGGAATTTGGTGGGGAATGATCTCTTAATTGGGGGTCGTGGCACCAATCTCTATGCAATTGACATAAACCAAATGGCCTCTTCATCTCCGATTTGTCTCATAACCAGGGCAGGTGAAACAAAATCCTGGTTATGGCATAGACGTTTGTCCCATCTGAACTTTGACACGATCAACAAGCTTGCCAAAGACGACATCGTCTCCGGTCTTCCTAAATTCAAATACACCAAAGAACACCTATGTCCATCATGTGAGCAAGGAAAGAGCAAAAGAGCAACATATAAACCTAAACCCGTATCTAGTTCGGTTGATAGGTTGCATCTGTTGCACATGGACTTATGTGGCCCGATGAGAGTTCAAAGCATAAATGGGAAGAAGTATATTCTTGTAATTGTTGACGACTATTCAAGATATACATGGGTAAAGTTTTTGAGATCAAAAGATGAAGCACCAAGCACCATCATCACCTTTATGAAGCGGATTCAAGTTCTACTTCAAGCTCCAGTTAGGATAGTACGAACGGATAATGGCACGAAATTTGTCAATCAGGAGTTAAGAACATTCTTTGAAGAAACTGGTATTACTCACCAGACATCAGCTGTTCGAACTCCACAGCAGAATGGGATAGTTGAAAAAAGGAATCGAACCCTTGTAGAAGCTGCTCGCACTATGCTAATTTATTCCAGTGCTCCGTTATTCCTATGGGCTGATGCTGTTTCTACTGCTTGTTTTACTCAAAACCGATCCCTAATCCATCCAAGATTCAATAAAACCCCATATGAACTAATCAACAACCGAAAACCGGATATTTCTTATCTTCATGTATTTGGCGCTTTATGCTATCCAACAAATGACAGGGAAGATCTGGGAAAGTTGAAGGCTAAGGGTGATATTGGAATCTTTATTGGGTATTCTGAAAACTCGAGGGCATTCAGGGTGTATAACAGGAGAACGAAAAAGATCATGGAGACGATGAATGTGAAGTTTGATGAAATTTCACAAATGGCTTCTGAGAGACTCGCTCTAGAACCCGCGCTTAACCCGATGACTTCCGGACATATCAGTTCGGGACTCGCACCTCAAGGAGCTCATTCAATTCATGACGAACAACCCACATCTCAAGAACTGGATAATTTCTTCGAGTTCATGTACGATGAATACTATGGTGGCGCTTCGAAAAATGCATCTAACCAACATTCCGCTGCATCCACTCAACAACCACCATCACCACCACATCCAGATGCATCCACAACATTCGAAGCTGGCGCACCAACTCCCTCAACATCAACATCATCTACATTTACTCCAGCAACTCCATTCATTGAAATTGTTCTACCAAGAATTGATGAGCAAGAACAAAATAATGCTGTGTTAGACGAAGAAGTCTTTGAAAACCCGTTTGGAACGGAATCTGGTGAATCATCTTCCAGATTACATGAACCGACTAACACACATTTGTTCAGTCCAAGGTACCCTTCAACACTATAGTGGACAAAAGACCATCCGATTGAACAGGTTATTGGTGAACCCTCAAGACCAATTCAGACGAGAAAACAGCTTCACACCGATTGCGACATGTGCATCTATGTCTGCTCAGTCAGTCTCATAGAACCTAAGAACATTCGGGAAGCAATGGCAGATAATGCCTGGATTGAAGCGATGCAGGAAGAACTTCTTCAATTTCAAATCCATGACACCTGGGATTTAGTTCCAAGACCAATTGACAAACTAGTCATTGATCTTAAGTGGTTATGGAAAAACAAAAAGGATGAAGAAATGACTGTAATTCGCAACAAAGCTCGTCTGGTGGCAAAGGGATACAGACAGGAAGAAGGGATAGATTTTGAAGAGTCATTCGCACCAGTTGCAAGGCTTGAAGCAGTAAGGATTTTCTTAGCTTATGCCGCTCACAAGAACATCACGGTTTATCAGATGGACATCAAGACAGCTTTCTTGAATGGAACTCTGAAAGAAGAAGTGTACGTAAGTCAACCAGACGGTTTCGTTGACAAAGATCATCCGGAATACGTCTACAGGCTAAAGAAGGCAATCTATGGTTTGAAACAAGCCCCACGGGCGTGGTATGACGAGTTATCATCTTTCTTGTAGTCAAATAATTTCACCAAAGGAACAATTGATCCAACCTTGTTTACAAGAAAATACAAAAATGACATTTTGATCGTTCAGATTTATGTGGATGACATAATATTTGGGTCCACTAATTCAGAACATTCAAAACATTTTGAAAATCTCATGAAAAGCAAATTCGAAATGTCCATGATGGGTGAATTAAAATTCTTTTTAGGCTTACAAATTCATCAATCCCCACGTGGTATTTTTCTTAATCAGGCTAAATACACAATTGAGATTTTGAAAAAACATGGAATGGACAATTGTGACTCTGTTGGTACTCCAATGGTCACTTCACCCAAGATAGGCGCTGACCTATATGGGAAACCCATGGATCCGAAGAAATATCAGAGCATGATTGGGTCTCTCATGTACCTAACTGCAAGCCGACCAGATATTCATTTTGCTGTTTGCTTACTTGCACGGTTTCAGGCAAGGCCTACCGAACTTCACCTCCAAGAGGTTAAACGGATCTTTCGGTACCTTCGAAGAACCATTAACATGGGACTTTGGTATCCGAAGGATTCGGGGTTTACACTAATAGCATTTTCAGATGCAGACCATGCCGGTTGCCAAGTTACAGCGAAAAGTACATCAGGCGGAGCGCAATTTCTGGGAGAAAAGCTAGTAGGCTGGTCGTCAAGAAAACAAGACTGCACTGCTTTATCAACATCAGAGGCCGAGTATGTGTCTCTATCTGCGTGTTGTGCTCAAGTTCTTTGGATGAGAACGCAACTCACAGATTATGGTTTCTCTTTCAACCGCATACCTTTGTATTGCGATTCAAAAAGTGCCATAGCCATCTCGTGCAACCCTGTGCAACACTCAAAGACCAAGCATATTAGAGTCCGCTACCACTTCATAAAAGAGCACGTTGAAGAGGGTACTGTTGAATTGTTTTTCGTGAAGACTGAATACCATCTCGCCGATCTATTTACTAAGGCCCTCCCAAAAGAGCGGTTTGAAAACTTAGTTCATCGAATTGGAATGCGAAGCCTAACTCCCGAAGAGTTAGAAAGTCTTCTCGAATCTTCTTGATTTATATCAACAAGCTTCGCATATAAATATTTTTGTAAATATATACTTGTTAAAATCTATACTATACATATAGAAAAATTTCAAAAAGACATAAAAAATATAAATCTCAAAAACCAAAAATATTCTTCTCACGACATGTCTCTCGTCTAATCAATATTCTGTACGTATCTAGATATGTCATTCAACAATGATACGGACATGTACAGATGCTTGAGCGAGAGTTATTTTTTATGTTTTTCTAAAACATGTCGTTTCTCAAATTTCTAATCTAACGACTTTCGTGCATTTCAGTACGAAACTCGAGCTACATTGCATGACTTCTGATTATTTCCGATCAGGACTCGCAATGTTAATGGCAAAAAGCTAAAACCCGTGAGCACTTAATCAAAATTGTTTCAAAAGTTTTTTCAAAGTCTTTTTATAAATTTTGTGCTCACAACAACTCCCTCAAAGACCTCTAAATGCTTTTAAACTCAAAAGTTTAACCATTTGCTCTGATTAAGGGGGAGTATAAAAAGAAAAATGTTCCATTTTTCATGCTAAAATCAGTCCGTCTCTCCACAAAAAGTTTCATTTTAATCAACTGTTTTCAAAAATACCACTTCATGCTATTTTCAAAAAGACTCAGCATGAACCCTCGAATTGACGAAACTAAATGTCCGTTCTCGAAAAGACATGTCCTGGACGGGTAATAATTTCAAGCTAGTTTACCAGTGATGCAAGCGTGTCTCGCAAAGGTCATGTTCATTGAAAGTCGATCATTTCAAATGTGCGAACTCTACCCAACATGTGCAATTTATTTCAAAAATGCATGAGCACATGTGAAGGGGGAGTGTTTCAAAAATGCAAAACTCTCGATGTGTTAACAAAATGTGTTTTCTCATAAACACGTTGAGAGATTTTCACAAGGTTTAATGGCATGTGACAAATAATCTAGGATAATCATGGAGTAATAAGGTGATTATGGTTAGGTTATGTCCAATGATCCGCCAGAACCGGAGGGATCTACCCAAGGACAATTCCAATAGCTTAGCATTAGAAGTCCTTAGGAAAGATTAAAAAAAAAGGAGTATAATGAGAAAGGAGAAAGAAGGGGTTGAAGAATGAAAAAGAAAAGTTTTTGTAAGGGTGAAAAGAAATAGCCCTCCATGAAAACTTAGGACAGAAACCGGGTCAATACATCTGCTATCGGTATTCACTAAGGTGATACTGGTATTGAAGACAAGACGTCATGGACCCAGTGACGCATTTGCACCACCCCTCCTATCCACTCAGATATCTCTTAAAAGATATTTGTTTCATTTCTCACGGAGAACACTGCATAATCTATCGACCTCTCACTCCGAGATGTGTTGATATTGAAAAGGTGGCACTCTGCTCCATGCCTCCGACGACTAAAACCAAAACGCACATTATTGAGTCTAGAGACATGAGATTCATCAAAAGATCTCTTAGGAACACTTCCTATGCAAGACACTTGTGTTCACTCAAAAGGATACAAGCTGTATGAGTCTTAATGAGATCCAAGGATCTTGCCTCACGACATGGTGGCCGCTGGACGATTTATTGCTAACTGTTTTATGTAGGTACCGACGAAATTCCATCCACCATCATCATCTACAACGACGAAGCATCTGGATAGAAGACGTAGATCAAGGCAGGAACGACCAGAAGACGATACTTTGAAGATCACTGTGCATGAAGGAACATTGAACAAAGAATATTATACATTGACACACGAAGTTCAAGACATCAAATGCAAAAGACCAATCACGGGAGCATCATTGAAATGACCATCCCTTAGGGGGAGATTGTTAGCATTCAATTTATGTTAAATATGAAGTGATGGTCATTTGTAGTTAGGAATCAATGTGTCATGTATAATGTGTATTAAGTGTGTGGGCTTAAGGCATTAGAAAAGTCTTGTAACTTAAGTATAAGTGTAGTGCACATCTTAAAGCCCACACTAGGTCCAATCAAAAGCCCATCAAACCCATGTATGTTTGATGGCAGCCGTATATACACACACACTCTTCACAGTCAAAGGTGTGCCTCATTTTCAACATAAGAAAAAAGAGTGTGTGTGTGAGAGAAAGTCCCATCCTAAGTCATTGTATTATTTTTCATCTTTGAATATAATCATTTGACTAGAAATTATACCATACGATCCACATACTCTTCTCGTTCTCTTATTGTGTTTGTGAGTCATCATCTGGTTTGTGTTTGTGTGATAAAGAGGAAGCTCTCGGTGTTCATTCCAAGTGAAGATCGAGGTTTTACTTTATCCTTATAAATTCAGGGACTGATTATGTCATATCCTATTTCTATTTTGTAGTCTTATCCTGAAGTTGAGCCTTGAAGTGGAATATCTAAGAAGTACAAGGACTAAAGTTGTATCTTCATTTCTTAGTTTGAATTCTGGGTTAAGACCCATACTTGCCCCATTCATTGTTGCAGTCAAGAAGTATGGGTTGCCTATTTCTTTATGTAAATAGCCGTTGTGATTTTTTCTTTTCTCTCAGTATATAAGCTACTGCTTGGTTCCATGTTTTGAAAACAACTCAATTGTTCTCTTGTAATCATTATCAGTTACTAATAAGAAAGAGTTGGTCATTGATATTATCTTTTCTTCATGGTATCAGAGCGGGTTTGCTCTTGATTACTTCTGATTTGGTGGTCCTACGGTGGTGCTTTCTCGATTGAGTTAAGTGTTTCATCAGTTAGGGTTTCGATCATTTTTTAATTGGTCAGTGTTACTACTGATTTGGTGGTCCTACGGTGGTGCTTTCTCGATTGAGTTAAGTGTTTCATCAGTTAGGGTTTCGATCATTTTTTAATTGATCAACCGGTGGTTCTGAAACGGTTAGGGTTTCGATTCATTGGGGGAATTGATCAAATCTTATTGAATTGAGGTTGGATTGTGCTGAATTTGACGAATCCAATTCTTGGTCGTTAGTTAGGGTTTTTTCACAAACCCTAATTTTTGGGGATTTTTCATCCTTCATCTTCCGCTGCTGCTATATCACTGT
Organism: Artemisia tridentata subsp. tridentata; assembly: GCA_021014915.2. Taxonomy (NCBI): domain Eukaryota; kingdom Viridiplantae; phylum Streptophyta; class Magnoliopsida; order Asterales; family Asteraceae; genus Artemisia; species Artemisia tridentata. Next base: position 24,279,287 of record CP139504.1, read on the forward strand.
ATTGTCCTCTTTCCTACCTGATTTTGGTAGAATCAGGATCTCTTTGTGTGATTAGTTAATTTTTTCTTTGGTCTGATTGACTTGCCTGATAGCCTTATTTGTTTCTTATGGCTGATGGTACTACTCCTCCCTCTGGAGGAGGTATTGTTGCTAGTGCAGCTAGTAAATTAATTTTTGGTGATGAATTATTTCTTCATCCTAATGATACTAATGGCACACCTATTATTCCTTTAAAACTAAGTGGGACTGAAAACTATAATGTCTGGAATATCTCCATGACCATTGCTTTACAGAATAAAAATAAACTTGGTTTTATTAATGGGAAGTGTACTAGACCTACTGATGCCTCATTAGCTAACCAATGGGATATGTGCAATTCTGTTGTTCTTTCTTGGATTCTTGGGTCTATCTCACAAGAATTTTACATGGGGCAAATTTTTTCAAAAAATCCAAAGGATGTGTGGGATGAACTCAAGGAAACTTATGATAAAGTAAATGGCAGTGTTATATTCAATTTGTATCACCAAATTAATTCTCTCAGACAAAATGGTTCTGGTATTTCTAATTATTATCAAAAACTTTATAGGAATGGTTTGGTTAAGATAAGAAATGTTTCGCATTCCTCGTCTCTTAATGTAGTTCAAGGAGCTGAGCTAGCGGATTTTATTTCCGGCATTTGAAATGAATAAAACCTCAAGGGTTATCAGTTAAGGGTTCTAGATAACAGTTAATGTAAATACAACCAAAAAAACGTAATCTACTATCCATTGTTGTAAGACGGTGATCTCCAACCTTCAAGCTATTCGAATTTATAGGTGATACAACATGTGTGTGTCAGGTGTTTTGGTTTCTTAGATGTTGTGTATTTTGAGGTGTTAATCTTCTCGTGTTTACTCTAGCTACTTGCTATCATTTCGGTTAGGATCTATCTATCGGTTCACAAGAGGAAGAGACTTACGGAAATACTAAAACGCCAAAAACCCAACCAAAAGAACATTATATAGAGGCCAATAGGGGTGATCAAAGTACGTCCACATGAAAACGAGACCTCTTATATTATGTGTTCCATACAAAGTAGAAGAACAGAATGGGATGAGAATAATGTTCTCAAGGGGATCCTTATCTGCAGTCTTGAAGATGGCCTAAGGTTTCCACCATCCACCGATGTGGTATGGCCTCGATCTAAACCTATTTCCTTCATCTACTGAAGGGGTGACCTCCAAAAGCACTGTCTATGACATTCTAAGTCATGCTTCCAACAGTTTCTAATGAAATTTATCGTTAAAAAAGACTTCTTGTGTTCCTTGGTTTCTGATTTTACACCTTTTTCGCTGCTAGCTACTTTTTATAAATCGCATTCTGTTGGGAAAAAAAATAAAAATAAAATAATAAGTTTAAGTTTTAGGTTTTGTGGCTAATCACTTCCAGTGAATTAAGCAGCATAGTAGAATTCCTTATTAAGTTATTAACACCTCAGCTCACTAGGTGGTGATTATAAATAATTCATGATCAAGAGACTAAAATTCATATATATGAACAATCTTGACAGTTATAAAGGACCAGATTCAACAACCATGTGAACAAGTTGAAACAAGCCGAACAAATATATATATATATATTTGCTCTTATATATATTTTTCTGAATAGGTGTTCTACCAACAAATCACAAATCAAACCGACACGATGGTTTGAACCAAGCTATCTATTTGGCGGCTTGGCGCACTAAACTAAGATGCTATTTCTCAAAACTCGGCCCAAAGTTGATCAGATTTCAGAAATTCTGAAAATGATTTAAACTCTTATTTCAAAGTCTACCTCCGTTTTTAATATGTGCGGCGGCCGGATTTATGATCGTTTTTCATTTTGTCACAAATCCGTTGCACATCCCTGATTGAAACTTGCCCTCGCAAATTTGAAATTTCTATCACAATTTCCCTAACCTGTAGTATTGTTACCAATAAACGTAAAGTAAACATTCTACCCTCCAGGGCTCCAGATAAGATCGTTGGGCATATTAGTAATATCATTTTCTCTCGAGGGATTTAATTAGTTTCCAAATAAATTGAGAGATGAGTAGAGTTGGGCCTTTGTTTTTAAACATATTTCCTTCTTCTCCAATTGAGATCACAGTATTAGCATTTTCATTTTTCCCACAAGAAAAGGTTCATCTAGATCGAGATTATTATGAATCCTACATTATTGAAGTTAAAGTACATAATTTGAAAAAAGAACATGCAAACTGAATGATACCATACTAAACTCCTTATCTCTATTATTGTGATTCTTCTTCGGTGTCTCCCATGTAGTCTTTCATCCATATTGGTTTCCTGCCATTTCTTTTGGGCCTGTTGCTAGGGCCTACTTGCTCTCGGTTGTGATGGCCCGATCCATTAGCAACATTTGTTGGTATATACGTGACTGAGCTCCTACCAACAGTCTCAGCCAATGCCTGATCTTCGGGTAGAATCCCCAATGATGTTCGTGTCTCAGAACTACCATTAGCGATGTCAATCAACAGCCTTGCGACCATGTTCACCTCATCATCCGAACGAGTACCTTCTGTGATACTTCTTTGTACAGAACCAGCTGCTCCCAGCATAACATCAGCTGCTGGATCCTTCAATATAGCATACAACATTCGGTAATTTTGTCTCCTTCTATTTCTTACAACATCTATAACCAAATACAAGTACACTTTCAGTAAAGTAATATACAAGATAATTTAAAACGCATACATATATATGAAATACATAAAACTTTAAATTTACTTGGTGAAGCACTTGTGCTTGCTCCAGAAGTCATCTTCTTTCCGACCAACCGTCGACTCATGGTTAAAAGCAACACCTACCTGTGAATATCAAGACTAGCCAAATGACCTCTTTTTTTAGAAAGAATTTAAGTATCATACCAGAATGCATCAGTCGAATCAGAAATTCGAGAAATATATGTAAATTATCAAAAACATGCTGCGGAAATTAAACATCTTCGTTTACAGAAATACGAAATCTAACAAAGCCGTGAATACATTTATTTGAAGGCAGGGTTAGATTACATGCATTTCCGATCCATTCTATATGGACACATCAAGATCTACATTCTAATCTAGATCGAATTTATATAGATTCATTAAAGAGAATTAAACCATGAGGTTCAAAAAATAACATAAGCAAACATGATCAAGTGTACTTGAGGAGCGGAGGCTCTATTTGGTTATAGATGTTGTAAGAAATAGAAGGAGACAAAAAATAACATAAGCAAACATGATCAAGTGATATGTGAGGAGCGGAGGCTCCCTTTCATTAAACAACCCCTATTTCAATCACATACACAAAAGAAGTTTGTGATGAGATCAACACAAGCCATATATGGCGGCCATCTCATCATAAGAGCAAACCATAAACGTATCACTTCAAAAAAAAAAAAGAAAAAAAAAAAAAGAAAGACGGAGATGAAATGCTTACTTAAGCAGTCACGCGCCACAAAAAATCGATCTGAAGGAACTAAAGTTGCACAGATCAGACCAATCGGCTCAGATCTGTAACCTGTGATTGGATTACAACACATATAAAAAAAAACCGAGCTTCGGCGATGCACAAAAAGAAACGAGAGGGTTGCTTATAAGACCAAACAACTTAGGAGATAGTAAAGCAAATTTGCTCGGCGCTTAATTGCCAAACCAAAAGCCCAATTTATAGAATCAAAAAGGTTTTTCGTATAGGCGATAATGTAGGTAAAAACAAGGATTCATTAAATGAATTTAACCTTTTACTGTAACATTAGCAAAAGTTACCAAGTTATAATAGTAAAAATACCTGATTAGATAGAGATGCATTAAAGTACTGCAATAATATTACTTTCTAGTTTTGAACTAATACACCAGCATCACTTTTTCTATGTAAATTCATACCTTCAAATTGCATGTAAACAAACTCCAGTGTCCTATATATTCATCAAATTCTAGACTTCCCATGTTTAAATAACGAAAAAGAAAAAGACAAATGCGGAACTTGCTCAAAGTCAGTTGCATAATTCAGAGACACCAAGCTTGCAAGCTACCGTATCTATCAAAATTCCACTTCTAAGAAGAAAAAAAATAGACACTGCCCTTCTTATCAAAAAGTGTAAATAATTCATGCATCTCAGTGAGTATAGCGTTCACAAAAAAGAAATTCGCTGCCAGATGATAGAGGTGAGCATCAGTCTCCGATCAATGGAAGCCATTAAAAAACAGGAATTTTATCTTAATTATCATGTGCACCAGTCTCCTTCTGATCGCACTGATAAAAACTAAAGCTCAACTGTAATCAGTCATCTTTGGTCATTTTTGTGGGTACAGTAGGTGATGCTACCATGGGATCAGTGAGTTTCGTATAAAAAAGAAAGTTTGCATACAGTAAATTAATCTTCATGGAAAAATGACAACATTCAAATATCAAACAGGTGATCACCTTAACATCTGATTCTAAACGAAGTTGTTGATAAAAGGTAGTGATCTCCTGACGACGAATCTTTTAAAGTCTAGAATTTTTGTGTGGGTCGATCGTCTCTTGAAATAGGTAAACAGATCATGAATTCTAGTGAGAGATGCCTACGGTTTTATTTTGGGTTAGAAGATATGACATAGATACACTTTGGATGAGCATATTTGAGAGAGATACATAGACACAACCAATGTTGCATACGAGAAAAAAGAGATGGAATAAAACTAAAACCAAGACAGGTCACGCAATCAACAAACAAACACACAAGTACTCTCGGTGTCTAAAACTAAAAAAACATAATTACTTCTTTCTTTTTCTTACTTTTGCAATATGACACTTTTAATTTAAACAAGCCCTAAAAAATATAAAAATAAAAAACAAAAATTCTAAGCTAATTTAATTAATGTTTTCTTTAAATTTTGTAGTGACAATTTTAAGTAAGGGTGTTATTTTAATCTCTACCAAATTTCTATCTCTATTTCAATTTCAAGTAGCGAATAGTTTTTTTCCGGGTGGAAGCCCTATACCTGAAAAAAGTAGTGAATAGTTTTTTTCCGGGTGGAAGCCCTTTACCTATAAAAAGTAGTGAATAGTTAATTTGGGACAATCAGAAATAAAAACATAAACAAATAACTTGGGACGGAGGGAATACAAATCAGTGTAAGAAAAAGTTTTTCTCAATTAAGCAAAAATTAAGAGCACACCATCAACTTTCTCGGATCTTTTTATTAAATGAGTAAGGATCCTATAAAAATTCATTTTTTGCAAATTCTAGAAAAAAAATAAAAAAAAAATAAAAAATTAAGAGCAACATGTGTTCTCATAAAAAGATAGTTCAAAAATTAGTCTTGATATTCACAGGTAGCTGTTGCTTTTAACCATGATTCGAAGGTTGGTGATGACTTCTGGAGCAAGCACAAGTGCTTCACCAAGTAAATTTAAAGTTTTATGTATTTCATATATATATATATATATGTATGCTTTTTAAATTATCTTGTATATTAATTTACTGAAAATGTACTTGTATTTGGTTATAGATGTTATAAGAAGGAGAAGGAAAAGTTACCGAATGTTGTATGATATATTGAAGGATCCAGCAGCTCATGCTATGCCGGGAGCATCTGGTTCTGTACAAAGAAATACCGCAGAGGGGTTCGGATGATGATCAGCTGCACATGTTCGCAAGGCTGTTGATTGACATCGCTAATGGTAGTTCTGAGACACAAACATCATCGGGGATTGTACCCGAAGATCGGGCATTGGCTGAGACTGTTGGGAGGAGCTCAATCACGTATATACCAACAAATGTTGCTAATGGATCGGGCCATCACAACCGAGAGCAAGTAGGCCCTAGCAACAGGCCCAAAAGAAATGGCAGGAAACCAATATGGATGAAAGACTACTATACATGGGAGACACCGAAGAAGAATCACAATAGAGATAAGGAGTTTAGTATGGTATCATTCAGTTTGCATGTTCTTTTTTCAAATTATGTACTTTAACTTCAATAATGTAGGATTCGTAATAATCTCGATCTAGATGAAACTTTTCTTGTGGGAAAAATGAAAATGCTAATACTGTGATCTCAATTGGAGAAGAAGGAAATATGTTTAAAAACAAAGGCCCAACTCTACTCATCTCTCAATTTATTTGGAAACTAATTAAATCCCACGAGAGAAAATGGTATTACTAAGCATTTAATAAAAGATTCTTCAAATTTGAATTCAAATCTCGTAACTGATGGAGAGAAAATGATATTACTAAGCATTTAATAGCATTTAATAAAAGATTCTTCAAATTTGAATTCAAATCTCGTAACCGATGGAATGAAGTCGTATAGCATCAAAGCCCAAACCAATAAGTGTAGTTTGTTAACACGTATTGGACCTAAAGCATCAATGGAAGATCTAAAAGGTCAAGGTTTTTAATAATGTTGAAGTTGGGCCAAGCATGAATAGATTGGGCTCTTATAATCTATTCAAATGTTCAAAAAAGAAGAAAAGAAATCTTTTAATGCTGTCCATGGAAAAGATTTTAGTCGAGACTTTTCTCGAATAAATCTAAATGGTGTCACAGGGTTGCATTTGATGAAGTTTTGGAGAAGTCGTTCAAAAAAATACAGCAAGTACAGTTTTGGTTGTGTTTGTCACTAGGATTTGATAGATTTCAATGGTGGTTTAGAAGTGCATTTTAGCTTCTTTTCTAGTGGTTTGAGATGTTTTTCGATGTCTCATAAATGTGTCGTTTATTTATGTTTTTCTAGGGTTGTCTTGGTGGTGTTTGTCACAAGTAGAGTTTTTTTTTTAAGGTTCTTGCGTTTTAGGCTTTGCTCTTTGGTATCAATTTTTATCTCATTGTATTTTCTAGCTACTTGCTAGTTTATTAATGAAAATTTCTTAGTGCAGAACCTTAGATCTATAACTTTATTACACAATATTGATGCACAAAGTGTTGGAATATGTGAATCATAAATCTATAGACACATAAACATCAAGACACGCAGCGGAAAACAGGATCTACAAAACATGTAATTAATTAACTAAATATAAAAGAAACGCGTACCTTTTGGTTTCTAGCAAGAACAAGAAACATAATCATCAAGAACGAGATAAACCCTAGAATTAGGGTTAAGGGGATGTCAACTATATTATAGTCGAACAGGGCAAGTAACACAAGCTAAAGTAAGCTTGTTCTTCGTCCTTGTACACACGTATTACTAGCGTCTCAATGTGAAAAGCTAGGTTCATGTATCACAAATAAACATCACAACACCCAGGGTTTGATGTTCTAGATAATGCATAATCGAATCCCACTAGCAAGAAGATAAAGGAGTAAATAATTACCATGCATATAAATATGCATGTAATATAATCGTACCTACAGTACATGCATATACTTATGCAAAGCACACGTATCAAAGATACATGCACATGCATAATATAATACCATAACTCCTTTACTGTACTTGATAAAGTATGTCAGTGGTGGTTGAAGAAAAAGAACCGATTGGACAATTGGTTTAGGGATATCTATTATCATTCGATTATATGGAGCTATTGAGGGGTTTTATACACTCCAAACTTGCTCTCCAAGTTTGAGTCCAACACCTCCTCAAGTTCCAAAAATCGACATTCAACCCCTTCCTTTTCTTTGTTCGACCATATAAATATTTGTGATTTAATAATTAATCATAAATCATTATATTAATTATTCAAGCATTGAGACTCATACGTAATGTGTGCAATCCCGAAGTCTCGGGTTCGAAACCGGTCATACAAATATTAATTTATATCCATTAACTCTAACAGCTCCCACTTGGATATTCATTAATATAGTAATGACATGGGTTAGTCTAGCTTAACCTTCCCAATGCCCCCAGTTTGATCCGAGTATGGTTTTCCTGGAAAAAACCACGTGATGATATTATCATCATACTTATCCTTTTGTTTCTAATACCGCGTTAATATGGATATGGATCTATGTCATTCCATAATTAACAATAGTTTCTCGTTTATACATAATTGATCAAGATTACCAAATCATCTGAACGTATTCCAGATAGCCTTTGGGCGTGGCCACGCAAACATCTTGTCAACCCTACGAGTGGCCCAGCAGTATTATACTTCAAAACAAATTTGAAGGAACGTATCCTTTCTTGACTACGAGCATAACCCTCGAACTTTGCATCACCTCTGAAAATAGCCCTTATAACCACCAGTTACGGATAGCGTTAGACTACCTTACAGAAAATGAGCTACATCCTCGGAGTTATCTGGTATCTCAAGTCTGAGGATAAATATTCATGATTTACTTAATGACAACGATCCATAAAGTACAATCATGTGGTTGGGATAAGTCCTATATTCAATTTATCCAATATTGAATATCATGTGATATTGGTATCTCAACCTTACAGTACATTCTACCAATCCTCACATTTGTCTTTATTTAATGATATTCCCATATCATTAATCGACAACGGACTATTTAGAATAAATTAATTATTCACGGATTTAAACATGCAAATATAGGATACAATTTATTATTAATGAGAATAAACGTACCACGTACTTTAATTCATTGTGAATAATAATTGCTTTAATATCCCTTATCCAAATACTAAACAGATCAAGCATGATAATTTCCATTAATGAATTATGCCTCAAGTCATGTTCCACATATTTGTTGACAAAGCATAAATCAACTAATTTTGATCTATCGAAATTTTGAGAATACTTATTTCAAAAATGAAATTCTTTTATGTGTGCATTCATCCATCATGATATTGCCACATAATATTTCATAAATTGCATGACATCCTCAATCGCAAATTTATGACAATTAAACTACCAAACCTTGTAGTTAAAGTATTCTAATTCTTTATGTATAATGCAACTATGCTCATATTGAGCATAACTAGTACACATGGTCTCCTAATAAGGATGAGCTCCCACCATGACTAGTATTGAGTGTCATCTCAATCTTACTAGCATCATTGTATCAAACAACAATATGCTCCTTTTAAAGTTCCGTAAACCTATATCAAAATCTTTGCCATATGGTTCATATTTAGAATTTTGGAGCAAATCCAGGCTGAGGATGTAAATTCTAAACCATATCCATTACACTTAGCTATCTAATAATTTTCAATTAGATACTAATGTTGTCAACCATCTTGCATCCAAGCATGATACAACAAATAACATGATGTACATGAATAATCCTTTCGTCAACCTTAGATTTATTCATGTCATATCTTTTCAAAGATATGTATCTATCTAGCCTCACTAATAGATTATCATGTTTATTAGAATTAGTTATATTACCGCTTATGTTTATAACAATAAACATATATTCCAAGGTTTTATTTTCTAAATTTTCATGTGAAGTTTCATTCCAAACTAAGACTTAACATATCAACCTTAATGGAATGGTACTTCCTATATGTTATACAACATATATGAAATAAGAAAATAAATATAATACTCCCACTAGCTTTCAGGAATATCAAAAAATATCTTATTTTAATTATAAATCAAAACTAGATTTAATAACTAAAATTAAGTATATCTTCTAGATGCATGCATTAATCCATTCACAAATGATTTGCATTTTGTATACTACTAAAGATTATTTGAATTCAAATACTCCTTTCAATTACTTTTCGTCCTCGCACAAGTAATTTCCCAAGAAAGAGTTTTGATATTCCATTGTTAATTTCATATAAATGAAACTAATAATGACAATCATAATCTTTTTACATTTAATGTGCTTAGAAAGAATTTCAATCATATTTAATTGCTTAAGTGTTATTGATAATCTTTTCACATATTAAATATGTATACGAATTTTTCCATTATGATTTCTACACAAGAATTTAAATCTCTAGGATTTTCATTCCCTTTGTAGAAATTCATTTCCATTCTATAGTGTTACTATAGAGTTTAAGATCAACTACGTTTCTAAACTAGTTATCTTCTTGGACTGCATCTTATTATTCATAGTATGAGTAATTTGCCAAATAAACATTTGCAATTTATTAACAGGCATACCACGATCCTGTAACTCATAACCCTCAACATATTCTACAAATATTTGAGATATCCTTGCGGATCTATGAAAAGAGAATTCCATCATTTGAGATTTAACATTACCATGTTTAATCCTCATTATGATTTAGCTAGTGTATTTTAGAAGATCACGTATCTTGTAATTTTATCTTATCAAGATAAAACTCCCACTTGCCTTTTGCAATTTATAGAATATCTATAACTTCTTGGCCAATAGAGCAACGCGACATTGTTCTCTTTTGAGATTTTTACAAATACATATTGACAGTTCCTAACATTAATTTGTTAATAACCTACCCAACAAGTAGTTTAACAAATTCTGAACTTCAATTTTAAGACTTAATGTGATTCAACACATTCCATAATCAATGGTGTCTTATTAATCTTCTAGGTTGGAGTTTAATTGAGTATATCCTTTCCATACTCAATTTTCTAACCTTGATATCTTTAGGAAGAATAGAAGATATAGTTATCTCAAATCAAACAATGTATCAAGAGTTTGATTTTTCTAATTGAACATACCATAAACACTATGTATTTCATTAGGATTAATATTGTAAGTTGATCTTACAATATGTGAGATAAATATATTTTGTTTTGGCTTACCTATTTGCAAACTAAGTCAATTTAATGGTATAATAGATTTTCCAAGCCAATTGCATACTTTATAACATAAGTTCCTTTTTGCCCAAGCCACTTCATTTCTATGTCATACCAAAAAGATATAAACTGTCATAATCCCAATATACGTTATAAATCATTGATCAACTCAATGACTTCTTGTATATGTGTTATACCCCGTGCCCGCTTAGACCAAAAATTAAAACTTTATACGCGGAAACGTTTAACTTTTACGGACATACTGTCACTCTTTTGACATCTGACAAAAGTGAAAGTACACTCAATTACCTTTGAAACGATAGGTGATACGACCCGTAACGACTTACGGATTTAAAGATATGAATTTTTGAAAATCGCCAAAATCTGAAAAATGGCCCGGACCGCCGGCCCACCCCCAAAAAAACAAGTTTGGCCGCCGGCCCCAGCCCAGACCTTCTGGTCATCTGGGAATTTTCCCAACTCTTCTCGGCCGTGGGTTTGGCCTCCAGACCTCCGGCCGAGGCCTGCAACTTTCAAAATACACTTCGTTTACATTCCGTTTTCGCTATAACCGACCCATACGACTTCCGTTTTACACCAAACTTGACCAACATCATTTATTTAACATAACAAGTATGTTCCAAAGACGCTTGACCCGTTTACCACTCAAAATGGGTACAAACACACTTAAATCCAAACGCCCCTTTAACTTCCAATATAAACACTTTAAACATACCTTGACACACCAAATAACTTCCAATTCGTTACACAATACTTGACATACAATTTGACATATGTTTACTCATTTCAAAGCATTACTCGACTCACGGGGGTACAAACTCTACACATGAGCTCGGTATTTGATGAACTCAAATAAGTACATTTTATTACTATCATTTATCCTATTAATTTGACTTGTTTTACTATATTATGTATGAGGATTGATACTTAATCGTTTACTTTTGTAATTCTCAGTTGAAAACAAGCATTTGGTGAAACTTGGCGATTTTGGACTAATTATGGAGCAAAACATGCATAAAGTGAAGAGTCTACTGAAATGGACAAGATCAAGTCAAATCTGCTCCAGATGCGCCGCATCTCACTCATTACATGCGCCGCATCACTATCAAGATCTCACCAGATACGATCCAAGATACAAGAGGACATGCGCCGCATCCAAAGATGAAGATACGCCGCATCTTCTGGCGGTGTACGAATATTCCTGAATATTATAATCTTGGACCCCACACGAAGTTAAGTACATGCGCCGCATCTACTTACTAGATGCGCCGCATCTCACCCTCAGACAGAAACTATAAATACCCCAAGACCAGACGAATTCGACGTGACATATATTATAACCGAAGACCGAAGACCAGAAACCTAGGACGAATTCAGTCAAGGCAGCAGCACAAGACACACCCAAATCAAAGATACAAGAGCTGTAAGAAGGTGCTGCATGTGTTTAATTCATTAAGTAGTTTTGTTTTATTGTGTTAGTAAACTTTAATTCATCAAGATTGGTGGCTTGTGTAACGTGACAACGGAAAGGTTGCACTCCCTTAAAACTGCTTTCTCATCAATTAAAGTTTATATGTTGATGTCTTTGGTGACTTTTATTAGTGCATTGATAACCTCTGTGGCTAGCTGAGCGTTGATCGGGTCGCCATGCCTCTGCCCTCGCCTGTTTATTAGATGCCTATGTATTCTATGGTCTGTAGAAAAGTAGGAGAAAGATAAACGGGATAGTCATAAGTAATCATTAAGGGTTTACTCGCCGATAAGATTAGAACCAACGAGAAAGGACTTAATCTCGGTGCGTTGCATCGAACTATACACTTCATATAACACTAGCAATAAAACAAGTGACAAACTACTTATCATAAGGACAGCCCTCTTATTGTCTCGAGTATTTATCTGTGTACGTGTGTGCTACTTGCTGATTCGTGCCTATTGGTCTAGTTTATTATTTAATTGCAACCAAATCGTGCCAGTCTCTCAGGCTGAACCCCCTTGCGTTAGATTAGATTGTATAGCTAACTTAATATATTAAAATACTGATTAGAATAACTAGATAATACGTTCCACTCTTAGTGATCGACACTCTACTTACCATTATATTCATACTGACCGGGTACACTGCTCGTTAAGTGTGTGTGTTATTGATAAGTCGGCTAAATATAAATTTAAAACTTGAGTAGGCATTAAAACTGCTAAACCGCAACGACACATCACGCGCATCAAGTTTTTGGCGCCGTTGCCGGGGAGTGAATTGTTATTATCTGTTAATTTGATTAGTATTTTAATTAGGTTTTTAATTTTTTTATCTAACCGCTAATTTTGTTGTGTATTAGATTAATTTGCATTCATTGTACTATTTTGCATATTTTTTGTTTTTGTGTGTTATTTGCTTGCTTTTGTTTGTGTTTATTTTCGTGTGTTTTTATTTGTTTTTATTTTTCGTATTTTTTGTGTGTTCTTCTGTCGTTGTACTGAGCTAAATCGAACGATACGGCGCATCTGATTTCTCAGATACGGCGTATTGCGTTTAACTTTTTATAAAATACAACGCGTTTAATTAATTCGATACGACGCATCTTTTCCCCAAGATACGGCGTATCTGTTTTTAATAAGAAAATTTTTCTAAGCGATAAAGTGATACGACGCATCTTTTCCACAAGATACGGCGTATTTGTCTTTTTTTATAAATTTTTTTTCTAAACGTTAACGCGATACGACGCATCTGCTCTAGCAGATACGGCGTATCTATTATTTTAATTAAAAACAGTTTGCGAATTATTAAACAGATACGGCGTATCGATTTTTGTCGATACGGCGTATCTTCTGAATCAAAAATCTTATATTTTGAAACGTAACAAAAATACGGCGCATTAACTTTCGTTAATACGACGCATTTAATTTTAAATAAATATCGATTTTTGATTAATTTAATTCGATACGGCGCATTCATAATTCCTAAGCGGCGTATCTATTTTCTGAATAAAAGTCTGATCTAATTTTAACGATTATAAGATACGGCGTATCCAACTTTTTGGATACAGCGCATCGTCTGCAGACATCAGTAACTTTAGATTTTCGTATTCCGTTTTCGTTGTTAGTTTTATGATATATTACTTTCTCGAGCATACCCTACTGATAGTTTTGTGTTGATTTCAGGAAGTGCATGACCAGGAGTTCCACGAAGAACTTGGTTCAACCTTTCGAAGATCCTGAACGAGCCCTACATTCGCTTAAAAGGCTTTTCAACACAAGAAGCTTTGATCTTTCAAGTTCACTCGAGCTTGATTACTTTTCTGAAGAAAAAGAGGAAGTTGAAACAGAAACAATGGGCGAAAACACTACTATGGAGGAATACATGAACAGTACCCATGCTGATTACACTTCAGGAGTTGCTAGACCAAAGTTTGATGATAAGTCAAAATTTGAGTTGAAGGGTCAGTTTCTCAAAGAGCTCAGAGAGAATGCTTTCAGTGGGACGGAACATGAGGATGCTAATGAGCATGTTGAAAAGGTCCTGGAGATTGCAGATTTGTTTACTTCAGAAGGAGTCACTAACGATCAACTCATGCTTAGAATCTTTCCAATCTCACTAAAAGGAGCTGCTAACAAGTGGCTAAGGAATGAACCTGCTAGTTCAATCACTACATGGGAAGGTTTGAAGAGCAAATTCCTGAAGAGATATTGTCCACCTGCTAAGACTGCTAAAAAAATGGAGGCTATCAACAGTTTCAAGCAAGAGCCTGATGAAACTCTTTATCAAGCTTGGGAACGATTTAAAGATTTATTAATAAAATGTCCTCAACACTATCTAACCCCTATGCAGGAGATAATATTGTTTTATCAAGGATTGGACGTGCCTACTAGACAGATTTTGGATGCTAAGGGAGCTGTACCTCAAATGAGTGCAACTAATGCTAGGAAAGCGATCCAAGAAGCTGCTGATCATTCTCAGAAATGGCACGATGGGACCTCTACTAGATCTAAGAGCAGCACTAATTTTGACGGGATTGCTGCTATTCAAGCTCAATTGGATAAAATTAGTAGAGAGATGAAGAAGCGAGATGAAAGAGTGTATGCTGCCCAAGTTGGATGTGAAAAGTGCGAAGGACCTCACTACACTAAAGACTGCCCGAACAAGAATGAAAGTGAGACGTTTGAAGAAGCATATTACACCCAATTTGGACAACCATTCCGACCTTCAGGGAGATTTAGGGAAGCTACACCGGGATTCTATCAAAAGAATAACTTCAATCCCGCTTATCAAGAAAGGAGGCAGACTTTAGATGACACTCTAAAGCAAATTATGGCCGATGCTGCTAAAAGACATGAAGAGAATACTGCTATGATCAAAGAAATCCGAGCTTCAACGGACACTACTACAAGAAATCAAGGAGCTTCGATCAAAGCACTGGAACAACAAATTGGTCAAATGAGCAAAGTTCTTCAAGAAAGGGGATATGGAAGTTTACCTAGCTCAACTGAAACCAACCCAAGGGATCATGTCAAGGCCATAAGCACCACTGAAGAAGTCACTCCTAACTTACCTAGAAGATCGATGAATGGTAATGATGATGCAAGACCCGAATTTTTCTTTAATTCTTCAATCAGTTTAAGAAGACTACTAAAAGAAAAGACAAAGATTGAAGAGGAGATCAAGGCTACAATGAAAGAAGGGAGCTCTGCGACTGATTTAAATGCCTTGCCTCATAAAGAAAAAGACCCAGGAAGTTTTACTCTACCTTGTTCTATTAATGATATATCTTTCAATAATGTGTTAGCTGACTTAGGAGCTAGTGTTAGTGTTATGCCTCTTAAGACATTCACTACCCTAGGACTAGGAAAATTAGCACCAACTAAGTTACTTATTGAATTGGCTGATAAAACGGTAAAACGACCTGAAGGGATTGCTAATAATGTGCTAATTAAGATTGAGAAGTTTATTTTTCCTGTAGACTTTGTTATTTTAGATATGCCCGAGGATGTTAAGGTTCCTTTAATCCTTGGAAGACCTTTCTTGTCTACTGCCCATGCTAAGATTGATGTGTTTAAAAGAAAAATCTCATTAAGGGTAGGGAATAATAAACTGGTCTATAAGTGCCAAGATCCTATTAAAAGCATAATTAGAGGTGTCTACATGCTAGGACTAAGAGAGCGTATGGACCTCGATCTTGAAGCTAGGCTTATGGGGGAAACATTGATTCAAAACAACTCAACTAATCCTAATCATGAGAACTTTGAGGAATTTATTGACCTAAATGTACCTACCGAACTTAGACGCGATATTGTTAATGATTCCGATGATGAGTGGTATGATTGCGTAGTAATTAACAAACGTAGGAGAATAGTTGAGAAAACGTATTTGAATAATGATATGTTTATTGAACTACCACCCCACCTTGCTTACTTATGCTTATATGATAATAAGAATTTCCCGTCTATCATTTTGTCATCTCTGCCCGAAAGGGACAGGACTTTGTTTATACAGGTATTAAAGAAGAACGACGTGGAAATTAAGGACGAGCAAGGAGTGTTCAATATTACTGAATTGGCAATGAGGGAGCGCGATGTTTCCGACTCCTTCAATGATCGATACTAAAGAGCTGAACGTGAGTCTAACTTGAAGACTCTGGAATAAAGACAAGTGCTTACCGGGAGACAACCCGGATTTATCTTTTAATTTTCTGTTTATGTGTCGAGTCAGTCAGACCGCCGAGGATACGGCGCATCTCCATCCTAAGATGCGACGCATCTCTTGCAATGGTCATATCTTTATTTTTCTGCATTTATTTTTTACTTTTCGAATTTAAAACTTTTTATCAGTTTATTTTTAATGCGGCGCATCCCTGGTTAAGGATGCGGCGCATCTTTTATTCTGATCCGTATTTATTCCAGGCTTGATACGGCGTATCTTCTTCCATAAGATACGGCGCATCGACTGACCTGATGATTTTCATTTTTAATTTTTAATTTTTATGTTTTATTTTTTACCTAACTACTAATGTATTATGCAAGTTTGAACCTTTCTTATCTTAGGTGTGTTTTAAAGCCTTGGTGGTATTATAGATTCCTGCATTTCCTGTGGATACATGATTATGAAGCTTAAACGTTCTAATCCACAAGAAAGATGATTTTTGCTCTACTACTAATGGAGGATCATACCGAGCAAATCTCAGGGGAGTTTTTCTGTTCTAATTCTTTTATTTTCCAGTTTTTAACCTTTTATACAAACAACGAGGACGTTGTTTAACTTAAGTGGGGGGATTGGAGAATTAGAACACTTAACATTTACTTGTCCTAAACTTTTCAAAATATGCTTAAAATGTGCTTAATATATCAAAATTAAATTTTTTTTTAGCATGTTTTTGTTTAAAGTCTAAGTTGCATAGCTGCACACATGACGTTATTTTCAAAAATTGTGATTTTTCAAAACTCACAAATCTATGAGTGTGCCGGTGACTTGTAAACTTTAGAACTTGGCTTGTATACTATTCGAGACCACCATAATAAGTATTATTTTATATAATTGGAATGACTTGTCTAAATTGGTAAATTTCTAGGATTACACCCAAATAGCCTTTATATGTTATGTGATATTAGCTAACTACACTGGTTAGTTAACCCCCGTATAACCCTTTTGTTACTCTCACTTTTAGAGTAAGATACCCCTAGAAAAACACCCAGAGCCATTCCTTTCGTTTCTTACACCTATGTTTAAAATATTTCGTTACACCCTTACACCTTAGCCTACCCTGTAGATTAGAATCCGTGGTTGGTTAATTGCTATAGGCAAAGTGTGTTTCCTTACATTACCTGTGTTCGTGTGCGTAATTCATTATCTATGGTTAGGTCGGGAAATTGCACAATGCAATTGGAGTGAAAGTAAATATTGTATATCTTTGAGTTTATTTATTTTTTTTCGTGTGTTTACTACTTTCACTATTACCGTTATTTCTGAAGTTATGAAAAGTATGAAAAATTATCCAGATTTATTGTTATAGTGATGTGGTGAAATTTTACACATCTATGTTTATGTTATTAAAAAAAAAAAAAAAAAAAAAAAAAAAAAAAAAAAAAAAAAATCGAAAAAATGAGAAAAGAAAAAGAAAAAAAAAGAAAGTTGGATGTTTGATTTAAACCAACGATGTAAAGTTATGTAAGTGGTCGATATCACCACTAGTTGTTATATATCTATGGATTGAATGGGAATTGGCAGTTATGGGAACGTCAATTAAGGTTTATTCTTTGATTAAGATCTTGTTGAGTATAATTCGTGTCTACCTAAAGCGTGTGTTTCAAGTGTTAAAGCGTGAGTTATTCAATGATATGAGTCTTATTCAGGGGATGGTTGGGATAGTGATTAACCACACTTAGGATTTTAATTTATTTGTTTTGTTTATTTTTCATTTTACACCAATTTATATCCCAAATATTATCCATACCCTGTATTATTCTTTATCCAACCAAACCTTTGATTTATTGAGATTAGGGATTTGAGCAATCTTAAGTATCGTAGTCGTGGATTCGGCTATGTATTTATGATTTTGTCGCCCTTTTTGATATATTATTATTGGTGAAGTTTGGACCTATCTTTAGCCTATTCGAGTTAAGGATTTGAGCAATTGCAAGTATCGTGTTCGTGGATTCGATCATGTATTTGTGATTTTGTCGCCTTTTCAGGAATTTGAGATCGATAGTGATTAAGAATAATTAACCCTTAAGCCTAAAAACCCTTTTTACCGCTTTAGACTTGTTATTCCTTAGCTTTAGTGGTGGAGATGTGTATACTTGCCAAGCTTATGATAGAATATTCGTCGCGACTGGACAGTTAAACGATTAGATTTGCTTTTATCGAAATATTTTTATTCTACTTCTAATTCGTTAAGTGTTTAGTTGTGTGATTATGACAAAAGACGAATACATGCTTAAATATAAAAATAAATCCTAACATTTTTAGGATACATTTTCATAAGATTGATTCTAAGGTTTACTTGGGGACAAGTAAAGTTCAAGTGGGGGGATATTTGATGAACTCAAATAAGTACATTTTATTACTATCATTTATCCTATTAATTTGACTTGTTTTACTATATTATGTATGAGGATTGATACTTAATCGTTTACTTTTGTAATTCTCAGTTGAAAACAAGCATTTGGTGAAACTTGGCGATTTTGGACTAATTATGGAGCAAAACATGCATAAAGTGAAGAGTCTACTGAAATGGACAAGATCAAGTCAAATCTGCTCCAGATGCGCCGCATCTCACTCATTACATGCGCCGCATCACTATCAATATTTCACCAGATACGATCCAAGATACAAGAGGACATGCGCCGCATCCAAAGATGAAGATACGCCGCATCTTCTGGCGGTGTACGAATATTCCTGAATATTATAATCTTGGACCCCACGCGAAGTTAAGTACATGCGCCGCATCTACTTACTAGATGCGCCGCATCTCACCCTCAGACAGAAACTATAAATACCCCAAGACCAGACGAATTCGACGTGACATATATTATAACCGAAGACCGAAGACCAGAAACCTAGGACGAATTCAGTCAAGGCAGCAGCACAAGACACACCCAAATCAAAGATACAAGAGCTGTAAGAAGGTGCTGCATGTGTTTAATTCATTAAGTAGTTTTGTTTTATTGTGTTAGTAAACTTTAATTCATCAAAATTGGTGGCTTGTGTAACGTGACAACGGAAAGGTTGCACTCCCTTAAAACTGCTTTCTCATCAATTAAAGTTTATATGTTGATGTCTTTGGTGACTTTTATTAGTGCATTGATAACCTCTGTGGCTAGCTGAGCGTTGATCGGGTCGCCATGCCTCTGCCCTCGCCTGTTTATTAGATGCCTATGTATTCTATGGTCTGTAGAAAAGTAGGAGAAAGATAAACGGGATAGTCATAAGTAATCATTAAGGGTTTACTCGCCGATAAGATTAGAACCAACGAGAAAGGACTTAATCTCGGTGCGTTGCATCGAACTATACACTTCATATAACACTAGCAATAAAACAAGTGACAAACTACTTATCATAAGGACAGCCCTCTTATTGTCTCGAGTATTTATCTGTGTACGTGTGTGCTACTTGCTGATTCGTGCCTATTGGTCTAGTTTATTATTTAATTGCAACCAAATCGTGCCAGTCTCTCAGGCTGAACCCCCTTGCGTTAGATTAGATTGTATAGCTAACTTAATATATTAAAATACTGATTAGAATAACTAGATAATACGTTCCACTCTTAGTGATCGACACTCTACTTACCATTATATTCATACTGACCGGGTACACTGCTCGTTAAGTGTGTGTGTTATTGATAAGTCGGCTAAATATAAATTTAAAACTTGAGTAGGCATTAAAACTGCTAAACCGCAACGACACATCACGCGCATCAGTATTCTACCTAAGCCTTTAAATACAATCTACCTTCATCCTCGCCTAACCAAATCCTTATTCCATCATTCCAAGCCATCCATATAAACATGCCAACCTACAAAACAGTTAGACAACTAAACCGTAAGCACAAATGCGTAGTAAGTAAAACGACCATAACATACCATTATACTTCAATCCGCACATAGCATCATATACATAAAACGCTTACTTATGGGCTCAACTTTCTAACTCCTACATAAACACATAACATTAACTTACTCTCACAACCCATTCCATCACTTAGATCATATTCATCATAGCACATAGGCACATTCAAGTCTCTTATCACTAACCACAAAACATACATAACACATATATGTTAGACATTCATATAACACATGTCATCATCATTTTACTTACCTTAATCCAAGCTACATCATAACAAGAACATCATCATCATCACATTCTTCCATCATCACCATCATCATCTTTAACAATAATCAAAACCTAACAACATAACAATCAAATACATAAACAAGGGTTAACCTAACCCATTAAACATACTTATCTTTCATTCTACATCATCATATGATCATATCTTGATCATATGATGAAACCCACTTAATCCATAATCCATAACATCACTAATCATCAAGAACAATAAATACTTACTTGAGATGATCATTACCAAGGATAGTCATAAACATCAAGACTTGATCATCTTCTTTCTTAACCCATCAAAGCACTTCTTTCCCTCCCTTTTCTTCCTCTAAGAACCGGACTTCCTTTTCTCAATAATGGAGAAAGTATCTAGATAAAGCTAGATATAATAGTTACGTGTCATCTTTGACCAATTGGCAAGATTGGTCCTTCTAGTCTCTTTCTTCTTACTTTAGCCACAACTAACTCTATCACATATTTAATACTTGGAAACTTAGGCCCCTTTAATTACACATCATATTTTACATAACCACTTTAGTCATATTTTGACTACCGGGTTTGACCATTACGCAACAAATGTTGACTGGCCAATCACATAAGGTCTTTATCATTTTCATCTAGGGTGGGGTCCCAACACCCGGGAAACGGGTCTAACAATTCTACCCCCTTATTTAGATTTCGTCCCCGAAATCTCTCGTCTAAAACTATCCAAAACCAATTCACAACATATACACATCCTTATTCTCATGCTTTCTAAGCCATTACTTTGCAACGATCTAAGTGATCTTGCAAATTCTAAACTTGCTATACATAAACATAACTCATAATCCACTATAATCAACTTTCTCATCACAAGCTTATCTAAAATTTCCCACAATTGACGACTTGTCATACGGGAAATGTTACTACTTTGACTTTTCATAAGTCAAACTTCATCATTATAAGCACGACATACGCCCATGCACTAACATGACATAGCATCTTATACCGGCCAATTCCGCATCTTACATCATACCAACACATATCAATATCAAAAACCGGCAAACTATTCAAATTATAACAAGTACCATACAAACGACACCTTCCAAAAATCTATCACACGCATCACTTAAGCAATCTTTCTTATCAAATTTCGGGAATGCTCACCAATTATCTTATCAAATTAAAACATAATTCAATTTAGACGTCTATCTTAAGGTTTCACACATGACCTTTACGCTGCTATAAATTTTATTCATATCTATATTTTCTTATGACGTCTAACATGTTTTAGTTTTCACTTTCTCCGATCACTATCCGTACTCATGTCATATCGGCTACACATAAGTCCACTCATTTATAACTCTTTATTTACATAAAAAGGCGTCCCAATCTATGTAAGTAAGGCATTATAAACTTATGGTTCGGCGATTTACAATTTCTCCATTTAAATGAAAAGGCTTCCCAATCCATTTAAATCAAGAAACCATAAACCATCCTACTTATACGCTTCCGACATCACATTCGTACTTGCTTTACTTTTCATATTTTCTAGCCTTGGATCCAATCTCGCTAACTTTCCATCCATGCCATAAAGGCAAGCTATCACCATGCCAAAAAGGCAAGCTAACAACCATGCCCTGAAGGTAAGCTAACATCCATGCCATAAAGGCAAGCTCGGCTATCCCGAAGGATACCATAACATCCATGCCATAAAGGCAAGCTAGGCTATCCCGAAGGATACCACCTTTAACATTCATCCCGAAGGATCTTTAACACATGCCAAGGATGTAGGCAAACCATGCCGGTGAAGGCAAGCTATACAATAATGCCATGAAGGAAAACTATACATCATGCCATAAAAGGCAAGCTAGGTCATCCCAAAGGATACCAAAACTAGAGCATTGGATCCAAGTTATGTTTACTTTAACATCTTTACTCATTTTATCTTTCCTCATTGCCTTAAGCAATTTCAATATTCACTATCACATTTACTATCATCTCGACAAGTTTCTATATAACACTTGCCCATTTATTATATTTGCATTTTCACAATGCAACTTATCTTTCTTCCGTCAACCCCAAGTTGACTCACACACTCACTATGTGCCATCTTTATTTTAGAAAATTTATATGTAATGCTTATCAATTACAACTTACACATTTTTATGTGTTCTTACAACACACTTTTACTATTACCCGTCAACCCTTGTTGACCATATTCTCAACTCATACTATCACTTCATTTAGTCTACTCAACTTGTACGCATACAAACCTTACATAGGTTTATTCTTTAACACTATCACAAATCTCATCATACATATTTCAATATATACCGACATGATCATATTTATGTTTTATAATTCTTTCTAGCACACTTCAAGTCACTTATGACTTCTAGCGCAATCTGAAACTCATTCATCTCTTTTACTCATCACGCTTAACCATATATCACTAGCTCTTTTTAATTATCGTGTTTTATATGCACATGATCTCATCACGTCTTAACTCTACACTTAACCTTCTCATTTAAGTTACTCATACAAGAATTTATGCCTCAAGCATTTATTCGTTATTATATCAATCATGCCTCTCAAAACATCAACTACAAACATACTTCGCTATTCACTTCTTACTTTATATTACGCTTCCAAAGCATCTATGCTTTTTCAAACTATTATCGTG
Source organism: Artemisia tridentata subsp. tridentata (assembly GCA_021014915.2). NCBI lineage: Eukaryota > Viridiplantae > Streptophyta > Magnoliopsida > Asterales > Asteraceae > Artemisia > Artemisia tridentata. The sequence goes on from CP139504.1 coordinate 24,302,450, forward strand.
CTCCTTAAATTACTTCACATATCAATGTGTTCTTTTTAACTTTACCGACCACAACTAGGTCAACACATAACATGCATTCCAATGCATCTATCTCAACTCATACACTTCTATACAATCGTGCTCTCAAGCATACCACATAAAACTTAGACATATAATAAACTACCATAGACTTAACATCACACAAGCAATCATATCATAACACTTAACACTTATCCAACAAGTGTTAAAACATTCATAATCAAAATCAACTCACCTAGTCTATGGCATCATATATCATATTGCATAATCAATCTATGTCTAAGCATCAACATTCTAACTAGCCGCAAGCAATAGCCAACCTTATAATTAAGGCATCATAAACTTAATTCACTTACTAACCCGTCTCTAATACCACTTAGCATTGCTACTCTCAATCCATCACTATAGTTCTATCATATATTCACATATCGCAATACAATCCCCGACACCAACCAAGGTGCACGGTTATCTAATCATATAAACATTTCAAGTCCTCTACAGACTTACATCACATAAACACAATACCAACACTGGCACCAACCGAGGTGCTTGGCCAACTAATTATTTAAGCGTCTCAAGTCCCCATGGACTTATATATCATACACAACAACACTACTACAAGTATACATCACCTATCATCAATAGGCTCAACTAACATAAGACATAATCCGTCTAACACATAGCAATTAATTTCCGCGCGATTAACACTTACGTCTAACGCTTCTACGAGTGGTTTAAGTCTAGGCAATCCTAAAGAAAACCTAATTCACTTAAACCGAAGCTCTGATACCAAGTTGTTACACCCCGTGCCCGCTTAGACTAAAAATTAAAACTTTATACGCGGAAACGTTTAACTTTTACGGACATACTGTCACTCTTTTGACATCTGACAAAAATGTATAAACATTCAGCCCTTGAGGCTATTTTTAAGTGAAAGTACACTCAATTACCTTCGAAACGATAGGTGGTACGACCCGTGACGACTTACGGATTTAAAGATATGAATTTTTGAAAATCGCCAAAATCTGGAAAATGGCCCGGACCGCCGGCCAAGGGTCCTGGCCGCCGGCCCCAGCCCCGACCGGGCGGCCCAGACCTTCTGGTCATCTGGGAATTTTCCCAACTCTTCCCGGCCGTGGGTTTGGCCTCCAGACCTCCGGCCGAGGCCTGCAACTTTCAAAATACACTTCGTTTACATTCCGTTTTCGCTATAACCGACCCATACGACTTCCGTTTTACACCAAACTTGACCAACATCATTTATTTAACATAACAAGTATGTTCCAAAGACGCTTGACCCGTTTACCACTCAAAATGGGTACAAACACACTTAAATCCAAACGCCCCTTTAACTTCCAATATAAACACTTTAAACATGCCTTGACACACCAAATAACTTCCAATTCGTTACACAATACTTGACATACAATTTGACATTTGTTTACTCATTTCAAAGCATTACTCGACTCACGGGGGTACAAACTCTACACATGAGCTCGGTATTCTACCTAAGCCCTAAAATACAATCTACCTTCATCCTCGCCTAACCAAATCCTTATTCCATCATTCCAAGCCATCCATATAAACATGCCAACCTACAAAACAGTTAGACAACTAAACCGTAAGCACAAAGGCGTAGTAAGTAAAACGACCATAACATACCATTATACTTCAATCCACACATAGCATCATATACATAAAACGCTTACTTATGGGCTCAACTTTCTAACTCCTACATAAACACATAACATTAACTTACTCTCACAACCCATTCCATCACTTAGATCATATTCATCATAGCACATAGGCACATTCAAGTCTCTTATCACTAACCACAAAACATACATAACACATATATGTTAGACATTCATATAACACATGTCATCATCATTTTACTTACCTTAATCCAAGCTACATCATAACAAGAACATCATCATCATCATCACATTCTTCCATCATCACCATCATCATCTTTAACAATAATCAAAACCTAACAACATAACAATCAAATACATAAACAAGGGTTAACCTAACCCATTAAACATACTTATCTTTCATTCAACATCATCATATGATCATATCTTGATCATATGATGAAACCTACTTAATCCATAATCCATAACATCACTAATCATCAAGAACAATAGATACTTACTTGAGATGATCATTACCAAGGATAGTCATAAACATCAAGACTTGATCATCTTCTTTCTTAACCCATCAAAGCACTTCTTTCCCTCCCTTTTCTTCCTCTAAGAACCGGACTTCCTTTTCTCAATAATGAAGGACGTATCTAGATAAAGCTAGATATAATAGTTAGGTGTCATCTTTGACCAATTGGCAAGATTGGTCCTTCTAGTCTCTTTCTTCTTACTTTAGCCACAACTAACTCTATCACATATTTAATACTTGGCAACTTAGGCCCCTTTAATTACACATCATATTTTACATAACCACTTTAGTCATATTTTGACTACCGGGTTTGACCATTACGCAACAAATGTTGACTGGCCAATCACATAAGGTATTTATCATTTTCATCTAGGGTGGGGTCCCAACACCCGGGAAACGGGTCTAACGATATGTCTTAATTAAAACATAACAAAATAACGTCTTACTTTGTTATAAGTCTTATAATAAAAGACTTCATATTTATATCTTTATACTAAAATATAAGTATGCATAACTAAAGTAATTATGAACGCCACAACTTGGTTTCAATAGTATTTCAAGTTAATTTATTACTTCATATATTTATGTCATTCCAAGAATACATAAACATTCAAATTATGAAGTAGTATAAGATTACTTCATTTATTTATGTCATTGCAATAATACATAAATATTAACATTTGAAGTAGTCTTATTTACATATCGACACTTGTTCTAATAATTTTCTAATTTAGGAACTTGTAAATTAACATAGTTTCATTACATCAGCCGAGGCTGCAAATAATAAAAGTATGTAATTTACCTTGTCATTAATATCTAGTAATGAAATTAGATATTAACTCCAAGTGTTCTATTATTAGAATGTGTTTAAAAACACATTAGAACATTAATCTCTTACCATACAGTCAAGAGAAACCTTTAAATCATATTTCTTTTGTGTTGTTGCTTGCACACTTTAAATATTTCTCCCACTTGTGCATGGAACAACACCATGTATCAGATAAACAACACGTCAATCGTTTGCTTATGAGATTAATATGATTAGTGTCACATATCTAAGTAGATATAGAATCACCTCGTCTAGTAAGGAAACGTACACGACTATCCTTAATACAACAAGTGTCTATTATTGGAAAGTAATCATCTCAAGAGTTCTAGAGATAATCTGGGTAACTACCAAGATGTCAAGACTTGTAGCTCCCACTGAATTAAAGATCACTACATGAACTTATTATTCAGTAATTACATCACAATGCTCCCACTGAATTTGACAACATTGTAAGTGTTGCATAACCAGTAAAAACAAATAGCGTGCAGTTTACTTTCCTACACCTTTGATGAATCCCTTACGTAACATTACTAAGGCACTCAAAGAATGTATTCTACTTTGTCAATGATGGAATATCCATCAATACAATTAACTTGAAAGAATTGGGTATGCAATTTCTTCCTTAGTTAGGTCTACCATCCCCATCATGGTATGTAGCACCTTTAAATGGTTAAAGCACAACAACTAGATCAATCATCCTAGTTTGCCTTTTACCAATTTCGCGGTAATTAGTCTAGCTTCTAATTTCAATAACTCCTAACCATGCAATTTCTTAAAAAAATTTGCCATGAGTTATTTCTTAGAATATAGACAATTCTAATTTTCCTATTATACCTTTCTCACTCATGAAAAGGAATAGGATTAAGTCTTACTCTTCACACGGAAAGTAGACTAGGTTTATTCTTTTCAGTAAAAATTGACTCTCTCCAAAACCCCTACGGGTGTAGATCAATTTACTACTAAAAGAAAACCTCACGTTTACGGTTTTAACGTTGCATTAAATACATTAAAAGAATTTGCAAAATTCAATTTTTAGTATTTTCGATAATAACTTTTCAAGAAAATTAAACACCCGCGGCAAATAAAATTTAACCATTTAATTTTCATTGAAAAATAGGATCCAAATTGACGTAGTTTCATTACATCAGCTTTGGCTGCTAGCAATGAAAGTACTCAATAAGGTACGAGATCACCCAATTGCCAATATCCAATTGCAATTCCTAGAAATCATGGGACTTACATATTATGCCAACCTCGGTTGCAAATGTAAGCATGTTTCATCCCCAAATCTTTATGCCTTGACGCCGTTCCATTACATCAGCTTTGACTGCTAGTAATGAAAGTGCTCAATTAAGTCAACCAACTTAAGAAACTGTAAATTGACTTCGTTTTATCACATTAAGCTTTGGCTGCTAGCAATGAAAGTACTCAATTTACCCTTAGACAACCACCCTTTGAACATCACATTCAGCTTTGGCTGCTAGTGATGTAGGATGAAACCTTAGGTGTTTCCTTTTCAGTTGGATGTCATATAACTTAAATTTTAAGGGTATAATTTTTATGTGTGTAATCAAAATATGTACAAAGATGTCATGCATTCATCTTGTATCATATGTTTTCTACAAAAACCATTTACCAATTCGCAGCTTAAAATCAACAAAATTTTAATTGATGGCGTTGAGAAACTTACAACATTGCCTTAAGATGCTTTGTACTTTGTCATGGTGTACTTGGTAAGTATAATATTGACGCACATGCGAGCGGAGGGGCAAACGTCTGCCGAAGCTAATTAAAAACGCGCCCCTTTCGGATGACAATTTAATGTCAAGCCTCCTTATACCCACTTTATAGTTTGTCAATATTAGGTCCGCCGCTTCGACCACTTTTGTACAGTCGCATCAATCAATTATAAACTTTAAGATTTAAAGCTTAAAACATTTATGTAGTAAATTATTAAATTGCTAGTCTCACCTGGGAGCAAATTATCATGCGAAGCGAACCACTATCGGCACATAAGACTTGGCAATAAATAATTTACCACAAAGGTTTCATAGTTATTAGGTTCATTTATTTTTATTTAAAAAATTACCCTCTTTGATGTTTACAATCCATCATAATTAAAACACAAAGATCAAGTAATTAACAAAAATAAACAAACACTTAATAACACATATATGATCATTAACAATATCATATAGCCACATGCAAACCTTTTGATAAATCCTATTAATAATTTCTATGTGAATTTAATGTATGTAATTAATAAAACTCCCATTGATTTTCGAGCTCATTGTGCCCAATGGACCACAGACGCCAAATAACTTGGCCGCGTAAGTTTTAATTAATTAGATACCACATTGCACATAACCAATTAATTAATATATTTAATTAGGGTCTTCCCTAATTTTTGATTTATCTTAAAAAACATGTAGCAATTAGACATCAATAATCATGACAAAACATGCATGTTTTTGTCATGAATCCCCATATTGCACTTATAATCATGTAAACACATATTATCAAGCCAATCATGTACGCATACTAAATTAATGACATCACTAAGGTACTCATTAATTTTCACATAAAATTACATGCAATCCTAGGGTTTTCTACAAGATTTTAACAATACATAAACCCTAAAAAATAATAGTTGGTAATCGACCAACAAGAATAAATTAGGATTTTCATAAATCTTAAACCCTAGAATTTTTAAAAGCATGTATCTATTCACATAGGTTCAATTTTATGCATTTAGTAGTTAATTACACGTTTTAAACGGGCTCTTGATGCCACTGTTGGAATATGTGAATCATAAATCTATAGACACATAAACATCAAGACACGTAGCGGAAAACAGGATCTACAAAACATGTAATTAATTAACTAAATATAAAAGAAATGCGTACCTTTTGGTTTCTAGAAAGAACAAGAAACCTAATCACCAAGAACGAGATAAACCCTAGAATTAGGGTTAAGGGGATGTCGACTATATTATAGTCGAACAGGGCAAGTAACACAAGCTAAAGTAAGCTTGTTCTTCGTTCTTGTACACACGTATTACTAGCGTCTCAATGTGAAAAGCTACGTTCATGTATCACAAATAAACATCACAACACCTAGGGTTTGATGTTCTAGATAATACATAATCGAATCCCACTAGCAAGAAGATAAAGGAGTAAATAATTACCATGCATATAAATATGCATGTAATATAATCGTACCTACAGTACATGCATATACTTATGCAAAGCACACGTATCAAAGATACATGCACATGCATAATATAATACCATAACTCCTTTACTGTACTTGATAAAGTATGTCAGTGGTGGTTGAAGAAAAAGAACCGATTGGACAATTGGTTTAGGGATATCTATTATCATTCAATTATATGGAGCTATTGAGGGGTTTTATACACTCCAAACTTGCTCTCCAAGTTTGAGTCCAACACCTCATCAAGTTCCAAAAATCGACATTCAACCCCCTCATTTTTCTTTGTTCGACCATATAAATATTTGTGATTTAATAATTAATCATAAATCATTATATTAATTATTCAAGCATTGAGACTCATACGTAATGTGTGCAATCCCGAAGTCTCGGGTTCGAAACCGGTCATACAAATACTAATTTATATCCATTAACTCTAACACAAAGATGGTGGCAAGAGATGTGGGTGTCGACTTTTAGAGAGATAAAAACAATAAACTTTTATTAAAACACACACACTTACACACTCAAGCACACACTTACAAATGAGGCAAGGGTGCCTTTTATACTTAGGTTCATATGCCTCATGGGCTTTGCCATGGGCCTTGGATGAGCTTGGATTGGATTGGAATTTACATAAATAACTTAGCATATAATACTAACCTCTTAGATTAATCGAATCCATTAGCTCATTAACTATTCTATTATATATTCTACGACACATTACAAAGTTATAAATAAAAGAATGACCATCACTTCTCTCTGTACCCTTTTTACTTCCATGAGAAAGAGAACCCTCAATCACAGAAGAATAAATGAACGTTAAACATTGTCCCAAAATAAGTGTCCATTAGACAAATGGACACAATTTTAATAATTTGCAATTATTGAACTCTTTACTAGTCAAATGTCGAATTTACCTTTACGTAATTTTGAAGGTAACATTAATTCAGTTTAGTGATTGTGTGTAACTAAGGGCGATTGGAATTACTGGAAATTTATTTTGCAAGTGGACACATATTTTGGAGGCTCATAATATATAGTTGTTCCTAAACCATTATTGAAAAAGGGAATGATGTATTAGTGTTGAATTATGGATCATAACATTGAGGACCTTTCTTAACATGGGGATAGATAAAAAAGACACACACACACACACACACACAGAGAACAGAAGTACCTTTTTGGTTCCAGAAGTGCTTGCTTCACATCTTACAGAAGATGAAGGCTTTCTGCCACGTTTACCTAAGTTACATTTGGATACAACCTTTCCTTTCGACAAAGGCGTCTTTCGTTTAGCACCACTTCTGTTAGGTGCAACTCTCTTACCTTTAGACTTCCTTCTATGTTTCTTCAAAGTAAACTCTTCAGAATCCTCTTGAGGACTACTGCTTTTACTATAAGTATTGCAAAAATTTGAAACATCACGTATAGGTTCATCGTCTTTGTATATGATACTCAACTTTCGATATTTCCGTGGTTCCTCATCAGTGTTAGACATGTCTCTCTAAGCTGGATCCAAGAGTCCACCGTTAAAATATATGTAAAATAAAGGGCATAGCTCAAAATTGTGTATAAAAACATATAAATTATATTATGCATCTGATCATAAACATTCATCAACTAAAAGACCTTGATCGTGATGACTGAGATTATGAGGTTCCATTAAGGGTTCTTTATGTGTCGGGTTATAAGCATTGGAATTTCTAGCAGCCATTGCGCTTTAATTACCTTTTGTGTAGCAAATCTTTTACTCTTTTAGTACTATTCTTTTGTTGGGGGGGTTTTAATAAAGTGGCATACAAGATTTAGTTCATACATGTTTCCAATATTTCGACTAGAGTATAAGCAAATTATCTACATCAAGCTTCACAGTATGCAAAAGTATAAAGTAATGTACAACACACTTAAAAAAGTATGGCAGGAATCACTCCATAAGCCCCCTTGAAATATAAAATAATTGTACACGTACACATCATATATAATATATAGCAAATGCGGCAGCTAATGTAATGACGGTTTTTTAGATTACTTCAATTCATGATCAAATTTACAACAAATAAACAGATAGATCTACATTCAATTCTCGAATAGCAATTATGGATAATTACTGGATAGACTACAATCATGAATGTAAACAAACAAGCACAAAAAAAGCGAGAAGCAATGTGTGCTAACACTACTCTCATGCACGAAACCCTATTTCAATCGCACAACAACTAGAAAGTTGACAAATGTTGAAAATGAAACAATAATCATGAACACTTTATTTCAAGAACAAAAATCCTGATTGACGCACATAAAAAATCAAAAGACTTAGAAGATATGCTTACTTTATTCTTAAATGCGGTAAATTTAAAGAGTAGATTGATAGGTGTAGGACCTAAGATATATCAACTTATCACACAATATAAGCAAGTATTAAGCACTAACGGATCGTATGGTGACAAGAGTATGTGATGTATGTATGCCGTGTATAACTAGAGAGTGTAAGAGATGAAGAGAATATTATTAATAGAAAACACACACACTACACACTCAAGCACACACCACAAATGACTCATTTGAGGTGTTTATATAGTGAGATACAAACGCCCTAATGGGCTTTTCATGGACTCGTATGGACTTGGATTGGACTAAATTATATATAACATCTACCCTATTAGCTTAGTCCACGAGTCCTTTGACAATTCTATAATATTATCTATAATGTTAAATAATATGTCGCTAATTATTGTTGTAGAATATTTCAAAATTTAAATATTTAAATCAATTAGTCTTAGTCAATCAAGGTTGTTGTAAAGCTTTATTTTCTCCTACAATTTCTCTTCATTCATGTTTATGTATGCTATTCAATCAATGGAAAGAATCATCAGTTTCAAAATACAAAAATATTATATCATATCTTTTATATGGTATCAGAGCCACCAATAAATTTAAACAAATCAAGGCCATGTAGTAAGGCTTCGACCTGTGTTTTCCAAGCCAAAAAGTTTGATGATGTTAATTTTAGGGTTGAAGGGAAGGTAACAATGGTCATGTCCTTGATTGAAGGATTGACAATGAAAGATGAATTATCACCCATGTTAATGGAAGACTGTGATGTGATTTGAAGAATGTTGAGATGGATTTTTGAAGATGGATTAGAGCCGAGCCGTGATACCATATAAAAGATATGATATAATATTTAAAAAAATATTCTTTGTGTTCCTTCTTTATAAAAAAATGTCATATCCATTTCTCGTCTTTGTCAAGACAATAATCTAACAATGAAACTCTACTCTCTTGTGTTTGTTCTCAAGGACCGCGCAACCAAAACTAAAATCCTTCAGGGAACGACAACCAAGGGCATGTATGAGCTTCGCTCACGGTGTGCACCATCGTCACTCCCTTCACCAGCTGTCTACACCGTTTACAAACCAGATTCTGCTACCTGGCATCACTGACTTAGACATCCTCATCATCAAGTTTTTAAGCTTTTATCATCTTCTGTTACTTTTAATTCTAGTTGTAATCATCCTTGTAATGCTTGCCACATAAATAAAAGTCATCAATTACCTTTTGCAACATCATCTCTTACATCCTCCTTTCCCCTTGATTTAATATTCTTTGATGTATGGTGCTCCCCAATCCCTTCGTTTGATAATTTTAAATACTATATTATTTTTGTGGATCACCATACCAAATACACTTGGCTTTACCCTCTCAAACAAAAATCCGACTCTCTCAACGTTTTCATTCGTTTCCAAAATCTTGTTGAAATTTTTTTTCAACAACACCAAAATAAGACGTTTCTTTTCGGATAATGGTGGTGAGTTTCTCAAACTCGTATCCCATTTCGCCTCTTGTGGTATTTCCTACCTTACTAGTCCTCCACACACTCCTGAACATAATGGTTATGCCGAACGCCATCATCGCCATATAGTAGAGATTGGTCTCACTTTACTCTCTCATGCTAGTCTTCCACTTACTTTTTGGCCATTCGCTTTCACAACCGCAGTTTATCTCATCAATCGTCTACCCACCACATCCTTGCAAAACCAATCTCCATATCATTTCTTATTTAAATCTCCTCCTAATTACACCAAACTTCGTGCTTTTGATTGCCTTTGCTACCCATGGTTACGACCTTATTCTCCACACAAATTGCATGCTCGTTCTACTCCATGCATCTTCATAGGATACTCTCCAACACAAAGTGTGTATTACCTTCTTGATCCTTCCACTTATAAAATCTATACTTCCCGTCATGTCACTTTCATTGAAACTATATTCCCTTACCCCAAAATGTCCAACTCCCCTTCCCTAGTATAACCTCCTAACCTTGATATTTGGGTACCTCTCTCCATTCCCATCACTACCCCTTCACCCTCACCTTCAAACCCTCATGTTATTCCAACCACTGCAACCTCTCCAACTCAAAATGAACCCAACACTCCTATTTCATCCACTCCATCTTCGACAAACTCCTCCTCCACCTCACTGTCTTCTCCTCCAACTCCTCCTCCTCCACCCTCCCACAAACCTACCACACGCCAAAACCCAAAACCCAATCCAAAATACCACAATTCTAATTTTCAACTCTACACTTTATCTTCCGCTACTCACCCTGAACCTCCCACCATTACTCATGCTCTAAAACATCCTTCATGGCGTCATGCCATGCAACTCGAATTCGACGCTCTCCTGAACAACCATACTTGGACATTGGTTCCCTCTACTCATGCACCCAATCTAGTTGGCTGCAAGTGGATTTATCGTACTATCTACAAACCTGATGGTTTCGTGGACCGCTTTAAATCTCGCTTGGTAGCTAAAGGTTTCACCCAATGCCCGGGTATTGACTATGTCGATACTTTTAGCCCCGTTCTCAAACCCGCTACACTACGAGTCATTTTATCTATTGCTATCTCTCAACAATGGTCCTTACACCAACTCGACATCAATAATGCTTTTTTACAAGGTCAACTTCACGAGGATGTCTACATGGCTCAACCCCCGGGTTTCATCGATCCTTCCTTTCTAACTCATGTCTGTAAATTGAACAAAGCTATCTATGGCTTGAAACAAGCATCCCGCGCTTGGTATAATGAACTCAAAACTTTTCTCATTTTCCAAGGCTTCAAACCTTCAATCTCTGATCCTTCCCTTTTTACTCTCACAACTAGTTCTTCTCCTCTTTATCTCCTCGTCTATGTTGACGACATTATCATCACCGGTCCTTCTACCACTCTCGTGACTCGTTTCATTAATATTCTTTCCTCTAAATTCTCACTTAAAGATCTTGGTACACTCTCTTACTTTCTTGGTGTAGAATGCATTCCACATTCTCATGGGATTGTTAATACAAATAGCGTCTCAAAAACGTTATTTATATTCTTTGATCTTTCATTAGTTTTGTTAATGACAAATAAAAGGAATATCTTTTAGCAAATAATAAATACTAGCTTAAGTCTCTTATGCACACATTTTACACTTCACATAATAACCAAGAATTACAAGTTTAGTAACTTGTTTCCTTAAAAGGAAACTTTAATTCTTAAACCATTCCATGACATCATTGCATGCATCACATACAATATCTTTGATATATCTTGGTTAGATTTGCAAGATACATAGTTGACATTTGAGGATCTTGGATGATTTGGTAAGATACAACTAAGATATGGTAAGAGACAACTAAACCTTAGCTGTCACATCCCACGGATCCAAATCCAATGAAGGACGGATCCCTTGTGAGGGATCTGTGGGATCCGTGAGCTGAAGATCAGCTTGCCTATAAATAGGAAGCTGATAATTTGGCTCTCTCATCACTCATATAGCTTTAACACACATATTCATTCAGTACATATCTTACTAACATCATTCATAGTTGCATTTCACTTTGATCTTTCATTTTGTAGAAAAGAGATCAAGCATTCAAGGATCTACAGAACCGTAATCCTTTAGTTGCATTACTGTGTGATATTGTAGTTTGTTTCACACATCATATCTATCATTTGTAATCAGTGAGTGTGGTTAGTGCTTTAGTCCTTAAAGCACAAAAAGTGTAGGGAGTGGTTGTACCCGTGTAAAGAACTCGACATCTAGCTTAGTGTCGGTAAAGTAAATAGGCGAAGTCAGGTTGGTTCTACCTTGTGAAAGAACCCGGTGTTTAGCTTAGTACCGGAAAAGGAAGTAAGCGACGTGTAAAGGTTTTCTCCGCCTAGAAAAGGAGTTTGTTTCTTAGTGAAAGATAAACTCTCGAGTAGGAAACTCGGGGAGTGGAGTAGGGCAAGGAAGAGAGTCCTTGTAGCCGAACCACTATAAACAACAGTGTCGTGTGGTTTGATCTTTCCTCTCTTTATCTTTTGTTTACATTGTGTGATTATTTATTTGTGATTGTTTCCTTTGAAATTAACATATAGTAACAAAGCAAATAAAACTTGAAAAATGGTAAAAACTATTCAACCCCCCTTCTAGTTTTCCACAATTGGCATCAAGAGCTACGTTACTTAAGATCTTTAAAATATATTGTATTTTAAAACTTAAAACGATCCATGGATTTTGAAAACTTTAAAGAAGGGCAATCTATGCAGAGATCACCTCTATTTGAACCAAATTGTTTTATTTATTGGAAAAATCGCTTTGAGACTTATGTAAAGTCAAAGGACATAGATCTATGGTATATTATAGTTGATGGTGATTACAAACCTATTAGTAATAATATTTCGGGTGGTTGGGATGAAGGAGCTTCTCTTACTCGTCACAGTGATGAGCAAAAGAAACTAATTGCCAAAAATAATGAAGCCAAAATGATGCTTTATAATGCCTTACCTAAGAAAGAATATGAAAGAGTTTTTATGTGTAAAACGGCTAAGGATATTTGGCAATCTCTTATTATCACACATCAAGGGAACTCACAAGTAAAAGATAACAAAATTGATCTTCTTGTCCAACAATACGAACAATTTGTTATCTCTGAAGATGAGACCATTGATAGTGCGTTTGCTAAGTTCAATACTATTATTACATCACTTAAAGCACTTGATGAATCTTTTTCTAGTAAGAATTTTGTCAGGAAATTTATAAGAGCACTCCATCCGAAATGGAGAGCAAAGGTGACAGCTATTGAAGAATCTAAAGATCTCTCAAGCATGACACTGGATGAGCTCATAGGAAACCTTAAAGTTCACGAAATGATTATGGAAAAAGACTCGGAAATTGTCAAAGGCAAAAAGGAGAAGATTAAGTCTATTGCCTTAAAAGCCAAAGTCGAGTCAAGTGATGATGATGAGTCTTGTTCAAACAGTGATGATGAAGAATATGCCATGGCCGTGAGGGATTTCAAGAAATTCTTCAGGAGACGAGGAAAGTTTGTAAAACCACCTCATGATGAAAAGAAATCCTCTCGGAAAGATCGTGACGATAAGAAAGGTAAGGTTGATAGGAAATGCTATAGGTGTGGTGACTCCAGTCACTTAATAGGAGAATGTCCAAAGCCTCCAAAGACCAAGTCTCAAAGAGCCTTCGTTAGTGGAGCTTGGAGCGATAGTGAAGGAGATGATGATGATGAACCTAAGAACAACGAAATGGCACTTATGGCTAATGACACAGAAGAGGTACATTCTGATTCATACTCCTCTATAGATGACGAAACCTTAGAAGTAGAATATAACAAACTGTGTGACGTTACTTTAAAAATCATAAACAAAAACAAGTTTTTGAAAAGAAAGACAACACTTTTAGAAAATGAAGTATTTTGGCTTAAAGAAAAAGCAATACAAATTGAAAAAGGTAAAGATAGTAAAGAAACGTGTGTGTCTTGTCAAGAACTAAAACTTGAATTAGAAACCTTAAGAACCACACAGGAAGATTTGATCAACAAAAATTCAAAGTTTAAAAGGTTTGATAAAAACATAAGTTGTGCAGATGAAATAATGAAAATGCAAAAACTACCTCATGATAAAACATGACTAGGCTTTATGAAACTAGGAACCTTAAGTGATTATAAGGAACAGACTGTGAATAAAACTGATTCAACCAAGTTGGACACTCACGGATCCGACGGATCCAAAAATTTGGATCCGCCAAGTGTATCCAAAGGATCCGCAAGTACTGAAGTTGAACAGAAGGTTCACAAAGTCGACCGTTCCGAGTTTGTTAAAGTTACTAAGAAACCTAACAGTAGTATAACCAATAATAAACATAAACCAGCAGTATCTTTAGGAAGAGGACAAGCTAGAAATGAATATAGAGTTAAAACGGATCAACAGAGACCTCAAATGAGTTTTCCCAAACACCCCTTTCCAAAGAGTATAGTTAATCCACAACATACTTATCAAAATAATTGGAACCAAAACATACCTAGAAACTTTCATGGTCCTAGTTATATGTCATGGAACAATTGTCCACCATTTACATACATAAACCATGATAATGTCATGTTTAACCCAAACGGACCCATGAGATATTGGGGACCAAATGCTTGAGTCTTTTATGAACTTAGGTATGCTTGAAAGTTGATCTTGAACCTGATGAGTGGATCAAAGATAGTGGGTGCTCAAGACACATGACGGGAAACAAAAATATTTTCTCAACCTATCAAGTGTATGACGGAGGTAATGTCACATTCGGTAGCAAGCTTAAAAGTAAAATCATCGGAAAATGTACAATCTCTCATGACTCTCTATCTATTGATGATGTTGCTCATGTAGATAATTTAGGATTTAATCTACTTAGTATAAGTCAATTGTGCCGGAAAAAGTATAACGTCCTTTTCAGTGAAAATGGAAGTAAAATACTTAAAGATGGCATAACCGTAGGAAAAAGGTGTTTTAAAGAATAATGTCTATGTTATGAAATTGGATAAAACACCTAAAGATAAGTTATGTCTTACCCCCTTGGACGAAAACTCAACTCTATGGCATCGACGCTTAGGTCATGCTAATATGAGGCTTATTCAATCTTTGTCATCCAAAGAACTCGTTAGGAACCTGCCCAAGTTGAAATATGACCAATACTTTTGTGATGCTTGCAAAATTGGGAAACAAGTACATAATAGCCATAAGGCTAAAAACATGGTATCTACATCTAGATGTCTAGAATTATTACATATGGATTTGTTTGGCCCGTCGGCTATACAAAGTTATGGAGGAAATTTTTACACTTTAGTTATAGTAGACGATTACTCTAGATATACATGGACAAAGTTTTTGAAAACTAAAAATGAGGCATTCGACAAATTTGAAATTC
This sequence comes from Artemisia tridentata subsp. tridentata, assembly GCA_021014915.2. Lineage (NCBI taxonomy): Eukaryota > Viridiplantae > Streptophyta > Magnoliopsida > Asterales > Asteraceae > Artemisia > Artemisia tridentata. The sequence goes on from CP139504.1 coordinate 24,317,913, forward strand.
TAAGCAAGAAAATTCAAAATCAAATAGGAAGTAATATAGTATCCATTAGAACTGACCATGGTCGAGAATTTGACAATGAAATTCAATTTGTAAAATTTTGTGATAATAATGGAATAACTCATAATTTCTCGGCTCCTCGTACACCTCAATCTAATGGTGTAGTAGAACGTAAAAATAGAACAATTCAAGAAATGAGTAGAACTATGTTAAATGAACAAAACATACCACAAAAGTTTTGGTGTCACGCTGTAGATACTTCTACATATATCCTAAATAGAGTTTTAATTAGACAATTTTTAAATAAAACTCCTTATGAAATTTATCGAGGCAAAAAGCCTACATTAGGATATTTTAGAGTTTTTGGAAGCAAGTGCTTCATTTTAAACACAAAAGATTATCTCACTAAGTTCGACCCAAAGTCGTATGAAGGTGTATTTCTTGGGTATTCACAAAACAGTAAAGCATACATTGTATTAAACAAGGAAACATCAAGAGTCGAGGAATCGTTGAACGTAACATTCAACGAAAGTCCACCTCCCTCTAAGACATCACCTTTGGTAGATGATGACTTAGTTGAAAGTCAAATGGTTAATGATATAGAAAAGATTGAAAATGACAATGAACCCGTAAAAGGAGAAATAGTCAATATTAAAGAAACTAAAAGTCATCCATTAGAAAACGTCATAGGAAAACTTAATGAAAGAACATTAAGATCCAAAGCTCAAAATGAAAGTAATTATTTTTGTTTTATTTCAACTACTGAACCTAAAAATATAGACGAGGCAATAAAAGATGAATCTTAGGTAATTGCTATGCAAGAAGAACTTAATCAATTTATTAGAAATTATGTTTGGACATTGGTCCCTCCACCTAAAAACCAAACCATAATAGGCACCAAATGGGTCTTTAGAAATAAAATGGATGAAAAAGGTATTTTATCTAGAAATAAAGCTAGGCTAGTAGCTCAAGGCTACAATCAACAAGAATGTATAGATTACGATGAAACCTTTGCACCCGTAGCTAGACTTGAGTCTATTAGAATATTACTTGCATATGCATGTGCACATGATTTTAAGTTATTTCAAATGGATGTCAAAAGTGCTTTCTTAAATGGTCTTATAAATGAAGAAGTATATGTTGCACAACCTCCCGGCTTTGCCGACTTTGAAAAACCAAATTATGTTTTCAAACTTAAGAAAGCTTTATACGGACTTAAGCAAGCACCAAAGGCTTGGTATGATCGACTTAAGACCTTCCTAGTTGACCATAAGTATACCATGGGCCTAGTAGATAACACTCTCTTCACCAAGAAAAAGGGATCACATATTATCATAGTCCAAATATATGTGGATGACATTATATTCGGTTCAACTTGTCAAGAGTTATGCGACGATTTCTCAAAAATCATGCATGACGAGTTTGAAATGAGTATGATGGGGGAACTAAACTTTTTCTTAGGTCTCCAAATTAAACAATTAGAAGATGGGATATTCTTCAACCAATCAAAGTATATCAAAGATATGCTTAAGAAGTTTGGTCTTGAAGACTCAAAACCCATGAGAACACCCATGTCCTCCGAAACCAAACTCACTAAGGATGAAGAAAATGAATCCGTAGATAGCACTAAATATAGAGGAATGATTGGTAGTTTACTCTATCTTACGGCTAGTAGGCCTGACATTATGTTTAGTGTTTGTCTATGTGCACGTTTTCAAGAAGATCCAAAAACTTCCCATCTTGAAGCCGTTAAAAGAATCTTTAGGTATATCAAAGGTACTACACATTTAGGATTATGGTATCCCAAAGGAACGGGTGTAGAAACCATAGTGTATACTGACTCAGATCACGCAGGTGATTATGTTGATAGGAAAAGTACTAGCGGTATTTGTACTTTTGTAGGATATTGTCTAACATCATGGTTCGCTAAGAAACAAATTGCCCTCGCAATCTCAACAACAGAGGCAGAGTATGTGTCTGCAGGAAAGGCATGTCAACAAGCACTGTGGATGAAACAAGCTCTCGTCGACTATGGAATTGAACTCAACAACATTCCCATTCTTTGCGACAACAAAGGTGCTATCGATCTAAGCAAAAATCCAGTCCAACACGCTAGAACCAAACATATTGAAATACGCCATCACTTCCTTCGCGACAATGTACAGAAGGGAATCATCTCAATTGAGAAAGTTTCCTCAGAGGACAACATTGCCGATATTCTCACAAAACCACTTAAACGAGAACCTTTCAACTATCTTAGACTTGGATTAGGATTAATGGAACCTAGTGATTAGGTGAAACATAAGTATAAACATTAGTTTAGCCACACACGACACCAAACCAAAACATGTGTTCTGATCCGCGGATCCAATCGACAACAAAGACGGATCCTTTGTTTTGGATCCGCCGGATCCGTCGCATGCTGAGTTCAGTTTATTATTTAATAAACAAGAACAACTACTATTCATTCCTCACTCCAAAACATATCACCTTACTATACTCGACACACACTTAATCTCCATCACAATTTAGACCATTTTCTTCCACAAATTTGTGCTTCTAACATCACTGTAAGTATTCTTATCATATTTATACTTCTGATCTGCGTCTAGGATTTCCATTTCATGCACAAAACATAAACTTGGGGTATATGCATAATTCTTGAAAAATCATGAAGCATATTTACTGCATTATACTTAAAAACATGTTTTTCTTAGTTAGGAATTGCATCTCATAGCACATTGTCATAATTTAACAAAAACCCCATGAAAATTTTTCACTAAAATCTTCTAACGACTAGGTAAAATGATTTTTTCTTATATTGTTCATACAAATGCAAAAACGTTATCTTTTAGACTTCACTTGCATAATGTCTCTTGAATGCTAAAGGGAATACATAATTAATATGTATTTTCGGGTACATTCAACCGTAGCTACATTGAAATAGGAGCGTTTGGGTTATCTCTCGTTTGTAAACAAAATTTGCATAAACTAATTTTTCTTGCATCAAAAGGAGTCGAGATAACCGCACCTCCACATTGTCCCCATGTAGGCACACACTAGGAATTTTACACTTCCTTTGATCATCTTAACTAAAACTATGTAACTTTTGTATTTAGGAAAATCATGCCTCCCGCAACCAACTACGATCACAAAAGAACCGTTAACTACTTACCCAATGTCCACAAAACCAAAGGTCTAACCAATGCCCAAATCGAAATTTTCAAAGCCTTAGAGAAAAAGTATGTTCATGAGGGTAGAGTCGTAGATTCATCGTTCTATGAAGGAACACAACTTAGAGAACAATTAGCCGCAATTCGATTTGATTCTCTTTTAGATATAGATGAACCAATTGTTCCTAGGTTCATACTTGAGTTCTATGCTAGTGTAGGTCTTAGTTCGAGTGACCAAGGATACTTAAGCCTTCATTTTACTCTAAATGGAAATCTTGTCAACATCCCTCTTGATCAATTTGGTGAGGTCTTAGGCATTCCAAGCCAAGGGACATGTATTTACTCGGACAAATGGTCCTTAACAATCTTAGAATCCAATCTTGATAGGACGGCACCATATGTCACTCCTCTCGAATCAAAAGAAGTGATTAGGGAACATCTCTTCATTCCTAAGAACAACCCCACAAGAATGTTTCGTGGTCGTGAAGTTGCTAGAGATCCATTTGCAATGGAGCTAAATGAACTCAAACCCGAATTCAAGAAAATGGAAGATGTCTTAAGGGCTAATGTGATGTGCACCATAGGAAACCGTGATCACATCAATGCTTGTTTGTGTCATATGATGTACAACATCTCTACTCGTCAACCCTTCAATCTTGCTTATTATGTTGCCAAAAGAATGTGTGACATTCCGGTTCAAAGCAAGATTGCAATGCCTTATGGTATGCCCTTAACCCGACTTTATAGAGCCTTTGCACCCGCTCGTCCAAACCATTTAGGCTTTGTTCCGGATTACAATGAAATTGAACATACCTTCGTTCCTTTGAGCGACTTTAGGGTTAGTGTTGATAAGGGTAAACGTCCTCGTGTACCAACATCATCCTCATCATCTTCAATGAGTGAAGATGATGGTTTGCCAAATTCTAGGATTCCTCCACCCGAATACTTGAGCCATCTTCCTCCAATTCAAAATGAATCCGCTGAGTATCGAAACATCAAAGGAATGGTGAAGAATCTTGGTCGTTGGATGATGAAATTGCACAAGGGGATGAAGAAGTTGAAGAAAAAGCTTACATGATGGAGTGTTTGGTTTTGAACAATGTTGGATGTTGTGATGTTAAACTTCTATGTGTCTAGAATTTATCTGATAATACTTATTATGTATGTGTAATAACTAACATTTGAAGGTAACTTAGGAATTCTTAGAAACTTAGGAACAAAAATTCCCACCAAAATTTAAATTTTTGAACTTTAGGTGTGAGTTACCAAACTGATACAAAGAAGGAACCCTTTTTAGGGATCCGTCAAATCCGTGGAAATATCAAATCATCAGATTTTCCACTATCTTCTTGTATTAACTGCAAATCCACAACACATTACTCAACCAAAGCTCAATGGATTGACTTCCTTGATATGACCTGCACAAATTTTTGTTCCAAATCATTAGAAACCAACATTCTCTATTGGATTCACATCAAATCCAAACACACAGACTCACAAACCTTCTGTCTATAAATTAGCACTTTAGGATCTTCAATTCACATCACAACCATCTCTTCTCCTGTACATTTTAGCTATTATACTTCATCAAAAAGTCTCAATGACAAAATCAAACAATTCCTCCACATCCAAGCCACTAAAACGAACAGCCCGTATGAGTGTGAAACCTTGTTGTTTCATCAACATTCACAACTCATCCTCTGAAGAATCATCACCACTAAACATATCCTCACCCATTGCTAGTGAAAACTTCCTTACTTTATCCACTCCAACTCCCTCTCATGTAGTCATAAAAACACCACCTCCTACCATTACTCCTGTAGCAACCACACCACCACCCGCTCCTGCTCCCGCTCCATCACAGTCTGAGAAGTCTGCCTCATCACCATCCTCACCAAAACTCCAACCCATGGAACTATTTAGGACACCACCAACATCTCCACAACCATATCTTGAAGAGTTAGAAGATCTTCCACCTACATCCACCAATCCTCCACCAATAAGTCTTGAAAACTTAGAACCTATGCTATTTCATCCTCTCCATCCGGAGATTCATGGTCCTCTATACCGTGAAGCACCACAACCTCGTCCACAAATACCACCACTATCACCAACTTCAACACTCATTGCCATTGATGAAGCAATGTGGAGCAACATTCCTCAAACACAAGAGGAGATAAGTGCGGAGTTAAACCAACTCTATACTTTCTCGGGTATGGTTGACCATCGCCTTCATGAAGCAATGGACATTCAAAACATTCTTATGAACTCCCTCCAAACACCATAACAACCATCAAACAACAACAACAACCAACCACCATCACAACCACCACTACCACAAAACTTGGAGCCTAGTCTTCCTCCCGGCTTCTCAAGTCATGATTGCGCACATTGTGAGAGAACGGCTCACTTGGCCCAAAGGACCAACATCTTGGTCCATGAGCTTCAAAATGAGATGAGGTTCATCTTGAACCATGTTCTTGAACGATTAAACGCCATCTCTCATCCTCCTCAATAGGAGCTTTCTAGACTAGTTGTTAGGACCTTTTAAATTGTTGTTTTAGGATTTTTTTTCTTTCTAGGATGTCTTTTTATTGTACTTGTAACATCATTTCATCATTGTGACTTTTGTCACAAAATTTTCAATATCTATGAATGTGATGTTTTATGCTTATGAGTGATCAACATATTGCATATTATCATTATCATTGTGAACTAACATTCTTATATAGCATATATTATACCTTGATTATGTTTGCCTTAGGTACAAATAATGATCAGACACTTACTTTGACTTTTAAAAGTCAAAACATATTGAAAGGCTTGTTTGGGAGAATACTTCACAAGCATTCTACTTCTTCATTAAAGTCATTCATTACTAACACTTCATTTGCAGCATATCATACCCTTCATAGTATACATTGGTACTCGAGAAGTGAGGAGTATACATCAAGGGGGAGCATCTCATAAGCATTTCATATACTAACCGTTTGTTTTGTAGATTCATGCATTATTTCCTTGATTACTCCATCTAGGGGGAGTATAAAACAAGGGAGAGCTTTAAAATTTCTCAAAATCGCATTCCGCTTCGCTACTCTTTTTGTTTCGACAAAAAGGGGGAGAAAGGGATTAAGTTTGCATCAACTGTGATTCATCACAGTACATACATTTTTACAAAACTTCTCTTTAATAAACAAACTTAATATATATTTTTAAGAACTCATGCTATATTTATTCTCTTGCTCAAAAATATACCTTATGTTTTGTCATCAACAAAAAGGGGGAGATTGTTAATACAAATAGCGTCTCAAAAACGTTATTTATATTCTTTGATCTTTCATTAGTTTTGTTAATGACAAATAAAAGGAATATCTTTTAGCAAATAATAAATACTAGCTTAAGTCTCTTAAGCACACATTTTACACTTCACATAATAACCAAGAATTACAAGTTTAGTAACTTGTTTCCTTAAAAGGAAACTTTAATTCTTAAACCATTCCATGACATCATTGCATGCATCACATACAATATCTTTGATATATCTTGGTTAGATTTGCAAGATACATAGTTGACATTTGAAGATCTTGGATGATTTGGTAAGATACAACTAAGATATGGTAAGAGACAACTAAACCTTAGCTGTCACATCCCACGGATCCAAATCCAATGAAGGACGGATCCCTTGTGAGGGATCTGATGAAGCGAAAAGTGTACCGCTTTTAAGGGGTCATTTAAGCCCTAAATCGTATTTATTTGATCAAATATTGCCCTAAATCGTTCCTTTTGTCATTTTAGGTACTTTTGAGAAGAAATCTGGAAAAGGAAGCATTTTGGACGTTTTTGGAGCATAAAAGTGAAGAAAACGACAAAGTCTCAAAAACCGGCTGAAAAGTACCTTGGACGGCGTCAGGATTTGCTCTTGACGGCGTCATGTATTGGCAAAAAAGGTGGATATGAAAAATACACATGATAAGCCAGTGAGATTTGCATTGGAAGTCTGACGGCGTCACGCTTTGTGACGCCATAGGTGGTCACGGTTTAATTTATAAAGAGACGGCCCAGAAGATCTTGAAGGTGACGGCGTCAGGACTCATCCTGACGACGTCAGAAGATATAGAGTGACGGCGTCAAAGTATTCTTACACGAGAAGGAACCTTAGTGAAACCGCCACAAGTTAATCAAGACAATCACAACTCGCGCGCGGAGTGGCTGTTACTGTTTTGGCCATAAAATCTTCATACGAACTCGGATTTTGGTGATTCAAGAGGCCACGGAATCGGGACGAAAAGATCTACAATTTGGTGAAAAAGGGAAGCTGACGCCGTCACTTGTTAAGGCTGACGCCGTCAGAACCCCTCGGACAGCAAACTGCCTATAAATACAACATCATAACTTCATTATTTGTAAGCCCTAAACCCTAAGTCCGATTCTAGGGTTTAGGTAGGTGTTTTTTCCAGCAACTTAGAGGGTCCTAATCATGCCATAAACATCTTTTAATGGTTTGTTTATTGATTCAATCTTATGTTATGTCTTCAATTATGATTATTGTTGATTGCTCTTCATTAATTATGCTTGGCTAAATCACCTTGTGTCTACTTATGATTGTGTGAAACTTGTGTATAACTAATTAGATCTTATTGATTTCTTGTTGATGTGTGTGTCCATCTCCATCAATTAGGGCGTGACAACTTCAATAGATCTAGTTGGTTTAGTTTATAATTCTTGTTTCCTATTGTCTCTTGTTTGATTGGGTGATATCGATGTTAGGCTTAAGAAAACTGGCTAACCTCCTATACGGTAACTTGCTTGAACGTCTTAAGAAACATGAACCAATGCGTACTAGGTTTATTTGGTTGTATTTAATGCATGAGCGAATTCTAGTGATCCCATGTTAGGAGCTTCTTAGCCGGCTCGACATAGGAGTGAAGTAGGAGCTTATAGAGTTGGGGAAGTACGTACGCCACCCCACGATTGGTATTAAGGAATACAACCCGTCAATTAAAACAAGGTGTGACAATTCAATAGGTAGAATTGGATAGCTAGCAAGGAGTAACATATCATAGGTAGACATGCTTCATTTCCCTTGTAGAACCCTAGTTTACTTTTCTTGCATATTAGTTTAATTAGTAGCTTTTGGGTTAGTTGATTAGCAACTAATTCCGCCCCTTCTTCCAAAACCAGAGATTTTTACTTGCTTTTCATAAAATATAAAAATACAAAAAAGAATCATCCCTCACCTTTAGACCTAGTTAGATTAATTTCAATCCTAACGAACACTATTCTTTGAGTTGAACGATCAATCCCCGGTACTTGCCACTTCATTATACTACAACGGTCAGGTACACTTCCTGGTGGGGATTGCAAACTTCTCAAGATCCCTTGAGAGGTAAAACCTGTTGTAAGGTTGCAAAACCACGCATCAAGTTTTTGGCGCCGCAGCCCGGGGAGTAGTTATTGCTTAGGTTGAAATTTATTTTTATTCGGTCTACTCATTAGATTCCTATCTAGTGAGATTTTTATTTTCTTTTTATTAGCTTTCTAGTAGTCTATCTTTTCTTTGTGTCTTTGTTCGTAAAAACCTTTCCATTGACTATTCCGTTCACCATTATGGAGTACGCGAATCCACCATACTACCGACCACGAAATCCATTTGCCCTTAATGACATCTTGATGTTCAACCAATATCGAGATGAACCCATATATGATGCATGGACTCGTTTTAAAAACTTACTCCGAATAGTCCCTCATCATAGCTTCGATTTAGCATCCCTAACCCAAATCTTTTACGACCGTGTCGACCGATATGGCCAAATGTGCATTAACGATTTTGCCGATAGGGACCTTAGGGAATTAAATGCTGAAGAAGCATGGGATACCATAGAAGATTGTGCCCAATATTATTATAGAGTAGACAACCCAACAAACGTTAGTACAAGTCAATTGACCACAAATTTCAAGGATCATGAAACAAGTTTGTCTGGGGATGACTATTTTGGGATACCTAAGTGGATGTCATGTAACATCATAGTACAAAACAAACACATAGGTAATCTAGATAAAATGGAGGATGAGGTGGATAATCCAAGCCCACAAAGTACCTCACAAGTCCTACCATCACTTGAGGCACACACACCGCCCGTGACTTACCCGGAAGAAGTAGAAGAAACTTTAGGAATCCCAATGGAGGTAGAACCCTTGGACCAAGCACAAATAGAGGATATAGGTTTGCACACTTTTAGTGATGACCTTACTCATAGTTCTAGGGAATTTCCTAGTGTTGATGAATTGGAACCTCAACCTTTACAGAACTTTTCATCCTTAGATTTACATCTAGGAGAAAAAAGAGGAACCGACCCACCCATCAACCAAAATTATCCGGGTAGTTTTAGGATGAAGGAAGCCATTCACTCACCCCCTTCACCTCACGTGGCATATTCACACCCTAAGGGTGTGTATCGCTACTTTCACCCGCACTTAATCCTAAGTGAAGGGAAAACCTCCCCTATTTTTGTTAAATAAGGGTAGAGTCAGGCTCGTGACTCGAACAAAAACAAGCGCTTATTGGGAGGCAACCCAAGCTTTATTTGCTTTGTTTGTTTGATTGTTTGTTTATTTAATTTTATTTGTTTCCGTATGCATTTCTTATTCTCTTTGTTTACTGTTCATGTCTCAAAGATAAATTGTGAAAATGCTTTATTTTGTTTTTAACTTCGTCTTAACTACATATAAAGGTATTTTGCAAAAGATAAGTGTAAGGGAAATTTAAATCTGTTTTAAAGAACAAGATTGAACATGAACGATAACAATGAGATATAAGCATGCATATTAGTATTTGTTTGAGTCAAATGCTTGTATCGAGTCATAATGAAGTTTTGCAGGAATTCCAGGAAGTAAGGTATAGGTTTTTTCCAGAAATTTTCCGGAAACTTAACATGAGAATTTTGTCAGATCATTTCTGACGGCGTCAGGCCTTACAACATGACGGCGTCAGATTTTAATTTTCTGAAATTTTTGAAAGTTTTGTTTTTCTACCGGAATCATAAAAAGTTTTTATTAAAACTCTAACTTATAAACTCCAGGAATCTGCAAAACATTCATTCCGCAAGCATTATATCTTTAATTGTTTTATTTCTAAGTCTGGAATTACACCTAGTTGTGAGTTGTCTTTGTTCGGTTTGATGCTTTGGTTTTTCTTGTTTGTTTTCTCAAGATTAACAGGTTATTTTGGACAAGGAGATGTTTGTGGAATCAAGCTTTTGACGATGCATTAGTCTTGGAGCTTCTACATTCTCTTTGGAAGAAGATCTAACCGTGTTACTTCATTATCCACCGAACGAATCAGGGGAGTATTTGATTTCATTCTTTTACTTTATGCTTTTACATCTTGTTATTTGAACATTGGGGACAATGTTCATCTTAAGTGTAAGGGGGGGTAAAAGTACGATTAGAGAATGCAATTGCACTTGATTTTTGTTTGTTTAATGGTAGATGTGTAATAAAACTGAGAGAAATACTTGTTAGGGTAATTTTAGTGCCAAATTTAAAATTTTTTACAACACTTAGGAGTGAAACTTTAGTTCTAATAAGCGTCTCATGGATAGGAGTTATATGACTAGCACAAAAACCGTACCACTAAAAAAATTTCCACCCCCAAATATGTGAGGTTCGCCCCTAGAATTGGTAGGAAAAGCATTTATGCTATGATGTGTGTACCGGTAGCACTTAGATTCTAGAACTTGCGTTAGGACCATTCCGAGGCCACAAGTGAGACCACATTCGTGTAGTTAGATTTACTACATGATAAGAGGCATTAGGATTAACCCGTTGTTTTACACCTGTGTTTTTTGTTATAATTACATTGGCTACATTGGTAAAATAATTCTCCCACACCCTTTGCGTTGTACTCATTTTTAGTGCACGATACCCCTAGTACACCCCTCAGAGCTTATCTTTTCGTTTCGACCTTTAAGCATTTTACTTAAAGGAAGAATTTGTTTACACCCCACTAAAATGTACACCCAAATCGCCTTAGCCTACCTTGTATGCACTCATCTTTAGTGCATTATTGTGACAACATTTGTTTAAACCCAAGTTAATTATCTAGTTGATTACATGGTTGCTAAGTCGAGTCATATCCTTGTACATATTGTTTTGGGATGATTGGGACTCATGGGTAAAGTACTAGTGTAATGGAGTAATGGGGAAGAACATCGTTTATTACCCCCATATGTGCTAAATAATTTTAAAAGTACTCCAAGTTTTTCAATTATCTTAATTCGAGTCATTAGAATAGTTATTTGTAAAGTTATGTAAAAGTTCAAGTGTAAGGGGAATGCAACGCCCCTATGATGTATTATTTTGGATGGTAGGACAAAAGTGTATGCAAAAAAAAAAATAATAATAATAAAAAAAAATAAAAAATAAAAAATCAAGAAAAATACAAAAAAAATGAGAAAAAGAAAAGTAGAAAAAACATACGGACTACCATCCCGTTTCATTTTATGTTTATTTTATGTTTTTGTTATTTTGTTTTTAGCTTAAGATTGAGTCGAGTCTTGGCTTAGCAACATTGTATAGTACATGTAATTGATCAAGATCTTTAACTCGCCACCAGTAAAATATCATTTATCCAACAAAACCGTATTTTCCTTTTCCCTACACCTAACGTTATAACCCATTTAAAAGCCCTCTTTGATAGTTTATCTTAGGTACTTACGCCTAGTGGAGGAGGTTTTCGATCCTTTCCCAAGCCTATGGTAATCTATTTGCTATGACAGGTAGTGAGAGATATTATCCGTTTTCATTTATGAGATTTATTTTGATGACACTTGAGAGATGTGAGTATCTAAACACTACTTGTGAGGTGCTAGTTTGTAATCTCCGTGCTTATTATGATTAAAGTGGAACGAATATTTGTTGTAATTACTTTTATGTTAGCATTAAATGACCCCTAACTTGTATTTTGATTAGAATAAAAGCGCATTTGCTTGAGGACAAGCAAATCTCAAGTGTAAGGGTATTTGATGAAGCGAAAAGTGTACCGCTTTTAAGGGGTCATTTAAGCCCTAAATCGTATTTATTTGATCAAATATTGCCCTAAATCGTTCCTTTTGTCATTTTAGGTACTTTTGAGAAGAAATCTGGAAAAGGAAGCATTTTGGACGTTTTTTGGAGCATAAAAGTGAAGAAAACGACAAAGTCTCAAAAACCGGCTGAAAAGTACCTTGGACGGCGTCAGGATTTGCTCTTGACGGCGTCATGTATTGGCAAAAAAGGTGGATATGAAAAATACACATGATAAGCCAGTGAGATTTGCATTGGAAGTCTGACGGCGTCACGCTTTGTGACGCCATAGGTGGTCACGGTTTAATTTATAAAGAGACGGCCCAGAAGATCTTGAAGGTGACGGCGTCAGGACTCATCCTGACGACGTCAGAAGATATAGAGTGACGGCGTCAAAGTATTCTTACACGAGAAGGAACCTTAGTAAAACCGCCACAAGTTAATCAAGACAATCACAACTCGCGCGCGGAGTGGCTGTTACTGTTTTGGCCATAAAATCTTCATACGAACTCGGATTTTGGTGATTCAAGAGGCCACGGAATCGGGACGAAAAGATCTACAATTTGGTGAAAAAGGGGAGCTGACGCCGTCACTTGTTAAGGCTGACGCCGTCAGAACCCCTCGGACAGCAAACTGCCTATAAATACAACATCATAACTTCATTATTTGTAAGCCCTAAACCCTAAGTCCGATTCTAGGGTTTAGGTAGGTGTTTTTCCAGCAACTTAGAGGGTCCTAATCATGCCATAAAAATCTTTTAATGGTTTGTTTATCGATTTAATCTTATGTTATGTCTTCAATTATGATTATTGTTGATTGCTCTTCATTAATTATGCTTGGCTAAATCACCTTGTGTCTACTTATGATTGTGTGAAACTTGTGTATAACTAATTAGATCTTATTGATTTCTTGTTGATGTGTGTGTCCATCTCCATCAATTAGGGCGTGACAACTTCAATAGATCTAGTTGGTTTAGTTTATAATTCTTGTTTCCTATTGTCTCTTGTTTGATTGGGTGATATCGATGTTAGGCTTAAGAAAACTGGCTAACCTCCTATACGGTAACTTGCTTGAACGTCTTAAGAAACATGAACCAATGCGTACTAGGTTTATTTGGTTGTATTTAATGCATGAGCGAATTCTAGTGATCCCATGTTAGGAGCTTCTTAGCCGGCTCGACATAGGAGTGAAGTAGGAGCTTATAGAGTTGGGGAAGTACGTACGCCACCCCACGATTGGTATTAAGGAATACAACCCGTCAATTAAAACAAGGTGTGACAATTCAATAGGTAGAATTGGATAGCTAGCAAGGAGTAACATATCATAGGTAGACATGCTTCATTTCCCTTGTAGAACCCTAGTTTACTTTTCTTGCATATTAGTTTAATTAGTAGCTTTTGGGTTAGTTGATTAGCAACTAATTCCGCCCCTTCTTCCAAAACCAGAGATTTTTACTTGCTTTCCATAAAATATAAAAATACAAAAAAGAATCATCCCTCACCTTTAGACCTAGTTAGATTAATTTCAATCCTAACGAACACTATTCTTTGAGTTGAACGATCAATCCCCGGTACTTGCCACTTCACTATACTACAACGGTCAGGTACACTGCCTGGTGGGGATTGCAAACTTCTCAAGATCCCTTGAGAGGTAAAACCTGTTGTAAGGTTGCAAAACCACGCATCAGGATCCGTGGGATCCGTGAGCTGAAGATCAGCTTGCCTATAAATAGGAAGCTGATCATTTGGCTCTCTCATCACTCATATAGCTTTAACACACATATTTATTCAGTACATATCTTACTAACATTATTCATAGTTGCATTTCACTTTGATCTTTCATTTTGTAGAAAAGAGATCAAGCATTCAAGGATCTACAGAACCGTAATCCTTTAGTTGCATTACTGTGTGATATTGTAGTTTGTTTCACACATCATATCTATCATTTGTAATCAGTGAGTGTGTTTAGTGCTTTAGTCCTTAAAGCACAAAGAGTGTAGGGAGTGGTTGTACCCGTGTAAAGAACTCGACATCTAGCTTAGTGTCGGTAAAGTAAATAGGCCACGTCAGGTTGGTTCTACCTTGTGAAAGAACCCGGTGTTTAGCTTAGTACCGGAAAAGGAAGTAAGCGACGTGTAAAGGTTTTCTCCGCCTAGAAAATGAGTTTGTTTCTTAGTGAAAGATAAACTCTCGAGTAGGAAACTCGGGGAGTGGAGTAGGGCAAGGAAGAGAGTCCTTGTAGCCGAACCACTATAAACAACAGTGTCGTGTGGTTTGATCTTTCCTCTCTTTATCTTTTGTTTACATTGTGTGATTATTTATTTGTGATTGTTTCCTTTGAAATTAACATATAGTAACAAAGCAAATAAAACTTGAAAAACGGTAAAAACTATTCAACCCCCCTTCTAGTTTTCCACAGAATGCATTCCACATTCTCATGGGCTTTTTCTCTCTCAACACAAATATATTTCTGATATTCTTGAAAAGGCAAAGATGGGTGATTGTCGACCAATTTCCACTCCCATTACCTGTTATGAAAGTCTCACGCTAACAGGTGCACCGGCTTACCCCTCACCCACGGACTACCGAGCACTTGTTGGGGCTCTACAGTATTTATCTCTTACACGACCAGATGTGGCTTTCACTGTTAACAAGTTATCTCAATTTATGCATGCTCCTACATTTAAACATTGGTCGGCTCTCAAGCGCTTACTTAGATATCTTAAAGGAACAATCTCCAAGGGTCTACTCATACGTACAGGTTCAGCTCTCAACTTGCATGCCTTCACGGACGCTGACTGGGCAGGTGATAGACCATCTTATCGCAGTACCACATGTTATGTTGTGTTCCTTGGTTCTAATCCGGTTGCCTGGAGTTCTAAGCGTCAATCAACATTGGCTCGAAGCTCAACAGAAGCTGAGTTTAGAGCTGTAGCATCGGCAACAACTGAAATTCAATGGCTGTCAAATCTTCTTCGCGAACTCGGATACAACCTGTCATCAGCTCCGACCATTTACTGTGACAACTTAAGTGCCACCACCTACTCCGCCAATCCAGTTTTCCACTCTCGCATGAAGCACTTGGCCTTAGATTTTCATTTTGTTCGTGAACGGGTGCAGGCAGGCTTGCTACGGGTTACACATGTATCAGGGGACGATCAATTAGCATATGTCCTTACCAAGCCATTACTACGTCCTCGCTTTCAGCTGTTAATTTCCAAGATTGGTCTCGCTTCTAGCTCATCCATCTTGCGGGGGAATGTTAAATAATATGTCGCTGATTATTGTTGTAGAATATTTGAAAATTTAAATATTTAAATCAATTAGTCTTAGTCAATCAAGGTTGTTGTAAAGCTTTATTTTCTCCTATAATTTCTCTTCATTCATTGATATGTACGCTATTCAATCAATGGAAAGAATCATCAGTTTCAAAATACAAAAATATTATATCATATCTTTTATATATAACACGTTTACAAAGTTCCTATGACTAGAATGACCGCTCTTTTCTTTAATGCTAACAATCTCCCCCTAAGGAGTGGTCATTCGAATGTTAACGACAACACCAACCCAACGAATATAATTTTGCATATTAGAAATATGAATTACTCAATTACCAAGTATTTGTATATTTTATATTAAAACGTTAATAAATTTTTCAAAATGATAAGAATGTCACTTAATTAGTTAAAGGGTATATATATTATGAAAATCGTGTTAACTATTTTTGGGATGTCATTAAAATATGAGAAGAATAATGTAGAACTGATGATCGGGTGATTTCTGTGGTTCTGGTGGTCGGGGTTGGCTGTTGAAGATGAATATCTTCATCTTTTAGAGAGAGAAGTTAGTGAGAGGGTGGAGAAACTGGAAATGATTATCTTTATTAAAAGAAACAAATAAACAATACACAAATTTCCCACACCCCACATAGAGAGTCATGTGTGATATTTATAGGCCCTATTACATCACTAATTTTTCCATTTAAACATAAGTAGTCCTTGCGTGAGCTACTTACTATAAATCTAGTCCAATTCACGTGAGTGACGATATCTTTATAAAAAAGCGAGTCTAACAATCTCCCTCCAAGATATCGTCACACGTGAATGGTTACAAATGAGACCTATAAACAAAGTAAATTATAATAATAAACTTTTGTTGAAGTGCAGTGTCTCTGTAGCCTAGATCCTGAGGCAGACTTGAAGTTCTCTATTCCGAAGATCGAGGCATCGATCTTTGGTGCTGACGGCACACATCCTTGTAGCTCTGAACTTCAACAGTAATGATCTAGTTAGGTTATTACTCCCTCCTGACTAGTGAGCCCTTTATTCTTTTCTGCTCCCTCCTGAATCGACAACTCTCTTTAGTCTTCAAACACGCAGCGGAGACTGTAGATACTAAAGGAAGCATAATGGTTGTCGTTCGGGAGCATCAACATGTCTCACAAAGTATTTGCATCCAAGTTGGTAATAAGCCATACTTCTCCCTCCTGATGATTGCGAGTTATCGGAATCATAATATTTTAGTGTACATGGCTTTGATTACCTTTGACTTGATGCAATATTAAAGCCATAACAGCCCGTCAAAGCATAATTTTGTGAAAATATGTCGAAAAAAATACTCTCAATACGTCTCTCAAACCAACCTTAAAATTCACTGGCTTCTACTAAATGACCACATGTGGAGACAACCCGATATGACCAAGTTGAAAAAGAAGTAAGCACCCCTTAGAAATGTGACTTAATCTTGTATGATAGTGTGACTAAGAACCTATACTGAGCACTACAACGTAACTCCTTAAAGCATAGGTCGTTTCATATACCCATCCAACCTTCCTTAATTGTATATGAACCTCTCTTGAATTATCCACATCTTTGTGTGACACTGAGTACTACAACGTATCTCCTTTAAGTGATAGTTAACTAGGTCTTCGTCCATCCACCCCTTGACCTATGAAAACTAGATAATCCAAGACTTAATCACTACACCCATGAGTGCCCAAACAAGTATCTCTGAAAGTCATGCATCCATCCAACCTCTAGACTTTGAGATAAATAAGTACACATGCCCATGAAATGTCACTTCAAAAATCAAATCAATAATACCGTTCTTCTCCCGTAGTCATTTTTTTAACCATAATAATCTTAGCCGTGAACTATGTATCCCCGTGATTGTTGCGATGGAATCCTTATTTCCCTCCATTTTTTTTTCATAATTTGAAATATACTAGGAAATGCAATTATAAGAAGGCTAGAAAAATTTGAGTGTTACAGATTTTGACGCCAATTTTCACCCAAAAAATTCGAATTTTGACCTAAAAATTTGAATTTTGGGCCAAAATTTTCACTGTTATACCAAAATTTGAATTACGCGTAAAAATTGAACGTTTAATCACCTGAAAAAAATTAAATTTTACTCAAGTTTTCCCCATAAAAAACTTTTTTTTTTTTTTGGAAGGGATTCAAAGTTGAAGGATTCTAGTCGGACAGATTTTCACAATTGCGATAAATCACATTTGCGATAAGTCTCACATTTGCGATAAAATCTACATTTGCGATAAAAAATCACATTTGCGATAAAAAATCACATTTGCGATAAAAATCACATTTGCGATAAAAAATCACATTTGCGATAAGATCCACAATTTCGATAATTTGCACAATTGCGATAGACCGTTGACTTTATCGAAATTCCACCAATAATTGAGCCAATTATTGAGATCCACTGTTCCGGCCATAACTTTCAACCATCTTTTCTGTCCACCTTTTTGCGACTCAGATCTGACCATAAACCCATTTTGAGCATAAAACTCAACCATATATCCATCAGATTTGACCATTTTCACGGATTAAAGGGCAAAACAATCTCAAATAAAACTTGAATATCGAACTGTTGCCAGAACTATACCCGTATAAACATCGATTAGAGACTTTTTGACCATATATGATACATAAGACCAGTAATAGATCTGTTTTTATTGAATGAAAAGGAAAAAATTCCGATGACCGGAAAAAAAATTTCCGATGACCATAAATGGTGATAAAAAACAGCCTAAAACATGTAATTGAACCACAAGAATGAGTAAAGAACACAACCTGAAACATATCTCACAACGAATCGCCCCTGGTTAGCTCTTGATACCAATTGTAGAACTGATGATCGGGTGATTTATGTGGTTCTGGTGGTCAGGGTTGGCTGTTGAAGATGAATATCTTCATTTTTTAGAGAGAGAAGTTAGTGAGAGGGTGGAGAAACTGGAAATGATTATCTTTATTAAAAGAAACAAATAAACAATACACAAATTTTTCACACCCCACATGGAGAGTCATGTAGGGTATTTATAGGCCCTATTACATCACTAATTTTGCCATTTAAACATAAGTAGTCCGTGTGTGAGCTACTTACTACAAATCTAGTCCAATTCACGTGAGTGGCGATATCTTTATAAAAAAGCGAGTCTAACAAATAAATCCGTCAATTCAAGTCAATTAAACATAATAGTCAGGGTCAAAATCGACATTTAACTTAAGCAAAATGTCATATCATTTTTCATGTTACTCATGACATGTATCATATCGCATTTTTCTTTATTGTATCTAAAGATTATCATATAATATGAAATTAGACAAAAGCTTTCCCCACCTCATATTAATTGTTAATTTTATTATCTTACTTTATCTAAAAGATTTGTTAGTTTTTCTAAATAAAAAGTTAGAATTCTCTAATTATTCAATTTTATATTTTTACCCTTAGTAAAATTTTCAAAGATTACAAAGTCAACTATTACATTAATACATTTAAGGGGTTTGATCTGCTATGGTGAATTGAGTATTGTTGAGCTCGAGCCTAACTTGAGTGTTAAAACTCAGATTTAAGACTTGACTCGAGCTAGATCAAGCTTTAAATTCCCAACTCGAGCTCAACTCTGTAACAGTACCCCAAAACTGGGTTTCTTGGTATTAATTACGAAAATGCCATTGTGTCAGGTTGACTATGACTTTATCAGTTGGGAGACTCAATATGATTGATTAGTCAACGGAAGTTTAGTTGGTAGTCAAACCTAAAGTTTAATGTATATGTAATAAGTGTTATAGAAAGTTAATGTGTCACAATTATAGGATGAAAGGACTTGAGGATTACTTGTGTTAATTATAGGTGTTCTTCCAACAAACACAAATCAAACCAACATGATGGTTTGAACCAAGCTATCAGTATCTATTTGGCGCACTAAACAAAAATGCTATTTCTCAAAACTCGGCCCAAAGTTGACCATATTTCAACGTCTACCTCTGTTTTTAATATGTGCCGCGGATTTATGATCTTTTTTCATTTCATCACAAATGCGTTGCACATCCCTGATTGAAACTTGCCCTCGCAAATTTGAAATTTCTATCAAAATTTCCCTAACATGTAGTAGTGTTACCAATAAACGTAAAGTAAACATTCTACCCTCCAAGGCACCAGATAATATTGATGGGCATATTAGTAATATCATTTTCTCTCGAGGGATTTAATTAGTTTCCAAATAAATTGAGAGATGAGTAGAGTTGGGCCTTTGTTTTTAAACATTTTTCCTTCTTCTCCAATTGAGATCACAGTATTAGCATTTTCATTTTTCCCACAAGAAAAGGTTCATCTAGATCGAGATTATTACGAATCCTACATTATTGAAGTTAAAGTACATAATTTGAAAAAAGAACATGCAAACTGAATGATAGCATACTAAACTCCTTATCTCTATTGTGATTCTTCTTCGGTGTCTCCCATGTAGTCTTTCATCCATATTGGTTTCCTGCCATTTCTTTTGGGCCTGTTGCTAGGGCCTACTTGCTCTCGATTGTGATGGCCCGATCCATTAGCAACATTTGTTGGTATATACGTGACTGAGCTCCTCCCAACAGTCTCAGCCAATGCCCGATCTTCGGGTACAATCCCCGATGATGTTTGTGTCTCAGAACTACCATTAGCGATGTCAATCAACAGCCTTGCGAACATGTGCAGCTCATCGTCATCCGAACGAGTACCCTCTGCGGTACTTCTTTGTACAGAACCAGATGCTCCCGGCATAGCATCAGCTGTTGGATCCTTCAATATATCATACAACATTCGGTAACTTTGTCTCCTTCTCCTTCTTATAACATCTGTAACCAAATACAAGTACATTTTCAGTAAATTAATATACAAGATAATTTAAAAAGTATACATATATATATGAAATACATAAAACTTTAAATTTACTTGGTGAAGCACTTGTGCTTGCTCCAGAAGTCATCACCAACCGTTGACTCATGGTTAAAAGCAATAGCTACCTGTGAATATCAAGACTAGCTGACTCAGAAGCTGCTACAAACTCGCAAACGGCTAACTAAAAAAACTTTCAGGAACATATTAGTCACAAGATACAGTACAATCATATGCATAAGATTCAAAAACTTCTACATAATATTATGTACAACAAGGTATGTGAATATCAAGACTAGCAAAATGACACTTCTTTTTTTAGAAAGAATTTAAGTTTAAGTTTTTGTAATTATATAACTTCAGAACCATAGTGGATAATCTAAGTATCATACCAGAACGCATCAGTCGAATCAGAAATTCAAGAAATATATGTAAAGCAGAGGGGTCTCGGAGGGGTGTGCAATAGTTAGCCGTCGCACAGGCCTCCACTTAAAAGGGATCACATTTTTATTAGTTTTGCATATAAATACATATAATATTAAACATATATGAGTCATATAATTCTAGTTTATATGCAATTTCTCTTTAGTTTACAAGTATAATAGGGCCTCTTTGTTGTTATTGCCTAGGGCCACCGAAAACCACGATGTAAAGCATCAAAATCATAGAGCTATTCACTGTTATACAGCGCAGTTTTTTTTTGCAAAGCGTATATGTTGCAAAAACATTTCGCGGAAATTAAACGTCATAGTTTACAGAAATACGAAATCTAACAAAGCCATGAATACATTTATTTGAAGGCAGGGTTAGATTACATGCATTTCCGATCCGTTCTATATGGCCACTTCAAGATCGACATTCTAATCTTGATCGAATTTATATAGATTCATTAAAGATAATTAAATCATGAGGTTCAAAAAATAACATAAGCAAACATGATCAAGTGATATGTGAGGAGCGGCGGCTCCCTTTCATTAAACAACCCCTATTTCAATCACATACACAAAAGAAGTTTGTGATGAGATCAACACAAGCCATATATGGCGGCCGTCTCATCCTAAGAGTAAACCATAAACGTATCACTTCAAAAAAAAGAAAGACGGAGATGAAATGCTTACTTAAGCAGTCACGCGCCACAAAAAATCGATCTGAAGGAACTAAAGCTGCACAAATCAGACCAATCGGCTCAGATCTGTAACCTGTGATTGGATTACACACACATATAAAAAAAACCGAGTTTCGGCGATGCACAAAAAGAAACGAGAGGGTTGCTTATAAGACCAAACAACTTAGGAGATAGTAAAGCAAATTTGCTCGGCGCTTAATTGCCAAACCAAAAGCCCAATTTATAGAATCAAAAAGGTTTTTCATATAGGCGATAATGTACGTAAAAACAAGGATTCATTAAATGAATTTAACCTTTTACTGTAACATTAGCAAAAGTTACCTAGTTATAATAGTAAAAATACCTGATTAGATAGAGATGCATTAAAGTACTGCAATAATATTACTTTCTAGTTTTGAACTAATACACCAGCATCACTTTTTCTATGTAAATTCATACCATCAAATAGCATGTAAACAAACTCCATTGTCCTATATATTCATCAAATTCTAGACTTCCCATGTTTAAATAACGAAAAAAAAAAAAAAAGACAAATGCGGAACTTGCTCAAAGTCAGTTGCATAATTCAGAGACACCAAGCTTGCAAGCTACCGTATCTATCAAAATTCCACTTCTAAGAAGAAAAAAATAGACACTGCGCTTCTTTTCAAAAAGTGGAAATAATTCATGCATCTCAGTGAGTACAGTATAGCATTTACAAAGATCGAAGACATTCGCTGCCAGATGATAGAGGTGAGCGTCAGTCTCCGATCAATGGAAGCCATTAAAAAACAGGAATTTTATCTTAATAATCATGTGCACCAGTCTCCTTCCGATCACACTGATAAAAACTAAAGCTCAACTGTACCTCAGTCATCTTTGGTCATTTTTGTGGGTTACGTAGGTGATGCTACCATGGGATCAGTGAGTTTCGTATAAAAAAGAAAGTTTGCATACAGTAAATTAATCTTCATGGAAAAGTGACAAGAAGATTTAAATATCAAACAGGTGTCACCTTAACATCTGATTCTAAACGAAGTTGTTGATAAAAGGTAGTGATCTCCTGACAACGAATTTAAAGTCTGGAATTTTTTTGTGGGTTGATCGTCTCTTGAAATAGGTAAACAGATCATGAATTCTAGTGAGAGATGCTTACGGTTTTTGGGTTAGAAGATATGACATAGATACACTTTGGATGAGCATAAGGGATATTCATTTTGTAGTTCATAATTAATCATCACGCCGTCTGGTTTTTGGGACCTGTAAGGGATATTCATTTTGTAGTTCATAATTAATCATCACGCCGTCTGGTTTTTGGGACCTGTAAGCTCGTTGGGGCGTCCCATTCGCTGCTCCTCTTATTTTCTTGAGAAGATTGGACTTTGGTGGAACAATAAAAAGTGGGAGGTCACTAGACATGGCCAGTTGCGCACATCTACCAAAAGTCAAGATCATATGTCAGCTATTGGAGATTGTGCGGGTCACTCATAGTTTACATTAGTTTGTTTGTTTGAACGGGGACTTTGTGGTTTGGTGCCATTTACATGTTTGTGCTGCAGTCTTTTGGATAAAAGCTTCTGGTATCATAGTCATTGAATTAACTAGCTATCATATAAAATCACAACTTCAGAAAACACTATTGTGATGGTTTGCTGTAGGATGAGAGTAGAATCTGAACCATGGCGGGAATATTCAACAAGCAGATAGATAATTGCAAGAAAATAAATTACGTATTGACTCAAATCATTATATCAAATTTTCATTTACCAATATCTTTCATGGGTTTCCGTTAAAAAAACAAATCCATTGAGCAATGGGTAGCGTTTTGTAGAAATTTAATCGTTCTAACTCTTATTATATATCATGAAGTGTTCGTTGTTAGAAAGATATTCATTCCTAGCTAATATGAGTAGCTACCTCCTGGTCCCCAAGAAGAGAGACAAACTAAGATAAATAAGCAACAGATTAATTGAAGCAGGGGAAAACATACATGACCATATAGTCTACAGAGGAGATCAGCCAGCTGGACACCGTAGATGTTTTGTAGCTTTTTTTCAAACGAAAAACATTATTTCAAAGATGTTGAAAGAAGCTAGCATATTATAAGGACGCCGAGCCACCATGAAAGAACTAGATCCAAGACTTTTTATCAAACACTTCAACCAAAAACAAAACAAAACCACCTGACAATAAAATATGTTCAACAAACGAACAAGAACGAGAAACCTCCAATACCCAACCACGCAAAAAAACACAAATTAATTTGAAAAAATGGGCACAACAGAACCCAATTCTTATGCAAACCAATCCTAACCGCCAAACTTGAAACAGCAGATAAACATAAAGTAAGCAATTTAGTAGCAAGGAAAATTCAAAAAATGCACAGAACCATTCCAACTTAACCAAAGTACCAAACTAACATAATAGTTTTCCTATATTACCACAAATCTAAGCATGCCTATCTATCCCTATCTTGATTGCTCCCTACAAGCTGGGATAACCACTTCTCATGTAATTTTTGGCAATTTCAGTACAGAACTCAGAAGGGTTTCTGTTCATAACGCACACTAAAGTCTCAGGTTCAATAGGCTCAGACTGAGGTAAACCAGGACCTGACGCAGGCGGCCCATTAAAGAGGCTAACCAACTGAAGCGCTGAAATAATTTCATCATTTGAAGACGCTAGTATATACTTTGAAAGAGTCATGGCCGGCTGAGCCAGTTGGACCTCTTTTACCCCAAGTGCGGATACTGAACAGTTGTTTTTTTCTGTAATTTGACTGTTACGCCCACCCAGCTGAAGACTCAAATTTTTTGGCATTTCATTTTGAACCATCTCTGTACCATTTTTACTTCCATGAGAAAGAGAACCCTGAATCACAGAAGAATAAATGAACATTAAAATTTGTCCCAAAATAAGTGTCCATTAGACAAATGGACACAGTTTTAATAATTTGCGATTATTGAACTCTTTACTAGTCAAATGTCGAATCTACTTTTACTTAATTTTGAAGGTAAAATTAATTCAGTCTTTTGATTGTGTGTAACTAAGGGCGATTGGAATTACTGGTAATTCAGTTTTGTGATTGTGTGTACACATATTTTGGAGGATCATAATATTGAGTTGTTCCTAAACCTTTCTTAACATGGGGATAGATAAATAAATAAAATAAAATAAAATAAAAAATTAAAAAAAAAAAAAAAAAACACACACACACACACACACACACACAACACAAGTACCTTTTTGGTTCCAGAAGTGCTTGCTTCACATCTTACAGAAGATGAAGGCTTTCTGCCACGTTTACCTAAGTTACATTTGGATACAACCTTTCCTTTCGACAAAGGAGTCTTTCGTTTTGCACCACTTCTGTTAGGTGCAACTCTCTTACCTTTAGACTTCCTTCTATGTTTCTTCAAAGTAAACTCTTCAGAATCCTCTTGAGGACTACTGCTTTTACTATCAGTATTGCAAAAATTTGCAACACCACGTATAGGGTCATCCTCTTCGTATATGATACTCAACTTTCGATATTTCCGTGGTTCCTCATCAGTGTCAGACATGTCTCTCTAAGCTGGATCCAAGTGTCCACCGTTAAATATATAACATATAAATTATATTATGCATCTGATCATAAACATTCATCAACTAAAAGACCTTGATCGTGATGACTGAGATTATGAGGTTAATTAAGGGTTCTTTATGGGCCTGGTTATAAGCATTGGAATTTCTAGCAGCCATTGCGCTTTAATTACCTCTTGTGTAGCAAATCTTCTACTCTTTTAGTACTATTCTTTTGTTTGGGGGTTTTAATAGAGTGGCGTACAAGATTTAGTTCATACTTGTTTCCAATATTTCGACTAGAGTATAAACAAATTATCTACATCAAGCTTCACAGTATGCAAAAGTATAAAGTAATGTACAACACACTTAAGAAAGTATGGCAGGAATCACTCCATAAGCCCCCTTGAAATCTAAAATAATTGTACACGTACACATCATATATAGCAAATGCGGCAGTTAATGCAAAGACGGTTTTTTAGATTACTTCAATTCATGATCAAATTTTACAACAAAGAAACAGATAGATCTACATTCAATTCTCGAATAGCAATTATGGATAATTACTGGATATACTACAATCATGAATGTAAACGATCAACGGAAACAAGCACAAAAAAAGCGAGAAGCAATGTTTGCTAACACCGATCTCATGGACGAAACCCTAATTCAATCGCACAACAACTAGAAAGTTGACAAAAGTTGAAAATGAAACAATAATCATGAACACTTTAATTCAAGCACAAAAAATCCTGATTGATGCACATAAAAAATCGAAAGACGAAGAAGATATGCTTACTTTATTCTTAAATGCGGTAAAAATTTGAAGAGGAGATTGATAGGTTTAGATCTCGTCACGTTAATAGACGGAAACCTATCTTTTGAAATGATGCACAAAAAAATGTGTTTGGTGAGTTGTGGCGGAAGCTATAATTTATAGTACATAACTAGGTCGACGAGGCGGAGAAAACAACGGGCCACTCACTTGTTATACTAAACTAGCTGCTAAGGTAATAGAGCATTTCCTCGCTACAAGCTTGTAAAACTAAACCAAGGGTATGCATATACCTAACACATCTAAAATTGTATTAGCAATCTAGCAAAATGCTAGAAGTAGAATGATACCAATACAACAAAAATTGTAAACGGCATGGGGTTACAACCTTGTGCACTTTGATCATATCAAGTTACAGTTTTGGCTATAACTCAAAATTCGAAAGATAGCTTATCACATGTTATATATATTGTGAACATAAACGGGCATTTCCGCGTCATTAAAAGTTAGCCAAATAAAATTAGCAAAAGCACGCGATTACATCTTTTTAACGGCAACTATATTTTATTACTAGAAGCACACAATTACATCGAAACGCATTCAAGTAACCAAAGGCATCTAGTTTAGAAGTTAAATAATTGCAATGTTTCTACATATAATCATCATTAACACAAAATATGAAAAACATACTTCATTGTCCTATTTGACAAAAACAACTAGCATTGCAATAGCACTAATTGAGTTGCATAATCAACGACGCCAACGCTGGTATCATAATGCAAACATAAACATATATAGGCATGCAAATAAACATACTTCGCTATCTGGATGAATACAAAAGTAAAAAATGATGTATATATGCCAAATTATAACAATACACAAGAAGAAGGTTAACATAGCAGACTTAATAGTAACAAGAGAGCAAAAGTGAAGAAAGATCAAACTCACCTCATATATTGGATTCCATGTAAATTTCTTGAAGGGTTTTGTGAAGAACCCAAAGAAATGAAATACCCATATAAGATCTTGATGAAGAAATTAGCTTATTGTTCATCACTTTATGACAAAAATATGTGAAAAATGATAAACGATGAGGGAAGATCTTGATATGGAAGTGGGAGAAAGCCTAACGTTTTCTTAACGAACCTTAACTAGTTTCAGTTGAGAAATATGTGGAAGTGTGCGTGTGTTTTGACTACGGCATATTTATTACGACATATAGTATGTAATAACGCATTACGACACGAATGTATACATGTGGCATGAAGAAATGATAAAAATATGAGATGACGTGTTACCCCCTCCAACTTTAGCTATTCGTCTCGTTTATGCCCTTTAAAACTGCCGATAACTCGAAAAGAACCTTTAAGAATGTATTTCTCGTCTTATAATAAGTGTCCGCTTAGTACCGGCATGTTTCAAGGTTTTTAGGACAACATAATTGTTATTCTTTTTCAACCACTTATTACTTGTTAGAGAAATTTTGATTTGTAAAACATTGAAATTAGCATTTATATTAAAACAAACTGAGATAACAAAATAGACTCATTTGTTAAAAGAAGAATTTCAGTTTATTTTGCCTCATGATTCCCTAAAGCCCATCTTCAAAAGAATGCGCTACTGTATTTCTTGTAGAATGAGCACTAGCTAGCATCAACATTTGAAGTGCATTCTCTATCAAGAGGCTACATATGTGAACTATTAACCAACGGAACATTAACCCAATGTCACCATATAACTTTAGTGGGTTCACACAAATTCAAACCGACTAAATTTACCTCATTTCAGGAGGTTGACGTGGTCACATACACCCAATGTCACATTATAACTTAAGTCAAGGGTTCAAAGTGGCAGAATACGCCATTTAATAAACAAAATTTGTGAACTGCTACTAACTATTAAATACTCTCTCCGTGTGTAACACCCCCAAAATTCGGTTTAGCGGAAGACAAAACAAGTTTTGGGGTGCTACGAAATTGGTACACAACACAAGTATAGAAAAGCGGGATAACATTATCTGTTTACATAAAAACATTTCAAAGATTCAAATCTCAAGTCTACATTTAACCAAAAGTACCTAAAGTAAGGCCCAAAAGAAAAACATAAGATAGGTCCCCAAAAGTGATATCAGAGTTTGGGTTGATCCTTAGCCATGCCACTCAGCAAGCCTCCAACAGTAACATCACAAGTAAACATCATCAATTACCTGAGAAAACATGCTAAAAGTTAGCTAACGCTGGTGAGTTCATAGGTTTTCGCAAATAAAAAACAATATCAGTAAATAAGTCTGCTATGAGTGACTAGGTCGCAACCAACTAAACCAAAACCCACACTTGGGTATGTCCAAACATAATAACAGTTATCCTATAGGTGCACATTACAGAAGTCTATAGGCACAGGAGCCCCTAGTAATAGGCACAAAAATCCCTTGTTAATAATTAGGCACAAAAAGCCCTTGTATATAATGACCATAGTCAACTAGCATAGCAACATATCGAAAACATAAAATAACAGTTGGTCCGTTCAAAACGGTTTTGCATGTTTTCTCCCCCAAGTTTAAATAAGCATTAATAAGAGTGAAAGTGGGGCTATGAAACTCACCTCGATCAAGCAAAGCACAAACACAAATCTACAGAAGCAAAGTACTCCGCAGCTCTCAAGTATCGGCACTCACGGAATCGGCACTCACGAAATCGGCACAACCTAATAATATAACTCGCCTTAACATAATCTCCAAATGTAAAAGTTTCCAAAAGCTATCTATCCCCAAATATATTCCGTTTCGATTCCAAAATCTCTTTCTTATATTAGTTACTAGCTTTTGGTATCAACGGGTGTGCAGTGGAGACACAACATGACTCAAGTGTACTCACACCACATAATGACTAAAACCTAAACGACTCACAAGACGAGGGCGTATGATTAAGTTTTGATTTGATAAGTTATGCGGACGAATTGTCGGGTTCTTATCGGGTTCGTCAACTCGATAAGTCTCGCAATTCCTTCGTTTAATTTATCACTCCAAAACTCAATTACCATACTTGATAAGTCATAAGGATGAATTGCTCGTTAATAAATTTCCTCCGACATGCTTATTGGGCTCTTATTGGACTCGTCAGCCCAATAAGTCCGATAACCATGTGGGCCGGGTTTATTAACGTCAACTGATTCGTGACTCGACACTAACTCCACAAAACATAAATATTTTCATAAATAGCACTTCTCAATTTGCGTGCCCTCAAAATAATAAATAACTCGCGCTTATTTCCTTTTGTTTGTCAGAACTATTAAATAACGTTTTACACGTCATTTAACCTTTTCTTTTTAACCTTTAAAAATATTAAGTAACAATGTACTCATTAGTTAATATTTTTAAGTTATCATTTAATGATGTCATTTAAGTTTTTAACGAGTCATCTCATATTTCGAGTCACTTTCCGAGTTTATATCATACTCGGGTCAATAGTCATTCCTCAAAAGTCCAATATCAATCATAAAGTTCAAATATCTCTTTAGGCTTGTCGAGGCCACAACGGGACTAAGAAGTCTCGGCGGCACTCGACTTGGCTCAAATCATCAGAGTCTCAATATTTAATTATAACAACAATGATGTAAATTCAATCAATCACCAACAATATCTTAACGGCCAAAACAACCTACGGCCCGTTATCTACCAACTTCTCCCACATTCAATGCAATAACAACAACCAGAATTTATGTTTCCAGGCCGAGACCCTATTGGTCTCGGCTCCAACTCTCGGCACCAAATTTCAAACCACATCGACCCTAAGGTCTTCTCGACATCAACTCTCAACAGCCACAATATATCCAATATATAACAACATAAACCAAAACAGTATATGTTAATACAAATATCGTCCTAAAAAAGTTATTTATATTTTACGATCTTTGCTATATTTGGTTAATGACAATTATAAAGTTTATCATTAGCAAAGCATAAATATAAGTTAAATTCTTTTACATTCATTTGCTACATGATCACTAGGATACATATTACATACATATATACATTTACATTCTTTTACATTTATAGTAATAAGCTTTTAAAACTCATCATATATATGCTACATGATCACTAGGATACATATTACATACATATATACATTTACATTATTTACATTTAAATTCTTAAAATGGAAATATATACATGACATCATGGCATACATCATTTGGATATCTTGTAGATTTAGTAAATATTTTGGAAAGATCTTCAAGAAAAGAATTGGATTGTGTAAGATCTTGGCAAGATATGAAAAGATTTGTTAAGATATAGCTGTCAGGTCCCGGCGGAACCAAACAGCATAAAGGGCGGACCCCTGGAATTGGTTCCGCCAAATCCGTGGACTATTTGATCAGTTTTGCCTATAAATAGCAAGCTGATCAATCAAGTTCTCTCATCACTCATATAGCATAAACTACATTATACATTCTTGCATATATTACTAACCCATTTATTCATTCATTTCATTTATAGAGATCTTTCTTTTGTAGCAAAGAGATCGAGCATCACAAGCTTCAACACACTGTTGCAAGTCTTGTTAGTTAGATACTGTGTGATTTGTAGTTTGTCACACATCATTGTTATACCAAACATTCAGTAGTGATCGGTTAGTGTTTTAGTCCTCAAAACACATAGAGTGTCGGGAGTGGTTGTACCCTTGTAAAGAACTCGGTATTTAGCTTAGTACCGAAAAAAGTGTAAGTGATGTTAGGTTGGCTCTACCTCGAACTAGAACTCGGTATTTAGCTTTGTACCGGATAAAGAGTAAGTGACGTGTAAAGGTTTTCTCCGTCTAGAAGGGAGCTTGTTTCTTAGTGAAGAAAAACTCTCGAGTTAGAGACTCGAGGAGTGGAGTAGGGCAAGGAAGAGAGTCCTTGTAGACCGAACCACTATAAACATCCGTGTTGTGGTTTGATTGTTTTTTTCCTTACTTTCTTTACTTATATTGTTTGATTATTTGCATTAAGTTGAAATCACGTTAAGTATTCAAAGCAAATTAATTTTAAAACGGTAAAAACTATTCAACCCCCCTTCTAGTTTTCCACAATTGGCATCAGAGCTACGTTACTCAAGATTTTCAAAATATATTGTATTTTAAAACTTGAAACGATCAATGAATTTTGAAAACTACAAAGAAGGGCAATCTATGCAAAGACCACCACTATTTGAAGCAAATAGCTTTATATATTGGAAAAACGCTTTGAAACTTATGTGAACTCTAAAGATATAGATCTATGGTACATCATATCATTGTAGAAGGTGACCATAAACCTATAATTAAAGATATATCAAGCGGTCGGGATGAGGATATTTCTCTTACTCATTACAGTGA
The DNA here is from genome assembly GCA_021014915.2 of Artemisia tridentata subsp. tridentata. NCBI lineage: Eukaryota > Viridiplantae > Streptophyta > Magnoliopsida > Asterales > Asteraceae > Artemisia > Artemisia tridentata. The sequence continues at coordinate 24,349,121 of CP139504.1, forward strand.
TGAGCAAAAGAAATTAATTGCCAAAAATAATGAAGCTAAAATGATGCTTTATAATACCTTACCTAGGAAAGAATATGAAAGAGTATTTATGTGTAAAACCGCTAAAGATATTTGGAAATCCTTAATTATCACTCATCAAAGGAACTCACAAGTAAAGGATAACAAAATTGATCTTCTTGTTCAACAATATGAACAATTTGTTATCCTTGAAGATGAGTCCATTGATAGTGCATTTGCTAGGTTTAATACTATTGTTACTTCTCTTAAAGCACTTGACGATTCTTTTTCTAGTAAGAACTTTGTCAGGAAATTTCTTAAAGCACTTCATCCGAAGTGGAGAGCAAAGGTGACGGCCATTGAAGAATCCAAGGATCTTTCAAGCATGCCACTTGACGAGCTCATAGGAAATCTCAAAGTTCACGAGATGGTGATGGAAAAAGATTCAGAGATAGTCATAGGCAAAAAGGAAAAGATCAAGTCCATTGCCTTAAAAGCTAGGATAGAGTCAAGTGATGATGAAGAGTCTAGCTCAGATAGCGAAGATGAAGAGTATGCCATGGCGGTAAGAGATTTCAAGAAATTCTTCAGAAGATGAGGAAAGTTTGTTAGACAACCTCGAGAAGAAAAGAAATCCTTCTGGAAAGACCGTGATGATAAGAAAGACAAAGTAGATAGGAAGTGTTTTAGGTGCGGGGATACTAGTCACCTAATAGGAGATTATCCGAAGCCACCCAAGAACAAGACTCAACGAGCCTTTGTTAGTGGTGCTTGGAGTGACAGTGAAGAAGATGACGAAGAGCCAAAGAATGACGAAGTTGCTCTTATGGCTCATGACTCTAACGAGGTATGCTTGAAAGTCGGGTTAGAACCGGACAAGTGGATTAAAGATAGTGGGTGTTCAAGGCACATGACGGGAAACAAAAGCCTTTTCTCAACCTACCAAGTGTACGACGGAGGTAATGTTACGTTTGGTAGCAAGCTTAAAAGTAAAATCATCGGAAAATGTACAATCTCTCATGACTCTCTCACTATTGATGATGTTGCTCATGTAGATAACTTAGGTTTTAACTTGCTTAGTATTAGTCTATTATGCCGTAAAAAGTATGACGTCCTTTTCAGTGAAAACGGAAGTAAGATACTTAAAAATGGCATAACCGTAGGAAAAAGTGTTTTGAAAAATAACGTTTACGTTATGAAATTGGACAAAACATCTAAAGACAAACTTTGTCTCACCTCCTTAGACGACAACTCAACTCTATGGCATAGACGCTTAGGCCACGCCAACATGAGACTCATCCAATCCTTATCATCTAAGGAACTCGTTGGGAACCTACCCAAGTTGAATTACGACCAACACTTTTGTGATGCTTGCAAAATTGGGAAACAAGTTCATAATAGCCATAAGGCTAAAAACATGGTGTCTACATCTAGGTGTCTAGAATTGTTGCATATGGATTTGTTTGGTCCATCCGCTATACAAAGTTATGGAGGAAACTTCTATACTTTGGTAATAGTATATGATTATTCTAGGCATACTTGGACTAAGTTTTTGAAAACTAAAAATGAAGCATTTGATAAATTTGAAATTCTAAGCAAGAAAATTCAAAATCAAATAGGAAATAGCATTGTGTCAATTAGAACCGACCACGGTCGTGAATTTGATAACGAAACTCAATTCGAAGCTTTTTGTGATGCTAATGGCATAACACATAACTTCTCGGCTCCTCGAACTCCTCAATCAAATGGTGTAGTAGAACGTAAAAATAGAACACTTCAAGAAATGAGTCGAACAATGCTAAATGAACAAAATATACCACAAAAATATACCACAAAACAATGCTAAATGCTCAGGGCATGTGTCATTGACTTTGGAAATGGTTGGGCTAACCATTTGCCATTAATCGAGTTCTCTTACAATAACAATTATCATACGAGCATAAAAGCTGCACCATTCGAGGCACTCTACGGTCGTAAGTGCAGGTCCCCAGTTTTTTGGGCCGAAGTTGGTGATGTACAGCTAACAGGTCCAGAGTTGGTCAGAGAGACAACAGAAAAGATAATCCAGATTTGAGAAAGACTCCAAACAGCCAGAAGTCGACAGAAAAGTTACGCCGATGTTCGACGCAAACCATTAGAATTTCAGGTTGGAGACAGAGTCATGTTGAAGGTCTCGCCTTGGAAGGGCGTGATACGATTCGGGAAACGCGGTAAGTTGAACCCGAGATACATAGGGCCATTCAAGATTATGGAAAGGATCGGTCCGGTAGCATACAGGCTTGAGCTTCCGTCAGAGCTCAGCAATGTGCATAACACATTTCATGTCTCAAACCTCAAGAAATGTCTTTCAGACGAAACGCTCGTAATCCCACTGGAAGAAATTCAGATCGATGATAAGCTCAATTTTGTGGAAGAACCAGCAGAAATCATGGACCGGGAGGTCAAACAGTTGAAACAAAGTCGAATTCCGATCTTCAAAGTTCGCTGGAATTCTCGCAGAGGTCCTGAGTTTACTTGGGAACGGGAAGACCAGATGCGACTCAAATACCCACATCTTTTCACCGAGATCACTCCAGAGAACAACATCAGCTGAATTCAGGGACTGAATTCCTTTTAGGGTGGTCGACTGTCACAACTCGTAATTTCAGGTCATTTTCCAAACCCCGACAATTTACTATTCATGAGTTACTATTCATAAATCACTATTCAACAATCACTATTCATCATTTCACTATTCATTGTTTTTGAAGTCAGTTTGAGACTTTGAGAAGTCGTCAAAAATTTTACTATTCATATGACACTATTCATTCCCGAAGGGAAATCACTATTCATGGGCATCATTCATCATGTCGTAAACCTGGTTTACGAGTATTCAAATGCGCGAAACCAGTTAGGTTTAGCTGCGTATTCATGCATCATCAGTAAAAGACACATCATACGGACTAGAGTAGTCTGCATATCATCAGTAACATCATTTCCATATCAGTTCATGCATGTGTTTGTGTGATTTTCATTAACGTATGCTTAATTGTTTAATTAACGTTACCACTCAGTCATTTCTACTAACAGTAAACCCAATACTCCCGACAATGATCCTAATACATTTTCAAGTTAATTATAATGATATAGAGATTATATTATTACTTTACCCGGTGTTTTTAAACCAATCGCTATATTTTTCGTTTGACGCTTATAACTCCGTCGATTTACGAAATTTCAATCCGGTTATCATTCTAACACCCGATTCTTGCAAGGAACATGATTTTACAATTTTTACAACTTTGTCGTATCTCATTTCACCTCGTCACGAGTTATTTTTAGTTAGCTCGGTACCCGATAACACTCAAGGTATACACTAAACTACCTAAACTCTAAATAAATGGAGACAAGTATCTTAATTAGCTATCAAATCTCTTCCATTTACCCCATGTTGTGCCGTCCCCTACCCCCCCCCCCCCCCCCATTTAGGCTAAATACTTCCAAATCCCATTAATGAATTTCTTTGATTTAATTCCAAGCTCCACTAACTATAACACATACTCATAAACATTTAGCTAACAAAAAGATCAAACCCTCCCATCCCCATCCACCCCAATCGGCCACAACCAAGAACACACCTAAAATCCATAGATTTTTCAAGAACAAATCATAATCATACTCCATTTACCTTCCTAGTTATGGATTTGTGATCAAACCTCAAGTTTATTACTCATTTCTTATCAAAACTCATCCAATCATCAAGTAAGTTTTCAAGAACATGTTTTGATCATTTTATACTTTCATTTGATATATATGTTCATGTATTTTCAAGTTATATTAGTCATCCATGCAAGATACTTATGTTTTACATACCACATTTGAACATAAACTCTTTAAATCACTAGATCTATAAGTTTCACTAATGATCTCATGAAATCCACCAAGGTTGGTGATGTTTAGGACCCCATGACACCCTAAGAAGGTGTATGGTAGGATTTGCGAACTTGTGGAGTTGATTTGAGTTAGTATGATCAAGTTTAGAACCAAGGAAGTAAGTTTTTAACAATCTAAAATAGGTTCTGTCCAAAAACGTGTAAACTGGAAAACTCAGTAATTTTTGGTATATTTTGGCCTTCATATTCAGAAATTTCTTTCAAAAACGAAACCGTGGCCGCAAGAATCACTAAAAACCGACTTATAACGAAGGAGATATGATTTTTCGAAGTTAGACGACGAAAACTAATTTTCTGAAAATTTAGTTGCTGATCGCCGAGATTCAAAGGACAAAACGAGGCGTTAGACGTGATCTAGACGACCCGACCCATTGAGATTATGTTAGTTCATGTTTATACTAAGCCGTGGATGTAAAGAACGTTGAAAACGAGCTTGTAACGGCCGAGTTATTCACGTTTAAAGCCGACGAACTCTAGTTTATTTTGACAGCCACTATTAGAAAGTGTTTTAAATATTAAAACTAGTGTTTTTGCGAAACATAACGTTGTTAGCCGATTTGCTAATTGATCGAGGCGTGTACAATCGAAAGTTAAAGGAAACGACATTTATACATGGTTACAAGGTTTTCAAAAACGTTGAGTTTGATCAACTAACACGTAACGTGCAATATTTCACGACTAGTTTCACAAAGCCATTTTGGGCATATTTTCACAAGTTAAGGAAAATATTAAATTGCGATAAAAACGTTACATTTTGCCGATAGAACACCAAACAAGGATCGTGGAGTACCGTTTCAACATGTTTACGCGAAAAGTAGTTAATAACTTAACGAGACGTCAAAAGTGTATTTTTCGTCGATAAAAGTTATTTTCAAAACTAACAAGTGGTATCGTTAACATACGTATTTGCATGTGTTGCATTGTATCATTGCTTACATTGGATCACATCATTCATAATAGGTCGTGGTTAGAGACCGAGCTTTATTTCATCATATCCATTGTGATCATTGTTGCTATACCATATCAGGTGAGTTTTCATAGCCCCGTTTTAAATTGTTTATTGATTTCTAAACTCTCGGGGGAGAATACATTGCACCATTTTTATATGCGGACCAAAGTATACAAACTCATTGCATTGCTTAAGTTATATCATTGCCCAGATTAAAGTCCCCTTTTATTATCATGAACCGTTAATTGTTAGCAAGCGAGAGTGAGTGAATAGATCTATTGAGGGTGACTCCTCCGTTCGGATTGGTAGCACCAACTGGTCAAACGAACGCATTTCATTTCTGTCATATTAGAGTGATTGGCAAACACTCGGTTGGGGCATTTCATTCAGTCTAGCTTCGGGGTCATGAGCTTAGAGCTAATGTATCATTTTTATGTGGCATGGTTTTGTCATACACTTTATACTTGTGGTATCCATACAATATTTCATTTACATAAACCTATGATCTCACCAACATTTTTGTTGACCATTTTTAGAAATGTATTTTCAGGTAATTAAGGTATCGTATGTTGGCTTGCATATGGACATCATGGAGTCGCGGAGTCGACGCGTCTCACTTTATATTTTATGCACTTATCCATTGTTTGAATTGTATGAACTTGTTTTCTGAAAACTTGTTTTACCTTTTGGGACCTAGCTTTATAACTCTGAATGTTTTTAAATAATCAAACGATGTATTTTCTAAACGACACTTTAGGTCGTTCAATATAACTGTAACTTTGGTGCTATGCCCAGTCGTGCCCCTGAATGACTTATTCCGCTGCAAGTCACGAAATTTGAGGGTGTGACAGTATCAAGAGCCAAATCAAAGATCTAGAAATTTTTTTTTGGGCATGGTTATTGTTCATCCGGCTACCTGCTGTTCATCAGAGTTCCTTTTGCCCGAGTTGTGACTATTTCACCGAGTTAGGTGAAATTAGTCGAGTTGGGTATATTTACTCGAGTTGGGTACATTTACTCGAGTTGAGTATATTCACCAAGTTGGGATTACTCGAGTTGGACAGTTACTCGAGTTGAGTATATTCACCAAGTTGGGATTACTCGAGTTCATTTACTCGAGTTCATTTACTCACGTTGGACAATTTGCTCGAGCTGGGTCACTTACTCAAGTTACCAAGTTGGACAATTTAGTCGATTTCATCAATTTGCTCGAGTTCACTTACTCAAGTTAGGTTTCCTCAACTTTGCTCGAGTTAGAGCTTAGTCGAGATAGACTATATCATTTGTTCGTGTTAGAAGCTTAGTCGAGATAGACTATATCTTGTGCTCGAGTTGGAGTTTTCCTCAAGTTGTGTTTTGCTCGAGTTGGGTTTTTCCTCAAGTTGGGTATTGCTCGAACTGGAAAGTTGCTCGACTTGGATTTGTGCTCGAATTGGAAATTTGCTCGACTTGGAATTGTGCTCGAGTTGGAATTTTGCTCAACTTGGTAGTTTGCTCTAGTTGGAATTTACTCGACTTCAGTTTTGCTCGAGTTGGATACTCAAGTTTGTACTCGAGTTGGATAATCGAGTTGGATACTCAAGTTTGTACTCGAGTTGGATAATCGAGTTGGATACTCAAGTTTGTACTCGAGTTAGTTAATCAAGTTGGTTTACTTGAGTTTGCTCGAGTTGGGTTTTCCTCAAGTTGGACAATTTGCTCGAGTTGGACATTTGCTCAAGTTGGGTTTGCTTGAGTTAGTCGAGTTCGACTAGTTCTCAATTTGCTCAAGTTAGACTAGGTCTCAGTTTCACTAAGTTTGGACTTCACTGAGTTTACCTAAGTTTGGATTTCACTGAGTTCGACTATTTCACTAAGTTAGACTATTTCACTAAGTTAGACTATTTCACTGAGTTCGAGGATTTTCACTGAGTTCGAGGATTTTCACTGAGTTTGAGGATTTTCACCGAGATAACTGAGTTTGTGAGATAACCTACTTTCTAAGATATCAAGTTTGACACCGACAAAGGGCTTTACTTTAAACCAAAACTCGTGAACCGTAACCAACCCACTCCTAGTTCTTTGAACCGATCCAACATCAACTTTATCATACACAACTTCATCAATGGCTACTCACCAAGACAATATCACAACTGCTTTGGCAAATGGTTTCGCTCTCTTATCCAGGGCAATAAACATCAAACCACATAACAAAAACCAATGGATTTCATCGTACACTGACTATACGCAGTTATATACGGGTCAACAAGGATAAATGGTTGAGGTTATCGGGAATCAGCAAGGAAATGCTACGGGTATTCAGATGGGGAATCAGATGGGCAATATGCAGGGCAGTATTCTGGAAACGAAATGGATCAGTTTGTGAATCAGAACGGGGTCAATCAAAATGAGAATTATTGCTTTATGACTTCATCTGAAATCTACGTGAGTGATATAAGTAGAGATTGTAATGTCAAGGCAATGATGAAGCTAGAAAAGCTCCAATACATGTTGATGCTGGCCAAAAAGGAAGATTCGGGAATACCGTTGACTGCTGAGGAATACGACTTCATGGTTACAACAAGAGTTAATGATAATACAGCAGAAGTTACTGGAATCTCCGACTTTATGGATAATCAGCAACAAACAACAACATGCAGCAATTCTAACATTCCTCCTACTTATGAAAAAGAACCACTCCATGAGGTACCAAATCCAAGTAATGAGGTTAATCCGTTTGCTCATGAAAAGCCACATTTTGTGCCTCTCAAACCTACTTATGATACAGATATGGACTAGCCAAGTTGTAGCAATATTAATTTGTCAACTCTAGATATGAATCCTAACGAAGTTCAAGTTGCACAAAATGATGCTAATGATGAGGAAACCCGTGCTTTATTTGAATCATTACTGAATAACTGTAGTATTGAAATTGAAAAGGTCAAAAAGATCAATCGCGATGTTAAGGCCGCGAATGAGAAATTGACCGCTGAGCTTGAGAGATATAGGGTGAATGAACAAGCTTTTGAGTTTAATAACAAACGACAGTCAGAACTTGAAACTGGTTATAGAGACTCTGTGTATAGAGAGAAACATTTGCAAATCAAATATGACACTCTCGATGTTAAGATGAACATGCAAATTAAATCTTTAAACACGGAAATTTTTGAATTAACCAACCAACTTTCTAAACAAAAATCAACTTGCTCTGATCTTGAAAAAGAGAAGAAAGAGTTGCATGCAAGGTTTTCAAAACGAGAAAATGAACTTCTTGATGAAATCCTTGACAAAGAAGAAATCATTAAAAAGTTGGAGGATTTGCTTGTAAAAACGGGCCATTCTACACAAACAAGTAATTTGCTAATTAACGATCCAAACCCGATTTTACATACAATGATGAAAATGGCTATCGGTTGTCAAAACCCTTATTATCTCAAGAAAGCTCAGAAGGAACAGAATGTGTTATATAATGCTTGTGTGCTAAATGATAAACATGATCCTCCCGAGGTTCATGATTCTTATGAAATGATCGATCTTGCTAAAGAGAGTCGTGTTAAAATGCAACAAAAGAACCCAGAAATCAGACCAGTTGACTATAATAAGCTTAACACAATTTCTGGCGTTCATCAGGTTCAAAAAGAGTCACCAATGTTTTTCAAAAAACCAGTGGTTGTCGCAAAACGAAAAGTTGTTTCAAAACATCTTTCTACATCGTACAAATGTCCTCTAAGATCACTTGTAACACAAGTGTAGCTAGACAATTTTTGGATGATCTTAAAAAGAGAATTGAAATGCTTCAAGTGATTGTGGCATCCAAAACTAATAGCAATCAAAATGACTGGTTTTCAAGTTTTCATTCGGAACAACAAAAGATGTTTGAAAAAGATATCAACCCTACAATTGATGCAATTTATGCACTTGCTCTTAATGTTGAAAGAACTTTTCTGAAAGAAATAGCCGACTTTGTCAAGGATCACAAATCCCTGGTGAAGGAAGCTAATGAAAACATTGAACGTATAAAAGTTTTGGAAATACACAACGACATTCTCTCTAAAGTAGCTCTATCGACTGATATTATGTCTATAATTTACCAAACATATTCTGTAGAGGATGATGAAACCCTTCGAGCTGAGACTTCTGCAATTGTTTTAAAATATGAAAATACGCTTTCTAAGATAGAAAAACAGAATGTCACATATTTTAAACAACTTGATCGGAAAACGGAAGAATGCAAGTATGACAAATTATCGTATGAGCATTCTTACAAAAACATGCAAGAACAAATTGATCGTTTGAAGTCTCAGCTTGAAAGTCAAAATAGGAAGAGTGAGGAAAATAAGATTGCTAGACCAAAAATGTCTATTTCTACACCCTTGCCTAAGGATAATGAGAAAGGAAAAGGAAAAATGGTTGTCGAAACATCAAATGTGATAGCACCTGGCCTTGATAGGATTAGTCACACTACTGCGTCTGCTTCTACATCTCAAACATCTAGGGCGATAGACAAGAGTGAAAAAGATAATCCAAAAGAGTCTAGGAATGCTACAACAAATTCAAAGGACAACATGCTAAATCCTAATGTGTGTGCCCCTAGGAATAGCTCACCGAATGTGACCATAAAAACTGTTAAAGAATCTGTTGGTTCAAACGACATGGTCCGCAATCACTATCTAGAAAAAGCTAGGAAAAAGGCACAGATTCGAAAAGATGGAATTTTAGGTACAAAACCTATAGTGATGAATTCTACAACATTACAAGAAATTGCTAGTAGTAGTAAACCACTACCTAGGAACACTCAACAAAAGACTAGGGATTGGCTTGCATCTAAGAGTAGTTGCGAAAAAGAAAATGTTATGCTAGTAGAATGCAACACTAAGAATTCAAATTCCTCTTCGAATAGGAAACAAGCTTCAAATGACTGTAGTGACAAAGTTCATGTTGTTGCTTTGAACAAGAATGTTGAATTTGTTTGTCCTACATGTCAAAAATGTGTCTTCTCAGCCAATCATGATGCATGTGTTGCACAGTATATCAAGAAAGCAAATTTACATGCGAAGAAACAATCCACTAAGACACCAAATAGAAACAAACCCGTTGATAAGAAGCAAAAGGCTAAGAAACCTAATAGGTGGATCTCTACAGGACGTATTTTTTCTCAAAATGAGACTTCCGCTGCATCTGAAAAGAAAAAAACTCCTAGATCTTGCCTTAGGTGGATTCCTACGGGAAAAGTTTTTAAAACAGTTGGTCTTAGATGGATTCCCACAGGAAAGATTCTTGATAGTTGCATCAAGACAAATAATAGTGAAAATCATCAGGATAAGGATGTAGAAACCACTATAGCCGTTGATAGTGAACACCCACAGAATGATGATTCATGTACTTCTAACACTATTATCTGTGCATATTCTTCTTTTGTGGATTATGTAGATGCAGGAACTTGTGAAAGTGCAGAGGGTTCATACACCTAATGTGGAAAAGAAGAACTTTATGCCAACATCGCATTTGGAAATCCTGGTCTAATTCCACTCTTATCTCCACTCTTACTTGTTCATACTTAATTCTTCTTTGTGAATATTCTTGAAAAATCAAAATACAAAATTTGAAAAACCAACAAAAGCAAAATATAAAAATAGAAAATTTTCAAAAAGACAAAAACAATATAAAACATAAAAACCAAAAATATTCTTCTCACGACATGTCTCTCATATAATCGATATTCTGTACGTACCTAGAAATGTCATTCAACATTGATACGGGCATGTACAGATGCTTGAGCGAGAGTTCATTAAAATGTTTTCAAAACATGTCGTTTTCTCAAATTTTTTTCTCATTGGCTTCGGAACAATTCAGTTTCGGACCCGCACTCCAAAGATGGCTTTTGTATATATCAGTACGAATCCCGGACCTAAAGGAAGACTTCTAATTATTGCTGATCAGAACTCGTAATCAAAGACAACATATTCAAACTTCATGCATAACCGTCTATCTCTTCACAAGGAGTCTCATTTAATCAACTGAAATCAAAAATATCACTACGTGCTATTTTTTAGGGGGAGATTAGGTATAAGGGGGAGAAGACATGATTAAATGTGATCAAAGACCGTGGATTGAATCTCAAGACTCAGTTTTAACCCTCGAATTGATGAAACTAAATGTCCGTTATCGAAAAGACTTGTCCGGGACGGGTAATAATTTCAAACTGGTTTTCCAGTGATGTAAGCGTGTCTCGCAAAGGACTTGTCTGAGTAGAATGTACCAATTCGAGAGATGATCATTGAATATGACCGGGACGGGTAATAAGTTCAAGCTAGTCAAACTAGTGATGTAAGCGTGTCTCGCGAAGGTCATGTTCATTGAAAATCGATCAATTCAAATGTGCGAACTCTACCCAACATGTGCAAGTTTACCTTAAAAATGCATGAGCACATGTGAAGGGGGAGTATTTCAAAAATTGTAAAACTCTCGAAGTGTTAACTAAATGTGTTTATTCATAAACACTTTGAGAGATTTTCACAAAAGGTTTTATGGCAAGTAATCAACAAATCTAGGATAATCATGAAGTTATAAGGTGATTATGGTTAGGTTATGTCCTATGATCTGTCAGAGCCGGAGGGATCTTCCCAAGGACAATTTCAATAGATTAGAATTAGAAGTCCTTAGGAAAGATTAAAAAATGAGTAAAATGAGAAAAGAGAAAGAAGGGGTTGAAGAATTAAAAAGAAAAGTTTAATGAAAGGGTGAAAAGAAATAGCCCTCCATGAAAACTTAGGGCAGAAACCGGGTCAATATCATCTGCTATCGGTATTCACTAAGGTGATACTGATATTGAAAACATGACGTCATGGACCCAGTGACGCGCTGCACAAACCCCTCCTAGCCACTCAAATATCTCTTAAAAGATATTTGTTTCATTTCTCACGGAGAACACTACATAATCTATTGGCCTCTCATTCCGAGATGTGTTGATATTGAAAAGATGGCACTCTGCTCCATGCCTCCGACTACTAAAACCAAAACGCACATTATAGAGTCTAGAGCCATGAGATTCATCAAAATATCTCTTAGGATACACTTCCAATATGATACACTTGTGTTCGCCAAAAAGGACACAAGTTTTAAGAGTCTTAATGAGATCTAAGGATCTTGCCATTTATATCATGATGGTTCTATGCTTCAAACGGTCTACAGTCGTGAGGTGATCTCCATTGACTCACTGAATCATGGTTGCACTTCGGTGTGCCCGTGTAAGCCCTTTCGGGGGTATCCGGTTTAGAACGGTCTGGGTTAGGATTAGAGAAAGTCTTCACACTATGCTGTTGATGCGTTCGAAACATGTTAGATTTAAGACACAAAAACTTGATGCGTTCGCATTAGGTTTTAAATTTATAAACAAGAATTATCGACTAACTAGGAACACATTCGGGCAAGTATACCCTAGTCAATTGTAGTATAGTGGTTGTGGTAAGTCAAGGTCGTCCCAAGAGACTTGGTTGCACTCAAGTGTCATTTTTTTGTTTAACCAAGTAACAAGTTGATGGTTATGATTGTCACGGATCAAACCAACAAGAAAAGCAATATGAGAACAAGCACACAAAGAACATACATGTTTGGCAATGATTATAAGTGAGTAAGAACTTGGTGTAAGCCTTTACTAGGACTTGGTGTAAGGACTTGGTGTAAGCCTTTACTAGTTTGGAAAACATATTATCAAAGGTAATCCTTTTGCACTATAGAACCAATTATAATAGTCTAATGTTTTATAAATCAAATATACATAAGCTTTAATCAATTGGTCATGTCATAAAACTCATGCCTAAACCAACAACAAACAAAGAGTTCTTTCGATCCCATAACTTTGATGTTATTAATTCGTGAAGTTCCATTTACTTGATGAACACATATTCAAAAGATGTCTTTCGACCACTAATCTAAATTAAACATTCACTTGTTATATTTATTAAGTTTCTTATACAATCGTCACAAAGTACAAGACCAAATCATTCGTCGACTAATGAATTGAAATCAACCACAATTGAGAATCCTTTCGACATGTAGACCCAACAATGATTAATCAAAACAATAAACAATAACAAGATTCAATTTAACCAAATATGATGTTATCAAACAAACACTAATTACCCAAACATCCCTTTATCACAAGTTATCATATGAACCAAACAAGTATTAAGACATCATTCACAAGACAAATGAGAATCAACACAATCAAAGAAACAAACATGCTTAATATTATTAAAAGAGAGATCATACCAAAGTTTATAAGATGGAATACAAAAGTCCTAGCCTTGCCTTCTAGAAATGGCGCCCAAGCCAACCCCTCAACACCTTTGGAAAAGGTGAGGGGCTGTTAAGAGAACTATATTTAGAGAGTTTACATGATATATATGTGTTGTTGTGATTGTATATGAGATGTGTGTAAAAACACTAGCCACATGGTTCTATTTATTCAACTCTCAAACTTGGCCTCCAAGTGTCATAAAATGACTGGAAAATGAGTTAATGGAGGAACATGATCGGACTTGGGACTTAATGGCACTTAAAGAAGCATTAAAAATAACTTGGAGAAGTCAGATTCAGCCAACCGATTGGATACAGGCCATACCGATCGGATGGATGCAAAAGTTAGCTCCATCCGAATCGGTTGCGGGCTCCGACCGATCAGATGGAGCCTTCTGGCCAGAAGTGATAAAGACCAAAGTTGTAGCTCTTTCTCTTAGCTTTTTGTGGGCGCTTGAATCAACTAAATCCGAGTTCGTATGCTCAAGATATGGCCAAAATGGTGAAGGTGTGTCGGGAACAACGAGTCTTCCATTATTTCTTCGTTTTGGCTTCTTTTCTTCATTTCTTTTCTCGTTTCCCTTCTTGTGCTTTATTCTTGAGTCTTTGGAGTGACAACTTGATGACTTTATCTTCTCGAATATACTCCAAGAGACTCTCATTTGTCGGGAATCCTTCGTACATGCATAAATCTTCGTTTATTGATTGATATGTGTCTAAATACACATATATTTTACCCGGTTTAAACCCACATAAACGATCAAAAGCACACAAATGTCCATAAATGTTATAAATATCATTAAAAATGTGTTTTTATATGTTTCAGATGCAAAATGATTGAAAACAAGTGAAAACGAACAAAGTCTGCATAAATGGCAAGTCTAGTCCCTCGAATTTCAAAAGTTGTCAAAATTAGTCCCCGGGTGTTTTTAAAAATGGAAAATTATGTTTTAAACCCTTGTACTATTTAAACTTAGCAAGAAATACCCTTGTGATAACTTTGGAATAATTACAGGTTTAGTCCTTGGATTTTCAGCAAATGACAACATTGGTCCCTATGATTATCTAAAACCAAATCCGGATCAAACAAATACCCATTAAATCCAAATCCTTAAATCCAATACCCATCCCATTTACCCAACAAATCCAACCCAGTTACTAAACCCTTTGTCCAAGCCCAAATAACAAAGCCCAACCTTTGACTGAGTTAAACACTCAGTCAAACGGTCAAACCCGTCTTCTCTAAACCACCATACGCGCCAAAACCACTCAGTCATCCCCCCACCTCACCAATACCACTCACCACCTCATCCCCCCTCCTATACACGTTACCTAACATTGCCAAAAGCATTAAATGCATCTCTCCCACTCCCACTAGCTAAAACAGATGATTTAGTCACTTTCCTGTTTTCCCGCCAAAATATAAGTGGACGTTTTCCTCATCGTGAGCTTCATTAAGTACCATTCGTTTTCCTCATCGTGAGCTTCCATGAACCTAAAATAGACATTATACTCCATTAAGTACCATAAGTTCATAAAAGTGACCAATATATATGCATAAAATCCACGATAACGCTCCTAAAAACATGTTAGATTTGAGCGTTATCAAATCCCCCACACTTGAACTTTACTTGCCCTCAAGCAAATCTAAGAAAAGAAAAATTAAAATTCAAACCTAAGTGATAAAACGAAAAAGAAAATTTTGAAAACTTTAACGAGGCATACATCCGATCGGTTTACAACTCCATCCGATCGGATGGACAAATCGTAAAAACCAAAATGAGCCAACTGAATCGGATGCCGGCAACATCCGATCGGTTGGACAGCTATTTTTTTTTTTTTTTAATAAAAGATAAAATTAAGAGAAAATGACCGAAAAATGAGCGCAAACTCCCCTACACTTAAGGGTTTGCTTGCCCTCAAGCAAATATAAAGAAAAATAAATCCCACATGGTGCATGAAAAATGATTATAAAAATTATGATGCAAATCTACCAAGTACAAGTACAAGATACGATTCATCATTTTTAAGCGTTATGGTGAAAACCGAGATGTATGACAAGATTTTCTTGCTTGAGTAACATTTCTAAACACCTCACAAAAAAGAAACGAAGTATAATTCACTCAATCACTCATTTATTTAGGTAGTGGAGTATATATAAGAGAAATCACACTCATTGCTCAGTCATGATCAGTTTATTACCATAGGCTTGTACAAGAAACAAAACTCCACCGACATGGTGTAAGCGCCAAGTGTAAACATCTAAAGAGGACTTTTATTCGGGTTTAAGGTTAAAGGGTAATATCAGACTAACGTGCAACTATCTCGTGCAAAACATAATAGCTCGCTAACAATGAATTCTTGCATCACCAAATAACGGATGGTCACTAGATTGTACCTTGGTTCGCTAACAACGTTACTTGCATAACGGATGGTCACCAAAACACGCCTAGCTCGCTAACAACGCTACCTAATTCCTCAAGAAATCGGATGGTCACTACATGTCAATACACTTGATAATTTCACAAAGTCAAAAGGGTAGGGATAAGGCATGTGATGCGTGGTTTTGCGACCTTACAACAGGTTTTACCTCTCGAGGGATCTCGAGAAGCTTGCAATCCCCACCAGGCAGTGTACCTGACCGATGTAGTATAGTGTAGTGGCAAGTACCGGGGGATTGATCATTCTCTAGGGGAATAGTGTCGTTAGGATTGAAAAACTACTCTAATAGGTCTAAGGGTGAGGGAAGATTCTTTTTGTATTTTTATATTTTATAGAAAGCAAGTAAAATCTCGGGTTTGAAGGAGTGGGCGGAATTAGTTGCTAGTCAACTAACCCAAATAACTACAATTGCAAATAAAATAAAATAACTGAAAATGAAAAGGTTGTGGAACTTATATGGAGAGAAATGTGTTTACTTAGATTTCCTTACTCCCTAACTATCTTTTACCGGTTGATTAGTGTGTACTAATTGCGTGGATGACGGGTGTATTCCTTAATACCAATCGTGGGTGGCGTACGTACTTCCCCAGCTCTATAAGCTCCTACTTCACTCCTATGCCGAGCCAGCTAAGAAGCTCCTAACATGGGATCACTAGAATTCGCTCATGCATTAAATACAACCATAAAAACCTTAGTACGCATTGGTTCATGTTTCTTAAGACGTTCAAGCAAGTTACCGTATAGGAAGTTAGCCAGTTTTCTTAAGCCTAACATCGATAAACAATCATCCAATACAATTAATAACACACCAACAACCAATAATCAATAGTTAGGTTTCATTAGATCTAAGCAAACACAAGATAAATCTAGCCTAGCATGTTAATTAAAAGACAAGAACAATATATAATCAAACAACACATAGACATATTGAATGATTAATTGATTACTTATCTTCAATTAAACATGGGAGATCCAAGGGTATAAAACCCTTAAAAATGGCAGAAAATTCGTCTTAGGGTTTCTCCTCACAAAGTTGCACACTAATGACTAAAAATTGCAAAACTATATATAGAATTTAGGGGCTGACGGCGTCACGTTGTAGGAGGTGACGCCGTCACCTCGCCGCGGCTAGGGTTCCCGGATGGTCTTCCTGACGCCGTCCCTCTTTAATCCTCCAAAATCCGCTCTGGCGCGTCAAGGGTTGACGCCGTCAGAATTGTGCTTGACGCCGTCTCTCTTTAACTTAAACCGTGACGACCTTGATCACCTTAAAGGGTGACGCCGTCAGATTTCCATTGTAAAAACTCTCTGGCGCGTCACGTGTATTTTGTCATATCCACCTCTTTTGCCAAGCCGTGACGCCGTCAGGAGCAATCCTTGACGCCGTCACGTGTACTTTTCCAGCAGCTTTGGCATTTTGTCGTTTTCTTCACTTTTATGCTCCAAAAACGTCCAAAATGCTTCCTTTTCCAGATTTCTTCTCCAAAGTACCTAAAATGACAAAAGGAACGATTTAGGGCAATATTTGATCTAATAAATACGATTTAGGGCTTAAATGACCCCCTAAAAGCGGTACACTTTTCGCTTCATCAAATACCCTTACACTTGAGATTTGCTTGTCCTCAAGCAAATGCGCTTTTATTCTAATCAAAATACAAGTTAGGGGTCATTCAATGCTAATATAAAAGTAATTACAACAAATAGTCGTTCCACTTTAATCATAATAAGCACGGAGATTACAAACTAGCACCTCACAAGTAGTGTTTAGATACTCACATCTCTCAGGTGTCATAAAAGTATATCTCATAAATGAAAACGGATAATATCTCTCGCTACCTGTCATAGCAAATAGATTACCATAGGCTTGGGAAAGGATCAAAAACCTCCTCCACTAGGCGTAAGCACCTAAGATAAACTATCAAAGAGGGCTTTTAAACGGGTTATAACGTTAGGTGTAAGGATATGATAAACACGGTTTTGTTGGATAAAGGATATTTTACTGGTGGCGAGTTAAAGATCTTGATTAATTACATGTACAATATGGCGTTGCTAAGCCAAGACTAGACTCGACTTAAGCTAAAAACAAAATAACAAAAACATAAAATGAAACGGGATGGTAGTCCGTATGTTTTTTCTACTTTTCTTTTTCTCATTTTTTTTTCTTGATTTTTTCGATTTTTTTTTTTTTTTTTTTTCATACACTCTTGCCCTACCATCCAAAATAATACATCGCAGGGGCCTCGGTTCTCCCCTTACACTTGAACTTTTACATAACTTTACAATTACTATTCTATCGACTCAAATTAAGATAATCGAAACACTTGGAGTACTTTTAAAATATTTAGCACATATGGGGGTAATAATGTTGTTCTTCCCCATTACTCCATTACACTAGTACTTTACCCATGAGTCTCAATCGTCCCAAAACAATATGTACAAGGATATGACTCGACTTAGCAACCATGTAATCAATTAGATAATTAACTTGGGGTTTAAACAAATGTTGTAACAATAATGCACTAAAGATGAGTGCATACAAGGTAGGCTAAGGCGATTTGGGTGTACATTTAAGTGGGGTGTAAACAAATTCTTCCTTTAAGTAAAATGCTTAAAGTTAGAAACGAAAAGATAGGCTCTGAGGGGTGTACTAGGGGTATCGTGTACTAAAAATGAGTACAACGCAAAGGGTGTGGGAGAATTACTTGACCAATGTAGCCAAAGTAATTATAACAAAAACACAGGTGTAAAACAATGGGTTAATCCTAATGCCTCTTATCATGTAGTAAATCTAACTACACGAATGTAGTCTCACTTGTGGCCTCGGAATGGTCCTAACGCAAGTTCTAGAATCTAAGTGTTACCGGTACACACATCATAGCATAAATGCTTTTCCTACCAATTCTAGGGGCGCACCTCACATATTTGGGGGTGGAAAATTTTTTAGTGGTACGGTTTTGTGCTAGTCATATAACTTCCTATCCATGAGACGCTCATTAAGACCAAAGTTTCACTCCTATATGTTGTAAAAAAATTTAAATTTGGCACTAAAATTGCCCTAACAGGTATTTCTCTCAGTTTTATTACACATCTACCATTAAACAAACGAAAAATCAAGCGTAATAGCATTCTCTAAGGTATCGTATTTTACCCCCCTTACACTTAAGATGAACATTGTCCCCAATGTTCAAATAACAAGATGTAAAAGTAAATAAGGTAAAAGAATGAAATCAAATACTCCCCTGATTCGTTCGGTGGATAAAGCGGTAACATGGTTAGATCTTCTTCCAAGGTAATGTTGAAGCTTCAAGACTAATGCATCGCCAAAAGCTAGATTCCACATACATCTCCTTGTCCAAAATAACCTGTTAAACCTGAGAAAACAAACACGAAAACCTGCATAACATCGGCGGGATAAATTTATATAAGGATATAATGCTTGTGGAATGATTATTTTGCAGATTCCTGGAGTTTAGAAGTTAGAGATTTAATAAAAACTTTTTATGATTCCGGTAAAAAACAAAACTTTCAAAAATTTCAGAAAATTAAAACCTGACGCCGTCAGGTTGTAATGCCTGACGCCATCAGAAATGATCTGACAGAATTCTCATGTTAAGTTTCCGGAAAATTTCTGGAAAAACCTATACCTTACTTCCTGGAATTCCTGCAAAATATCAGTATGACTCGATACAAGCATTTGACTCAAACAATTACTAATATGTATGTTAATTTATTATTGTTATGATTCATGTTCATTTGTTCTAATAAACCGATTTGGATTTCCTTTACACTTAACTTTTGCAAAATACCTTTATATGTAGTTAAGACGAAGTTAAAAACAAGATAAAGTATTTTCACAATTTAGTTTCGAACATGAATCAATAATAATAAAAATTAAACATACATACGGAAGCAAATAAAATCAAACAAACAAATAAATAAACACACAAAGCTAAATAAATCCTACATGCAATAAAGAAAACCAAGTGTCACAAGTGTTCAAAGGCTAAAAGATGCCTAATCATAAACTATTACAGACCAAATTATTCCGAAACATACAACCATAGATTAAATTGTTTAAACATCATAACATCAAACCAAATGATCACTGGGGTGGGGGACCGTGGCGATAGTCGTAGTTTGGAGGGAGGTACCCGTAGTACCCATACGGTGGGTAGTCCTGCTCACGTCCAGGGAAAGGGTCAATCTGCAGGTGTGGGTCCAACTGATCACGCGTAGATAAATGCTGCATCTGTCGAATAGTGTGATCATACATCCAGTCGAACCTCTCGTCAACCCGGGTTCTCCAAGTATCAACCTGGCCCATCCAGGCCCCCTGGTGGGCCTGCCAATCCCCTCTGTGTTAGAGTTTATGGATTATTTATTAATATTTGTATGTCCGGTTTCGAACCCGAGACTTCGGGATTGCACACATTACGTATGAGTCTCAATGTATTAATAATTAATATAATGATTTATGATTAATTGTTAAATCACAAAATATTTATATGGTCGAACAAGGAAAAAGGAGGGGGTTGAATGTCGATTTTGAAACTTAAAGAGGTGTTGGACTCAAACTTGGAGAACAAGTTTGGAGTGTATATAAACCCTTATAGCTTCATATAATCGGTGGACATGATTTATCCCTAACCGATTGATAATCTATATTTATCCCTACGATTGACTTTTCCATCAATCCCTTTTTTCATCTACCCACTGAACAATCCATCACATACAGTAAAAGGGTTATGACATGCACATGCATGTTTTATTAATTTGTGTCTCTTGCATGCGTGTAAAGTTGCACTAAATTAGTTGACCCTTTATCTTCATGTTAACGTACAGTGGTGTGTATTATCCTTAGGGAATTCGATCATGTATTATCAAGAACATCAAACCCTAGTTGTTGTGATGTTTTATTTGTGATACATGAACCTAGCTTTTCACATTGAGACGCTAGTAATACGTGTGTACAGGAACGAGTGACAAGCTTACTTTAGCTTGTGATCTTGGAAGTGTTACTTACCCTTGTCGATCCATCCTTAAACCCAATTAGGGTTTATATTGTTCTTGGAGCACGTGATTCCTTGTTCTTGCTAGGAATCAAATAAGGTACGCTCTCTATTTAGTTTTATGTTAATTAATTTACATGTTAATTGTAGATCTTTCCGCTGCGCTTACTTGTGATGATTATGTGTTTATAGTTTATTTATGATTCACATATTCCAACAGTGGCATCATGAGCCGGGTTTTTAACATGTAATTGATTACATAAAACCTTAAAAATTGAATCTTTAATTAGATACATGCAATTTATAAATCTAGGGTTTATTTTTTTGTAAACCTAATATTAGGTCGACACCTAAATTAAAAGATTTAGGGTTTTTGGTTTTTGTAGAAAACTTGTAAAAAAACCCTAGGATTGCATGCAATTTTTAGGGATTAATTAATGAGTACCTTATGTGATGTCGTTAATTAATTAGATTGCGTACAGGATATATTGACATGATAATATGTGTTAACATGATTATATGTGCAATATGGGATCCATGACAAAATCTTGCATATTTTGTCATGGAATGTTTGTTGTTTTAATTGCTACATGATTTTTAAGATAAATCTTAAATTAGGGAAGACCCTAATATATTAATTAAAATTGGTTATGTGCAATGTGGTATCTAGTTAATTAAAACTTACGCGGCCAAGCTATTTGGCGTCTGTGGTCCATTGGGCACAATGAGCTCGAAAACCAATGGGAGTTTTATTGATTAGATACATTAAAATTCACATAGATAATTAATAGGATTTATCAAAAAGGTTTGCATGTGGCTATATGATATCGTTGATGATCATATATGTGTTATTATGTGTTTATTTATTTTTTAAATTACTTGTTCTTTGTATGTTTAATTATGATGGATTGTAACAACAAAGAGGGTAATTTTTCAAATAAAAATAAATGGACCTAATAACTATGAAACCTTTGTAGTAAACCATTTAATTGTCAAGTCTTATGTGCCGACAGTGGTTCGCTTCGCACGGTAATTTGCTCCCAGGCGAGACTAGCAATTAATAATTTACTACATAAATTGTTTTAAGCAAGAAAATCATAAGTTTTAGTTGATTGATGCGACTGTACAAAAGTGGTCGAAGCGGCGGACCTATTATTGACAAACTATAAAGTGGGTTTAAGGTTGGTTCACATTAAATTGTGACCTTAGAGGGGCACGGTTTTAACCAGCTTCGGCGGCTGTCGTCCCTCCGCTCGCCTGTGCGTCAATAATAGACTTACCAAGTACACCATGAAAAAGTACGAAGCATCTTAAGGCAATGTTGTAATTTTCTCAACGCCTCAATTAAAAACTTTGATGATTTGAGCTTACGAATGAGTAAACTGGTTTTTGTAGAAAACATATGATACAAAGATGAATGCATGACATCTTTGTACATATTTTTTGATAACATACATCAAAAAATTTAAATACCCTTAAATTTAAGTAATATGCCAACCAACTACAAAAAGGAACACCTAAGGCCTCATCCTACATCACTAGCAGCCAAAGCTGAATGTTGATGTTCAAAGGATTGTTGTCTAAGGGTAAATTGAGTACTTTCATCACTAGCAGCCAAAGCTGAATGTGATGGAACGACGTCAATTTACAGTTTCTTAAGTTGGTTAACTTAATTGAGCACTTTCATCACTAGCAGCCAAAGCTGAATGTGATGGGACGGCGTCAAGGCATAAAGATTTGGGGATGAAACATGCTTACATTTTGCAACTGAGGTTGGCAATATAATGTAAGTCCCATGATTCTAGGAATTGCAATTGTACATTGGCAATTGAGTGTAGCTCTACCTTATTGAGTGCTTTCATTGCTAGCAGCCAAAGCTGATGTGATGAAACGACGTCAATTTGGATCCTAATTTTCAATGAAAATTAAATGGTGAAATTTATTTACCGTGGGTGTTTAATTTTCTTGAAAAGATTATTATCACAAATACTAAATTGAATTTTGAAAATTCTTTTAATGTATTTAATGCAACGTTAAAACCGTGAACATGGGATATTCTTTTAGTAGTAAATTGGTCTACACCCATAGGGGTTTTGGATAGAGTCAATTTTTACTGAAAAGAATAAACCGAGTCTACTTTCCGTGTGAAGAGTAAGACTTAATCCTATTCCTTTTCATGAGTGAGAAAGGTATAATAGGAAAATTAAAATTGTCTAAATTCTAAGCAATAACTCATGGCAAATTTCTTAAAAAAAATTGCAAGGTTAGGAGTTATTAAATTAGAAAATAGACTAATTACCGCAAAGATTGGTAAAAGGCAAACTAGAATGTTTGATCTAGTTATTATGCTTTAACCATCTAAAGGTGCTACATACTATGATGGGGATAGTAGACCTAACTAAGGAAGAAATTGCATACCCAATTTTTTTTTCAAGTTAATTGCATTGATGGATATTCCATCATTCACAAAGTAGAATACATTCTTTGAAGTACCTTAGTAACGTTACGTAAGGGATTCATCAAAGGTGTAGGAAAGTAAACAGCACGCCATTTGCTTTTACTGGTTATGCAACACTTACAATGTTGTCAAACCCAGTGGGAGCATTGTGTTGTAATTACTGAATAATGAGTTCATGTAGTGATCTTAAATTCAGTGGGAGCTACAAGTCTTGGTAGTAACCCAGATTATCTCTAGAATCTCTTGGGATAAATACTTTCCAATTATAGACACTTGTGGTATTAAGGATAGTCGTGTACGTTTCCTTACTAGACGAGGTGATTCTATATCTACTTATATATCTATGACACAAATCATATTGATCAAATAAGCAAACTATTGACGTATTGTTTATCTGATACGTGATGTTGTTCCATGCACAAGTGGGAGAAATCTTATTGTGTGCAAGCAACAACACAAAGAAATATGATTTAAAGGGATCTCTTGACTGCAAGGTCAGAGATTGATGTTCTAATGTGTTTTATACACATTCTAATTTATATAACACTTGGAGTTAATATCTACTTTCATTACTAGATATTAATGACAAGGTAAATTACATACTTTCATCATTGCAGCCTTAGCTGATGTGATGAAACTATGTTAATTTACAAGTTCATAAATTAGATAATCATTAGAACGAGTGTCAATATGATAATAAGACTACTTCAAACATGAATATTTATGTATTGTTGTAATGACATAAATAAATGAAGTAATCTTATACTACTTCATATTTAGATGTTTATGTATTCTTGGAAAGACATAAATATATGAAGTAAATAAATTAACTTGAAATACTATTGAAACCAAGTTGTGGGTTTCATAATTACTTTTGTTATGCATATTTATATTTTAGTATAAAGATATAAATATGAAGTCTTTTATTATTATAAGACTTATAACAAAGTAAAACGTTAACTTGTTATGTTTTTAAGACATATACAAGAAGTCATTGAGTTGATCAATGATTTGTAACGTAGATTGGGATTATAACAGTTTATGTTTTTTTGGTAAGACATAGATATTAAGTGGCTTGGACAATAAGGCACTTATGTTATAAATTATGCAATTGGCTTGGAAAATCTATTGTACCATTAAATTGACTTAGTTGGTAAATAGGTAAGCCAAAATAAAATATATTTATCTCACATATTGTAAGATTAACTTACAATATTAATCCTAATGAAATACATAGTGTTTATGGTATGTTCAGTTAGGAAAATCAAACTCTTAAAAAAATTGTTTGATTAAAGATAATTATATCTTCTAATCTTCCTAAAGATATCAAGGTTAGAAAATTGAGTATGGATTGGATATACTCAATTAGACTCCGACCTAGAAGATTAATAAGACACCATTGATTATGGAATGTGTTGAATTACATTAAGTCTTAAAATTGATGTTCAGAATTTGTTAAACTACTTGTTGGGTAGGTTAATTAACAAATTAAGGTTAGGAACTGTCAATTTGTATCTGCAAAGTCCCAAAAGAGAACAATGTTGTGTTGCTCTATTTGCTAAGCATTTATAGGTAATTTATAAATTACAAAAGGCGAGTGGGAGTTTTATCTTCAAAAGATAAAAAATTACAAGATACATAATCTTCTAAATACGCTAGCAAAAATCGTAATGAGGATTTAACATGTTAGTGTTAAATCTCAAAGATGATGGAATTCTTATTCATAGATCCGCAAGGATATATCAAATATTTGTAGAATATGTTGAGGGTTATGAGTTACAGGATCGTGGTATGCCTGTTAATAAATTGCAAATGTTTATTTGGCAAATTACTCATACTATGAATAATTAGATGCAGTCCAAAAGAATAACTAGTTTGGAAACGTAGTTAATCTTGAACTCTATAGTTACACTATAGAATGGAAATGAATTTCTACAAAGGAAATGAAAATCCTAGAGATTTAAATTCTTGTGTAGAAATCATAATGGAAAAATTTGTATACATATTTAATATGTGAAAAGATTATCAATCACAATTAAGCAATTAAATGTGATTGAAATTCTTTCTAAGCACATTAAATATATAAAGATTATGATTGTCATTATTAGTTTCATTTATATGAAATTAATAATGGAATGTCAAAACTCTTTCTTGGATAATTACTTGAGCGAGGACGAAAAGTAATTGAAAGGAGTGTTTGAATTCAAATAATCTTTAATAGTATACAAAAGTGCAAATCATTTGTAAATGGATTAATGCATGCATCTAAAAGATATACTCATTTTAGTTATTAAATCTAGTTTTGATTTATAATTAAAATTAAGATATTTCTTGATATTCCTGAAAGCTAGTGGGAGTGATGTATTTATTTTCTTATTTCATATATGTTGAATAACATATGGGAAGTAACATTTCATTGACGTTAACATTAAATGTTAAGTCTTAGTTAGGAATGAAACTTCACATAGAAAATAAAACCTTGAAGTATATGTTTATTTGATCATAAACATAAGCGGTTAAAATAACTGATTCTAAAAGAACATGATATTCTATTAGAAGATCTAGATAGAAACATATCTTGGAAAAGATATGACATGAATAAATCTAAGGGTGACAAAATAATTATTCATGTACATCATGTTGCTTGTTGTATCATGATTGGATGCAAGATGATTGACAACATTAGTATCTAATTGAAAATTATTAGATAGCTAAGTGTAATGAATATGGTTTGGAATTTACATCCTCAGCCTGGATTTGCTCCAAAATTCTAAATATGAACCATATGGCAAGTTATTGCTTGATTGATATAGTGGTCAAATCTTGAAGGATTTGAAGATATCAAACATTACACGATAAATGTTAAAAGTTTACGGAACTTTAAAAGAGCATATTGTTGTTTGGATACAATGATGCTAGTAGGATTGAGATGACACTCAATACTAGTCATGGTGGGAGCTCATCCTTATTAGGAAACCATGTGTACTAGTTATGCTCAATATGAGCATAGTTGCATTATACATAAAGAATTAGAATACTTTAACTACAAGGTTTGGTAATTTAATTGTCATAAATTCGTGCATGAGGATGTCACGCATTTTATGAAGTATGTGGCAATATCTAGATAGATGAATACACACATACAAGAATTTCATTATATGAAATAAGTATTCTCAAAATTCCGATAGATTAACATTAGTTGATTTATGCCTTGTCAACAAGTATGTGGAACATGACTTGTGGCATAATTCATTAATGAGAATTATCATGCATTGATCTAGTTAGTATTTGGATAAGGGACATGTAAACAATTATTATTTTAATGAAATAAAGTGCGGATAACGTTTATTCTCATTATTAATATTTGTGTCCTATATTTGCATGTTTAAATCCATGAATAACTAATGTTATTCTAAATAGTCCGTTGTCGATCAATAATATGGGAATATTATTGAACTAAGACAAAATGTGAGGATTGGTAGAATGTACTGTAAGGTTGAGACACCAATGTCA
Source organism: Artemisia tridentata subsp. tridentata (assembly GCA_021014915.2). Classification (NCBI taxonomy): domain Eukaryota; kingdom Viridiplantae; phylum Streptophyta; class Magnoliopsida; order Asterales; family Asteraceae; genus Artemisia; species Artemisia tridentata. The sequence goes on from CP139504.1 coordinate 24,375,698, forward strand.
CATGATATTCAATATTGGATAAATTGAATATATGACTTATCCCAACCACATGATTATACTTTATGGATCATAGTCATCAAGTATATCATGAATATTTATCCTCAGACTTGAGATACCAGATAATTGCCGAGAATGTAGCTCATTTTCTGTAAGATGGTCTAACGCTAACCGTAAAAGGTAGTTATAAGGGCAATTTTTGAAAATGATGTGAAATTCAAGGGTTATGCTCGTAGTCAATAAAGGATTTGTTCCTTCAAATTTGTTTTGAAGTATAATACTGTTGGGCCCCTCGTAGGGTTGACAAGATATTTGTATGGCCATACCCAAAGTCTATCTGGAAGACGTTCAGATGATTTGGTAATCTTGATCAATCATAAACAACGAGAAACATAATAGTTAATTATGGAATGACAAAGATCCATATCCAAATTAACGCGGTATTAGTAACAAAAGGATAAGTATGATGATTAATTTCATCACGTGGTTTTTTTCCAGGAGAACCACAACTCGGATCGAGCTGGGGGCATTGGGAAGGTTAAGCTAGACTGACCCATGTCATTACTATATTAATGAATATCCAAGTGGGAGCTGTTAGAGTTTATGGATTATTTATTAATATTTATATGTCCGGTTTCGAACCCGAGACTTCGGGATTGCACACATTACGTATGAGTCTCAATGTATTAATAATTAATATAATGATTTATGATTAATTGTTAAATCACAAAATATTTATATGGTCGAACAAGGAAAAAGGAGGGGGTTGAATGTCGATTTTGAAACTTAAGGAGGTGTTGGACTCAAACTTGGAGAACAAGTTTGGAGTGTATATAAACCCCTATAGCTTTATATAATCGGTGGACATTATTTATCCCTAACCGATTGATAATCTATATTTATCCCTACGATTGACTTTTCAATCAATCCTTTTTTCCATCTACCCACTGAACAATCCATCACATACAGTAAAAGGGTTATGACATGCACATGCATGTTTTATTAATTTGTGTCTCTTGCATGCGTGTGAAGTTGCATTAAATTAGTTGACCCTTTATCTTCATGTTAACGTACAGTGGTGTGTATTATCCTTAGGGAATTCGATCATGTATTATCAAGAACATCAAACCCTAGTTGTTGTGATGTTTTATTTGTGATACATGAACCTAGCTTTTCACATTGAGACGCTAGTAATACGTGTGTACAGGAACGAGTGACAAGCTTACTTTAGCTTGTGATCTTGGAAGTGTTACTTACCCTTGTCGATCCATCCTTAAACCCAATTAGGGTTTATATTGTTCTTGGAGCACGTGATTCCTTGTTCTTGCTAGGAATCAAATAAGGTACGCTCTCTATTTAGTTTTATGTTAATTAATTTACATGTTAATTGTAGATCTTTCCGCTGCGCTTACTTGTGATGATTATGTGTTTATAGTTTATTTATGATTCACATATTCCAACACTCTGCTCATGTGCCGGTAGTAATCTGCCGTACCTGCCTCATAACCCCCATGTTGCTGCTGCTGATGCTCCTCCTCCTCATCATCCCCACCACCAACATTCTCAGCTCCGTCTGGATTATACCACATAAAGGTCCCATCATCCATCACTATAAAAACCTCCATCTGCTTCAGGGACCTAACCTTCACTGTCCTGCATGCATCACCACCGCTCAAATACCTCATGATCTCGGGCCTAAGGACTCCATAGGATCGGGCCAGCCGGGTGACAAACATCCCACCATAAATCCTATCTCCTTCCTTTTCCCCAACTCCCCCATTCAGAAAGCTAGCTACCCAAAATGGGATGTTACAGTAAACCTCATCTGAGTAAATGGTGTACAAATAGAAGAGGTCTGAAGCAGTGACGCGGTGGTGAGAGCTGTGGCGCCCTGTCAAGCTGTAGGTGAGACATCTATGGGTCAACCTAACCCTAGGTTCCCTGATTTGAGATGCCACAGTAGTCGAGGTGTACACACCATTTCCAATAGTCGGCCAGAACATGGAACATCTAAAATCATTCCTCATTGTCTCTCCATGCAACAACCTAGTTATGAACCCTGCTTGAGTGGTTTCATGCTGACAGTACAACCCTAGTCTCCATCCAAACTCTGCAACCGAGCATGTCCTAAGCTCACCCCCCAACCTAAAATAGATTGTGGTTCTGGCCACATCGGTCCTTGCCTCGGCCATGTCAAAGTGAAAAGTGGCAAAGAATTCACGTACCAATTCGTCATAGACCGGCTCTTGAATTCTAAACAGGTTTTCCCACTGAGGGCCGGTGAATTCATCAGTTTGAAAGCTTTGGAGAAAGGTTTGCTCAAGACCTTCCCTCCTCAAAAAGCTCCAATCTACCACGGCCCCATTTTCAACTTTGTGTTGTAGCAATTGGGTGTATTTAGTCGTGGCAGCATCGTTATTGAAGACACCCCAACTGAGGACCGTGTCGCCAAAGTTCTCTTGTTGAGATCTAGAGGAACTCCCTCTGCTAGGTCGTTGACGCTTACTCATTATCTGGAACAAAGCAAGGAGGAACAAAAAGGGTTAATTTGTGAATCAAAGAATTGGTTGAGCATCAGACAAGTTTGACGCCGTCACCCTTTGCTAGGTGACGCCATCAGGTTCAACCAAATTCAAATCCAAAATTACGAGGGAAAAATCAATATCCAAACTTCAAGTTCATAAACCAAACGCCCCTTTTTACAGCAAAATGGGTGATTGGATCATAGGTTATGGTTCAAATTTGTGGCCACCCAATTAGTGAATAGACCCATTTGATTGCCAATCATCAAATGCTTTAATCATTGCTAAATAACACTAATTAAAGGGCATTATGAGTTCTAGGCATGAATCAATCCTAGGGTTTCATGAGTTGGGGGTTTTCGAAATTTAAGAATCCTATGAGTAATTGAAGCGAAAAGAATGAATAAAAATTACTTACCACGTGGAGATTGGTAACGGAAGTTGGTGAATCGGACCTTGGAGATTCGTAGGTGGGGTCGGAGTGGATATGGTTTGTGGGGTTTGTGATGAAAGTGATGGAAATAAGGTTATTATTGTTGTGCAGACGGGGTGACGGCGTCACGTTCATAGTCTGACGCCGTCAGACCAGCGTAATTTACCACTTTGTGCCAGTTTATAGATGAGCCCCTTGTATTTTAAGTGAGCAGCTTGTCAGGGTCAATAACCCTGATAGCTAGTCTCGTTAATAAGTTCCTCCTGGGTCAAATGTTTTGTTACTGTCACGGGATGTAGTAAAATGTTGGAAAGGGTTGGTTGACGTCTCATTCAAGTTCCAATCTCCATAACGGCAGGTATTTAGGGAGTGAGGGGAACTTTTCCAGGGGGTTTTCGAAATGAGGGTGCGCTTGAATTGAATTCTTTTCACACCTGGCTTAAAGCCAAATGATCGTTTCCTTACTTCGTGAAAGTCAGGGAGTGTGACCACCATGCTCCCCACGAATATACCATATACATGAGAATTCTTATTCTCGCAAGGGAGCCCAAAGGGATAAGAGAGTTTTAAAGGTGAAGGCTTTGGGAGAGGAATTTCGTTATCCCATTCGTTGTACGGTTTATTAGGGACTAGAAGTTCAAAGATCTTCTCGATCTTCTTGGGTAAAGCTTCATCCCTAATTTTCTCCTTTATTCTCGAGATAAACTTTTCTGCTAGTTCCATGAACACATCTTGGGTGTTTTTCAAGTGAGTCTCTAATTCCTGGATCCGTCTCTCTTGGTTGTTCACGAAAGTTAGCATTATCCCTTCAAATTCATCTTGTCGTGAGAATTGATGAAACGTATGTTTACCAATTGTGTTCACACACTCATCGGGATTTTCATCAGCCGTAGGTGTCTCGGCTTTCATTAATCTCTCAACCTGCCTTTTTATGTTTTCGAACAGCTGTTCTTGGGTTGCACTCATGCAATTTAAAATCCCTTCTTCCGAGAACGTTGAGTCTTTCCATTCTTCTTGTTCGTACTGTGCTAAGTCCTCAATGACTTTCCAGCACTTATCGACACTGAGCCTGCTCATCCTTCCATTGGCAGCGTAATCTATGGTTCTTCTAGTTTGATGGTTTATGCCATCATAAAATAGTTGGATTTGTAGCCAAGGATCCATGCCATGGTGAGGGACTTTTTGGAGTAAGTCCTTGAATCGAGTCCATGCCTCGTAGAGGGTTTCGCCTTGACGTTGTTGGAACATCAAGATATCATTCCTTAGCTTGGTAGTTCTTCCTGGTGGGAAAAACTGAGCGAGGAAACGAGTGGTGAGATCATCCCAAGAGGTGATGGATCCTGAGGGTAGGCGCTCTAGCCATTGACTAGCTTGGTCCCGCAGAGAGAATTGAAAGAGACGCAGTCGGGTCGTCTCTCGAGTGGCAACATCAAGGTCTATGGAATCAACGATTTTGAGAAAGTCCTTGAGATGTTGATTAGGATCTTCGGAACGAAGCCCATGGAATGCGCATCCGCATTGCACCAACCGGATGGTGTCGGATCGCAAGGGAGTGACATTGGCTCCTTGAGTGAGCTCAATGGTGTTTCGATAGCCATGGTGGCTAGGACGGGAGTAGTCTCCTAAGGTACGGGCTCTAGGAGGTGGGTGTTGTTGTGGTGGTGGGTTGTTGGGATCAAGGATATTACCACCTTCCATGATGTCGGATGGTAATGGTTACGAACAAAGAAACGAAGAAAAAAGATAGACTAAAGAAAAACCTAGAAAAATAAAAATAAAAATAAAAATCTCACTAGAAAGGAATCTAGTGAGTAGACCTAATAAAATAAAAATTCAACCTAAACAATAACTATTCCCGGCAACGGCGCCAAAAACTTGATGCGTGGTTTTGCGACCTTACAACAGGTTTTACCTCTCGAGGGATCTCGAGAAGCTTGCAATCCCCACCAGGCAGTGTACCTGACCGATGTAGTATAGTGTAGTGGCAAGTACCGGGGGATTGATCGTTCTCTAGGGGAATAGTGTCGTTAGGATTGAAAAACTACTCTAATAGGTCTAAGGGTGAGGGAAGATTCTTTTTGTATTTTTATGTTTTATAGAAAGTAAGTAAAATCTCGGGTTTGAAGGAGTGGGCGGAATTAGTTGCTAGTCAACTAACCCAAATAACTACAATTGCAAATAAAATAAAATAACTGAAAATGAAAAGGTTGTGGAACTTATATGGAGAGAAATGTGTTTACTTAGATTTCCTTACTCCCTAACTATCTTTTACCGGTTGATTAGTGTGTATTAATTGCGTGGATGACGGGTGTATTCCTTAATACCAATCGTGGGGTGGCGTACGTACTTCCCCAGCTCTATAAGCTCCTACTTCACTCCTATGTCAAGCCGGCTAAGAAGCTCCTAACATGGGATCACTAGAATTCGCTCATGCATTAAATACAACCATAAAAACCTTAGTACGCATTGGTTCATGTTTCTTAAGACGTTCAAGCAAGTTACCGTATAGGAAGTTAGCCAGTTTTCTTAAGCCTAACATCGATAAACAATCATCCAATACAATTAATAACACACCAACAACCAATAATCAATAGTTAAGTTTCATTAGATCTAAGCAAACACAAGATAAATCTAGCCTAGCATGTTAATTAAATGACAAGAACAAGATATAATCAAACAACACATAGACATATTGAATGATTAGTTGATTACTTATCTTCAATTAAACATGGGAGATCCAAGGGTATAAAACCCTTAAAAATGGCAGAAAATTCGTCTTAGGGTTTCTCCTCACAAAGTTGCACACTAATGACTAAAAATTGCAAAACTATATATAGAATTTAGGGGCTGACGGCGTCACGTTGTAGGAGGTGACGCCGTCACCTCGCCGCGGCTAGGGTTCCCGGATGGTCTTCCTGACGCCGTCCCTCTTTAATCCTCCAAAATCCGCTCTGGCGCGTCAAGGGTTGACGCCGTCAGAATTGTGCTTGACGCCGTCTCTCTTTAACTTAAACCGTGACGACCTTGATCACCTTAAAGGGTGACGCCGTCAGATTTCCATTGTAAAAACTCTCTGGCGCGTCACGTGTATTTTGTCATATCCACCTCTTTTGCCAAGCCGTGACGCCGTCAGGAGCAATCCTTGACGCCGTCACGTGTACTTTTCCAGCAGCTTTGGCATTTTGTCGTTTTCTTCACTTTTATGCTCCAAAAACGTCCAAAATGCTTCCTTTTTCAGATTTCTTCTCCAAAGTACCTAAAATGACAAAAGGAACGATTTAGGGCAATATTTGATCTAATAAATACGATTTAGGGCTTAAATGACCCCCTAAAAGCGGTACACTTTTCGCTTAATCAGCATGGGAGTATTTATGAAATTGGTTTTAAAAGAAAAATAAAGTCAAGTCTAATACCCATTGTTGCTAGTTACCGAACAAACCACGAACCCGTAAATGATTATAGTTAACAACTTTCTCCTCTTCACATATCGATCACCAAATATATATGTATATCACGTCTTAGCACATTGGCTAATCGATATCTCAAACATACTTCATCTTCATAATAATAGCACATTGTCTATAATTGTCACCTTATAGTTGCGATGACTTATTTTAAAAATATATTATGTTTTCTTTTTCTTTTTTTTTTCTTTTTTTTCACTTTTTTTTTCTTCTCTTTTTTTCACATCTCCCCCACACTTCGCATAAGCATACACCACAAAAATACAAATAAGAAGTATGCATCATTCGTCTTTGTCGGAATGGCACACACGAATGACAAAGTGTGGCTAACTAATAATCATCAAAAACAATCCAACAACCAAGCAACTAGCAACCCACTGTTTAGACTTTAACAAGGGGTTAGGCTAAGGTTTAAAGTGTAAAATATTTTTGCTTTTTTTTTTCTGGATTTAATCAAAAATGAAAAGGATGGCTCGGAGGGTTTAACTAGGGGTATCTAGCGTTAAAGATAAACGCTAACAAATGGGTCCATATTGGTGGTTAACTAACCGATGTGGTTAGCTAATATATCATTAGATGTAAACGGAAGGCCATTTGGTTTTATTCCTAAGGTGCCTCTTTATCACACGAATACACTTATATCACACGAATGCGGTCTGGTAATGAATTACAAGTACAAGTTCTAGAATAAATAAAATCACCGGCACACTCATAGCAAAATATCAAAGCATAAAAATGTATGCAATATATATATAACAGGCTCAAATCCTTACAATTTAGTGGAAAGGGCTATAATATGCGCTAGCAAATGTTATCGATCCCAGAATGGATTGCAATATTAATCGGGACACATCTCAATTTTTCAAAATTACAGATTTCACCAGTGGGATGATCCAGTTATTCTAATATATTATCCTAAAAGCGTAAAAACAATTAGATCACAAGGGCAAACAAGTATACAAAAATTTTAAATTGGCCCATGATTGCGTGGTTTTGTAACCTTACAACAGGTTTTACCTCTCGAGGGATCTCAAGAGGCTTACAACCCCACCAGGCAGTGTACCTGACCGATGTAGTATAGTGTAGTGGTAAGTACGGGGGATTGATCGTTCTCCACAGGGAATAGTGTTCGTTAGGTATGAAAGGCTACTCTAATTAGGTCTAAGGGTTGAGGAAGATTCTTTTTTATGTTTTTATAGTTTTTATGAAAGCAAGTAAAATCTCGGTTTTGAAGGAGTGGACGGAATTAGTTGCTAGTCAACTAACCCAAATTACTACGAATGCAAATAAAATAAATAACTGAAAATAAAATGTGGTGAGAAACTTATGTGTAGAGAAATGTGTTTACTTAGATTTCCTTACTCCCTAACTATCTTTTACCGGTTAATTAGTGTGTATTAGTCGCGTGGATGACGGGTGTATTCCTTAATACCATTCGTGGGGTGGCGTACTTACTTCCCCAACTCTACAAGCTCCTACTTCACTCCTATGTCGAGCCGGCTAGGAAGCTCCTAACATGGGATCACTAGAATTCGCTTGTGCATTAAATACAACCATAAAAACCTTTAGTACGCGTTTGGTTCATGTTTCTTAAGACGTTCAAGCAAGTTACCGAATAGGAAGTTAGCCAGTTTTCTTAAGCCTAACATAGATAAACAATCATCCAATACAACTAACAACACACTAACAACCAATAATCAATAGCTAAGTTTCATTAGATCTAAGCAAACACAAGATAAAATTAGCCTAACATGTTAAACAAAAGACAAGAATAAGATAGAATCAAACAACACATAGACATATTGAATGATTAATTGATAACTTATCTTTCAATGAAACATGGAAGATCTCAAGGCAAAAAGCCCTGAAAAAGTAGCTAAAATCGTCTTAGGGTTTTATCCCAAAATTCCACACACTAAGCTCCCCTTAATGACAAAAGATTAGAAAACTATATATAGATTTTTGGATCTGACGGCGTCACCTTATGGAGTGTGACGCCGTCACCTCGCCGCTTTTAGGGTTCCCGGATGACCTTCTTGACGCCGTCCCTCTTTAGCTCTTCAAAAATCCATTCTGGCTTATCAAGGCTTGACGCCGTCTAACAATGAACGTGACGCCGTCCCCTTATGATTTAAGCCGTGACGCCCTCGATCAAGTTAAAGCGTGACGCCGTCAGAATTCACATGCTATTTTCACTGGCTTATCATGAGTAAATTTCACGTCCAACTTTTCTTGCCAAAGCATGACGCCGTCCAGAGTAAATTGTGACGCCGTCAAGAGTAACTTTTAGCCGATTTTTGAGACTTTGTCGTTTTCTTCACTTTAATGCTCCAAAAACGTCCAAAATGCCTCCTTTTCCAGATTTCTCCTCAAAAGTACCTAAAATGACAAAAGGAACGATTTAGGGCAATATTTGATCAAATAAATACGATTTAAGGCTTAAATGACCCCTTAAAAGCGGTACACTTTTCGCCTCATCAAATACCCTTACACTTGAGATTTGCTTGTCCTCAAGCAAATGCGCTTTTATTCTAATCAAAATACAAGTTAGGGGTCATTTAATGCAAACATAAAAGTAATTACAACAAATAATCGTTCCACTTCAATCATAATAAGCACGGAGATTATAAACTAGCACCTCACAAGTAGTGTTTAGATACTCACATCTCTCAAGTGTCATCAAAATAAATCTCATAAATGAAAACGGAAAATATCTCTCACTACCTGTCATAGCAAATAGATTACCATAGGCTTGGGAAAGGATCGAAAACCTCCTCCACTAGGCGTAAGCACCTAAGATAAACTATCAAAGAGGTCTTTTAAATGGGTTATAACGTAAGGTGTAGGGAAAAGGAAAACACGGTTTTGTTGGATAAAGGATATTTTACTGGTGGCGAGTTAAAAATCTTGATCAATTACATGTACTATACAATGTTGCTAAGCCAAGACTAGACTCGATCTTAAGCTAGAAACAAAATAACAAAATAACAAAAATATAAAACAAACATAAAATAAAACGGGATGGTAGTCCGTATGTTTTTTCTACTTTTCTTTTTCTCATTTTTTTGTGTTTTTCTTGATTTTTTTTTTTTTTTTTTTTTTTTTTTTTTTTTTTTTTTTTTTTTGATCATACACTTTTACCCTACCATCCAAAATAATACATCATAGGGGCATTGCATCCCCCTTACACTTGAATTTTTACATAACTTTACAAATACTAATCTAATGACTCGAATTAAGATAATTGAAAAACTTGGAGTACTTTTAAAACATTTAGCACATATGGGGGTAATAAATGATGTTCTTCCCCATTACTTCATTACACTAGTACTTTACCCATGAGTCCCAATCGTCCCAAAACAATATGTACAAGGATATGACTCGACTTAGCAACCATGTAATCAACTAGATAATTAACTTGGGTTTAAACAAATGTTGTAACAATAATGCACTAAAAATGAGTGCATACAAGGTAGGCTAAGGCGATTTGGGTGTACATTTAAGTGGGGTGTAACAAATTCTTCCTTTAAGTAAAATGCTTAAAGGTCGAAACGAAAAGATAGGCTCTGAGGGGTGTACTAGGGGTATCGTGTACTAAAAATGAGTACAACGCAAAGGGTGTGGGAGAATTACTTGACCAATGTAGCCAATGTAATTATAACAAAAACACAGGTGTAAAACAATGGGTTAATCCTAATGCCTCTTATCATGTAGTAAATCTAACTACACGAATGTAGTCTCACTTGTGGCCTCGGAATGGTCCTAACGCAAGTTCTAGAATCTAAGTGCTACCGGTACACACATCATAGCATAAATGCTTTTCCTACCAATTCTAGGGGTGAACCTCACATATTTGGGGGTGGAAAATTTTTTAGTGGTACGGTTTTTGTGCTAGTTATATAACTCCTATCCGTGAGACGCTTATTAGAACTAAAGTTTCACTCCTATATGTTGTAAAAAATTTTAAATTTGGCACTAAAATTACCTTAACAAGTATTTCTCTCAGTTTTATTACACATCTATTATTAAACAAACAAAAATCAAGCGTAATAGCATTCTCTAAAATCGTACTTTTACCCCCCCTTACACTTAAGATGAACATTGTCCCCAATGTTCAAATAACAAGATGTAAAAGCAAAAAGTAAAAGAATGAAATCAAATACTCCCCTGATTCGCTCGGTGGATAATGAAATTACACGGTTAGATCTTCCTCCAAAGTAATGTAGAAGCTCCATGACTAATGCATCGCCACAAGCTTGATTCAAAACATTTCCTTGTCCAAAATAACCTGTTAAACCTGAGAAAACAAACACGAAAACCTGCATAACATCGGCGGGATAAAATCTATATATAAGGATATAATGCTTGTGGAATGATAACTTTGCAGATTCCTGGAGATTATAAGTTGGAGATTTTAATAAAAACTTTTTATGAAAACAAAACTTTCAAAAATTTCTGAAAATTAAATCTGACGCCGTCAGGTTGTAATTCCTGACGCCGTCAGAAATGATCTGACAGAATTCTCATGTTAAGTTTCCGGAAAATTTCTGGAAAAACCTATACCTCATTTCCTGAAAATCCTGCAAAATATCATTATGACTCGATACAAGCATTTGACTCAAACAAATACTAATATGTATGTTAATTTAATATTATTATGATTCATGTTCATTTGTTCTAATAAACCGATTTGACTTTCCCTTACACTTAACTTTTGCAAAATACCTTTATATGTAGTTAAGACGAAGTTAAAAACAAAATAAAGCATTTTCACAAATTAGTTTTTAACATGAATCAATAACAATAAAAATTAAACACACATACGGAAAATAAAATCAAACAAATAAATAAACAAACACAAAACAAATAAACACACATAACAAATAAAGCTTGGGTTGCCTCCCAAGAAGCGCTTGTTTTTGTTCGAGTCATGAGCCTGACTCTACCCTTATTTAATGGATAAAGGAGAGGTTTTCCCTACACTTAGGATTAAGTGCGGGTGATAGTAGCGATACACACCAGCTCGGTAGGAGTATGCCACGTGAGGAAAGAGTGGTGGATGAATTATATGCTCAAAGGGGTGTGCTCCTTTCATCATAACCTTGCCTAGCTCACTTTGGTCAATGGGTGATTTTGAGTTTCCTCCTAAAAAGGGATCATCTTCTATCAACTTTGAGAGACTCCTAGTTGGGAATCCATCTTGACCTAATAATCCCGGTTTAAACCCATAATGTTTCTTGTGATCAATCATGAATGGGTGATGTAAGTATGTAAGGTCATGTTTCACTCCTATATTGGCTTCCTCTTTACAAGGCTTAGAGTCTACTACCTCCAACGTAAAACTACCCGGACTATATGGTTTGATGGGTGGATCGGGACCTTTTTCATTTCCTAAATTCACATCTAAAGATGGAAGATTAGGTAACGGTTTTGGTTGTGGCTCTGGTTCATCAAAACTAGGAACTTCCATTGGACTAAAAGAAAGGTTGTGATCACTAAAAGCATTCAAACCTATTTCTTCTAGTTGTGTTTGGTCCAAGGGCTCTACCTCTATTGGGGTTCCTATAGTCTCCTCAACTTCTTCCGGGTAAGTCACGGGCGGTGTGTGTGCCTCAAATGATGGTAGGACTTGTGAGGTACTTAGTGGGCTTATGTTACTTACCTCATCATTCCTTGTGTCAAGATCACCTATATCCTCATCATGTGTTTTAGTAGGATCTAACCCTAACATTTTACCAAGTATCTCAAGTGCTTCTCTAGGCATCTCAACTTCAATGTCCGAATCATAAGGATCATCCTGAATATTCTGACTGCTATATTCAAATTGCCCAAAAGATTCATCATGTGTTTCTTGAGATTCATCGTCATCGATCATAAAACCTAGGTCTTTTTGATCAATGTGATCATGCTCGGCTAGATCCTCCATCACATCAAGATAACCTAAGTGTTCACCCTGTATTATGGTAGTGCCTAACCATGACATGCAGCTAGGTGGCTCAACTCTACCCTCATCCCCAAACAAACTTGTTTCATGATCCTTGAAATTTGTGGTCAATTGACTTGTACTAACGTTTGTTGGGTTGTCTACTATATAATAATATTGGGCACACTCTTCAATAGCTTCCCATGCTTTCTCAGCACTTAATTCCCTAATATCCCTGCCGGCAATATGGTAAATGTCCCTTTGGGCATGTCGGTCGACATGATTGTAAAAGATTTGAGTTAGGGACCAAAAATCGAAGTTATGATGAGGGACTTTTTGGAGTAAATATTTAAAACGAGTCCATGCATCATAGAGAGGTTCATCTTTATGTTGTTTAAACATCAAGATGTCATATGGAGTGGGTGAATTACGTGGCTGGTAGTATGGTGGATTCGCGTTCTCCATAATGGTGAACGGTAGAGTCAATGGAAATTACGAACAAACACACAAAGAAATAAGATAGACTAAAGAAAATCTAGAAAAATAAAATAAAAATCTCACTAGAAAGGAATCTAGTGAGTAGACCTAATAAAATAAAATTTCAACCTAAGCAATAACTACTCCCCGGCAGCGGCGCCAAAAACTTGATTGCGTGGTTTTGTAACCTTACAACAGGTTTTACCTCTCGAGGGATCTCAAGAGGCTTACAACCCCACCAGGCAGTGTACCTGACCGATGTAGTATAGTGTAGTGGTAAGTACGGGGGATTGATCGTTCTCCACAGGGAATAGTGTTCGTTAGGTATGAAAGGCTACTCTAATTAGGTCTAAGGGTTGAGGAAGATTCTTTTTTATGTTTTTATAGTTTTTATGAAAGCAAGTAAAATCTCGGTTTTGAAGGAGTGGGCGGAATTAGTTGCTAGTCAACTAACCCAAATTACTACGAATGCAAATAAAATAAATAACTGAAAATAAAATGTGGTGAGAAACTTATGTGTAGAGAAATGTGTTTACTTAGATTTCCTTACTCCCTAACTATCTTTTACCGGTTAATTAGTGTGTATTAGTCGCGTGGATGACGGGTGTATTCCTTAATACCATTCGTGGGGTGGCGTACTTACTTCCCCAACTCTACAAGCTCCTACTTCACTCCTATGTCGAGCCGGCTAGGAAGCTCCTAACATGGGATCACTAGAATTCGCTTGTGCATTAAATACAACCATAAAAACCTTTAGTACGCGTTTGGTTCATGTTTCTTAAGACGTTCAAGCAAGTTACCGAATAGGAAGTTAGCCAGTTTTCTTAAGCCTAACATAGATAAACAATCATCCAATACAACTAACAACACACTAACAACCAATAATCAATAGCTAAGTTTCATTAGATCTAAGCAAACACAAGATAAAATTAGCCTAACATGTTAAACAAAAGACAAGAATAAGATAGAATCAAACAACACATAGACATATTGAATGATTAATTGATAACTTATCTTTCAATGAAACATGGAAGATCTCAAGGCAAAAAGCCCTGAAAAAGTAGCTAAAATCGTCTTAGGGTTTTATCCCAAAATTCCACACACTAAGCTCCCCTTAATGACAAAAGATTAGAAAACTATATATAGATTTTTGGATCTGACGGCGTCACCTTATGGAGTGTGACGCCGTCACCTCGCCGCTTTTAGGGTTCCCGGATGACCTTCTTGACGCCGTCCCTCTTTAGCTCTTCAAAAATCCATTCTGGCTTATCAAGGCTTGACGCCGTCTAACAATGAACGTGACGCCGTCCCCTTATGATTTAAGCCGTGACGCCCTCGATCAAGTTAAAGCGTGACGCCGTCAGAATTCACATGCTATTTTCACTGGCTTATCATGAGTAAATTTCACGTCCAACTTTTCTTGCCAAAGCATGACGCCGTCCAGAGTAAATTGTGACGCCGTCAAGAGTAACTTTTAGCCGATTTTTGAGACTTTGTCGTTTTCTTCACTTTAATGCTCCAAAAACGTCCAAAATGCCTCCTTTTCCAGATTTCTCCTCAAAAGTACCTAAAATGACAAAAGGAACGATTTAGGGCAATATTTGATCAAATAAATACGATTTAAGGCTTAAATGACCCCTTAAAAGCGGTACACTTTTCGCCTCATCAGCCCAAAAAAATTATAAATTTGAAAATTAGTTTCGTTTTCCACTATCTAACTTTCCCCCACATTAAGTTACGCATTATACTCATTGTAAAAAATAAACTTCAAAGCATGTAAAATTGGGAAAATAAATGAGTAAATAAATAATCCAAGAGAAACGAAACTTCCCGGGCCAAGAAATCCATATGCCGCAATCGAACTCCATATGATAATGTGCTAAGCAAATGCTAGCTTAAGCTTACGCGATTTCTCGTTCAACAAAACATCTCCACACCAAGTATAATATCACCAATAATCCAATCTCCAAGAGCTTATTAAATCTGCAAAAATAAACTAAACTACAAAAAACGCGTAAAATTCTAAAATCTCACTTTCGTAGGCATCACGGTTGCATTTAGCGTATGCAACAAGCCTTTTAAACACCTCGGTGGCCCGAGTGGACGAGTGAAGTATCGTGAGGGTTTCCAGTGAACATACCCACAAAGTTCAAAACATTTTTATTCGATAATTTAAATGACTAAAACTACACTTGCTTAGACTAGTTTACTACTCTTGATAAGCATGATTGTGATAACTTTGTTAACATGTTGGTTATGATAATTAGTTGGGTGAACTAATCTATTGTTTCTACAAGTTAAACCTTCGTTAAGATTTTAGTTCATAAAAACAAGCATTACGTTTAACCAATCAATTCAAGATCAATTCAAGGTTCATAAGTTTAGGGTAACAAACATAAACATAAAAATAATCTTTTGTTTTATCAAACACGCTTATGAAATGGTCAATACAAAAGGTAACCGATCATAGACAAAAGGTCACAATTGATTGCAAACAACTAATCTTTCGACCCTTGATGTGGTTTTCAATCAATCCAATTTGATAGACAAAAGCATTCTTATTACAACTACAATTAAGTTTCTTTGTTAAACCAAGAATAATGGGTAAAAACAATCATTCATAGACAAATGATTATAACTAGTTAAATAACAATAAGTCTTTTGACCTTTATAATTACTAACTAGTCAAACTTGATTAACAAATGTTACTACGAAACTTAACCACAATTGGATCTTAGAATCGACTTGAAATTGAATTAAAACATGTTATCACAATCATACTCAAATCATTAAGTAATACACATCATCTAAACAAGTGCACAAAAGTTCAAAACATTTTTAAAAACAAGTACGTATTTATTCACAACGTACTAAATTAACAAAAACAAATTTAAAAAGAAATGATACTCTTGCAAAAACCAAAATACATTTAAACTTATTCGATCTAAACACAAACACACAAGAACAAAATACGAAAAATGAAAATAACTTTTTTTTTTTTTTTTTTTTTTACCGATTGGTCCATCCGATCGATTGGGTGTCAAACCGATCGGTTGGGTTGGTCCAATATTTACCGAGAGCTCCATCCGATCGGATGGGGTGTCAAACCGATTCGGTTGTTGTCTCGGAAAAAATTAAAATTTGGCAACCGATCGGATGAGTGTAAATCCGATCGGTTGGTCAGCTCAGAAAAACTTTTTTACCTTTTTTTTTTTTAATTTATGAAACAAGTTTTACTTAAAACTTTTTATTGACAAAACAAGAAGACATAAGGCAACAAGCACGAAAATAAACACAAGTAAATAAAACACATAAACACATATGTACTATGAGAACATCAAGAACATTATACGACACTTAAAACAAAAAGAAACACAAAAACATGCAAGAGATCACATAACATATAAAACATAAAACTCACAAAACAAGAAAAACACAAACTAGAAAAAAAAATTAGGGCAGAAGCCTCCAACCGAATCGGTTACGGATGGTGACTGATCGGTTGGAATAGTTTGGGTGGTTTTTTTTTTCGCAAAAACTTTTGAGCAATCTTATGAAGCAAACATTTGAATGAGCATTTTTAAAACTTTTAGAAAACATGAAACCAAATCCCAACACCAAAAACTTTGTTTTGATGCCAAGATCATTAAGCCATTATGAGAAATGAGAGATTTTTGAGACAAAAAACAAGGGAAGCAATTTAAGCCAAACATCATGAGCAAACAAGCAAGCAAGCAAGAGCAAAGAACAATCATTTATGAGCAAGAGCAATATAGCATTCGAACAAATTAGCAAACAAGCAATCAATCAATATATCAAGCAAACAAACAAACGAACAAACAAACAAACACCTAAGAACAAAAACCAAATCCCCAGCAGCGGCGCCAAAAATTTGATGGTGACGATGCCGGAATTATCATGCAAGCAAACAAACAATATATCAATCAAGACAATCAAACGAACAAACAAGTGCAAAACAAGTCCCCGGCAACGGCGTCAAAAACTTGATGCGTTCGAAACATGTTAGATTTAAAACACAAAAACTTGATGCGTTCGCATTAGGTTTTAAATTTATAAACAGGAATTACCGACTAACTAGGAACACATTCGGGCAAGTATACCCTAGTCAATTGTAGTATAGAGGTTGTGGTAAGTCAAGGTCGCCCCAAGAGACTTGGTTGCACTCAAGTGTCGTTTGTTAGTTTAAGCAAGTAACAAGTTGATGGTTATGATTGTCACGGATCAAACCAACAAGAAAAGCAATATGAGAACAAGCACACAAAGAACATACATGTTTGGCAATGATAATAAGTGAGTAAGAACTTGGTGTAAGCCTTTACTAGGACTTGGTGTAAGCCTTTACTAGTTTGGAAAACATATTATCAAAGGTAATCCTTTTGCACTATAGAACCAATTATAATAGTCTAATGTTTTATAAATCAAATATACATAAGCTTTAATCAATTGGTCATGTCATAAAACTCATGCCTAAACCAACAACAAACAAAGAGTTCTTTCGATCCCATAACTTTGATGTTATTAATTCGTGAAGTTCCATTTACTTGATGAACGCATATTCAAAAGATGTCTTTCGACCACTAATCTAAATTAAACATTCACTTGTTATATTTATTAAGTTTCTTATACAATCGTCACAAAGTACAAGACCAAATCATTCGTCGACTAATGAATTGAAATCAACCACAATTGAGAATCCTTTTGACATGTAGACCCAACAATGATTAATCAAAACAATAAACAATAACAAGATTCAATTTAACCAAATATGATGTTATCAAACAAACACTAATTATCCAAACATCCCATTATCACAAGTTATCATATGAACCAAACAAGTATTAAGACATCATTCACAAGAAAAATGAGAATCAACACAATCAAAGAAACAAACATGCTTAATATTATTAAAAGAGATATCATACCAAAGTTTATAAGATGGAATACAAAAGTCCTAGCCTTGCCTTCTAGAAATGGCGCCCAAGCCAACCCCTCAACACCTTTGGAAAAGGTGAGGGGCTGTTAAGAGAACTATATTTAGATAGTTTACATGATAGATATGTGTTGTTGTGATTGTATATGAGATGTGTGTAAAAACACTAGCCACATGGTTCTATTTATTCAACTCTCAAACTTGGCCTCCAAGTGTCATAAAATGACAGGAAAATGAGTTAATGGAGGAACATGATCGGACTTGGGACATAATGGCACTTAAAGAAGCATTAAAAATAACTTGGAGAAGTCAGATTCAGCCAACCGATTGGATACAGGCCATACCGATCGGATGTATGCAAAAGTTAGCTCTATCCGAATCGGTATCGGGCTCCGACCGATCGGATGGAGCCTTCTGGCCAGAAGTGATAAAGACCAAAGTTGTAGCTCTTTCTTTTAGCTTTTCGTGGACGCTTGAATCAACTAAATCCGAGTTCGTATGCTCAAGATATGGCCAAAATGGTGAAGGTGTGTCGGGAACAACGAGTCTTCCATTATTTCTTCGTTTTGGCTTCTTTTCTTCATTTCTTTTCTCGTTTCCCTTCTTGTGCTTTTTTCTTGAGTCTTTGGAGTGACAACTTGATGACTTTATCTTCTCGAATATACTCCAAGAGACTCTCATTTGTCGGGAATCCTTCGTACATGCATAAATCTTCGTTTATTGATCATTTTTTCGTCTTTTTCTTCGTTTTCCTCATCGTGAGCTTCCATGAACCTAAAATAGACATTATACTCCATTAAGTATCATAAGTTCATAAAAGTGACCAATATATATATGCATAAAATCCACGATAACGCTCCTAAAAACATGTTAGATTTGAGCGTTATCTGCTGTTGACGATCTCGAAGTTCAAACCTGTAAGCGCTGGATGATTATTACTAACAGTTTTATGCAGCTACATATAAACATCCATTAACCATCATCACATACATCAAACATCTTCACCTCGGCATACTCATACTTATGAAGATCATCCTCAACAAAGCTCAAGTGTAAAAGTTCAAGACAAAAGGATCAAGTTAAAGAAAGAGTGTAACTACAAAGTCAAAAAGCTAATCAAGATGTCAAGAACAAGTTCATATGATGAAAGATTATTGGGAGATTGTTAGCATAAGCATAAAGTCCAATATGTATGAGTATGTTAGAGGACACGACGCATCATCACATGAAGATGTTGATCAAGGCAAGAACAACCACAAAGACGATTCTTTGAAGATCACATAGCATGAAGGAACAAAGAAGCATGACTATTCTACAATGACACACAAAGCACAAGACAATGAAGACGAAAGATCAAATCACACGGAGCATCATTTGAATGACCATCCCTTAGGGGGAGATTGTTAGCTTTATAAAAATTGATGGTCATTAGTCGTTTATATATTTTATGTAAATGTGTCGTTGTAATTAAGTTAGTATAGTCATTGGGCTTCTAAACTAATAGGTCAAGGTTTAGTGAAATGAAAAGCCCACTAGCCCATCTCATGTAATCTATAAATACCCTTCACCCTCCTCACTTGGAGGGTATTGCTTCTAGGGTATCATCTTGTATCTCTTATTCTATTTCTCTTAATCTAATATATCTCTAGAAGTTACCATCTTTCTCTATCTCTTTCTCTTCTTTAGTATTATATTGTGTGTGATAAGGATTGATATTAAGGCGACCTACATACCCTAGACTTCTTAGATTTGGTTTATGTTTACCGTTGATTAGACTCTCATTATGTTTCCTTTCATTTTGGTTTATGGAACTTATGTAATTCTTTAAGTCATGTTGACTTATGTTTTGATTTATGTTAAGACTTCCGCGTGCGTTTGTTTATTTATTCTTTGATATGTCACCATAATGTGATGCTTCTACCCTTGTTGGGTTGGGGTGTTACAGTCTTCTCAAAAGTACGGGTCTTGTTGCACTTCTTCGAGTTAATGACGGATAGCCTGCTAGGGACTGCTTGGCTTGTTAGCGAGAAAGCGCATAAAAGAATGCCATTTATCGATCGATAAAAGAGGCTCAAGTACATTAGTCCGTAACTGCCATTTTGATTAGGTGTATTTTTCCTTCTAGTTGACTTCTTTTTGCGGGATACCCTAGTTAGAACAGTGAAACCTTTAAGGCAAGAGATGCGGGCAAGTCAGTCGCTAGAACTACATTATCCAGTTCAATTACTTGAGAAAACATGCTAAAAGGGTCAGCTAAAAGCTGGTGAGTTCCTAGGTTTAAGTGTAAAGCAGTAAAATGGACTGTAAACAAACATGTGAACATTAAATCGACATAATTTCACCAAAATCAGGTATATTACGCTAGCACTAAGTCATGAAACCGAAGCTTCGACAAGGCGTGACCACAGAGCACGTTAATAAAATAAGCCCAAACAAGTGTTAATCCCGTTCACTTGTGTCCCGACATGATATGTGACAAATGGTAATTTTCACACTTTAAGTTAATCATAAATATTTATTTATTATTTTTAAGCCGAGCATTTCTATGCGCAATTGCATGTTTCTGAGCATTTTTGGGAGCTATCCCGCATATTGTAGCTTACAGTCCCTGCTGAAAAAGTTTATTTTTTTCAGTAAGCGTAAATTATTCTATTTTTGATAGTTACTAACAAGTTTCGTAATTAACTGAGAGCTTTCTCGTAATTACTGAAAAACGACCCCACACGCGTACCGACAGCACAGTATATATGGTAGCAATCAAATAAATGTATTTTTGAGCAAATAATAATATTTTATTGTTATTCTGATGGAAACGTCAATAAAAACTTTATTTTGCGTATACGTGTCCAAAAAGGTCAAACTGGAACTTTACGGTAACATTTAAGCTCAAACCGACACACGATACACCAACGATGTTTAAAATACGTTTCCCCCCTCCCTTTTTACTCTTTTGCCGCCCAAAATCCACACCATAACAAGGTAGTGGAGCTTTTGTCTTCTTATGTGACATAATATAGTTTTGTTTGTTACTTAAACTATAACACACACTTAATCACACACTCATTTTTCTCATCCAACATTTCCTCTCTTCTATTTTCTTCTCAAAACTCACGGCCAACTCATAAAATCCTAGATCCACAAAAATTCTTTGAAGTTATAACAAATCAAGGTGTACTTTCAAGTGTTTTGGGTTAATCGGAACGTATTATGGGTAAATTTGGTGCAATTTGGTGTGTTCTTAGGTCCTTATACCTCTCGACTTTTTCTCAAAACATTGTAAGGATCTTTAAAACTTGTTCAATCTTGTTCTTGTGATGTCTAAAAGTGTTACCAAGTGCTAAATGTGCATGTTTTACTTAAATTAAAAAGTTAGGGTTTGATGTATGGTCTATGTGTGCTCGACTTTTCTTGAGTTTCCATACAAATTATGATATTTCTTGCTTATGTGGTAAATCTTGTTACTTGTGATACTAGTTTGATGGTACAATTGTGAAGTAAAGAATATCTTATTAGCGTCAGGACTTAAGACTATGTTTTGGGCAAATATTAAGTTTCTGTGCTAACTTAAAGTATAGATTACGTTTAGCAAAACTAAATTGTTTGTCGTCACTTTTGGAAGATTTTAGGGATTCTATACATACACAGAAGAAAAGCAAATGTACGATATGGGTTGATTTAGATGCACTATTTCTTCAATTTAGGTGCACTATGCGGCAGGAGGTAGCGAGTAACATAGTTGAGTCTGTATCAAAGCTTGGAACAAAAAGCCTTCCATGATAAGTGCGTTAGGATCAGACATGTCAGGTGACCAATTCGATGGCTTGGGGGCCACACGGCCTAAATACAATGGTTTTTTGGTTAGAGAGCACATCATCAAATAGTCGACATGCCCACATTTTGGGAGATTAGATACATCTAATTAGATGGCTTTCAACATTTTACTCATATCTGAATTATTATAAGTTCACCTCAATAGCATATATTTAACCAAATACTAGTTGTTGAACATTGGGATATGCAATCAATAAATTATTCTTAGACTTCCAACATATAAAAATCTGTAAAAGACACAAAAGCCTACCAACAGGAAAAAGAGGAGAAACGGTTACATCACTTGCATAAATTTCCATGCATCATAAGGTTGTCGAACATAAGCATACTATTATCATAATAATACACAATAAAAATATTAAACAAAGGGCAACATAATGAACCTCCAAATTAACCCTAAAGACATCTTCTTAGCTAAACATGGATTGGCAGCTTCCAGTCCACTTTAACCTTTAAAGAGCAACCAGTCCCATTAATAAAACCAACGCTGGAGCTACCATCAACGGGTACAAAGAACTCGCAAATGCCAGACAAAATCATATCACCAGAGGTGAAATCATGTAACTTTGCATCAATTATGAGAGAGTATTGGGCTGGTACACCCAACATAGATCGCGTAAGATTAATTTTGCGGCCAGGCTCAATATGACTAGGTTGTTTGATTTCAAAGAGCATTGCATTTTAAAGAGATCTTTCAGAAGCACAACAGTCATAACTAAAGTTTTTGCCATAATAAGCCATTACGCTTCCAAAAACTTTGGTTTCCTTGCAAGTTGCAACAAAGCCTACTTCCAGAGCTGCTTCTACTGCATACTTTAATGCAACATAATACAGATCTAGATAGCCATCTTTACCTTTTAATTTACAAGAACCAGAGCCGCCATTGGGTCTAGTGGCAAAATATTCTGAGAAGTTTATAAGCACATTGCCGTTGCAAACATCAAACGCATCATCATTAAGGAATACCTTCCCCATGCCCAAAGTAGGGAGTTCGCCGGTTATCCTAGGATAATATTTTTGATAATCAATAGAACTCTCCATTCCATCCCCAAAGTAAGTGGTACCATAGAGCTTCGCAGTGATCTTAACAAAGGTAGAAACTGAAAGTGAACAATAACTGATATCGTGCGGAGATAATAAAGAACCAGGTTTGGTGATGACCAAGGGATCATCAAAGTTACGGTTTAATATAATGAAAGAACCATAATGAGACGGATCTGAGATATGAGTTTCTGCCTGAATAATCCCACACAGAAGAAGCTTGTCATAGCTACTACGAAGCACAACACCAGCATCAATGTTATGCCTAAGAGCAACCTCACACAAATCAAACCCGAAGCAGGGACCTTTACAGAATAATTCCATCCTATCATGATGAACATAAACCAACCAGCTATAAGCAAATGGTTATCGTGTAGTATATGGTTTCAATCGAGAAACAATGATTAGTGTATATAACAGTTGTATACTCTTGTATACTCATATCCTTAATTGTACTTTTTATTATAAGATGCCATCAAATTACAAACTCACTACTAAAATTCGGACAAAACATAATCAGTCTAAATTGGGTTTTAAAGTAAACTCACAGTTGTTGCTCGGTTAGATCTGAAAAGTAGATTCGTTCGGAACCCGGTCGCAACTTTAATCTGCAAGTGAATAATAATGTTTGGAAGAAAATTAATGAATTACATATAAAAAAGAAACTATTGACATAGAACGAACACTTACATTTTCTTATGAATAGGAGTGATCCCCAAAAGATGAAAGCACTTTCTCATGACCATTGCAGTTGCCTCACACAATAATAATTTGCTCGTCTTATCACCATACCCAACAACCTGCCAAAAGTTTCAAAGTTGCGTTAAATCCTGAAAACAATCATCAGATTTGCCTTTCTATAAACAGATATAAACTTTTGAAAAATTAACTTTGGTTAAGGATAAGCAGGGACTAAATTCAATATTGTATGAGAAAAAGCGTATATACCTGGCACATGCAAGAGTAAAAACTGTCAAACTTCTTGCATAAATCATAAAGGTATTCACAAAGGATATGCGGCATAAGAACTGTGCAAACCTCTCCAAGAACCTAGAAATAAAGTTAGATTATTAATAGAACATTATTATATTTTACATAAGCATTATTATATTTCATATTTTACATAAGCATATTCAGCTATCAGGGTTATATATAAAATAATTATTTTTAAAAACATCTTCATATGTGTTTTAGTTATTATTAATTAATCCAAGTATTCAAGTCCAACAACTCTGTTTACAAGTCCCAGAGCTATTAAGCATTATATGATAAAATAGGGAAATCAAGAAAGAAAAGTCTCAATTTATTTAAAACTTGATTTTATATTCAATTAATTGACATTATGAGACAGTTGCTTAGTTGGAATGTAAACAATCACTATATTACCTCAGTAAACCTAAGTAAATGTAATCCCAGCTCACGTTCTTCATAGTTCTTCAATGTTAACTCTTCTACATTTACCCCCTGTCACAAACAATTATAATACATACCCATCAGCAATACCTTTCATATTTTTTGTTGAAATTGACGTTCCTGCTTTTGTTTTGATATTCTTGGTGATCCTCAGTGTGTATTAATGTCATGATTGTCATTTGTTAAATGTTTGGTTCTCCTTGCAAAAAAGCAATCATTGATCACCCACATTCAAAAACCATGTAATACTTGATGATTACCACTATTTTTATTCAAGTCATGCCCTGGGATAGGTGACTTAATAAGGTGGTCAGGTAACGGATGGAAACATTGAAATCATTTACAGAGGTCGGACGAGTGGTCGAAACTGTAATAACAACCAGTATGTTTAATTTTCAAGTATGGGGTTGTTTGTGAACTTTGTTTTGTATGCAGTCTTTATTAGGTTTTATGTGTTGTTGATGTTTTGCAGTTTTCCATTAGCTGAGCTATTGACGGAACGTAGAAGCTTGAGCTCCACCCTTTCCGTGTATCCATGCCTCAAAGTGAGGCATCTTAGATGTTAAAATGTACGTGCTTTCAACACATTTGTATCTTATCTAAATTTATCTAATAGTTTAACAACCAAAATGAGAAAAAGCTATATTGAATTGAGCGGATCGAATAAAAATGTTTCGAAAATAAATTCTTACCTTTAATTTCTTCAAGCTCTTGATGTCTCTACTGTGATTCGTGGTAATTGAGCAAACTTGAGCATGTGTATAGTGTAGATATACAACAGTATTTCCCTATTTATCAATGAATGTGAGCAAATAAGAACAAGATCAATGCAAAGATTTCAAATTCAATGAGAAATTGAGAATATACAATATACAATTGCTTGCAATGGAAGAGGAAAACCTTTTCATTAAGCATTTCATCAAAATTGATTCTACACTTTGTCAATCTGTTGTTTTTCAAGACTGCATACCTATTTAGATCACAAGCATAGAATATGAATTTACATGACCAAAAAAGTAAGGTATCATGTGTTATGAAACAGAAGTAATAGCCCTAAACATTTGATATAGATAAAGCCACGGCCAGAAGGTCAAAAACTAAAATTCTACAAGAAACTTGTTCCGGAATTAAAATTTAATTTTGGAAATAAAAATTTTGTTACTTGGGAAATTGACAACCACCAAGTGAGCTTATGGTAATGATAGCATAAGTACAACAGTTATAATAAGTATGATAAAAGCCTGAGAATCTTACTTGACAGCACCATATCCAAGTGCTTCAGCAGTATGCTCAAGCTCCTCAGCAGTCCATTCATCAGCCTTGCCTGCTAAAAAATTGCAAATGTGGTCATTTTAAGCCCACCCATTAAACCTAACTAAATCAAAACAGGACAAATGGTTTGAAAGCCGGAATGACCAAACCTTGTCCCACAAGGACAGCTTTAGATCGAATTTTAGCTTCGTCAAGCAAATTAACCAAGTAAACCACTGTAGTACTAAGAGTTCCGAGTCTCTCATAATCATCAGCTTGAACAAGACCAAATCCTACATGACTTAATGGGTACGGACAATCATCATTTACGATCCACCCTGCACGTTTAGCAGCCTAGGAAAAAATTGTTCAACTCAATAAGTTTTCAATTCAATTTCTCATCTTTTTTTAAGATATTATCAGTTATCGTGTATAAAAGTTACTTACACTGATGAACATTTCAAAACGGTCTCGTTGCCTTACATCAGTCACATGCAATATCCAGTCTGCTTTTACCACGTTAAGGGCATGCCTACATATGCAGACCCAAGATTATGAATAATACAAATCCACCAAGATTATGAATAATACAAATCCACGGCTTGCGCGATTGTAATATACATATATTATGAATCCGTAGTTGATAAAAAAAAATTAGATACACATTTGATTTTGTAGTAAATATGACAGTTGATTTTAGTGTATTTGGCATACACGTGCAAACAGGCTATGAATGG
Organism: Artemisia tridentata subsp. tridentata; assembly: GCA_021014915.2. Taxonomy (NCBI): domain Eukaryota; kingdom Viridiplantae; phylum Streptophyta; class Magnoliopsida; order Asterales; family Asteraceae; genus Artemisia; species Artemisia tridentata. Next base: position 24,401,738 of record CP139504.1, read on the forward strand.
AAAAAGTCCTTAGGTGTTGGCTTTTATAAAAAATGAAGTCTGAATCTGGATGCCACATCTGAATAAGTGGTACGGAAGTTTGAATCTGAATCCATTTGGATCTAAAATCATTTTAAAAGAAAAGGACATTCTGTGACATATTAAATAAATATTACAAAAATGAAGATTCAAAACAGTTTTGGGAATGAGTTTACAAGCAACACCCCGAAAAATAAGAAGAAAAAACTACGCTTTTTTAACGTCTGATGTGATCAAACAGTAGAAATTTTCACAAAAAAATGTACAAGTAGTCAAAAAATATATATTTTTGATAAAATCTGCCTTCATAGCAAGTAAACTAACCATAAAGCTGCAAGATCCACGGAAAACTTTCGTCGGATCGCCTCATCTCGTTCACTTTCAATTTCCCTCGGAATATATAGAGTCTTGATAATGTTGGAACCAAATGGGTCAAAACAAGACACCTCTTCTTTCACGTGGATCCCCAGACGCTCATATACTTTTTGGTTACGTACTCGGCTTATCTTAGATATTTGCGCCCATGCAGTTTTGTGCCTTTCATCGCAACCCTAATTCAAAAGTCATTACTTTAAATATACAAGACAAATCAGAAACACCAAACAACTAAAAAAAATAACTTTTAAATCATAGACTGACTTGTGACTGCAGCTGCTGGACCCTCTCTCTGAATTCAGCATCTTCATCAAACCTCTCCTTCGATTCCATATACAACACCTATCGATGTACCAATTAGGAGAGAATGACAGATAATTAGAAATAACTAAAGCCTGATCAGAGTACATCAGATATTATGTACAATACATTAGCAGTTGCAAATCAGAAAGAAGTTGGATGTTGACATTATCAACATCAAAATGAAAGGAATAGCAAGATCGAGCATGTGCATTACTTCCACTGTTTCTAAGCTTGGTTTTAAAAATGCATGCATCCTTGCATTGCATTTAGAACTTGGCATTATGATGCCTAATGCGAGGCCATATCCAAGGTTAAATTTTGTTACAAGACATTCAAAATTACAAAATATTGACAATAACTTGAATTTTGCTAAGTATTCTGCTTCTTGCTTTGCTCTTGACGTTTTTCTTTCTGAAATGTAATATTGGCCTCATTTAAATATTTTAGTGACTTGTTTGTAAGTTTATTGCACTTACTCGGTGCAATATCCTATGTATGAAAAAATTTCAAATTTTTTAAGACTAAACGAATCGCATCCAAAATAAGCTTGCATTTGCAACACACAACATGGCTTTTGAGACCTTGAGCTCATCGGATTGCAAAACGCAGTTTCAAACCAAAGTTTCAAGAACAGTGTTTGACATCTAGTCGAATACTTAGCATATAACAAGGATATCTTTGGAAACAAAATCAAAAATTATAAATTTCTAACAAAAATTACTAACATTGTTTCAAATTTTACCAAAAAAAGACAGTTTTAGTAAAATATAGAACACCCAATGAAAAAGAACAAAACTATTTGAAATATAGAACAATAGCAGTACCACATGTAACTTTAACTTCAAAGTATGTGCGCTCACCTCAAGTTCTAGAGGAGATAGATCATTAACAATCCCATTAGGGAACCTTTCTATTAGGAACTCCGTCATCATTTTTAACTGCAAACAAGAGCATGTTCAGTGTACCAAGTGTGTATGAACATATGTACATCACTGTGTGTGTGCATGGGCGCAAATAAATACACTCGATAAACCATTGAGGCGAGTTTAGACACTAGAGTAAGATCTGGCTAAAATATAACTTCACATCATACGTAGTTGCAGGTATAATCTAATTTAACAAACATTCAAACAGCAAGACCAACTGCATGTACCTCGAGATCATCCTCTTCATGGAATCTTCGGATCACCTCAACTCCAGAATACTCAAGGATACGCGCCAACGTTTCTCCAATAACAGCGGATCGTAAATGACCCACATGCATTTTCTCGGCTATATTTCCTGACAAAAAGTACAGAATTGCTCTTTCCACAGAACGTTTTAGCGCAAATGTGCCTATACCATCTTTGATCATCTTATGAATACTCTGTAACAAAAAAATAGTGACAATATAAGAGTAGACAATAGTTTAAGTAAAGAGTGTATTGTGTACTTTGAAACAGTTGGAAAAGAAAATACCTTGGCTATCCATTTCATAGATAACTTAAACATTAGAAAACCAGGACCAGATACAACGCATCTTTCGATCATGCCAGTATTATCCAAAAGCATGATATATTTTCTGAAAGACTATAAAAAAGAGCAAATAAAACCTGGGCAGTATATTCAAAATCCATAATAAATTACTCACAAACAAATATTACCAGTCCAGCAGCTGTTGGTCCTTTAAAAGAACGAGCCTTTCTGAACTCAGACCATGTCTCCATGATACTCGTGCTATTACCAAATGTAATGAATTAGTACTAGTATCATTCAGAGAAAAGTAAAGGTGTTGCACAAGTATGTACACATACCATATGTAATCACCATCCTCTATGGGGCAAGGAGAAATACTACAAGACACTCCTTCCCATCTAACAAGATAATATTCCAGTGCGCGGTTAAATAATTTTGCAATTTCTTCTTGAAGGCTCCATCGCACCTTAAATCTGCTAGAGTCAAAATGAATAATGGTTGGAAGATATATAATAAAAAAAACATATCAAAAAGAAACTATTGACTTAGAATGAATACTTTAAATTATCAGGTACTTTGGCAGCAGCCGATGTTGTTTGTGATTCTACTTTAGCAGCAGCCGATGTTGTTTGTGATTCTACTTTAGCAGCAGCCGATGTTGTTTGTGATTCTTTCGGTTGCTGTCGATATTTTTTAGGACTGCAGCTAATAATTACTTCTTCGGGATCTTTAGCAGCCGATGTTGTTGCTTCTTCTTGTGGCACAGTTAGTCTAGCAAAAAAAATTAGTATGTTGGGGCGGGAGAGAATATGTAGTGAAGTGTATATATATATATATATATATATATATATATATATATATATATATATATATATATATATATATATATATATATATATATAGGGGGGCTTTATTTTCAGAACCCTGTTAAGTGCGAGAACTGCGAGAACTCCTCTAGACCAATGAGATTTTTTTTAAATATTAAATATTTTCTTTTAATCCAAAAGGGTATATTTGTAAAAGACTTTTTTATCTTATTTTTGATTTTTTTTTAAATAAATCCGGTTTCTAAAAAATCCTTAATTCTCGGAGGGTTTTTTTTTTTTTTTTTTTTTTTTTTGCATGTATGTTTTTTTTTTTACAGCATGCATGTTTTCAAAAAAAATCTCAAGTGCATATATGTTTTCTATAAAATATGTGTTTTTAGTGTAAGATTGTTTAACCTGTTTTGCTTTGCTATAACTATTAATATTCAGTCAAAAATCACATAATAAAACACTTCTTAACGTAGACATTGCAATTATACTTTTTAAAGTTTCAAACAAAAATCACAAAATAAAACCTCTATAATAATTCAAAAATCCTATACTTTAAACTACATTTCATTCTATTACAAGTAAAAAAAGAACATATGCAATAATCATATTTCTTCCGCAAATTATCTCCTTGTATACATGTGTGGATTCGACTGTATTCGTTCAACATCATCATTGTCGTCTCATAGGTCTTGAATGTCATCATAATCTTCATAAGTCCTGATACAAACATGATCAAATATAATTTGACCGCAAAAAAATGTGTGAACAAATTTTGAAATGAAAACAACTAGCATAACACATTCACAATATTCATATATATCAAATGAATGCGAACATATGTGCACGCCTTCCAAAAACATATATGTTTGCACTAACCACATAAACTTCATACTTAAATTGAGGACAACTAGCATAACACATATGCACAATATTCAAAACAACTAGTGACGAGTTTGTGTGTTCCATTGTGTAGTTTTACCATTACAGCCACTAGTGACAAAACAAAACTAAGTTAAAAAAGAGGTTATCGACCATAGACGATTGTAAAACATATATGTTCACAGCCATAAACATATATGTTCTAAACCATAATTCCATGAATCAAAACTTTAATCTAAACCCAAAATCTTCCATGAATCAAACTCAATATATGAAGCAAACATATATGTTCACAACCATAAACATATATGTTCTAAACCATAGTTCCAAGAAAAAAATTGTTATTAACATCAAATCTTATTAAAACCATTTTTCTGTCAAACATATATGTTCACAACCATAAACATATATGTTCTAAACCATAATTCCATGAATCAAAACTTTAATCTAAACCCAAAATCTTCCATGAATCAAACTCAGTATATGAATCAAACATATATGTTCACAACCATAAACATATATGTTCTAAACCATAATTCCAAGAAAAAAATTGTTATTAACATCAGATCTTATTAACATCAGATAATTATTCTATGGGTTTGTTTATTAACATCAGATCTTATTTATTTAGTACTTTACAAAAAAAAATGTTATACAGATACATTGGACATAAAGAATTAAAACCACTCACATTTAATAGATTGAATCAAAGAACAAAATGAATAGAACAATTTAAAAAGAAACATCATATTTACCAGCAACAAAAGCAACTTCAGTGTCGGTGGCGACGGCGGAACATATTCCGGCAACGGTGGATACCGGCGGCAAATTTTCCGGCAACACAAGCAGATCTGAAAAAAAACGATTAACACCTGCTTCTTTACTCATCTCTGAAATTAAACACCTGCTTCTTTACTACAGTAGATATCTTTCTAATGTTTCTTAAATATAACCAATTTTCAGCAGCCGTTACGAATAAACCAAAAAATATTTGTAGGACATTGAAGATCCCATGAAAATCAATCTTTGTAGGCAAAAATCAATCTTTATTCCATAATCATTCAAGGACATTGAAAATCCCATAAAAATCATTTCGAACAGTTAACATAACCATTTCGAACAACAATATCAAACAAGAACCAAAAAATGTTTACAACCATAAAATTGATCAAATTTTCAAACTCTTGATACCCAAATTCAAATCTTTTGATAAAGATCACACCTTTTATAAAAATAAAAATCTATAAGATCTAGATCATGTGCAAATAAACTCACGTACCATCAAACATGACAAAATCGGATGACAGCAAACTCACTAAAAAAACCTATCAAAACATATTATACACGCATACGATCGGCGACTTTTTGAAAAAATGAGCATCAACCAACATAAAATAATCAAAAGAAATATTCAAAGAGCAACAACCAGTAGGCACCAAATTGACGAGATACAAAACCGAACACCGGCGACTTTTCGATCCAAGATGCTTATACGTCATTGACAACTTTTTCTTCATTGACCAACGGATGGGAAAAAAATCATCGGTATTCATTCATATGGGAGAAAAGTTGGGAGGCGGTTGTGAACTAGAAAGAGAGAATGTGTTATTTGGGTTTGACCTAATCACATATTAATTTGCCTATCAAATAGGGGGGAGGTTACTGAAAAAAACATAATGCAAAATTACGTTAATACCCTATTCTAATTTACAGAAAGTTTTCCTATTTGCAAAAGTTTTCCTATTCTTTTCATTAATGACAATAATGGCACAGATCATCTCATCCATTGATCAAACAATCTAACGGTTCAAATGGGGTTCTCGCAGTTCCCGCACTTAAGAGGGTTCTGAAAATAAAGTTACACTATATATATATATATATATATATATATATATATATATATATATATATATATATATATATATATATATATATATACATATATGTGTATATATATATAATAAAAAGACAAATTTTCCTAAACAGATAAAAAGATTTTTTTTTTTTAAAAACAAAGTTCTTCCAAAAAAAAATTTAGTATGTTGGTGCATGAAAAAGTTGTGAAGAAGTTTTTTTAAAAGTGGATACTTTATCCTAAAAAAATTATGAAAAAATACGTTCGTGCATTAAATCGCTTTTTTGTGCATCAAAAATTCATTTTTGGACCCGGCTTCTTTTGATCAAAATAACATTGGGCATCCAAATAAAACAAGTTGAAAATTTCAAATATTTTTGAGCATAAAAATTTGTTTTTTGTGCATTAAAAAAAAATATAAAAACTCAAATATTTGTTTTTTATTTTAACTTTTCCGTGTGATAATGCCGCCCTGAAAACCTTGCGTTGTTGGCCTCTAAATTTACGCATAGTACGTTTATTCAACACCCACTTCGTCTCAAGAACGGACGAACTACAAAAAAATAACAGAATTAAATATCAAAGAAAAAAAAATAGATATAGAATTGATTAGTACTTACATGTCGTCATATTCTGGTGGCAAGTTCCTTGTCAAAGCCCTATTAGACCTAAATCACAAAAATCGACTCCCAATAAAGTGAATAATATTTGGAAGATCGATCTAATAGAATTACATGTAAAAATATAAAGTAATTGATATAGAATTAACCAAAACTTACTTTTCCTCTTCGGGTTCTATATGATTCTGTGGCCTCCGCCGCGCCCCCCTCACCATTCTTCTAGAATACCTTCGTTCAGGTAGAAAAACAAGACAGATGAGTTTGAGGATTTGAGATACGCGAGGAGAGACAGACGGCTTGATCTACGGATTATATCCGTCTTAGGGTTTTAATTTGGGTCTGGGCTTTTTGTAAATAAGACTATCATAAACAAAATATTTCACGAAAAAACCCATCTCTATATATTGTAAGAACAAATTAACTTGTGACAACGTCTTCTTGTAAAGTCTATCACCAATGCATACTTTTGCTGGGACAATTTGATCATCTTTAAGTGTTGACACTTCAATGACACGTTAACAATGTTATTCACAATGAAGAATCCTATAGAACACACAATAATATGTAGTTGATTGAAATCAACATTAGCTACTTACATGAGAATCTTCAAACCCTTCAATTCGAAATCATCAACTCCTTTATTCAATGTGCAGATTTTACTTAAAATATTCATGAACAGATGTGAAGGGGGAGTATTTCCTAATAAAGACGAAAACTCTCAAAGTGTTATCAAAACTTGTTTTATAATATAAACACTTTGAGAGATTCTACAAATATTTTCTGGTCACATGATCGACATTGAGTATCAAACTTCCTAATGATGGTTTCAAATGGTCTACATTCGTGAAGTGATACCTTGGTGTACTTCAGCCACTCATAACGACAATGTGAAGATATCAAATACGAATACATCCAAGTGACCATTCGGTCCGAGAATACTCAAGGAACACGCCAGCATTCGTATATCCGTTCTAAGAATGTCCAAGGAAAGCGCCAGTGATTGAGGGTGTGTTTGTACAAGATGTCTAAACACAAACGTCAGGAACTTTATTGCTAACTATTTTCACGCAGGCACTAATGGAGACTCATAAAACCTTAACCTTAACGCTACACTAACAATAAGAAAACCTTGAATCATGAAGATCAAGAATGTAACACCCCCAAAAATAGTGCAGTGGAAGACAGTACTAGTATGTGGGATGCTACTAAATTGGTACACAACACAAGATATAGGGAAACGGAGTTACCATATCCGTTCAAAAGATTACATCAACCAAAAGTATTAAGTTTTACACTATTCAAAAAAGTGCGGAAAATAAAGCCCATAAAAAGATAAAGTAGTCCCAATTTTTTCAGAGTCTGTGTAAAAACACTTCAATTTATTCCCATGACCATGCCACTTACCAAGCGTCTTCCCAAAATGTGGAAACCGTAGAGGGGGGTGAATACATTCCCAATAAAAACTTAAAAAACTTTTTGTATCAAATACCCGATCAAGTGTGACATATTATGAAAAGTGTCAACACTAGTCTTACATGAATTAGAGATAATATAAGGCAATATGTAAGGCAAGTCACAGTGACACAAACTTAGACATATAGTAACTAGTTAGCCATGACATAAACACAACTAACACAAGATAAGCAACAAACCACACTAATATAAACGCAATGCAAAACATAAATGTAAAGCGGTAAAGACTAAAATAAAAGTAAAGAGATAAGTAAGAAGGCGCAAACCGGACACGACGATTTATAGTGGTTCGGTCACGAAGCTCCTCTTCGCCCTACTCCACTCCCCGAGTACCCAACTCGAGAGTTACTTCACTAATCAACAAGCTCCCTTCAGGCGGGGAAAACCGTACACGTTGCTTATCCTATTTCCGACACTAAGCTAGATGTCGAGTGCTAATATTAGCTAGCACCAATCTACCATGATCTACCTGATCTAACCTTGATCCACTTGATTAATCACACAAGCCCAATGGCTTCAAGAGATCTCCAATATCATGACACGGTCATGTGGAAAACTAGAAGGGAGGTTGAATAGTTTTATGTCTTTTTAATTTTATTATAAAAACCTTTGTTTATTTTTAAAACACTTATATTCAAGTTTGCATGAAAAATAAAACTTGAACCTTATTATTAGTTATATATGTATTCTTTTAAATTGATTGTAAAAGTTTTGGTTTCTTGAATGGATTTTCAAATTGATCTTTATGTGAAGTCGACCTCTAATTAATACTAGCAATTATATAAACCTATGTGTATGAAAGTAATGACGATGCAAGTAAAGAAATAAATAAGGTATGGAAAGATCTAACCGAGACACGAGAGATTTATAGTGGTTCGGCTACAAGGACACCTTCCTTGCCCTACTCCACTCCCCGAGCACACCTTGCTCGAGAGTTTTCTTCACAACTTCAATAAGCTCCCTTATGGCGGAGAAAACCGTACACAACTTTGGCTTACACGGGTTTAACGACACAAAGCTAAATGTCGAGTTCTAATCGTAGCTAGAACCAATCTCACAACTTCACAACACAACTTCTACACAACTTATTCACGACTACTTCACAACGGCTTCACGACTTCTTCACGACTTCAACACGACCGCTACACAACCTCTATGCTACGGCTTCACGACTTCAACACTAGGACTTCACGACTAGGACTTCACGGCTTCAACACGACCGCTACACAACTTCTATGCTATGGCTTCACGACTTCAACACTAGGACTTCACGACTAGGACTTCATTGCTTCAACACGACCGCTACACAGCTTCTATGCTATGGCTTCACGACTTCAACACAAGAACTTCACGACTAGGACTTCACAACTTTAACACTACCGCTTCACAGCTTCTATGCTACGGCTTCATGACTTCAACACAAGGACTTCATGTCTTCTAAGCTACGGCTTCACAACTTCTACACCACGGCTTCACGACTTCTACACTTTGACCTCACAACTTCTATACCACAACTACTTATACAACATCTTCACTACTTACACACAACACTAATCTACAACACACACCTTACATACAAATGAATGAATGATTTACAAACTTTGTTGAACACATAACTTAAGTAACAAGATGATACTAAGTTGTAATACTTCTAATCTTGATTGATAGAAGTATTCTTCTTTTGCACTTGGATGGTGGAAGCTTGGATCACTTGGAAACCAATGCTTAAGATTACATGATCAAAGGTTTTTCTAAGATATGAAATGAGATCTACAACAGAAAGTTTTAGTGCAAAAGGGTTTTTAAAAATCCAGGGGGAAAGGGTGGTATTTATAGGGAAAAATCTGGACAGCTGGAGCCTACTGGAGCGTGGCCGGCCCCCTTAAATAGGGGGGGCGGTCCCCTTAATTTTAAGGGGGCCGCCTAGTAAAATTAAGGGGGCCGCCCATACTGAACGTTGGCCAGTTTTGTCCTTTTGTGGGGAAGGTTTTTCTGGAATATTTTAACTGATTTTGGTTAAAAATTTGAATTCATATTTTTATAAAAGATTAAACATTTTTATTTAATACCAAAAATATTTTTCAAAAATATATAAAATGTTTTTGATGTTTTATAAAAAATCTAGTTATTAAGAAAATGTTCCTTTGATCATATAATGCATTAAACATTAGTTCATTCATACCTTAAGTGATTTTAGTTGTAGAAGTGAATATTTACAACTAAGTACTTGTTTAATTTATAAGTTTATGTTTTAATGAGTTTACATTTTGTGATCATCAAAACATAGAGATATGAATAAATATTGATAATGTTTTTAGGCATTTATTTATGTCAACAGGTCACAATGATCAACCCTCTTGACTCGATCTACCCGATCTACTCTTTATCCACTTGATCAATCACATAAGCCCAATGGCTTCAAGAGATCTCCAAGATCTCGACACGATCACAATGATCAACACTCACACTCTCATAAAAGAAAGATGATCTTGATGTATGCTATGATACAACAAGAGTGTAACAAATGTTACAAAGACCCTAACTAAAACTACAACTCTTGTACCTCCTTGGATACCTTGAGTTCTTCTCTTGCACTTGAAGAGGAATGACAACACTTTGTATCTTCTTGGATACTTTGTGTTCTTCTCTTGCTATTGAAGAGGAATGACAACACTTTGTATCTACTTGGATACTTTGTGTTCTTCTCTTGCTATTGAAGAGGAATGAAGAGGATCTCTTGGTGGGATGAAAGGATCACTCTTAAACAAACTAAGACTATCTAAATGATCAAAGAAAGTCATCTAAGTGAGGAGGAATTAGACCAGAGAAAAATGACTGGAAAAATCAAGTTGGAAGTGTAAAATGGTCCACTATTTATAGGCAAGGGGAAAACTAGCCGTTACAGAGGCACGGCTCCACTAATTGTCAGACGGCTCCACTAAATTTAGTGGAGCCGTCGGTACTTTAGTGGTACCGTGGACGCTCCTTCGTTTGTCTTTAGTGGGGAAGGTTTATTTGGGAATGTTTGGAGCTGTTTTGGGGGGAAAGTTGATTGTTGGGATTTTTAAACTTATTTTTCAAAATAAAACATTTCTTTTTAATTCAAAAACAATTTGTAAAATATATTTTTGAAAAAAATGTTTTGTCACATTAAAAATGTGAAGTTTAGAAAAATATAATCCTTTGATCATTTGTCAAGTAGTAGATTTGTTTGTCCATACCTTGAGTGATTTACGTCAGGATAAAAATATACGACTTTGTTGAAGCATACTTGATACGTCGAGAGGTGTTGATGTAAGTATGCATTGATGATTTATGTTTACAAGTAACTTGCGCATTTTACGTTATGCATTACAAGTTACATGTTTGACATTATTAAAATCGAAGAAACCGTTTAGTTTAAATATCATAATATTTGCACTAACAATCTCCCCCTTTTTTATGATGACAAATTTGTAAACCGTAACACATAGTAAAATGTGAAAGTTACATGTTTACACTCCCTTCTCCCCCTTTTGTCGAAGCAAAAAGGTAGTTTCCTCGAGCTCTCCCTTGACTTCATTCTCTACTCCCCCTTATTGCATTACTATCCTTTCTCCCCAGAAAGGAGAGCTTGCATCATCCCAGTGAAGTCTTCTATCACCACTTGTGAAGACGACTCCATGCTAAGTATTCAAATATCCCCGAGCTCCCCCTAGCTCAATGCTCCCCTATGGTAATTGAATCCCCTTGTTTATTCACCTTAGTATCTAGCGGATCCATGGATCAAATTCTTACAAAGGCTTTTCCTACATCAAGGGTTATCTTCGTGCAACATAATATATAACAATATAGGAGCAACATTATAGGGATAGAATACACATAGCAAGACATGCAATGGTTAAACTATGTGAGTGACACAACCTAAAAGTATGCCAAAAGGACAAAGACCAAAAAGAAAGCCCAAGAAAGTTGAGCGACACAAAAAGATGAATGCATATTGCAATTCAAAGACACTTGAGTGTCACAACCTGACCGACAACCTAAGGTGTAATTGTTCAATCAATCACACTAATCAAGAACGATATTCATTCATTGACTGACACACAAAATGACTTATTCCAAGTTGTCATTGGGAAGGCAAGTTCTAACAAACCTTTTGAACCACATAATCATCTACCTAAGATGATTGGTGTTAAGGATGGTTTGTTGATGATTACTATTATGACAAGTCATGCCATAAAGTAGACTCGATGGAGGTTAAAAAATAAGAATGAGAACGACACGCACTAATATTCGAATGGAAATGATTCCATAGGATGGGAGAGTGTTGGTTTTGACCTTTGAAGAAAGGTGGGAAAGGATGGTTTAGATTAATATATCGTTTGCACTGACAATGAGATGCATGATATATTTCAAAGGAAAATGTGTAGGATTGTGGATGGATATCTCTAACGGGTTTGAGGTAACGAACTTCTAGATTTCTAGTTTGGATGATCCTAGTTGTGTGTTAGAGATAATTTGGTGCACGAAGGGTTTCATGTGATTGTGAGGATTGAGGGTTGTTGAACTAAATATCACTTATCCAAAGTGAGGAATAGTTGTAAGGTTTCAGTGTAATGATCAATGGGTTAAAGGTTCTTAGACTAACTATCACTGTCAAGAGTGAAGTGTAGCTAAAAGGTTTGAGTGGGATTGATATAAGGGTTGAAGGTTTTGAAACTAAATATCACTGTCAAGGTGAAGTTTAGTTATAAGGGTTGAGTGTGATGATGAATGATGTTAATGTGAGGTTTGAAGATGAGATGCAAGATAAGCTTGCAATGGTGAAGCCTTATATAGGCAAGAGTTGTGGGATTCGAGCTAAAGTTGGTGGTAGTGTCCTATGGTGTAGTGAGGAAATCTTAGGGTGTATGTGAGTTTGCAAAATTTTGCAGGTTTGAGGTTAGGGATGCAGGGATCTAGAGGAAACAATGAAAATTCATCAAATAGGGGCACGGTACCACTAAATACCGCACAGTACCGTTAAATTTAAAGGTACCGTGGCCTATTTAACGGTACCGTGACCTGGAAGTCATGAATTTTCCTGTGCAGCCTAGTTCTGGGCAGGTAAAGGGAAGTTTCCTAGGGAATAAGAACCACATTTGTGTGTTCTTGATAGTGTTTGGTGAAAGACTATATGAGTGTGTTTTCGCTCCCCCTTAATCTATGACCATCCGGACAAGATGTAAAAGATAAAAAGGAAAACAAACATTGACGGAAGCGATGAGCTTAGTAACGTCTTGAAAAGTGGCGGATAGCATACGATAAACTTCACCTTTGAAGTCACGTAGCTCTTCTCAATCATTGTGAATATTCATAGAATATTTATATGATGAGGCATGTGATTACTTGGAGATATCCTAAGGGTTAAGAAGATAAAATCTTCAGGGTTGTGAGGTTGGTGATAAGGTTCTAGTGGGGTTATCTCAACTTATCCTAGCGGTTCTTCGCTTGAAGTGTGTGTGGAAGGTGAGTGGGATACGGAAGCATTGGTAGTGTAGAACTAAGGTTGAAAGATGTAGATAAGTTGGGAAGATAATGGATATGGAAGTAACCATACATATGGTGTGTTCAGTACCATGCGGAAGTGAAAGGGGAAAAATCTAAGAAATCAGAAGATAGACAGAATCTATTCTGATAGGAGACGGTTCTGATTCAAGACTACATCGAGTGGGTTTTGATAATGTTGGTGAGAATTGAAGACGAGATAAACTGTCTTAGCAGACAACGGTCCTACGGTACCGTTAAATTTAGCGGTACCGTCCCCTATTTAAGGGTGTTGTGATCTGCTGAGGTCATTTTTGACCCAGAATTAGATTTTTGACAAAGAAATTTCACATATGTTGTGATTTTTCTGGAGCTTAGATAAAAGGAATTTATACCGTATAAATTCTTTTATGAATAAATCCAATGGGATTCGATGAACATTAATTGAGAGCGAAAAATGACATTTAATTGCATTTCGCAAATTAAATATACTTTAAATATTTCGGATAAAATATTTAAGTCGTCATTAGAGTTTAAGAGGATTTTAAGAATAAATCTCGCTGATTTAGTGAGATTTTTCGACACGAGGAGAGAATTTATACCTAATAAATTATTTGAATGGTACTGGACGAGAAGAGATGACTTTTATATTTTCGATGAAATATTTAGATAGTCATGAGAGGGATTTAAAGAATGACTCAATATTTCTAGTGAAATATTTAAAGAGTCATGAGACGAGACACACGAGACGAGACTCATAAGAGGGGTACGAGTGATGAATTTAATATTTTCAGTGAAATATTTAAATAGTCATAAGATTATGGAATAGGTTCCATCATTCCTAGACCTAGACGGAGATGGTTAGGGGATTCTTGGTTGAGAGGTTTGGTTGATTTACGGATTTCGATGTGCTTCACACATGAGTGTTTCACAGGGCTTTGAAAGACGTTAAGCTAGCCCTATGGTGCTGATTCGCAGTAAGGTTTGGGATCTTAATAAGTGTATAATCACACAAGGATGAAAGGAACTACTAATTACTTATATAGTAATTCGTGAGTCCTTTGTCACCCAAGGGTTGATGTTAGCTTTTAGCTTTTGGATAAGCGTTTTAACATATGTTGTTAAAAGGCTTGGATATGATGTTTCGGATATGACATTTAACAATTTCAATCGCAAGTTAAACTTACTTGAATATTTCGGATGAAATATTTAAGTTGTCTATCCTACTCCGAGTTCTACTAGGTTTGTATCTAACCTTCCCATGACAAAAGGGTGTATTACTTGGAAGAAGGCGAAGTGATTACGAGGGAATTAGGACAACTTCGCGACTACTTTAACTTATAGGTTTTGACACTAGTGTATGACTCTATGACTTATAAGGGTTCATAGTGATAGGCATACCTAATTCCTAATGTGTTAAAACAACATAGTGTGGGTGCAAAATTTGCAAGCAAATCTTGTAAAATGCACATAAGGAATAAATGCAAACATCATGCAAAACATGATAATCATTTAGCATTCAAGATCGTGAAGACATTTAGTCATATCTTATGAAAACATGTTATCATTTTGAAACACATATGTGGGATGCAATCAATCTAGGTTTGCTAATGAAGATCCTAATCACTACTTGTTCAAAATGAAATCCTAACGGGAGATAAAGTTCACCGATGTAAACTATCTCTAGTCAAATGTAGGAATGAAAAATTTTCAAGTTAGAGAATGAGTATGAGACTATCACTAGTGGTGCTCAATTCAGGCTAAACATGACCATTTTTACGGGTTATACACGAACCCAACTTCTCTCCTGGAAGCAATTCAACTGTTAGGTCAAATTGAATTTCTAGTGCGATAGGTTCTCCAGTAGTCATTCTCATGTTAGAAAAATTCAAATTCCTATATTTGCATATCGAAGTATAACAAAGATGATATTAGCTTTTTTCTCTAATACATGGCCTAATATGACTCAACTAACTATACTTTGAAAGTTGGTTAATAGAATGACATGTCTTACACAACTCCTAACAAAGGCAAGCGAAATGTTTTAATTTTGTGTTTGAGATTTAGAGGTTATTTGATGGAGATGATGCATTTTATGATCTCTTGGACAACATCTTTGTTTGTTGAGTTGTTACATGTTATTTTAACATGATTTGGTTTCCTAGAACCAAGAGACTCTAATGAGATACAATGTAGAATCTACTACATCGTGTGTGTTTCAAGAATGCTCCTTTGCATATCTTGGGAAAGAAATCTAGTGAAGGTTACTTACCTCAATAGATCTTGTGAGTATTATATTGAAAATGAGACATACTATATATTTCAACAAATATGCTTTTCTAAGAGGAAACTTATCACGCTTACGAATGCTTAGTGAAACAAGTATTTTAGTGTATGACCAATTTTACTTGTTTGTGCAATGACACATGTTGTATTAGGTTATTATTCAACTCTAATATCCTATATTTGTTAACAGGATGCAATGTATTCTCATGTTACATAACCATTCATGTTACAAAGGGAATAAGATGCATAGGATATAAGTTATCCTTTGTCAATCTTTTGATAAAAGAAATAGATGTGATATTCTCAAAGATTGATGACTTACATAATAGTTAATAACATATTATGTGTGACACTTTTACAAGACATGTGACTTTGAGTGTTGAGTCGTTCATGAGCAAAGTTTACATATGTTGTTTGTTTGCTCGTGTTTGGTTTTTCGGAAATGACACATTTACTAATTGCATTGCAATGTAAATTACTTGTATATTTCGGATGAAAAATCCAAGTTATCAATCCTACTTAGTTGTATATTTTATGCATCTTTTAAACAAATTAGTTTAATGTTTGGAACACAACTATTGGACAAGAAGACTCAATATGGCATCTTCAACACAAGTGTGAGTTATGATCTGATGCATATTATTTTTGTCTTGAGAGGACGTCATTATTTTCATAACAATCGAGTGTGATTGAGTACATATATTCAAGATAATATATTTCATCATATTTTGATGTCATCTTAAAGCTAGACAAATAATGACTCCAATTTCATGTCCACACTCAAAAACTTGTCAATTAGATTCGATAATGATATCAATCATAATTTGAATAATGAATTGATATGTACTTGAAATCTTTCTTGACCCTCACGATCACTCCTTTAAAAAGAAAATAAAAATTTAAGGAATGTGTTCCATTTATTCTAATACTAGTTGTATGTGTGAGGTTAATGACATATTAAGTTACTACTTCGATATTGTCAATTATTGTTATTTGAGAAAAACTATTTATATTATTAAGTATAATATTCTTAGTTTTTCGACACCACATTAGTATAAAAATAATTATCTTAACTATTTTTATACAATATACGTAAAATACTAAATGTTTAAAACATTTTGTATGTGTGTTAATTCAATGCAATTTTAATACATTTTCTTTTACATAAATATTAATGTATTAAAATGACCTTTTATCTTATTTAGACAACCCATGGTCAAACAAGACAAAATGATGTAATGTTTTAAAGATCATGTTACGAATTTTATGAGAGTCTTAAGTATTTTGAGGTGATATACCTTTTACACTTAAACCTTTGGAAAACTAATTGTGTAAGACACTATCTTTCAACACACATGATCAACCATCCTAGTTTCTATTCCTAAGAAGGTTACTAAACCATTTTAAAGACTTGCACCATATGCAAGAAAAATGGTCTATGCCTATATGCAATGCAAAATCATTCACGCAACTTAGTGCAAGAAGTCTAGTCTAAGTCCTATTGACGCATAAGCCGAAAAACTAATATTCGACACATAGAAACAAGGCATGAGAGATACTTATGCTTATAGATAAAATTAGTTCAACTAAAGATAACAATAATCATACAAAAATATTAACTAACAATACTAAGACACAAAGAAAAGCAAATAGTCATTTAGCATAACACACAAAGATACTTATCGTTATTTTGTGTATTAAGTACAACAATGTACACTTAGCTTGATTTTATTTGAAAATGACTTATTTTCCACCCCATTCAACATTTGATCAAGTTCAACACCTTGAAATCATGAATACATCAACGGGTGATGTTCACTTTGTGATTTGACAAAAAACTTTGTGCAATCGACATGACCGAAAAAGACACTCTGTTACGAATTAAAGACTCTCGTAAATTTTACTTTACAATCATTTTCTAAAATTATTTTTAAATGAAAGTAGACTCAATTACGTTTAAAACGATAGGTGGCACGACTCCTACGGACTTACGGTTGATTTTATACGAATTTTTGAAAATTACCGAATTTTGAAAAACAGACGAAGGTACCGTTAAATTTAGCGGTACCGTCCATATTTAATGGTACCGTCCGTTATATTTACGGTGCCGTACCTATTATTTTAGTTTTGAACAAAACCAACCGCATCACTTTATGACTCGTTCTATAGACATGACCGGACATTTACAAACTCTATTCTTTTAGTGGTTTAAGAAAACCTTCAAGCTAGTATGACAAAGTATACTTACCAACAAAACTTGTAAGTATTAAGCAACTAAATACTTTTCATATTTTATCACCTTCATAGGTAATTTGATACATGGATCGTACTCAATTTTGAAAACCATTTGTTTTAAAAATTTTAGCGATGTGGCTCTGGTACCAATTGTGGAAACCGTGGGGGGTGAATACGTTTCCATTAAAAACTTAAAAACTTTTTGTATCAAACACCCGATCAAGTGTGACATAATATGAAAAGTGTCAACACTAGTCTTACATTAATTAGAGATAACACAAGGCAACATGTAAGGCAAGTCACAGTGACACAAACTTAGACATATAGTAACTAGCAAGCCATGACATAAACACAACTAACACAATATAAGCAACAAACCACACAAATATAAACGTAATGCAAAACATAAATGTAAAGCGGTAAAGACTAAAATAAAAGTAAAGAGATAAGTAAGAAGGCGCAAACCGGACACGACGATTTATAGTGGTTCGGTCACGAAGCTCCTCTTCGCCCTACTCCACTCCTCGAGTACCCAACTCGAGAGTTACTTCACTAATCAACAAGCTCCCTTCAGGCGGAGAAAACCATACACGTTGCTTATCCTATTTCCGACACTAAGCTAGATGTCGAGTGTTAATCTTAGCTAGCACCAATATACCACGATCTACCCAATCTACCCTTGATCCACATGATCAATCACACAAGCCCAATGGCTTCAAGAGATCTCCAAGATCTAGACACGATCACAATGATCAACCCTCTTGACTCGATCTACCAGATCGACTCTTGATTCACTTGATCAATCACACAAGCCCAATGGCTTCAAGAGATCTCCAAGATCTCGACACGATCACAATGATCAACACTCACACTCTCACAAAAGAAAGATGATCTTGATGTATGCTATGATACAACAAGAGTGTAACAAATGTTACAAAGACCCTAACTAAAACTACAACTCTTGTACCTCCTTGGATACCTTAAGTTCTTCTCTTGCACTTGAAGAGGAATGACAACTGATAACGCTCAAATCTAACATGTTTTAGTAGCGTTATTCTTATGTTTTTGCATGTTATTTGGTTGTATTTGTGAACATTTTACGCTTAAAAGGTACAAAAGATGTATTCAGGTTCAGGTACAACCATGTCGAAGGAAATAGAGAAAAAGACGAAGAAAAGTCGACAAAATCAAGAATATATGCACGAAGAGAAGTTTTCCGTTCAAGATAAAGATTCATGCTATGATTATTTCCAAGTTCAAGAGAAAGATGTGAAAATGGAGTCAAGATTATGTGCTAAAAAGAGTGTTAAAGGATGAAGTTATATGCTAGCTCATGGTTGAAATTCATGTGCAAGAATCGGTCTCGACCCAAGGTTCACATTCCAGACCCAAGGTTGAAGCTGAGATTCAAACCCATGGTTCATATCTCAAACCTTAGGTTCAGCAGACATCCAACCGAAGGTTCATAGCCCAAACCGTGGGTTGAAGTGGTCAGAGTGTCCCAAACCGAAGGTTCAAGATCTCAACCGTGGGTTGAAGCACTTAAAGTCTTCCAAAGTTGCATTTAATTGAAGAATTAAGTACCATTACTCCAAGGTCCGATCATATACTCCTAATAACTCATTTTGCCTTCACTTTATGACCCTTTGTGCCCAAGAAACATGCTTGGCGACCAAGGATTATTCAACTACAAATAGGAGTGCTTGGTTAAGTGTTTTCAATACCTTTTTACCCTTTTACCTTATAATCTATCATCAAATTATCATACCTTCTACAACCACTTGGAGGATTCTCTCCTACCACTCTCCACCCCTTTCTAGAGGTGTTGGGGAGTTGGTTTGGTCCACATTAGCAAGACAAATGACTTGATCATTCCTACACCATAAGGTTTGATCATAGTTCCCACCAATTAAACCCCATATAAATCTCCAACAATCCTTATTACCAAACACCCCTAAGTCATATACTCACAACATGAGGTCGATTTCCAGGAAGGTTTTGGGATGGATGATTTGTATTTTGGTAGTTTCTTTTGGTTGGAATCACATGGTTGGAATTGTAGCACTCGATGCTTTGACTCTAATGTTTGGTATTGTTTCTATTTAAATTCAATCATATTAATGTCTTTGCTTATGTTGATTATGAGAATTCCTTTGTGTGTTGTGTTACATGTTTGATTACAATTATCTCTTTATACTAGTTTGGGAATTATGTATACTTTCGTGTGAATGATTGACTAGTTGGTTAGAGAAAGTGATTGTTCTCATAAGTTTGTTTAAATATAATTGACTAGAAGTCCTTGTGAAAATGATATGTGCCTTCTATGTTTCACCCAAACATGTTCAACATTCCATCACGATTGGTTATTATTCCTAAACAAGTGTTTGTGTGCTTACATCATGCTTTTATAATTGCTTTTCTTGTTGGTTTGATCCGTGACAATCATAACCATCAACTTGTTACTTGCTTAAACAATCAAACAACATTTGAGTACAACCAAGTCTCGTGGGACGACCTTGACTTACCAACCCTCTTGCTACACACGGACGAGTATACTTGCTCGTATGTGTTCCTAGTTAACCGGTAATTCTTGTTTATAAATTTAAAACCTCGTGTGAACGCATCAAGTTTTTGGCGCCGTTGCCGGGGATTTGGTTTTTGTTCTTAGGTGTTTGTTTGTTCGTTTGTTCGTTTGCTTGATATAATTGAATTGATTTCTAGTTTACTAATTTGTTCGAATGCTAAATTGCTCTTACTCATGAATGATTATTTCTTTGATCTTGTTTGATTGCTCTTGCTTGCTTTCTTGTTTACTCATAATAATTGCTTAATTGCCTCCTTTGCGTTTTGTTTCAAAAATCTCTTAATTCTCATGTTTTGCTTAATGAACTTGGCATCAAAATCAAATGTTTTGCTGTTGGGATTTTCTTTCATGTCTTCTAAAAATGCTCACTCAAATGATTGCTTCCAAAATTTGTGCTCGAATTGCTTGCGAAAAATAAAAACCTACCCACTTTGTTTGTCTTAATTTTCATTTACTCTTTTATTGTTTAACTTTATTTTTAAAATTTAATAAAAGTCTTAAAGTTTAAAGCTTGTTTATATATATATATATATATATATATATATAGGGTTCGGTTCTTGAGAAAAGTATAATTAGATAGAAAAGTGAGAAAAAAAGTAATAGGGTAGATTTTGCAAACATCTTAAACTTCAAGGTAAATTTTGAAACAATGCAAACAAATACTGAGTAGCTTGGTAACCATCACATACATACACACAGAGTTATTAGTTTTCTCTCAAAATTCAAACACACACACACACTCACGATTAAAACATACACAGTCACCGTCACCACAACCACCGTCGCCACCGTCTTCCACCGTGCAACCACTACATCAATCTTCACACCTCCACCATAACACCGACGCCGAAACAATTTGATGAGCTACTCTATTTGTATGATGAGACGACTCACCGTCACCACCACCACCACCGTCACCACCGTCTTCCGTCATGCAACCACCACGTCAATCTTCACTCCACCGTCGGTCAAATGCGGTTCATTCACAAACGCTACATCTTCAATGATCTTCTTCAGGTTAGTTAATTATATAGAACATTCTTAATTATATTATATAAAATTATTTATTTATTTATTTTAATGTTTAGTTATTTATAACAAAATTGACAAAAAAATGCATAAAAATTGTATTTATTAAGGCTGAACACAAGGTGTTTGATAAAATGTCTGAGTAAGATTTTATAACTGCGATGCACTAATTTACAGCATATGCATTAATTATTGAAGGATATGACATCTTTGCGTAAATTTGCAGCATCAGATTACATGTTAGGGCATTAGGTTGTTTTATTGCATTTGTGTTTGTAATTGTTGCATCAATCTAAAAAATCATAATTTGTATTATTGTTGAATCATATAGCATAATAAGGCATCATTGAGTATAATTAGTACATTGTTAGACATACTAAGGCATGAATGTTTATGTTTAGTACATCGTTTGACATACCTTGGGCATATGTTTGTATATTTTGTGCATCGTTGAACATATTAGAGCATCAGTGAGCATGAAAGTGAGTATGATCAGGACATCAGTGAGTTTGATTGGTGCATCATTATATAGATTAAGACATCAGTGTGTATGTTTAGTGCATCGATATGTATGTTTACTGCATCGTAGGACAATGGCATCCATTTGTATGATTACTGCATCGTTGGAAATACTTGTGCACCTGTTTGTATGTTCAGTGCATCGATGAACACGTAGGGCATCAGTGTGTATTTTATGTTTAGTGTATCTATTTGAATGTTTAGTGCATCATTGATAATAGTAGGGCATCCATTTGTATTTTAGTGCATCGTTGAACATACCTTGGGCATATGTTTGATGTATAGTGCATCGATGATTAATATTAGTGCATCGGTGAGTAAGATTGGTGCATCGTATAGTGCATCGATAATACAATGTTGTTGCTTGTTTTCCATTAATTGTTTGCCCTTTGGTTTTCGGTCAATGCGTGTGGTATTTCTTACCCATATAATGTTGCCCTTTGGTATTCGGTCATTCCTAATATAAGTACTACTTGGTTTCTCATTCTTATTTACATTTTAGTGTATAATCCAATGGATGATTACTAACTATTTGTATTCTTTTTATTAACAGCAATTTCATCATCCCAGAGTTGGGCCCAGAAGTGTCATTCTCGTATGCTTCCCACAAGCCCGTGAATGAATACAAGGAGGCTAAAGTTGTATGTATTCTTGATCCGTCCTTTGAAAAATTACTTTCTTATGTATTGTGGTCTTGTGCCTGGTTGCTAAATCTTATTTTCATATTTGCAACTTGGAGTTGACACTGTCCCAGTATTTGTTGGCCCAGTTAGCTACTTGTTGCTATCCAAGCCCGCCAAGGATGTTGAGAAGACCTTTGATCTTACATAACTTCTTGACAAGATCCTTCCAATCTACAAGTATGTTTTTGTTTTATTAGTGGTATAACTCTCCAATGAACTATACAAGAGGTGTCCATTTAGACCCATTTAATTAGTAATGGGTCAATCTAAAAAACAAGGCTAAAAAACGTATACTTATCAAATGGGTCAATCTCTCAAAGTCGATTTTTGCACAAAACCTTTTATAAATCGTTTGTATTCAAAGATTTTGATTAACCTTGTACTAGTTAATGTGTTAATTGTTATAAAGTTTAATAAAACGGGCAAATAAGTTCCTTGTGTATAAATCCTTATTGTTGTAATATATTAATATATTACCCAAACTAGCTTTCTATTTTGTTTTTAGATGATGTTATATATTATAATCCAAACTTGAGGAAACTGGAATTCAACGAAAGTATGAACCAGTTTGATTACTGAATTAGCTGTGGAGATTTGGGCTTTAAGACACGAGGCCTGTTATACCATTTAATATTGTTGGTTGAATCGAGTTGGAACAAAACCACACTTGAACTTCTGGTTGTTTTATGACAGTGATTTAGAGCTCAATTGCTTGCCTAAACGATGTAGCTTGACTAAAATGAAGAAGAGTTCATTTCGGACTGTCCTGAACCAGCAGGTCCAACACCCTATCTTTGCTAAAGCTATAATTTAGTACTGAATTTGTCGCTTAAAACTATCTTTGCTAAAGCTGTAATTTAGTACTGAAGTTGTCGCTTAAACTTAGTATGCTTAATGTTCATTGTATCGGTTCTATGATCTTGAACGAAGCTAGTAAGTTAGGTTTCTTCCAATCTAAGACTTTCACCAATCAGATTATGAAAGTGTTACAGTTGTCCAATTTAGGGCATCAGTTTGTTTGATTAGTGCATCTACTTATACTATTGTTGTAATACTTACTTCTTGTAGGTACAACAGGTGATTCCTGGTCTGTTGGTGTTATTCTTTTCGAGCTACTTGTTGGAATTCCACCCTTTAATGCAGAATATCCACATGTATTCTTTTAGAGGTGGCAACTTTGACTCGTTTACTTATAAACGATTTATGGGTTATATGGTTCCTTTAGTTGGTGACATAAATTAAGCCTTGCAAAGTCTCTTAAACAGTGGTTGTGGACCATGTTCAGAATCCTTAGAGCTTAGAAGATGATGAAGTGAAATCACTAAGTGAATGTGAACAAAATTTGCAGAAAATAATGATCTATTAGTGAATGATTACTAATGCATCCATTTGCATTTTTAGAGCATCTGTTTGGACATATAAGTGCATCCATTTGCGTGACTATGGAACCTTTTTTCTGTGCTTATTTAGCGTAAATGTTACTCACAGTTAAAAGTTGATAAGCACTTTTAAGTAAGCAATCATTTTTATTTTTATTTTAATTTGAGGTGTTATAATCAGTTTAGAAAAGCCTGAATAGCAGGTCAAGAGTTTGCGCATATACCTACTGAAAATGAATTTACATCTACTTATTCAGAAGGTACAATATACCTACTTAGAATTTTAAAAGAAATATGATAATAAATGAAATTAGATATACCTATTTTGGAAAACAAGTCAGTCGCGTCTTCTAATGCATCTTGTAATTTGTTTTGAAGGCCTTTTGCATGCTCAACTAGACAGTTCTCTATATTAGTGCATCAATGTGTAAGATTAGTGCATCGTTAGAAATATTAAGGCATCTATATGTAGTTATTAGAGGTATCTGCTACTTTCTTTTTCTTTAAGGGTTCTGGCAGAGATGAAATTGCTGCTCTCTTCTTAGAAGAGCCTTCCAGGTTAATAGCTGGAGATTTTTGAACAGTTTTCTGCGAAGTTAAAACATACTACTTCTTAGATGATAATTCTGACACGGCACCATTCTTCTTGTTCTTGTGTTTCAGATGGTGGATCTGTCTTGCTATAATTATTATTCCAAACTTTTAACGTTATTGCGGGCTTGCCAAGTCCCTTGATGATCTTATGTTTTCTGTCAAGTATCAGAAAATATGCTAGTTAGAAGTAGAAGTAGGACACAGGTCATAGCGGATTTGGATTAAAAAAAACGAGTTTTTTTATCTGACCTATTCGGGCCGCTGCCTTCTTTTTGCCACTTTACTGCATCAGTACCAACTAAACATTGGTGCTAAGAAGCTCTAAAAATTAGTCATCTTGTCATACATTTCAACAATACATCATTTTATGGATTTTTATTTAGCTAAAAAAATTTATAATTCATGTTAATTTTGTTATTTCTAGTTAACTAAATTATCGGGGTTGGTATAATCCAATGCATATCATTCATTACTCATACATTTCTTTAATATGCTACAGTTACACATTCAACAATACATCCTACCTGAACATCTAAATTCTCGTCCAACACACATTCTCATATGTCCTTATTGTTCACATATGAACAAGTCTTACTCAATCCCTTAATCTTTACTAGGTCATCATCCTTCCAAACACAATACATACAAATCATTCGTCAAACCATAATTAATGCAATCTAAGTTAATCTTGATCTTCGGCGCATTATACTATAACATATTTCTTACTTCCAACACTAATCACAATGTCACCATACCAATAAACACATCCTAATAACTTTGTCTACAACTCATAACTATTAAGGCCTCGATCCACATAAATAAAACTTTAGTCTATACGATATAAGAACTTTCATTCGCTTACATTGCACTTAGCACAATATTTTCCACCATAGAATTAAATCACATATACGTTAACACCATAAAACACATATACACACTTATCGACTTGCATACATATAACACATCATGCATTCCATCTCATATATTAAACAATCGTTAACCCACGTCTAACCATTCCTTCTATAACCACTAAATCCCCATCGCAATGTTCACATTACATCTTAGCTATAACCTAATGTCATCATTACTATAAGCACTTCCACATTATATCACTATAGCATCCATTTTTCACATTACCTAAACTTATGTTCAACGCATCTACGAGTGGTTTAAGTCTAGGCAACCTAAAGTAGAAACCTAATTCACTTAAACCGAAGCTCTGATACCAAGTTGTTACACCCCGTGCCCGATTTGACCAAAAATTAAAACTTTTTTGCGGAAACGCTTTGACTATAACGGACCTCCTGTTACTCTTTTGACCATTGACAAAAACCCTTAGACATATAGACATTTAAACCATTTTTAAATGAAACTAGACTCAAATACTTTTAAAAACGACGAGTGGCACCCTAAAGTGCACTACAGCCCATCTTGTGCACTAAGGACCCCTAAAGTGCACTATAACCCCTATTGTGCACCGAGGACCCCTAAAGTGCACTATAACACCTCTGGTGTACTAAGGACCCCTAAAGTGCACTATAACCTCTCTTGTGCACTAAGGACCCCTAAAGTGCACTATAACCCTTCTTGTGCACTAAGGACCCCTAAAGTGCAATATAAGCCCTTTTATGCACTACTTTCTCAAAATGACTCGTACACCTTTAAACATAAAATCGACACTTTAGACTTATATTTAAACACATATAATCCACATTTAACTAAAAATATACCATATACATTGTTTCCGGAAATTCTTGACCCGTTTAACCCAAAATGGGTAAAAATGGACCTTGTCCCAAACACCCCTTTTTCTGCATACACCTTTTGTGCACTTTTGACCCGTTTTCCGGAAAAATAACTTCTATAACATGACATAACATCAAAACTTCCAGAATTCATTAAAAACACATAAAAATGTATAAACATGGTCTCAAAGACCCATAGAAACGTACTTTACTAAGTGACGGGTGTTGTGCCAAACACCCGTTTTGACCCATTTCCAAACATAACATAACTATAACACATTTAACCATAAAACAAATGCTTAAACCTGAACCCAAACACACATTTGACATTAAAGACCATGACAACCTTAATCCATGACCATTGACCCGTTCAAATCCCAAAATGGGTACAAATAGGAACTGATCCAAACACCCCTTTAACACATCCCATACACCTTAACCTTTACTATAACAAATTAATTGACCATACAACATACTATAATGACCATAGCATATACTTTGACACGTGACAACACATTACTAACCATTAAAAGACCAACGGGGGTAGAACATTGATAGAGCTCGGTATTCTACCTAGCTCCTACATTATTACCAAGGTCTTCTAATAACCGCGCATACATTACTCTATCCAAAATCCAAGCATTACCTTTCCTTCACGCTAAAACCTACAAAACATTAGCCACTTAAACCGTAAGCATAAAGCTTAGTAAGTAAAACGATCATAACATAAAATTATAAATCATTCATACATTACGCTTCATAACTCGTTAATCCAATACAATCATAAAACATTAACACATACCTTCAATTACTTAAGGCATCACTAGTCTATCTCAATCATGTCTAGGCACATACTAACTAACATATCCTTGCGAGCTATATCACACTAACCTTAATTCCACTTTCACATAAGCATAAACAATCCATAACCTTAACATATAATCACATTACGCATAATATGATGAAATCAATATAATATCATCTTATAACCGGTTTACTTACCTTGAATCCAAGCTAATAAAAACAACCATAATCATCATCTTCAACACCATCATCAACCTCTTCTTACTTGCATCTAAGTCAATTCACCATAAACATAACACTTAATTATACTACTATAAAAATGGTTAATACAACCAATAGTTCACCCTTAACACTCTTAATCATCACATAATCATGTAATGATCATATGATGATGAATCCATGTTAGGAATATAAATATTCTGTAACGCCCCTTGACCACTTTGACCAAAAACGTGAAATTTTTTCTCAAAAAGTAACATTCCGAAACTGACCCACACTAAGGTCTAGATTATGGAACCTAAAAGTAGATCCTGAAAGATCCATTCTAAGGTCCAGATTTATGGAACCTAAAAGTAGATCCTGGAAGATCCACACTAAGGTCCAGGACTGAAATTATACTTTAGGATTTGACGGGAAACGCTTGACTTTACTTGACATTCCGTTACTCTATTGACCCTTTATAAGAATCTACATTCATAACCAAGATGAACATTTAACTCATAACCAAGATGACCATTTCTGGATCCACACTTAGGTCCATACTTTGGAACCTAAAGGGGGATCCTAAACTGAAAACTATGGATCCACACTTAGGTCCATACTTTGGAACCTAAAAGGGGATCCTAAACTGAAAACTATGGATCCACACTTAGGTCCATACTTTGGAACCTAAAGGTATATCCCAGAACTGACGGGTTATGCATAAACCACTTTTGACCCATTTTCACAACAAACCACTTATACCACTTCAGAATTACATCAAACTTTCCAGAAATCATTATATTAACATAATAAACATTTTCCAAGATCACTTGACCCGTTAACCACCCAAAATGGGTACTTTTACACTTTTGCCAAACACCCCCTTAACTTTTACTAAAAACACTTAAAACACATTTGACAACTCGTTAGACTCCCAAACCGATACCCGACCTTAACACACATTATACGACTCATAAAATAGACTCTCGGGGTACAACTTTGACTCGAGCTCGGTATTCTACCTAGCTCCTAATGCTTGTTATCTTCCAAATCCATTCCAAACTCTTATGCTATACTCCAAGCCTTCAATTCCGCCGCACTTAAGCCTACAAAAACATTGACAACTAATAGAATAAGCTTACGCTTAGTAAGTAACCCATCATAAAACATATATCATACACATACTTTCACATAAGCATCATAATCACATAAAAACCTCTAAACTACCACATACCACTCATATCATACTCAACTTCACAACGTAATCACATTCATTCAACATAACCATAATCACAACATACCTTAACTAGTCCAAAGCCGATAACTAACATACTCTTATCCAAGGTCACTAGCCATCCATCCTTAGCTTACAACCATACTAACCCAACTCATATGCTCTTACACAACCACAATACATACATGATAAATACATACATAACACATGTTTTAGGGAGAGTTACTTACCTTAGTCCAAGCTAACAACATCAAAGTCATCATCATTACCAACATCATCCATCATCATCATCAATCTTCTACAACATATCAAACCCAAATAACATAGCAATCAATCACATAAACAAGGGTTAATCTAACCCATAAAACATTCCCATCTTTCTTCCTACATCATCATATGACCATATCTTGATCATATGATGAAAACCCACTTTCTCCATAATCTATAGCTTCATTAATATTAAGAATATAGATACTTACATGTGATGATTATCACTAATGAAGGCTACCAATACTTGATCTTCACCTATTTCTTCTTGGATCATCATTTAGCTATTTCCCTCCCTTTTTTCCTTCTCTCTAAATCCGAACTCCATCACACACCTCAATAATTGAGGAAACAACTAGAATAAACTAGTTATAGCTAGTTAGGTGGCTCTTTGGCCCATTGGCAAGAATAGCCCCTCAAGTCCTATCCCTTCTATTTTAGCCACAACTAACTTAATATAACACTTTGCTACAATGACAACTTAGGTCCCTTTAGTTATGCATCACATTTCATATTACTACTTTAGTCATACTTTGACTATTAGTTTGACTACCGGGTTTGACTTTTCACGTAACTTTGTTAACCAACCAATCACATCCAATCTTAGCATATTTCATCTAGGGTGGGGCCTACTCGTAACCGGGATACGGGTCTAACAATTCTACCCCCCTTATTTAGATTTTGTCCCCGAAATCTGTCGTCCATTTCTAATCAAAACTTAGTCTCATAACTCATCTCTTTCCCAACACCTTACTTACTAGTTTACTTATTGCAATGATCTAAGTGACCTTGCAACTCTATGCATACCATATCATATCACATGCACTAATCCACGTTACTCCCGCTTACTTCTATACCACACAACTCCTGCTTAGACTTTACATAATACAAAACATACTTATTACAAC
Source organism: Artemisia tridentata subsp. tridentata (assembly GCA_021014915.2). NCBI lineage: Eukaryota > Viridiplantae > Streptophyta > Magnoliopsida > Asterales > Asteraceae > Artemisia > Artemisia tridentata. Next base: position 24,431,510 of record CP139504.1, read on the forward strand.
TATCCATCATTCTAATCCACTCTATTATCGTTACTTCACAATCCCACTTGCCTTACCCCCTACTCTCATTCTTTTACTACTTGATACTTAAGAAACTCGTACTATTTGACTTATCATAGTTACATTCGACTAACACGTTCACATTCCATTACTTTCATTCATCATGTTTATACCACGCCGCAAGGCACATTATATCATCATTACAATTTCTCCACTCCGTCAATGTTTCTCCTAAGTCCCAACTAAAAGCCATGGTCCAATTCTAACCCTCTTATCTTAGTCCTTACAATTCCTAACTAACTCTAAACTCCCTCTTTCTACTTCTCTAACCCTACTCGTGCCATGTCGGCAACACATAGCCTACTCATTCATAATTCCTCATTTACATGGAGAGGCGTCCCAATCGATGTAAATCAAGAAATATAAACTAGTGGTTATGTACTCCCGACATAACACCACTACTCCTAATTCCCAATTTAATTTTTATTATTTTCTCATTGTTTTTATTACATTATTTTTACTCTTCTTAGACTTGGATCCTTCACATTATCACATTCATCATGGGGATACTTTTATATGCCATGGACGTAGGCAACCCCTTGCCGGTGAAGGCAACACTTTTCATCCCGAAGGATCTTTAACATTCATCCCGAAGGATTCCTTAACATTCCTTTACTTGGTCATCCCGAGGGATACTACATTTAACATTCATCCCGAAGGATCATTACATTCACACTTTATCACCTTAACAACGGATCCAAGTCATAAGCACCACACACACATTATTACATTCGTTTATTATAGTAATTACCGCTAATCGCCTTAGCAGTAATATGATAATTTCAGAACAACGCCTTTATCTCATACACACTCCTTACATTCTTAATCCGCTTTAGTTATTTTCACATCTTACTTTACCTCTTGCATTCTTAGCCTTCATTAATCATGATCACATTCTCACTTTACATTTTAGTCCACTCGACTCATTTACATATAGACTTCTCACATTTTACCATCCGAAACTCATGCATTCATTATGGTGATTACAGCTAATCGCCTTAGCCGTAATATGATAATTTCAAGACAACGTCTTTATCTCACACATACTCCTCTCATTCTTTCTTACGTTTTTAATCCATCACATTTTTATTTCCATATCTTATCTCTCTTCTTTTAGTCTCACTCGCTTCCTTTACATGTAGACCTTACATAGATCATCAATTATAACACGCTCATTTTTTTATTAATGATTACAGCTAATCGCCTTAGCCGTAATATAATTATTTCATGACAACACCTTAGCTTCACACATATTCATCTCATTTTAGCTATTATTATTTAGGAAGTTTCGTTCTATTTTACTATTTACTCAATCACTATGCCTTTCCTCATCTTGTAACTAAGTTCATCACAAACTTATTATGTATATATTTTTATTTCATTTCTTCACCACACACATTCAACGTTACCACATGTTCATAATCATGTTCCTAATACCTTGACTTCCCACTAACCCGTCTCTAATACCTCTTTAATGATTATCACACTAAGTATTACTACTCATAAGATCATGCTTTGGTCATCACTATCACATAAATCACGCACTTTCATTTTTTTGTCACATCTCCTATAAACCACCACATAACTTATTACATCCATTCGCCCTCGCTAAACCACCATAGCACACAATCACATAATCATATAAGGATCACCGACAATATCCAAGTGTACGGTAATTTATCATTTAAGCACGTCTAGTCCACCATGGACTTACATTACATTCACATCAATACTATAAACATAAATAACTCCTAACACTTATGCTCACACAACATATCACGTATTCCACTTCATAAACAATCAAAGACTCAAGTTCAACTTATTAATTCTACCACTAGTAAATCCACATTCTCAATATTCACATTATATCCAATCAAAGCCTAATCCCCCTATTGCTCTAAGCTCTTTCACATCGCACCACTAAGGCATTTATTTTTCGCGTCTAAATCATTACTTCTATACTTCACTACGTTCACATAATCATATAATAATTACCGATACAACCCGAGGTGCACGGTCATCCTATCACTCCACATCAAGTCTCCCATCAATACACTCATATAGCAATCACATAATACGTTTCAAAACTCAACATTCACATCCTATAACTCACAAACTATTAGCCCTCCTATCTCAAACTTAACTTAACGCGTCTACGAGTGGTTTAAGTTTAGGCAACCTAAAGTGGAAGCCTAATTCACTTAAACTGAAGCTCTGATACCAAGTTGTAACGCCCCTTGACCACTTTGACCAAAAACGTGAAATTTTTTCGCAAAAAGTAACATTCCGAAACTGACCCACACTAAGGTCTAGATTGTGGAACCTAAAAGTAGATCCTGAAAGATCCACTCTAAGGTCCAGATTTATGGAACCTAAAAGTAGATCCTGGAAGATCCACACTAAGGTCCAGGACTGAAATTATACTTTAGGATTTGACGGGAAACACTTGACTTTACTTGACATTCCGTTACTCTATTGACCCTTTATAAGAATCTACATTCATAACCAAGATGAACATTTAACTCATAACCAAGATGACCATTTCTGGATCCACACTTAGGTCCATACTTTGGAACCTAAAGGGGGATCCTAAACTGAAAACTATGGATCCACACTTAGGTCCATACTTTGGAACCTAAAGGGGGATCCTAAACTGAAAACTATGGATCCACACTTAGGTCCATACTTTGGAACCTAAAGGTAGATCCCAGAACTGACGGGTTATGCATAAACCACTTTTGACCCATTTTCACAACAAACCACTTACACCACTTCCGAATTACATCAAACTTTCCAGAAATCATTATATTAACATAATAAACATTTTCCAAGATCACTTGACCCGTTAACCACCCAAAATGGGTACTTTTACACTTTTGCCAAACACCCCCTTAACTTTTACTAAAAACACTTAAAACACATTTGACAACTCGTTAGACTCCCAAACCGTTACCCGACCTTAACACACATTATACGACTCATAAAATAGACTCTCGGGGTACAACTTTGACTCGAGCTCGGTATTCTACCTAGCTCCTAATGCTTGTTATCTTCCAAATCCATTCCAAACTCTTATGCTATACTCCAAGCCTTCAATTCCGCCGCACTTAAGCCTACAAAAACATTGACAACTAATAGAATAAGCTTATGCTTAGTAAGTAACCCATCATAAAACATATATCATACACATACTTTCACATAAGCATCATAATCACATAAAAACCTCTAAACTACCACATACCACTCATATCATACTCAACTTCACAACGTAATCACATTCATTCAACACAACCATAATCACAACATACCTTAACTAGTCCAAAGCCGATAACTAACATACTCTTATCCAAGGTCACTAGCCATCCATCCTTAGCTTACAACCATACTAACCCAACTCATATGCTCTTACACAACCACAATACATACATGATAAATACATACATAACACATGTTTTAGGGAGAGTTACTTACCTTAGTCCAAGCTAACAACATCAAAGTCATCATCATTACCAACATCATCCATCATCATCATCAATCTTCTACAACATATCAAACCCTAATAACATAGCAATCAATCACATAAACAAGGGTTAATCTAACCCATAAAATATACCCATCTTTCTTCCTACATCATCATATGACCATATCTTGATCATATGATGAAAACCCACTTTCTCCATAATCTATAGCTTCATTAATATTAAGAATATAGATACTTACATGTGATGATTATCACTAATGAAGGCTACCAATACTTGATCTTCACCTATTTCTTCTTGGATCATCATTTAGCTATTTCCCTCCCTTTTTCCTTTTGTCTAAATCCGGACTCCATCACACACCTCAATAATTGAGGAAACAACTAGAATAAACTAGTTATAGCTAGTTAGGTGGCTCTTTGGCCCATTGGCAAGAATAGCCCCTCAAGTCCTATCCCTTCTATTTTAGCCACAACTAACTTAATATAACACTTTGCTACAATGACAACTTAGGTCCCTTTAGTTATGCATCACATTTCATATTACTACTTTAGTCATACTTTGACTATTAGTTTGACTACCGGGTTTGACTTTCCACGTAACTTTGTTAACCAACCAATCACATCCAATCTTAGCATATTTCATCTAGGGTGGGCCTACTCGTAACTGGGATACGGGTCTAACATATTCAGTTGAAGACTCGGTCACCCCGAGAACTCATTAGCACTTAATAGCTCGTAGGATTAGTAATATTATTAGTAGTAGATTAGTTATTATAGATCATGTGGAGTTGGTCGTGTCTTTACCCTCTGTCAGCTCGCTCCACAGCCCACTCGGGGCATAATATGTAATAGTATATATACCCTTCTCCACCTAGGGAGAGGGTTGGACCTTATTTCACATCTAATACATTTCACTTACATTTCTCTCACTAAGGCTCCCACTCTTCTACTTCTCTCTCTAGAATCCTTCTATTCGATCCATATTCTTGTACCATAAATGTGTTTCTTTGATCGTGAATATTCTACAATTGGTATCAGAGCCAGGTTAGGTTCATATGATTACATGTTCACGGATTTCTTAGGTTTTATGGTTGGTTTTTTGGTTCGAATAGTACTCTAAGAAACATCATTGGTTCGGCTTATTTGTGGTTAAATCTGTTAAAAGGCTTGTACTTTCGTGTTCAAAAGTGTTGTATAAGCTAGGTTTTGTAGTTGGATTACTTATTTCAATCGCTTATTAGAAGTTAGAGTGAATTCGAGAGGTTTTGAGTGATATTTCTTGGCTGCGATTTGCTCCTCGGTGTGTGTTCTTCATTGCGATTTGGCATTATACTTAAAATAGGAAAGAAGACAAAATCGCAAGACAGCGACTGCTTTGTCCACTAGTGTCTTGCGATTTGCCTGTTTTGTCCGGTTGTGGTTGCGATTTGGGTGGTTTCGGTTGCGATTTGACTATTGCGATTTGAGCATTCTGGTTGCTATTTGATCTTTGAGATTTGAGTCACTGTTGTGCAAGTTGCGATTTGATCTATTGCGTTTTGACAAGTTGCGATTTGACTTGTTGCGATTTGACATATTGCGATTTGACTAGTTGCGATTTGACAGTTTGCGATTTGACCAGTTGCGATTTGACGTTGCGAGTTGATACTTGCAATTTGACTTATTGCGATTTAGTTAGTTGCGATTTGACTTATTGCGATTTGGTTAATTGCGATTTGACTTGTTGCGATTTGACAAATTGTGACTTGACTTGTTGCGATTTGAACAGTTGCGGTTTGACCAAAGTTGATTTTTTTACGTCAAAACTTCAAACGGCTATAACTTTTGAACCGTAACTCCGTTTTCAACCCAACTTTCGAAGCCTGAAATCGCTCCAAAATGAAGTTATTGAGGTTTTAAGTTTTCAGACCCAAAATTTCATCGTAACAACTTGTATCAACCAAGCCAAATCACTACTAAACAACAGATCACCAAGTCTTCCAAACTTTCATCATAACACATTCAAGTAATCAAATCACGGTTTATTCTTGATTTTAGTAAAATCCTGCGAAAGAAACTATTTCTCGGTTTAAATCATAGACTTGTAAAATCCCGTGATCATTCATATCATGTCAAAGACTTCGGATTCAGTCATTGCTGAGGTGCTCAAATTGTATGACATGATTGACAAACAGAAGATTCCCAATGATGTACAACAGATAAACGTGTTTGAGTATGCTAGTGCAAATAGGGATTTTGTTTGCCCGAATTTTCAAGAGAAAGAGCTTCATCAGCCACTGACAAACATTGTTGAGTCAGATACTGCTATGAACAACGTGCAACATGGGAAACACAATGAAGCGTCGGCTGAACCTAGTGGGGTATCTTCTATTATTAATGATGATAATGTGTTGCATGAACAAAAGATTCCCATCAAAGTACAACAGACAAACATTGTTGAGTCAGATATTGCTAATATGGGAAATAGCGATGTTATCCCATATGAACAATATGTGAAACACAACGAAGCGTCTGTTGTACCTAGTTGTGCATCTTCTGTTCTAAATGATGATTATGTGCTGCATGAGAACACTGAATTTGTCCCTGAAGACTCATTAACCACCCAACTTAACATCTATAAAGATCAAGTGGCCATTTATGAACAGCGTGCTAAGTTTGAACTAACTAAACGTGAGCAGAAAATGGAAAGTCAAATGTGTACACTTATAACAGAGCGTAATGTAAGGGAAGAAACATTAAAACAAGAGTTGAGTACTTTGAAATATCAGCTGGTCCAAACAGTTAAACAGAAACAGGAGGCCCAAGAGCATGTAAATACACTAAAACAAGGATTCAAAGAAAAAGAAACACAACTCTTAAATGATTTCTCCAGACTTAAAACCTTAAAGAATAAGCTTGAAAACAAGTTGTACACCCAAGACCAAACCAGACAGACTGCTCAAATGATTCAGAAGCACAGAAAGCTGAGTGATAAGCATAGTGAAAGTAATGTAGGTGAACCTAAATTAGCTCTCCTTAGGATTGCTAGAGTAGCCCAACCTGCCTTATATGATGCCAATGTGATGATTATGCCTAGTCATGCCCCACCTGAGGTTTTATCTTTGAAAGAGAGTGATGAAATAGAAGTGAGAAATAGAGAAAGAATGAATGAGAAAATGAAAGATCCCATATGCATAGACAAGCGAGTAATAGTCAAACCCCATGATTATTATGAGGAGAATCGCTTGACTGTGTTTGCACCTCAAAAGAAGTTAACGCTTGAACAAATCTTTTGGAAGCTTGATATAGAAAAGAGAAAAGCTGATGAGCTTGAAGCGAAAACCCCATCCCTTAGGAAAATTGCTGATGCGACGGTGTATCCTCCCAATACACCTAGACATTTGGTTCCTTTAACTCTTCCCACAGAATGTAAAACCTTAATTAGCATATATGTACTCTGTCAACTATTTGCTAATTTTGATAAAACATGTAAGAAGAGAATCACACCAACAGGAATTACTGAGGGCGAAAGAGGTTTTGAACAAACAAAAAGGTGTTATTTAACTGAGGTCATACTATTCTTTAAACTACTCAAAGAACAATTTGAAGGAATGCAAAACGTCCTTAAAACTGAAGTTAATGACATGAAAGTAATGTTTAAAGATATGGAAAATGAGGTAGCTCAAAAAGCGATAGAAATTAAGAGTCATGAAATTGAGAGAAAGAACATTCTCATCACCAATGAGAACTTGATTGCTAGATGTATTGCTCAGGACATATTTTATACTGCTACTAATGCTACATTAACTGCCTGTCAATTTCATGAATATTATATTGCTTTGAATGTTACCAAGAATCGTGTTGTTGAGCTTGAGGGGGAGAATTTGAAACTGCAAGAGAAAATTCAAAATGATGACCATGATAACATGGTAAAACGTTTTTCAAAACTAGAGGTTGATTATCTTAATCTGCAACTAAAATATCAACATTTAGAAGAAAGATGTAAAATATCAAATGCCACGACATCTTTGGATGCTCCTGAGTTTGATACATATTTTGAATTAAGCAAACGTGATGAAAAAATTCAAACTCACACCAACACGATTCGACAATTGAGGGCTCAAATTGCCCAGTTAAAAGCTAATAAGAGTGAAGCATATGGCTCCCATAAACCACCGTCTTCAGATTCTCAGAATTTTCAATATCAAGACACCATTAACAAAGTACACTATGAAAATGAGTGCTTTCGAGCTGAAAAATCAAAGATCAAACAACATTACAAAGAGTTATATGATTCAATCAAAGTCACACGAAACAATCACAATGAAAAGATAACTTCTTTGTTAAATGAAATTGAGAATCTGAAGACTCAAGTGAAAGGGAAAATGCCAATTATCACTTGTGATTGTGTTGCACCAAAGGTTTCTGCTGTTAGAAAGTATGATGTTGATGTTGTGCCTATTCCACCTCCCCTTAGGAATAATAGGCATGTCCATCAAATATATCTCAATCACCTTAAGGATAGTCTTGATGCACTCCGTGAGGTCGTAGAGGAGGATAGAATAGAAAAACCACTTGACAAAACACTTGTGGATGCCTGCTTCCTCACTAAAAGGTCACAGGAATTCCTAGAATATGTCATTGGCACGAGGCCTAAGGTTGATAACAAAAGAGATAAATTTGTTGCATCCTCCATGATGCCCAAGAACAAGCATGTAACCTTTGAGGTACCCTTGGAAACTTCAGATCCCAGCACATCAAAACATGTTCAGCAACCAGAAGTGAAAAAGACTAAGATTCCCATCAGTTCCTCTACAGGAGTTAATAGTAACACTAAAGCTAGCGAGTCAAAACCTAGGATAAACATAAAGAATTCTAGGACTTCACCAGCTAAAAGTGTTCCTAAGAAGAAAGTAGAAGACCACATGAGGAACAATAAGTCAGAATTGAGCAAAAAGAATCATAATTCAAACCCTAATTCACTTTGCAAGACATGTAATGAATGCTTAATTTCCCGTAATCATGATAAATGTGTTGAGAAATTCCTTAAGTTGTCCAACAAACCCCCAGTTAAGAAAGTTTGGAGAGCTAGAGAAATTAAGCAAACTTGGAAAGCAACAGGAAATATGTTAGCTAATGTTGGTTACCAATGGAAGCCCACTGGAAGGAAATTCACTTTAGGAGAACAGTGCTCTTTAACTAGCATAACTAAGTCTAAAGTAGTGCCTGTACGTCAATGGAAGCCAACTGGAAGGAAATTTCCTGTAGGAGAACAGTGCCCTTTAATTAGGTCTACTTCCACTAGCATTCCAACTCCTACTGAGACTCGGGCGAATGATGCTTCTGTTCCCACTAACCAACTGGACCCCAACTTAAATTGGGGATCCGGCACTCCAAACTCTCTATTTTTGTCTGTTTTCAAATGCAGGTCATACGGATTGTCCTTTGACATTTGGACTCAGGCTGCTCACAACATATGAGGGGAAATGATAATGACATCTGTTCACATCAGTTCAGGCCTCGTTCTTCAATGACAATGACGTTTGAACACTGCAGTTCAAGCCTCGGGCCTCATTGTCAACATAATGGCATCTTCTGATAACTCTTCAGGCCCCGTTCTTCAAAGAAAAGAAAGGTGTACGCTTAAGTGCGCTTTATCTTCAGAAGAAGAGAAATCTTCTTGTTTATGACCATTCTCATCAACAAGCTTCATAGTCTTCTGATGTGCGTGGTTTTGCAACCTTACAACAGGTTTTACCTCTCGAGGGATCTCAAGAGGCTTACAACCCCACCAGGCAGTGTACCTGACCGATGTAGTATAGTGTAGTGGTAAGTACGGGGGATTGATCGTTCTCCACAGGGAATAGTGTTCGTTAGGTGTGAAAGGCTACTCTAATTAGGTCTAAGGGTTGAGGAAGATTCTTTTTATGTTTTTATAATTTTATGAAAGCAAGTAAAATCTCGGGTTTGAAGGAGTGGGCGGAATTAGTTGCTAGTCAACTAACCCAAATGACTACGAATGCAAATAAAATAAAATAACAAAAATGAAAAGTGGTGAGAAACTTATGTGTAGAGAAATGTATTTACTTAGATTTCCTTACTCCCTAACTATCTTTTACCGGTTAATTAGTGTGTATTAGTTGCGTGGATGACGGGTGTATTCCTTAATACCATTCGTGGGGTGGCGTACTTACTTCCCCAACTCTACAAGCTCCTACTTCACTCCTATGTCGAGCCGGCTAGGAAGCTCCTAACATGGGATCACTAGAATTCGCTTGTGCATTAAATACAACCATAAAAACCTTTAGTACGCGTTTGGTTCATGTTTCTTAAGACGTTCAAGCAAGTTACCGAATAGGAAGTTAGCCAGTTTTCTTAAGCCTAACATAGATAAACAATCATCCAATACAACTAACAACACACTAACAACCAATAATCAATAGCTAGGTTTCATTAGATCTAAGCAAACACAAGATAAAATTAGCCTAACATGTTAAACAAAAGACAAGCATAAGATAGAATCAAACAACACATAGACATATTGAATGATTAATTGATAACTTATCTTTCAATGAAACATGGAAGATCTCAAGGCAAGAAGCCCTGAAAAAGTAGCTAAAATCGTCTTAGGGTTTTATCCCAAAATTCCACACACTAAGCTCTCTCTAATGACAAAAGATTAGAAAACTATATATAGATTTTTGGATCTGACGGCGTCACCTTATGCATTGTGACGCCGTCACCTCGCCGCTTTTAGGGTTCCCGGGTGACCTTCTTGACGCCGTCCCTCTTTAGCTCTTCAAAAATCCATTCTGGCCTATCAAGGCTTGACGCCGTCTAACCCTGAACGTGACGCCGTCCCCTTATGATTTAAGCCGTGACGCCCTTGATTTAGTTAAAGCGCGACGCCGTCAGAATTCTCATGCTAACTCACTGGCCCGTCATGAGTAAATTTCACATCCAACTTTTCTTGCCAAGGCATGACGCCGTCCCATGTTAATTGTGACGCCGTCAAGAGTAACTTTTAGCCGATTCTTGAGACTTTTCCGTTTTCTTCACTTTAATGCTCCAAAAACGTCCAAAATGCCTCCTTTTCCAGATTTCTCCTCAAAAGTACCTAAAATGACAAAAGGAACGATTTAGGGCAATATTTGATCAAATAAATACGATTTCGGGCTTAAATGACCCCTTAAAAGCGGTACACTTTTCGCCTCATCAAATACCCTTACACTTGAGATTTGCTTATCCTCAAGCAAATGCGCTTTTATTCTAATCAAAATACAAGTTAGGGGTCATTTAATGCTAACATAAAAGTAATTACAACAAATAATCGTTCCACTTCAATCATAATAAGCACGGAGATTACATACTAGCACCTCACAAGTAGTGTTTAGATACTCACATCTCTCAAGTGTCATCAAAATAAATCTCATAAATGAAAACGGAAAATATCTCTCACTACCTGTCATAGCAAATAGATTACCATAGGCTTGGGAAAGGATCGAAAACCTCCTCCACTAGGCTTAAGCACCTAAGATAAACTATCAAAGAGGGCTTTTAAATGGGTTATAACGTCAGGTGTAGGGAAAAGGAAAACACGGTTTTGTTGGATACGGGATATTTTACTGGTGGCTAGTTAAAGATCTTGATCAATTACATGTACTATACAATGTTGCTAAGCCAAGACTAGACTCGATCTTAAGCTAAAAACGAAATAACAAAATAACAAAAAAATATAAAACAAACATAAAATGAAACGGGATGGTAGTCCGTATGTTTTTTCTATTTTTCATTTTCTCATTTTTTTTGTATTTTTCTTGATTTTTTTTTTTTTTTTTTTTTTTTTTTTTTTTTTTTTTTTTTTTTTTTTGCATACACTTTTACCCTACCATCCAAAATAATACATCATAGGGGCATTGCATTCCCCTTACACTTGAACTTTTACATAACTTTACAATTAACTAATCTAATGACTCGAATTAAGATAATTGAAAAACTTGGAGTACTTTTAAAATATTTAGCACACATGGGGGTAATAAATGATGTTCTTCCCCATTACTCCATTATACTAGTACTTTACCCATGAGTCCCAATCGTCCCAAAACAATATGTACAAGGATATGACTCGACTTAGCAACCATGTAATCAACTAGATAATTAACTTGGGTTTAAACAAATGTTGTAACAATAATGCACTAAAGATGAGTACATACAAGGTAGGCTAAGGCGATTTGGGTGTACATTTTAGTGGGGTGTAACAAATTCTTCCTTTAAGTAAAATGCTTAAAGGTCGAAACGAAAAGATAGGCTCTGAGGGGTGTACTAGGGGTATCGTGTACTAAAAATGAGTACAACGCAAAGGGTGTGGGAGAATTACTTGACCAATGTAGCCAATGTAATTATAACAAAAACACAGGTGTAAAACAATGGGTTAATCCTAATGCCTCTTATCATGTAGTAAATCTAACTACACGAATGTAGTCTCACTTGTGGCCTTGGAATGGTCCTAACGCAAGTTCTAGAATCTAAGTGCTACCGGTACACACATCATAGCATAAATGCTTTTCCTACCAATTCTAGGGGCGAACCTCACATATTTGGGGTGGAAAATTTTTTAGTGGTACGGTTTTTGTGCTAGTCATATAACTCCTATCCGTGAGACGCTCATTAAGATCAAAGTTTCACTCCTATATGTTGTAAAAAATTTTAAATTTGGCACTAAAATTACCCTAATCAAGTATTTCTCTCAGTTTTATTACACATCTATTATTAAACAAACAAAAATCAAGCGCAATTGTATTCTAAAATCGTACTTTTACCCTCCCCTTACACTTAAGATGAACATTGTCCCCAATGTTCAAATAACAAGATGTAAAAGCAAAAAGTAAAAGAATGAAATCAAATACTCCCCTGATTCGCTCGTTGGATAGTGAAATCACACGGTTAAATCTTCCTCCAAAGAGAATGTTGAAGCTCCATGACTAATGCATCGCCATAAGCTTGATTCCATAAACATTTCCTTGTCCAAAATAACCTGTTAACCTGAGAAAACAAACACGAAAACCTGCATAACATCGGCGGGATAAAATCTATATATAAGGATATAATGCTTGTGGAATGATAATTTTGCAGATTCCTGGAGATTATAAGTTGGAGATTTTAATAAAAACTTTTTTAAAAACAAAACTTTCAAAAATTTCTGAAAATTAAATCTGACGCCGTCAGGTTATAAACCCTGACGCCGTCAGAAATGATCTGACAAAATTCTTATGTTACGTTTCCGGAAAATTTCTGGAAAAACCTTTACCTTACTTCCTGGAAATCCTGCAAAACATCATTATGACTCGATACAAGCATTTGACTCAAACAAATACTAATATGCATGCTTATATCTCATTGTTATCGTTCATGTTCAATCTTGTTCTTAAAAACAAATTTGGATTTCCCTTACACTTATCTTTTGCAAAATACCTTTATATGTAGTTAAGACGAAGTTAAAAACAAAATAAAGCATTTTCACAATTTATATTTGAGACATGAACAGTAAACAAAAAGAATAAGAAATGCATACGGAAACAAATAAAATTAAATAAACAAGCAATCAAACAAATAAAGCAAATAAAGCTTGGGTTGCCTCCCAAGAAGCGCTTGTTTTTGTTCGAGTCATGAGCCTGACTCTACCCTTATTTAATGGATAAAGGAGAGGTTTTCCCTACACTTAGGATTAAGTGCGGGTGATAGTAGCGATACACACCAGCTCGGTAGGAGTATGCCACGTGAGGAAAGAGTGGTGGATGAATTATATGCTCAAAGGGGTGTGCTCCTTTCATCATAACCTTACCTAGTTCACTTTGGTCAATGGGTGATTTTGAGTTTCCTCCTAAAAAGGGATCATCTTCTATCAACTTCGAGAGATTCCTAGTTGGGAATCCATCTTGACCTAATAAACCCGGTTTAAACCCATAGTGTTTCTTGTGATCTATCATGAATGGGTGATGTAAGTATGTAAGGTCATGGTTCACTCCTATATTAGCTTCCTCACTACAAGGCTTAATGTCTACTACCTTAAACTTAAGATTACCCGGACTACATGGTTTGATGGGTGGATCGGGACCTAATTCAATTCCTAAGTTCACATTTAAGGATGGAAGATTAGGTAACGGTTTTGGTTTAGGCTCCGGTTCATCAAAACTAGGAACTTCCATAGAACTAAGAGTAAGGTTGTGATCACTAAAAGCATTCAAACCTATATCCTCTAGTTGTGTTGGGTTCAAAGGTTCTACCACTATTGGGGTTCCTATAGTCTCTTCTACTTCTTTCGGGTAAGTCACGGGCGGTGTATGTGCCTCAAATGATGGTTGGACTTGTGGGGTACTTGGTGGTCTTAGATTACTTACGTCATCATTCCTTATGTCAAGATCACCTATATCCTCATCATGTGTTTTAGTAGGATCTAACCCTAACATTTTACCAAGTATCTCAAGTGCTTCTCTAGGCATCTCAACTTCAATGTCCGAATCATAAGGATCATCCTGAATATTCTGACTGCTATATTCAAATTGCCCAAAAGATTCATCGTGTGTTTCTTGAGATTCATCGTCATTGATCATAAAACCTAGGTCTTTTTGATCAATGTGATCATGCTCGGCTAGATCCTCCATCACATCAAGATAACCTATGTGTTTGTTTTGTACTATGGCATTACATGACAACCACTTAGGTATCTCAACACTAATGTATTCATCCCCAAACAAACTTGTTTCATGATCCAGGAAATTTATATTCAATTGACTTGTACTAACGTCTGTTGGGTTGTCTACCCTATAATAATATTGGGCACAATCTTCTATGGCATCCCATGCTTCTTCAGCACTTAATTCCCTAAAGTCCCCATTGGCAAAATCCTCAATGCGCATTTGGTCATATTGGCCAACACGATAGTAAAAGGTTCGGGTTAGGGATGCTAAAGCGAAACTATGATGAGGGAATTTTCGGAGTAAATTTCTAAAACGAGTCCATGCATCATATATGGGTTCATCTCGATATTGTTTGAAATTCGAGATGTCAATAGGGTAGAATGGCCTTTGTGGTTGGGGGTATGGTGGATTCGCGTACTCCATAATGGTGAACGGAAGAGTCAATGGAAATTTCTTTTACGAACAAAGACACAAAGAAAAAGATAGACTAAAGAAAATCCTAGAAAAAGAGAATAAAAATCTCACTAGAAAGGAATCTAGTGAGTAGACCTAATAGAAATAAAAATTCAACCTAAACAATAACTATTCCCCGGCAGCGGCGCCAAAAACTTGATGTGCGTGGTTTTGCAACCTTACAACAGGTTTTACCTCTCGAGGGATCTCAAGAGGCTTACAACCCCACCAGGCAGTGTACCTGACCGATGTAGTATAGTGTAGTGGTAAGTACGGGGGATTGATCGTTCTCCACAGGGAATAGTGTTCGTTAGGTGTGAAAGGCTACTCTAATTAGGTCTAAGGGTTGAGGAAGATTCTTTTTATGTTTTTTATAATTTTATGAAAGCAAGTAAAATCTCGGGTTTGAAGGAGTGGGCGGAATTAGTTGCTAGTCAACTAACCCAAATGACTACGAATGCAAATAAAATAAAATAACAAAAATGAAAAGTGGTGAGAAACTTATGTGTAGAGAAATGTGTTTACTTAGATTTCCTTACTCCCTAACTATCTTTTACCGGTTAATTAGTGTGTATTAGTTGCGTGGATGACGGGTGTATTCCTTAATACCATTCGTGGGGTGGCGTACTTACTTCCCCAACTCTACAAGCTCCTACTTCACTCCTATGTCGAGCCGGCTAGGATGCTCCTAACATGGGATCACTAGAATTCGCTTGTGCATTAAATACAACCATAAAAACCTTTAGTACGCGTTTGGTTCATGTTTCTTAAGACGTTCAAGCAAGTTACCGAATAGGAAGTTAGCCAGTTTTCTTAAGCCTAACATAGATAAACAATCATCCAATACAACTAACAACACACTAACAACCAATAATCAATAGCTAGGTTTCATTAGATCTAAGCAAACACAAGATAAAATTAGCCTAACATGTTAAACAAAAGACAAGCATAAGATAGAATCAAACAACACATAGACATATTGAATGATTAATTGATAACTTATCTTTCAATGAAACATGGAAGATCTCAAGGCAAGAAGCCCTGAAAAAGTAGCTAAAATCGTCTTAGGGTTTTATCCCAAAATTCCACACACTAAGCTCTCTCTAATGACAAAAGATTAGAAAACTATATATAGATTTTTGGATCTGACGGCGTCACCTTATGCATTGTGACGCCGTCACCTCGCCGCTTTTAGGGTTCCCGGGTGACCTTCTTGACGCCGTCCCTCTTTAGCTCTTCAAAAATCCATTCTGGCCTATCAAGGCTTGACGCCGTCTAACCCTGAACGTGACGCCGTCCCCTTATGATTTAAGCCGTGACGCCCTTGATTTAGTTAAAGCGCGACGCCGTCAGAATTCTCATGCTAACTCACTGGCCCGTCATGAGTAAATTTCACATCCAACTTTTCTTGCCAAGGCATGACGCCGTCCCATGTTAATTGTGACGCCGTCAAGAGTAACTTTTAGCCGATTCTTGAGACTTTGCCGTTTTCTTCACTTTAATGCTCCAAAAACGTCCAAAATGCCTCCTTTTCCAGATTTCTCCTCAAAAGTACCTAAAATGACAAAAGGAACGATTTAGGGCAATATTTGATCAAATAAATACGATTTCGGGCTTAAATGACCCCTTAAAAGCGGTACACTTTTCGCCTCATCATCTTCCCATGCTCATTCAGTCATCAAGTGGATCAAAGTACATTGGAGAATATTCTTATTCACTCGTTCAATCAAAAATGGCAGTCATATGTAATTTTTGAGGGGGAGAAGGGTGAATAAACAAAATGTCATTTATCAAATGGATCTACTTGCCGTAGATGGTATTCTTATTCACTCGCATAATCAAAAATGGCAGTCACATGCAATTTTTGAGGGGGAGAAGGGTGAATAAACGACATGATGATTGATGTCTGAGAAATGGTCATACGCCTCCTGAATACATCAGTTCAGGAGCCGTGCAAAACAAGTTTCTTCAACACTATATGTTCCACCGTCTATCAAGGTGTTGAAGAACAAATTCATGGAACTCTACCTCCCGTGATTGATTATGAACCCCTCCTCCATCATCTTACTCCAGACCCGAGTTCTGGAGAATCATCTTCATCACGGATTGATGTTCCTTCTAATGTGCACTCTGTAAATCAACCACAAGAACATAAAGGAAAATGTCGGCTAAAATGTCAAAACGGCTAAGTATTTGGACTTGGAATGTCAAGTGATCACGGAGTTTATTTGGTATCCCTTATTTGAGATTGAAGTGGGTTTCACGAAGGTTTCTACTTATTTCATCATCGAGACTTCATCTATCGATTGATGACTTGCTTGAAGTTATAAAATTTATGATTGGGACTTGGATTATCTAGTTATACCCGTTGTAAGGAGATACATTGTAGTTCTCACGGGATATAGCTATCACTTCAAGGAGTTACATTGTAGTGCTCAGTGTCACACGCTGATGCAGATGTGGATAGTCTCAAGAGGTGTTGTACCTGCTTCGGCTCTTGTTGAGTTTATAAGGGTACTTAAGGGTTTTCTACTACATCGTTCTTCAGTCATCAACAGTGCAAGTTTAAGTAACAAATTTGGGGAATTCTTCGTCAGTTTCAAGTTTGGTATATCGGGTTTACTTCACCAAGTGGTCATAGCAATAGCCGACAGAACATAAGGGTAGATAAAGATAGTCAGAGAGAGTTTCGGTAGCTGTTGATTCTCACAGGATACATTTGAGCCAAGTTTGTTCTTCTCTCAAGATTTCATGTATATGTGCGTAAAATGTGTTGTTGATTCTGAGGTATCAAAACCAGCAAGGGGGAAGGAGACATACATCTGAACGCACAACGAGTACACATGATGGACGTTATACTTCTTCTGAATTGAAGTTATTCCGGGAAGACAAATGTCATAACCGCAGAGAAGATCAGTGTTTTAACTCGTTCCTTATGGTGTATCATTCCAACCACGTGGGGGAAGAGATGTATGAAACAGTTTCCGATGATAAAAGAGGTTCACAATGGCAATTTCTTGAAGGGAGAAAAGGGGATTTTCGGGTCTTAATTGATCTTGATGTTACGTTTTCGTCTTCATTTATGGGATTGAGTGTGTGCTTCGGGTTTTTGGGATTCATACAATGAGACTGATTGCATCTCTTCAACTACTTGGGGGAAGTGGTCTCTGGATACTTTCGGTATGTATTCTTCAGTCTTCAGCGGGAAGAAATGTAAGAAGAATTATTCAAGTGTGAGATGATACGCTGCTGATTTATTTAAGGATCCCCCGATCGGAGAATCATGATGGTTATTCTTAAAAGGAGCAGCAATGGTTGATGTGGTTTGCTACAGTTTCTGCTGTATACTTACCTTATGTAAACTTGAAAGAGAGCTTTGACACTGCTCAAAAAGAAGATTTTCGGTTTGGGGGGAAGCTATCAAAGCTTTACAATTGAGAAGGCTCAAGTTCAAACAATTTTTCAGGAGCCTTGAAAGCTTTGGTGGTGAAAGTTTAAGAGATGTTGACTACTGACTTCCACAACGTACCAGAACGATATCCTAATTTTGGTATTCATGTCATCTTTTTCTTAAACTGAATAATATAGTTTGTACATATCTTATACCATACTGTAAATAGAAAACTATAAAACCAGAAAAATGTAAATAGAAAAATATTAAAACCTAGAAAAACCATAAAAATCAGAAAAATAGAAAAGACCAAAAATAGTTGTTCTAGGCATGTCTTCTGTTTATCGATAACATTTACGGTCTTAGAAATGTCATTCAATAATGACATGGGACTTTAAATGAAGCTCGAGCAGACATTTAAATGAATTGTTAAAACATGTCTCTTGGCTTGCAGTTACTTCATACTGCAACCCGCGCTGTACAATGGGGAAAGCATGTCGCCAAAAAGACAGTTGTTCCTCCAACCGGGTGATGTTCACCTGGGCATGGATTACTTTATATCCATGTTTCCCCGATTTGATGTACGGTTCAGTGCATCATTTCATGTATAAGAAGAGAAGTCTTCTTTACATCAAACTCTTTATCTTCTATGATTCTTCAAGAGAGTTTTGATGTTACACAAGGTGGTAAATTGAATTAAATTTTCACAAATACTCGATGCTCAATTGAATGACTACAGCTCTTTAAATAGAAAACGGGTCATTAATTGAGGGAGAGAGTATTTGTTCAAATTTCTGACACCTTGCAAGCTTTGTACAACATCAGCAGTGACACTCTCTCGCAGTTTAAGGGGGAGCATTGTATGCTCCATAATCAGAATATATTAAAACCAGACCACATTTTCTCCTAAAATTTCTAAACTATTTAAATCAATTGGGATCACAAATCTCAAATGATTTGAAATTTTTGATCGGGGGAGAGAATGTGATTTAAATATGAAATTCTGATAAAAAATGTGATCTTTTGGAACTCAAGTGTAGGCTCTCCCATATGTGCCAAACCTTTTCCAATATTGATGCACATATTGAGGGGGAGCAAATGATTTATGATGACAATTGTGGAAGAACACCAAAGACCGGCCATTTTATTTAACGTACTGGAGTTATAAGGATGGTTAGGTTAGGTATACGTTCCCACGATCCCGCCAGAACCGGAGGGATCTATCCAGGGACAATCCACTAGTTAGTGTAGAAGTCTTTAGGTATGATTAAAAAGGAGAAAAGTGAATAAGGGAAGAGTGCAGACTGAGATGGAGCTAGCACTGGAACAAACCCAACAAGGTGCTAGTAATGAAGTCTCGGTAAGCGCTGAAGGGGTTGAAGAATGAAAAAGAAATGTAAAGATAAAGGTTGAAAAGAAAGAAGCCCTCCTTACATCTTAGGCAGAAACCGGGTCAATACATATGCTGTCAGAATCACTTAGTTGATTGCTGACATTGAAGACAAAGTATCATGGACCCAGTAATACGCTGCACAACCCTCCCTAGCCACTCAAGGTCCCTCAAAGGACTCTTGTTTTACTTGTCACGGAGATCAATACATTGCTATCGTCTCTCTCACTCCGAGTTAGATGATATTGAAAAGGTGGCAATCCTCTCCAGCCTCCGATCACTAAATCAAAATGCACTATTGAGTCTAGAGCCAAGAGATCATCCATTAATCTCATTAGGACACATTTCCAATATACTTGCTGTTTCATACACTGTGAAAAGCAAGAAAATATATATGAAAAGTCCTACGCATTATCCTTGTGGTATTTCCAGAACATCCGAGTGATACGTAAAGTATTCACAATGAAGATGGAAATCCTTCTAGAGCCAACATCAAACAAGCTCTTGGTGGGTGACATGTGAGATCCTTCATGGATCAAACTTGTGACAACTGGAAAGAAACGATGGGGCGATTCTCATTTGAATCAAACTTGTTCCAGGAAATGGATTGACGGACGCTTTTGGAAAACCTTTCAATGTGCTCACCAACTGAATTTCGAGCACATTGATTGTGAAAATTTTCAAACAAAAGTGTTTTTGACAGAAATGTGATTCAATTTATAAAACCCTTGTCGTGTTGCACAAAATGTTTATCCAGTGACACGCAAGTGATTTTTCTAATCAATTTCTCGTCAATTAGTGGGTATTTAATTCACTGATTCACTCTAACGTGCTGTCTGCTTTGAGACGTTCCGGTATGAGAACATGCTTAGTATGATGATTCTGACATTAATTTGTTGGAAGACTCATTACTACAAGCTGGAAATTCCTGTCAAGGAGAATCTTCTTTAAAGGGGATTCTACCTGATCACAGGTCGGTCTTCACAGAACCAAAGGTTAAATCCAACCACCACATCGAACGAATGACAAAGCCATATTCGTTCTCCAACTTTATTGCTAACTGTTTTATTTCAGATTCATATAAAGATGGCGATGGTGGTTCCTGATTCCAGCAGAGACGTGTCAATCCACACTCCATGCTCACACTTCCAATTCATTACCAAAGACATCATGAGAGTTGAAAGACCTACAACACCGCTTCTGCAACTCTGATGAAATCTATCATGATCCAGAAAAGTGTGAGCATGCGAGCCCAACGGTCACAACAAATCACATGGAGGCTTTACTACAATGGATGAGCTCAGAGATTTACGGTGGCTGATGATCTCAAAGAAGGCTCTAAGATCACAACCTCACATAAAGACGATGCTGCAAGATGACGTGAAGACATATGATGGATGATAACTTCAAGGATACTCAAAGATCATCCAAGATAAAGATCAGTCATCAAAAAAGTTCACTGCTGAAGGCACAAAGATCCTTGACACTGAAGAATCAAAGTCTACGAGCTATGAAGTCATGTTCAGAAGATAGAGTGCTAGAATACAAATCATTATTTCCGGGGTGACCTCCCTTAGGGGGAGATTGTTAGGAATATAAATATTCAGTTGAAGACTCGGTCACCCCGAGAACTCATTAGCACTTAATAGCTCGTAGGATTAGTAATATTATTAGTAGTAGATTAGTTATTATAGATCTTGTGGAGTGGGTCGGGTCTTAACCCTCTGTCAGCTCGCTCCACGGCCCACTCGGGGCATAATATGTAATAGTATATATACCCCTCTCCACCTAGGGAGAGGGTTGGACCTTATTTTACATCTAATACATTTCACTTAAATTTCTCTCACTAAGGCTCCCACTCTTCTACTTCTCTCTCTAGAATCCTTCTATTCGATCCATATTCTTGTGCCATAAGTGTGTTTCTTTGATCGTGAATATTCTACAATCCATAAAAATACCACTTTAATCACTATAACTTAATCCATAATTACCATAACATTTTAATTATCTTTTAAACACCTTTTTACCCAATTTCCCCAAATTAGAGTTCATAAACCCTAACCCTTAATTCACTAATTAAATCCAATTAAGGGTTTACGTAACCCATAAAACATACCCAACTTACTTTCTAGATCATCACATGATCATATCTTGATCATATGATGAGTTCCCACTTAAATCATGAACATTGACCTTATTTAATCAAGAAATAATTACTTACTTGATGTAGGATAATTGTGATGAACACAATACTTGAACTGGCACCTTAATCCTTCATTAATTTGTTATCAAAATTGATCCTTCCTCATTTCCCTCTCTAAACTCATGACACACACAACACATATACACATCCCTGGAATTCTATGGAATTCTCTAGCTATAAGTTAGTTGTAACTTTGGCTACTTGACACATTAGGTCCCTCAAGTCTCTTTCCTTATAGTTTGGTCACATCACACTTTATTACATGTTTACACCTAAAATCTTTGGCCCCTTAACTTTATTTCTCTTAAAATTGTGACATATCATATTTTATATAACCATTTACATAACATTAATACTTATAGTTTGACAATAGAGTTTGACTAACCAATCTTGGAAGTCCTTAGAACTTATAAAGTTGTAGTCAACTATTTAAATGGCATTCTTGTAATAAAATACTTAAGGCCCGTTTTCAAGGTGTTACAAAAGATGTGTGAGAAGGGCAAAGTTTGGGCAGAGTCATGTACATGGAAAGAGTTCAAGGAGCTGTTTAGTGCAGAATATGCTCCGGCTGAAGAGATTGATAAAATTCAAGAAAAATTCCAATCACTTACACAAACCAATGAGACAGTGAACGAGTTATGGAATAAGTTCAATGACATGGTCCCTTATTGTCCCGAATACCATGGTAATGAGAAGCTTAAAGTCGACAAATTTCAAAGGATGCTCAAGGATGATATTCGTGATGTTATCTCGCCATTTAAATGTACCACTTTAGAAGATCTTTTGAGTAGAGCTCGGGTTAGAGAGGCAGACTTGCTAAGGAGGAAAGAGAAAGAGGCTAAAGAACCAAAGAGGAAGCAAGAGTTTATAGATCGAGATGGAAAGAAAGCTAAATACGATCATGGTAAGAAAGGTATGGGGACCAAAGCTGATGCGTGCGATGTGTCGTTGCGGTTTAGCAGTATTAATGCCTACTCAAGTTTTAAATTTATATTTAGCCGACTTATCAATAACACACACACTTAACGAGCAGTGTACCCGGTCAGTATGAATATAATGTTAAGTAGAGTGTCGATCACTAAGAATGGAACGTATTATCTAGTTATTCTAATCAGTATTTTAATATATTAAGTTAGCTATACAACCTATTCTAACGCAAGGGGGTTCAGCCTGAGAGACTGGCACGATTTGGTTGCAATTAAATAATAAACTAAACCAATAGGCACGAATCAGCGAATAGCACACACGTACACAAATAAATACTCGAGACAATAAGAGGGCTGTCCTTATGATAAGTAGTTTGTCACTTGTTTTATTGCTAGTGTTATATGAAGTGTATAGTTCGATGCAACGCACCGAGATTAAGTCCTTTCTCGTTGGTTCTAATCTTATCGGCGAGTAAACCCTTAATGATTACTTATGACTATCCTATTTATCTTTCTCCTACTTTTCTATAGACCATAGAATGCATAGGCGATCTAATAAATAGGCGAGGGCAGAGGCATGGCGACCTGATCAACGCTCAGCTAGACACAGAGGTTATCAATGCACTAATAAAAGTCACCAAAGACATCAACATATAAACTTTAATTAATGAGAAAGCAGTTTTAAGGGAGTGCAATCTTTCCGTTGTCACATTACACAAGCCACCAATCTTGATGAATTAAAGTTTACTAACACAATAAAACAAAACTACTTAATGAATTAAACACATGCAGCACCTTCTTACAGCTCTTGTATCTTTGATTTGAGTGTGTCTTGTGCTCGCTATTCGACTGAATTCGTCCTTGGTTTCTGTACTTCGGTCTTCGTATATAATATATGTCACCCGAAATTCGTCTGGTCTTGGGGTATTTATAGTTTCTGTCTGAGGGTAAGATGCGGCGCATTGACTTAACTTCGCGTGGGGTCCAAGATTATAATATTCAGGAATATTCGTACACCGCCAGAAGATGCGGCGTAACTCCATTTATAGATGCGGCGCATGTCCTCTTGTATCTTGGATCGTATCTGGTGAAATATTGATAGTGATGCGCCGTATGTGATAAGTGAGATGCGGCGCATCTGGAGCAGAATAGTCTTGATCTTGTGCATTTCAGTAGACTCTTAACTTCTTGCATGTTTTGCTCCATAATTAGTCCAAAATCGCCAAGTTTCACCAAATGCTTGTTTTCAACTGAGAATTACAAAAGTAAACGATTAAGTATCAATCCTCATACATAATATAATAAAACAAGTCAAATTAATAGGATAAATGATAGTAATAAAATGTACTTATTTGAGTTCATCAAATATCCCCCCACTTGAACTTTACTTGTCCCCAAGTAAACCTTAGAATTAATCTTATGAAAATGTATCCTAAAAGATATTAGGATTTATTTTTATATTTAAGCATGTATTCATTTTTGTCATAATCACACAACTAAACACTTAACGAATTAGAAGTAAAATAAAATATTTTGATAAAAGCAAATCTAATCGTTTAACTGTCCAGTCGCGACGAATATTCTATCATAAGCTTGGCAAGTATACACATCTCCTCCACTAAAGCCAAGGAATAACAAGTCTAAAGCGGTAAAGAGGGTTTATAGGCTTAAAGGGTTAATTATTCTTAATCACTATCGATCTCAAATTCCAGAAAAGGCGACAAAATCACAAATACATGATCGAATCCACGAACACGATACTTGCAATTGCTCAAATCCTTAACTCGAATAGGCTAAAGATAGGTCCAAACTTCACCAATAATAATATATCAAAAAGGGCGACAAAATCATAAATACATAGCCGAATCCACGACTACGATACTTAAGATTGCTCAAATCCCTAATCTCAATAAATCAAAGGTTTGGTTGGATAAAGAATAATACAGGGTATGGATAATATTTGGGATATAAACTGGTGTAAAAATAAAAAATAAACAAAACAAATAAATTAAAATCCTAAGTGTGGTTAATCACTATCCCAACCATCCCATGAATAAGACTCATATCATAGAATAACTCACGCTTTAACACTTGAAACACACGCTTTTGGTAGACACGAATTATACTCAACAAGATCTTAATCAAAGAATAAACCTTAGTTGACGTTCCCATAACTGCCAACTCCCATTCAATCCATAGATATAATATACAACAAATAGTGGTGATATCGACCACTTACATAACTTTACATCGTTGGTTAAAAACAAACATCCAACTTTCTTCTTTTTTTCTTTTTCTTTATTTATTTTTTTTTTTCTTTTCTATTTTTTCGATTTTTTTTTTTTTTTTTTTTTTTTTTTTTAATAACATAAACATAGATGTGTAAAATTTCACCACATCACTAAAATGATAATTCTGGATAATTATTCCATACTTTTCATGACTTCAGAAATAACGGTAATAGTGAAAGTAGTAAACACAACGAAAAATAAACTCAAAAATATACAATATTTACTTTCACTCCAATCGCATTGTGCAATTTCCCGACCTAACCATAGATAATGAATTACGCACGCGAACACAGGTAATGTAAGGAAACACACTTTGCCTAAAGCAATTAACCAACCACGGATTTTAATCTATAGGGTAGGCTAAGGTGTAAGGGTGTAACGAAACATTTTAACAAAGGTGTAAGAAACGAAAGCAATGGCTCTGAGTGTTTTTCTAGGGGTATCTTACTCTAAAAGTGAGAGTAACAAAGGGGTTTATACGGGGGTTAACTAACCAGTGTAGTTAGCTAATATCACATAACATATAAGGCTTTTTGGGTGTAATCCTAGAAATTTTACCAATTTAGACAAGTCATTCCAATTATATAAATAATACTTATTATGGTGGTCTCGAATAGTATACAAGTCAAGTTCTAAAGTTTACAAGTCACCGGCACACTCATAGATTTGTGAATTTTGAAAAATCACAATTTTTGAAAATAGCGTCATGTGTGCAGCTATGCAACTTAGACTTTAAACAAAAACATGCTAAAAAATTTTAAAATTTTTATATATTAAGCACTTTTTAAGCATATTTTGAAAAGTTTAGGACAAGTAAGTGTTAAGTGTTCTAATTCTCCAATCCCCCCACTTAAGTTAAACAACGTCCTCGTTGTTTGTATCAAATGTTAAAAACTGGAAAATAAAAGAATTAGAACAGAAAAACTCCCCTGAGATTTGCTCGGTATGATCCTCCATTTGTATAAGAGCAAAAATCATCTTTCTTGTGGATTAGAACGTTTGAGCTTCATAATAGATGTATCCACAGGAAATGCAGGAATCTATAATACCACCAAGGCTTTAAAACACACCTAAGGTAAGAAAGGTTCAAACTTGCATAATACATTAGTAGTTAGGTAAAAATAAAACATAAAAATAAAAATGAAAATCATCAGGTCAGTCGATGCGCCGTATCTTATGGAAGAAGATACGCCGTATCGAGCCTGGAATAAATACGGATCAGAATAAAAGATGCGCCGCATCCTTAACCAGGGATGCGCCGCATTAAAATAAACTGATAAAAAGTTTTAAATTCGAAAATAAAAAATGCAGAAAAATAAAGATATGACCATTGCAGGAGATGCGTCGCATCTCAGGATTGAGATGCGCCGTATCCTCTGCGGCCTGAAACAAAAATAAAACGAAATAAAGGATAGGATGCGTCGCATCTGTTTACCAGATGCGGCGCATGTGTTCACCATCCAGACTGCATACAGTCTGTTGTAATATGGCTCATCCCACAGTTTATCTCTCACGTTCTCTCGTACTCTCATGCTGAACTTAATGCCAGTCTTCATCAGATATAACAAGAAACATAAACTGAAGCATTAGATATACAGATGTTAGTAATAATCAGTACAGTCCCAAAAGAATATAAGTAATGTACGAGAAAACGTGTCCGTAATGAAAGTGCAAAGAGTGGTCAAGCTGTAGGCTGGTCGGGAGTCACGTCATCTGATTGTGCTCCTGAAGTACTAGCTTCGTCAGTCCTGCGGCGAACCCTGCGCTCGTATGTGATAATCCCTCTGACATAAGCACCATCCGGAAGGTGGTGGCTGACCCCATTAAGAGCCATCACCCTACTGACGCCGTCGACTAACCAGCTCGTATCTCTCCTCAATCCAGCAAGCTCAACTCTCTGTGCCTCGAGACTCTCTCTCAATGACCTAACCTCAAGCTCCAATCTCTCAACTCTCTGTCCAATAGTGCGGGGAGCTGGTGGTGCTGGTGCATGTACTTCCTCCTGAGCAGGAGCAGCAGCTGGGGCTGCCTAAGCATCCCCCTGCTCCGGCTCAGCAGGCCTAGATGGTCCTAATGGTGCCCAGAAGTATCTACCCATCATCTCCTCGCATATCCCAAGCCTAGTCGCAAGGTAGTCTGCATCCATACCAGGTAATCTAGCTACATCAATCGGGAGATCAGCGGGAATCTCATCACCTAATACCCCAAAGTGCCTAGCAAGACGAGAGACAAAATGACCCCCAGTCATTTGGCTCCTACCATCTCTTCCTGGAGCAACCCTGTGTAAATAATGTGCTAAGAAGTGAGGGATGTTCACCACAGCTCCCTCGTCCATGCTCCGTAAGAGAAAAAGATCCAAAGTAGTCACTTTCTCAGGGGATTGTCCCCTCCCGGCAATAGTCAGGGCGATCAGACGATGACAAAGCCTCCTCAATGGCTCCCTAATCAATGTGTATGAAGGAGTGGTGGTGGTGGAATCACCCCCAGATGAAATCTCAACCCAATAATCTCCTAACTCCCCACGATCTGAAACAACCCTTAGACTGTCAGCCCAATAATCAGCAAAACCTGGGGATGCCATTTCTGCTGTAGTGTGCAATCCGAGAGCTAGTATGAACTGTCCCATAGACATCCTTCGCTCAAAACCACCCAGTCTGAATACCAAAGTGTCAAATGTGTCAAGACCCAGGTCAGTCTCCCTGTAGTGTATTGTGCAGAAAAACTCCAACATCAAAACCTTAATCAACGGTTCCTCAATCCTAAACAACCTTTCCCAGGCGTAAGATCTGAATAAAACCTGCCCCTCCCCATCTTTGTGTATCATCTCCAATCTAGTTCGTAATTCCTCAGCAGCGTTACCCTCATCAATATTCCTGATGCTGTCAAAATCCAAAATTGGAACACTGAATACTTTCCTCTGATAAAACTTTCTAAGTCTAGTCATATAATCATCAACGGCACCCTGTGTTAGCCCCATTGTTTCAAAACGAAGCCATGGGTGTCTACGGGCGGCATCTGGTAACGCCATCTGAAATAAATTTTGAAAGTTAATAAGCAGTCTGCAAGAAAGGTAGATACGGCGCATCTGATTTAATCAGTGCGGCGTATCTGCACAAAATATAAGAGATGCGGAGCAAGAGATGAGATACGGCGTATTGGGATGCGTCGTATCTAGATTAAGCAATACGGCGTATCTAGATTAAGCAATACGGCGTATCTAGAGTTTTATTAATTTGGAAAAGGTCGTTACGCCACATCAATCAACCTAGATGCGCCGCATCCAAAAGCATATCAGTATAAATAAAGGGGGTCAGGCAGACTTTTCAAGAATCCGTATCCGTGACGTAAACTACCACTAAATATCACAGTAGCATATACCTCTTATATCAGTTCTAAAAGCTCAATATACCACTACTAATCCATTTCCCACCAAATATTCAAAATCGAATTATAAACCCCAAATTTTCGGTTAAATCAAACTAGGTCAGAAATTCGATGATTTACACAAGTTAAACACGGGGGAGATCATCTAATACTAGCCCTAATCATATCTTTATATCATTTAAGCACAAACCAAATTAATCATATAAACCTTAATTTTCGTATTAACCAAGATTAAATCGAAATTGAGTAATTACCTTAATTTTATGATTAGGAGAAAGATTATAGATCGGATTAAAGGCGGATTCGAGATAAATGTTCGGATTTAGATTATAATTTCACTGTGTGTAAGTTCTTAACTGTGTGAGTTTTTGCGGTAAGAATTTTAGATCCGGCGCATTCCCGTCGTATTTATAGAGCAAAAAGATGCGCCGTATTGAAAAATTGGGATGCGCCGTATCTATTTTAATTTCGTTGACTAGTCAATGAATCCTAGATGGTCAGAGATACGGCGCTTGGGATATTTAGATCCGCCGTATCGCTATGTTGGTGAACAAAATTTAAATAAGGAACGTACCTTGGCCTCCGCAACACGATTCTTTATACATCAAATTGGGGTAAAACGGTCATACCATATGATATAATTGAATTCAAAATAAGAGCAATAGGTATAAAGTTTTATTAACAATTGTAATCTTATTGTTTAGTGGATAAGGATTTATTCCGAGGTTAGGAACAAATATCGTTTTTAAGCATACAAAATTAAGATTACAATTTGAATCAGATGTATAATATGGATAATAAAATTGAGATTATAATGTAGAGAACTTCCCTTTGGGCAGGTTGAATAATCGAAGAGGTTACGTTTGATCACTCCAGCTAGCTTCTCTCGGTTTGGTTCAGAATGTAATCTTTCATGGTGATGCTTGAATCATCATTTATCCTGAAAATAAACAACTTGCACACGAGAGTAGCGGACCGATCAAGGTAAATATCAAAAATCAACTATATTTATCAAATTATATTCGTCGTATTAACAAAAGTTAATGCGCCGTATTTTCGTTACGTTTCAAAATATAAGATTTTTGATTCAGAAGATACGCCGTATCGACAGATATCGATGCGTCGTATCTGTTTAATAATTCGAAAACTGTTTTTAATTAAAATAATAGATACGCCGTATCTGCTAAAGCAGATGCGTCGTATGGCGTTAAAGTTTAGAAAAAAAATTCCTTAAAAACAGATACGCCGTATCTTGGGGAAAAGATGCGTCGTATCGAATTAATTAAACGCGTTGTATTTTTTAAAAATTAAACGCAATACACCGTATCTGAGGAATCAGATGCGCCGTATCGTTTGATTTAGCTCAGTACAACGATATCAGTATGCAGAAAATACGAAACAAATAAAAACAAATAAAACACACGAAAATAAACAAAATAAAAAAAAAACAAACAAATAGCACACAAAAACAGAAAATATGCAAAATAATACAATGAATGCAAATTAATCTAATACACAACAAAATTAGCGGTTAGATAAAAAATTAAAAACCTAATTAAAATACTAATCAAATTAACAGATAATAACAATTCACTCCCCGGCAGCGGCGCCAAAAACTTGATGCGTGCGATGTGTCGTTGCGGTTTAGCAGTATTAATGCCTACTCAAGTTTTAAATTTATATTTAGCCGACTTATCAATAACACACACACTTAACGAGCAGTGTACCCGGTCAGTATGAATATAATGGTAAGTAGAGTGTCGATCACTAAGAGTGGAACGTATTATCTAGTTATTCTAATCAGTATTTTAATATATTAAGTTAGCTATACAACCTATTCTAACGCAAGGGGGTTCAGCCTGAGAGACTGACACGATTTGGTTGCAATTAAATAATAAACTAAACCAATAGGCACGAATCAGCGAATAGCACACACGTACACAGATAAATACTCGAGACAATAAGAGGGCTGTCCTTATGATAAGTAGTTTGTCACTTGTTTTATTGCTAGTGTTATATGAAGTGTATAGTTCGATGCAACGCACCGAGATTAAGTCTTTTCTCGTTGGTTCTAATCTTATCGGCGAGTAAACCCTTAATGATTACTTATGATTATCCTATTTATCTTTCTCCTACTTTTCTACAGACCATAGAATACATAGGCGATCTAATAAATAGGCGAGGGCAGAGGCATGGCGACCCGATCAACGCTCAGCTAGACACAGAGGTTATCAATGCACTAATAAAAGTCACCAAAGACATCAACATATAAACTTTAATTAATGAGAAAGCAGTTTTAAGGGAGTGCAATCTTTCCGTTGTCACATTACACAAGCCACCAATCTTGATGAATTAAAGTTTACTAACACAATAAAACAAAACTACTTAATGAATTAAACACATGCAGCACCTTCTTACAGCTCTTGTATCTTTGATTTGAGTGTGTCTTGTGCTCGCTATTCGACTGAATTCGTCCTTGGTTTCTGTACTTCGGTCTTCGTATATAATATATGTCACCCGAAATTCGTCTGGTCTTGGGGTATTTATAGTTTCTGTCTGAGGGTAAGATGCGGCGCATCTAGTAAGTAGATGCGGCGCATTGACTTAACTTCGCGTGGGGTCCAAGATTATAATATTCAGGAATATTCGTACACCGCCAGAAGATGCGGCGTAACTCCATTTATAGATGCGGCGCATGTCCTCTTGTATCTTGGATCGTATCTGGTGAAATATTGATAGTGATGCGCCGTATGTGATAAGTGAGATGCGGCGCATCTGGAGCAGAATAGTCTTGATCTTGTGCATTTCAGTAGACTCTTAACTTCTTGCATGTTTTGCTCCATAATTAGTCCAAAATCGCCAAGTTTCACCAAATGCTTGTTTTCAACTGAGAATTACAAAAGTAAACGATTAAGTATCAATCCTCATACATAATATAATAAAACAAGTCAAATTAATAGGATAAATTATAGTAATAAAATGTACTTATTTGAGTTCATCAGGACCAAGGCTAAAGTTGCATGTCCTAAGTGCCATAAGTTTCATCTTGGAGAATGTAGGCGTAATATGCGGGGTTGCTACAAGTGCGGAGCTCTAGATCATCAGAGTAAAGATTGTACTAAGCCAATGGTAGTATGCTACGGGTGTAATGAAGTAGGACATAGGTTGAAGGAGTGCCCAAACTCAAAGGCAATTGAAGCAAAGCCATTGAGAACCGTTAAAGAAGAAAAGGTTGAAATTCCAAAACCGAAAGCCCGAGTTTATCAAATGAGTGCCGAAGAAGCTAGGTCGGGGTCCGATGTTATCACATGTATTCTTCTCGTTAATTTCGTACCCGCTCGAGTTTTGTATGATTCGGGCGCTAGTGTATCCTTTGTATCTTATAATTTTAGCAAGTAACTAACCACCCCACTAGTTAAACTTCTGATACCCCTCGAAGTTGAAATAGCCGACAGTAAAGTTGTTGTTGTATCCAATGTACATCGAGATGTAGAGATAGAGATTGACGATAGTGCCTTTAGGATTGACTTAATTCCTATAATGCTAGGGGAGTTTGATATTGTCATCAGCATGGATTGGCTTGCCAAATATAATTCCACCATTTTATGTAGTCAAAAGATTATCCGGGTTGTAAACCATAGCGGTCGTGAAATGATTATCTATGGTGATAAAAGGAATGGTGAATTAAAGTTATGTTCCGTAATGAAGGCTAGGAGATATTTATCACGTGGTTGTCATGCCTTTATGGCTCACGTGGTAGATACAAGTTTTGAAAAGAAAAGTATCGATGACGTTCCGATTGTTAATGAATTTCGTAACGTATTCCCGAAAGATTTTCCGGGTATTCCACCCGGCAGACAGGTTGAGTTCCGTATTGATCTTGTTCCGGGTGCTACTCCTATTGCCAAAACTCCTTATCGCCTTGCCCCGTCCAAAATGAAAGAGTTAATGAGCCAGCTTCAAAAATTGCTCGACAAAGGCTTTATCTGTCCTAGTAGTTCGCCGTGGGGAGCTCCAATATTGTTTGTAAAGAAGAAAGATGGTAGTATGTGGATGTGCATTGATTACCGTTAACTGAACAAAGTCACGGTGAAAAATGTGTACCCGCTACCAAGGATTGATGATCTTTTCGATCAACTCCAAGGAGCAAGGTGGTTTTCGAAGATTGATCTCCGTTCAGGTTATCATCAGTTAAAGGTTCGAGAAGAAGACATTCCTAAGACGGCTTTTAGGACCCGTTACGGACATTATGAGTTCATGGTTATGCCCTTTGGTCTCACGAACGCACCTGCGGTTTTCATGGATCTCATGAACCGTGTATGTAGACCGATGTTGGATAAATCCGTTATATTGTTCATTGATGATATTCTCATATATTCTAAGAGCAAGGAAGAACATGAAATGCATCTTCGGGAAATCCTTGAAACGTTGAGGAAGGAAAGATTGTATGCCAAATTCTCGAAATGTGAATTTTGGTTGCAAGAAGTTCAATTCCTCGGTCACGTTATTAATTCCGACGGTATTAAGGTTGATCCTTTAAAGATAGAAGCTGTAATGAAGTGGCAAGCACCAAAGAATGTTGGCGAGATTCGAAGTTTTCTTGGTCTTGCGGGATATTACCGTAGGTTTATACAAGACTTCTCCAAAATCGCATCATCGCTAACAAAACTCACTAAGAAGAATGCTACATTTGAGTGTGACGAAGAACAGGACGAAGCCTTTCGTACACTACGGAAAAAGTTATGTGAAGCACCAATTCTTGTGTTGCCGGAAGGAACTGAAGATATGGTGGTTTACAGCAACGCGTCTTATTCCGGTCTCGGATGTGTTCTTATGCAAAGGGGTAAAGTGATTGCTTACGCCTCGAGACAACTAAAGAAGCATGAAGAAAATTACGCAACTCACGATCTTGAGTTTGTGGCTGTGGTTTTTGCTCTAAAACTTTGGAGGCATTATTTGTATGGTGTCAAGTTTGTAATTTACACCGATCATAGAAGCCTTCAATACTTCCTTGAGAAGAAGGATCCGAACATGAGGCAACGAAGATGGTTAGACTTGTTAAAAGACTATGATTGTGAAATTCGCTACCACCCCAGTAAAGCGAACGTTGAGGCGGATGCCTTGAGTCGCAAGGATCGAAATGAAGTTACTAGGATTCATTCGTTACGGATGATTGTTACGTCCGACCTTTTTGATAAAATCAAGTTAGCTCAGGAGGAAGCATTGAAGGAAGAAAATAGAGAAAGTGAACGTATTACCTCTCACATTCCGCATTTTGAAGAAGATAGTCGAGGGATTAAGACACGGTATGGAAGGGTTTATATTCCTTTTCGGAGCGATATCAAGGAATTGATCCTAGAAGAAGCACACAAGTCAAAGTATTCTATTCATCCGGGAGCTACAACGATGTACCTTGATTTGAAGAAGAACTATTGGTGGTCGGGTATGAAAAGGGATTGTGTAAAGTACGTTGAGAAATGTCTAACTTGATTAAAGGTTAAAGCCGAGCACCAAAAGCCGTATGGAAAAGTTCAACCTTTAGACATTCCAATTTGGGAGTGGGAGAAGATCACGATGGATTTCGTTACGAAATTGCCTAGGACGAGCAAGAAAAACGATACAATTTGGGTCATAATAGACCGCTTAACAAAAAGTGCGCACTTCATTCCGATCAGAGAGAATATGCCCGTTCACAAGTTAGCTAAGATTTATGTCAACGAGATAGTCGCGCGTCATGGAGTACCCATTTCTATAGTCTCCGATAGAGATGGGCATTTCACTTCAAACTTTTGGCAAAGTTTCCAAGAAGAACTAGGTACGAAACTACATATGAGCATGGATTTTCATCCTCAAACCGACGGGCAAAGCGAGAGAACGATTCAAACTTTAGAAGACATGTTACGAGCTTGTATGATTGACTTTTGAGGTAATTGGGATGATCATTTGCCTCTAGCTGAATTCGCCTACAACAATAGTTATCATGCGAGTATAGACATGCCACCCTATGAGATGCTCTATGGTAGAAGGTGTAGGACACCCGTGTGTTGGGATGAAGTTGGAAGAAGGGAATTAGCGAGCACGGATGTAGTGTTGGCGACAACTAAAAAGATTGAAATGATCCGGACAAGACTTAAAGCGGCGCAAGACAGGTGAAAAAGCTATGCCGATAATCGAAGAAGACCAATTGAATTCGAAGTGGGTGATTTTGTCATGTTGAAAGTTTCTCCGTGGAAAGGCGTTTTTAGATTTAAAAACAAAGGAAAACTAAGTCCGCGGTTTATAGGACCATTTAAAATCTTGAAACGAGTAGGCGAGGTAGCATACGTGTTGGAATTGCCTGAAGAAATGAGAGGTATTCATAATACCTTCCATGTGTCATACTTGAGGAAGTGTTTGGCGGACAAAACAAGCGTGGTCACTTTAAACGATATCGAAATTGATCCGGAATTGCTTTCACAAGAGGATGAACCAGAAGCTATATTAGGAAGGAAGGTGAGGCAATTAAGAAACAAGGAAATCCCGTTAGTAAAAGTTCAATGGAAGCATCGAAAAGGCACAAGTATTAGGTGGGAGACGGAAGAGAAAATGAGGAACAAGTATCCTCAACTATTTCAAGAGTAGATTTTGAGAACGAAATCCTATTTAAGGGGGGATGAATTATTACATCCGAACCCCGGAAAGGTAACGTATTATGCCATATAGTATAAGAGATATTGATATATAAAATTTAGTGTATGTATTCAATGAGTAATAAGTGTTGAGGGTTAAAATAAGTATAATAAAACTTTGAGGGACTATCTTTGCCAAGTGACTAAACTAATTACTACACATGAATAAATACTCAACCCTTAGAAAAATCTGGAAAGTGGGAGTGTGTTCCATATGTGTGTGTCGACATATATAGAAAGAAAAGGGATGAAAAAACTAGAATCATCGTCCTAGCTCAATTTGGTTATCAAGAAGTGATCAAGGGGCTTTAGAGACTCCTTAATTACAATCTCCTCATCAAGTAAGTGTTTTCCCCAATTTGTAAAATTAGGGTTCATGTTATGAGATTGAGTATAGTGGATAAAGATTGGGAATTAATGATCTCCCTAGCTAATTAGTCACTAATTAAAGTTAATCTTGTGATAGGAAGCATATGTAGAGCATATATCAAGTCCAAGTAGGGAGCTAGTAGGGATTAAGGTAAGTATATAGGTGTAACTTGTTTAATGTTATTATGCTAATGTTATGATGTGTTAAGGTATCTTGTTATGGAGCTTGTTAATGAATGTTAGCTTGGATCCAATGCTAGTTATGATAATGTTATGTATTTGCTTACTTGATCAAGGTAAGTGATTATGTTATATTATGCTCCATGTTAAAGTTATGATTGGTGTTAATCACTAATCTCATGAATGTAATGATGGTTATGCTTTGTTGGGAATTATGTGTTTCTGAAGTTTCAACTGCTGGTTATAATTAGTACTGTTAGTTATGTAGTTAGTACTGCTAGCTTTAAGTTAGTACTGTTAGTGTTAGAAAGGTACTGTTAGCGTGTTTTAGTTAGTATTGCTTATGTGATATGCATGAGTTATTATTAGAATAGATATGCAGAGATATGCATAGAGTTATATTAGGAAGAGATATGTAACATCTCTTTGCACGTTATTGTAAGCTGTTAGGGTTTCCTTGGTGTATAAAAGGAACCTACGGCATTAGAACAAAGTGTCTTTTTCGTGTCTACTTTAGTTAGTAATCTGTAACCTAAGCAGATTAATAGTAATAAAAGTTCTTTTAGTATTCATTGTTCTTCTTAGCAATACAAGTTAGATTCCGCATAACTTATATTGTTCATAGTCGGTGTTTCTCTTGTAGTTAGTTTGGATCTATCCAGATTAGCTACGACCCTTAACAGGCTAGAAGGATCCATTCAGATTGGGACCAACAAGTGGTATCAGAGCTTGTTGAGAAACTCTGAGTAAGAAGAACCAAAACCAGATCTGAGATAATGTCAGGAGAAGAAGAAGTTAATAAAATCGAAACCAATGAAGACAACAACCAGAAACCTCCACAAACACCACCACCACAAACTCAAACACAACCAATCCCTCATACCATGTCATCCATTAAACTTCTTGTACTGAAGAAGGGTGAATATGACATATGGGCCATGAAGATGGAGCATTACCTAAGTCACACTGACTATTCTCTGTGGGAAATTATACAGAATGGCAATGGTCCTGTTAAGATTGCAATAGATACCCAAGGGAATGTTAAGGTCTTGCCTCCTAAGACTGCTGAAGAGATTCAAGCCAGAGAAAGAGAAGGAAAGGCTAGGACCACCTTATTGATGGCTATACCAGAAGATCACTTAGCCAAGTTTCACAAGATGACTGATGCCAAAGAGATGTGGGATGCTATCAAATCCAGATTTGGAGGGAATTATGAATCCAAGAAGATGCAGAAGTATATTCTGAAGCAGCAATTTGAAAGCTTTTCTGTATCCAACTCAGAAGGATTGCACAAAGGGTATGATAGGTTTCAAAACCTTTTGAGTTAGCTTGAAATTCATGGTGCAGGTGTCTCAACTGAAGATGCCAATCAGAAGTTTCTTAGAGCTTTACCTTCTTCCTGGTCACAAGTATCCTTGATCATGAGGACTAAGCCAGGAATTGACACTCTCAGCTTTGATGATCTGTATAATAACCTTAGGGTTTTTGAACGTGATGTTAAAGGCTCAACTGGATCATCTTCAAGCACACAGAATGTGACATTTGTGTCTTCTGAAAGCACTAGCAGTACTAATGGAGTTAGTACTGCTCATGGTGTTTCTACTGCTTCTGGGTATAACTCACAAAGGGAAGGCTCCTCATCATATACTGATGATCTTATGCACTCTTTCTTTGCTAATCAATCCAGTGTTCCACAACTGGATCATGAGGATCTAGAACAGATTGATAAGTATGACCTAGAAGAGATGGACTTGAAATGGCAGGTGGCCATGATTTCCATGAGACTAAAGAAGTTTCACAAGGAGACAGGAAGAAAACTGAAGTTTGATGCAAAGGAACCAGTTGGCTTTGACAAGACCAAAGTTGAGTGCTTCAATTGTCACAAGTTTGGGCACTTTGCTAGAGAGTGCAGATCAAAGGGCAATCAAGAAGGCAGAAGGAGAGATGCTGGAAAGAATGGATACAAGGAACCTGCAAAGTTTGATGAAGCTAAAGCATTGGTGACTGTTGATGGAGATGAGATAAATTGGTCAGGCTATGCTGAAACAGAACTTGCTTTGATGGCTTTCAATGAGGTACAATCTTGTTCAAAAGAATGTGTAGAATCTTATGCTAAGCTTAAACAATTATATAATGAACAAAGAGATAAAATTGCTCATGATAGCATAGAAATACAAGCCTACACTGAAGCTTTAAAAACTGTAGAAGCTCAATTAGCTTGTCATCAAAGAAATCAAGTCATTTATGAAGAAAAGCTTAGGTTTATGAAGATTGATTTAGATGCTAAAACTGATGAGCTTATATACAATAAGAAACTATTAGCTGCTGCTGAAAAAGAAAAAGAGGAACTAAAAACCAGAGTTCAATCTTGGCAAAGTTCTTCTAAGAATCTTAGTAAACTAATAGATTCTCAAATGAGTTCAAGTGACAAATCTGGGCTTGGGTATGTAGATAATTTGCATAAGGGAATGTTGAGTTATGAGCAAGAAATGTTTGAAAGTGTATTTTTTAGTAGTGATAGTGATGTAGAAGATGTTCCTATGAATGATAGGTATGCTAAATCTGAAAGAATGCATGCAGTTCCGCCCCCGCCCCCCCCCCCCATCACTGGAATTTATATGCCTCCTAGAAATGATGTTGAGATAGATGATTCAATGTTTACATATGGTCCAAAACAGACTAAAACTTGTAAAACAGATGCTAAAACTAGTGAAATTGAGTCTTAAACCACTGATGTTGCTCCTTCTTGTGAGGAATCAACTGAGTCTGTGCCTAAATTGGTTATTAATGAACCAAAAGTTTGGTCTGATGCTCCTATCATTGAGGAGTATGAATTTGATAGTGAAGATGAATATGTGTGTAAAGCCTCTGTTGAACAAGAAAAACCTAGTTGTGCTTGTAGTAATACTGTTGAGCATGTAAAAACTCCTAGGAAAGATGTTAAGGAACAAGACACACATAGTAGGTCAAGGACTCAAAGATTTGGTTTAGGATATAGTGTCACTAGAAAAGCATGTTTTGTGTGTGGAAGTTATAGTCATCTTATTAGAGATTGTGATTTTCATGAGAAAAGGATGGCTAAACATGTTAAGAATGTTGTTAAAAGTGAGTTTAGACCAGTATGGAACAATGTTAACAGGGTGAATAAACAAAAAAATTCAAATCATAAGACTCACCCTAAGAATAATAAGAACTTTGTTCCATCAGCAGTGTTAACTAGATCTGGAAAGATAGCAGTTCCTACTGGTAGGCCAATGACAGTTACCACTGCTAGGCAAAACGTTACCACTGCTAGGCAAAATGTTTTTCACAAAACTCATTCACCAGTCAGAAGTTCTTTTTATAATACAACAGTATTTAATAACATGATTAGGAAACCCAGAGTTACTACTTCTAAGGTAAATCATGTTTCTACTGTTGGGACACAAGCAGTAATTAATACTGTTAAGGGAAATAAGGGGAATGTTGTAAAAGCCTCAGCATGTTGGACTTGGGATCCTATGCAAAATGAATATACATATAGATCCCAAAGCAACAGTGGATCATGTTCTTATAAGACATTCAAATATAATGATCCACAAGGTAGACTCAAGTCATTTGTGGCTTGGGTACCAAAGAAAAACTGATTTTTCTTATTTGATGTGCAGGGAAATCCATATGGAGCTTTAAGGGATAAAGGAATTGTTGATAGTGGATGTTCCCGGCATATGACTGGAAACAAGGCTTACCTCTCAGATTATGAAGAATTTAGAGGTGGATCAGTTGCTTTTGGAGGTAGCAAAGGTCAAATTACTGGTAAAGGAACTATAAAAACAGGAAATTTAGATTTTGAGGATGTATATTTTTTGAAAGAACTTGAACAATTCAATCTCTTTTCTGTGTCACAAATTTGTGACAAGAAGAACAAAGTTCTTTTCACTGATACTGAGTGTTTTGTATTGTCTCCTGATTTTAAGTTACCTGATGAAAATCAAGCATTTCTTAAAATCCCTAGGCAAAACAATATGTACAGTTTCAATCTAAAGAACATTGTTCCTTCTGGAGATTTATCTTGTTTGATTGTAAAAGCTACAGTTGATGAATCTAATAAATGGCACAGAAGGCTTGGTCATGTCAATTTTAAAAACATAAACAAACTTGTGAAGGGAAATCTTGTTAGAGGCTTACCTTCCAAGATTTTTCAAAATGACCATACCTGTGTTGCTTGTCAGAAAGGAAAGCAACACAAGGCCTCCTGTAAGGCTAAATTAATGAGTTCTGTTAGTAAACCCTTACAGATCTTGCATATGGACTTGTTTGGACCCACATCTGTAAGGAGTATAAATCATAAGACCTATTGTTTGGTAATCACTGATGACTTCAGTAGGTTTAGTTGGGTGTTCTTTTTGGGTTCTAAGGATGAAACTACTGATATTCTTAAAAGCTTTGTTAGGCAGATAGAAAACCAATTAGATCACAAAGTTAAGATTTTTAGGTGTGATAATGGAACAGAATTCAAAAACAAGGATCTCAATGAATTATGTGATCTCAAGGGCATAAAAAGGGAATATAGTAATGCTAAAACTCCACAACAAAATGGAGTTGCAGAAAGGAAGAATAGGACCTTGATTGAGGCTGCTAGAACTATGCTAGCAGATTCATTTTTACCTAGTATATTTTGGGCTGAAGCAGTTAGTACTGCTTGCTATGTTCTTAATAGGGTATTAGTGACTAAACCTCAAAATAAAACACCTTATGAGCTTTTAACTGGCAAGGTTCCTATTATAAGTTACTTAAGACCTTTTGGGTGTCATGTGGCCATCTTGAATACTCTTGGCCACTTAGGAAAGTTTGAAAGGAAAACTGATTCTGGATTTTTGGTTGGATACTCTCTAAGCAGTAAGGCATTTAGGGTGTATAATTTGGAGACTCAGAAAGTAGAAGAGAATGTACTCATTAGTTAATATTTTTAAGTTATCATTTAATGATGTCATTTAAGTTTTTAACGAGTCATCTCATATTTCGAGTCACTTTCCGAGTTTATATCATACTCGGGTCAATAGTCATTCCTCAAAAGTCCAATATCAATCATAAAGTTCAAATATCTCTTTAGCCTTGTCGAGGCCACAACGGGACTAAGAAGTCTCGGCGGCACTCGACTTGGCTCAAATCATCAGAGTCTCAATATTTAATTATAACAACAATGATGCAAATTCAATCAACCACCAACAATATCTTAACGGCCAAAACAACCTACGGCCCGTTATCTACCAACTCCTCCCACATTCAATGCAATAACAACAACCAGAATTTATGTTTCCAGGCCGAGACCCTATTGCTCTCGGCTCCAACTCTCGGCACCAAATTTCAAACCACATCGACCCTACAGTCTTCTCGACATCAACTCTCAACAGCCACAATATATCCAATATATAACAACATAAACCAAAACAGTATCCAATCCAAATCCCAAGCAATATCTCGGTGCATCCGAGGGTTTTACCAAACCCTAAGTCCGAATAAACAGTCACAACACAAAAGTAATAAAGACATACGCGACTCACAAACTCGACTCGGCCACAAATACATTCAATAAACCTCGGCCGTGAGCTAAAGCTCACGGCATAGCCTCGACATGACCACAATCGACTCAAACACAAAAAAAGAAAGTGATACCAAACGTTCTTAGTTATTTTTAGTTAATAAAAAGGTGACACCCATTTGTTTTACCACCCAATCGAACCAAAAATAGTAAAAATCAACTCGATATACTCGAATGGTTTCACACCG
Organism: Artemisia tridentata subsp. tridentata; assembly: GCA_021014915.2. Classification (NCBI taxonomy): domain Eukaryota; kingdom Viridiplantae; phylum Streptophyta; class Magnoliopsida; order Asterales; family Asteraceae; genus Artemisia; species Artemisia tridentata. The sequence continues at coordinate 24,472,751 of CP139504.1, forward strand.
AAGAAGATCAGGAGAGAGAGGATAGGGGGTGTCGGCTGCTATGTGTGAATGGGAGTGAAATAACCCTAAATGGGTTATAGTATATGCTTATATAGGCTTAGGACTAGAGGTGAACGCATGGTGTCCCTCAGGGACTGAAATTGTAATTTAGGCGCGGGGTGGGAAGTGGCATTTGGCCAAACTTCCTATAAAACGTATCCGGGATAGATTTGAGTACCGAGACATCTTCCCGAATGATATTAATGTTTTCCACTGATTTTAGAATAATTTTTCCAATCAAGTCGACCATAAATACGTCAATGTTCATTTAGCGCGTCAAAATAATCAATATTTCTCGTATTTATTAGGTCTAACTGTGCCGACTCACGGAGTGCCTAACTGGGTACACAGGCCATTACTCATCACATCATAAAAGTTCACAATATATTACCAAAAATCCGAATAAAATACCCAACACATTCCAACAGTGATTGCGAGTGATAAAATGCTTATTTTAAAAGTAATGCGGTAATTAAAAATGTTCTCGAAATTTACCAGTTGTCACACCGTCTTATATTAAGTGTCAACAATGGAATCTTGGGATGTCCCAAATTAAGTATTCATATTGTATTCCAACCAATGAGATAAGACTTTAGTGGGTAAAAATGATATTTGATTAGTAGGTAAAAGTGATTTGAATTTTGACCAATCAAACACAAATTTCTTGATGTGCAAACTATCATATAAGTGAAGATAGTAATGTGATATTATGAACTTTTTCCTGTTATATACAGACCAAAATTCAATATATTCTAAAAATGATTAACCACTAGAAAATACCTATATTGGTTCCTCATGGCTGGACTCTTATAAAGTTTTAATTAAAAATAGCTAAATACGAACATCTTTCGCTAGGCCGCTAATTGCTTATAGCCTCACCTTCCACAGCTGAACAAGCTCAGCCTCATAGACTATATATAAAACCATGACAGGTGGAACATAAACTCTCTGCCCCTTATACCCCTCCTCGGGTATGTTCCTCAAAAATTCTTTCCACTGATAAAAGTGCATACCTCGCACCAAAAGGTGACAAGTTGAACCCAGGAGAAAAGCAGAATTCCACAACTACATCACACTAATACCCAATAATGTATCGACCCTGTATATCAAAGATTATGTGCTGATAATTAGATGAAATCTGTAAGGAATGACATCGAATATGTGTGTGTACAAAGCCAAAAGAATTTGAAGCCACAGAGCAGTAGCAATTACCATTAGCTTAGATGGAAGAAGTTGCGCTAGCTGGAAGAAGTGCCATCTCAATCTCTTGCAATGTTTTTCCTTTTGTTTCCACAACATTCTTCCTGACAAATAAAAATCCCACCAAGCAAAAGCTTGCGAAAACTGTGTATAGTATCAGTGGCCCAACTTGCTCCAGCATCCGCAAAAACAGCAAACCAACAAAGAAATTTATAACCTGTATAAAGTGCCATAAGTGAATATTACGGTTTAAAGAACATTCAAGAAACGTGGAATTTTAATCCTAAGGAACAGATTGTTAAATATTTAATAGAACAATAAGAGGCAAAGTTGACCCAAATGGTTGATGTGAAGGAGTATGGCTTTACCCAGTGTACAGCCATGCAGATAGCCATAGCCTTTGCTCTAATTCGGCCTGGGAATATTTCTGACAAGAGAAGACCAGGTACCGGCCCCACACCCATGGCAAATGACAACACAAACCTGCATTAGATAAACACATCATAAACTGGAGGTCGAAATATATCCTAGCAAGTCAGCATAAGAAAGATTCTATTTTAAGACATGCTCCCTTTTTGTTCTTTTATTTTAATTCTTTATGCTTCTAACTCTATTTAAGTATCAAGCATTTCAGTCGATGACTACCATCAGCTGGCAAAAATGGAGTTTTGGCAACTGAAGAACCATTAGCTTATCATCCGGATATTATTTTGACTTTATGTTTTAAGGTTATAAAGTGGATGTATACTCACAAAAGCACGCCACCAACAGAGAGGTACACCACTGGAGACCCTGATACTAAGCTACTCCCCGCAACTGCTTGCATGCCCATTGACATTGCCTGAATCAGCCCATAAATAAAAAAGTCAAAAACTACAAAGCTAAGACCATCTGATCTTACATGTAATTGATGGAAGAGTTGTTAGAGAATTTAGCATGGTTTATATACCATGCCCATAAAACTTCCAAGAAGAAGAGCCTTCCTTCCCAGTTTATCCATCAAAATCATTGCAACTATTGAGCCTGTGAAGGAATAATAAGATAAATATCAATACAATATTCACAATGGCATCTACTAAGCAAGAGCGTGGTATATCTTGGTGAAATATAACCTGATAAGTTAACCACTCCAACAGACATGTTGGCAATATCCGGAGGTACTCCAGCACTCTTGAAGACAGTTGAAGAGAAATAGAAAACAGCATTTATGCCAGAAAATTGTTGCAGAGCAAGCAGCGCAGACCCAATGAAAACCACTACAGCACAGTAAGCGAGAGATTATTAAGAAAAAACAAAGATATATCCCATTGGAATAAAAGGGTAGCAGTTGTGGTGATATCTATACCTCTAGAATGACGTCCATAAAACAGCTCTGAGAGCTTTACTCCATCTACTTCATCCCCTCTGTCTGTCTTGGATAGTTCTGCCATTGAAGATTTGACATGTAATCCTCCTAGAAGCTTTGCGAACTCTGCTTCGGCATCAGCACTTCTTCCCCTCTAAATTAGATAAAATAAAAGAAGTTTATTATAATAAATCATTATGGAATTGGGTCCTACAGAAAAGTGCAACATTTTCTACGTTGATATACATGTAACTAAGATGTCATAAGTGGATGCGGATAGATATCAACCAAAAAATACACAATAGACAATGAATGGGGACAATGAGCAATTTTAACCTTAAAAAGCCAATGAGGACTTTCCGCACAGAACTCCATCAAAAGAGCAAGCAAAGCTGCTGGAACAGTAGATACCCAAAAGCACACACGCCACCTAATCCAATAATCAAGAAAAGATTATTGCAAATCCAAAGTGGTTGTATAAGAAATCAGCAATTACATATCATGTTCCCTACCAGCGAGAAACATCCTTTGCTGGTATCCCAATGAAGAAAGAACATATAAGTCCAAGACATGTTGCAATCTGAGTGAAGCTCCCGTATGTGCCTCGCACAAAAGCTGGTGAAACCTAACTTTTGATAATTACAGGTCAGGAAAAGGATAATCTGGAATGCCAACCTAATAAAGTATGCGAGCAAAAGATGAAAGAGTTCGATCAAACTTCTACCTCTGTAATGTACAGAGCTGCAACAGGAGGGCTAACACCCATCCCGGTTCCTACAAGAAATCTTCCGAGAAGCATACCTCCAAGACCGTCTGCTGTGGCACTGCAATTTATAGTTTGAATATCAAGTCGGAGCTCATATCTCTCTATCATTGCAAATGGTATAGCTTATAGGAGTTATAACATTACATTATCCCTCATAAAGTTTCCCACTTTGGAAACTAAAAGGAACACTGTATAAGCTGTTATGAGGCAATTTTGGTCTACGTTTGCCATTGATCTATAATAGCCAAACCGCAACAATACCATTTAAAATATCACTTAGGGAGTGATAAAACTTGAAACTAAATTCATGATAACAGCAATTAAACAACTTAAGAACATAGATAAAATGTACACCTCATTGAAGCACCGATTATCATTGGTATGGCACACAATTGGAATGACCTTCGACGTCCTATCCCATCAGTAATCCATCCACTGATTGTAGATCCAAAAAAAGCACCTCCCAAACATGTACTGACCACCAAACCTTCAATTTTCACATAGGTAAATAAGTAATTCAGAAAACAATATGAACATGTGGAGGATACAGGTAAAGTCCATTTTGACACATACCTTCCGCCATTGTATCGCCATGAAATCCAAGGTCCACAGATATACTTTCTAGTGTGTCGTTGACCACCCTGTGTTCAAGATTGACATTTAAACAAATTATAAACTTAATTTTTTAGCATGGCAACAACCATGTGCAATTACAACAGCATGAGTTTTAAAGTTGTGATGCATACCCGAGATGATATCCAAATAAGAATGATGAAAGAGCTGCCACGATGACATGTGGCAGTGAACGGATCCAAGGTGGATTTCCAGATCCTTTTCCAATATCATTCCCTACAAACAAACAGTTCAATTATTATACAAAAGAAAAGACAAATCTAGTCGAAAATCGCATGCACTCAAAATTCTGATCCAACGATGTTACAAGAAATATTTTCCATCTTTCAAACATAATTCACTAAGATTAAGTCTTGGCTTATGGTTTTTCAACGAAGGTCCACAGAGAAATATTCAGGCATTATTCTAATTGCCAAGAGGGTAAAATGCCCTCTTCCATCGTCTCAACTTGGTCAAAGTGATTGCCATATAAAAGTTGCAGAATTTATATTGTCCTCTGCAACATATTATACGATAAACACGAAGCCACAACAACATCTACAAACAAAGTACAAAAGTACCTCCTAAACCATCTTCTCTGTCTTGAGCACTGAGGCGATCCTTGGAAGAAGCACGCTTGTATGTACCATTAACTATTTCCCTTTGTCGCCCTCTCATATTCAGACGCAGCAGATAAAGTCACTACAGAATCTGCCAAACAGTCCACCATAACAGTCAATCAATATATCAAATTACTCGGTATCAATCACATCACTAACTAAACTCATTTCAGAGAAACAATCAATTCAACACCATTGACATGAAACTATCTATACATTTCATATCAATATACTCACTCAAATGATAGATTATTTAAGTATTTACAATTGAATATACTGATTTCCTTTTAATAAAAGGAAATAAAACTCAAGCAAAACAAGTGTGACTACCAAAAATGTGCAAGTGTTTTTTTTTTTTTTTTTTTAAATTGAACGGCAATTCTTTTCACATCCTATACCACATATCTTACAAATGCCTCCGGCGAGGCTTGAACCCACAACCTCTAGGTTGGTGGGCAACTCACGTACCACTAGACCAAAGGCCTTGGGTCCAAAAATGTGTAAGAGTGTGTGTTTAAATCAGTAAGCCGATAGATTACCGAATATAAAAATTCCAAAATTTCATATAACAAGAGGCAATCTCCTTCAAGGATTAATATAATGCCAATTGCAAATAATAGATTACATAATAATTCCAGCAGTGTCTGAAAGTGTTTATTCACTTTTGTCCGCAGGAAAAGGAAATGAAAGAAGTTTGTTTCTTTTAACGAAACATACCACCAACTTGACGACCCAAACATACACACTTAAACACAAATTATTTACTCTCTCCACACAACTCGGTCGTCTCACAAAATATGGGGGAAAACCATCCAACACGTAGTCGACTCACAAAATATGGGGGAAAACCATCCAACACGTAGCCTAAGAGGCAAAATGACATTTTTTCACTTCACTTTTTTTCATTTCATTTTTTTAAGTCGGTAATTTCTTAATTGCATATGAGACCATTAAAAAAAAAGTAACAACGCCTAATAATACTAGAGCATTTCATAAAATTAAACAGATAAAGTGTGCAAAAACAGAGTGAAAAATATAAAAAAATAACAAATGCAATAGACCTATCACATTCACATTAAATTCCATAATAACTTAATATAAAAATTGCAAATTTTGATATAATTAATCAAACACATAAAAAGCAGAGTATTAAAACAACAGATGGAAATTATTTCAAAATCAAAAAAAGAAATACATTCACATTATTATACCTGTGCGCACAATCACAAAAGGAAGATCGATCTGAATAATAAACAGTGAGAGAGACTTGTTTCAGATCTGACAAAACAAAAAAAAAGTTGATTTGGTTGGTTGTTCAAAGTGATAACGTGCGCCGTGAGATATGTTTTTGTTAACTTTAAGTTTTTCACACTCTATTGATTGATTGCTCTTTTTGATTTGTAAAACCACAAGGCTAATTTGTATGTATGTTAGTTTGGAATTTTGGAACCAGGACACGTGTTTCTTCTTTTCATTTTGGGCTTAGATCCGCTTTTTTTTTTTTTTATATATATTTTTTAATTGATATGAAATGGGTTTGTATGTGTGACGCGTGGAATATTTCTTGGAATGTTGCTACTTGCCGACGTATTTGTTTGGTAAACTTGCATCCTTTTCCACTTTGTTCCACTGTCCTTTTCTTTAAAAGCATGTGCAATGCCAAAATTCTTAATGACTTTTTGCAATAAATTAAATTATATTTTATATATTAAAAAGTTATTTATAAAACTTGATCAAATGAAAAAAGTTATTATTAAACCTTTTTATGTGTTGAATTCATTAAATTAGAAAAAAAAATACGTCTGAAGAGAGCAAAAAGCTTTTGCTCAACCATTTGGAGTTTACCAAATCTTTGAGTAAAAAGTTTTTCTTTAAGTCATTAACACAATGCAAAAAGTGGTATAACTTTTTCAAATAGTGAAAAGTCATTCTTCAAACTCTCATTGCGGATGCTCTTAAGATCTAAGGCTGCTCACAGTCGATGACCCAAGTGACCTGGGTTAGAGCTGGCAATTTACGACACGAACTTGTTAACACGACACGACACGACCTGCTCTTAACAGGTTTCGTGTCGGGTCTTATCGTGTTTCGTGTCTTAACAGGTCTGGACCTGTTAAGACACGAATAAAATTAATAGGTTTCGTGTCTTAACAGGTCCGGACCTGTTAAGACACGTTAAGAGACCTGTTAATAGGTTTTATATATATATATATATATATATATATATATATATATATATATATATATATATATATATATATATATATATATATATATATATATATATATATATATATATATATATATGTTCAAAAAATAAACCCTAGATAACAAAACACTTTCCTCTTTTCTCAGATTCTCATGGTGCCTCCATAACTCCATTCCTCCAAATCCTTAATCGATCCACAAATCCACAATCCTATCTCAACATTAATCTATTAACTCCATTAATCGATCCACAAATCCACAATCCTATCTCAACATTAATCGATCCATAAACACTTTCCTCTTTTCTCAGATTCTCTGTCGCCTCCATAACTCCATTCCCTGTTTCTTAATCGATCCACCAATCCACCATTAATCTATTAACAGGTATGTAATCGATTTATTTTATATTTTAGTTTATATATATATTTCTCAGTACACCTTTTATTAGTTTACTAAATCTCAAATTCAATGGTTATATATAGACACTTGTGTACATTTAATGTGTAAATATGATATGACCAGATTGCAAGATGAAACTAATTAAACTATCACTTCTGGTATATTGTTGGATTACAGGACAATTAACAGCCATTGTGCACCGGTAATATGCTCGAGGACATGGGTTTCGGCTACGGGTGAAGAGTGAAGACATTAGAATTTTTTACTTTTGTTTCGTTATGTATTAGTTATAAGGATTTATTAAGGACTTTTTGTTTCGTTATGTATTAGTTAAAAATATTATTAGGAACTCTCGTTATTTTGTTTCGTTATGTATTTTTGTTATCAGGTCCCTTAACAGGTTCCTTATCGTGTCACATGTTAATTTTCGTTTTGTGTTCGTGTTCGAAAAAAGTGACACGATTTTTTATCGTGTCGTGTTCGTGTTCAGGTCATTCGTGTTCGTGTCTTATCGTGTTCGTGTCTTATCGTGTCGTGTCAGACACGATATGCCAGCTCTAACCTGGGTCACCGGCTGTCACGTCAGCTTTCTTTCTCCGGCGACCAGACATGACCAAAGTGCCACAGTCGATAACCGACTTTTTTTTTTTTATCAAACATTTTTAAAAAATAAACTTAAAATTCATTAATAATAAAAGCATTAAAATAGTAAATTAAAAATACGATAGTGATTACAAACATAAACTAATCATCTAAATTATAGAGAGCTTTGATTTCTGCCTTAAGCTGCTGATGTGTCGTAAGTGAGTACAAGTTTTAAATTTATAAAGGTCGAATTACCGAATCTAGGAACAACACATACGAGCAAGTGAACTCGTCCGTTATAGCAAGATTATGATGGTAAGTCGGGATCGTTCGCAGGGATTTGTGTAGTGAATCGAATTGTAAGCTACTAGAAGTAAATTCCTTAACAAGTAATGAAAAATAGAATAATTCAAATGATTAAAACTACACTTGCTTAGACTAGTATACTACTCCTTGATAAGCATGATTGTGATAACTTTGGACAACATGTTGGTTATGATAATTAGTTTGGTGAACTAATCTATTGTTTCTACAAATTAAACCTTCGTAAAGATTTTAGTTCATAAAAACAAGCATTACGTTTAACCACTCAATTCAAGATCAATTCAAGGTTCATAAGTTGGTGTACCTTAAACACAAAAATCTACTTTTGCTTATCAAATAGCTTAGGAAATGGTCAATACAAAAGGTAACCGATCATAGACAAAATGTCACAATCGATAGTAAACTATTAATCTTTCGACCCTTGAAATGGTTTACCATCAATCCTATTTTTGATAGACAAAAGCATTCTCATTACAACCACAATTAACTTTCTTTGTTTAATCAAGAATAATGGGTAAAAACAATCATTCATAGACAAATGATTATAACTAGTTGAATAACAATAGTTCTTTCGACCCTTAAGATAATTAGCAACTAGTTAAACTTAATTCAACAAATGTCACTACGAAACTTAATCACGATTGGATCTTAGAATCAACTTGAAATTGAATTAAAACATGTTATCACAATCATACTCAAATCAATAAGTAATACACATCATCTAAGCAAGTGCACAAAGGCACTAGCCACTCATAGCAAACATAAACATAATCTCAGAACTTTGAACATTAGAAACCATAATTGAAAGTCTTACAATGATTGGAAATAGATTACAAATGATAAGGTAATGATACCCAAAGTATTGGTGTTAACTTCTTGATGTTTTGAACTCCAAATGATGACTTCTTGATCCTCCAAAGTTTCCTGGACTTCTAAGAACGAATTTGAGAGTATTTTATGAGTGGTTGATGGTTACAAGTTTATTGATTAAGGAAGACACACTAAATACTCATCAAATGATCCTATTAATACTCCAACCAAGGGTCTTGGTTCATTAATGCTTCTCTTGTCTTCCAAGTAGTATGGAATAGACTAAAATTATCATTGGAAGGCCCTAGAACTGGATATATAGAGTCACATATCTTAATGATGAAGTTTTGGCAAGTCAGCAGTCATCCAACCGATCGGTATTGTGGCCAACCGATCGGTTGGTCTTTGGTAATGGCATCCATCTGAATCGGTTGCGGGCAGCCTCCGATCGGATGGACGGTTGCTGTTTTCTCTTTTTGTGGACTTTCGTTGTTCGGCTTGTTACTTGCTTTTTGGTCTTTGGTTCTTCATCCTAACTTGATCTTTTCTACATCTTTGAAGCTAATCAACATGAATACTTGGACCTTCATTCTTTGAAATGCCTTTTTGATTGGGTCTTAGCATAAGAATCTTCGCACTTTCATAAAGATTTCCTTCTTTCTCATTTTTCTCATCTTTTTCTTCCTTTTTCCTGTTTTTGGCCACATATACTTTGCAAACACACTTTGGTACGATTTAGTAACAAAAGTATATAAATATAACCAAATAACATACATAAAAACACGAATAACACTACTAAAAACATGTTAGATTTGAGCGTTATCAAATCCCCCACACTTGAACTTTGCTTGCCCTCAAGCAAATCTAGCAATAAAAACAATTATCCACATGGTACACAAATATGTTTAAAAAGATGTGATGCAAATCTATTAAGTACGGGTACAAGTTAGATTCATCATTTTAAGCTTTTATGGTTGAAGCATCGAGATGTTTGACAATACCCAAATGATTTTCTTGCTTGATATACATTACTAAACACCTCACGAAAGGAAATGAAATATAATTCACTCAAAACACTCATTTGTATGGTTGGTGGAGTATATAAGAGAAATCACACTCATTTGCTCAGTCATGATTTAAATATTACCATAAGCTTGTACAAGAAACAAAACTACACCAAAATGGCGTGAGCACCAAGTATAGATATCAAAGAGGGCTTTTATTCGGGTTTAAGGTTTCAAGGGTTAAGCAAAACTGATGTGCAACTACCTTATGCAAAACATAATAGATCGCTAACAACGAATTCTCGCATCACCAAATAACAGATGGTCACTAGGGTATATCTTAGATCGCTGACGCACTATTCTCATAACGGATGGTCACTAAAATACACACTAGATCGCTAGCAACGTTATCTAATTCCTCAAGAAATCGGATGGTCACTACATGTCCATACACTTGATAATTTCACAAAGTCAAAAGGGTAGGGATAAGGCATGGGATATATTTTAGAAAAGGTTGAAAGTAACGAATATACAAACTAGTCAAAGTCTACTGCCCAGATGTTACTAGCTATTTCGAACCGCTATCATGCATTCTTGAAAAACTCCATACTTGATTGCACTTTACATTATTTCATAGCTCATTGGCTATTTTTGTCACCTTATTGTTGCGATGACTTTTTTTTTTTTTTTTTCAGGAACTTGTCATCTTATAGTTGCGATGATTTCATTTGGATAACTACTTTTGGAGTTTGCAACTTTCTTCGTACTTTCATGATTTCCCACATAACATCCATCTTGCCAAATAGCTAGCAACCAACCAAGACTTGACTAAAGGTAAGGCTAGGCTAAAGTGTAAAATCTTTTTGTATTTTTCTGGATTTTATCAAAAGAAAAAGATAGGCTCAGAGGGTGTAACTAGGGGTATCTAGCGTTAAAGATAAACGCTAACAAAAGGGTTCATACTGGTGGTTAACTAGTCAATGCAACTAGCTAAATATCAATTTGGAAGGCTTATTTGGGTTAAATCCTAAGGTTGCCTCTTATCACGCATATATACTTATATCACAAATGAAAAAGTTATCTCACAACGGTCTCGTAATGATTTACAAGCACAAGTTCTAGAATAAATAAAATCATCGGCACACTCATAGCATAAGAATCAAAGCATAAAAGATGTATGCTTAATACGAAACAGGCTTAAATTCCTCACATTGTAGTGGAAAGGGTTATAATATGTGCTAGCTAATGTTATCGATTCCAGAATGGATTGCAATATTAATCGGGACACATCTCAATTTTTCAAAAGTTACAGGTTTTACCAGTGGATAGATCCAGTTACTCTAATATATAATCCTTAAAATGACAAAGAACTAGATCACAAGGGCAAACAAAATTTAAAATTTAGCTCGGAATTTACAATTTATCCTTATTTTCCTATTCACCCCCCCCCCCCCCAAAAAAACTTAAGTTAAGCATTGTCCTCAATGTGATAAACGAAAGGAATGAAAATAGGGAAATAAGAGAATAAACCATATTTTCTTGCTCCAGAAGATTTTTCAATCCAAGTGTCCATACTTTGTAATCATTACCTGCAGTAATCTTAAAACAAAAGAAACACACGAAATATGTCTACGTTTTATTAAAAGTTAGTGATACACCCCCACACTTAAGTTCAACTAAGGGATTAGAGAAACTTTGGGATATAACCACTTTTGAAAAATAAACTAAGAAGTAAAATCGCAAATAGAAAACACACGGGTTGCCTCCCGAGGAGCGCTTGTTTTATTAACGAGTCATCAGCCGGACTCGAACTTCCTTCTTGCTACGCTGGTGTAATTTTTGGTTTCTTCTTTGAGAATTTTGGAACATACACCACGTTTCCTATCACTATTCCTTCTCCAGTTTCATCTATGTTCTCCAATTTTATTATTTCCCAAGGTCTAGGAAGAACATCATAGATATAATCAGATTCTTCGGCCCAAGGAGTGTTTTTCTTGAAATCGGCCGGAAAGGGTGCCATGAATGTTATTGCTTCATAGTCTGATTCAGGCGGAATCTCTTTGATAGAAATCTCGTTCATTTGTTCCTTATCATAATACAATTTAATTCGGTGGCCATTAATTGTAACACCCCAACCCGACAAGGGTAAAGATGTCACACTAATGGTTTCACATCAGATCAAAACAAAGCATACATTCCAAGTAATACAAAAATTCTCAAAGGTTACAAATGAAATTCTGAAATTTACAAGGTTACAACGGAAACAAAAACTAAACACTAAGTCTGCAAAAGCAACTCCTTCTAATGGTCTCTACTTCAGATTAACTATCAAAGTCTTCTAAGTCCAAAAGTTTCTTCACTCATACCCAAACCCGTCGTCCTGCTTATTACCTGCCGCACACGAAAAGAAAACGTGCGGCTGAGCTTAAAAAGCCCAGTGAACAGATATAACGATAACAAAAAGTAATATAGAAAAGTACAGAATAGCAGAAACAAGGTCAAACAGATGCAATATGGTTCAAGGGGTAAGTCCATGAATAAGTATAAGGAAAAGAGAAAAGGGATAGTAATCCACCACGAGCCCAGAAACAAATCATATCATATCGTAACCATAAATCTTCAAATCATATAGAGGGGAGACCTCTCAGATAATCAGATAATATGAGGGATGTCCTCATTCTTCAAATGGAGTAGCTAGCTCCCAGACATATGTGAAAGGCATGTATTGCACACATTACCAGTCACCAGAACAGAAATCATATCAAATCATGTTAAATCCACTAAACAGAACAGATCTAGGATGCATCCATACGCCCCCCAGAAACATATATAATCCATAATCAAAGTAATGCGCATATCATAATCAGAATGGGGACGTGGCGGAACATCACTCTACCGCCCTAGAGTCATGTCATTGGTGCATCAATGACACGGACATGGAACCCCCATGCCTAGTGAAATGGCTCGGGTATCAAACTAAGAGTCAGATATCATATCATAATCAGAGTGTCATATATCAAAGGTCAAATCAGATGGTCCATAACAGATGGTTCATAACAGATATATCAAATGAAATACCAAAGGTCCAAATCAGAGTGTAATCAGAAATATTCATAATAAAAGGGATCATAGCAATGGCTTTGGGAAATCTTAAACGAATCAGAATCAGAATCATATCAATGAGATAGGACACCCTTACTGAAAAAGGACAGAGTATCTGTACCTTATTCCAAAAGCAAACACAACCAGAAACGAAATAAGATGAGAAGATCAGGTCCTCTCCTTCTTCACACCTAAAGGAGTAGAAGAGAATTACAAATGGTTCTTAACTTCATGTTTTAATTTGCTTTTCCATTTTAGGTAGTTCAAGGTTCATAAGGTTATTATGGTAGTTTTATTCCTTTAAGGGTTTATTAAGTATTTAGGTTAAGTTGGAGGACCAATTGTGTAATTATCATAAGGTTAGGGTATAAGGTGTAATTATTGTAAAGTTACAGGTTCTTACAAGTTTAGTCCTTTAGTATTATCAAAATAATCATATAGACCCTCTAATGTTTGAATATAAACACTTAACACTTTTAAAATAACAAAACACACTTTTTCAGGTTTTAATCATGTTCTGGACCTGTTTTATTTAATTTAAGAATCATAGTAGAACTCCGAATTAAAATCTACAAAAATTCACAGAGCTTCCTCAATATTCCTATTATTTATCATAATTTTTCCAGATTTTATTTATTTGTTTTGATACGAATTAAAAATCCACCTTTACAACTTGTCCCAGAAACATGTCTGATGGAACACCTGATAAGTTACCACTTCACTACCCCTTCAGAAAAATTCAACAAAAATCTAGAAAAATTCCAGATACTAACAAACATCCCAAAGTTTACCCAGTTCAAAGGGATCTTTCTAATTCGACACGGTTTGAAAACTAAAATTCAAAAACTAGGATGGATTTTCCAGACTTTTAAATACGACTGAACATATGATTTTCCAAAAATCAAAAAGTGGCCTTACAAGCCTCTAAAAATTACAAACTAAATTTCTCCAGGTAGATATTTCATTAAACTACAATCTAGACTCAAAAAACATCAAAATATACGTTCATATCATTAATTCACAGCCGGTTAAAGTCGAATCAATTCTCAGATCAGTAGCAGTTTCTCACAGAATCATATATAACTTAGGGTTTTTGGTTAAGAAACAATTCATATGGACTTGAGGCTTTAAGGACATGTTACCTTAGGATGTATGACACACAAATGGAACAAAAATCACCCTCTCTTGGTCTCCTAAATGGTGCGGCAGCAGCAGAACAAAAGACAGCAGCAGAAACTTTTATTTAGGGTTTATTTGGAGTGTTTTCTTGATGTTCGGTGTATAAGGGAGGAACAAAAAGGATATGGGCTGGTTTATTGAGGTTGGGTCGTGGGTTTGGATGAGGGGGAGAGGCTTGGGTCGGCCTATAAGCCCAACACACAACATCTATGTCCAAGTTTCATTATTTCCCTCGTTTCTTACATACGACTTACACGTAACTATTTTTAGAACAAAAATAAATATAAACTTGTTGAGTTTTTGGTTCAAGTGACTAAGTAATGTGTTACAAATATTATTGGTAGCTCGTATACTTATATTATTGTGCCTCGTAATCATCTCATGTCGCATTTGTTTCGTTTTCATACGTTTTGTGATTTATTTGTAAGTTATATATGTTTCAATTAATTTTCAAAGTATGAGGGCATTTTGGTCTTTTAATACACTTTAGATTTTCGGGTTTTACAACTCTTCCCCTCTAAAAAAAAATTTTCGTCCTCGAAATTTGCAAAGAATCAGAAATGGAACGAATCGATACATAACAGAAACATACTATGCTGAGTGCGAATCCAAAAGATAACGTACCAATATACGGATGATAATCGAATTCTCTAGGAAGGGGTACAAACAATACGTAGGGTTTACATCGAATTGATTAGGCAAATAAAACGAGTATACATTGAATCGTAGCGACCATGAGGTGGTGCAAAAGTAACCCTTCAGCTTTTCAAATAGTCTCAGCTTCAAAAGAGCCTCCCAGAGGTGTTCTCATGAACAACAGGTCTTGTTATTCTCAGGATCCAAAATATCATATCTTAACTCATAGCAGATCAAAATGAACAGGTTTAACGAATGCGGAACGTATACATAGCAGAACAGAGGCATAATCTTGTATCACAACAGATCGAATCCATACGGACAGAGAGCATGTCGTTATATATCATCAAATGGCAGAAAGCTCTATAATAGAATCTACGATCATCATCGGAAGTGAAGAGATCAGTAAAACGCGCGTCGAGCATCCAAACGTATCAAGTCGAATATCCAGAACATCAGATCAAATGGATAGGTAGAATGAATCTAAAGTCTCACTAAACGCGGATGATCTCAATCAGATATCAGAATTTTTAAGGTTCTTAAGCCACTTCTCGAAATATCCTATGCCCACAACAAGTGCACGTTATATGATGTAAGTATTATCACGTTGATCAGGCGTCATAATACTAGCATCATATAAATATGCCCTCATGATGGTCATACTTTATCTCAAGTCGTGAACAACACAACTTATCTAAATCCACCTAGTCCACCTACAGTCTCAGGGTCACCAAAGTCAAGCATCATAACTAAGAATACGAAATTTACTCGAAGAGTAATGGAAATCCGAAAATGTCCATCAGAATTCAAGTACGTCATTAATAGCGCCAAGACTTCATAACTTACCGAAATAAATTCAGCCAAAATAAGTGGTTACTTCAACATCCGTCTATTCATAAATATCCAAATTCCTTCCATAGCTCGTCAAAATTCTATTACAACTCGTTATCCAACAAACGCAGAATGGACATAGAACAAAATTACTAACAGAGAACCAAATCATTCAAAGGACCTCATTATCAGGTAACGAAATAAGAGGAAACGAATACGTCATTGGTAGCTTCATCCTCTACAGAATCATCTCGTATAAACACCAGTGTCCGCCTTAAAATCCATCCATTCATATACAAAATTTTAAAATTTCTTCCAAGTTGGAGCAGTTTGCCGCTTGTCCATCTTCTCTCATGGTGAAAAGGAATTACAAACTTGAGTCTGGTTCCTCAAGCCTTCGGATCCTCTTCTTGATATTGTGGCGTCGTAACGGTAGTCTCTGACACGATCACTGTGCATCCCTCCATCCGCAAGCCTGCTTCAGCTGTCAATTCATCTTAGTACAACTAAAATGAATAGAGAAACAAGATTGCGTTTCTTCGACAGGTCTTCTAACACCGCTCCAGGTTTTGAGGTAAACACCGCCGTCGTAGACTCCAGATTATTTGTTGAATGGTTCGTCTCCTACGGTCTGGTTGTCTTGATGCCCGAACTGTAATCTTCACGGGTTGCATAATATATGATTGAGTACTATCTCAGCTCCTCTCTTCTTCCTATATGCTTCATCCCTGGTAATGCTCGTCGCCACCGTCTTCTACTATTCTTCCTCCAAGTTTCTCACTTCGATAACTGTCTTCGATCTCGGTTCCTCCTGTGGAAAGCTCTGTCTTCACATTATACAGGGTAGTGTCGTCTACAATAATTTCTGAATGTCAATCAAATTTCTCTCCCAGATCAAGTGGTCGTCTCATTAATAATCTCTATGTTCTTCTTTCATTTTCTGAACATAACACAATGTCATACTATGACAATTTGTCCAAAATACGCAAAGACACGACCATTCTAGCCAATACCATTGGCATCATTCAAACTCCTAAGGTTATAACGAGTGAAAGGACAGTCTCTGAAATCATTTAGGGAAAAACTTTCACATACACTTCATGCCGCCTTCCTTCTTCTTCAAAAAATAAAACTGAACTACTTCACAGAGGTTACTCTCGGTTAGTTAACCCCCTTCTTAGAAGTTCTTGTGGTTGCTTCTTCAGCCCTTCAAATCCAAAACGAATGTAATCAGATACGAAGTTTCAAAAGAAAGACCGAATCAATTATTGATACTCGAAAACGGATAATGATTACTGATAGTGGTGCAGTTAAGTTTACAATAGTCGATACGTCGACACATACTTCTTTCTTTCTCCTTCATAAACTAACAAGAGCATCCAAGAGAATCGCTGAAGTGAACAAAATCATATTACATCGAAAATACCGGAAAATCTTCGTACATCAAAATATTTCCGATGGTAGAACTTCCCAAGGGTGGATAGCAATGGTTCTCAGGAAAACTTGATAATCATATGAGTTCAGGGTTGGTGCTTCCATAGTGGCGAAACTTTAGCAGATTCAGGTGTAGAGATTCATCATAACAAAATAGGGTAAGATAGATTGTTAAGATCACATTTCAGATACGGTAGTCTATGGCAGCTTTACAAGTAGTCATCCAGTCCATAACCAAAAGACCATACAATAAGGCATGTTAAGATCAAAAGATTCATAGAACGGATGCAGTCATCGAATCAGACGGGTAGTTCATATATCGAAGTTCAGCACGTGTTTCAATAAAAGTGTTGAGATGTATAAACGAACAGTTCAAAGTGTAGGAATTTGTCCGGCTTCTTAGCAAAACAGTAAGTAGAGCGTGTATTATCAGTAGTACGAACATCGTATCATTGTCAAAAGTGAGATGTACAGAATATCCGTCATCAGCATCATCATGCTCAGTTAACAAACCCATACAGAGATAGTATAACATCATATCTTTCCAAAGGAAATGGTTGGCAGAACAAGATTCGTCATTCAAAGGAAAGGGACATAACTTCCTATATCCATGGTTAATAATTGCCCGAATTCTCATAGGAGTAGTAATGGATTTATGCAAAGTTAAGTAGTATCGGATGATACATTTACATTCAGCATAAGCAATGAATTCACCAAAATGTGTCGGACACATTATGGTTGAATGACCTACGAGATGGTCGGAAGGGTGTCAAATCGCTTGTCAAACAAATCAGAGGTGGATGTCAAAATCTGAAACTGAAACTTAAATGGTGTAAGGTATCCAGGTGGGGTTTCCGAGGTATTCTAAACTTGCTTGGTTTCTAACTTTAAGTTGCAAAACTTCTAACTCCTGAAAAGTTTCTGATGAGGCTTAACTAAGGGCAGAGGCACGAATCAGAGTGATGCGGAAGCAAATGATACTCACATATATGTCTTAGTCTACCCATTCCTCACTGGTCAAATTTAGGTTCCTATAGGGAGATCCTAAGGCAAATCTTACAGGTTATCTTATGAGCGCTTACAGGGAAACTTAGTGGTCCTAACTTACACAGGCCAAGGGTAAATGTATTACGAATCGCAGCCTGTCTCTCTGATACCATAATTGTAACACCCCAACCCGACAAGGGTAAAGATGTCACACTAATGGTTTCACATCAGATCAAAACAAAGCATACATTCCAAGTAATACAAAAATTCTCAAAGGTTACAAATGAAATTCTGAAATTTACAAGGTTACAACGGAAACAAAAACTAAACACTAAGTCTGCAAAAGCAACTCCTTCTAATGGTCTCTACTTCAGATTAACTATCAAAGTCTTCTAAGTCCAAAAGTTTCTTCACTCATACCCAAACCCGTCGTCCTGCTTATTACCTGCCGCACACGAAAAGAAAACATGCGGCTGAGCTTAAAAAGCCCAGTGAACAGATATAACGATAACAAAAAGTAATATAGAAAAGTACAGAATAGCAGAAACAAGGTCAAACAGATGCAATATGGTTCAAGGGGTAAGTCCATGAATAAGTATAAGGAAAAGAGAAAAGGGATAGTAATCCACCACGAGCCCAGAAACAAATCATATCATATCGTAACCATAAATCTTCAAATCATATAGAGGGGAGACCTCTCAGATAATCAGATAATATGAGGGATGTCCTCATTCTTCAAATGGAGTAGCTAGCTCCCAGACATATGTGAAAGGCATGTATTGCACACAGTACCAGTCACCAGAACAGAAATCATATCAAATCATGTTAAATCCACTAAACAGAACAGATCTAGGATGCATCCATACGCCCCCCAGAAACATATATAATCCATAATCAAAGTAATGCGCATATCATAATCAGAATAGGGACGTGGCGGAACATCACTCTACCGCCCTAGAGTCATGTCATTGGTGCATCAATGACACGGACATGGAACCCCCATGCCTAGTGAAATGGCTCGGGTATCAAACTAAGAGTCAGATATCATATCATAATCAGAGTGTCATATATCAAAGGTCAAATCAGATGGTCCATAACAGATGGTTCATAACAGATATATCAAATGAAATACCAAAGGTCCAAATCAGAGTGTAATCAGAAATATTCATAATAAAAGGGATCATAGCAATGGCTTTGGGAAATCTTAAACGAATCAGAATCAGAATCATATCAATGAGATAGGACACCCTTACTGAAAAAGGACAGAGTATCTGTACCTTATTCCAAAAGCAAACACAACCAGAAACGAAATAAGATGAGAAGATCAGGTCCTCTCCTTCTTCACACCTAAAGGAGTAGAAGAGAATTACAAATGGTTCTTAACTTCATGTTTTAATTTGCTTTTCCATTTTAGGTAGTTCAAGGTTCATAAGGTTATTATGGTAGTTTTATTCCTTTAAGGGTTTATTAAGTATTTAGGTTAAGTTGGAGGACCAATTGTGTAATTATCATAAGGTTAGGGTATAAGGTGTAATTATTGTAAAGTTACAGGTTCTTACAAGTTTAGTCCTTTAGTATTATCAAAATAATCATATAGACCCTCTAATGTTTGAATATAAACACTTAACACTTTTAAAATAACAAAACACACTTTTCAGGTTTTAATCATGTTCTGGACCTGTTTTATTTAATTTAAGAATCATAGTAGAACTCCGAATTAAAATCTACAAAAATTCACAGAGCTTCCTCAATATTCCTATTATTTATCATAATTTTTCCAGATTTTATTTATTTGTTTTGATATGAATTAAAAATCCACCTTTACAACTTGTCCCAGAAACATGTCTGATGGAACACCTGATAAGTTACCACTTCACTACCCCTTCAGAAAAATTCAAAAAAATCTAGAAAAATTCCAGATACTAACAAACATCCCAAAGTTTACCCAGTTCAAAGGGCTCTTTCTAATTCGACACGGTTTGAAAACTAAAATTCAAAAACTAGGATGGATTTTCCAGACTTTTAAATACGACTGAACATATGATTTTCCAAAAATCAAAAAGTGGCTTTACAAGCCTCTAAAAATTACAAACTAAATTTCTCCAGGTAGATATTTCATTAAACTACAATCTAGACTCAAAAAACATCAAAATATACGTTCATATCATCAATTCACAGCCGGTTAAAGTCGAATCAATTCTCAGATCAGTAGCAGTTTCTCACAGAATCATATATAACTTAGGGTTTTTGGTTAAGAAACAATTCATATGGACTTGAGGCTTTAAGGACATGTTACCTTAGGATGTATGACACACAAATGGAACAAAAATCACCCTCTCTTGGTCTCCTAAATGGTGCGGCAGCAGCAGAACAAAAGACAGCAGCAGAAACTTTTATTTAGGGTTTATTTGGAGTGTTTTCTTGATGTTCGGTGTATAAGGGAGGAACAAAAAGGATATGGGCTGGTTTATTGAGGTTGGGTCGTGGGTTTGGATGAGGGGGAGAGGCTTGGGTCGGCCTATAAGCCCAACACACAACATCTATGTCCAAGTTTCATTATTTCCCTCGTTTCTTACATACGACTTACACGTAACTATTTTTAGAACAAAAATAAATATAAACTTGTTGAGTTTTTGGTTCAAGTGACTAAGTAATGTGTTACAAATATTATTGGTAGCTCGTATACTTATATTATTGTGCCTCGTAATCATCTCATGTCGCATTTGTTTCGTTTTCATACGTTTTGTGATTTATTTGTAAGTTATATATGTTTCAATTAATTTTCAAAGTATGAGGGCATTTTGGTCTTTTAATACACTTTAGATTTTCGGGTTTTACATTAACAATGAAACTTCCACCTTGTTTGTCATGTAATTCAACATACCCAGATGGAAATCCATGTTTCACTATATATGGGCCGAACCATTTTGGTTTTAGCTTAGGTGCTTTGAACTTGTATTTCATATTAAAAAGCAGAACTTTGTCTCCAGCTTTGAATTCTTTCTGGATTCTAAGCTTTCTGTCATGATACGCTTTGGTTCTAGCTTTATAAAGCTTGGAGTTCTCGTAATCTTGGAGTCTTAGTTCATCGAGTTCATGCAATTGCAAGAATCTCTTCTCTCCAGCTATTTTGAGATCAGGGTTACAGCTTCTGAGTGCCCAGTAAGCGCGATGTTCGATTTCGAACGGCAAATGACAGGTTTTTCCATACAAAAGTCTGTATGGTATTGTACCAATTGGAGTTTTATAAGCCGTATGAAATGCCCACAGAGCATCATCGAGTTTTCTTGACCAAACGGCAGGGTTGTCTTTGACCCTTTTTTCAAGTATTCTTTTTAGGGCTCTGTTGGTATTTTCGACTTGACCACTGGTCTGAGGGTGATAAGCTGTGGCGAAACGATGATGTACTCCGTATCATTTCATAATTTTCTCCATTTGTTTGTTACAGAAATGGGTTCCTCGATCACTTATTAAAGCTTTGGGAATTCCATAACGAGCGAAAAGCTTTTTGAGAAAATTGACAACAACTCGTGCATCATTTGTGGGTAGAGCTTCTGCTTCAGCCCATTTGGAAACATAATCAATAGCAACGAGAATATATTCGTATTTGTGCGATTTAGGAAAGGGTCCCATAAAATCGATTCCCCAAATATCGAATATTTCACAGACTTGAATGCTCTTTTGAGGCATTTCATCTCTACGAGAAAAACTACCGGATTTTTGGCAAGCATCGCAGTTTTGAACAAGAGTATGAGCTTCTTTGAAAATAGTCGGCCAATAGAATCCAGCATCAAAAACTTTTTTAGCTGTGGTGGAAGGACCATAGTGTCCCCCAGTCGGGCCATGATGGCATTCATCAAGAATTCTTCTTTTTCAGAACCAGAAATATATCTTCTTATCATTCCATCGGGACACATCTTAAAAAGATAGGGCTCTTCCCAATAGTAGTGTTTTAGTTCTGAAAAGAATTTACTTCGTTGGGCATGAGTTAATCCTTTTTTGAGAATTCCTCCAACGAGGTAATTTGCATAATCAGCAAACCATGGAATTTCTTTTTCATCGACTGTATCAACAGTCATGAGAGTTTCATCAGGAAAATAATCGTCAATCTCGTCTTCCTTTAACTCTTCCAAGTTTGGATTCTCAAGACGAGACAAATGATCAGCAGCTAGATTTTCTGCTCCTTTCTTATCTTTGATTTCGATGTCAAATTCTTGGAGTAGCAAAATCCATTGGATAAGACGCGGTTTTGCATCTTGTTTGGCAAACAGATATTTGAGCGCTGAATGATCAGTGAACACAATCGTTTTTGAAAGCACAAGATAAGATCTGAACTTGTCGAAAGCAAAAACAACGGCTAACAATTCCTTTTCTGTAACCGTATAATTTTGTTGCGCATTGTTGAGTGTTTTGCTGGCGAAGTATATAGGACGAAAATGTTTTCCTTCACGTTGTCCTAATACAGCTCCAACAGCAAAATCGCTTGCATCGCACATGAGCTCGAATGGTAGTGACCAATTAGGTGAAACCATAATGGGTGCACTAGACAGTTGGGTTTTCAATGTTTCGAATGTCTTCATGCAATCTGCATTGAAGTCAAAAACAAAATCTTTTTCTAGAAGTTTCGTCATTGGACGAGATATTTTAGAAAAGTCCTTAATGAAACGAAGGTAAAAACCGGCATGTCCTAGAAAACTTCTAACGGCTTTAACGTTTGTTGGAGGTGGTAATTCGGTGATAACATCGATTTTTGCTTTGTCAACCTCCATTCCTGCACTGGAAATTTTGTGTCCTAGCACAATTCCTTCAGTCACCATGAAATGACATTTTTCCCAGTTGAGAACAAGATGTGTAGCTTCGCATCTTTCGAGCATTTTGTCGAGATTAGAAAGACAAGCTTCAAATGAGCTTCTAAAAACTGAAAAGTCATCCATGAAAACTTCCATCGATGTTTCAAGCATGTCTTGGAATATAGCAATCATACATCTCTGAAAAGTTGCAGGTGCATTACACAGACCAAAAGGCATACGCCGATAAGCGTAAGTTCCAAAGGGACATGTGAATGTTGTCTTTTCTTGATCAACAGGATCAATGGGAATTTGGAAATATCCTGAAAAACCATCAAGGAAACAAAAGTACTCGTTCACTGCTAATCTCTCAAGCATTTGATCCATGAACGGTAAAGGAAAATGATCTTTTCTGGTGGCTTTGTTTAATTTTCTGTAATCAATACATACTCGCCATCCTGTGACAGTTCTAGTAGGAACTAAATCATTCCGTTCGTTAGTCACAACAGTCATTCCTCCTTTTTTCGAAACACAGTGAACTGGACTCACCCAAGGACTATCCTCGATGGGGTAAATGATACCGGCGTCAAGAAGTTTGATGATTTCTTTTTTAACGACTTCTTTCATGTTGGGATTGAGTCGACGTTGTCTTTCTACAACGGGTTTTGCATCTTCTTCGAAATTGATTTTGTGTTTACAAAAATCAGGACTAATTCCTGGGATATCAGATGTTTTCCACGCAAAAGCTCTTTTATGCTTCTTGAGAACATAAATGAGGCATTCTTTTTCCTTATCTTTGAGCAACGAAGATATGACTACTGGAAGAAGTGATTTATCTTCCAAGTAAGCATACTCAAGATTTTCGGGAAGTGGTTTCAGCTCAAGATCAGTTGGTGGTTCTTGAAGAGATGTTTTGATTCTCAATTGATCATTAAAAGTGATTTCCTCAAAATCTTCTTCTATTTCTCCTTCTTCAACTTCTGTTTCTTCTTCTTCAAACTTTACTTCCATAAAATCAGCGAATTCTTTATCAAAGTTTGTTTCACTAATTTTTTCTGAAGTAGTCATGAATGGATCCGAATCGTCAAGTAATGCATCCAATTCCTCCTCAGTGACTTTATCGATTACATCAATGTTGAAACAAGTATCTGTTAAAGTTAATGTATAACTTTTAATATATGTATGTCCGGTTTCGAACCCGAGACTCGGGATTGCACAGAATACGTGAGAGTTTCAATGGTTTGAATAAATTAAATATATTTTATATTTATATTTATTCATTTCACAAAACAATACTTAACGATAGTTAGTACTTAACGGAGTTAGAGATAACGGTCGTTAAAGGACTAATTATGCAAAAGGGAGTTAGAAGGATCTAGAAACCCTTGAGTGGGCTTTGTTCGGCCGATCCAACCCTTATGGGTTTGGGAGTCGGTTTGTAGCTTGTAGAGGGGGTTAGGGATTGCCTATAAATACAATCCCATTGTATTTAGTTTTTCCCTAATCTTGAATCCTCTACAAGCCATTCTTCTCTTCCTCTTCTTCTCCCTAGCTAGAACCGATCGACTTTTTAATCCCACTAGGGATTTCGATCCAAGTAAGGCTAGACAAGTGTTTGGTTTGTTTTGTGATTCTTGAACCTAGCTTTTCCCATTGGAACGCTAGCATTACGTGTGTACAAGAACGAGTGACAAGCTTATTTTAGCTTGTGTGTTTGCCTTGTGTTCGATCCATATAAACCTTATTAGGGTTTATATATTTTGTTCTTGGAAGCACGTGATTCCTTGTTCTTGCTAGGAATAAAAAAGGTACGCTCTCTTTTAGTTTAATTAATTATATGTTTATGTAGATCCTTTCCGCTGCGTGATCTTGATGTTTATGTGTTTATAGTAATTGTATGATTCAGATATTCCAACAGTGGCATCATGAGCCGCGTTTTTAAACATGTAATTAAAACTAAAACCTTAAAAATTGAATCTTGTATAGATACATGCAATTATTAGCTAGGGTTTTATTTTTTTTTACAAACCCTAATTTTTTTAAAAGTGGGTCGACACCCATTAAATTAATTTTAGGGTTTTAGTGTTGTAAAATTTAGTAGAAACCCTAGGTTTGCATGCAATTTTTAGGGATTAATTAATGAGTACCGTATGTGATGTCATTACTTAATAAGATTGCGTATAAATATTGACATGATAATATGTGACTACATGATTATATGTGCAATATGGGATCCATGACAAAATCTTGCATATTTTGTCATGGAATGTTTTGTTGTTTTAAATGCCACATGATTTTAAGATAGATCTTAAATTAGGGAAGACCCTAATATATTAATTAAAATTGGTTATGTGCAATGTGGTATCTAGTTAATTAAAACTTACGCGGCCAAGCTATTTGGCGTCTGTGGACCATTGGGCACAATGAGCTCGAAAACCAATGGGAGTTTTATTAATTAGATACATTAAAATTCACATAGATAATTAATATGATTTATCAAAAAGGTTTGCATGTGGCTATATGATATTGATTAATGATCATATACGTGTTATTGAGTTTTTTTTTTTTTTTTTTTTTTTTTTTTTTTTTAATTACTTGTTCTTTGTGTGTTTAATTATGATGGATTGTAACAACAAAGAGGGTAATTTTTACAATAAAAAAATAAATGAACCTAATAACTATGAAACCTTTGTAGTAAACCATTTAATTGCCAAGTCTTATGTGCCGACAGTGGTTCGCTTCGCACGGTAATTTGCTCCCAGGCGAGACTAGCAATTAATAATTTACTACATAAATGTTTTAAGCTTTAAATCTTAAAGTTTTAATTGATTTGATGCGACTGTACAAAAGTGGTCGAAGCGGCGGACCTATTATTGACAAACTATAAAGTGGGTATAAGGTTGGTTTCGCATTAAATTGTGGCCTTAAAGAGACTCCATTATGTCTCTCCGCTCGCCTGTGCGTCAATAATAGACTTACCAAGTACACCATGAAAAAGTACGAAGCATCTTAAGGCAATGTTGTAAGTTTCTCAACGCCATCAATTAAATTTTGTTGATTTAAGCTGCGAATGAGTAAACATTTTTTTTTTTTTTTTTGTAGAAAACATATGATACAAAGATGAATGCATGACATCTTTGTACATATTTTTTGATTACACATCAAAAATTTATACCCTTTAAACTTAAGTAATATGCCGACCAATTAATAAAGAAACACCTAAGATGACATTCTACCATTGCTAGCAGCCTCAGCTGATGTAATGGTTTTCAAAGAATGGTTATCAAAAGCGGTAAATTGAGCACTTTCATTGCTAGCAGCCTCAGCTGATGTGATAAAACGGCGTCAATTTACACGTTTCTAAATTGGTTAACTTAATTGAGCACTTTCATTACTAGCAGCCTCAGCTGATGTAATGAAACGGCGTCAAGGCATAAAGATTTGGGGATGAAACATGCTTACATTTTGCAACTGTTGTTGGCAATATAATGTAAGTCCCAAGATTTCTAGGAATTGCAATTGGATATTAGCAATTGGAATTGACCCGTACCTTATTGAGTACTTTCATTACAAGCAGCCTCAGCTGATGTAATGAAACGACGTCAATTGGGATCCTAGTTTTCAGTGAAAATTAAATGGTTATTTAACCAATGGGTGTTTAATTTTCTTGAAAAGTTTAATTATCAAAAATACTAATTTTTGAACTTTTTCTGTAGAAATGGCCCAACCCAGAAACACTCCAAACATTACCTCCGCTTTCAAAATGATGATTGAAAAGGAGAAATTGACTGGGACTAAAAAATTTAACGATTGGTATCGCAATCTAAGGCTAGTCCTTAGGATAGCCAAACGTTATGATTGTCTTAGTGAGCCTCTTCCGGTTGCTCCTCCTGCTAACTCTTCTAATGATGCACTTAGAGAGTATAACGAAGCTTATGACAAGCACAATGATGCGGCTTGTCTCATGCTATCGGGGATGGATCCTCAGCTGGTAAAACAGTTTGAGAATCATGGTCCGATGCAAATGATTGAGGAACTCCAACGTATGTTTGAGAAACCTCCCATGGCTGAGTTATATGATGTACTTGACTCTATAGCCAAGTGCAAGCAGGAAGCAACAACACCCGTAAGTACCCATGTGCTAGAAATGAAGGGTTATCTTGACCAATTGGATGCACTTGGATGCGGGTATGTGGAAAATGTTAAAGTTGGCCTCATCAATAAATCCCTCAATGAGGAATTGTATGGTGACTTCGTGCGCAACTTCAACATGCATTGCAAGGGGAAGACATTTTCTGACTTGCATGTAATGCTCATTGAACATGAGAAAGGACTCACTAAGAAAGCTCCTACACCTGCTGTGATGGCAATTAGAGGTGGTAGGGTAGCTAAGCCCGGTAAACCGCACAAAGCGAACAAGAAGGGCAAAGGGAAAGCTGACAAAGGAAAACAGGTCGTGATCCATCAGCAGAAGCCCAAGAAGCAGAATCCTCCTCCCAAGAAGGATTATCCTAAAAAGTATACGGCTGCTTGTCACCACTGTAACACTCCTGGACATTGGAAGAGGGACTGTCCATTGCTGCTTGAGGAGTGTCGCAAGAATAAGAATGCCAAGGCTGGGCAGGGCGCCAGCACATCAGGTATTTTTATGATTGAATTATTTTCCTTTCCTCGTAAGCAAAATGCCTGGATATATGATACAGGATGTGGTACTCACATTTGTAATACATCGCAGGGGCTTAGAGGAGTGAAGAAGCTGAACTATGGGGAATGCTACTTGTATGTCGGCAACGATATACGTGCAATAGTGGAAGCCATAGGGACTTTTGATTTACTGTTACCTTCGGGTTTAATTTTAGTATTGAACAATTGTCATTACGCACCTTCTATTGTTAGAGGTGTCGTTTCAGTTTCTTTATTGTTGGATAATGGTTTTGAGCATACTTTTAATAATAATGGAATTTCTGTTTCTTTAAATTATGTTTTTTATTTTAGTGCTATTCCATTAGATGGTGTGTTTGAAATTGACATGGAAAACCATGTCTCCAACGAAAATGATTCTATGTATAGCATCGAAAATAAGAGAATCAAGTCTAACTTGGATTCGTCTTATTTATGGCACTGTCGTCTTGCTCATATAGGCAAGAAACGCATGGAAAGGCTGCAACACGATGGGCTTTTACAAAATGTCAAAGATGATTCGTTTGACAAATGCGAATCTTGCATATCTGGGAAGATGACGAAGAAAACTTTTCATAGCAATATGGAAAAGGCTTCGGATCTACTTGGATTGATACACACGGATGTGTGTGGTCCACTTAGACACGTGTCAAAGCGCGGTGCTACCTACTTCCTAACCTTCACGGATGACTATTGGTATGTGCTTATTCACATACCTTTTATTTACCAAAAACCGGACCAAAAAGACCAAAAACCCGTCCATAATGCCAAAAGATATAGTGTTTTTGTGATTTGTTTATGCAGGGACGGATATCACGAAAAACCGGCAAAAACACAAGAAAATCAGGAAAAACGAGCACGGGATGCGGAATAGACTCAGAGCCGAACCGGGAAAGACATACTTAGTCAAAAAGTCAAGAATCCACCCTTAGATCAACTTTTGGAAGTTGACAATTTCAGTCCCTCAAAATTCAGAATTCACAATTATGGTCCCTAAATTTAAAACCCTTTAACCCTTTTATTCTTAAACCATTATAACTTAACCTTATACCCGGATCTAAACAAACCCTTAAAACCATTTTCGGATTATTACTAAAACCAACCCAAACTTAAACCAACCCAATCCCACCTTAGCCCCTAGCCCAGCCCATCTTCGAAATAAATCCAACCCTTACTCTTTGACCCATACCCGACCCAACCATACCCCAGTCAAACCCTTCTTTTATTTACCAAAACCCGGTCAAAATAAAAATAAACAAACACACTCACACAAACGCGCCCAAAGAAATTATCCCCAAATTTTCACACGAAGAACCCTAGTTACTGTACCACCCAAATTACCTCGTACCAAAGTAATTACCTCATGATTAAAAACTTCTGGAAGGGTCTGACAGCTGCAGGGACACGTGGGGCTCGTTGATTGGAGAGACCACCTCACCATTTTAATCCTACGGGTGAGAATCAAGAGTAGGGAACAAGTAATGATCTAAGGGTGGATAGCTCGAGAGCACGAGGATCGCCAGCGTGGCATGACCCAGAAGGTTCGGCTGAGCACTATAAATAGGAGAGGGTTATTCCCCATTTCGAATGTAATTTTTTTTAGTTAAAGTTATGCTGTCAAAATGTTTTTATAGTTTCCATTGTAATTTTCTGCTTTATTAATTTAGTTTGTTTAAATTTCTAAGTTTGTTCCAGAGAATTTCTTTGTAATTTTTAATTCGAATTAATGAAAATTTTCATTTTAATGTTCTAATTGTTGTTTCAAGTTTATGATTCTGCTTATTTAGTTTTTGTTGATTTAAACTTCTGATCATCATTCTAAAAAAATATATATATATATATATATATATATATATATATATATATATATATATATATATATATATATATATATATATATATATATATATATATTCAGCTTATTATTAAGCTATTTTCTGGTTTTATAAGCTTATATAAGCTTGCTAGCTTATTGTAAGCTTTTGTTAAGTTTTATTCTATCTTTGCACAACAAATTCAAAAAGCCAAAGATATAGTCAGAAAAGTCAACTGTGGAGGCAATTTAAGCTGTGGAGATAAGCTAGGTGTTATAAGTTGATCAGGGGTTGTTTTATGGCTTATTGGTAAGCCTGGGTTATAGTTAGTTAGAGGTTACCACTCTGAATCAGCTGGAATCATCAGTGAGTACCATTTTGCTTATCTAGCTAATTTTAGCTTTAATTAAGATCTGCTTATTTCCTAGTTCTTAGTATTTGTCTTGTGTTTTGTTAGAATAATAGTAGCTCAAATTTTATAGGATAGCTTATAGTTTGAATCTGCTAGGTTCTAGGGTACGTTTGCATAATCTGTTAGTGGTAGGGTGTGTTTGGATCTGTGATTTGCTTACTTTTGAGGTTGAATTGGTGTGGTGACTTTGATCCAAATGGTTTGAATTAGTCATATATAGCTCATATTAGCATAAGCATTAGTAGGTAACTTCATTAACTAGTCAAAGTTGCTAAATTAGTAGGCATTTTCAGTTAAAAGTCAAGTAGCTCGTTAAGTCTAGGAACTGCTGTCATTCTGCTGCTATTTGAGGATCTGGTGCATAAATTAGTTAGAGAATCAGTTAAGGGTTGTTAGTTTAATGATTATATATCTTAAACATTAGTAGATTAATAGATCAGTGTTGCTAAATCTCACTCTAGTCAATTTTTAATAGCATATAATCAGCTCTCTTTGTCTGTTCTAATCAGTGTATGCTGATGGTGGCTGTCTGTTTTCACGAATCAATTTGATCAATCATTAGTGTTCGAAATTATGTGATTTTGTGCTTCTAAGTAAGTTAGCCTAGGATAGTTTGAGTAATTCTCATTTCAAGTAATAGCGATAACATCTGGTACCCTAAAATTGCACTCAAAGTTTGTCACAAACCTGCTTTTTTAAAAAGTTGCTGCATGCTACTCATTTTCTCAGCTGAACTTTGTTAAAATTGGATTAGCAATTGAGTATTTGTGATAGGGATTTTTGGATATTATTAATCTCTGCTTGTTCAGCTTTCCAAATCAGTTTTCGATTTCAAAATTTGTTGAGAATTGAGTCTTTTACAAGCTTTTGAAAAGTGCTATATAAGCTTACTTTCTGCGTTAACTGGTGTTCATAAGTTTTAAATGTTGTCAAATTTGGTCCCTAGTCTTTCAAATTTATCTTAAATCGTGCCTTTAGTTTTTAGTATTAAATCAGTTTGATAAATGGCACATTTAGTCCCTGTCTTT
This sequence comes from Artemisia tridentata subsp. tridentata, assembly GCA_021014915.2. Taxonomy (NCBI): domain Eukaryota; kingdom Viridiplantae; phylum Streptophyta; class Magnoliopsida; order Asterales; family Asteraceae; genus Artemisia; species Artemisia tridentata. The sequence goes on from CP139504.1 coordinate 24,503,553, forward strand.
GTATAAAGACATTTTGAGTTTTAAACAAGATTTAAAAATTACAAGTCCAGTCCTTGTCTTTGTTTTAACACTTTTAGATTTCAATAAAGTTTCCGAAATTGCACTTTCAGTCCCTTGAGTTTTTATTAAACTTTTTCCTTATTTTCTTTTATAAAATTAGTTTTAATAATTTACATTTTTAGTCCCTTAGGTTTTTACTTTTTCATTTTAGCATTAATTCACTATTAGTTTTATAAATCTCGGGATTAGCCCGGGATTTGCGTTATTTGATTTCTATTTGTATGCATTTATTTGATAACGTAGATTGTCGCTTTTAATTTTCCATATTTTAGTTTAAACAATACCAAAATAATCTTTCACGTTCACTTATTCACTTCACATTGTCACGACACCGAATCGATTAAAACGCCGTCAAACCTTCGTTGGGAGAACGACTCGGGGAAATATTTTCACGAATATTCCTTTGGAAATTATAACAATCAAAATGGCGCCGCTGCCGGGGAAGGCTTGAAACGTTGTCGTTGATTCATATCGTATTTTGTGTTTTGAAGATCCTTCCTCGGAAGTTATCGTTTTATAAAAAATAAAAAAATACAAAAATATAATAAATAAAACACTTTTCCTAAAGTGTTTTCATAAATACATCTTAATAAACATCCTCGGTCTTCCGTTGAAGGAGGGCGGTTGTAAACCATTCCGAATAAACAACAAAAGAGATCGTGAAGTTAAACGTTTCTCGGATTATTTCTTTACTACAACCTATACACGGGGTTTAAGGAGGTCTTGACATTAAATTGCAGACCGAAGAGAGATCCATTCTTCTCTCCCGCCACGCTGCGCGTAGTTTTGAAAGAAACGAGTACGGTTGATCAACGATCACCAAAAAAAAAATATAATTTTAATTTTTCCTTATAAAAATAAAAAAAATCCAAAAATATTTTCATTTTCAACTTTTGTTTTTGATTTTTCTTTTTGATTTCATTTTGGTGTATGCACACCCGTTCTTCTTCTTCTAACCCTCTTCTTTCACCACTTTCAAATCCCGAGAGGATTATCCGTCAAAACAACCGTGTTCATTTCTCAACCGTTGAGGAAATGGCCAACAACCAACACGATCAACACCCGCTGGTGGGTGTTGACAATCACAACCAAGGGCAAGCTCCCGATCTCCGCACTATGCAAGAGTTACTCCAATGTCCCACCGTGGGATACGGAGATGCTATTGTCATACCCCCGATTCGAAATACAAATTTTAAACTCGAGACCGGTTTAATTCAACTTGTCACGGGAAATCAATTTCATGGTTTTGATCGGGAGGATCCTCACAATCACATCCGATGGTTCAATAAATTAACCTCAACACATTACCATAAGGATGTCCCTCACGAAACAATCAAATTGATGTTATTCCCATTTTCGATCGAAGGGGCGGCCCGAATTTGGCTCGAGAAAGAACCCCCTCAATCAATCCATACTTGGGAAGATCTCGTCCATAAATTCGTGAATTATTTCTTTCCACCATCTAAAATGACCAATGCTAGGAATGAAATCACAAATTTCCAGCAACGATTTGATGAGAATTTCGGTGAGGCATGGGAACGATTCAAGGATCTCCTACGGAAATGCCCACATCACGGATTCTCGGAATTGCATCAAATCGATACGTTCTACAATGCCTTAACTCAATCAGATCAGGATTCACTCAATGCAGCCGCCGGTGGCAATATCATGAGTCGAATGCCGAGAGAAATTCTTTCAATTATTGAGAACAAATCTAAGGTACCTACCTCAAGGAACAAACCGGTTGTTTCTAAGGTGAGTACCCAAGCTTCTAGCAGTGATGCTAAGATCGACAAGCTTGCAGATATGTTCGAAGCTTTCCTTATCTCACAAAAGAAACAATCTTCTCCACCCGCTCAAGTGAAAGCGGTGCAAGAAAATTGTGTTATTTGTGGTGGTCCCCATCCGTATTATGATTGTCAAGCTACCGATAGCCAAGTTTGCAATGCTACTGCAGCAGCCGCAAACTACAATCAAAATCAAGGATTCCGTCCTCAAGGTGAAGTTAACTACCGAGTTAGCAACCAAATGGGACCACCCGGTTTTACACCCGTCCAAAACAACCAAAACCGTTTACCTCAAACCAATCAAGGTTACAATCAAAATCAAAGCTACAACCAAAATCGAGGAAACAATTATCAAGCTCAACCGCAACAAGTCTATCAACCTCCTCCTCCCCAAGTTCCACTTCCTCCCGACTTTGTGAGTTATATGAAAGCAACCGATGCTAGCATACGAACTACGCAAGGTCAAATCAACAATATGAGAACTGACTTTCGGAAGGAGATTGATACGACGATTAATCGACAAACAAACGACCTTAAGCAAATGATGAGCGGATTTTTCAGATAAATGATCGACCCTCGGGTTCAGGGACTACTTCTCTCCCAAGCAACACGATCGCTAACCCGAGGGGCGATGCTAAGGCGATCACGACTAGGAGCAGTGTTTCATATGATGGACCCACGGCTCCGGCTACCGATTCTTCTCTACCTCCCAAGGTAGTCGACCGTGAACCCGAGGCGACCAAGGACATGGAACCTCCTACTAACAACGGAGGAACCAAAGACGTCCAACCTCCGGTCATCCATCCATCTGAACCAAAGAATGTTGAGCCAAAAGAAATTCCCGTCAAAACAAACCTTCCGTATCCTTCGAGAATGAATGATCAAAAGCTCCGCGATAAAGCTTCAAATCAAATGGAAAAAAATTTCCAAATTTTTCAAGAGTTACATTTCGATATAAGCTTCGCGGATGCTTTACTTTTGATGCCTAAGTTTGTTTCCACTCTCAAAAGTTTGTTGAGTAACAAGGAAAAATTAATCGAATTAGCAAAAACTCCTCTGAACGAAAACTGCTCAGCGGCAATTCTCAAAAAGCTTCCGGAAAAGCTTGGAGATCCCGGAAAATTCCTTATTCCATGTGAATTTCCGGGAATGGTTGAATGCTCCGCTTTGGCCGATCTCGGTGCTAGCATCAACCTAATGCCGTTGTCAGTATGGCAAAAGCTTTCTCTTCCGAAACTCACCCCCACTTGTATGACTCTCGAGCTTGCGGATCGTTCCGTAACCCGTCCCGAAGGTATAGCCGAAGATGTCTTCGTTAAAGTGGGGAAGTTCCATTTTCCTGCAGATTTTGTGGTTGTTAATTTTGACGCCGACCCCCGGGTTCCTCTTATTCTCGGAAGATCATTCTTGAGGACCGGGCGTGCTTTGATTGACGTATACGGAGAAGAAATAACTCTGCGAGTTGATAATGAAAAAGTCACGTTTCAAATCAATCCGAACTCGAAACCTCAAACCGACAAATGCAATGTCGCTACGGTTGATCAAAAGTCCGATCCCGTAATTGCTCCTAAAAGAGTTGATCCAAACCTTTCAAGATTCACGGTCAAGAGTATGTCAGAAAAACGTGCTGAACTCAAGGCCATGAAAATTAATCCTGGATCGAGCAAATGGTTTGAGTGTTGTGCTGCAAATACTAAAAGTATTCTTGATAATGATGAATCGGATTCGGAGACCACAACGGAAGAGGTGGAAAATGCTAGCTCTAAGAGCACACCTCTTGTCCCACCTCCGGAGACGGTTTATCGTGTAGAGATGGTTGATTTTGTTCTTTCCGACTCTTCCCATCCTTCTCCTCCGATTGAGGGAAGTGAAATCTCGAGGGAAGAGCTCGAGGTGTTGTCTGATAATGCTCCAATTTCGCCGGAAATTGTTGAGACCGATAGTGATCCCGGGGAAGACGTCTCGTTATTAAAAATGAAATTTGATGAACCTTTATTTTCCCTTCCCCCGGATGATGATAAAGAAAAGACGCCTAAATCCGTTCAAATTGTTGCTTCAAAATCAGAAGAGCACAGTAGTGGCAGTACCACTTCTAGTATTAATTCTCTTCTTGAGGAGTTCGCCGATGAACTCGCTCATATCGACCCAATCCCACCGGGGGATGAGGACGATGAGTTTGATTTTGAATCTGACTTAAGAAAATTGGAATCTTTGATGAACCATGATCCGTCTAAGTATGATTCTTATCACGAGGAGTTCGCCGATGAACTTGCTCACGATGATCCACTTCCATCATATGATGATGATCTCTTTGACGTTCATGCTGATTATAAAGAAGTTGAAAATCTTTTGTACCATGCCCCATCATCTGATTCTTACACTGAGCTTAAAGATTTACAAGATGATGATGACCTCTTCGATTTTAGGGCCGATCAAACCGAATGGAGAAATCTTTTATATGGCAAACCTACTGAAAAAGGCCCTAAAATTGAAATCATAACCGAGGATGCTTCAATTGTCTCTAATGACTTAGCTCCTCATTCTCCCGAGGATGATTTCTCCATTGAGTCCTCCATCGCGTACCCTGCTGAGTTTTCTTGTGAAGACAAAGTGTTTAATCCAGGGATACTCGATGATGGTGAAATTCATCCTTTGATGAAATTAACTCGTGCTAAGAATTTAAAGTTTCCTGCCTCATCAAAGGAACTTTTAATTCTGAAGAAAAATGATTCCTCTCTGCTTCTTTCTATTCAAAAGCTCCCGTTCTGCCCGGAGTCATCTCTGCTTGAAACTTTACTATCGTTTCCATCCGGAAACGAAGACAAAGTTTTTGACCCCGGCATCACCGCTTTCATCTTCTAAAGCCGTGGGTATCTCAATCGGAGTGGAACTTTCGTGTGCTTCAATGTTTATTTAAACATCTTGAACGAAAGTCCGATTGAGATTATTTCTTCCACTTGCTCCCCCAAGGACAATTAAATTCGGGGTCGAGTCAAGCTCATGTGACTCGGTTAACAAAAACAAGCGCTTCGTGGGAGGCACCCCATGCTTATCCATCTATCTTCTTATCTATTTTCTAATAAAACATGAGGAGGGATCCCTCTTCCATATCTTGTGTTTCGTTGTTTTCTGTGCTGTTTCCAGGAATGCCCGATGATGAAGACTCTCGTGCTCGTAGTTTCCTTCACGCTACTCGAGTTTCATCATTCGCTGCTTATCAATATCCTAAAATCTTATCGTTTTACATCTATCTTTTGGCATAATTCATAAACGGCCTTAGATTTATGTAGGAGAACCCTTACCTTTAAGACATTGAGGACAATGTCTCGTTTTAGTCTGGGGGGGTAATCTGTCGATTTGATTTTTGCCTTGCATTTTTGCCGTTTTCTCATGCAACCCCGTTTTTCCTCCAAAAATTGAAAAAAAAATCCAAAAAAATGAGAAAATTTTAAAAAATTTTTGCAAAAATAGAATAAATTTTGACATTTTTGTTGATTTTCCGCTGGTGAGAGTAGAAATAAAATTCTGACTTGACCGGGCGTGTTGAGCCCTAGCTTGTTCCCTTAACCATTTATAATCTATAAGCTTGTGCTAGTCTTTTACACAAGGAGCTATAAAATGCGAATTCTTTTTAAGAATTTGCAAGTTCCCGTATTTGACTTTATATATGCATGGCTTGATTATTTGGCTAAGCATTCGCGGATCTTATTATTTAAGATTTTAAATTTGCGAAGAACGAGAAATGATAGAGTCGTTTATAAGTTAGATTGCTAAACGTGGATTAGTTGGATCTCTTTAAAGCTCATCGAAGTTATTTGTGGCTTTTTGTTCCCATAAGCTTGTTTCACCTTAAAAATAGTAATCTAGGAATAATTAAAGCTATTTTAGTTTTGGCGATAATTAGTTTCTATTTCTTCCTTAGAGAATTCTTGCTTATGAAAGTTGGGTACACATCAAGGTACTGCCAGTGTTACGGTGTAATAGACTATTCCATCTTGCCGGCTCACAACCGATGTTGTGATTGTTATAAAAGCCGTAGGACTTGGGGTTTGGCAAATAATTAATTAATATGATAATGTATAATAATAATCCAAAGCCATAAAAAGTTTTCTACATCTTGCCGGTTCGCAGCCGATGTTGTAGACTTCTAATAAAGGCAGAGGAAAAATTCCAAGGTCATAATAGACTATCACATCTTGCCGGCTCGCAACCGATGTTGTGATTGTTATAAAGGGCCAAGGACTAAATACGTTAAAGTGCTTAATAATGTTAAAAATGCCAAACTTCGACTCCGGGGATATCCTAATAAAGGCTTCTGTCTCTGGACTCGTAGATGAGTTGTTTCGGTCGCAAATAAAAGGGATATCCTTAAAATCGTGTTAAATCAGAGACCTTGATGTGGACCTCATTTTTGTATGCAACGGTTTTCGAGGGAAGATTTGGAAACTACTTAGCGTCTAAACTAGGTATCTTTATCGGATTAAAAATTATCGAAACGAGAATATGAAGAAATTCATTTCTCACCAAAAATAAAATAAATAGAGGAAAATAGGAATTTGGGAACAAGGAGTTCACAATTAGCTTTCTGAGTAGTGTTGGCAATCTAACTTGTAAATGAAAATGATTCGTTTTTAAGCTTAGTTTGGGGACTCGTGAAAAATCAGGGACGACGAATTTTATCCGTATGGTCACTTCTTTATGAGTCGTGTTTCCTGCTCGAAGACCCTAAAAGTTATCGTGAGATAATGATTGTCGACAAAGCCGTCACATGAATAATGAGAAAAATACAAAAATAGAATAAAAAGGAAAATGGGGAGTTTTTAGAACTTAAGATTTCTTGATCTCTTTTGAAAATTTTGCTACTTCTCAAAGTTAGTAAAAAGAGATTGGAAATTTTTGGTTTCAAAAATATGTTTTTATAACATTGCATGAGGACATTGCAATAGCTCAGTCTGGGGGAATTTGGTATGTGCTTATTCACATACCTTTTATTTACCAAAAACCGGACCAAAAAGACCAAAAACCCGTCCATAATGCCAAAAGATATAGTGTTTTTGTGATTTGTTTATGCAGGGACGGATATCACGAAAAACCGGCAAAAACACAAGAAAATCAGGAAAAACGAGCACGGGATGCGGAAAAGACTCAGAGCCGAACCGGGAAAGACATACTTAGTCAAAAAGTCAAGAATCCACCCTTAGATCAACTTTTGGAAGTTGACAATTTCAGTCCCTCAAAATTCAGAATTCACAATTATGGTCCCTAAATTTAAAACCCTTTAACCCTTTTATTCTTAAACCATTATAACTTAACCTTATACCCGGATCTAAACAAACCCTTAAAACCATTTTCGGATTATTACTAAAACCAACCCAAACTTAAACCAACCCAATCCCACCTTAGCCCCTAGCCCAGCCCATCTTCGAAATAAATCCAACCCTTACTCTTTGACCCATACCCGACCCAACCATACCCCAGTCAAACCCTTCTTTTATTTACCAAAACCCGGTCAAAATAAAAATAAACAAACACACTCACACAAACGCGCCCAAAGAAATTATCCCCAAATTTTCACACGAAGAACCCTAGTTACTGTACCACCCAAATTACCTCGTACCAAAGTAATTACCTCATGATTAAAAACTTCTGGAAGGGTCTGACAGCTGCAGGGACACGTGGGGCTCGTTGATTGGAGAGACCACCTCACCATTTTAATCCTACGGGTGAGAATCAAGAGTAGGGAACAAGTAATGATCTAAGGGTGGATAGCTCGAGAGCACGAGGATCGCCAGCGTGGCAAGACCCAGAAGGTTCGGCTGAGCACTATAAATAGGAGAGGGTTATTCCCCATTTCGTATGTAATTTTTTTTAGTTAAAGTTATGCTGTCAAAATGTTTTTATAGTTTCCATTGTAATTTTCTGCTTTATTAATTTAGTTTGTTTAAATTTCTAAGTTTGTTCCAGAGAATTTCTTTGTAATTTTTAATTCGAATTAATGAAAATTTTCATTTTAATGTTCTAATTGTTGTTTCAAGTTTATGATTCTGCTTATTTAGTTTTTGTTGATTTAAACTTCTGATCATCATTCTAAATATATATATATATATATATATATATATATATATATATATATATATATATATATATATATATATATATATATATATATATATATATTCAGCTTATTATTAAGCTATTTTCTGGTTTTATAAGCTTATATAAGCTTGCTAGCTTATTGTAAGCTTTTGTTAAGTTTTATTCTATCTTTGCACAACAAATTCAAAAAGCCAAAGATATAGTCAGAAAAGTCAACTGTGGAGGCAATTTAAGCTGTGGAGATAAGCTAGGTGTTATAAGTTGATCAGGGGTTGTTTTATGGCTTATTGGTAAGCCTGGGTTATAGTTAGTTAGAGGTTACCACTCTGAATCAGCTGGAATCATCAGTGAGTACCATTTTGCTTATCTAGCTAATTTTAGCTTTAATTAAGATCTGCTTATTTGCTAGTTCTTAGTATTTGTCTTGTGTTTTGTTAGAATAATAGTAGCTCAAATTTTATAGGATAGCTTATAGTTTGAATCTGCTAGGTTCTAGGGTACGTTTGCATAATCTGTTAGTGGTAGGGTGTGTTTGGATCTGTGATTTGCTTACTTTTGAGGTTGAATTGGTGTGGTGACTTTGATCCAGATGGTTTGAATTAGTCATATATAGCTCATATTAGCATAAGCATTAGTAGGTAACTTCATTAACTAGTCAAAGTTGCTAAATTAGTAGGCATTTTCAGTTAAAAGTCAAGTAGCTCGTTAAGTCTAGGAACTGCTGTCATTCTGCTGCTATTTGAGGATCTGGTGCATAAATTAGTTAGAGAATCAGTTAAGGGTTGTTAGTTTAATGATTATATATCTTAAACATTAGTAGATTAATAAATCAGTGTTGCTAAATCTCACTCTAGTCAATTTTTAATAGCATATAATCAGCTCTCTTTGTCTGTTCTAATCAGTGTATGCTGATGGTGGCTGTCTGTTTTCACGAATCAATTTGATCAATCATTAGTGTTCGAAATTATGTGATTTTGTGCTTCTAAGTAAGTTAGCCTAGGATAGTTTGAGTAATTCTCATTTCAAGTAATAGCGATAACATCTGGTACCCTAAAATTGCACTCAAAGTTTGTCACAAACCTGCTTTTTTAAAAAGTTGCTGCATGCTACTCATTTTCTCAGCTGAACTTTGTTAAAATTGGATTAGCAATTGAGTATTTGTGATAGGGATTTTGGATATTATTAATCTCTGCTTGTTCAGCTTTCCAAATCAGTTTTCGATTTCAAAATTTGTTGAGAATTGAGTCTTTTACAAGCTTTTGAAAACTGCTATATAAGCTTACTTTCTGCGTTAACTGGTGTTCATAAGTTTTAAATGTTGTCAAATTTGGTCCCCAGTCTTTCAAATTTATCTTAAATCGTGCCTTTAGTTTTTAGTATTAAATCAGTTTGATAAATGGCACATTTAGTCCCTGTCTTTGTATAAAGACATTTTGAGTTTTAAACAAGATTTAAAAATTACAAGTCCAGTCCTTGTCTTTGTTTTAACACTTTTAGATTTCAATAAAGTTTCTGAAATTGCACTTTCAGTCCCTTGAGTTTTTATTAAACTTTTTCCTTATTTTCTTTTATAAAATTAGTTTTAATAATTTACATTTTTAGTCCCTTAGGTTTTTACTTTTTCATTTTAGCATTAATTCACTATTAGTTTTATAAATCTCGGGATTAGCCCGGGATTTGCGTTATTTGATTTCTATTTGTATGCATTTATTTGATAACGTAGATTGTCGCTTTTAATTTTCCATATTTTAGTTTAAACAATACCAAAATAATCTTTCACGTTCACTTATTCACTTCACATTGACACGACTCCGAATCGATTAAAACGCCGTCAAACCTTCGTTGGGAGAACGACTCGGGGAAATATTTTCACGAATATTCCTTTGGAAACTATAACAATCAACTATAGTCGTTATGGTTGTGTTTATTTACTTAAACACAAACATGAAGTCTTTGAGACATTCAAGGTTTTTAAGAATTAAGTAGAATTACAACTCGGAAAGAAGATTAAGGCCCTTCGATCCGATCGTGGTGGTGAGTATTTAAGCCAAGAGTTTAAAGATTATCTAGCTGAGTGTGGCATTGTCCAACAACTCACTTCTCCTTATACTCCACAGCAAAATGGTGTATCTGAAAGGAGAAATCGTACCTTGTTAGATATGGTGCGATCTATGTTTAATCTTACAACTCTTCCCTTATCCTTTTGGGATTATGCTCTAGAAAGTGCTGTTCGCATATTAAATATGGTTCCAACTAAGAAGGTTGATAAGACTCCATATGAATTATGGACTGGAAAAGCTCCCAACTTGTCTTACTTAAAGATCTGGGGTTGTGAGGCGTTTGTTAAATGTGACTCACCTGATAAACTCCAACAAAGATCTGTTAAGTGTATCTTCGTTGGATACCCTAAGGAAACCAGGGGTTACTACTTTTACTTCCCACCAGAAAGTAAAGTCATTGTGGCTAGATATGGTGAATTCCTTGAGGAGAGTTTCTTGTCTCAGGAATTCAGTGGGAGAGTATATGATCTTGAAAATGATCATGAAGATACGTCACCTTCTGAGAACACTAACACACTTCCTGTGGAACCTGAATGTTTAGGTCCTCCACCTGAAGTTGAAGTGGTACCCGTCCGTAGATCTTCAAGATCTACAAAGGCTCCTGACCGTCTATGTTTAAACATAGAGGATGAGGAAACTATGCTAGGGGATCATCTTGATGAGCCAACTAGTTATAGGGATGTCATTAATGGTCCTGAAAAGGATAAATGGCAGATAGCCATGGATGGGAAAATGCAATCCATGAAAGACAACAAAGTATGGATTGAAGTAGACCTTCCACCCAATGCTAAGGTAGTTGGGTGTAAGTGGCTCTTCAAAAAGAAGACGGACATGGATGGCAATGTACACACCTACAAAGCTCGTTTGGTAGCCAAGGGCTTTACCCAAACATACGGTGTTGACTATGAGGAGACATTTTCTCCTGTGGCCGACATTAGAGCTATTAGGATTCTTATAGCCATAGCTGCCTACTATGACTATGAGATTTGGCAGATGGATGTCAAAACCGCCTTTCTGAATGGTCGCCTAGATGAAGATATCTATATGGCGCAACCTGAGGGGTTTGTGAATCCACAATTTCCTGAACGTGTATGCAAGCTTCAAAGATCCATTTATGGATTAAAGCAAGCATCCAGGCAATGGAATAAGAAATTTGATGAGGAAATCAAGAAGTTTGGATTTACTCAAAATTTCGATGAGCCATGTGTATACCACAAAGTTAGTGGGAATAACACTACTTTTCTTGTCCTATATGTCGATGACATATTAATCATGGGAAATCATATACCTAGTCTTAATGAAGTTAAGGATTATCTATGTGAATGTTTTTCCATGAAGGATTTAGGAGAAGCAGCTTACATCCTTGGAATCAAGATCTATAGAGACAGATCTAAGCGGTTGATCGGTTTAAGCCAAAGTGCTTACATGGATAAAATATTGAAGAGATTCAATATGCAAAACTCCAAGAAGGGATATTTGCCCATGCAAGTAGAACATGGCTTAAGTAGCGAAATGTGTGCTTCTACACCTGAAGAGGTGGCATACATGAAGAAAGTTCCGTATGCTTCAGCAGTAGGATCTATCATGTATGCAGTTAGATGTACAAGGCCAGATGTGGCATTCGCACAAAATTTAACCAGTCGTTATCAGCAAAATCCAGGGAAAGATCACTGGCATGCTGTTAAGAACATTCTTAAGTATTTAAGGAATACTAAAGATATGTTTCTAGTTTTCAGGGGAAATCCAGACGCAGAACTGAATGTTACAGGTTTCTGCGATGCGTCCTTTCAAACTGATAAAGATGATACGAAGTCTCAGACGGGTTACGTTTTTGTCATAAATGGAGGAGCTGTAGACTGGAAGAGTAAAATACATAGTACAACGGCCATGTTTGCTACAGAAGCTGAGTATATTACTGCATCGGAAGCTGCACAAGAAGCTGTTTGGATAAGGAAATTTATTTCGGATCTTGGAGTGATGTCGTCAAATAAATTACCTATAAATGTGTATTGCAACAACTCTGCTGCAATCACATTCGCCAATGAATCTGGAGTTATGAAGGGCGCCAGACACTTTAAAAGAAAGTATCACTATGTTCGAGAACAAGTCGAGCATGGAGAAATCAATGTACTCAAAGTTCACACAGATGACAATCTGGCTGATCCTTTCACGAATGCATTACCTAAGGAAACGTTTACTCGACATGCTAAGGGTATTGGTCTTCGTTTAGCCGATAGTTTCATGTAAATCTGATGATTAGTATTTGTATAGGGACATGTAAACAATTATTATTTTAATGAAATAAAGTGCGGATAACGTTTATTCTCATTATTAATATTTGTGTCCTATATTTGCATGTTTAAATCCGTGACTAATTATTTTATTCTAAATAGTCCGTTGTCAATTAATAATATGGGAATATTATTGAACTAAGACAAATGTGAGGATTGGTAGAATGTACTGTAAGGTTAAGACACCAATGTCACATGATATTCAATATTGGATAAATTGAATATAGGACTTATCCCAACCACATGATTATACTTTATGGATCATCGTCATTAAGTATATCATGAATATTTATCCTCTGACTTGAGATACCAGATAATTGCCGAGGATGTAGCTCATTTTCTGTGAGATAGTCTAACGCTATCCGTAAAAGGTAGTTATAAGGGCTATTTTTGAAAGTGATGCGAAGTTCGAGGGTTATGCTCGTAGTCAATAAAGGATTTGTTCCTTCAACTTTGAGTTGAAGTTTAATACTGCTTGGCCACTCGTAGGATTGACAAGATGTTTGCGTGCGCACGCCCAAAGTCTATCTGGAAGACGTTCAGATGTTTTGGTAATCTTGTTCAATTATGTATAAACGAGAAACTATTGTTAATTATGGAATGACCGAGATCCATATCCATATTAACGCGGTATTAGCAACAAAAGGATAAGTATGATGATTAAATTCATCAAGTGGTTTTTCCAGGAAAACCATACTCGGATCGAGCTGGGGGCATTGGGATCTGTTAAGCTAGACTAGCCCATGTCATTACTATATTAATAGTTATCCAAGTGGGAGCTGTTAGAGTTAATGTATAACTTTTAATATATGTATGTCCGGTTTCGAACCCGAGACTCGGGATTGCACACAATACGTGAGAGTTCCAATGGTTTGAATAAATTAAATATATTTTATATTTATATTTATTCATTTCACAAAACAATACTTAACGATAGTTAGTACTTAACGGAGTTAGAGATAACGGTCGTTAAAGGACTAATTATGCAAAAGGGAGTTAGAAGGATCTAGAAACCCTTGAGTGGGCTTTGTTCGGCCGATCCAACCCTTATGGGTTTGGGAGTCGGTTTGTAGCTTGTAGAGGGGGTTAGGGATTGCCTATAAATACAATCCCATTGTGTTTAGTTTTTCCCTAATCTTGAATCCTCTACAAGCCATTCTTCTCTTCCTCTTCTTCTCCCTAGCTAGAACCGATCGACTTTTTTAATCCCACTAGGGATTTTGATCCAAGTAAGGCTAGACAAGTGTTTGGTTTATTTTGTGATTCTTGAACCTAGCTTTTCCCATTGGAACGCTATCATTACGTGTGTACAAGAAGGAGTGACAAGCTTATTTTAGCTTGTGTGTTTGCCTTGTGTTCGATCCACATAAACCTTGTTAGGGTTTATATATTTTGTTCTTGGAAGCACGTGATTCCTTGTTCTTGCTAGGAATCAAAAAGGTACGCTCTCTTTTAGTTTAATTAATTATATGTTTATGTAGATCCTTTCCGCTGCGTGATCTTGATGTTTATGTGTTTATAATAATTGTATGATTCACATATTACAACAGTATCATCACTGGAATATGGATATTGCATTGCTTTATCGATTAAAAAGGTAATTCTATCCTCTCCAACTCCAAGATTGAGTTCTTTTCCTTTTACTATGATGATCGCATCAGCGGTGTTCAGGAAAGGTCTTCCTAAAATAAGAGGTACTCTACTATCTTCCTCCATTTCTAAGATCACAAAATCCACAGGAAAAATGAATTTACCAACTTGGACAAGCATATTCTCAGCAATTCCAACAGGATATTGGTAAGAATGATTTGCTAAGCGAATACTCACCCTTGTAGGTTTCAAGGTATTTATGGAAAGTTTAGAATACAACGAATATGGCATCAAATTGATACTTGCACCTAGATCGGCTAAAGCATCGCATGTGATGTTGTTTCCTAACGTGCATGGAATCAGAAAACTTTCGGGATCTTCGAGTTTCGGTGGAATTTTGTTTTGAACAATAGCTGAACATTCTTCATTCAGAAAGGTAGCGGATATTTGCTCCAACTTGTTTTTGTTATTAAGAAGTTCTTTCAAAAATTTCCCATAATTGGGCATTCCAGCTAAAACATCAACGAGGGGAACATTGAGTCTAACCTCTTTGATTATTTCAACAAACTTCTTGTAATGTTATTCCATTTTTTCTTTCTTAAGGCTTTGAGGATATGGAATTTTTGGGGTATACGCCTTAACTGGTGGGATGGGTTTGGGTGGTGTTTTTGTGGTATTTTCCTTTTTGGCTTCTTCTTCCTCCTCACTATCATCATCGATGATCGTGGTATCATTTGGATTGGGTGGTGGATCATAAGAAAGACCACTTCTTGTGAATACAGCATTGATATGCTCATTTCAAGTCTGTGGTGGACGATAAGTTTTATCGTTCGATCCAGATGATGTTGGCTTAGGGTTGGTTTGGGTATTACTTGGCAACGAACCAGATGGCCGGGAAGAAATTTGATCTGAAAGTCTACTAAATTTGTTTTCAAGATCTTGAATAGATGCTTGATGATTTTTCTGACCTTGCTCAACTTTGGTTTTGAGATTGAAAAATTGGTTCTTGACGAACTCATTGGTTGATTTTTGAGTAGTTACGAATTCTCTCATCATTTTCTTAAAATCGGATTCTTCCATTTTTTTATCAGAGGTTTGTGGATTTTGATTGTCTACTCGTGGTTGAGAATCACGGTTGTTATCCCTTGGTTGACGATCTTGCCAATTTACAGAATTTCGTCCTTAATAATTTCCACGATAACCGCCTCCACGGTATCCTCCTTGGACATAATTGGCTTCTCCTTCCTTGGGTTGGTCCATTGGTTGGTCGTCACATTCTGATGATGGGTGATTACCTCCACAGTTGCTACAACCATCTCGCATTTCTTTCATTTCTCCTTTAAGATCTTTGTATTGCGAGTCGATTTTGGAAGTCAATGTTTCCATTTTCTCCATAAGTTTAGAGGTATCGGAACTTTCAGCAAAAGCAACGGTTTTTCGTAAGGGTTTGGTTTTGGCATCTTTTGACCAGTTGAGTTTGAGAAGAACTCGGTCTTCTAGCAATTGGTATGCCTGGTTTGGAGTCTTATAAAGAAAAATTCCTCCAGCATCAAGAATTCCTTGAGATGTTTCATCTAGTCCATGGTAGAAGATTTGGATAATGGTTCCTCGTCCTAAACCATGTCCATGACAACTACGAAGTAAATTTTTCATACGAAGCCAGGCTTCGACGAGTGATTCGTTAGGGTTTTGTGTGAAAGCACGAATTTTTCCCATGAGTCGATCAAACATGGCAGGTGGAAAGAATCGGCTTACAAAAGCTTGCCTCATCTCCTCCCAAGTATTGACAGTTCCAGGGGTTAATTCATTATACCACACTTTTGCGTCTCCAGCAAGTGATGATGGGAAAAGTTTGAGTTTAATGGCATCCACATTGGTGGCGCCATATCGGAACATGCCACAAATTTCGATGAATTCGGCAAAGTGTTTGTGAGGATCGGCCCTCGAACGGCCAACGAATTGACGGTCTTTGATCATAGAAAGATGGTGACCTTTCATGGTGAAATTGTCACCTAGGTTGACGGTAACAATAGCAGCTCCAGGAGTGGGTGCTACTGTTCGGTTGACTTCCCACATGGGTCTATTGTCAGCCATGGGAAAAGGTTGCTCAGTGAATGGGTTATAAATGACTTTGGCTTCAAAAAGGTTATCAAACGGTGGGGTTCGTACTCTTGGTACACGATTGGCTAATGGAACAAATGGTTTTCTTTTTCTTCTTGGTCTTCTGACTAAATGTTCGGGATCTGAAAAAGGTGAAATTGGTTCTATTCCGGTTGATCGAGTGTTCATACAATTCCCAAGAGAATCGAGGCAATGTCTAAACACACGAGCGAAGAATGGAAACAATTTGAAAAATCAAGGCTAAAGATCCGATCGGATGGAATGGAATACCGATCGGATAGAACTCTCGGTAAATTAAGTTTGGGGTGATCCGATCGGATGGATGCTACTACCGATCGGATGAAGCTCTCGGTAAATTTGAAAAATGGGCAACCGATCGGATGAAAGGAATACCGATCGGATGGTCAGCTCGAAAAACTTTTTTTTTTTATGAAAACGAACTATGAACTTCTAAAACCTACAGAAACACGATCAAAATCCCCGGCAACGGCGCCAAAAACTTGATGTGTCGTAAGTGAGTACAAGTTTTAAATTTTTAAAGGTCGAATTACCGAATCTAGGAACAACACATACGAGCAAGTGAACTCGTCCGTTATAGCAAGATTATGATGGTAAGTCGGGATCGTTCGCAGGGATTTGTGTAGTGAATCGAATTGTAAGCTACTAGAAGTAAATTCCTTAACAAGTAATGAAAAATAGAATAATTCAAATGATTAAAACTACACTTGCTTAGACTAGTATACTACTCCTTGATAAGCATGATTGTGATAACTTTGGACAACATATTGGTTATGATAATTAGTTTGGTGAACTAATCTATTGTTTCTACAAATTAAACCTTCGTCAAGATTTTAGTTCATAAAAACAAGCATTACGTTTAACCACTCAATTCAAGATCAATTCAAGGTTCATAAGTTGGTGTACCTTAAACACAAAAATCTACTTTTGCTTATCAAATAGCTTAGGAAATGGTCAATACAAAAGGTAACCGATCATAGATAAAAGGTTACAATCGATAGTAAACTATTAATCTTTCGACCCTTGAAATGGTTTACCATCAATCCTATTTTTGATAGACAAAAGCATTCTCATTACAACCACAATTAACTTTCTTTGTTTAATCAAGAATAATGGGTAAAAGCAATCATTCATAGACAAATGATTATAACTAGTTGAATAACAATAGTTCTTTCGACCCTTAAGATAATTAGCAACTAGTTAAACTTGATTCAACAAATGTCACTACGAAACTTAATCACGATAGGATCTTAGAATCAACTTGTAATTTAATTAAAACATGTTATCACAATCATACGCAAATCAATAAGTAATACACATCATCTAAGCAAGTGCACAAAGGCACTAGCCACTCATAGCAAACATGAACATAATCTCATAACTTTGAACATTAGAAACCATAATTGAAAGTTTTACAATGATTGGAAATAGATTACAAATGATAAGGTAATGATACCCAAAGTATTGGTGTTAACTTCTTGATGTTTTGAACTCCAAATGATGACTTCTTGATCCTCCAAAGTTTCCTGGACTTCTAAGAACGAATTTGAGAGTATTTTATGAGTGGTTGATGGTTACAAGTTTATTGATTAAGGAAGACACACTAAATACTCATCAAATGATCCTATTAATACTCCAACCAAGGTTCTTGGTTCATTAATGCTTCTCTTGTCCTCCAAGTAGTATGAAATAGACTAGAATTATCATTGGAAGGCCCTAGAACCGGATATATAGAGTCACATATCTTAATGATGAAGTTTTGGCAAGTCAGCAGTCATCCAACCGATCGGTATTGTGGCCAACCGATCGGTTGGTCTTTGGTAATGGCATCCATCCGAATCGGTTGCGGGCAGCCTCCGATCGGATGGACGGTTGCTGTTTTCTCTTTTTGTGGACTTTCGTTGTTCGGCTTGTTACTTGCTTTTTGGTCTTTGGTTCTTCATCCTAACTTGATCTTTTCTACATCTTTGAAGCTAATCAACATGAATACTTGGACCTTCATTCTTTGAAATGCCTTTTTGATTGGGTCTTGGCATAAGAATCTTCGCACTTTCATAAAGATTTCCTTCTTTCTCATTTTTCTCATCTTTTTCTTCATTTTTCCTGTTTTTGGCCACATATACTTTGCAAACACACTTTGGTACGATTTAGTAACAAAAGTATATAAATATAACCAAATAACATACATAAAAACACGAATAACGCTACTAAAAACATGTTAGATTTGAGCGTTATCAGCTGCCTAAGATGATTTTGGAGATTTTCTGGCAAAGATGGGTCGATTTTTGAGTATTAGAAGATCAAATCTTGGTTCTTGTTTGATTTTTTCATGATTTCGACTTGTTTTCGTTGGAGCTCCATTTTCTCTCTTTTTATGGCTAGCTCTTCCACCTTCATCTTCAGATACTGATCTTCAATGACCTTCTTTTTTTCCACTTTTGACGACTTCGATTTGAAGAAGTTCATGGTTAGCGAAGCTACAAACGATTGTGGTGGATCACGAGAGGAGGACGATGATTTCTTCCTGGCTGCGTCACGACCTTCTGGTCATGATTCTCTAGTATGGTCTTCATCTTCAGAATCATCCACGTCTTGAAAATTCATGGGACCTTTTGTTGACCCCGAGGTCGT
Organism: Artemisia tridentata subsp. tridentata; assembly: GCA_021014915.2. NCBI lineage: Eukaryota > Viridiplantae > Streptophyta > Magnoliopsida > Asterales > Asteraceae > Artemisia > Artemisia tridentata. Next base: position 24,522,207 of record CP139504.1, read on the forward strand.
TGTAGAGCCCTTTGATTTCTTCCGACTATTCGTTCGGATAGCATCCCCCTCCGTCTTCCAAGCATCATGATGCCGCAAGATTTTCCAACATCCCTCCAAATTGAAATCATGACCATAAATCAAACGGTATTCTCTCAAATCTTTCTCTCTATCATCAAAATCATTTTCACCACTACCATGGTTAAGTTTGATATTATCCATGATAGCAGCAAAATTTCCAACCTTACTTCGAATCCAATTCTTCCATTTGGTGGTGATAGAGTCGTATGTTCTTTTTGAACCGATTTCATTTTGAAAATACGCTATCACCTCTTGCCAAAAGCGGTGCCTGTTTCTAGCGTTTCCTCGCTGGAAATTTTCAGACACATAAACCCAAGCTTTACAAAGCGCGATCTCTTCCGCCTTTGTCCATGGTGCCTGTTTTTTGGACGGTTCGGCCTTCTTGCCTTTGTCCTTCGCCTTTGTAGCACGTCGCGAAGCGGTCCTTGGTTTGATGGGTGATGTCTCTTCGACATCGTCATCGTCTTCAACAGGGAAAGAACCGTGGTATGAACCATGGTAAGAACCGTGGTAAGAACCCGAACCTTGCCCCATCGACGCATCTTGATTCGGATATTGTTGCGTCGAATGGTCTGGCATAAAATCCTCCAAATCCATATCAAGGTTAACACCCTGAAGCGGGGAATAATCCTTATACGGTTGAGGAGATTGCAAGAAATCCATGTTAGGCCGATACGACGACCCACTTGGTTCTTGTTGATAATCCGTATTCGGATGATACGGTGGAACATATGGACGATTAAGGTAAAACATGTTTTGATTTTGATTGGGTTGTGGTAGTCGTGATGAATATTCAAAAGTGGGTGCACGAAATCGAATACCCCGTTGTTGTGGTGGTGTTATGCCGGTTAGTTCGAAGTTGTTTTCCGGCGAGAAATTCAAATTCGGGGCATTTTGGGGTAGTCGGGATCGTCGGTCTTTTGATGCGGGAGTGTTTTTCTTTGACATGATAAGAAGTTGTTTATGGATGAGAAGTTGAATATGGATGAGAAGTTGTTTGAATTGTGTTTGAAATTGTGTGTTTAGATGTGTGTTTGAGGTTGGTATTTATAAGGTTGAAAAAGTTTTTTTTTTTTAAATGTGCAACGGATATATGTTGGGAAGGAGGGACAAACTCGGTCGAATTTTAGACCGATGTTTGTTTTTGAGTTTGATCGACCGATTTTGAGTGACCTCTCCACATCCGGATCGACCGATGTTCAAATCGATCGCTTGTGGTCGAGCGTATGTGACCGACCGATTAATTCCGAGCGGATGTGAGTAGCCTAAGAGCACCCGTCAAATTGGCAAAAGCTTTTCCCTATTCTAAAAAGACTTTTAGAAATGTTTTTTATATTGCATCAATAGCTTTTTGAAAAGCTAAGCTTTAGTTAATAAATATAGTATGCATTAAATGCTTCAAGTCATCGAAGACTTAGACCATTGTGGATGCTCTAAGTAGGGGTGTTCACGGGACGATTCGACTCGGTTCGGTTAGAGATTTTAATTATCCATCGCAAGACGAGTAGTTCATTTTATTATCCGAAACCGAACCGTTCTACGCGGGTAACCGGGCATGCGGGTACCAGAAAGGGGCGGTTACCTGTGGTTCGAATCACGGTTAACCACTTTTAAAAAAATAATCAAATTGAATCGGATGAACAATAACATAATTTAGAACGTAATATGTCATTTTAGTAAAATTAAATAACTTTTAAGAGATTAGAGTCATAGTAAAGCTGTTCCATCGCAATAAAAACATTCAAATTATCATATGTAACAAAATAACTAATACTTTATATTTGACGTTTATAGGTTACGATCACTTTAATCATATGTAATCCATGGACGTTAGTAAATGATCACATTAAAGTAAAAATGCGTTTTACGATAAAAGTAGTGGAATAATATAGTTAATACTTGTACATTTATATGAATGGTTTGTTGAAATCTACATGTATATTATATGCGGTTCGGTTCGGGTTACCGCGGATAACTAAAAGTAAAAAACCAAAATCGAACCGTGATAAGCGGGTTTTTTCAGTTTCGGGTTTTCTCGGTTTCGGTTTCTTCGGTTATCGGTTTTTTTGTGGTTTCGGATTGAGCGGATCGGCTCGGTTCGTTGATTTCTCGGATTTTTTGAACACCCCTAGCTCTAAGGCCATCCACAATGGGATGAGCTGTCATCGTCCAAGAAACTGTTTATGTGCCAACTCATCACTCAATCCCATTGTGGTGGTCATACGTGTAAAACAAGTTCCTCTCTGATTGCACCATATTTAAACTCTAATTGTGGCCCTCATATCTCATATTCATTGCTTTTTTTTTTTTTATAGACAGCCTTTCCATTTCTCTCTCCATGAAACATAAATGAAGGCTATAGCAGGTTTAATGGGATGTGGAGGATTGATTGTAAAATTATAATATGCATATATGCCATTGTATTATACTCAAAATGATTAAATGCGTTGGAGATGCCCTAAGGTGAGTTTCTTTTTTCTTTTACTTTCATTGATTGGGATGGTGTGCGTCCAAAACTATTAGTTCCTCTTATTTTAAAAATTCACTCAAGCCTCTTTCTTCAGAGGTTAATTAAGACCCTCATCTAAAAGCCACTTAATTCAAAAAAAAAAAAAAAAAAAAAAAACTTTAAGTGTAATAGGCGTGAGATTGAGGAGGTGGGCCCTCATCTCACGCGCCACTCCCATAACACAAACAACACATCACCTTTGAAAAAATATGAGCCCCTCTTTTTGTTTTAATATTTTTTATTTGTTTTGTTAGTGTGTGTGAGGTATTTAGTGGGATATATTTGTATAAAGTGAGGTATTTTTATAAAAGATGAGGGAAAGGTGACCACTATCGGTGAAAAGTGAGAGGGAGTGAGGGGAAATGAGAGGAGAGTGAAAACTGAGGTGGTGCTGATGTGAAAGGTGAAGTGGTGTGACGATTAGACTAAAGGTAGTGGTCACACCACTTCTCCTTATACATCAGCGTCAGCTCAACTTTTTCTCTCCTCTCACTTCCCCTCACTCCTTTCTCACCTTTCACCCGTAGTGGTCACATTCCCCTCACCTTTCGTTAAAATAACCATTTTATACAAATATATCTCACTAAATACCCCACACGCACTCACAAATAAATAAAAAATATTAAATCACCAAAGGTGACCCGGTCACCCTTCATTGCACAAACCAAAGGTGAGGGGGTGGGCTGTTATGGTGGTTACGCGTGACGTAAGGGCTCACCTTGCCTCCCTGACGCCCATTACTCTTAGTTTTACCTTTAGTCTAATTATATAAAAATATTTCTTTGAATTTCTTTTTATTTGGTATTTTAGCCCATTTTTTTAAGGTGATTTGACATTTTCAATTTTTATTGACACTTTAATGTACAAGGAGTTAAAACATATTATACTTAAAATATAATTGTTTAATGCATAGATTCAAAGTGTGCTAATAAAATTTGAAAATGCGTAAATCAATTCCCTTTTTTTAGTCTTTCAAATTATTGTTTTTCAACCAAAAATCACAATGTTTAAGAAAAAGTAACGACCGCGGTTACACTTTTACTCTTTTCAATCTTCAGTACTATTTGTAAATTGATGATAAATAATATGAAAATTTCATACATTATACTTGTCTATTTATAGATAAAGACAATTATTTTTAAAAAGCCGAAGAAACAAGAATTTTCTAAACATAGAGTACTATTTGTACTAATCTTGCTTAAGGAATAATTTTAAGACGGAGAGAGTATTAACCATAGATTGTACTAATCTTGCTTAAGAAACAAGCATTTTCTAAACAATTTTTTTTAAGGCAATATATAAACTAAGCGAAAAATCGCAACCAAGATACAAACAAATGATATTCACTTTATCAACAAGAAGATTAAAAGAAGTGGACCCAATAAAACACTTACAAAGGATAAATTACATAACTAAAAAAAATCAAAAGTACATATACCGCATACGAACCATACTTATCGAATATTGTAACATCCCGCCTACTCAGACCACAATATTGTCCGCCTTTACCCGCAGTCTCACGGATTTGCTTTTGTTGCCCTCATCTGAAGACTTTCTGGCAGGTCACCCAAACCAGTACTACTTTCACATGAACACGTTTAACTATCAGTTCCTAAAAACTCCACCCGCAGCGGACCACAAAACGTGTTGTGTCATTGTAAGGCGAATGTTATCTTACGAACCCAACATCTCTCCAGGCCACAGCCAATGTGGGATTTGCCTAGCGTGTTATAAATATTACCATAATCCCAAGCCAGGCGTTGCCCACACAATCTAACCCATAAAACGAAATAACCACATGAACAAAAAGTGCAGACCATGGATATAACAAACAGTAGTGCAAACAAGATACATAAACCAAACAGCGTACATAAGTGTAAAGGGTGTGGGCTAAGGAATGTTTCGGGAAGAGGGTTGATGCGTGCGATGTGTCGTTGCGGTATAGCAGTATTAATGCCTACTCAAGTTTTAAATTTATATTTAGCCGACTTATCAATAACACACACACTTAACGAGCAGTGTACCCGGTCAGTATGAATATAATGGTAAGTAGAGTGTCGATCACTAAGAGTGGAACGTATTATCTAGTTATTCTAATCAGTATTTTAATATACTAAATTAGCTATACAACCTAATCTAACGCAAGGGGGTTCAGCCTGAGAGACTGGCACGATTTGGTTGCAATTAAATAATAAACTAAACAAATAGGCACGAATCAGCGAATGGCACACACGTACACAGATAAATACTTGAGACAATAAGAAGATCTGTCCTTATGATTAAGTAGATTGTCACTTGTTTTATTGATAGTTTTATATGAAGTGTGTGTAGTTAATCCTTTCTCGTTGGTCCTATTCTTATCGGCGAGTAAACCCTTAATGATTACTTATGTCTAAAAGTTATTCCTAAGTGATCAATTTAGTAACAACCGTGGGAGCCACATTCTCTTCCGTAGTCAAATGCGCAGGCCACTAATAAACACAGAGGTTATCAATGCACTAATAAGTAGTAACCAAAGACATAACATATAAACTTTAATTGATGGGAAAGCAGTTTTAAGGGAGTGCAATCTTTCCGTTGTCACATTACACAAGCCATCAATCCTGATGAATTAAAGTTTACTAACACAATAAAACAAAACTACTTAATGAATTAAACACATGCAGCACCTTCTTACAGCTCTTGTATCTTCGTTCGGTGTGTGTCTTGTGCTGCCTATTCGTCTGAATTCGGCCTTAGGTTTTTCTGGTCTTCGTACCTCGTATATATTATTTTGCGCTTCGAAATTCGTCTGGTCTTGGGGTATTTATAGTTTTTGTCTGAGGGTAAGATGCGGCGCATCTAATAAGTGGATGCGGCGCATTGACTTAACTTCGCGTGGGGTCCAAGATTAATATATTCAGGAATATTCGTACACCGCCAGAAGATGCGGCGTAACTCCATAAATAGATGCGGCGCATGTCCTCTTGTATCTTGGATCGTATCTGGTAAAATCTTGATAGTGATGCGCCGTATGTAATAAGTGAGATGCGGCGCATCTGGAGCAGAATAGTCTTGATCTTGTACATTTCGGTAGACTCTTAACTTCTTGCATGTTTTGCTCCATAATTAGTACAAAATCGCCAAGTTTCACCAAATGCTTGTTTTTACCTGAGAATTACAAAAGTAAATGATTAAGTATCAATCCTCATACATAATATAATAAAACAAGTCAAATTAATAGGATAAATGATGGTAATAAAATGTACTTATTTGAGTTCATCAAATATCCCCCCACTTGAACTTTACTTGTCCCCAAGTAAACCTTAGAATTAATCTTATGAAAATGTATCCTAAAATATTAGGATTTATTTTTATATTTAAGCATGTATTCATTTTTGTCATAATCACACAACTAAACACTTAACGAATTAGAAGTAAAATAAAATATTCTGATAAAAGCAAATCTAATCGTTTAACTGTCCAGTCGTGACGAATATTCTATCATAAGCTTGACAAGTATACACATCTCCCCCACTAAAGCCAAGGAATAACAAGTCTAAAGCGGTAAAAAGGGTTTTGAGGTTTAAGGGTTAATCATTCTTAATCTCTATCGATCTCAAATTCCAGAAAAGGCGACAAAATCACAAATACATGATCGAATCCACGAACACGATACTTGCAATTGCTCAAATCCTTAACTCGAATAGGCTAAAGATAGGTCCAAACTTTACCAATAATATTATATCAAAAAGGGCGACAAAATCATAAATACATAGCCGAATCCACGACTACGATACTTAAGATTGCTCAAATCCCTAATCTCAATAAATCAAAGGTTTGGTTGGATAAAGAATAATACAGGGTATGGATAAATTTTGGGATATAAATTGGTGTAAAATGAAAAATAAACAAAACAAATAAATTAAAATCCTAAGTGTGGTTAATCACTATCCCAACCATCCCATGAATAAGACTCATATCATAGAATAACTCACGCTTTAACACTTGAAACACACGCTTTAGGTAGACACGAATTATACTCAACAAGATCTCAATCAAAGAATAAACCTTAGTTGGTGTTCCCATAAATGCCAACTCCCATTCAATTCATAGATATAATATACAACAACTAGTGGTGATATCGACCACTTAATACAAAACTTCACATAAGTTGGTTAAAACAAACATCCAACTCTTCTTTTTTTTTTTTTCTTTTCTTATTTTTTTTCCATTTTTTTTTTTTTTTTTTTTTGAACTACTAACATAAACATAGATGTGTAAAATTTCACCACATCACTAAAACGATAACTCTGGATAATTTTTTTCATACTTTTCATAACTTCAGAAATAACGGTAATAGTGAAAGTAGTAAACACACGAAACATAAACTTAAAGATATACAATATTTACTTTCACTCCAATTGCATTGTGCAATTTCCCGACCTAACCATAGATAATGAATTATGCACGCGAACACAGGTAATGTAAGGAAACACACTTTGCCTAAAGCAATTAACCAACCACGGATTTTAATCTACAGGGTAGGCTAAGGTGTAAGGGTGTAACGAAACATTTTAACAAAGGTGTAAGAAACGAAAGGAATGGCTCTGAGTGTTTTTCTAGGGGTATCTTACTCTAAAAGTGAGAGTAACAAAAGGGTTTATACGGGGGTTAACTAACCAGTGTAGTTAGCTAATAACACATAACATATAATAGGCTTTTTGGGTGTAATCCTAGAAATTTACCAATTTAGACAAGTCATTCCAATTATATAAATAATACTTATTATGGTGGTCTCGAATAGTATACAAGCCAAGTTCTAAAGTTTACAAGTCACCGGCACACTCATAGATTTGTGAATTTTGAAAAATCACAATTTTTGAAAATAACGTCATGTGTGCAGCAATGCAACTTAGACTTTAAACAAAAACATGCTAAAAAATTTTAAATTTTGATATATTAAGCACATTTTAAGCATATTTTGAAAAGTTTAGGACAAGTAAGTGTTAAGTGTTCTAATTCTCCAATCCCCCCACTTAAGTTAAACAACGTCCTCGTTGTTTGTATAAAAGGTTAAAAACTGGAAAATAAAAGAATTAGAACAGAAAAACTCCCCTGAGATTTGCTCGGTATGATCTTCCATTTGTATAAGAGCAAAAATCATCTTCCTTGTGGATGAGAACGTTTAAGCTTCATAATAGATGTATCCACAGGAAATGCAGGAATCTATAATACCACCAAGGCTTTAAAACACCTAAGTTAAGAAAGGTTCAAACTTGCATAATACATTAGTAGTTAGAAAAAATAAAACTTAAAAATTAAAAATGAAAATCATCAGGTCAGTCGATGCGCCGTATCTTATGGAAGAAGATACGCCGTATCGAGCCTGGAATAAATACGGATCAGAATAGAAGATGCGCCGCATCCTTAACCAGGGATGCGCCGCATTAAAATAAACTGATAAAAAGTTTTAAAGTCGAAAATAAAAAATGCAGAAAAAAATAAAGATATGACCATTGCAGGAGATGCGTCGCATCTCAGGATTGAGATGCGCCGTATCCTCTGCGGCCTGACTGACTCGACACAAAAACAGAATAATAGAAATTTCTCCGGGTTGTCTCCCGGTCAGCACTTGTCTTTATTCCAGAGTCTTCAAGTTAGACTCACGTTCAGCTCTTCATTTAGTTCTTGTCACGGTCCATCCTTCTTCTTTCTCAGATTCCGCATCATCCATGAACAGGTCATTGGATTCTAATGGTCCATCAAGGTCATTAAGTTCAATGTAGTCCCCATCATAACGTTCGGGTGATTTATCATGCACTAATATTTCATTCATAAAATTGGCTTCAAAGTCGAAGTCAATTAGTTTCTCCGAATCCGACCATTTTCCTTCTGAAATAATCACGAAAGAATCAGTAGGATTTGTTCGCTATAAAAGAAATTAATGAATTCAGAAACAGATATAAGAATACAAATAGCTGATATCTGCAGACGATGCGCCGTATCCAAAAAGTTGGATACGCCGTATCTTATAATCGTTAAAATCAAATCAGACTTTTATCAGAAAATAGATACGCCGCTTAGAAATTAGAATGCGCCGTATCAGTTTATTAATCAAAAATCGATATACTTATTAAAATTAAATGCGTTGTATTAACAAAAGTTAATGCGCCGTATTTTCGTTACGTTTCAAAATATAAGATTTTTGATTCAGAAGATACGCCGTATCGATAGAGATCGATGCGTCGTATCTGTTTAATAATTCGAAAACTATTTTTAATTAAAATAATAGATACGCCGTATCTGCTAAAGCAGATGCGTCGTATGGCGTTAACGTTTGAAATTTTTTTTTATCAAAAACAGATACGCCGTATCTTGGGGAAAAGATGCGTCGTATCGAATTAATTAAACGCATTGTATTTTATAAAAATTAAACGCAATACGCCGTATCTGAGAAATCAGATACGCCGTATCGTTTGATTAAGCTCAGTACAACGATAGCAGAAAACAAAAAATACGAAAAATAAAAACAAATAAAAACACAAATGAAAATAAACACAAAGAAAACAAATAGCACACAAAAACAGAAAATATGCAAAATAATACAATGAATGCAAATTAATCTAATACACAACAGAATTAGCGGTTAGATTAAAAAAAAAATTAAAAACCTAATTAAAATACTAATCAAATTAACAGATAATAACAATTCACTCCCCGGCAGCGGCGCCAAAAACTTGATGCGTGAGATGTGTCGTTGCGGTTTAGCAGTATTAATGCCTACTCAAGTTTTAAATTTATATTTAGCTGACTTATCAATAACACACACACTTAACGAGCAGTGTACCCGGTCAGTATGAATATAATGGTAAGTAGAGTGTCGATCACTAAGAGTGGAACGTATTATCTAGTTATTCTAATCAGTATTTTAATATACTAAATTAGCTATACAACCTAATCTAACGCAAGGGGGTTCAGCCTGAGAGACTGGCACGATTTGGTTGCAATTAAATAATAAACTAAACAAATAGGCACGAATCAGCGAATGGCACACACGTACAAAGATAAATACTTGAGACAATAAGAAGATCTGTCCTTATGATTAAGTAGATTGTCACTTGTTTTATTGATAGTTTTATATGAAGTGTATGTAGTTAATCCTTTCTCGTTGGTCCTATTCTTATCGGCGAGTAAACCCTTAATGATTACTTATGTCTAAAAGTTATTCCTAAGTGATCAATTTAGTAACAACAGTGGGAGCCACATTCTCTTCCGTAGTCAAATGCGCAGGCCACTAATAAACACAAAGGTTATCAATGCACTAATAAGTAGTAACCAAAGACATCAACATATAAACTTTAATTGATGGGAAAGCAGTTTTAAGGGAGTGCAATCTTTCCGTTGTCACATTACACAAGCCATCAATCCTGATGAATTAAAGTTTACTAACACAATAAAACAAAACTACTTAATGAATTAAACACATGCAGCACCTTCTTACAGCTCTTGTATCTTCGTTCGGGTGTGTCTTGTGCTGCTTATTCGTCTGAATTCGGCCTTAGGTTTTTCTGGTCTTCGTACCTCGTATATATTATTTTGCGCTTCAAAATTCGTCTGGTCTTGGGGTATTTATAGTTTCTGTCTGAGGGTAAGATGCGGCGCATCTAGTAAGTGGATGCGGCGCATTGACTTAACTTCGCGTGGGGTCCAAGATTAATATATTCAGGAATATTCGTACACCGCCAGAAGATGCGGCGTAACTCCATAAATAGATGCGGCGCATGTCCTCTTGTATCTTGGATCGTATCTGGTAAAATCTTGATAGTGATGCGCCGTATGTAATAAGTGAGATGCGGCGCATCTGGAGCAGAATAGTCTTGATCATGTACATTTCGGTAGACTCTTAACTTCTTGCATGTTTTGCTCCATAATTAGTCCAAAATTGCCAAGTTTCACCAAATGCTTGTTTTTACCTGAGAATTACAAAAGTAAACGATTAAGTATCAATCCTCATACATAATATAATAAAACAAATCAAATTAATAGGATAAATGATGGTAATAAAATGTACTTATTTGAGTTCATCAAGGGTCTTCCCTTTCAGGAAGCAAATAAACACACCACCCCTTCATAGGGAAAATGATTTTTTTTTCCTTTCGATACTTAAGTCCCGTTCCTTATCTTTTGTTTTCCAAAAAAATCCAACCGTTGGTTGGTCAAAAGCATTTATTAAATCATTTATTTTATTTTAAAACTTTTTTAAGCCCCAATGTATATTATAAATACCTCACATTTTTATAATAAAATTCATACTTAAACAAAAACTTTCACCACTCAAAAAATTCAAAAAATGTCATCTTCTTCAAAAATTTCTTCATCTTCGAATGATCGAAAATTTATTATATCCGAAAATAAAACAAGCGGCGTTGTTTATCAAAACAATATTCGATCTGCAACTGGCCGGTTGTTCGAGACCCCGAAGAAAATGTAGAAACCCTCCCAAAAACGTGATCGTTATGGTACATTTGTCAAAGCGTACAAACACCCAGCGCCAAACGACATTAAACAACAAAGGTTCAAAAACACACAAGAAGAAACAGCAAGAAAAGACATAGAAAGAGCATTCTGTGTTTTAGAAAAACAATGGGCAGTAGTTAATAATCTTGCTCGAGCGGTAAAACCCGATAACATAAAAAACGTGATGCATGCATGTATCATATTACATAATATGATTTTAAAAAGATGAAGAACATGCCATATGTCCTAACTTTCATGAAGATGAACTTCCAAACTGCGAGCTTCAACAAGATCAAGAATCAAGATTGTACACGATCTATCAATTAAAAGACCATGTAACTTATCACAATCTTCGTTATGAGAACATATTGTGCGCACTTATATTCCGAATGTAGACGAAGATTAGCATTTTATTTCGTTAGTAACTTTTTTTTTCTTTGTAGCGTTTTTAATTAAGTTATAATGTTTTTTTTTTAAAGTTAATGAATAAATGTTTTATTTTATATATTGTGTAGTCATGCATAAAACGGTTAACCGGTTCGGTTTGATAACCGGTCAACGCAAAAAAAAAACCCGGTTTGGCCAGTTAACCGGTTCGGTTACAAACCGGGATTGGTGAGAAAAAAACCCAACCGGTTGAAACCGGTTTGGGTCTGGTTAGTAACCGGTTTTGACCGGTTAGGGTTTTTTTTTTTTTTTTCGTCATTTATACAAAGTAAGCTGAATAAACTTCAACTTTTATTTAATACAACGGAAATACAAATGAAAGGAAATACATCAAACATAATACATAAACTTAAAACATAATACATAAACATAAAACATCAAAAAGCTACTAAATGTTGACTCGTCGAGGCTCGAGTGCCGGGCAATACTTCATGTTGAAATGAGCCCTCAACGCCGAGTTGGAAGAGGGATTCATTAAACGTAAGCAATGCTTACATAGAGCCTTTCTCGTGCCATCCGACATTGGAACGTATTTGAAGTTAGCCCAAGGATCTAGTGCACGGTTGCATGGTAAAACCGAAACAATCGCCGGTGCAATTGGTGCAACAGCCTCGGGTCCTTGATTTGCATTTGCCATTAGTGAAATACTTTCGGTTTTGATTTTTAAGAGTATATTTTGGTTGTATAAAAAATAAACAAAAACACAACCCCTCTATTTATACTAAACATACAATGGCAAAATGGTAAATTTGAAACCAAAAAATTCAAATTTTCGGAACCCCCCCCCCCAAGTTTTTACCCGCCTTCCCGCTCAAAATTTGAATTCGAAATTTGAAAATTCAAAAAAACCCAACCGGTTAAACCGGTTTGGGACTGGTTTTTAACCGGTTAACCGGTTTTTTTTTTTTCCCGCCTTCCCGCTCAATTCAAAATTTTGAAATTTCAAAAAACACCCAACCGGTTTGGGACCGGTTAACCGGTTTTAACTCTTTTTTTCCCCGCCAAGTGAAAATTTGAAATTTTGAATAACACCCAACGGGTTTGACCGGTTGGGGACCGGTTTTTAACCGGTTAACCGGTTTTGACCTTTTTTTTTCGTTTTTCGTCGTTTATACAAAGTAAACTGAATAAACTTTAACTTTTATTTAATACATCGGAAATACAACTGAAAGGAAATACATAAAACATAATACACAATCTTAAAACATACGGAGTAATACATAAACATGATACATCGAAAAGCTACTCGTAAATGTCTTCATCGGATCCGATGAACCTAGCTTCGTTAGCAGCTTCATCTTGTCTTATTTCTTCATCGGAAAGCAATTCGGCTACACCCCAAATCAGTTGTAATCGAGTCGATAAGTAACTATACCCCGCTTACATTATAACATGGATTTAATGCGGCCGCATAAGTAATTACCGGTGGCAAAGTTTCAAAATATTTCTTAAGCTTTTCTTTCATTGGTTAAACCATATTTGTATATATACCACCATTTAATTCAAATGAGGCCATACTTAACACATTAAGTATAGTTGCTCGAGTACTAAATGAGATGTTGGATAATAAACTCCCGATAATTTTTTTGTGGCGTTGAAAAAAACTTCAAGTTATCGGGTTAGTTTTTCAATAGTATCCCAATGTTCGACCAAAAATGGAGCAACCCTACCCTTTTCCGACATTTGTCATGAAAATATTGTAAAGTCACCTTTTGTTTTAAACCACTTAGGAACATAAGATAAGTGGAATTCCATCTTGTATCCATATCCTAATTAGGTGATAAACAAGGTTTCCCCGCATTAACACACACCCGAATGTAGTTATTATATCTTTTAGTACCCTTTTTAAAAATATCGTGTAACATTTTTTAAAACATTCTTTCATTTGATACATTATGGGATCCGCTAATCCCGCTTGCACAACCAAGTTAATGATGTGTGCAACACATCGAGTATGATAAAAAATCGCCATTTAAAGGTGGCTCGTACTCCATTTTTAGTCTACCCATTGCATTTGTGTTATTACTAGCATTATCCAACGTAATTGAAAAAAAATTCCGACAAGTGAAATTGACGAACACTTTTCTCAACTATAACAACCGCGACTTTTCCAGGTGCTTACTCAACCTTAAGCTCGAGATGATCTATTTATCTAGTTTATATGTTCACTTTTATGTGTGTTTGTGAGCTAGACCACACAACGCGAGTCGGCACAAATAAACCTAATAACACGTGAAATATTTGTTTTTACGAGATAACACGAACATAGACATTTTTATAGTCATTTTTAACGGAAAAACAATTTTAAAAATATTGACGCAACTTAGAAAGTCATACGAGGACTTTTGGTACACTAAATAAGCACGAGAATGCTTTTACCAAAAGATTAACAAAAGTACGTGAATGGTCCTTTTGTTAATAACCGGCTGCGCCCCTAACTTTAGAACATGCGCGACTTTGGTCCCTCATGGGGATATAACCCCACACACACCCCTCCCCCTCATTTGTATCCAAACCCTAAACTAAAAACCCTCTCCCTCATCACTTTGCGCCGCCGCCGCCTGCTCCCACACCATCACACGCCACCGCCCACTCCCACCTTAAAACAAACACACCCCCATCATCACCATCACAAGTACACCCTCGTTTTGTTGTGCACGCGCTTCCAACACCCACACCGCCACTCACGCGCCACCACCACCGAAGATAAACCATACGGCCGTGTAGATCCAAGAGTTTGAAGGTGAGACACACAGTTTCACACACGTGTGTGACTCGGTGTGAGTCAAAACAAACGGGAAATGATTATTAACTTGTTAAAAACACGACTAAAACATGTAGTATCATCATCCTTGTGTCACGTTTGTGTTTGTGGTTGTGTTTAGGTTCGCGTACCGAGAGCTAAAAGCTCTCATACGACTTGTATTGTTGGTTTCGAGCTTATTTATAAGCTCACAAGCTTATTTGATTTCGGTTATGGCTTTGTGGTTTACGTCTAGACCAAAACCCTCAAGTGGGATTTTGTTAATTTTTGGTTAGTTAGGATTTGGGTTTGAGATTGGTCTATTTGGTTCCGTTTGAGTACGACGTGGTTCAAGCCGAGACCCCGAGGTCTCGGCGAGGTAAGGTTTGCGACATGTTATTTTTATTTTTGGTCCAATTAGTTACTGGGTATTTTGTTTGGATTGTGGACTCGAGCCGTAGTTTAGAACTGGCCGAGAGGGTATATGATATAGTTGATGTTTGGACTAGGAATCGTGATGTTTGAGCCATGTCGTGTGCTAACCGAGACTTCATAGTCTCGGCATGGCCTCGACTCGCCGAAAGAGGACTTGATATATCATTGGACTATTGATTATTAATATTGACTTGTTGACCCAAGGTTGTGGTAATTCGGATGTTGACTCAAAATGGTTAATAACTCATGACGTGTGTAAAAGTTTTAATAAAAAAACTTTGCGTGGAAATATTTTGTAACAAATTAAATATTGTTATTTAAAACTTTAAATGGTAAATATAGTGTTTAAAAGGAAAGTTACTAAAAGTGGATAGAAAAGGAAATATGTGAGGGTTATTAAGTGTTTCGAGGCACGTATACCGAGGATACCGTATTTGACTTGATGAATGATTGGAAATCTTATTACATGGGAAAAAATTGCAACATCGGACTTGAAATATATGTGGAATTTGTATTGTTATTGGACTTGGACATATTTGACTATTGAAATACGAAGCGACTACAATACATTAGACTCAAAATGAATTTAATGTGTTTGAACTGTAATGGACGAATAATGGAATACAATGTCTAACGAACAATAACAATTACAACATTCGCTACTTTAACGTAATTATAAATTATTCGACATGGAAACGCTCCATAAAAGAACAAATCATGGTGAATTTGGTTTTTACTATAAAACAAGAATGTTTTTTAATTAAATAAGATATTTGGGAAAGTACCGACGACTACCAATCTATTCATCTAAATTAGTGTATTTACTATGTGTGATTTCTTTGGTGTGACCCCGTCGTTTCTTCTAGACTTTTGTCTCGCTCTTCTTGTCGACTCCATTAACGGTTCTTCCTTTTGGCATGTGTACTCTTGAGTCAGTGTCTTCCTACCGTCACACAGTTGATGATACCAAACTCTAATAAACGGATAATACAAAATTATTTTGGAAACGAAAATTGGAATAATTTTGGGAATGAGAATAGTTAACCTTTGGAAACTTTTACGCCTTTAATTATCTTACGAGATATATGTTAAGACGAGTCTTTATATTATTAGGTTGTGCCGAGTCCGTTGTGTCGTGACGTCCTAGTTGCCGTGTGCTATACTACCCTTGAGTTGTTGTGTTGTGCATTGCTTGATTGAGGTGAGTTCTTGTAGCCCCACTTTTTAACATGTTTTACCTTGGGGTGGAAATGGTACTCAATGCTTTTGAATGTTTTCATGCTGTGATCTACTGTTTTCATGATTTTGGACAATATGTGTGTTTTGATTGCAATATGTGCCTTACTGTGTGAATTCAAATTGTGTGACTTGGCTTGAACGTGCGCAACTGTTTAGTGATGCATTGTTAGTATAATTTTGGGAAGTGGCACCCAGTATATCATTTTGGGAAGTGGCACCCAGTACATCATTTGGGAAGTGGCACCCAGACTATGTGTGGATCAATTATGCGTGTTTGCAGTCTGAGATAGTTTGCGATCTTTACTATGTGCTCACATTTGTATATCTTGCTCACTGTTGTCCTACACTTCATTATTCACAGCTTCGTGGTTTAACTTCTAAACCTACGAGCTCACCAACTTTATGTTGACATTTTCGAGTATCCATTTTCAGGTGCTAAGACTGAAGTTGCACTAGAAGATTGAGTATTGGCCTGGCTTAGCAAGACTTAACACAAGACCCCCCCCCCCCCCCCCCCCCCCCCCCCCCCCCCCCGGGTTATATCTCGTGGAGTTGCATTTTGATATTTCCTAGTGATGTTGTTTAACTTTGAAACTTATGTTTATTCTGGATCTTTGTACTTATCCAGGTTGTGGGAGTTTGCGACTATTATCTTTCTTATGTTATGCATTTAGTATTTCTCTATTGAGACACCTTGTGTTATTTACTATGAAGTCATACCCCGTAAATGCCATTCCGCTGCGCCATTTTTGGGGTGTGACATCAACAATTTGAATAAAGCATCTCTCGTGTGAGGAACCGGAAAGTCTTCAAATGCTATGACTCGCTTCATAATTTGCCAACTTTCGGGATCAACCCAATGTGCGGTAACACAAAGGTACGAAAATGGCAAATTATGAGGAGCGGACCAAACATCCGTTGTTAAATTAACACAAGCATTAAAAAAAAAAAAAAAAAAAAAAAAAAAAAAAAAACATTTTTTAATTCTTGTTTGGCCGTTTTCCACACTTTCATAGCATCGCGTTTTAGAGTCATACGACTTACATGATTGTACATTGGTTGGACATGAGTCTGAAACACTTCCGTCGTCAAAGGGTCGTCGAAATGGTTGAACGGCAAACCTCGTTGAATCACCAAACCAGCAAATTGTTGACGAACTACTTCATGATCATATACAAAAATACTCCCGTCCCGACCCATAGACGATTGACCCGCATCCGGTACCGTTTTGAGTGCCTTGCAATACTTCATGTTGATATGAGTCCTCAACGTCGAGTTGGAACCGGCAGACATTATACTCAAGCAATGCTTACATTGAGCCTTTTTCTTTCCATCCGACATTAGGACGTAGTTGAAGTTAGCCCAAGGATCTTGTACACGGTCGCATGGTAAAATTTTAACAATCGTTGGTGCACTTGTTGAACCAGCCTCGGTGTTACCGGTGGTGTTTGAACTTGCCATTAGTGAAATACTTTCGGTTTTGATTTTTTAGAGTGTATTTTGCTTGTATGAAAGTTGTAAATAAACAAAAACACAACCCCTCTATTTATACTAAACATACAATGGCAAAATGGTAAATTTCGAGCCCAAAAAATTAAATATTCGGCCCCCCACACTCCTTCCCGCCTTCCCGCTCAAGTTTAAAATTCAAAATTTGAAATTTCAAAAAAATCCAAAAAATACGCTCCAAACCGGTTCCTAACCGGTTCGACTAACCGGTTCCAGAAAACCGGTCCCCTAACCGGTCTAAAATCAAAAATCCCAAACCGGTTCCAAACCGGCGGTTTGTGGAAAAACCGAACTGGTTACGGTCAAAACCGGTATTGACCGGTCCGCTTTTCCGGTTTCCTTTCGGGTCCGGCTCGGTTAACCGGTTCAGATGTGCACCTCTAATATTGGGTTAATTAAATATATTAATATTAATAGAAAGATAAAAGTGAATGGATGAGAAAGAAGATGGTGAAAAGGTTGACGGAAAGTTGAAAGAAAAGATTTATGAGATAGAAAAATCTGATGTTGAGCTGATGTGACGAGGGAAAACCCCTCACCACACCCTCCGCAAACAACAGTGCCGGCGAGGTACATAAAGTCATAAACCAAACATCACTTCAGACCAGGTACATAAACCAAACATCAGTGTAGACCCACACTCAGAACATTAAAATGCAGTCTGCAACTAACCATTTAAAACAGCAGTTGAACAACATGTGAAATTGCATCAGGATTCAGGACCATCACTATCTCAAGTACACAGGACCCACGAGCTTTAAATGAGCAGGACCAAATCAAAAACTTATTGCAGCAGAACAGGAACATAGCAGCAGTAATTTTCTAAACAATTAATTGAGTATTGTATTTCTAATTGCCAAAGAGTCGGCTTTGTACGGAAGAAATTGACCTCGATGAGTCTGAGTACATGTATGATGTATGATGCGTAAATGTATGAACAATGGAGTGGAGCTATGCAAAATGAGCCGAGTTTAAAACAATTTGACGCGCTTTCTATCGATCTTTTTTATTAACTTTTTAAGTGGTAATGTGTATTTATTTTTAGTGTTATTTTCTAGTCGTGCATGAATTGAACCTATCTCTTGCAAATGTTATTATAAATTAGATGGAAATTGTCCAAGATTGTAAATCAAGTTGAAATTGAGCTACCATTATTTGGCATTGCTCCAAATAGACTTTAACAAGTTACCTGAGCTTTGAAATCAAGCTTGTATCAAACTGAGTTGGAGCTTAACCTAACACTATCAAGTCAAGCTAGTTAAAATTCCACTAGATAAACATAACACATATTTTGAATAATATTGTATGATTCCTGCAAAAAATAATTTGAATGACAAATGTTTTGAGCAACAAATTTACCATAAAATATTGCTGCAACTTGTATTATGTCAGAATCATTGATCAATTTTCCCTTTAACACAAATAACACTAACAAAGAACCAAATGAGTACTTACATACAGGTCCTTAGGTAAACAAGAATATGTAACTAATGAATTTCCTTTTTCTGCATCTTCTATTGACTCAATGAAAAAAGCTTACATGTTTCAGCTCAGAAATTGATTGATCTTTAGACTGTGGCGACATTGTACAAATTGAGAATGTATAATGTAAATCGAACGGTGTCAACAACAACAACAACAACAAAAAAAAAAAGAAAAAAAGAAAAAAAGAAGAAGAAGAAGAAGAAGAAGAAGACTAATTTATTGTTAGATATAGATCTTAACCTGTACTATGAACAAGAAACCTTCCCGATTATATTAATCGATGAATCCTTCTAGATCTGCAGGGATGTGCATTTGAACAAATTAGTATATTGTATTTTTTGCTGTTTCATGCTTTCTAGTTTCTACTCTTTAGTAAAAGTATACTTTACTTAAAGTTGTCAACTTTGACCATTTACCTATAAATAGACCAATTTTTATCTAAAATTAACGGGTCGAATGGGTTGGAAAACATTTGAAGTGCATTCAAATATATGAAAACTTGTTAAATTGATTTATAGCTAAAAAGTTAAGTTTTGTAATAAGATGTTTTTTTGTAATTGTGTTCAGCATTTTAACTATCTATAAAATTTTAAAACATGAACAAAAAAAGTACTAGGTGATCTTTTTTGCAGATATGATACCTTATTTACAAGCATGTTTACTTGTTCTCTATACATTTCCTTCAAGTCTACAATATCGGCACGAAGTTCTTCAAGCTACACATATCAAAAAGTTGTTTTCATATTCTCTCTGAACAGTTAATTTAGCAAAATCGAAGCTTGAATCACTTTTGAAACTATTTTACCTCTTCATCTCTTTCACCCATCAACTCTAGTGCAGCAGAGTGCCTGACTCTTAGTGCTTCTAGCTCGGCCTTAATGCCAGGAAGCAGAGCCACTTCAGACCGTAATTTCTCACACTGCACCAAAAATCTTATACATATCAGCTATCATTAAGAAAAATGTGTTTCCGTTTTTTATTATATCTGCTAGTTAAAAGAGGGAATGAAAGAATAACTACCTCCTCGGTCATTTTAACTAACTCCTCAGATAGAGAGTCACGAATGGATTCCATGGATGCCTAAAATGAATGTGGACACATGGATGACTATGAGCAATTAAGTAAGTTGTTTGGTGCCAGTTCCAATTTGAACTGGGTCATATTAGTATGGGTTGAAACAACCTGGGTCGACTCACAAACACTCTTTATCCACCTTTAAAAAAATTTATGAATAGATATCGTTAACTATAATTGCAAGTAAAATATCAAATATCAACCTTTATCTTTAAATAAAGCCATTTAGCCGGTTATTAAAACAGACATTTGGCGACTTTAACGCGTTTTACCCACTCCCCTTGTAGCTTGACTTTTTTTATTTAACCTGAAAATAACTAAAAAAGTTAATCTTTCAAATCAGTGTCATACCAATCTAGAAATGTAGGATGCAAGTTCACCGTCCTTTTGACGTAAAGCAAGTTGAAAAGCATGTGGAGTCATGCTCTTAATATAATACGAGACTACAGTAGACTCCCTGGGACTTTTCTCAGAGAAATCATGAGATGAGTCTAAAGATGCCTGTAGAAAGAAACTCTCCTCCATACTACTTAAACTGCCAGAACTTGAAAGTCTGCGAGTCAAACCTATACAAAAAGTCAACACACGAAGAAACCAAAATTCAACATAGTCCAGTAGGAGATACTCTCACCATTCTCAGAGGGAGACATGGATTTGGGTATGGAACCTTGTCTAGGAGGAGTAGAAAGCTGAAGACGGGCTGTCTTTTCTAGTTCCAGTCGTGCAGCTTTTTCAAGTTCAAGATCCTATGGTCATCAACAAGATAACTTATTAAAATCATGGACTTGATTAATTTTATAAAGAGAGAAGATGAAAATCAACACAAATTAAAATAGTCAAACGGGTCATTTTTTCCCTTTGTCATAGATAATCAGTCCATCAAATTTGATTAAGAAACAGTATTATTACACTAATAACATAAAGATTGCTTTAAAAACTGAATATAGAATTCGAGTGACTTTCAAGTTTCACCCGTTTCGACCAATCTGACATGCTCCCCTATTAGGTATAAATTTTATGGGTCAAAAATTGCCACGTATGGCCACTATTACCTGCTGCAGAAGTTCGCGCTGAGTCAATGCTTCTTGCAGCTCTCTCTTTAGCTTCCTCTTAAGTTGTCATTTCTACTTTGAGTTGACTTAAATGACCTTTATGAGTATCAGCTTCCTCTTTTAGAGCTAGGTACTCTTGCCTACTTTTTGACACTCTTTGTCTTTCCTTCTCGAGGGACTTAGTTACTTGTGTTTGCTCAGATCTCAAACTTGATATCTGTAACAGAATGTGACTGTAAGCTAGTGACATTTATCAAAGTAAGCAATTAAGGATATGGCAACAAAAGCACCTGAGCATCAAGAACATTTATTTGGGATAATGTTTGGGATAAGCGTTCATTAACAGAATGGCCTCTTTCCTCTGCAGCTTCAGCTTTAGCCTCTGCATCCTGCAAATTGAGCTATCAGAGAAAACTATGATATAAATCAGGGCTTTTTTTATAGAATAACAACGAACTTTTTCATTTGGCCTGTTTTGGTCATTTTGTAACCCATATTCCTAATATTTATCTATAAAACTATAAAATAAATATAAATCTAACATATGTGAACATAAATTCAACATTTGAAAACATCATTATCTTTAAAAGCCATATTTTTACGATATTTTGGTACAAAATGACTCAAACGGGACACAAAGGATCTGTTGATGACTCGGATGTAGAAAAAAATGTACAATGACTAACACGACAAATGAAAAAGTGCATTGTTATATTATGTAAAAATAAACTATCAGTAACACCCCTATTGAAAATATACTATTTACATGACCTGAAGCCGAATGTTCAGTGATTTCTCCACTTCAACCCAAGCTTCTGCCTTTCTAGCAGTAGATTCCTATAACGAATAAATAAAGAAAAGTAAGTGAAAGAGCCAAAAAGCTCAAGGAACAATGTGTCAACAAAATAATAAACCTTCATAGCCTCAATCTGTCTCAAAAGAGGCCTGGTTGATTCAGGAACTTGGATTACCAGCTCTTCACATTTACGCTCACTTGCCTATAGTTTACAATGAATAATATATACGGATTAGCAGTCTGATAAAAAGAATGAAAACAATGTGTACTTAAAGCATACTTGACATCGTTTTTGGAGGTCGTTAATGTCTTTCCTTAGCATATCTTCTCTAAAAACTGCCTGCAACAAAGAAAAACTATTGATTTAGCAAATTTTTATCGCGAAATACTCATAGTCATACACAAGTCAAGTGTTCCATAGAGAAACCTGCTGCTCCTTTCTGCTGAGAGTTTTCCTTATGTCTTCCAGAGTTTGAACTAGCATAGTTTCTCGTTCATCAACCTCTTTTAGGTGACTCTCTAGTTCAGTTCTGGCTTCATCATTTGCTCGTGAGTCAGCTCGTGCCTTTGCTTCTTTGGCTGCAGTCAATGCATTCATATAGTGTTCTTTTTGTGTTGCAAGTTCAGCGTCTTTCTTATCTATTATTTCTTGTAACAGCTTCTCAGTGGCTGTTTTGTCCCTCTTTAAACTCTCGACTTTGTTTTCTTCGATCTGAAAATTATTCAGAAAATTAAAATACAATCAACAACTTCAGCTTGAAAAATGTTATGATTAGGCTTGAGAACTGATTACATGTAGCTTGTTAATCATTACTTTCTTCTCTTCTTCAATCTCTCTGATCTACGATTCTCAAAAAAACAAAATATAAATAATTAAAAAGTGTGCAAGAGTACAGTTTTTGACTCTGAAGACAAACAGTATATTTAACTTGTACCTGTGCCCGCAATTTCCCAATTGTAGATTCTTGAACAGCTTGTTTCTTTGATAGCTCTTCACCTATCAATGAAAATAAGATAATGAAACCATCATTTGTATGCTTGAATTTAGGTAGCCTCGTCTCAAACCGTAACCGATTATTACCTTCTGCCATAACTTGAGTTATTATTTCATCTTTTTCTTTCAGAAGAGTAGTGGCATCGCTTCTCTTATTTTGCTCTCTACGTAGTGAATCCCTTTCCCTCGTAAGAGCATAAACCTGGGTTATTGAAGCTGAGTTAACATGTAGCAACCATCTATTAGAAACATTAGCTATGTGGTTCACGGAAGTTATCAAGTATAAAAAGATACGTTAAATACAAAACTACTTGAAACCTTCTTCCAATACTTCCATAAAGTAATTCTCAAAGTATAAATCTAAGAATTATAAATTTTGCAGAAGAATTAATAAAAGAAAAGTTACCTTCCTTTCAAGAGGCGATAACCTTTGATGATACTCTTTTCGTAGTGACTCAATGTCAGCTTTGTACGATTTACTCTGCATGGCAACTAAGAGTCAGAAGAGATGAAAAAACAGACGGATCATGTAAGAGAAGCTTGGCTGATTATAGTACACAGATTTTAGATAAATAACTTATTGGAAACTACATACTTTCTCATTAATTATAGATTTCAGGTGCTCATTCTCATTCATCAGCTTTGCAATTTCATCAGCTTTTGCCTGCAAAACGGAACATATGAGCACATAAATAATACTAACGTCTAGCAGGTCCAGAGGTACAGCCTTCACCGTCTATCAAGAAAATCTATTTTCTCATACGATACCTGAGCTTGTCTAGCAGCTCCCAAAAGTGCAGCCTCCATCGTCTTCATTTCCTTTTTCACCTTCTCCATATCAGCTGTAGAATCTGCATTGTCGTGTAAATTGCTTCCCAAACTTGGGTGGTGTTCTTTCTCAAAAATCTCATCATCACAAGCAAGCTGTTTCACAATATGGACTTCAGCATTTTCATTGTCATCTTTAGAAACAACATCAGAAAGCATCTCAGAAGTGTCATCTGAACTTGTCAATAACTGCGATTGACCTTTTTCAACACTTTCATTCATTTATGGTGCAGAAGTTTGAGATCGAAGTGGACCTGATCCCATTTCGTCATCTTCATTTGTGGTTACTTTGTCTTTTATATTTGGTACATGTTCACTCTTCTGCAAATTAGAAGCAGTCTGCACGTCATTTATATCAGCGGAAGTGGTCTCAACTTGGCCTATGGAATTTTCCTCAACATCGTCAACACTTGCTCTTGTTTGTGAATCAGCTTCTGCTTCAGTGTAGCTGTCAGTTACGGCATTTGTCTTATCAGATGTTGAAATACTAGTTTCTACAGGCATTTCTGCCATATTTTCCGCTTCTTCGAGAAATTTAGTCTTGACATCTATTTGATCCTGTATATAAGTTTCTGTATCCTTGGGTTTTTCAGCAATGCTTTTTGCTTCATCATCATCTTCCGTGTTAGTATCTATAAGTTTTTCTTGATGCCCTGCAGCCTTTAATGCTTCTATACTTGCTTCACTTACAGGCGGAAAATGTGTGTCGCTGGTTGAGATGATCTCAACATCAGCAACTTCCTTTGGATGGCTTAAAGATCCTTGTTTTTCAGAAGGATCATGTTTTGACTCATGTTTACAAGAAGAGCCGTGTTTTTCTACAGAATCTTTCAGTTTATCTGAAGATTCAAGCTTTTTGGAAGAATCAACAGTGCCACTTCCATCTTTCTGTCCCATAAATGGCATGAACTCGGGAGACCATGCGTTTGAATCTGGACTCAACCAAATAGGAGTTCAATCAGTCAGAAAAAAAAAAAAAAAAAAAAAAAAATGATCAGTTTTAGATTGGTTTTTCCGTACCATGACTCTTATACTGGCTTTGCATCACAACATTGAACACTTATCAAGCAAATGCATATTTAGTTTGTTCTATAAAATTCTCATCCCAACATATGGCAAAGATCGATCTCATAACATGTCATGTAGAAATTTAGAATACAAGTTAAGGATTATAACATAATTGACATCTAGCAACTTATAGTTTAAATGAAACAAACTTATATTCAGTACCAATGTATGTAAGTGACATTTGATAACATACGTACGTCATGTATTTTACAACAGAATAAAAGTTTGCTATATCAAAAACGACTCCAAAAAACGTACCATTAGCGTTAGAAGCAGAACCAAGAGCATTATCAAAATTTTTCTCAATGTTGTTCTTAACGCTTTCGCTAATCTTATTAACCGCACCAGCTAAATCCGGAAAGCTGCCTAACGCAACCCTCCCACGCAACCACGCCATCTTCACAATTCCTCAAGCTACGTGGATCAATCCCGTTTTTATGCAATGTGGAAATGATATGATATTTCCTCCGTTCATAATCTGGTTTACTAGATTATATTTCCATTTTTTAACATTCACAATATGAATCTATAAAAGGTAAAAACATCAACATTGTGAGAAGTTATTGACACGTCAGCTGCCATGTCATCATCTTAAGCACTTATTGGTTCGAAATGCCGTGAATCCATTTTCCAAAAAAAAAAAAAAAAAGTTTACTTAGAATTTATGAAAATGGTATGGTACTATGGTAGTATGGTATGGTTTTTTCACCTAAAAATTAGTATTTGATTTGTGTTTTGATATTCTGGCTAAGGCCCAACAGCTTCTTTTATGGCCCATATATATAATATAGGACCTTTTACTAACCCAATTGAGGCTCAACTGGTATTTTATAAAACTGGTTAAAGAAAGGATTCATTGTACTTTTTACTTAGGTGCTGTTTGTTTTTTAAGAGGTTTTATGTCTGAATCTGAATACCACTTCTGAATCTGATAACCTGGTCCAAAAGTCCGAATCTGAATTATTTTAGACTGTTTGTTTTTATAAAATGTCTGAATAAACAAAAAACAATCGTTTCGCTATAAAAATAAACCAAACGACTTTCCATTCGTGATTATTAATAAAAAATCAAGACCAAGATGAGGAGATAAGGATTGAAAAGAAGTATTACTAAAGTTTAGGCTTTTCAGATGTAATCAGATGTTATTCAATGTCTGAACGAATCAGACCCTATTCAGATGTATTCAGACTTCAGATCTGAAAAGAAAAAAACAAACAGTCTGAATCTGATTACGTCTGACCGAATCAGACTTCAGACGCCATTCAGATCTGAATGGAAAAAACAAACACAACCTTAGATTGATAAACATTGCTTTCTTTGTTTATTGGCATTGATCGGATGTGCTATCGTCCTGTTGGTGACAGTAGAAAGACCTATTTTTTCACAAATCAATAAATTATTTTCATGTTGATTTAGACAAAAATTTAGTCATATTATTAGTGTAACACTCCCAATTTCGTGATACGCAGCGGAATTCAAGCTGAGTGTTACTCGACAATACAACAGTTATAGTAATAGAAAACGATCTCTAATGGAGTCATTTTAAAAGATTTATCATTCGAATTTTATAATTATCAGAGTTTACAAAATGAGGTCCCAGTAGGTTTACAGTTTATTAAATAAGTTTCGAATGATAATTAGCCTTTTATCAGTATCCGTGCCTTTCCGTGCCATCCTCGTTCATTATGGACCTGAGATAAACATGCTAAAAGTGTCAACACAAAGGTTGGTGAGTTCATAGAGTTTATAGGTAGAACAGTTGATTTCAGTAGTCAAAAGTTAAGTGAATCCATAATGTTTGTAAGCAAATCAGTTTAACACAAGTTTCAAGTTTAAGAGGATAATTGCAACGAATACAATTATGGGTAAGTAATAATTATTGCACTAAGCCTCATGACACGCAAAACATTAACAGGTTTATCATCATAGTTATAAGCTAATGATGTAAATTACTACATAATTAAATGTAGTAATTATGCCCTCGAGTAGGAGATTGCCAAATCTCTTTATTGATCTCAAATAAAATGCATTTGGTCACGTTACTGTAACACAAAGGGGTCGTCAAACCCAATAGATCTATTCACTATATTCGCGCTCACCCGAAAGTGATTAATGGTCCATGATGGAGGGACTTTTTAAATAGCAACAGTTAACTTAGGCAATAATAATCAGGATAACATATAGAAAGTTTACTTGTGTTCAGCATGTTTTAAGTTTCAATAAGTATATAGAGTGTTTCATCAATCGAGTAAAACGAGTAAGATTTGTAAATAAAACGAGCATGTATCTCCCCCAAAGAGTTCAAAATAAGAAAAGAGGGGCTATGACTCACCTTAGCAGTCTGGATGAAAAACAAATTAAATATAGTTGATAAACGTCTCCGGCACGCAACCTAGGTGAATATGTCAAGTTTCAGTACTCGTGTTCAATTATACGTGAGTTTTATTTGTAATGTTTTGTTAATGGTTAAATGTTAATTGAGACAACATGAAGTCTCTTCAAAAGTTGGTGGATGATAAGATTTTATCATGTTTCATACTCTTATGTTTATGTTTCGTTTGTTCGTTCATCGATATATAAATATTTCATATATATAAGTTTTATAAAAGTCTCGAGTCGTTAAATATATTTCTTATATAAGTTTTATAGCAATTCCCTAATCATTAAGTAGTGAAATATATTATCGAAGTGTATATAAAAATATTGTTCTTTATACTCTTGTAGTTTTAAATATTTACAGTTTATACCCCTGAACTTTTATAAAAATGACAACTTTTATCCTTCAACTTTGGTGAAATGACAGTTTTTACCATATAGTTTCAAAAATGACATTTTATACCCTCTAATATGGATTGTTGACAAAAACAGCCCTTATATTAATATCTTGGTAGAATTTACACTTTCGGCCCAAGAAAACTCCATTTTACAGTTTTGACAACTTTTACCCCTAAAGCTTTTAGTATGTTCCGTCCGATGTCCTAAATTCATTTTAAGAGCGTTTTTAATTTAGAACAAGGCGAGGCTTGCTATGACTTATCAAAATAAGTTATAATTAGTTTGAAAATAAGTTGTATAGGGCTTATTTGCTTATATTTTAGCTTATAGCTTTTCAAAATTAAAAATAAAAATAAGAAGGGTACGTTTGGTTTTATGCCTAATTCGCCCAAAAGGAAAAATAAATATAAGCGTGGCCTTGCGATATTTTTACAACGTTCTTGTTCTTTTAGGTTCTTTACTGGGAGCTCTTTCTAATGGTTCAGATACGAAGTCCTGAATCATTGTGGTTTGCTCAAAATAAATTATTAAAGTTGAGGTGTTGGGCGTTATTATTAAAGGTTGTTGTTTTTGTTGTGCGACCAACCCAGAAACAAGCTAAAATAAATATGGGGCGAGACAAGATTTTTACTACGCTTTTGATTCTTCAATTAGTTAGCTGGGAGGTCTTTAAGATGAATAAAAAAAATTCAGATTTTATGGATGTCGTTTGAAGGTCGAAACAATTTTCACAAGTTGGGTGTTTGGCTGGTTCGACAAAGAAAGAACAGAAAAGAAGAAAAAAAAAATGATAAAACGAGATTTTGATCTTGAAACCTCACGAGACTTTTTCCGTAGTTTGTTGACAGATTTTTAAGCTTATTAAAAGTCATTTCCTTAGTAGCTTATGGCTTATAATTGTAAAATTAGTAATAGAGTACAAAAATGGGTTTTTGGTTTTTGTGTTTTGCGACCAGAAAAAGGACCCAAGTAGAGGCATGATATCTAACTATTTTGACCAAGTTATGGGGGAATTCTAGAGTCTCCTGGGTGGGGATTAAATAGGGTATTTGGCTGGGGTTAGTGTCTCTTTCTCGTGGTAGGAAAATAGGGTGCGAAGTGGGGGTTTGGGCTGTTTTTGTGCGACAAGAATCAGGAACAAAAAAAGATTTTTAATCTTTTCTTACAAAGTCATCTAGCTTGTGTTTATAACTTATTGTATGGCTATTTTACTTGTTTTAATGTAGCAATTTATAGCTTTTAAGCTCATGTGGTTTTACAAAGTATTAAAAGAGTTTGTGCGTTTACTGATTATTACAGAAACTTTGCAAAACTTATTTTTAGCCTATGTTTCTAGTTAGGAATTGTTTAGTATCATTATTTAACATGTTTAAGAGTATTTAGAGTGTACAAAAGTAATTAAAAAAAAAGGCTAGATATACTTACTTGCTTACTTATTCGACTAATTGGGTTTGTGGACAAATGGCTTGGAAATTGAAACACCAAGGTTCCTCCTCCTTCAAAGCCTTTCTAAGATCTTTCTTTGGCTTCTATTTAGACTATAGGATCAGTGGTTAAGGGAGTGTGGCTGTTTTTGGTGAATGTCGAAATAGGGTTGAGTAAAATGAAGGAATGTATGTCGATTTATATAGAGAGATGGATTCTAGGGTTTCACAAAGCTTCTAGTTACCATGTTATGTGTGAGGGGGACATAGTGAGGTGGTTTATGCTACTTGGAAGCCAATTGTATGGAGGAGGAGGGCGGCGTGTGATGGGGTGATGTGGTTCCATTCTAGGCCTAATGTTCTACCTACAATTTTGACTAGGGTAAGACTATCAAGAGACATGGTGATGTGTAGGTATATGAGAACAAGAAGAAGACTTATGGTGGCAATATATGGAGCGTGTATATATAAAATCACTTAGAGCAATGTTCATACATGTACATAATTGACCATATGTAGGAATTATTGTACACGTATGTATTACTACACTTACATATGTATACTAAATGTTAGCTTGTTATGGGTACAAGATTATACACGTTCTATATTTAGTTTAGTGGTGCAAAGTTGGTGGTGAACAAATGAATTTCATGGTCAAATATATATGATACGTATGAGACTAGTTTGAATCTGAGATATGGGCTTCAAGTGTTAAACGTGTACATGGTTTTAAAAAGAAATGGTGTCTTATCTTCAAACTTATGCATTCCACGTATATATATTGCACGTCATGGTTATATGGCATAATTCATATACTCATGTTAATAGTTTAAGGTGTAGTTTGATCTCGGTAATTACTAACGTTAATTCATTAAGTCACGAAACTTAAAACCGGGTAACGTAAAAATATAATATTTATAAAAATGTCAAATTTTATCAATATACTCCAACTAATTATATTAGACGTGTGATAAGTTTAACGGAGAGCGTATACATTAATAAAATATAATAGGTTTGAGTATTCGTATTACGTAAAGAGTATAATGTAAAATAAAAATAACAATAACAAAGTGGCAATAGTTCATATAAAATATATAGACTTATCTTAAGCTCATGTTGGTCGTGAGTAAAATTCACACGATTTAAACTTTTGTGATCGTTACTAAAAGTAATATCATTTAATAAAACGTAATAATAATTGATATTAAATATTTAAAAATAGACCTGTAATATGCGAGGTGCAATCCTTACTTGGTTACTTGGTCGCGAGATGAAATAAATATATTTTTAAAATTATTGCATTCAAGAGTTGTAAAATTATATAAAACAAAGTTGAGGTTTTGTGCTTTAAATACTTGTACATTAGCCTTAAAGTGTTGTACTTTAGCGTTTATGATTTAAATATATGAAATCATACATATAATAAATTTGGGTGTCGTTAAAACTCAAAATAATAGTAAACGTTTTAGTTTGAACTTTTAATAATCGTATGTTAACGTAATGACGTAAGTTGTAAATAAAAGTTAAAAGCTTTTATACTTGATATATAAGGAAGGTTTATTTGTATTAAATGCAAGGCACGTTGGTGTCGCGTGAGCATGTTTATTAAAATGTGAGTTACGTCACATTAGTTAGTTGTTGTTTAATCTATAAAAAAAATAGATGTAGAAAATGGATAAGTATTAGATTAATATAAGTGGGAATTTACCGGTGGTTACAGTCTCACCCCCTTAACAGAATCCTGTCCCGGGATTCAATCTGTGTTAGGTGTTTAAGTGATGAGAACGAAAGGTGGTTTCATTTTTGAAAACTTTATAAGTTAAAATTTATTGTTTTACATATGAAAAACATTGTTCCAAAGGTCATATAAACTTTAGAAAAAATTATTTTGAATGAAAATTGTTATTCTATAAGTATGTATTATGAGTTTATAAAATGCGTGCAACAAGGAAATTTTTAAGTAACGAATTTTAACAATGAAGGTTTCGGAAGAGAACTTGATGAATGTAGAGAAAGTTTTTGAAATTTAAGCTTCCATGGTACGATGAACAGTAAAAATCAATGGTCAGGAATAGTGATTCCCAACGGCTAGTTTTCTACCCATATATACTCCATTTTAATTTCCATTCTTCCACCAAACATATATCTCTTATTCACTACCTCCAAAATGCCGCACCTAATTACTATACTAGCAATTGTGTATGTCGTTCTTGGGGTTATCTATTTGGCGTACGTTCCTGACGAAGATTATGTATTTATGGTTTGCGTTCTAGCGGCTCTTATGCCATTTGTGATTCTAGCAATTAGCGTAGACATGTTATGGGGAAAATAGTCTCGAGTTAGGGTCGCTAAAATGAGTCCTTGTTGTGTTTCTATGTAATCCTTAATAAAACTCGTTTGTCTAGTCTTGCTATCGTGTTAATAATTCGTTATGCTAATTGTATTACTATGTATTAATATTCGTGGATTTTAATGTAATGGAACTTTACATTTTGTGTTTTATGAATTTTTGAGATCCCCGAGTTCATACTCATGTTGTTTCAGATACAAATAAGCCCACTCGTTTATAATTCATTATTTACATAGAGTGGCGTCCCAAACAATGTAAATAAAGGAGTATAAACTTATGGTTCGGTGATTCATAATTCCTTTATTTAAATAAAAAGGCGTCACAATTTATTCAAATAAAGACATTGTAAATCATCCTACTTAAGAATTTCTGACTCAACATTCGTGCTTAACCGATGAGTTACAAGGTAATTTAGTGAGGGAACGGAATGAGTATTTACACTCATCTGTTGAGATAGGAGTAAGATAATCAAAGAAAGTTGACATAGTATTTAAAATAGTTGGTGAGTATATATTTTACGTAGATAAGGTAAGAATTGTGCAACCCACAATATCTTGGGAAGGTTTTGTAAATTGCAAAAATATAGAAGTAGGTACATGCTCGGGGAAATATAATTAAGTCGTAATGCCTTAGAATAGGCATATGCAGTTATGTTTATTTGTATAAAGTGATCAGAAGTATGTCGAATGTGAATATATCAATATAGTAAAGTGTTTATGTAGCAAAAATTACCTAGAAGTCACATAATCGTCTGGAGGATGGAAGGCACGGAGAGCGAAAGGATATAAAACATTTTTGTGGAAAAGCAGTTATAGTTTAGGTCTCAATTAGACCCGTTTCTCTATAACTATAGCTCTGATACCAATCTGTAACACCCCCAATTTCGTGATACGCAGCGGAATTCAAGCTGGGTGTTATTCGACAGTACAACAGTTATAGTAATAGAAAACGATCTCTAATGGAGTCGTTTTAAAAGATTTATCATTCGAATTTTATAATTATCAGAGTTTACAAAATGAGGTCCCAGTAGGTTTACAGTTTATTAAATAAGTTTCGAATGATAATTAGCCTTTTATCAGTATCCGTGCCTTTCCGTGCCATCCTCGTTCATTATGGACCTGAGATAAACATGCTAAAAGTGTCAACACAAAGGTTGGTGAGTTCATAGAGTTTATAGGTAGAACAGTTGATTTCAGTAGTCAAAAGTTAAGTGAATCCATAATGTTTGTAAGCAAATCAGTTTAACACAAGTTTCAAGTTTAAGAGGATAATTGCAACGAATACAATTATGGGTAAGTAATAATTATTGCACTAAGCCTCATGACACGCAAAACATTAACAGGTTTATCATCATAGTTATAAGCTAATGATGTAAATTACTACATAATTAAATGTAGTAATTATGCCCTCGAGTAGGAGATTGCCAAATCTCTTTATTGATCTCAAATAAAATGCATTTGGTCACGTTACTGTAACACAAAGGGGTCGTCAAACCCAATAGATCTATTCACTATATTCGCGCTCACCCGAAAGTGATTAATGGTCCATGATGGAGGGACTTTTTAAATGGCAACAGTTAACTTAGGCAATAATAATCAGGATAACATATAGAAAGTTTACTTGTGTTCAGCATGTTTTAAGTTTCAATAAGTATATAGAGTGTTTCATCAATCGAGTAAAACGAGTAAGATTTGTAAATAAAACGAGCATGTATCTCCCCCAAAGAGTTCAAAATAAGAAAAGAGGGGCTATGACTCACCTTAGCAGTCTGGATGGAAAACAAATTAAATATAGTTGATAAACGTCTCCGGCACGCAACCTAGGTGAATATGTCAAGTTTCAGTACTCGTGTTCAATTATACGTGAGTTTTATTTGTAATGTTTTGTTAATGGTTAAATGTTAATTGAGACAATATGAAGTCTCTTCAAAAGTTGGTGGATGATAAGATTTTATCATGTTTCATACTCTTATGTTTATGTTTCGTTTGTTCGTTCATCGATATATAAATATTTCATATATATAAGTTTTATAAAAGTCTCGAGTTGTTAAATATATTTCTTACATAAGTTTTATAGCAATTCCCTAATCATTAAGTAGTGAAATATATTATCGAAGTGTATATAAAAATATTGTTCTTTATACCCTTGTAGTTTTAAATATTTACAGTTTATACCCCTGAACTTTTATAAAAATGATAACTTTTATCCTTCAACTTTGGTGAAATGACAGTTTTTACCCTATAGTTTCAAAAATGATAATTTATACCCTCTAATATGGATTGTTGACAAAACAGCCCTTATATTAATATCTTTGTAGAATTTACACTTTCGGCCCAAGAAAACTCCATTTTATAGTTTTGACAACTTTTACCCCTAAAGCTTTTAGTATGTTCCGTCCGATGTCCTAAATTCATTTTAAGAGCGTTTTGAATTTAGAACAAGGCGAGGCTTGCTACGACTTATCAAAATAAGTTATAATTAGTTTGAAAATAAGTTGTGTAGGGCTTATTTGCTTATATTTTAGCTTATAGCTTTTCAAAATTAAAAATAAAAATAAGAAGGGTACGTTTGGTTTTATGCCTAAATCGCCCAAAAGGAAAAATAAATATAAGCGTGGCCTTGCGATATTTTTACAACGTTCTTGTTCTTTTAGGTTCTTTACTGGGAGCTCTTTCTAATGGTTCAGATACGAAGTCCTGAGTCATTGTGGTTTGCTCAAAATAAATTATTAAAGTTGAGGTGTTGGGCGTTATTATTAAAGGTTGTTGTTTTTGTTGTGCGACCAACCCAGAAACAAGCTAAAATAAATATGGGGCGAGACAAGATTTTTACTACGCTTTTGATTCTTCAATTAGTTAGCTGGGAGGTCTTTAAGATGGAAAAAAAATCAGATTTTATGGATGTCGTTTGAAGGTCGAAACAATTTTCACAAGTTGGGTGTTTGGCTGGTTCGACAAAGAAAGAACAGAAAAGAAGAAAAAAAAAATGATAAAACGAGATTTTGATCTTGAAACCTCACGAGACTTTTTCCGTAGTTTGTTAACAGATTTTTAAGCTTATTAAAAGTCGTTTCCTTAGTAGCTTATGGCTTATAATTGTAAAATTAATAATAGTGTACAAAAATGGGTTTTTGGTTTTTGTGTTTTGCGACCAGAAAAAGGACCCAAGTAGAGGCATGATATCTAACTATTTTGACCAAGTTATGGGGGCTTTCTATTAAATAGGGTATTTGGCTGGGGTTAGTGTCTCTTTCTCGTGGTAGGAAAATAGGGTGCGAAGTGGGGGTTTGGGCTGTTTTTGTGCGACAAGAATTAGGAACAAAAACAGATTTTTAATATTTTCTTACAAAGTCATCTAGCTTGTGTTTATAACTTATTGTATGGTTATTTTACTTGTTTTAATGTAGCAATTTGTAGCTTTTAAGCTCATGTGGTTTTACAAAGTATTAAAAGAGTTTGTGTGTTTACTGATTATTACAGAAACTTTGCAAAACTTATTTTTAGCCTATGTTTATAGTTAGGAATTGTTTAGTATCATTATTTAACATGTTTAAGAGTATTTAGAGTGTACAAAAGTAATGAAAAAAAAGGCTAGATATACTTACTTGCTTACTTATTCGACTAATGGGGTTTGTGGACAAATGGCTTGGAAATTGAAACACCAAGGTTCCTCCTCCTTCAAAGCCTTTCTAAGATCTTTCTTTGGCTTCTATTTAGACTATAGGATCAGTGGTTAAGGGAGTGTGGCTGTTTTTGGTGAATGTCGAAATAGGGTTGAGTAAAATGAAGGAATGTATGTCGATTTATATAGAGATGGATTCTAGGGTTTCACAAAGCTTCTAGTTACCATGTTATGTGTGAGGGGGACATAGTGAGGTGGTTTATGCTACTTGGATGCCAATTGTATGGAGGAGGAGGGTGGCGTGTGATGGGGTGATGTGGTTCCATTCTAGGCCTAATGTTCTACCTACAATTTTGACTAAGGTAAGACTATCAAGAGACATGGTGATGTGTAGGTATATGAGAACAAGAAGAAGACTTATGGTGGCAATATATGGAGCGTGTATATATAAAATCACTTAGAGCAATGTTCATACACGTACATAATTGACCATATGGAGGAATTATTGTACACGTATGTATTACTACACTTACATATGTATACTAAATGTTAGCTTGTTATGGGTACAAGATTATACACGTTCTATATTTAGTTTAGTGGTGAAAAGTTGGTGGTGAACAAATGAATTTCGTGTTCAAATATAATATGATACGTATGAGACTAGTTTGAATCTGAGATATGGGCTTCAAGTGTTAAACGTGTACTTGGTTTTAAAAAGAAATGGTATCTTATCTTCAAACTTATGCATTCCACTATATTGCATGTCATGGTTATATGGCATAATTCATATACTCATGTTAATAGTTTAAGGTGTAGTTTGATCCCGGTAATTACTAATGTTAATTCATTAAATCACGAAACTTAAAACCGGGTAACGTAAAAATATAATATTTATAAAAATGTCAAATTTTATCAATATACTCCAACTAATTATATTAGACGTGTGATAAGTTTAACGGAGAGCGTATACGTTAATAAAATATAATAGGTTTGAGTATTCGTATTACGTAAAGCGTATAATGTAAAATAAAAATAACAATAACAAAGTGGCAATAGTTCATATAAAATATGTAGACTTATCTTAAGCTTGTGTTGGTCGTGAGTAAAATTCACACGATTTAAACTTTTGTGATCGTTACTAAAAGTAATATCATTTAATAAAACGTAATAATAATTGATAGAGTAAACTCCAAAATACATCCCTGTGGTTTACCTCATTTCGCACCATGCATCACTCTCGAAAAAGTTGCAACATACACATCCCTCCGTTAGTAAAGGTCAAACATAATACATCCACGAGGAGAACGGTGCAAATATTGTGTCGTTAACTTGGACACGTGGCAGTTATCTCTTTTTAAGTAAGGGTAATTATGTTATTTTAATACACTTATTCTTTTAACCCAAATCTCAGTCAAACAAAAATCAATTTCATAAACAAAAATCAAATATCACAAATCAAATAACCCCATCTCATTTCCAGACCTTATCTCATCCAAATCTTATCTCATTTTCTTCAATCGACAAACACACTTTCCTCAGGCTAAGCTTGGACAATAATCACATAACCTGAGTATCATATGATCAAACCAAACCTCGAGCACCTTTTTTGATTAATCACGTGACGGCTTCAAGATCTTTTTAAAGATCTAAGGTTGGTATCTTTCAGTTTGTTTTTGTGTTTTATTGATCGAACAAAAGAATGGAATGATACAAATTGTTTTGTTCCATCTTTGAAAGGTTCGGATAATAAATGAAGCTTAGTCTTCTAAAGATCTATGATGATGTGTTCAACTCAAAAAACATCTTTGAAAGATTGTGACAAAGTTGAACCAACTGAGATTTGTTTATCTTGTTTTAAATTAGAGTCGTGTAGTTGTTTGGTGATGGGATTTTATGTTAGATTTGAAGTTGTTTGAGGCTGTGGGATTAGGATATAAGTGGGTTTGATGCAATTGGTTATGTATGTCATTGACTGTTCTTCCTGCTTGTTGCATTCTATTTCTTGTCCAAGCTGCCCAATATTAAGTTTTTTTGAACACTTTTAATGACTATATTGGACTGGATTAAAGTAGAATGACTATAATGAAGCAAATTAAAAGGTTTGCTACTGTTTTGCTTTTTCAATATTATGACGCCTTTGATGTTAGAGTAATCTTTGTGCCAATTATATCCACACCTGGGAATGCATGAAAATCAAATTGGTGCTTCATTTTATGATCCTAGATCCACTTGTGAACAATAACTTCACTAGATAAACTGGGCGTGTAAATTTTTGTTAATATGATATTCTGATAATGATCTATAGTTATGTTTATTATGGCACCAAGATTGAAGTTATCATTGTGTTTGGATATTCTGATAATGATCAATAGTTATGTTTTTTTGGTTTGAAAAGATAAAAAAGATGATACCCGGATCGTTTCAAGAAGTGGGTTTGGATTTGGTGGCTGATTTGTGATTGGTATTCATGGGTTGTGAATAATTTTGAGTTTTTTTTTGGTTTTAATTTGAGCCATGGTTGATTGGATTGAATTGAATTATACGACTGAAAATTTATAAAATTGGATTGAATTGGATTTGGGGGAAAATTTGAGCCATAGTTTGATTTCTGGTTATGAATTGTATTTGATTTTTGTTTATGAAATTGATTTTTGTTTGACTGAGATTTGGGTTAAAAGAATAAGTGTATTAAAAAGACATAATTACCCTTACTTAAAAAGAGATAATTGCCACGTGTCCAAGTTAACGACACAATATTTGCACCGTTCGTCCTCGTGGATGTATTGTGTTTGACTTTTACTAACGGAGGGATGTGTATGTTGCAACTTTTTCGAGAGTGATGTATGGTGCGAAATGGGATAAACCACAGGGTTACTTGTTTGGTTACTTGTTTAAAAATAGACCTGAAATATTCGAGGTGCAATCCTTGTTTGGTTACTTGGTCGCGAGATGAAATAAATATATTTTTAAAATTATTGCATTAAAGAGTTGTAAAATTAAATAAAACAAAGTTGAGGTTTTGTGCTTTAAATACTTGTACATTAGCCTTAAAGTGTTGTACTTTAACGTTTATGATTTAAATATATGAAATCATACATATAATAAATTTGGGTGTCGTGAAAACTCAAAATAATAGTAAACGTTTTAGTTTGAACTTTTAATAATCGTATGTAATGACGTAAGTTGTAAATAAAAATTAAAAGCTTTTATACTTGATATATAAGGAAAGTTTATTTGTATTAAATGCAAGGCACGTTGGTGTCGCGTGAGCATGTTTATTAAAATATGAGTTACGTCACATTAGTTAGTTGTTGTTTAATCTAAAAAAAAAATTAGACGTAGAAAATGGATAAGTATTAGATTAATATAAGTGAAAATTTACCGGTGGTTACAGTTAGGCATCTTAATCATTTTTCTTATTTATTATCGCATTAACTATTTGCACATCAGTGTGTGCAAATCAAAAAGTTATTTGTGCAAAACTGCAAATCACCATTTTATAAAAATACTAGCTTAAAGACCCGTGGATTCACGGGGTTTTTAAAGAAATATGAAAATGAGATAATAAGAAAACGAAAAAAATAAACATGTTCGTTCCATTAATATATGAGAAAAACAATGAGATAATACATGAATTATTCGACAATCAATTGAGTTACTAACAATTAAAATAATAAACATCGATGCCGCTGTCGTCTACAAACTTGAAGGTCGAGATAGGTGAAATCGAGTTACTCAAAGTTCACAAATATCAGATGGTAAGCCTGTTTCATTTCCCACAATATCTTTTGATCATACTTGATGATTGCAACAACTCTATGAAAATATTGCATTTCATCTGTGGTGTTCATTTTGGTTAGTCAATGAAAAAGTATGCAATAAACACGTACTTACAAAGCAATCCCAATCATCCCCTTACATTGGATTAAACAACTTCATCTAAACACTAAAAGAACGCTTATCTTCTTTTAACAGCGTGCAAACATTGCAATTAGTAGACCTAAATAAGCAAATCACAAACACCACCAAACAAAATCTATAGTAAAATTAATAATCTATAAAATTATATAGCGTCATTTCAATGCCCAAGACAGGTGTTTTGCTTACCCACCTTTTACCCATGACCCTTCTTTTACCCTTCTTTTGACCCGTTTACATAGGTATCTAAGAAGATCGTAAAAACATGTGTATTCATTTCCCTCATCGAATAAAAAATAGTGTTGGAAGTTGTTTTCTTTTAAAAAAAAAAGAATCACTTGCATTATGAGTTTGCCAATCAAGCATTTCATCAAACAATGGACATACATCAAGTAATCATTGGTACTGATAATAAAACCTCCGCCAATTTCACATGAAAGAAAAATTCAAATCAAAGAACCAAATCAATACTTTAACACGAATTGTGAAAGATATTATATCTTACTCTCGCATATACCATGATCCTACTTATGGCTCCATGATAACGAATGAATCTCCTAAAGATAAATTTTAACTTACCGAGTTGAATCAGAGATGTATGTTTATGAATTTAGAAATCAACTATCTGAACCCAACAACTCTATAATAGAGAAAATAAGAAGCATGAAATTGTGAAGGTACGAAGATACAAAGGAAATAAAGATGGAGAAGTTAGTACCCGAAGAAAACACAGACGGTTAATGAATACTTGTACCCTTAACAAATAAACTTGAATTTTAAATTCAAGTGTCTTTTTTAAAGAATATATACGTTCACATATAACTTAACTTCACCATCCTGTTAGAATAATTTTTCGAAACCATGACTCTCCCCTTAACTTCACTATAGCCCTTACATGTTAGAATAAATATTAAAATGCTATTTTGATATCACCAACATTTTCCGCATGTTGGAAACTACTGTCACAAACTTTGTTCCTTGTATGGTATGTTTGAAGCTCTTTTACAATGTCTATCTATATGGGAATCAAAACTCATGCAGAACAGTATATAACCTTAAATATATTTGATTGAGTTGAATGTTACCGTTATAGCGTGCCTTTTATTTACTTGTTTAGATGACGTGTCAAAATTCTCAATACATGATTTTAACCACCCAGAGTTGTAATGATCAATACGCTCCAAAAGCAAAAATCTGTTTAGGAAAAATATATCTGCATCAATCTGCAAGAAAGATAAGAAATTTCATCATGATAATGCATCTTAACGTGCCAGGTGTAAATTCATACACTTTAGGCGACATTCAACTTCTTTGATCATTTAGGAGTAATTCATATGTCAACGGCTAAAAAACCTCACCTGCCAAGCGTAAACTCATCCGGACAAAACCCTGAACAATGCATCTCGTAAAAAACCCTGACCGCCTCCACATTCCACCCAACTTCCGTAAACCCTGTGATGAACTCAAATAAGTACATTTTATTATCATCATTTATCCTATTTATTTGACTTGTTTTATTATATTATATATGAGAATCGATACATTAATGTTTACTTTAGTAATTCTCAGGTAAAAACAAGCATTATGTGAAACTTGGCGATTTTGGACTAATTATGGAGCAAAACAAGCGAGATGTCAAAAGTCTACTGAAATCCAGAAGATGCGCCGTATCTCACTCAACAGATACGACGCAATATCATACTTAGATGAATTCGAAGACCATTGCCTGACTTTGAAGAATGCGCCGCATGCAATTCTGTCATGCGCCGCATATGAAACTTTGGTCAAAGAAGAAGATCAAGCTCGTTCTACTCCAGATACGCCGCAATATACTTCTAACATACGGCGTATCACTATCAAGATTTCACCAGTTACAATCCAAGACAGCTAAAGTACATGCGCCGCATACAAAGATCAAGTTACGCCGCATCTGAAGACGGTGTACGAATATTCCAGAATATATTAATCTTGGACCCCACGCGAAGTTAAGTCAATGCGCCGCATCGATCCCTCAGACAGAAACTATAAATACCCCAAGGTCAGACGAATTTGAGAGACCTTTTATATAACCCTAGAGCCGAATTCAGACGACCAAGCAGCACAAGACACACCTCAAACAAAGATACAAGAGCTGTAAGAAGGTCCTGCATGTATTCAATTCATTAAGTAGTTTTGTTTTATTGTTTTAGTACGCTTTAATTCATCAGGATTGATGGGCTTGTGTCATGTGACTACGGAAGATCATGCACTCCCCTTAATATTGCTTTCCCATTAATTAAAGTTTATATGTTGATGTCTTTGGTGACTTTTATTAGTGCATTGATAACCTCTGTGTCTAGCTGAGTCTTGCTTGGGTCGCCATGCCCCTTCCTCGCCTATTTATTCTAGTGTCTCTAGAAAAGTAGGATAGACATAAGTAATCATTAAGGGTTTACTCGCCGATAAGATTAGAGCCAACGAGAAAGGTTTAATTATATACACTTCATATAAAACTAGCAATAAAACAAGTGACAAGCTATTTAATTATCAGGATAGGTCTTCTTATTGTCTCGAGTATCTATCTGTGTACGTGTGTGCTAATCGCTGATTCGTGCTCATTAGTTTAGTTTTCTATTTAATTATAACCAAACTGTGCCAGTCTCTCAGGCTGAACCCCCCTTGCGTTAGATTAGGTTGTATAACTAACTTAGGATATTAAAATACTGATTAGAATAACTAGATAATACGTTCCACTCTTAGTGATCGACACTCTGCTTACCATTATATTCATACTGACCGGGTACACTGCTCGTTAAGTGTGTGTGTTATTGATAAGTCGGCTAAATATAAATTTAAAACTTGAGAAGGCATTAATACTGCTAAACCGCAACGACACATCACGCGCATCACCCTGCAACCATCGCATTCTGGCTCGCCACATTCCTCTCCCCCAT
The DNA here is from genome assembly GCA_021014915.2 of Artemisia tridentata subsp. tridentata. Lineage (NCBI taxonomy): Eukaryota > Viridiplantae > Streptophyta > Magnoliopsida > Asterales > Asteraceae > Artemisia > Artemisia tridentata. The sequence continues at coordinate 24,563,966 of CP139504.1, forward strand.
CCCTTCAAAAACCTCAACCGCCTTCTCCATCTCCCCTTTTAACAAATGTACCATTAACTCGCCATTGCACCCTCTGCATTTGCTTACTTTAAAATTTTAAATAAGCCCAAACACCCCCTAAAAACAAACCAATGGTTGGATATTACTATAGAAGCTGAACTTTTGTTGTTGGGTTAACCTATTACTTACCAATAAAACTAATAAGAAATAGAATAAAAAAAAAGCATTTACGGTTAGCCAACCCGACCGAAACCATTTTGACACGCTCTAAAAACTTACCCATTTGACCCATTACCCAACACATTTGACCTGCCTATTTTTACACTAAATACTTGGTGACGACTAATTATCTAAGATCTTGGTTGACAATTCACGGGATTTCCGGAGTAAACATTTATCAAATTAGGCTAAAAGAAAAGGTACATGATACATCTGTTATCTCAGGCACTTTGCAACTGGTACGAAACGAAAAACAATAACTACGAATTCAACCTATTTTTAGGAACTCAAAATAATTAGTACCTTAATCCATTCGTCATGACCTGCAACCGTGAATATTGATATCACGTTCAAACTGCACAACTACGCACCCCTTGAATCCAATTTGACAAAGTTCCATTATTAATTTCAATTCGAAAACAAACAGTAATAACTGATGAACAACAACTTAAATAATTCTAATAAGCAATCCCAAGAAAATCAGTTTATCTTGAATAAAAATAGTCTAATATATAAAGCTGATGAACAACAACTTAAATAATTCTAATAAGCAATCCCAAACAGCCTCTGATCAGGTTTCAATAGGTAATTCTTGAAAGCCCCTATAAGGGGTTTAAATAAGCAACTTTAAACAGCCCTTAAAAGTAGTTATTCCAATAGAATCCCATATAACACCTATAATAAGTTTCATAAGAAATCCCTTCAGAAACGTATAATTTAAAACCCTTTTCTGAATAGCCCAAAAAGTTATCTTTAACGTTTTACTTTAATTGGGATATTGACACCCGGTAACATCAATTTAAAACCCTTTTCAAAGACTCGCTACACCCCAAGGTAAAAGCTACATTCAATTTGAGGTTAAGTCACTGATAGCATATTGACACCCGGTAACATTAAAATGTAGATAACAACTCTAATAAACAACCATCAATTCACAAGAGCATTACCTGAATACCATCACTTGATTCAATAAAAAGGCTCAAAAGTAGCCTAATCTTATTAGCTTGAAAGGAGTACATCTTAAGCTCTGTTTTTGAAGATACTAAAGAACCGTCTTTTAACATTTGAAACCTTTTCGAATAAGCGGATCTCCAAAGCAGCCCGACTAAACATAATTCACTCATCTTAAATAGACCACTTGAAGATCTTTGTAAACATCACGCTTCAAGTGAATAACTCCTTGCCCTGCATTAAAAAAAACGACAAAACTCAATTAGCCAATACGATCAATTTATTCAGGACATACAATCAAGACTAAAAAACCAAGATTTTGACACCTATGTTTGTAAAAGAGAATTGAAATCCCAAAAAAGGAGGCCTAATCATAATGAGCAAGAACATACACGGATACAAAATTATAAAAAACATAAGTAAAGAGTGGACATTTATAAAGTCACCCATTTTCATATATGCACAGTTTTTTCTTCATAACCTTGTAAAGTTTCTGTAAGAAACTAAATATACAATTCACCAATTAATATAAATAATTTGTAGCCCTTACTAACAATGTAATGGTAATACTAAGACTACAACCTATTGTAATCTACATCCCAAATGCTTACAGTATGGCAAAAACGAATTACCTTTCATTCAGATATTTCATCGAACATCTTTCATGTGACCTACAAATCACATACTTGTGTCAAACAGTATAATAAGTGAATCAAAAGTATCAAAATCTAAATCAAGCATATTGTAAAAAACTAAATAATGTACCAATGTTATTAAAAAAGTTTCAAACAATAATCATAAAAAATCACGTACCTGGTAAACAACACTTTGTGATGGGTCTCTAAACTCACTTCAATCTATTGATTAATAAAAGGGTATCAAGGGTAACGTGCAAGAAAGCACGGAAATTACAACCATAGTAATTCACTTCAATCATGATTTAATAGTAATACTGGGTTTACACCATAAACATAAAAATATCAGCAATATTTATAAACCATAAACCATATCGATTCAATACAATTAAAACTTACCGAAATTATTGGGTGGAATTCAAGATCATCCATGGTGATTTTGAAACTGAAACCGAGCGGCAACATTTACACCTTAACAAACAAAATCAAAGCAGATGAATCGTCATTCAAACCGCACGTCCTAACAACAACATTCAAACATCACAAATGTATATTCATCCATGAATTCAAAACAGTACCATAACTTCTACTTTCTACTTAAAATAACCAAATCATACTTATCAAATTAAAAAAACACATATCCAAATTGCTATACTATGTGATTCAAATACAATCGCTAAATTGAATTTGAATTTAAGCAATACTTACCGATTTTAAGGGATGGAGACCAAAAAACCCAATAGCATAGATCGACTTCTTGGGGATGTTGAATCTCTGAATAGAATCGAATCAGTTTGTTTTTATTTTTTGAATTGATGAAATCATTGGATGATTTTTTGAATAGTTGAATAAAAGATACCTGTAAAGGAAACAAAAGTCAAATTTTGATATGCAACAATGGTTGGTGTTTTGAACGATATTGTGTTTATGAGTGAATTGGTAAGGTTGATGAGAATGACTGAATTAAAGGTATAATGAGAAATTGTAACTTATTTTGGGATGATTTCTATAACGCGTTGATATTAAATGTTGATTTGAATCTGCCGATGACTGAATCAAAGTAAGAAGCGTATGGAAGAAGAGTTTTGAATGAGATCTAAGAGGAAGATTGATTGTGTTGTTGAAGAGGAGCGTATGCCGTTTGATTCGCGGAGCGTTAAGGTTGAAACGTTTTTACTACTTGACAAAAATACAATGTTTTGTTGAAAATATGACTTTGACTTTTCAATGCAGTTGCTACAAATAATGGTGCATAAAACTATTGTACATTGGGTTATAAAAGGAAGGAAATTAATCACTTTTTTAATGCTCGTGCTTTAAAGTACTTGTGCAAAACCTTATTTTATTAGATAGTATAGATTTAAAAAAAATGTTTTATTGTTCTATCAAATTTTCTTACTTGTCCATTTATGTTTGTTATTCTGAGCAAAAACCCGGTTTTCATCCGGCCGTTACTCCAACAAGGTAACTTGTGTGGAGGCGGTACGGTTTCCGGGAGGACCACTTGTCCAGCGTGGACCCAGTTAAGACAACATAGTCTGGCCAAGTGGTGGATGAGGGCCTGCCGGTGTGGCGGGTGACGACTCTTACCTAAAAATTATGATGTTCGCCGTCCAAAAAAAAACTAATTATCTTTTAGCTCAAAGATTAAAAGTCAAATTCACTAATGAGTTGTGTCACGGAATCAAAGATCCTGATGTTTGCTCAAAAATATTTTTAAGATCATTATTAACATTTGTTTTTTTCTTTGTTGTTGGTCCATTTCCTTGGGCCATCCACAAACAAACTAGCGTTTGCCATTATTATACGTTAAGTCTCGATTCCAAAAAATTATTAAGTGGTTTGTCATTATCATGAGTATGTTTCATTCTTAAACAACCGAAAGTTTTAAGGTTATACGAAACAAAAGACAGCAACTTAGTGGTAGGGGACATACGACTTTTTTAAAAGAAAAATGAGAGCAGCCTCCGAGTTCATACTTTCTCATGTAAACTTTTTTTTGCGGTCGAGAAAATGAGGGCTTTCGATAAATAGATTATGGATTCGATTTTAACATTCGCAAAAAACAACTGAAGATTAGCGAGAAGTGTGGTTCTCCGAAAGTAAAAAATGTTTCGTTTAACGACATTCAAACAAGTGCTATAGTCTTCTACGTTAAACGTTTACTTCGCGGGTATTACCAACTTATTCATTTTTTATGTAACAAAAGATGTATTAGACTCAGTTTAACTGATATAGTGTTATAGACGCGTACACAAATTATACATAACAAGAGTTTTGTGCATTCTTTTGTGTGTCAAAGAACTTGAACGTCATCGAATTATAAAGCAAGTTACTATGTAAAGTCTATTTTAAGTGAAAATATTTAAATTGAATGCACAAATGCTACTTTTAGGAACTCGTTGAAAGTTGGATACAAAGTCACACCTTATGTCATACTATGACATGGTTATAAAAGAAAATTTAATACTGTTTCGTCTCAAAATAGTTGTCCGCAGACCAAAAAAACACACAGTTTAATAAAAGCATAATCATTATAATTTTTTTTTTTTTTTTTTTTTTTTTTTTTTTTTTTTTTTTACTTTTTGCAAAATAACAGCTTTACTTTAACTAATTAATTTAAAACTTCTTTAATGTTTGCAATAATAATAACCTCACTTTATGGTTAACTCAAACTAAATTCATTATCTATTTTTAAACAATTAATTTGAAAAAATCCGGAACAAAAATATAGACAATAAATATAGGACGTAAGAAGTACTACTTTAAATGATACACATGTATATAATCTCATAAGCAAAAGAAGCATTTTCATAGTCAATATTGGGAGTTAGCTGGATTAAAAGTCTCATTAAATTTCACTTTCATTAACTCCCAAAAATTGATTTAGTCGTAAGTAGATATATTTACTAAATTAAGTGGTTTGGAGATAGGGTCTTAAAACTGTAGAATCTGCATTGTCATGTAAATTGCTTCCCAAACTTGGGTGGTGTTCTTTCTCAAAAATCTCGTCATCACAAGCAAGCTGTTTCACAATATGGACTTCAGCATTTTCATTGTCATCTTTAGAAACAATATCAGAAAGCATCTCAGAAGTGTCATCTGAACTTGTCAATAACTGCGATTGACCTTTTTCAACACTTTCATTTATTTATGGTGCAGAAGTTTGAGATCGAAGTGGATCTGATTCCATTTCGTCATCTTCATGTGTGGTTACTTTTGTAAGAGTGAGAGAATAGGAATATGTTTTGTATTCTTTTGTGATGCCTACGTACAGAATATACAAGATATATATAACAACTATTCATGATCTATTTAGGGTAAATTGCTAATCATCTTTAATGTACACCTAAGCGCCTTCTCATCAAGCTTATCCTTTAGCAATGACTTGTAATATACAGCTAACACTCCCCCGCAGTCAAAGCGGGAGGACACCGGACGCTGAGGCTGGAGCGAAATTCTTCAAACAGTGCAGACGGTAAGCCTTTCTTGAAAATATCTGCATATTGGTAACAGGAGGGAACATGGAGAACCCGAACCTGACCAGTGGCAACCAAGTCACGAACAAAATGAATATCAATCTCTATGTGCTTCGTTCGCTGATGCTGAACCGGATTACATGACAAGTAGACTGCACTAACATTGTCACAGTAGACTAGCGTAGCGGAAGATAAAGGTGTGTGAAGCTCACGAAGTAAATTCCGTAACCAACAAGTTTCAGCAACAGCATTTGCAACCCCACGGTATTCTGCTTCGGCACTAGAACGAGATAGAGTTGGCTGTTTCTTAGATGACCAAGATAAAAGATTGTTGCCAAGGAAAACACAGTAGCCGGAAGTGGATCTCCTAGTAATGGGGCAACCAGCCCAATCCGCATCAGAATATGCTACCAAGGATGAAGTAGAAGAAGCAAATAACTGTAACCCATAGTGTAATGTACCCCGGACATACCGCAAAATCCGTTTAAGAGCTGATAGATGAGGCTCTCGAGGATCATGCATATGAAGGTAGACCTGCTGAACTGCATATGATATATCTGGGCGAGTGAATGTGAGAATATTGAAGAGAACCTGCAAGACTCCGATATAATGTAGGGTCAGAGACTGGATCACCATAATCCCCCAGTTTGGACTCAGTGTCAACAGGAGTCCGACTGGGATTACAATTAACCATATGAGCTCTCTCCAAAACCTCAAGTGCATATTGCTTCTGAGATAAAAACAACCCTGTAGAATCACGGGAAACAGAGATACCCAAAAAGTAATTAAGTGAACCCAGATCAGTCATAGCAAACTCCTGATGTAAGGAACTAATAATCCGCTGTAACAAACTATCAGAAGAAGCTGTGAGAACAATATCATCCACATATAATAATAGATAGGCAGTATCCGTCCCCTGTCTGTATATAAATAATGAAGAGTCGCAGCGACTATGGGAAAATCCAACCCGAATGATATAAGATGCAAATCGCTGAAACCATGCTCTAGGGGCATGCTTAAGTCCATACAGAGACCGCTTCAATAAACACACATAATCAGGGTGCACAGAGTCTCGAAATCCCGGAGGCTGATGCATATAAACAGTCTCGTTCAAATCTCCATGTAAGAAAGCATTCTTGACATCAAGCTGGTGAATCGGCCAATGTCGAGAAGTAGCTAAACTTAGTACAGTCCGAATAGTGCCCGGTTTAACCACCGGACTAAACGTCTCATCCACATCAACCCCTCCAATTGATTACTACCGTTGGCCACAAGACGAGCCTTGTAGCGACTAAGAGTGCCATCAGCCAAATACTTGTGACGAAAAAGCCACATAGAGCGAATAATGTTGGTGTCCGTGGGTCTAGGAACAAGAGTCCAAGTTCCATTCTTAATAAGTGCAGGGTATTCATCACGCATAGCATTTTGCCAATTAGGATCAGTAAACGCATCACGATAGGTTTTTGGTAATGGTGAAACCGAAGACACATGCATATTGAGACGCTCAGTAGGACGATTAGTCCCTACACGAAATCGTGTGACCATGGGATGAATTGAGACAGGGTTTGTGTTATTAGGAGGATTTGGGATAATAGTATTTGGTGTCTGTTGGTGGTGGGCCGTATATGGTAATGGGTTTAAGTAATGTGACGGGCTTGGATTGGTGGAGTTGTAGAAAGCAGTTTGATTGGTCCTAGGCATAGTAAACGTTTGACCAGTAGGTGTTTCAACATGGTTTTGTAAACCCAACGTGTTCAACATCACTAATAACTCCTCTGTATTATTCTGCCCCATTTTCTTTGATAATGATCAATTGCAATTAAATCCTTTGCACATGCACCAACACGATTTGAAAATAGAAAACAAAAGGAAAACACCAACGCTCTGTTCTCGAGTTTTTTTTTTAAAGGAATGGAAGAGGAAGGGAAGGGAAATCAAAAATATGAGTGTTCTTAAGTTTTTTTAAGAAGGAAGAGGAGGGGATGGGAAGGTGGGAGGGAGGGAAGGTAAGGGTTTTTTGGTGTATATCCATTCCGCCCAATTTTGGGAGGGTTTGGAGGGGAAGGTATTATAAAGATATTGAGCTTGTGTAAAATTACAAATATATCCTCTTTATTCAACAACTTTAATCTCAGATTGTTTTGAAGCTTCACGAACCGAACAAGCAACCACTTGAGCCCATTTCTTTAATCTCAGTTTAACATTCTTCGAATCGTTATATGCATAATTGATCCACGTACACATACAAAAATATAAATATTAAACCTGATAAAATAAATAAAATACGAACAAATTATATTTTTTGTTTTTCATTCACACTTGCTGGATTCACTTGCAGACCCAACCAAGCTTAACATTATAACCACATTAACATAAACCTCACAAAACTTTAGATCTCAAGTAGCCCAAAAATGGTCAACTCTATAAAAATGGGCTTAACTTAATAATGCTTAACATTAAGCCACATTACCATAAACCCCACAGTACCTTAGATCTCATATGTTTCACAATGATGAACACAATAAGCAGATAATGAGTTAAAATAATGAGCTCAAAAAGTATAGTAAAAGAAAACTACCTGAGTTTAAGAAATGAAGCACCACTAAAAAAATGGATTGTAAGCCAAAATGTGACAGGCTTTTAAATTAGTACTAGCTTGAAGCCAAAAGAGAAGAAGTGGAGAGAGAGATTTGCAATGTGTTTGTTTTTATAAAAACAAATGTTTGAATAAATAATACAATGCTGAGAAGTGAGCGCCATTAGAAGTGTTTTTTGGCTGCCAAACATGATTCACTTGCAGACCCAACCAAGCTTTTCAGTGACAAACATAAAAGTAAATTATGTTTTGAGGGTATCATGGTAATTTGTATATCTTCCTTTCCTTTCCTTGCAACTAAAAATAAAAACTCAAGAACACAAATAAAAATAACCACTTTCTTCATAGTGTCATTCCTTACTTTCCCTTTCCCATTCCATCCCTTTTCATTCTTTAAAATTCAGACTTGAGAACAGAGCGCAAGTGATTTTAAATTGCTTGTGACCTTGCACAAACAAGACAAAACAATCCGTGACCTTTGCACGAATGACAGTAACGATCGTGACAGCGAGCACGACAATAAACAAATAAAATTGTGGATCAATGACCTTGCATCGATCACCAACACATATACGAGTGGAATGGATATTTAGAAGCAGACGAAGTGGCTAGAGTTTTCAGGATCGAAATTTTTGGAGGCTTTGATACCATGTAAGAGTTAGAGAATAGGAATATGTTTTGTATTCTTTTGTGATGCCTACGTACAGAATATACAAGATATATATAACAACTATTCATGATCTATTTAGGGTAAATTGCTAATCATCTTTAATGTACACCTATGCGCCTTCTCATCAAGCTTACCTTTAGCAATGACTTGTAATATACGGCTAACAACTTTGTCTTTTATATTTGGTACATGTTCACTCTTCTGCAAATTAGAAGCGGTCTGCACGTCATTTATATCAGCGGAAGTGGTGATCTCAACTTGGCCTATGGAATTTTCCTCAACATCGTCAACACGTGGTCTTGTTTGTGAATCAGCTTCTGCTTCGGTGTAGCTGACAGTGACGGCATTTGTCTTATCAGATGTTGAAATACTAGTTTCTACAGGTATTTCAGCCATATTTTCCGCTTCTTCGGGAAATTTAGTCTTGACATCTATTTGATCCTGTATATAAGTTTTTGTATCCTTGGGTTTTTCAGCAATGCTTTTTGCTTCATCATGATCTTCCGTGTTAGTATCTATAAGTTTTTCTTGATGCCCTGCAGCCTTTAATGCTTCTATACTTGCTTCACTTACAGGCGGAAAATGTGTGTCGCTGGTTGAGATGATCTCAACATCAGCAACTTCCTTTGGATGGCTTAAAGATCCTTGTTTTTCAGAAGGATCATGTTTTGACTCGTGTTTACAAGAAGAGCCGTGTTTTTCTACAGAATCTTTCAGTTTATCTGAAGATTCAAGCTTTTTGGAAGAATCAACAGTGCCACTTCCATCTTTCTGTCCCATAAATGGCATGAACTCGGGAGACCATGCGTATGAATCTGGACTCAAACAAATATGAGTTCAATAATCAAAAAAAAAAAAAAAAAAAAAAAAAAAAAAAAAAAACATGATCAGGGTCCACGACTCTTATACCTTTGCATTGCAACAATGAACAATTATTAAGCAAATGCATATTCACTTTTTTCTATGGATTTCTCATCCCAACATATGGCAAATTAAGTTCGGTCTCATAACATGTCATATATATAAAATGTTGCAGTTAAGTGTTAACGATTATAACATAATTGACATCTAGCAACTTATAGTAAAAAGAATATCTAGTGAAGTTTTTTGTTAAAATAAAACAAACTTATATTCGGTACCAATGTATGTAACTATGTAAGTGACATTTGATAACATACGTACGTCATGTATTTTACAACAGAATAAAAGTTTGCTATATCAAAAACGACTCCAAATAACGTACCATTAGCGTTAGAAGCAGAACCAAGAGCATTATCAAAATTCTTCTCAATGTTGTTCTTAACGCTTTCGCTAATCTTATTAACCGCACCAGCTAAATCCGGAAAGCTGCCTAACGCAACCCTCCCACGCAACCAAGCCATCTTCACAATTCCTCAAGCTACGCGGATCAATCCCGTTTTTATGCAATGTGGAAATGATATGATATTTCCTCCGTCCATAATCTGGTTTACTAGATTATATTTCCATTTTTTAACATTCACAATATGAATCTATAAAAGGTAAAAGCATCAACATTGTGAGAAGTTATTGACACGTCAGCTGCCATGTCATCATCTTAAGCACTTATTGGTTCGAAATGCCGTGAATCCATTTTCCAAAAAAAAAAAAAAAAAAAAAAAGTTTACTTAGAATTTATGAAAATGGTATGGTACTATGGTATGGTTTTTTTCACCTAAAAATTAGTATTTGATTTGTGTTTTGATATTCTGGCTAAGGCCCAACAGCTTCTTTTATGGCCCATATATATAATATAGGACCTTTTACTAACCCAATTGAGGCTCAACTGGTATTTTATAAAACTGGTTAAAGAAAGGATTCATTGTACTTTTTACTTAGGTGTTGTTTGTTTTTTAAGAGGTTTTATGTCTGAATCTGAATACCACTTCTGAATCTGATTACCTGGTCCAAAAGTCCGAATCTGAATTATTTTAGACTGTTTGTTTTTATAAAATGTCTGAATAAACAAAAAACAATCGTTTCGCTATAAAAATAAACCAAACGACCTTCCATTCGTGATTATTAATAAAAAATAAAGACCAAGATGAGGAGATAAGGATTGAAAATAAGTATCACTAAAATTTAGGCTTTTCAGATGTAATGAGATGTTATTCAATGCCTGAACGAATCAGACCCTATTCAGATGTATTCAGACTTCAGATCTGAAAAAAAACAAACAGTCTGAATCTGATTACGTCTGACCGAATCAGACTTCAGACGCCATTCAGATTTGAATGGAAAAAACAAACACAACCTTAGATTGATAAACATTGCTTTATTTGTTTATTGGCATTGATCGGATGTGCTATCGTCCTGTTGGTGACAGTAGAAAGACCTATTTTTTCACAAATCAATAAATTATTGTCATGCTGATTTAGACACAAATTTAGTCATATTATTAGTGTAACACTCCCAATTTCGTGATACGCAGCGGAATTCAAGCTGAGTGTTACTCGACAATACAACAGTTATAGTAATAGAAAACGATCTCTAATGGAGTCATTTTAAAAGATTTATCATTCGAATTTTATAATTATCAGAGTTTACAAAATGAGGTCCCAGTAGGTTTACAGTTTATTAAATAAGTTTCGAATGATAATTAGCCTTTTATCAGTATCCGTGCCTTTCCGTGCCATTCTCGTTCATTATGGACCTGAGATAAACATGCTAAAAGTGTCAACACAAAGGTTGGTGAGTTCATAGAGTTTATAGGTAGAACAGTTGATTTCAGTAGTCAAAAGTTAAGTGAATCCATAATGTTTGTAAGCAAATCAGTTTAACACAAGTTTCAAGTTTAAGAGGATAATTGCAACGAATACAATTATGGGTAAGTAATAATTATTGCACTAAGCCTCATGACACGCAAAACGTTAACAGGTTTATCATCATAGTTATAAGCTAATGATGTAAATTACTACATAATTAAATGTAGTAATTATGCCCTCGAGTAGGAGATTGCCAAATCTCTTTATTGATCTCAAATAAAATGCATTTGGTCACGTTACTGTAACACAAAGGGGTCGTCAAACCCAATAGATCTATTCACTATATTCGCGCTCACCCGAAAGTGATTAATGGTCCATGATGGAGGGACTTTTTAAATGGCAACAGTTAACTTAGGCAATAATAATCAGGATAACATATAGAAAGTTTACTTGTGTTCAGCATGTCTTAAGTTTCAATAAGTATATATAGTGTTTCATCAATCGAGTAAAACGAGTAAGATTTGTAAATAAAACAAGCATGTATCTCCCCTAAAGAGTTCAAAATAAGAAAAGAGGGGCTATGACTCACCTTAGCAGTCTGGATGGAAAACAAATTAAATATAGTTGATAAACGTCTCCGGCACGCAACCTAGGTGAATATGTCAAGTTTCAGTACTCGTGTTCAATTATACGTGAGTTTTATTTGTAATGTTTTGTTAATGGTTAAATGTTAATTGAGACAACATGAAGTCTCTTCAAAAGTTGGTGGATGATAAGATTTTATCATGTTTCATACTCTTATGTTTATGTTTCGTTTGTTCGTTAATCGATATATAAATATTTCATATATATAAGTTTTATAAAAGTCTCGAGTCGTTAAATATATTTCTTATATAAGTTTTATAGCAATTCCCTAATCATTAAGTAGTGAAATATATTATCGAAGTGTATATAAAAATATTGTTCTTTATACTCTTGTAGCTTTAAATATTTACAGTTTATACCCCTGAACTTTTATAAAAATGACAACTTTTATCCTTCAACTTTGGTGAAATGACAGTTTTTACCATATAGTTTCAAAAATGACAATTTATACCCTCTAATATGGATTGTTGACAAAACAGCCCTTATATTAATATCTTTGTAGAATTTACACTTTCGGCCCAAGAAAACTCCATTTTACAGTTTTGACAACTTTTACCCCTAAAGCTTTTAGTATGTTCCGTCCGATGTCCTAAATTCATTTTAAGAGCGTTTTTAATTTAGAACAAGGCGAGGCTTGCTACGACTTATCAAAATAAGTTATAATTAGTTTGAAAATAAGTTGTATAGGGCTTATTTGCTTATATTTTAGCTTATAGCTTTTCACAATTAAAAATAAAAATAAGAAGGGTACGTTTGGTTTTATGCCTAAATCGCCCAAAAGGAAAAATAAATATAAGCGTGGCCTTGCGATATTTTTACAACGTTCTTGTTCTTTTAGGTTCTTTACTGGGAGCTCTTTCTAATGGTTCAGATACGAAGTCCTGAGTCATTGTGGTTTGCTCAAAATAAATTATTAAAGTAGAGGTGTTGGGCGTTATTATTAAAGGTTGTTGTTTTTGTTGTGCGACCAACCCAGAAACAAGCTAAAATAAATATGGGGCGAGACAAGATTTTTACTACGCTTTTGATTCTTCAATTAGTTAGCTGGGAGGTCTTTAAGATGAATAAAAAAAATTCAGATTTTATGGATGTCGTTTGAAGGTCGAAACAATTTTCACAAGTTGGGTGTTTGGCTGGTTCGACAAAGAAAGAACAGAAAAGAAGAAAAAAAATGATAAAACGAGATTTTGATCTTGAAACCTCACGAGACTTTTTTCGTAGTTTGTTGACAGATTTTTAAGCTTATTAAAAGTCATTTCCTTAGTAGCTTATGGCTTATAATTGTAAAATTAGTAATAGTGTACAAAAATGGGTTTTTGGTTTTTGTGTTTTGCGACCAGAAAAAGGACCCAAGTAGAGGCATGATATCTAACTATTTTGACCAAGTTATGGGGGCATTCTAGAGTCTCCTGGGTGGGGATTAAATAGGGTATTTGGCTGGGGTTAGTGTCTCTTTCTCGTGGTAGGAAAATAGGGTGCGAAGTGGGGGTTTGGGCTGTTTTTGTGCGACAAGAATCAGGAACAAAAACAGATTTTTAATCTTTTCTTACAAAGTCATCTAGCTTGTGTTTATAACTTATTGTATGGTTATTTTACTTGTTTTAATGTAGCAATTTGTAGCTTTTAAGCTCATGTAGTTTTACAAAGTACTAAAAGAGTTTGTGTGTTTACTGATTATTACAGAAACTTTGCAAAACTTATTTTTAGCCTATGTTTCTAGTTAGAAATTGTTTAGTATCATTATTTAACATGTTTAAGAGTATTTAGAGTGTACAAAAGTAATGAAAAAAAAAGGCTAGATATACTTACTTGCTTACTTATTCGACTAATTGGGTTTGTGGACAAATGGCTTGGAAATTGAAACACCAAGGTTCCTCCTCCTTCAAAGCCTTTCTAAGATCTTTCTTTGGCTTCTATTTAGACTATAGGATCAGTGGTTAAGGGAGTGTGGCTGTTTTTGTTGAATTTTGAAATAGGGTTGAGTAAAATGAAGGAATGTATGTCGATTTATATACAGATGGATTCTAGGGTTTCACAAAGCTTCTAGTTACCATGTTATGTGTGAGGGGGACATAGTGAGGTGGTTTATGCTACTTGGAAGCCAATTGTATGGAGGAGGAGGGTGGCGTGTGATGGGGTGATGTGGTTCCATTCTAGGCCTAATGTCTACCAACAATTTTGACTAAGGTAAGACTATCAAGAGACATGGTGATGTGTAGGTATATGAGAACAAGAAGAAGACTTATGGTGGCAATATATGGAGCGTGTATATATAAAATTACTTAGAGCAATGTTCATACACGTACATAATTGACCATATGGAGGAATTATTGTACACGTATGTATTACTACACTTACATATGTATACTAAATGTTAGCTTGTTATGGGTACAAGATTATACACGTTCTATATTTAGTTTAGTGGTGCAAAGTTGGTGCTGAACAAATGAATTTCGTGTTCAAATATATATGATACGTATGAGACTAGTTTGAATCTGAGATATGGGCTTCAAGTGTTAAACGTGTACTTGGTTTTAAAAAGAAATGGTATCTTATCTTCAAACTTATGCATTCCACGTATATATATTGCATGTCATGGTTATATGGCATAATTCATATACTCATGTTAATAGTTTAAGGTGTAGTTTGATCCCGGTAATTACTAATGTTAATTCATTAAGTCACGAAACTTAAAACCGGGTAACGTAAAAATATAATATTTATAAAAATGTCAAATTTTATCAATATACTCCAACTAATTATATTAGACGTGTGATAAGTTTAACGGAGAGCGTATACGTTAATAAAATATAATAGGTTTGAGTATTCGTATTACGTAAAGAGTATAATGTAAAATAAAAATAACAATAACAAAGTGGCAATAGTTCATATAAAATATGTAGACTTATCTTAAGCTTGTGTTGGTCGTGAGTAAAATTCACACGATTTAAACTTTTGTGATCGTTACTAAAAGTAATATCATTTAATAAAACGTAATAATAATTGATAGAGTAAACTCCAAAATACATCCCTGTGGTTTACCTCATTTCGCACCATACATCACTCTCGAAAAAGTTGCAACATACACATCCCTCCGTTAGTAAAGGTCAAACACAATACATCCACGAGGACGAACGGTGCAAATATTGTGTCGTTAACTTGGACACGTGGCAGTTATCTCTTTTTAAGTAAGGGTAATTATGTCTTTTTAATACATTTATTCTTTTAACCCAAATCTCATTCAAACAAAAATCAATTTCATAAACAAAAATCAAATATCACAAATCAAATAACCCCATCTCATTTCCAGACCTTATCTCATCCAAATCTTATCTCATTTTCTTCAATCGACAAACACACTTTCCTCAGGCTAAGCTTGGACAATAATCACATAACCTGAGTATCATATGATCAAACCAAACCTCGAGCACCTTTTTTGATTAATCACGTGACGGCTTCAAGATCTTTTTAAAGATCTAAGGTTGGTATCTTTCAGTTTGTTTTTGTGTTTTATTGATCGAACAAAAGAATGGAATGATACAAATTGTTTTGTTCCATCTTTGAAAGGTTCGGATAATAAATGAAGCTTAGTCTTCTAAAGATCTATGATGATGTGTTCAACTCAAAAAACATCTTTGAAAGATTGTGACAAAGTTGAACCAACTGAGATTTGTTTATCTTGTTTTAAATTAGAGTCGTGTAGTTGTTTGGTGATGGGATTTTATGTTAGATTTGAAGTTGTTTGAGGCTGTGGGATTAGGATATAAGTGGGTTTGATGCAATTGGTTATGTATGTCGTTGACTGTTCTTCCTGCTTGTTGCATTCTATTTCTTGTCCAAGCTGCCCAATATTGAGTTTTTTTGAACACTTTTAATGACTATATTGGACTGGATTAAAGTAGAATGACTATAATGAAGCAAATTAAAAGGTTTGCTGCTGTTTTGCTTTTTCAATATTATGACGCCTTTGATGTTAGAGTAATCTTTGTGCCAATTATATCCACACCTGGGAATGCATGAAAATCAAATTGGTGCTTCATTTTATGATCCTAGATCCACTTGTGAACAATAACTTCACTAGATAAACTGGGCGTGTAAATTTTTGTTAATATGATATTCTGATAATGATCTATAGTTATGTTTATTATGGCACCAAGATTGAAGTTATCATTGTGTTTGGATATTCTGATAATGATCAATAGTTATGTTTTTTTGGTTTGAAAAGATAAAAAAGATGATACCCAGATCGTTTCAAGAAGTGGGTTTGGATTTGGTGGTTGATTTGTGATTGGTATTCATGGGTTGTGAATAATTTTGAGTTTTTTTGGGTTTTAATTTGAGCCATGGTTGATTGGATTGAATTGAATTATACGACTGAAAATTTATAAAATTGGATTGAATTGGATTTGGGGGGAAATTTGAGCCATAGTTTGATTTCTGGTTATGAATTGTATTTGATTTTTGTTTATGAAATTGATTTTTGTTTGACTGAGATTTGGGTTAAAAGAATAAGTGTATTAAAAAGACATAATTACCCTTACTTAAAAAGAGATAATTGCCACGTGTCCAAGTTAACGACACAATATTTGCACCGTTCGTCCTCGTGGATGTATTGTGTTTGACTTTTACTAACGGAGGGATGTGTATGTTGCAACTTTTTCGAGAGTGATGTATGGTGCGAAATGGGATAAACCACAGGGTTACTTGTTTGGTTACTTGTTTAAAAATAGACCTGAAATATGCGAGGTGCAATCCTTGTTTGGTTACTTGGTCGCGAGATGAAATAAATATATTTTTAAAATTATTGCATTAAAGAGTTGTAAAATTAAATAAAACAAAGTTGAGGTTTTGTGCTTTAAATACTTGTACATTAGCCTTAAAGTATTGTACTTTAACGTTTATGATTTAAATATATGAAATCATACATATAATAAATTTGGGTGTCGTGAAAACTCAAAATAATAGTAAACGTTTTAGTTTGAACTTTTAATAATCGTATGTAATGACGTAAGTTGTAAATAAAAATTAAAAGCTTTTATACTTGATATATAAGGAAAGTTTATTTGTATTAAATGCAAGGCACGTTGGTGTCGCGTGAGCATGTTTATTAAAATATGAGTTACGTCACATTAGTTAGTTGTTGTTTAATCAAAAAAAAAAAAAAATAGACGTAGAAAATGGATAAGTATTAGATTAATATAAGTGAAAATTTACCGGTGGTTACAGTTAGGCATCTTAATCATTTTTCTTATTTATTATCGCATTAACTATTTGCACATCAGTGTGTGCAAATCAAAAAGTTATTTGTGCAAAACTGCAAATCACCATTTTATAAAAATACTAGCTTAAAGACCCGTGGATTCACGGGGTTTTTAAAGAAATATGAAAATGAGATAATAAGAAAACGAAAAAAATAAACATGTTCGTTCCATTAATATATGAGAAAAACAATGAGATAATACATGAATTATTCGACAATCAATTGAGTTACTAACAATTAAAATAATAAACATCGATGCCGCTGTCGTCTACAAACTTGAAGGTCGAGATAGGTGAAATCGAGTTACTCAAAGTTCACAAATATCAGATGGTAAGCCTGTTTCGTTTCCCACAATATCTTTTGATCATACTTGATGATTGCAACAACTCTATGAAAATATTGCATTTCATCTGTGGTGTTCATTTTGGTTAGTCAATGAAAAAGTATGCAATAAACACGTACTTACAAAGCAATCCCAATCACCCCCTTACATTGGATTAAACAACTTCATCTAAACACTAAAAGAACGCTTATCTTCTTTTAACAGCATGCAAACATTGCAATTAGTAGACCTAAATAAGCAAATCACAAACACCACCAAACAAAATCTATAGTAAAATTAATAATCTATAAAATTATATAGCGTCATTTCAATGCCCAAGACAGGTGTTTTGCTTACCCACCTTTTACCCATGACCCTTCTTTTACCCTTCTTTTGACCCGTTTACATAGGTATCCAAGAAGATCGTAAAAACATGTGTATTCATTTCCCTCATCGAATAAAAAATAGTGTTGGAAGTTGTTTTCTTTAAAAAAAAAAGAATCACTTGCGTTATGAGTTTACCAATCAAGCATTTCATCAAACAATGGACATACATCAAGTAATCATTGGTACTGATAATAAAACCTCCGCCAATTTCACATGAAAGAAAATTTCAAATCAAAGAACCAAATCAATACTTTAACACGAATTGTGAAAGATATTATATCTTACTCTCGCATATACCATGATCCTACTTATGGCTCCATGATAACGAATGAATCTCCTAAAGATAAATTTTAACTTACCGAGTTGAATCAGAGATGTATGTTTATGAATTCAGAAATCAACTATCTGAACCCAACAACTCTATAATAGAGAAAATAAGAAGCATGAAATTGTGAAGGTACGAAGATACAAAGGAAATAAAGATGGAGAAGTTAGTACCCGAAGAAAACACAAACGGTTAATGAATACTTGTACCCTTAACAAATAAACTTGAATTTTAAATTCAAGTGTCTTTTTTAAAGAATATATACGTTCACATATAACTTAACTTCACCATCCTGTTAGAATAATTTTTCGAAACCATGACTCTCCCCTTAACTTCACTATAGCCCTTACATGTTAGAATAAATATTAAAATGCTATTTTGATATCAACAACATTTTCCGCATGTTGGAAACTACTGTCACAAACTTTGTTCCTTGTATGGTATGTTTGAAGCTCTTTTACAATGTCTATCTATATGGGAATCAAAACTCATGCAGAACAGTATATAACCTTAAATATATTTGATTGAGTTGAATGTTACCGTTATAGCGTGCCTTTTATTTACTTGTTTAGATGACGTGTCAAAATTCTCAATACATGATTTTAACCACCCAGAGTTGTAATGATCAATACGCTCCAAAAGCAAAAATCTGTTTAGGAAAAATATATCTGCATCAATCTGCAAGAAAGATAAGAAATTTCATCATGATAATGCATCTTAACGTGCCAGGTGTAAATTCATACACTTTAGGCGACATTCAACTTCTTTGATCATTTAGGAGTAATTCATATGTCAACGGCTAAAAAACCTCACCTGCCAAGCGTAAACTCATCCGGACAAAACCCTGAACAATGCATCTCGTAAAAAACCCTGACCGCCTCCACATTCCACCCAACTTCCGTAAACCCTGTGATGAACTCAAATAAGTACATTTTATTATCATCATTTATCCTATTTATTTGACTTGTTTTATTATATTATATATGAGAATCGATACATTAATGTTTACTTTAGTAATTCTCAGGTAAAAACAAGCATTATGTGAAACTTGGCGATTTTGGACTAATTATGGAGCAAAACAAGCGAGATGTCAAAAGTCTACTGAAATCCAGAAGATGCGCCGTATCTCACTCAACAGATACGACGCAATATCATACTTAGATGAATTCGAAGACCATTGCCTGACTTTGAAGAATGCGCCGCATGCAATTCTGTCATGCGCCGCATATGAAACTTTGGTCAAAGAAGAAGATCAAGCTCGTTCTACTCCAGATACGCCGCAATATACTTCTAACATACGGCGTATCACTATCAAGATTTCACCAGTTACAATCCAAGACAGCTAAAGTACATGCGCCGCATACAAAGATCAAGTTACGCCGCATCTGAAGACGGTGTACGAATATTCCAGAATATATTAATCTTGGACCCCACGCGAAGTTAAGTCAATGCGCCGCATCGATCCCTCAGACAGAAACTATAAATACCCCAAGGTCAGACGAATTTAAGAGACCTTTTATATAACCCTAGAGCCGAATTCAGACGACCAAGCAGCACAAGACACACCTCAAACAAAGATACAAGAGCTGTAAGAAGGTCCTGCATGTATTCAATTCATTAAGTAGTTTTGTTTTATTGTTTTAGTACGCTTTAATTCATCAGGATTGATGGGCTTGTGTCATGTGACTACGGAAGATCATGCACTCCCCTTAATATTGCTTTCCCATTAATTAAAGTTTATATGTTGATGTCTTTGGTGACTTTTATTAGTGCATTGATAACCTCTGTGTCTAGCTGAGTCTTGCTTGGGTCGCCATGCCCCTTCCTCGCCTATTTATTCTAGCGTCTCTAGAAAAGTAGGATAGACATAAGTAATCATTAAGGGTTTACTCGCCGATAAGATTAGAGCCAACGAGAAAGGTTTAATTATATACACTTCATATAAAACTAGCAATAAAACAAGTGACAAGCTATTTAATTATCAGGACAGGTCTTCTTATTGTCTCGAGTATCTATCTGTGTACGTGTGTGCTAATCGCTGATTCGTGCTCATTAGTTTAGTTTTCTATTTAATTATAACCAAACTGTGCCAGTCTCTCAGGCTGAACCCCCCTTGCGTTAGATTAGGTTGTATAACTAACTTAGGATATTAAAATACTGATTAGAATAACTAGATAATACGTTCCACTCTTAGTGATCGACACTCTGCTTACCATTATATTCATACTGACCGGGTACACTGCTCGTTAAGTGTGTGTGTTATTGATAAGTCGGCTAAATATAAATTTAAAACTTGAGTAGGCATTAATACTGCTAAACCGCAACGACACATCACGCGCATCACCCTGCAACCATCGCATTCCAGCTCGCCACATTCCTCTCCCTCATCCCTTCAAAAACCTCAACCGCCTTCTCCATCTCCCCTTTTAACAAATGTACCATTAACTCGCCATTGCACCATCTGCATTTGCTTACTTTAAAATTTTAAATAAGCCCAAACACCCCCTAAAAACAAACCAATGGTTGGATATTACTATAGACGCTGAACTTTTGTTGTTGGGTTAACCTATTACTTACCAATAAAACTAATAAGAAATAGAATAAAAAAAAAAAAGCATTTACGGTTAGCCAACCCGACCGAAACCATTTTGACACGCTCTAAAAACTTACCCGTTTGACCCATTACCCAACACATTTGACCTGCCTATTTTTACACTAAATACTTGGTGACGACTAATTATCTAAGATCTTGGTTGACAATTCACGGGATTTCCGGAGTAAACATTTATCAAATTAGGCTAAAAGAAAAGGTACATGATACATCTGTTATGTCAGGCACTTTGCAACTGGTACGAAACGAAAAACAGTAACTACGAATTCAACCTATTTTTAGGAACTCAAAATAATTAGTACCTTAATCCATTCGTCATGACCTGCAACCGTGAATATTGATATCACGTTCAAACTGCACAACTACGCACCCCTTGAATCCAATTTGACAAAGTTCCATTATTAATTTCAATTCGAAAACAAACAGTAATAACTGATGAACAACAACTTAAATAATTATAATAAGCAATCCCAAGAAAATCAGTTTATCTTGAATAAAATTAGTCTAATATATAAAGCTGATGAACAACAACTTAAAAAATTCTAATAAGCAATCCCAAACAGCCTCTGATCAGGTTTCAATAGGTAATTCTTGAAAGCCCCTATAAGGGGTTTAAATAAGCAACTTTAAACAGCCCTTAAAAGTAGTTATTCCAATAGAATCCCATATAACACCTATAATAAGTTTCATAAGAAATCCCTTCAGAAACGTATAATTTAAAACCCTTTTCTGAATAGCCCAAAAAGTTATCTTTAACGTTTTACTTTAATTGGGATATTGACACCCGGTAACATCAATTTAAAACCCTTTTCAAAGACTCGCTACACCCCAAGGTAAAAGCTACATTCAATTTGAGGTTAAGTCACTGATAGCATATTGACACCCGGTAACATTAAAATGTAGATAACAACTCTAATAAACAACCATCAATTCACAAGAGCATTACCTGAATACCATCACTTGATTCAATAAAAAGGCTCAAAAGTAGCCTAATCTTATTAGCTTGAAAGGAGTACATCTTAAGCTCTGTTTTTGAAGATACTAAAGAACCGTCTTTTAACATTTGAAACCTTTTCGAATAAGCGGATCTCCAAAGCAGCCCGACTAAACATAATTCACTCATCTTAAATAGACCACTTGAAGATCTTTGTAAACATCACGCTTCAAGTGAATAACTCCTTGCCCTGCATTAAAAAAAACGACAAAACTCAATTAGCCAATACGATCAATTTATTCAGGACATACAATCAAGACTAAAAAACCAAGATTTTGACACCTATGTTTGTAAAAGAGAATTGAAATCCCAAAAAGGGAGGCCTAATCATAATGAGCAAGAACATACACGGATACAAAATTATAAAAAACATAAGTAAAGAGTGGACATTTATAAAGTCACCCATTTTCATATATGCACAGTTTTTTCTTTATAACCTTGTAAAGTTTCTGTAAGAAACTAAATATACAATTCACCAATTAATATAAATAATTTTTAGCCCTTACTAACAATGTAATGGTAATACTAAGACTACAACCTATTGTAATCTACATCCCAAATGCTTACAGTATGGCAAAAACGAATTACCTTTCATTCAGATATTTCATCGAACATCTTTCATGTGACCTACAAATCACATACTTGTGTCAAACAGTATAATAAGTGAATCAAAAGTATCAAAATCTAAATCAAGCATATTGTAAAAATCTAAATAATGTACCAATGTTATTAAAAAAGTTTCAAACAATAATCATAAAAAATCACGTACCTGGTAAACAACACTTTGTGATGGGTCTCTAAACTCACTTCAATCTATTGATTAATAAAAGGGTGTCAAGGGTAACGTGCAAGAAAGCACGGAAATTACAACCATAGTAATTCACTTCAATCATGATTTAATAGTAATACTGGGTTTACATCATAAACATAAAAATATCAGCAATATTTATAAACCATAAACCATATCGATTCAATACAATTAAAACTTACCGAAATTATTGGGTGGAATTCAAGATCATCCATGGTGATTTTGAAACTGAAACCGAGCGGCAACATTTACACCTTAACAAACAAAATCAAAGCAGATGAATCGTCATTCAAACCGCATGTCCTAACAACAACATTCAAACATCACAAATGTATATTCATCCATGAATTCAAAACAGTACCATAACTTCTACTTTCTACTTAAAATAACCAAATCATACTTATCAAATTAAAAAAACACACATCCAAATTGCTATACTATGTGATTCAAATACAATCCCTAAATTGAATTTGAATTTAAGCAATACTTACCGATTTTAAGGGATGGAGACCAAAAAACCCAATAGCATAGATCGACTTCTTGGGGATGTTGAATCTCTGAATAGAATCGAATCAGTTTGTTTTTATTTTTTGAATCGATGAAATCATTGGATGATTTTTTGAATAGTTGAATAAAAGATACCTGTAAAGAAACAAAAGTCAAATTTTGATATGCAACAATGGTTGGTGTTTTGAACGATATTGTGTTTATGAGTGAATTGGTATGGTTGATGAGAATGACTGAATCAAAGGTATAATGAGAAATTGTAACTTATTTTGGGATGATTTCTATAACGCGTTGATATTAAATGTTGATTTGAATCTGCCGATGACTGAATCAAAGTAAGAAGCGTATGGAAGAAGAGTTTTGAATAAGATCTAAGAGGAAGATTGATTGTGTTGTTGAAGAGGAGCGTATGCCGTTTGATTCGCAGAGCGTTAAGGTTGAAACGTTTTTACTACTTGACAAAAATACAATGTTTTGTTGAAAATATGACTTTGACTTTTCAATGCAGTTGCTACAAATAATGGTGCATAAAACTATTGTACATTGGGTTATAAAAGGAAGGAAATTAATCACTTTTTTAATGCTCGTGCTTTAAAGTACTTGTGCAAAACCTTATTTTATTAGATAGTATAGATTAAAAAAAAAATGTTTTATTGTTCTATCAAATTTTCTTACTTGTCCTTTTATGTTTGTTATTCTGAGCAAAAACCCGGTTTTCATCCGGCCGTTACTCCAACAAGGTAACTTGTGTGGAGGCGGTACGGTTTCCGGGAGGACCACTTGTCCAGCGTGGACCCAGTTAAGACAACATAGTCTGGCCAAGTGGTGGATGAGGGCCTGCCGGTGTGGCGGGTGACGACTCTTACCTAAAAATTATGATGTTCGCCGTCCAAAAAAAAACTAATTATCTTTTAGCTCAAAGATTAAAAGTCAAATTCACTAATGAGTTGTGTCACGGAATCAAAGATCCTGATGTTTGCTCAAAAATATTTTTAAGATCATTAACATTTGTTTTTTTCTTTGTTGTTGGTCCATTTCCTTGGGCCATCCACAAACAAACTAGCGTTTACCATTATTATACGTTAAGTCTCGATTCCAAAAAATTACTAAGTGGTTTGTCATTATCATGAGTATGTTTCATTCTTAAACAACCGAAAGTTTTAAGGTTATACGAAACAAAAGACAGCAACTTAGTGGTAGGGGACATACGACTTTTTTAAAAGAAAAATGAGAGCAGTTTCCGAGTTCATACTTTCTCATGTAAACTTTTTTTTTGCGGTCGAGAAAATGAGGGCTTTCGATAAATAGATTATGGATTCGATTTTAACATTCGCAAAAAACAACTGAAGATTAGCGAGAAGTGTGGTTCTCCGAAAGTAAAAAATGTTTCGTTTAACGACATTCAAACAAGTGCTATAGTCTTCTACGTTAAACGTTTACTTCGCGGGTATTACCAACTTATTCATTTTTTATGTAACAAAAGATGTATTAGACTCAGTTTAACTGATATAGTGTTATAGACGCGTACACAAATTATACATAACAAGAGTTTTGTGCATTCTTTTGTGTGTCAAAGAACTTGAACGTCATCGAATTATAAAGCAAGTTACTATGTAAAGTCTATTTTAAGTGAAAATATTTAAATTGAATGCACAAATGCTACTTTTAGGAACTCGGTGAAAGTTGGATACAAAGTCACACCTTATGTCATACTATGACATGGTTATAAAAGAAAATTTAATACTGTTTCCGTCTCAAAATAGTTGTCCGCAGACCAAAAAAACACACAGTTTAATAAAAGCATAATCATATATTTTTTTTTTTTTTTTTTTTTTACTTTTTGCAGAATAACAGCTTTACTTTAACTAATTAATTTAAAACTTCTTTAATGTTTGCAATAATAATAACCTCACTTTATGGTTAACTCAAACTAAATTCATTATCTATTTTTAAACAATTAATTTGAAAAAATCCGGAACAAAAATATAGACAATAAATATAGGACGTAAGAAGTACTACTTTAAATGATACACATGTGTATAATCTCATAAAGCAAAAGAAGCATTTTCATAGTCAATATTGGGAGTTAGCTGGATTAAAAGTCTCATTAAATTTCACTTTCATTAACTCCAAAAAATTGATTTAGTCGTAAGTAGATATATTTACTAAATTAAGTGGTTTGGAGATAGGGTCTTAAAACTGTAGAATCTGCATTGTCATGTAAATTGCTTCCCAAACTTGGGTGGTGTTCTTTCTCAAAAATCTCGTCATCACAAGCAAGCTGTTTCACAATATGGACTTCAGCATTTTCATTGTCATCTTTAGAAACAACATCAGAAAGCATCTCAGAAGTGTCATCTGAACTTGTCAATAACTGCGATTGACCTTTTTCAACACTTTCATTCATTTCTGGTGCAGAAGTTTGAGATCGAAGTGGATCTGATTCCATTTCGTCATCTTCATGTGTGGTTACTGTTAGACCGAATATTTTGTGATAACACAGAATATTGTATTTCCATTTGTGTATTGTAGATAAGCTTCTCATCACTGGCACATTCATTGTAATTGCTTAAATCATGGACTCTATCAATTTACCCTAGATAAGTCCTCTTGTATATCCTATATAACCATCTCACTTGTAATGTTCTGATAGGCAATAAAACACAATCTCTCATATTTATCATTCATATTATCTCATAAGCTTTCATGGTATCAAAGCCATTCTAATATCGATCCATCAAGAATCCAATTTTTTTTCTTTTTCGTTGTTAGTGAGTGTTGGTGATTCGTGCTAGGTCACAATCCACACATACATAATCATTACTTGTGCAAAGGTCACAAGTCCTGTTGCATACAAAGTTTTCTCCTTTATTTGTATCCTTCTTCACGTACACTGTTTCAATCACATACAAACCCTACATCACCTAAACATCTCACGTACAAAACACCCTTAACCGACTTTCATTACTCACACACCACAACATTCAACATGACTGGTTGGGATTGGGTCCTCACAAACCACAACATACAACATGACTGGTTGAGATTAGATCCTAATGTTGAGCATTTAACTGGTCATAATGTTAATACACCTAAACTTGCAACTACACCTACAGCCCTTTACACAACACCCAATCCAATCGGCCCCAGCTACAGCCTTCCACCACGCCCACCCACTTCAGGCCATTATCTCCAATGCCCAACCAGCCCAACACCTGTAATTAACGCAGCAGCACCTTTCGGGTTTCAGATTGTGAACCCGACCCAGCAGGCCCCATTCGGGCACACACATGCGCCGCTCGGCTCAATAGGACCCACAATTGCCCCGGGACAAGAGATCATTTTACCGCATGCCTTTACTACCGGGACACTTCATGCTCCCGCCACAGGTGCATGGAACATGGACACAGGTGCGAGCTCACACCTTAATGCTTCAGTTAATAGTCTTAGTAATGTTTTTAATACATGCATGTATCCGTCAGTCTCGGTTGGTGACGGGCACTCTATTCCTGTCACCAATACGGGTCGTAGCATTTTGCCAACTCCCTCTCGCCCACTTTACTTAAATAACGTCCTTATTACCCCTCATATTGTCAAAAATCTAATATCTGTTCATCAGTTTGTTTGTGACAACAATTGTACTGTTGAGTTTGATCCTTTTGGATTTTCTGTTAAAGATTTCATGACACGTCGGGTGCTTCTCCGATGTGATAGCACGGGGGACCTTTATCCTGTCACACCTCCGTCTCCCATTCCTCAAGCCCTCCTAGTCAGTCAACATACGTGGCATCAGCGTCTTGGACATCCAGGAAGCGAAGTGTTACGACGTCTAGTTTCAAATAATCTCATTTCATGTAATAAAGAGAAGCCTCCCGTGCTTTGTCATGCTTGCCAGCTTGGCAAACACGTTAGACTTCCATTCGCTAGTTCCAATACTGTCGTTAATGCTTGTTTTGACATCATTCACTCAGATGTATGGACTTCACCAATTCTGAGTCTTTCGGGTTTCAAGTATTATGTATTATTCTTGGATCATTATTCGCATTTTGTTTGGGTTTATCCTTTAATTAACAAATCTGATGTTTTGTCTAAATTTGTAATATTTCGTAATTATGTTCACACTCAATTTAAGTGTGAAATCCGGTCCTTTCAGTGTGATCATGGTGGTGAATTCGACAACCGTAACCTACATACACTTTTTGCCGACAAGGGCATTCAGTTTCGCTTTTCATGCCCCAAAACATCACAACAAAATGGCAAGTCTGAACGGATGATTCGCACCATCAATAATCTCATTCGGACCTTGCTTTTTCAAGCCAACCTTCCACCAACATTTTGGGTTGAAGCTCTCAATATGGCTGTTCACTTACTGAATTTCTTGCCCTCCACTGCTATTGCCAATGAAATCCCTTACACCCGACTGTTTGGCCAAAACCCGGATTATAGCCTAATACGCACATTTGGCTGCTTATGTTACCCCCACTTATATCCTAATCACAAACTTGAACCACGCGCCACACCCTCCATCTATTTGGGTCAAGCTTCAAATCATCGTGGGTATCGTTGCCTCGAATTAAACACCAATAAAATAATCATTTCTCGCCATGTAACCTTTGATGAAACTGTTTTTCCATATGGCACCTCTAAACCAACATCGGCACCCAAATACAATTTCTTGGATGACTCACCCGATATAAATCCTCCATTCATTCCACCTGCCCCCGTTGTGCAACCAAGTGTGCCTCAACCCATAAACGAGCCAACCACACCAATTCCCACCAGTCCCAATACAACCCAACATGACGCAACCCATGACCCATCCCCATCACCACCCGTTGCCCAACAACATACACCAAATCCATCACCACCCGCGAACCAACACATTATCCCAGATCCTCCTCACAACCCAAACCCTGTCTCAATTCATCCCATGGTCACACGATACCGTGTCGGGACTAATCGTCCTACTGAGCGTCTCAATATGCATGTGTCTTCAGTTTCTCCATTACCAAAATCTTATCGTGATGCGTTTAATGATCCAAATTGGCAAAATGCTATGCGTGATGAATACACTGCACTTATTAAGAACGGAACTTGGACCCTTGTGCCATGACCTACTGACACCAACATTATTCGCTGTATGTGGCTTTTTCGCCACAAGTATTTGGCTGATGGTACTCTTAGTCGCTACAAGGCTCGTCTTGTGGCAAATGGTAGTAATCAATTAGACGGGGTTGATGTGGATGAGACGTTTAGTCCGGTGGTTAAACCGGGCACTATTCGGACTGTACTGAGTTTAGCTACTTCTCGACATTGGCCGATTCACCAGCTTGATGTCAAGAATGCTTTCTTACATGGAGATTTGACCCAGACTGTTTATATGCATCAGCCTCCAGGATTTCGAGACTCTGTGCACCCTGATTATGTGTGTTTATTGCAGCGGTCTCTGTATGGGCTCAAGCAGGCCCCTAGAGCCTGGTTTCAGCGATTTGCATCTTATATCACTCGGGTTGGATTTTCACAGAGTCGCTGTGACTCTTCATTATTTATATACAGACAGGGGACGGATACTGCCTATCTATTATTATATGTGGATGATATTGTGCTCACAGCTTCTTCTGATAGTTTGTTACAGCGGATTATTAGTTCCTTACATCAGGAGTTTGCTATGACCGATTTGGGTCAACTTAATTACTTTTTGGGTATCTCTGTTTCTCGTGATTCTACAGGGTTGTTTTTATCTCAGAAGCAATATGCACTTGAGGTCTTGCAGAGAGCTCATATGGTTAATTGTAATCCCAGTCGGACTCCTGTTGACACTGAGTCTAAACTGGGGGATGATGGTGATCCAGTTTCTGACCCTACTTTATATCGGAGTCTTGCAGGTTTCTCTTCAATATCTCACATTCACTCGTCCAGATATATCATATGCAGTTCAGCAGGTCTGCCTTCATATGCATGATCCTCGAGAGCCTCATCTATCAGCTCTTAAACGGATTTTGCGATATGTACGGGGTACATTACACTATGGGTTACAGTTGTTTGCTTCTTCTACTTCATCCTTGGTAGCATATTCTGATGCGGATTGGGCTGGTTGCCCCATTACTAGGAGATCCACTTCCGGCTACTGTGTTTTCCTTGGCAACAACCTTCTATCTTGGTCATCTAAGAGACAGCCAACTCTATCTCGTTCTAGTGCCGAAGCAGAATACCGTGGGGTTGCAAATGCTGTTGCTGAAACTTGTTGGTTACGGAATTTACTTCGTGAGCTGCACACACCTTTATCTTCCGCTACGCTAGTCTATTGTGACAATGTTAGTGCAGTCTACTTATCATGTAATCCGGTTCAGCATCAACGAACGAAGCACATAGAGATTGATATCCATTTTGTTCGTGACTTGGTTGCCACTGGTCAAGTTCGAGTTCTCCATGTTCCCTCACGTTACCAATATGCAGATATTTTCACGAAAGGTTTACCGTCTGCTCTGTTTGAAGAATTTCGCTCCAGCCTCAGCGTCCGATGTCCTCCCGCTCCGACTGCGGGGGAGTGTTAGACCGAATATTTTGTGATAACACAGAATATTGTATTTCCATTTGTGTATTGTAGATAAGCTTCTCATCACTGGCACATTCATTGTAATTGCTTAAATCATGGACTCTATCAATTTACCCTAGATAAGTCCTCTTGTATATCCTATATAACCATCTCACTTGTAATGTTCTGATAGGCAATAAAACACAATCTCTCATATTTATCATTCATATTATCTCATAAGCTTTCAGTTACTTTGTCTTTTATATTTGGTACATGTTCACTCTTCTGCAAATTAGAAGCAGTCTGCATGTCATTTATATCAGCGGAAGTGGTCTCAACTTGGCCTATGGAATTTTCCTCAACATCGTCAATACGTGGTCTTGTTTGTGAATCAGCTTCTGCTTCGGTGTAGCTGTCAGTGACGGCATTTGTCTTATCAGATATTGAAATACTAGTTTCTACAGGTATTTCAGCCATATTTTCCTCTTCTTCGGGAAATTTAGTCTTGACATCTATTTGATCCTGTATATAAGTTTTTGTATCCATGGGTTTTTCAGCAATGCTTTTTGCTTCATCATGATCTTCCGTGTTAGTATCTATAAGTTTTTCTTGATGCCCTGCAGCCTTTAATGCTTCTTTACTTGCTTCTCCTACAGGCGGAAAATGTGTGTCGCTGGTTGAGATGATCTCAGCATCAGCAACTTCCTTTGGATGACTTAAAGATCCTTGTTTTTCAGAAGGATCATGTTTTGACTCATGTTTACAAGAAGAGCCGTGTTTTTCTACAGAATCTTTCAGTTTATCTGAAGATTCAAGCTTTTTGGAAGAATCAACAGTGCCACTTCCATCTTTCTGTCCCATAAATGGCATGAACTCGGGAGACCATGCGTATGAATCTGGACTCAAACAAATAGGAGTTCAATCAGAAAAGAAAAAAAAAACACCATGATCAGGGTTACCACGACTCTTATACCTTTGCATCACAACAATGAACAATTATTAAGCAAATGCATATTCACTTTCTTCTATAGATTTCTCATCCCAACATATGGCAAATTAAGTTCGGTCTCATAACATGTCATGTATATACAATGTTGCAGTTAAGGCAGGAGGGAGTGGATGCGGGGAAAGGTTCGGCAACGCTCGGTGCCGATCGGGCACACCGCCGCCGGCGATCGGCGCCGAGCAAAAGTTGGAAATTTCGGTAAACTTCACCGATGGAATATAAACGTTAATCAACGGGCATTTTGACCAAATTAGACGTTTTGCAACGGGAATATAGCCGTTTGCTTAAAAAAAAAATTTTTTTTCCCTTTTTTCAACCCCAATATTCACTATATAAATACCTCATTTTCTCAATCAAAACTAAACACAAATCATACATCAAAAAAAAAAAAAACTACACCAAATCATGGATCAAAGAATTGGTAAGAAAACAACTTCCAAAAAACAAACTCGATCTCACCCGAATCGCCCGGTTTATCCACCACCGCAACAAACTACATATCCAAACCCATTCTCTCAACAATTTTCACAACAATTTTCTACATCATCTCCCAACCAATTCTCCCAACCATCATCCCCTTACATTCCACAACCCACATCTCCACTTCCTTATTTTCCGTATAATATGAGCACCAACCCTCCGCCAATGAATCCTCAACACTACAACATCAATACGACGTCCGAGTGGTTCCCGTGGGATGAACCTCAAGCCGATGTTGTACCCGAAACGCAACAATTACCCGGTATACATACTTACTTTTATTTAATTTTATACATTTTTTGTTTACTTACTTTTATTTAATTTTATACACTTTTGTTTACTTACGTTGTTTATTTTTTTGTAAAAGATGAAGACGATGACATTCAAGAAGTTGATGTGCGAGGAAAGAAAAAGGCTACCACAAAGGCAAAGCGTGAGCAATGGACGCCCGACCAAGAGGTGGCGTTGGCAAAGGCTTGGATTCAAATATCCGAATGTAAAAGATTCGGGAATGAGCAAAATAGGGAAGGTTTTTGGAGGCGGGTTCTCGAGCATTACGCGACAACTATGGGAGGTACTACCTGAACCGTTCATGGTTTGACAACGAAGTGGAAAGCAATGAACTACGCCATGGGTATATTTAACGGCGCCTACATCCAAGCGGTATAATTTTTTATTTTTTTGAATTATATACTTTTTAGAATTATATAGTTTTTAGAATTATATACTTTTTAGAATTATATAGTTTTTAGATTATTGTACACTTTTTTTGTTTATGGAATTCTGTAGGATCGTGTTAGGGCTAGTGGGTGTAGCGAAGTGGACGTCATGAAAGTCGCCCTTAAGGATTACAACACCCGAACAAAAGGTAAAGATTTGGTCATATTCCGGCATTTGGGGTTGTTTGGGGACCATTGCCACCATTTTGGGGAAGTTTGGAGACCATTGCCACCATTTTGGGGAAGTTTGGGGAAGGATTGGGGTGAAATGAGTTGGAGGGTTTTTATTGGATGATGATGAGGTGGCAATTTGGGAAAGTTTGGGGTGGAAGTGACCACTCCCTCCCCCCTAAGTGTTAAGGATTATAACATAATTGACATCTAGCAACTTATAGTAACAAGAATATCTAGTGAAGTTTTTTCTTAAAATAAAACAAACTTATATTCGGTACCAATGTATGTAACTATGTAAGTGACATTTGATAACATGCGTACGTCATGTATGTTACAACAGAATAAAAATTTGCTATATCAAAAACAACTCCAAATAACGTACCATTAGCGTTAGAAGCAGAACCAAGAGCATTATCAAAATTCTTCTCAATGTTGTTCTTAACGCTTTCGCTAATCTTATTAACCGCACCAGCTAAATCCGGAAAGCTGCCTAACGCAACCCTCCCACGCAACCATGCCATCTTCACAATTCCTCAAGCTGCGCGGATCAATCCCGTTTTTATGCAATGTGGAAATGATATGATATTTCCTCCGTCCATAATCTGGTTTACTAGATTATATTTCCATTTTTTAACATTCACAATGTGAGAAGTTATTGACACGTCAGCTGCCATGTCATCATCTTAACCACGTATTGGCTCGAAATGCCGTGAATCCATTTTCCAAAAAAAAAAAAAAAAAGGTTTACTTAGAATTTATGAAAATGGTATGGTACTATGGTAGTATGGTATGGTACTATGGTATGGTTTTTTTCACCTAAAAATTAGTATTTGATTTGTGTTTTGATATTCTGGCTAAGGCCCAACAGCTTCTTTTATGGCCCATATATATATATAATATAGGACCTTTTACTAGCCCAATTGAGGCTCAACTGGTATTTTATAAAACTGGTAAAAGAAAGGATTGAAATTTGCACTTTTTACTTAGATTGATAAACATTGTTTTCTTTGTTTACTGTGCATTGATTGGATGTGCCAGTAACCTGTTGGTGACAGCAGAAAGACTCATTTTTTCACAAATTAATAAGGCTATGTTTGGCGCAGAGTTTTTTGTGGCGATGAGCTTTTTGTGGCGGTGAGCGATGAGCTTTTTGATTTTTAGTGTTTGTTTGGCAAACAGCGGTAAACTTTGCTATTTTTTTAGGAAAATTCATTTTTCCAATGCTTCTTTAACAAGCTGTGAGCGGTGAGCAGTGAGCTGTGGCTACAGCCCACAGCTACTGCTCATAGCTCACTGCTACTGCTCGCTGTTGCTGCTCATAGCTACTTTTGCCAAACATAGCCTAAATAATTGCCATTTTGATTTAAACACAAGTTTAGTCATATTGTTATACATCTCAATTATTTTTCTTATTTATTATCGCATTAATTGTTTGCACATCAGTGTGTGCAAATCAAAAAGTTATTTGTGCAAAACTGCAAATCACCATTTTATAAAAATATTAAAAAAAAAATGTTTTATTGTTCTATCAAATTTTTTTGTTAACTACTCCGTAATTATCTTTTAGCTTAAAAGACTTAAAAGTCAAATTCACTAATGAGTTGTGTCACGGAATAAAAGATCCTGATGTTTGCTCAAAAATATTTTTAAGATCATTATTAACATTTGTTTTTTTCTTTGTTGTTGGTCCATTTCCTTGGGCCATCCACAAACAACGACAAACAAACTAGCGTTT
Source organism: Artemisia tridentata subsp. tridentata (assembly GCA_021014915.2). NCBI lineage: Eukaryota > Viridiplantae > Streptophyta > Magnoliopsida > Asterales > Asteraceae > Artemisia > Artemisia tridentata. The sequence goes on from CP139504.1 coordinate 24,597,747, forward strand.
ACCATTATTATACGTTAAGTCTCGATTCCAAAAAATTACTAAGTGGTTTGTCATTATCATGATTATGTTTCATTCTTAAATAACGGAAAGTTTTAAGGTTATACGAAACAAAAGACAGCAACTTAGTGGTAGGGGACATCCTACTTTTTTAAAAGAAAAATGACAGCAGCCTCCGAGTTCATACTTTCTCATGTAAACTTTTTTGTGCGGTCGAGAAAATGAGGGCTTTCGATAAATAGATTATGGATTCGATTTTAACATTCGCAGAAAACAACTGAAGATTAGCGAGAAGTGTGGTTCTCCGAAAGTAAAAAATGTTTCGTTTAACGACATTCACACAAGTGATATAGTCTTCTACTTTAAACGTTTACTTCGCGGGTATTACCAACTTATTCATTTTTTATGTAACAAAAGATCGATGTATTAGACTCAGTTTAATTGATATCGTGTTATAGACGCGTACACAAATTATACATAACAAGAGTTTTGTGCATTCTTTTGTGAAGAACTTGAACGTCATCGAATTATAAAGCAAGTTACTATGTAAAGTCTATTTTAAGTGAAAATATTTAAATTGAATGCACAAATGCTACTTTTAGGAATTCGGTGAAAGTTAGATACAAAGTCACATCTTATGTTATACTATGACATGGTTATAAAAGAAAATTTAATACTGTTTCCGTCTCAAAATAGTTGTCCATAGATAAGAAAAACACACAGTTTAATAAAAGCATAATCATTATAATTCTTTTTTTTTTTTTCTTTACTTTTTGCAGAATAATAATTTTACTTTAACTAATTAATTTAAAACTTCTTTAATGTTTGCAATAATAATCTCATTTTATAATAAACTCAAGCTAAATTTATTATCTATTTTTAAAAATAAACAATTAATTTGAAACAATCCGAAACAAAAATATGAACAATAAATATAGGACGTAACAATAAATATAGGACGTAAGAAGTACTACTTTAAATGATACACATGTGTATAATCTCATAAAGCAAAAGAAGCATTTTCATAGTCAATATTGGGAGTTAGCTGGATTAAAAGTCTCATTAAATTTCACTTTCATTAAAAGTCTCCATAAATTTCACTTTCATTAACTCCAAAAATTTGATTTAGTGGTTAGTAGATATATTTACTAAATTAAGTGGTTTGGAGATAGGGTCTTAATTAGCCTTTCAAAAAAAAGAAAAAAAAAAAAACTTTGATAAGTCTTACAATTAAAAAAAAAAAAAAAAACTAACGTTTTGAGCTCATATTTTTTCTCGATACAAATGTTATGTTTGGTGCAGAGCTTTTTGGAGCTTTTTGGGGCGATGAGCGGTGAGCAATGAGCTTTTTGATTTTTATTATTCGTTTGGCAGAAAAACGGTGAGATTTGCTATTTTTTAGAAATGTTCATTTCTTCAATGCTTCTTTAAGAAGCAGTGAGCTGTGGCTACTGCTCACAGCTCACTGCTACTTTTGCCAAACGTAGCCAAAGAAAATAAGCAACCCCTGATGCTAATCATGCATCATGTTCCATTGCCAAATTAGTGTCATAAATACATAAAGTCTAACATTCATTGGTCAAAATTTTGTTAACTTTATCTAGGTTTCTTTGTAAATGTATTTTTAGTATACCATGCATGAATTAAAGTATTCAAAAGATTATGCATGCTGATTCATGAAGTCTAAGGTTTAAATTTAAAAACCATAAAGAACATGAAGTCTAAGGTTTTGAATTATTGACAAGCCGCCCTCTATAGACTAGAAGGAAGAAAAACTGCAGCAGACAAAGATGTTTTGACGTTTATCGTTCTAAAGCACGGGTGCCATTTGTCGGTGACTATTTCAATGATTCCGAAATTTCAGGGTCTATTTTGAACACAATCCAAAACTATGAGGATGCAACTCAAATACAGATTTAAATCGCTGGGCACAGTGGTGACCCGGGTCATCCCTTGCCACATCAGTTTTCTCTCTCCGATGACCAGACACGAACAAGTTGCCACAGTCGGTGACCAAGTTAAAAAAAAAAAAAAGAAAAAGTGTGTGTCTAATATCGGTCGAGTTTTATACCGACAGTATCAAAACATACCAAGTTTTTTTCAGTCCACTGTGCCACAATCGATGTGACCGACTTCAATGTCGGTCGACCAAGGTTTGTGACCGAGTTTTCCAGTCCACTGTGCATAGCCTAATGTAGCATATTGGCTTCAAGACCCGCCCGATAAGCGGAATAATACAATGAAACTGTTCTGCTCAACATTCTTATTGCATTTATTTCAATTATAGTATTTCTAACATGGTTTTTCTTTGATGTACTTTTTTATGTAATCGTTGATGTCTTCGCGTGTGGGCTAATTGATTATCTGACTATTAATGAAAAGCCGATGAAATAGTTTCAGTTTGAACTATTAAGATACTACATTTTTAAATTATTGTGATTCTTTTAATTGATAACTTATGCAAAAAATAATGCATTTATTGGAAACTCTTTTTTTTTTTTTTTTTTTTCCATATAAACATGACACCGGACTTAAAAAGCAAGTCAATGTCGCGTTAGGTGATAAAAGTAGAACTTCAATAGGTACCTTGAGCATGCAATTTGCAAAACACAAAATCTATAGAGGAATATCAGTCATTAATTCCTTTAACGTCTTTTTAATACACATTAGGATAGTTAGAGTTTAATGGTTAAAATTAATATATTTATGTCCGGTTTCGAACCCGAGACTCGGGATTGCACACGATGCGTGAGAGTTTCAATAGTATGAATAAATTAAATATATTTATGTATTTTATTTATTCATTTCACAAACAATACTTAACGACAGTTAGTATTTAACGGAGTTAGAGATAACGACCGTTAAAGGACTAAAAGTGAAAAGAAGGATCTAGAACCATGTTGATGGGTTGGATCGGCTGGAAACAACCATTGGGTTGGGTTGGCCGGTTTTAGAGTGGAGTAGGGAACAAGTTTTGTGATTTAGGGTTAACCTATAAATACAATTCATTGTGTTTAGGTTTTCCTCTAATCTAGAATTCCCTACAAGCCTAATTTCTCTTCTCTTCTCCTCTCCTAAGCATAGAACCGATCACCTCTTTTAAATCCACTAGGATTTGTGATCCAAGTAAAGCTTTGAAAGTGTTTGGCTTGTTTGTGATTCTTGAACCTAGCTTTTCCTACTGAAACGCTATCATCACGTGTGTACAAGAACGAGTGACTAGTTTATTTTAACTAGTGTTTTTCCCTATCATTAGATCGACATTCCCTATAATTAATTAGGGTTCTTGCTTGTTCTTGGTGATTGCTAAAAGGTACGTGTCTATTTAGTTTTAATTAATTACTAGTTCTTGTAGATCTTCCGCTGCGTGTGCTTTGATGTTTTTATATGTTTATAGCTTTTATGATTCATATAATCCAACAGTGGCATCATGAGCCTCGTTTAGAACTATGTAATTAATTACTAAAACCTAAAAATTGGATCTTGATTAGATACATGCATTCTAATGTTCTAGGGTTTTAATTTGAAACCCTAAATTTTTAAATAAGTGGTTCGATCCACATTTTTTTTAGGGTTTATGTTAGTTTTTTATTATAAACTTGTTAGAAACCCTAGATTATGCATGCAAAATTTTTAGGGATTAATTTGTGAGTACTATGTGATGTCACCAATTAATTAGATACGTACAAGGAATTAACATATTAATATGGATTTCATGATTATGTGTTAATATGGTATCCATGACAAAATCTTGCATGTTTTGTCATAGTTTGATATATGGTTCGATTATATGTATGTATTTGCTACATGTTTTGTTTAATAAATCTTAAATTGGGGAAGACCTCAATATATTAATTAATAAATTATGTGCAATGTGGTATTAAATTAACTAAAACTTACGCGGCCAAGTTATTTGGTGTCTGTGGTCCATTGGGCACAATGAGCTCGAAAACCAATGGGAGTTTTGTTAGTTAAATACATATTTAATTACACATAGAATTAATAATAGGATTTATTGAAAAAGGTTTGCATGTGGCTATATGATATCGTGGATGATCATATAATTGTTATTATGTGTTTATTTATATTTTGTGATTACTTGATCTTTTGTGTTTTATATTATGATGGATTGTAAACAACAAAAGAGGGTAATTTTCATAATAAAAATAAATAAGACTAATAACTATGAAACCTTTGTAGTAATTTTATTTATTGCCAAGTCTTATGTGCCGACAGTGGTTCGCTTCGCACGGTAATTTGCTCCCAGGCGAGACTAGCAATAATAAATTTACTACATTAATTGTTTTAGCAAGAAAATCATATTCTTTTAGTTGATTGATTGCGACTGTACTAAGTGGTCGAAGCGGCGGACCTAAAATTGACAAACTATAAAGTGGGTTCTAGTTGGTACGCATTAAATTGTGACCTTAGAGGGGCACGGTTTTAACCGCTTCGGCGGCTGTCGTCCCTACGCCCGCCTGTGCGTCAAATTTTAGACTTACCAAGTACACCACGATAAATACGAAGCATCTTAAGGCAATGTTGTAATTTATTCAACGCCTCAATTAAAAGATTTGATGATTTGAGCTACGAATGAGTAAATGGTTTTGTTTTGAAAATATATATATGATACAAAGATGAATGCATGACATCTTTGTACATATTCTTTTGATTTAACACATCAAAATTTTTTTATTACCCTATAAATTTAAGTTATATGCCGACCAATTAACACGGAAACACCTAAGATGACATTCTATCATTACTAGCAGCCTCAGCTGATGTGATGATTCAAAGAATGAAGTCAATAGGGGTAAATTGAGCACTTCCATTACTAGCAGCCTCAGCTGATGTGGTGGAACGGCGTCAATTTACATGTCTCTAAATTGGTTAACTTGATTGAGCACTTTTATTACTAGCAGCCTCAGCTGATGTAATAAAACGGCGTCAAGGCATAAAAGAATTGGGGATGAAACATGCTTACAATTTGCAACTGATGTTGGCAATATATATTGTAAGTCCCAAGATTTCTAGGAATTGCAATTTGAAATTGGCAATTGGGTGATCCCGTACCTTGTTTGAGTACTTTCATTGCTAGCAGCCTCAGCTGATGTAATGAAACGACGTCAATTAGGATCCTAGATTTCAATGAAAATTAAATGGTTTTTAACCAATGGGTGTTTAATTTTCATGAAATGTTTAAAATTATCGAAAGTACTAACTTTTGAACTTTTTTCTGTAGAAATGGCCCAACCCGGAAACTCGTCAAACTTAACTTCCTGTTTCAAGATGATGCTTGAAAAGGAAAAATTGACCGGGACTAAGAACTTCAATGCTTGGTATCGAAATCTAAGGCTTGTTCTTAGAATTGCCAAACGTTCTGAATGTCTTACTGAGGCTCTTCCAGAAGCTCCTCCTGCAAACTCGTCTAATGAAATACTTAGGCAGTTCAATGAAGTCTATGACAAGCACAATGATGCTGCTTGTCTCATGCTATCGGGGATGGATGATCAACTGGTTAAACAGTTTGAGAAATATAGCCCGAAAAACATGATTGATGAACTGACACGTATGTTTCAGAAATCACCAATGGCTGAATTGTATGATGTACTTGACAACTTGGGCAAGTGCAAGCAGGATGTGACAACACCCGTAAGTGATCATGCACTTAAAGTGAAAGGTTATCTTGACCAACTGGATGCACTTAATTGCGGGTTTGTGGAAGACGTTAAAGTTGGCCTCATCAACAAATCCCTCAATGAGGATTTATATGGTGATTTTGTGCGCAACTTTAACATGCATTGCAAGGGGAAGACATTTTCTGAATTGCATGCAATGCTTATTGAGCATGAGAAGGCCCTCACTAAGAAAGCTCCTACACCTGCTGTTATGGCAATAAAAGGTGGTAGGGTAGCTAAGCCCGGTAAACCGAAACATGTGAACAAGAAAGGAAAGGGCAAAGCTGACAAGGGCAAGCAGATTGTGACCTATCAGCAAAAGCCGAAGAAGCAGAATCCTCCTCCCAAGAAGGATTATCCCAAAAAGGATGCGGCTGCTTGTCACCACTGCAATACTCCTGGACACTGGAAGCGTGACTGTCCATTGTTGCTAGAGGAGTGTCGCAAGAATAAGAATGCCAAGGCTGGGCAGGGCGCCAGCACTTCAGGTATTTTTATGGTTGAATTATTTTCTTTTCCTCGAAAGCAAAATGCCTGGATATATGATACAGGATGTGGTACTCACATTTGTAATACATCGCAGGGGCTTAGAGGAGCGAAGAAGCTGAACTATGGGGAATGCTACTTGTACGTGGGAAATGGAATACGTGCAGCAGTAGAAGCCATAGGGACTTTTGAGCTAGTTTTACCTTCTGGTTTAATATTAGTTTTGAACAATTGTCATTACGCACCTTCCATTGTTAGGGGTGTCGTATCAGTTTCTTTGTTATTGGATATGGGTTTTAAGCATACGTTTAATGATAATGGAATTTCTGTTTCTCTAAATTCTGTTTTTTACTTTAATGCTATTTCATTAAATGGTGTGTTTGAAATTGACATGGAAAACCATGTATCCAATAGAGATAATTCAATGTATAGCATCGGGAATAAGAGAGCCAAGTCTAACTTGGACTCGTCTTATTTATGGCATTGTCGTCTTGCCCACATAGGCAAGAAACGCATGGAAAAGCTGCTAAGTGATGGGCTTTTACCTAATATCAATGATGATTCAGTTGATAAATGCGAATCTTGCATATCTGGGAAGATGACGAAGAAACCTTTCCATAGCAATATGGAGAAGGCTTCGGATCTACTTGGATTGATACACACGGATGTGTGTGGTCCACTTAGACACGTGTCAAAACGCGGTGCTACCTACTTCCTAACCTTTACGGATGACTATAGTCGTTATGGTTGTGTTTATTTACTTAAACACAAACATGAAGTCTTTGAGACATTCAAGGTTTTCAAAAATGAAGTAGAATTACAACTCGGAAAGAAGATTAAGGCCCTTCGATCCGATCGTGGTGGTGAGTATTTGAGCCAAGAGTTCAAAGATTATCTAGCTGAGTGTGGCATTGTCCAACAACTCACTTCTCCTTATACTCCACAACAAAATGGTGTATCTGAAAGAAGAAATCGTACCTTGCTTGACATGGTACGATCTATGTTTAATCTTACAACTCTTCCTTTATCCTTTTGGGACTATGCTCTTGAAAGTGCTGTTCGCATACTAAATATGGTTCCAACTAAGAAGGTTGATAAGACTCCATATGAATTATGGACTGGAAAAGCTCCCAACTTGTCTTACTTAAAGATCTGGGGTTGTGAGGCGTTTGTTAAACGTGACTCACCTGACAAGCTCCAACAAAGATCTGTTAAGTGCATCTTCGTAGGATACCCTAAGGAAACAAGGGGTTACTACTTTTACTTCCCACCAGAAAATAAAGTCATTGTGGCTAGATATGGTGAATTCCTTGAGGAGAATTTCTTGACTCAAGAATTCAGTGGGAGAGTATATGATCTTGAAAATGATCAAGAAGATGTGTCACCTTCTGAGAACACTAACACACTTCCTGTGGAACCTGAAAGCTTAGGTCCTCCACCTGAAGTAGAAGTGGTACCCGTCCGTAGGTCTTCAAGATCTACAAAGGCTCCTGAACGTCTATGTTTAAACATAGATGATGAGGAAACTATGCTATTGGATCACATTGATGAGCCAACTAGTTATAAGGCTGCCATTAATAGTCCTGAAAAGGATAAATGGCAGGTAGCCATGGATGGGGAAATGCAATCCATGAAAGACAATAAAGTCTGGATTGAAGTAGACCTTCCACCCAATGCTAAGGTAGTTGGGTGTAAATGGCTCTTCAAGAAAAAGACTGACATGGATGGCAACATACACACCTACAAAGCTCGTTTGGTGGCGAAAGGCTTTACCCAAACATATGGTGTTGACTATGAGGAGACCTTTTCTCCTGTGGCCGACATTAGAGCTATTAGGATTCTTATAGCTATAGCTGCCTACTATGACTATGAGATTTGGCAAATGGATGTCAAAACCGCCTTTCTAAATGGTCGCCTAGATGAAGATATCTATATGGCGCAACCTGAGGGGTTTGTGAATCCACAATTTCCTGAGCGTGTATGCAAACTTCAAAGATCCATTTATGGATTGAAGCAAGCATCCAGGCAATGGAATAAGAAATTTGATGAGGAAATCAAGAAGTTTGGATTTACTCAAAATTTCGATGAGCCATGTGTATACCACAAAGTTAGTGGGAGTAACACTACTTTTCTTGTCCTATATGTCGATGACATATTAATCATGGGAAATGATATACCAAGCCTTAATGAAGTTAAGGATTATCTTGGTAATTGCTTTGCCATGAAGGATTTAGGAGAAGCAGCGTATATCCTTGGAATCAAGATCTATAGAGACAGATCTAAACGGTTAATCGGATTAAGCCAAAGTGCTTACATGGATAAAATATTGAAGAGATTCAATATGCAAAATTCCAAGAAGGGATATTTGCCCATGCAAGTGGAACACGGCTTATGCAGCGAAATGTGTGCTTCTACACCTGAAGAGGTGGCATACATGAAGAAAGTTCCGTATGCTTCGGCAGTAGGATCTATCATGTATGCAGTTAGATGCACAAGGCCTGATGTGGCATTCGCTCAAAATTTGACGAGTCGATATCAGCAAAATCCAGGGAAAGATCACTGGCATGCTGTTAAAAACATTCTTAAGTATTTAAGGAATACCAAAGATATGTTTTTAGTTTTCGGGGGAAATCCAGACGCAGAACTGAATGTTACAGGTTTCTGCGATGCGTCCTTTCAGACTGATAAAGATGATACGAAGTCTCAGACGGGTTACGTTTTTGTCATAAATGGAGGAGCTGTGGACTGGAAGAGTAAGAAGCAGAGTACAACGGCCATGTCTGCTACAGAATCTGAGTACATTGCTGCATCGGAAGCAGCACAAGAAGCTGTTTGGATAAGGAAATTCGTTAAGGATCTTGGAGTGATGCCTTCAATAGAATTACCTATAAATGTGTATTGCGACAACTCTGCTGCAATCACATTCGCCAATGAACCTGGAGTTATGAAAGGCGCCAGACACTTTAAAAGAAAGTATCACTATGTTCGAGAACAAGTCGATGATGGTGAAATAAAAGTACTCAAAGTTCACACAGATGACAATCTGGCTGATCCTTTCACGAAGGCATTACCTAAGGAGACGTTTAATCGTCATGCTCAGGGTATTGGTCTTCGTTTAGCAGATAGTTTCATGTAAATCTGTTGGATTAGTATTTCGATAGGGACGTGTAAACAATTATTATTTTAATGAAATAAAGTGCGGATAACGTTTATTATCATTATTAATATGTGTGTCCTATATTTGCATGTTTAAATCCGTGAATAATTTATTTATTCTAAATAGTCCATTGTCAATTAATAATATGGGAATATTATTGAACTAAGACAAATGTGAGGATTGGTAGAATGAACTGTAAGGTTAAGACACCAATGTCACATGATATTCAATATTGGATAAATTGAATATAGGACTTATCCCAACTACATGATTATACTTTATGGATCATAGTCATTAAGTATATCATGAATATTTATCCTCTGACTTGAGATGCCAGATAATTGCCGAGGATGTAGCTCATTTTCTGTGAGATAGTCTAACGCTATCCGTAAAAGGTAGTTATAAGGGCTATTTTCAGAAATGATGCAAAGTTCAAGGGTTATGCTCGCAGTCAATAAGGGATTTGTTCTTTCAACTTTGTGTTGAAGTTTAATACTGCTAGGCCACTCGTATGATTAACAAGATGTTTGCGTGCGCACGCCCAAAGTCTATCTGGAAGACGTTCAGATGTTTTGGTAATCTTGTTCAATTATGTATAAACGAGAAACTACTGTTAATTGTGGAATGACAAGATCCATATCCAAATTAACGCGGTATTAGTAACAAAAGGATAAGTATGATGATTTAATTCATCACGTGGTTTTTCCAGGAAAACCATACTCGGATCGAGCTGGGGGCATTGGGATCTGTTAAGCTAGACTAGCCCATGTCATTATTATATTAATAATTAACCAAGTGGGAGCTGTTAGAGTTTAATGGTTAAAATTAATATATTTATGTCCGGTTTCGAACCCGAGACTCGGGATTGCACACGATGCGTGAGAGTTTCAATAGTATGAATAAATTAAATATATTTATGTATTTTATTTATTCATTTCACAAACAATACTTAACGACAGTTAGTATTTAACGGAGTTAGAGATAACGACCGTTAAAGGACTAAAAGTGAAAAGAAGGATCTAGAACCATGTTGATGGGTTGGATCGGCTGGAAACAACCATTGGGTTGGGTTGGCCGGTTTTAGAGTGGAGTAGGGAACAAGTTTTGTGATTTAGGGTTAACCTATAAATACAATTCATTGTGTTTAGGTTTTCCTCTAATCTAGAATTCCCTACAAGCCTAATTTCTCTTCTCTTCTCCTCTCCTAAGCATAGAACCGATCACCTCTTTTAAATCCACTAGGATTTGTGATCCAAGTAAAGCTTTGAAAGTGTTTGGCTTGTTTGTGATTCTTGAACCTAGCTTTTCCTACTGAAACGCTATCATCACGTGTGTACAAGAACGAGTGACTAGTTTATTTTAACTAGTGTTTTTCCCTATCATTAGATCGACATTCCCTATAATTAATTAGGGTTCTTGCTTGTTCTTGGTGATTGCTAAAAGGTACGTGTCTATTTAGTTTTAATTAATTACTAGTTCTTGTAGATCTTCCGCTGCGTGTGCTTTGATGTTTTTATATGTTTATAGCTTTTATGATTCATATAATCCTCTTTTTAATACACATTAGGATAATAAGCGCATGCTGATTCATGATTTAACATGTGTAGAATATCTAACAAATAGAACATGTTAAATTATCATTCTTTTATCGTTATAAACTTTATTTTACTTATAGTACAAATCTTTTATTGTTACTCGCGAAATCCGTAGGTCTATAGTTTGGTCCCTTCATATAACATACTGGTTTCAAGACTCGCTTAGCGGGCTAGTCCAATGAAATTCTACTCAATATTGGAAGATTATATAAAAGGTGATGTTTATAGTGAATAGTTATCAAACAAATTGATAAAAATATATACATGCGTTCACACGACTATACAAAACAATTTTGCGTTAAACGACACGTATATCAAATAAGAATATGAAAAAAAAGTAAAAAAGAAAAATTATAGTGTGTGTTTAGTTGGGGCAACCTTTGTTTTCCATAAAATATTTTGTGAAAAACAAGGAAAACAAATATCGCGTTCAAATAAACGTTTTCCAACAAAATATTTTACAAAACACAAAATCCCTATTTCCTAACTTAACAATAAAAACGACAAAAACAAAAAAAAATTAGTTGTTTTTCTTGCTTTCCTTTGTAACCTACAACCCTCCATTCCCTTCTTTATAATAGAAAATACAAATATCCTAAACGCGTTTTCTATATTTTCAAGTGTTTTGTGAAAATAAATTTCCTTTCCAAATTTTTACAAAACTAGAGATAGAAAACAAGAGAATTTTTTCTCCAACTAAACGCAACCATAAATTTTATGCGATTATTCTTTGTTGTCAACATTGGTTGTTTTCTCGGTCCAGTTGATCCAGCATACCTCGTGACCCGTCCAATATCATATGAACTTACCCTCTAATCAATCTTGTAAAGAACGTTTCTTGACTCACCTACACAAGATTAATAGATGCATATATAACACCTTTTAATTAATTAGATATTTATACCCAAACTCAGCTGAGGTGTTGCTGGAGTTTTTGCAAGTCACTACATTAGGTATTGAATCGGTTTCTGTAAGCTGGGCACTATAATGTTTTGCTAGTAACCTCTTGGTATAGTGAAAGTGGTTCTCGTGTTGTTTTGCACAATTGGGGTCTGAAAGAATTATGTGCAAAGAACAAAGTCTTTCACAACTGACCTTCACAAACAAAAATGCGGAAGGGTCACACCGGTGCACACTAAAAAGAATACACAAGCGGAAATGTGAAAAAAGTTAAGAAATGAAATGGAACTTAAAAGGAACTGAAAATACGACAATATTTTCACATAGGGTAAAGCGGTATTTAACCAGAGTAGATATTTATCGAGAGATAAATATATTTAAACTAGAAAAGGCAAAACCATATCCCTTAGGGATGATCGTCGGCCGAATACCCCAAAGAGAGTGTTAAGTTTGACAAGTTGTCAAAGTTAATATACTTATGGTTAAATAAAGGGTTTCCTAATTAAATTGGGATTATCCCATAAAAGCCAATAAATACAAAGGCCTTCTTAAGGGACTCATGTTTTCGATCCTCAAACCCTAAAATGCCCCGTCATCTTTCCTCCATAATCGATCGGTCGACCAACACCACAAAGGGTTCGAGACCCTTTGTGGGCCGATCCATAATCGACCAGACTTGGTTACCCGTGGTTTGTACTCTCCTAAATTACATAGGTTGGTAGCCATAGTTCTACTCAATACCGGTGGATAGCTGACGTAACTCAAGTAGTGATTCTCCCCAATAAACACTAAAGTGTTCGATTGAAGCAAAAAGATCAAGCTCTGATTCTTTGCTGAGCAAAAAGGTTGTAGAGCTTACGCATTAACATGATAAACAAGTAAGTAATCATAAACACCCTTTATACGTGTTAGTATGTTATATATTTAATTAGGAGATTTGTTATCAGAGCTTTTAGTCTGCATGGTTTTTATCTGTTTAGTCTGCATGGTTTTTATCTGTTTAATTTTCGTTGTGCATGTTTTATAGGCCATTCAGGTGAATATCAATACCATACAACATACTCCATTCTTTATATTAAATGTGTTTATTTGTGGAAATAGCAAAAGCTTTATTTAGTTAAGAGTGTTGATAGTTGGTCAATATATCATGTTGTTTAGTGAGACTTTGTCGGTTATGATCTCACTTACTCAAATCTTCCTTCTCTAATTCATGTAATCTACTCGTTGAAGCCGCATCAGGATATTAGAGCGTATCTTTGATTTCCTTGTAGTCTTTGCCGATGAGGATGTTACTCGTTGGTTCCCTTTGAGCGAGTTTTAGTATTTAATATAGGTTAATTTAAATAAAGCTAAAGATCATTAGGTATTAAATTGACCCAACGCGTTCAAACCATAAAATATTTGGCCTCGAATGAAAAAAAGTCCAAAAATCAAACACAAGAAAGCCATAAACCCTAGAAACCAGACTAACAACGACAATATATACTTTTATTTTGGTAAACATAAAACCGAATTTTTGATGTGGAGCAATGATTTTAGCAAAAGCCGATACAAAATTACTCACGCTCACCTCTATTTACTCTAGCAAAGGGTACGTTTGCGTTGTAAGCTAGCGTCAAACCACCAGCCCAAGTCTTCCAACGGCTCACGGTACTGTGGTTGGTGCCAAAGGGTCTCGGCTGGTAAATACCAACCACGGTGGTTGAATTTTTTTTTCCTTTTCTTTTTGTGTTGTATTTGTGTATTTAGTGAGGTATGTGTGGACCTAACAACACCACTTTTGTTTATGGCACCACATTTGTTTGAAGGAGGGGTTTTTTTGTTGCCGTATGAAGATCTCGTGCCATAGAAATTTTCGATGATGTGGCAGCATTTTTTGCCAACGGCACCAGACTACCCGGTGCTCTAACATAAAAAAAAATGAATGCTCTAACATAAAAGAAAAAGAAAAGCTTCGTCCCACTCATTTATGAGTTTTGTCCAAATATAGTTGTTTTTTTCTACATTATTTATGTTCGTTGGGAAGCTAAGATACATAAATAATTAAATACTGTATTTTCGACAAACTCATCAACTTGTTCGTATTAAGGTTAAAATGTATATTGTCGTAACATTGTTTTAGATTATTCATATAAAATTACTTTTACAGTGTATGTTTTTATACACAAAAGCAGCGTAGATATAATTTCTACAATGATCAAATCTAATCTATCTTGTCATTTCATGCAAAATGACACAATTACACAGATATTCTCTGTTAAAAATGATATTTTAGCACATGCATTTTCAAAAGAAAAGTTGGTATATAACCTGTTTGCATGTAACCCGTCCTATTATATGATTAGATTGACATTAACTTGAATATCGTTATTAATTACTAGTACGATAAACTATTTTTGATATTTTTGTGGTGGATCTTTAGTTGAAATTACTATTTGCATCGTGCAAACATCGGCATCCACATTAATTGCACCTACCTCTGCTGGAAGCCAACATCTCAAAAAGGGCCCAAACTTTTATTTGGTAACCTCCAAATATTGGAACTCTTCAACCCCACGTCCCCACCATGGACCATAAACTGCTTTTTATTTTTCTTTCGTACAGGACATACCAACTATTCTTTTTTCTTTTAATTTATTTATCTGAATTTTCAACTCGACATTGCGAGCCGACTAATCTCATATAACTAATTTTTCAAATAGTCCGAATCGGGGATCAGGGACGGAGCCAGGGGTTCCCGCGGGTGCCCAGGCACTAGAGGTAGCAAAATGGGCGGGCACGGGCAACGGTTCAAATGGGCTACGGGCTAAACAGGCACGGGCTAAACGGGCGCATGTTATACGAATCACTTTAAAAATGACCCAAAACGACAAAATAAATTTCTCAAACTTGACAACTCATTTATATTTTAAAAAATTTAATATATTATATTTATAAGTTTTTCTTGAAAAACAATTGTAATATTCTCCAATTGAGAGAAAATATGTGCACATTTCAAAAAAAAAAAAAAAAAAAAGAAAAAAAAAGGGGGGGCTAAATGTGCCCAAATCTTTTACAAATTTTGACCAAATAACCTATTTTTTTTTTATTTTGGGCACAAATTGTCACATCTACCAGACACCCCATGAATTTTTTCAATGTAGTGTTAATTTTTGAAAAAAACATCAATTTTTCCTAAAGTCATTTTAAATGCACTCGGTGCATCGAAATATGTTTCTAGTATTAGTGTTCAATTTTTTTTGTGCACCCCGTCATATTTAGTCCTGGTTCCATCCCTATCGAGATGGTAAACCTCCGTGGCCACAAGAGGATTAATTTTCTCCCCGTGATCCTCCGCTTTGAAAGACTGATATTTTTACCGCTTCGTCACCCCTTGTGGTTCATACCAACTACTACTGTATTCTTAGAAGTGTAAAAATAGGGTGGATGTAATGTATATATGATGAACACATATTTAAAAAAGAAATTACTCTTGTGTTGATTGATGATAGGCTGAAACAATTTTGTGACATAGAAATTGCGTATTTATTTTGTTCATTAACTAATGTTCATTTGTTTTTTTCAGTATTCTTTTTGCTCATGAAAAAGTACTTTTAAACATTTCTTTTCAGCAACTTTTATTCCCCAACATCAAAGAAATTTAGCATTTGGATTGATGAGTTTTCACATCATCTTTCACCTTATTATTAGTGTGGGTCACGATCTGAATGACAAATAGTGATTGTTATCAAAGAGATATGTTAGATGGTTAAGAAAATCAAATTGCTTACTTTAACAAAATCATCAACAATTTCAAATGATTAAAAAAAAATTAAGTCAAACATTTGAAAATTTGTAGAAATGTATTAAGGTATTTGTAAGTTATAAACTTTTATCCGAAAAAATAATTACGCAATTGCAATTCTTATTGCCATCATGTTTAATAATCTATTATTTATAGAAGCGACAAACGATGAAAATAGGTTCAGGTACCTGTAATAGATCTCTAGCGAGTGGAAAATAAACCCTAGCCGCCACCATCATCTTCTCCGGCGGGATCAAACGCCATCAACACCTTTTTTCCGTCAAAATTTCAATTTCATTTACTCACCTTAATAATCACCTTCCTATCCAAAGATTTCCTTTAATCCATTATTTGTATTTTTGAATCCTTTATTCTTTTGGCGATCCGAATGGAATACCATAGGTGGGACACTATAGTTGGGACGTCATAGGTGGTACATCCTTGTGGTGGGACACCAGAGGCAGGACAACAAAAGTGGGACACCATAGGTAGGACATTTTCAAATATGAAGCCGGCCGGCGGTGCTAATCCGATCCGATTTCGTAGTAATGCTGATTCCACTCGCTCCATTTCTAAATCCATTTTTGTGACGAATTTCCCCAACAATACGACTTCCAAAGACTTATGGAGATTGTGTCAAGATTATGGAACTGTCGTTGACGTTTATATTCCTAATCGGTTATCAAAGGCTGGGAAACGCTATGCGTTTGTTCGTTTTATCAAAGTCGTCAACCTTGATAGACTTGTTGGTAATCTAGGTACCTTGTGGATTGGACGCAATCATCTACAGGTAAATGTTGTTCTTTACGAAAGGCCTTCCTTTCCTACTAAATCGTTTGTTCCTCCTAAACCTGTTGGAGTTAATTCGTTTGTTCCTCCTAAACCTACTGGAGTTAATTCGTTTGCTTCAGTGTTGAAAGGTAAGACGCAACCTGTTTCTTATTCGCCCCCTGCTCCTGCTATGGTTATTGATGACTCTTGTGCTGTGAAACGAGATTTTGGTAATTGTGTTATGGGAGAAATTAAGCAGTTTTCTGCCATCAATAATTTACACGTTCTATTGTCTAACGAGGGTTTTCCTAACGTAAAAATAGTGTACCTTGGTGGATTGTGGGTTATGATTGAGTTTGATACTGTTAAATCTAAGGTGAATTTTATGCAGCACGTAGGGGTTGCTTCATGGTTTTTTAATTTAAGTAATGCTACTCCTGAGTTTGTTACCAGAGATAGGATTGTTTGGGTGGATATTGAGGGTATCCCACTACATGCTTGGTCACACGATACGTTTAAGAAGATTGGGTCCAAATGGGGTGAAGTTATGGAACTTGAGGAGAGCAAGGAAGATATGTTTGCTCGTAAACGTATATGTATTAAAACTTCTCAAGAAGATATTATTTTGGAAAAATTCATGATTATTGTTAAGAGGAAAGTTTATGTGATCAGGGCCAAAGAACTCTTTATGTGGTCTCCTACTTTCAAGGAGGTTAAGGAAGCTGTTTACTATACCGATGATGAGTGGGTTAGAGGGGATGATGAGGTAAACGATAAAAATAGTAAACAACCTAACTTTAATGATGGGAGTGACGATGAAGCAGTTTCCGATACTGTTTTTGGAGAAGTTAATGAGGTTCATGCTAATGAGAAACCTAACTTTAATGATAGGAGTGACGATGAAGCAGTTTCCGATACTGTTTTTGAAGAAGTTAATGAGGTTCATACTAATGAGAAGGACCAATCGCATATTTCCATTGTAAAAGAGACATCTGCTGATCCGTTTAATATTTATAGTCTTCTTAATAAACGTAAGGATGATGTAAGTAGCTCAGAAGCGAGTATTCCCTTTCCACCGGGGTTTACTCCGAATCCTGAGAAAGAAGTTAACCAGAATGATCGTCATGGGGAGCTGGGTTCCAATTCAGATAAATCCAAGAACCTTTCAGGTGATTTAAATTCTCGAGTAGTGGAGGATACTCAACATGTTGATGATTACTCTTCTCCTGTTACTAATAACAGTGGTAATGTAGGAAGAACAGGTGGTTCGATCCTGGATATTTTAGCTGATATGATCAAGGTTGGTACTACTATGGGATATTCTTTAGACGGGTGTGCTGAAGACTTAGAGAAGATCATTAGCCTAAAAGGAGAACGAGACGTTTTCCTATGAATTGTCTTTCTTTGAATGCTCAAGGCCTCAGATCCAAGGCCAAGAAAGACTGGATTAGGGAGTTAAATAATGTACATAAGGTGAGTTTTTTGACTATTCAAGAAACTAAAATGGAATTCATATCGGCTATGGATGTCAAAGTTCTTTGGGGCAATTATAACTTTGAGTATATTTTTAGTGAATCGCTGGGTAACTCTGGTGGTATTTTATGTGCGTGGGATACTAATTTATTTCATAAAGAGCAGCATACTATCTCGGATAATTTTGTCGCCGTGTACGGTTCTTGGCTTCCTACTAAGGCTAAATTGTTACTCATTTCTATTTATGCTCCTCAACAAGATGCTGGTAAACGGGCTCTTTGGAATTTCATTTCGACTATCATTGCTAGATGGGATGGAGAATGTATTGTCATGGGGGACTTTAATGAAGTTCGTTTTGTAGGAGAACGTATGGGCTCTGTGTTTAATCCTCGTGGTGCAAAGGATTTTAATTCTTTTATTTTCTTCTTCGGGATTAGTCGAGTTGCAACTTGAAGGATACTCTTTCACTTGGTCTCATCCGTCGGCCACCAAGATGAGTAAATTAGACCGGTTTCTCGTTTCTGAGGGATTTACTTCTATCTTCCCCCATTCTTCTGCTATCTGTCTAGATAAGCATTTATCAGACCATCGTCCTATTCTTTTAAGGGACATTGTTACGGATTATGGTGCTACGCCTTTTCGTTTTTACCACTCTTGGTTCAGTTTGAATGGTTTTGATCATATGGTTTCTAATACTTGGAAGTCTATCATGCTTGACGATCGTAATGATGTGATTCGTTTTAAAAAGAAGCTCCAGGTTTTGAAAAAGACGATTCGTTCTTGGGTCGCGACATATAAGAGGGAGCACACAAGTAATGCTTATGAGATTAAATCTAAACTTCAAGACATTGATAAGGAGTTAGATCAAGGTGGTGTTACCAACGATATTCTTCATTCTCATAAAGAATTGTTGAATCAATTACACGACGTCAAAGCAACAGAAGCAAGTGATCAGGCTCAAAAGGCGAAAATTCAATGGGCTATTGAGGGAGATGAAAATTCCAAATTTTTTCAAGGCATAATTAATAGAAAACGGGCGAATTTATCTATCAAAGGCATTATGGTTGATGGTGAATGGGTGGATGATCCTCTTCGTGTGAAAGCAGAATTTCTTAATCATTTTTCTACACGGTTTCAGGTCCCCAGGTCTTCACGTGCTCGTTTAAATTTTCAGTTTCAAAATCGGTTGAGTCAAGATCAGGCTGATGATTTGGAAATCCCTATTTCTCATGACGAAATTCGAGCAGCTGTGTGGGATTGTGGGGAAAACAAATCGCCGGGTCCGGACGGGTTTACTTTCGAGTTTTTTCGTAAATATTGGAATGTCATTGGTAGTGATTTTTGTGATGCGGTTGTGTGGTTTTTCCAACATGGAGCATTTGCTAAGGGTTGTAATTCATCATTTATAGCCCTTATTCCGAAAGTTCAAGATCCAAAATTCGTTAGTGACTACAGACCTATTAGCTTGATCAGAAGTTTGTACAAAGTGGTTACTAAAGTGCTAGCTACTCGTCTTGCGTATGTGATTTCGGACCTCATTTCGGACGTTCAAACCGCATTCGTTCCTAACCGACACATTTTAGATGGTCCGTTCATTATTAATGAAGTTCTATCTTGGTGTAAACATAAAAAGCAACATGTTATGGTTCTTAAAGCTGATTTCGCTAAAGCATATGATTCTGTACGGTGGGATTTTCTCGACGAGGTTTTTGAGGCGTTTGGTTTTGGAAATAAGTGGCGTTCATGGATTGCTGGTAGCTTATCATTAGGTATGGCTTCTATCCTTATTAATGGCAGCCCGACATCTGAATTTCAATTCCATTGTGGGCTTAAGCAAGGTGATCCGCTCGCTCCGTTCCTTTTCATTCTTGTTATGGAATCCCTTCACCTATAATTTAATAGAGCTATTGAAGCGGGTATTTTCAAAGGCTTAAGGATTGACTCTTCTCTTATGATCTCTCATTTATTTTATGCGGATGATGCGGTGTTCATAGGGGAATGGTCTGAGTACAACATTACTCGCATTCTGCACATTCTCCATTGCTTTTCACTTGCTTCCGGTCTTAAAATTAATCTTCAAAAAAGTCATATTTTAGGTGTCGGTGTTTCTCATGAGATGGTTAATGCAGCGGCAGTTTCTCTTGGTTGTTCTGTTATGCGAGCTCCGTTCAAATACTTGGGGGTGTCAGTTGGAGGCAATATGTCTTTGGTCAAAGAATGGGACGTTATTATTGATAAACTTCACTCTCGGTTATCTAAGTGGAAATGTAATCTTCTTTCCGTTGGGGGGAGACTTACTCTTCTCAAGTCGGTCCTCGGCTCCACTCCTATATATACTTTGTCGTTGTATAAAGCCCCTAAAGCTATGCTTAATATTATGAAGTCTATTAGACGTAAGTTTTTCTATGGTATCCAAGATGGTGATAAGAAGATTATGTGGGTTAAGTGGTCTAAAATTCTTGCGGCCAAAAAATATGGAGGGTTAGGTATGTCCAGCTATTTTGCTTTAAACAGGGCGCTTCTCTTTAGATGGGTCTGGAGGTTCGTTACCCATGATGATTCTCTGTGGTATCGTGTGATTTCTGCCATGCATGGACCTAGTTTTCTTCAATGTTCTTCTTGTTACCCATCGGTGTGGGGTAATATAGTACGAGAGATCCATAAGCTCAAGAATAAAGGAGTTGATTTACTCTCTTATTGTCGTATTCGTGTTGGTAATGGTCTTAAGACAAGTTTTTGGAAGGACCCTTGGATCGATGACTCCCCTTTGTGCCATCGTTATCTGATGAGGCGAAAAGTGTACCGCTTTTAAGGGGTCATTTAAGCCCGAAATCGTATTTATTTGATCAAATATTGCCCTAAATCGTTCCTTTTGTCATTTTAGGTACTTTTGAGGAGAAATCTGGAAAAGGAGGCATTTTGGACGTTTTTGGAGCATTAAAGTGAAGAAAACGGCAAAGTCTCAAGAATCGGCTAAAAGTTACTCTTGACGGCGTCACAATTAACATGGGACGGCGTCATGCCTTGGCAAGAAAAGTTGGATGTGAAATTTACTCATGACGGGCCAGTGAGTTAGCATGAGAATTCTGACGGCGTCACGCTTTAACTAAATCAAGGGCGTCACGGCTTAAATCATAAGGGGACGGCGTCACGTTCAGGGTTAGACGGCGTCAAGCCTTGATAGGCCAGAATGGATTTTTGAAGAGCTAAAGAGGGACGGCGTCAAGAAGGTCGCCCGGGAACCCTAAAAGCGGCGAGGTGACGGCGTCACAATGCATAAGGTGACGCCGTCAGATCCAAAAATCTATATATAGTTTTCTAATCTTTTGTCATTAGGGAGAGCTTAGTGTGTGGAATTTTGGGATAAAACCCTAAGACGATTTTAGCTACTTTTTCAGGGCTTTTTGCCTTGAGATCTTCCATGTTTCATTGAAAGATAAGTTATCAATTAATCATTCAATATGTCTATGTGTTGTTTGATTCTATCTTGTGCTTGTCTTTTGTTTAACATGTTAGGCTAATTTTATCTTGTGTTTGCTTAGATCTAATGAAACCTAGCTATTGATTATTGGTTGTTAGTGTGTTGTTAGTTGTATTGGATGATTGTTTATCTATGTTAGGCTTAAGAAAACTGGCTAACTTCCTATTCGGTAACTTGCTTGAACGTCTTAAGAAACATGAACCAAACGCGTACTAAAGGTTTTTATGGTTGTATTTAATGCACAAGCGAATTCTAGTGATCCCATGTTAGGAGCTTCCTAGCCGGCTCGACATAGGAGTGAAGTAGGAGCTTGTAGAGTTGGGGAAGTAAGTACGCCACCCCACGAATGGTATTAAGGAATACACCCGTCATCCACGCGACTAATACACACTAATTAACCGGTAAAAGATAGTTAGGGAGTAAGGAAATCTAAGTAAACACATTTCTCTACACATAAGTTTCTCACCACTTTTCATTTTTGTTATTTTATTTTATTTGCATTCGTAGTCATTTGGGTTAGTTGACTAGCAACTAATTCCGCCCACTCCTTCAAACCCGAGATTTTACTTGCTTTCATAAAATTATAAAAACATAAAAAGAATCTTCCTCAACCCTTAGACCTAATTAGAGTAGCCTTTCACACCTAACGAACACTATTCCCTGTGGAGAACGATCAATCCCCCGTACTTACCACTACACTATACTACATCGGTCAGGTACACTGCCTGGTGGGGTTGTAAGCCTCTTGAGATCCCTCGAGAGGTAAAACCTGTTGTAAGGTTACAAAACCACGCAATCATTATCCGAGAGTTTTCGCTTTGGAATCTAATCGTGACATTTGTGTGGCCGATAAATTGTCAGATTCTATAGATGGATCTCTTCGTCGTTCTGCCAGAGGTGGGAGTGAAGAGCAACAGCTCGTTCAGCTCCAGAATTTGGTTGGTTCATCCGTTTTGTCCTCGGTCGATGATAGATGGGTTTGGTCCTTAAGTGGCGATGGGATGTTTCGTGTTAAAGATGCTAGGACCCTGTTGGACGAGATCTTTCTTCCTAAAGATCACAACGCTACTCGGTGGTGTAAGTTTATTCCGATCAAAGTCAACGTGTTTGCTTGGAAGTTGAGTATAGATCGGCTGCCTACCCGCGTGAACCTGCTCAAAAGAGATGTTTATATTCCTGATTCTTCTTGTCCGATTTGTAAGGATTCTCCGGAAGATTCTTCGCATTTGTTTTTTACTTGTAGCTTGGCTGCTGATGTTTTTCGATTGATTTGTCGTTGGTGGGGTCTGAATTGGACGCATATTTCTTCTTATGAGGAGTGGCTTTATTGGATCAAAGATATTCGGCTCGGATCCAAAATTAAGCTCTTGCTGGAAGGTGTGTTCTATATCGCTTGGTGGAGTATTTGGAGTTTCAGAAATGGTCTTCTTTTTGCGGCCAAAATCCCTCGGAAGGATATTATTTTTGATGATATTGTTTCTCGTGCTTATTCTTGGTGTCATGCTAGATGTAGTAGCTCGTTTAGTTGGGTTAGTTGGTTACAACACCCTTATTTAATTTCTTTGTAATTTTCTAGCTCCTTGCTAGTTTTCCTTCAATAAAAGTTGCCGTTCAAAAAAAATAATCTATTATCTATAGAAGCGACAAACGATGAAAATGAATGTTAACGAAGCAAACTTTTTTTTTGAACCGCAATTTTTTTAACATCTTATATCACCTATCTCACAATATATCTCATAAATGTTACTAACGAGGCTTGAACGCACAACCTCTATGTTGGTGAGCAACTCACATATCCATCATTTATTGATGTTTATAAAATAGTTGATGGTTTATCTCGTAATGTTAGTATTTTTCATGCATCTTAGAAAAGTTACGAAATCAAAGAGTAGTTTGTTTATAATAGAGATGAGCTCGATGCCAATCTCGTACCGAACGCGTACTGAATTGACGGTATCGTATTTTTCTGGAGCATAAAATTGTGTATTGGTACCGTATCAAACGGAATTCCGGTACTCATTACCGGGAAAACGATATATATTCGATTTTTCCCGTTTTTAAAAACTAAATCAAACAAACCAAAATAAACCAAAGACGGAGATATATATTGTTATTTATGTTTCGTCTTAGACAACTGTTGGAATTATTATATCATGACAATCATATTAATAAACCAAAACATCAAAGTATATATAGCGGAAGCACAGAATCATATAACACATAAATAATTAAACCAAAAATAAAATGAACGTACCTTGATGATTCTAGCAAGAACAAGAATCAACCTTGAGCAATATGGATTATGAACCGTAATTAGGGTTTATAGGATTATAGGAATTGCCCCTTACCCTTTTTGCAATTAAATCCAAGATTCTTACAATAATGTGTAAGAATCACGTTCTTGTACACACGTACTAAATCAAACTAAAGTAATGCAAGTTATTTAATCACAAAATCAAAACCAAAACAAATTTTGTTTTACAAAATTCGGTCGACCCTATTGGAGGGTTAGAACCGATCGACTAAACAAGAAAAGAGGAAGCAAACTTTAAGGTTTAGTATAATGCACAAGAGGTACCAAAAACTAGAACCCAAGGTTTGTTTATATAGGCCATGTAACTTAGAGCCTAAGTTAGAGTTGGATTAGGAATCCTAACCCTAAAACCGATCGGCCCATTGTATTAGGGAAGATCTAGAATCTTCTTGGCTACTAATTACATCCTAGTCCCTTTCCTTATTTTATTTAACGACCGTTAGTCACTTCCGTTAAATACTAACGTCCGTTATTTATTTTGTGATATTTAATAATCAAATATAACATTTTACATTTAATTATTAATCTTTAGTTCTCATACGTAATGTGTGCAATCCCGTGATCTTGAGTTCGATCCTAACACAAATCTACTATTTTATGTCCATAAAACTAACAGCTCCCACTTAGACATATTATAATAGTTGTGATCACATCGGTTAGCGTCTTGCAACACGCCGATGCCTCTAGTACAACTCGAGTAGGTCTCGTGAAAAAACCTTTAATGATTCATCATTATTATTATCCTTTTGTTTCTAATACTACATCAAATAAAGATATGGATATTATCTTTATTCAAAATTCTATTTCTCGTTGTTTATGATCAGTGGCGGAACTAGGAGCCAAGTTCAGGGGTAGCGAAATACGAAAATTTGTTGGGGTAGCGAAAATTTGTTTCAGGGGTAGCGAAATTGCCAAAAAATGGCCAAAAATTACCAAAAAACGTAAAAAATGGCCAAAAATTCTACTACCGGGTAAAAGTTCAGGGGTAGCGACCGCTACCCCTGGGTTACATGTAGTTCCGCCCCTGTTTATGATTGAGCAAGATTACCAAATCTTCTGAACATATTCAGGGGAGATCTTGGGCATGGCCATGCAAACATCTTGTCAACCCTACGAGGGGCCCAGCAATATTAAACTCCAATAATAAATTTGGATGAACAAATTCTATTTTGACTACGAGCATAACTCATGAACTTCTCAACAATTCCGAAAACAATCCTTATGACTAACAGTTACGTATAGCGTTAAATTGTTCCACAGAATGCACTACATTCACAACAGTTATCTGGTATCTCAAGTCTGAGGATAACTATTCATGATTTACTTAGAAATATCCATAAGTAATATCATGTAGTTGGGATAAGTCCTATATTCAATTCATTGAATATCATGTGAATTTGGTATGACAACGCATCAATATACTTTCAAGTATATTCTACCAAAACTCATATTTGTCTTACCATAATGATATTCCCATATCATTAACTGACAACGGACATTTAGAATAACTAAGTTATTCACGGATTTAAAACATGCAAAAAATGGATAACAATATTAAATAATGAATATAAACATAACCACTACTTTATTTCATTAATAAATAATAAATGCTTAACATCCTTTATCCAAATACTAAATAGTTCAATGCATGAAAATTCTAGTTGATGAATTATGTCTCAAGTTATGACAATCATACTTGTTGACAAGACATAAATCAACCAACTTTGATCTATCAGAATTTTGAAAATACTTATTTCAAGAATTCATCTGGTGAAGTTCTTGTATGTGTGCATTCAAATAATTTTGATAATGCCACATAATATTTCATAAAGTGTGTGACATCCTCAATCACCAATTTATAATTCTTAAACTTTCAAACAATTTTAAAGTTTCAAGTATTCTTATTCCTTTTAATGTATAATGCAACTATGCTTTAAGTAAAGCATAACTAGTACATATGGCCATTAACAAGGATGAAATCCTACCATGACTAGTATTGAGTGTCATCTCAATTTCATTAGCATCATTGTATGCAAACAACAATATGCTCTTTAAAATTCCGTAAACTTTAATATCTACTGTGTAATGTTTGATGCCTTTCAAACTTTCAAGTTTGTTGGCTATGAAAATTATCACAACAATTGACAAATTGTTCATATATAGAATTTGAAAGCTGTTCCAGGCTGATGATGTAATTCTATATCCAAACATATTCCATTAGAATATTCATTACACTAGTTATCTAATAACTCTTAATTAGATATCAACATTGTCATAACATCTTATAACAATTCGTTTATGTAACATGATGTTCATGAAAAATCTTCGAGTCATACTTAGATTTCATTCATGTTCTATCTTATTTAAAAGATATGTATTTGTTGGGAATTAAATATTCAAGAAGTTAAATATCGGATTCTATTCTAAGAAAAATACTCTAAGTGTGATTCTGCTGCTAGTGCATTTGGTTCCTGCTGCTAATGTTGTTCCTACCGCTAGAACATTTGATCCTGCTGCTAGTGATAAATGATTCTGCTGCTAGGCTTAGCATTCTGCTGCTATTGATCCTGCTGTTATTATACTTGTTCCTGCTGCTAGCGATAATCTCATTGCTGATGCTAGTGAACATTCTGCTGCTGAGTGGATAAGATTGAAAAGATATTATTTGTATTTTTGTCAACAATATACGGTAGATAATATCTTACCCCATGTGCTTAGTTAACAAGTTGTGTACACAGATACATGTTGTATCTTATGTACTGACACTCTAAAGATAAGTTAACAAGTAAGTCGGCTAAGACTTTAAACAATATGTAAAGATCTTCTTGGACTATAAAAGAAGATCTTAGTCAAGTGATATTAGTGTCCATGCATATGTTATTTTTGTTAGAACTCATAACAGTTAGAACTAGAACAAAACACAAGAATATCACAAGTTAGAAAAACTTAAGATTCAAGGTTGTAACCCTAGTGATATTTAAAGATCACTCGTATTATTATCATTAATAATATTGAATCGTTTGGTATTAATCTTTATGTGTTCATTGCTAACTGACAAACATAACAATTCCATTTCCATAACATACACAACCTTCTAAGTGTGATTGAGTGAATTCCGCGCACTTAATCATATTAACACAACATATCATATACACAAAGTTGACAAGGTTTAACCACCTTATAGTGTACCAGTTGGTCCTGGCAAGTGGTATCAGAGCTTGGTTGATATAGTTGTTTTTAGAAGAAACAGAAATGGATGTACAAGATGTTCAAACCAATGTTGCTGCAAAGTTGCCCATGATCAAACCGAATGAGTTTGAGTTATGGAGGATGAGAGTTGAGCAATATTTTATGGTTCAAGATTATGCACTTTGGGATATAATTCAGTATGGTGATTCCTTCACTCTAGGCTATTCAAATGTTCTTGTTGAAGGAAAAACAGTTAGAAAAAGAAATACTAGACCAGTTTCAAATGAAGAAAAGATACAAAAAAGAAATGATCAGAAAGCAAGAAACTTGTTGCTTATGACCATTCCTGGTGAGCAGATGCTATCTTTTAACAAATATCTTGATGCAAAAACTCTTTTTGAAGAGATTTGTGCATGGTTTGGTGGTAATGAAACTACCAAAAAGACACAGAAGACATTGCTGAAGCAACAATTTGAAAACTTTACTGCTTTTAGTAATGAGTCTCTTGATAAGCTGTTTTCAAGATTACACAAGCTTGTAAGTCAGTTAGCTGTGTTGGGTGTTGAGACAGAGAAGGAAGATCTCAACATGAAGTTCTTGAAAAGTCTACCTGATGAATTCCATACTCATGTTATTGTCTGGATGAACAAACCAGAAATTGAAACAATGAAACTTAATGATTTGTTCAACAACTTTAAAATTGTTGAACAAAGCCTAAAAAGGGGTGGAAACTATGGTACTAGTTCTGGGAATGTGGCACTTTTGTCAACTCCCAGTGTTAGTCATACAGAAGAGGTAGATGAAGTTGAAAGTGTTTCTAATGCTACTTATGGTGGTCCTTCTACTAGTTTACAAAAGGATGTTGCTGGACTTGGAGATCCAACATTTTATGCCTTTATAACCTGTCAATCTAGTGGTTCTCCTCTAAATCATGAAGACCTTGAGCAGGTAGATGGTGATGATTTGGAAGAGATTGATATTAAGTGGCAAGTTGCTTTACTTAGCATGAGGGCTAAGAAGTTTTGGCAAAAAACTGGAAAGCAAATTACCATAAATGGTAATGATACTGCTGGGTTTGATAAGAAGAAAGTGGAATGTTTTAACTGTCATAGGTTAGGACACTTTGCTAAAGAATGTAGAAGCCCAAGGAAGCAGGATAATAGGAACACATGGTATAAGCAAGAGAGGAAGAAGGAAGTACTGGTGGAAGAGCCAAAGGCTATGCTGGCTATTGATGGTATTGGATATGATTGGAGCTCTATGGCTGTTGAAGAGGATGCACCACCAAATGCTGCTCTTATGGCCAATGAATTTGCTCTAATGGCCTTTTCCGATTCAGAGGTAGATGTCATTCCTACTTGTACTAATTCATGTCATAATCTTAAAAATTATGAAGACATTAAAAACAGATTTGATGCTTTTAGAGAAGAGTTAATTGATGCCCTTCATAATTTAGCTAATCATAAGAGGTGTGTAGGAGTTCTAGAAAAACAAATCCAACATTTTCAAAAGAATGAATCTACGTTTACTGATGACTTAAATGCTTTAAAAAGAGGAATAGCATTTAGAGATGAATTACTTAATGGTCAAAGTAAACAGTTATCTGAATTACTTAATGGCAACTAAAGGCACAAGTTATCAAGGTATCTAGCCTTTTGTTCTCGGCGATTATCTAGAGGGACGAATGTTAATCAAGTATCGTAGACAATCTATTATAAACAATTAAGTAGAGGGACATATTATTAATCATGTTTCGTACTTAGTTGTCGAAATCACAAACACAAAACCAAACAAAGATTCGATAGGAAGCAAGAAATATAAACTAACACATGCAAACCCTAAGTAAATACTAGTTGAATTTAGCATAGCATAGCAATAGAGAAACAAGCACAAGACATAATCTAACTATTAATGATAAACATACTTGATTGATTAGACAAAGAACTTATCTTTTCAATACACATGAGATATGAGGCTAAAAAGCTATGGAAAGTATGTAAAAACCGTTTAGGGTTTATCTCCCAATAATTCCACAGGAAAATATGAAAACAATGTGAAGTATATATAGAAAACAAGGTTATGTCGGCATCAACTTATGGTTGTGACGTCATCAATTGAGTTAGGGTTTATTTCCCACCATCATAGTGTGACGGCGTCAGCTTATGCGGTGTGATGTCGTCACGAGGGTTGTGACGGCGTCACAAAGGGTGTCTCCACACACTGACCAGTCACAAGACACTTCAAAATCTCACTTTTTGGGTAGTTCTGATGACGACATCAGGGATGCCGGTCACAAAGCTGAAACTTGTCTTTTTCTTCCGTTCTTCGTTCAAATTTGGCAGGGTTTCGCACCTTTCCAGCAAAAGCATTCTCAAACACCTAAAACTTAAAAAGAAGGTATTTGGGGCAATAAATGATACAAACTGTTTTACATTAAGGGCTAAATGACCCTTAAAAACCATACGATTTTACACCTCATCTGTAAAACCCCCTAAATTTTGAGTTAACAGCGGAAGACTAATCGGGGTATTGCGGGGAGGATCATAGTCATAATCATAGAAAACGGCTCAAATGAGGCGTTTTGAAAGTACTTGTCATTCATATAATAATCGAGTTACAAAAGTGAAATATCAGAGTTGTGAAATCCATAAAAGGATGTAGTAGTTTGAACTGAATGACATAATTTATTTTAACACCATAAAAACTATAAGTTTATTGCCCGCTCCATGCCTTGACTGCTCCGCTAATTACCTGAGATAAACATGCTTAAAAGTCAACAAAATTGTTGAGTGAAATCATAGAGTTTGTAATTATAATCAGTTCGAACACAAGTGTAGGGTTGCATGTGAAATACAATCATTTGAAATAGTGATATTGCAGTTGTATATATATTGCCCTAAGTCTCATGACACGCAAACGTTAACAGAGTACCGGGATTCGGTGGGGAACACACCAAATTAATGGAGTGAGTTATGGCCCTCGGGTAATAGGAGATTGCCATCTTCCTATTTCATTCAAATATAATGCATTGCGACTAATCCGACTAGCAACTAAGGCTATCCATCAGGTATTAGTGGAATAGGCAGTCAGCCTCCAATAGATCTATTCACTATATTTGCGTTCACTCGCAAGTGATTAATGGCTCATGATATAAGGGGCTTGTGGCAATAGTGGTAACTTAGACAATATCAATCAGGTGTAGCATACATAAAATACTTGTGTTCTATTTGTAACATGTATCTCCCCCATGGAGTATAAAGTTGTTAAATGAGTAAACGTGGGGCTATGACTCACCTTGTGTGTAACTGGCAAGGTGAAATGTGAATTCAAGTGAGTTACAGGTACGACTCCAACACACGACCTGAATAATAGTGAAGTCTGAGATTTTGATTTATTACGAACAATGAGTGTGAAAGTGAGTAACGGATAACGATCTGATTGGTGATGTGAGTGAGTGATATGCTTAAAATGCTTAAAGTTCAAAAATAATATTATATATATTATTATCTTGTTTTTATGCCATTGATTCCATAAATATCGTTTCTTCGAAAGTGGTGGAACGAAACGTTAAGTTAAATCGTTAAAATTCGTTATATGTAAATATAAGAGTAAATTACACAGATCGTCCTTGTGGTTTGTCCAAAACTTCACGTATAGTCCCTCAAAGTTTAAAGTTGCATGTATCGTCCCTCTGACTGCAAAAGAATAACACCTATGGTCCCTGTGATGGACGGCCGTCTATTTCTCCGTTAAACAGCCCTCATGTGATAAACACGTGAGGGTAATAAGGTCTTTTTCCCCCAAATACATTACTGATACTTAAATCAAACAAACACCACCACAATCACCACAATCAAAAATCTGATTCTCTCTCATCTCTCTCTACCAACAAACACCACGATCAAAAATCAAACATTTTACCTTCGACCATCAAAATTTTCAGTTGTAAATTCAACAAAATCTAGCCACCATCAAATTCCGGCTACTACTAAATTCTGACCACCATCTCCTTTTACAAACCACCAACTGTAACAAATCAAACCACATGCAACGAATCATCGTGACCACAAATTCCGCCATCATCATCACCATAACTATCAAGTCATCAACCAACCAACACCACCACAAATCTACCCATCACCAATTTTTTAAGCATTTGTATCAATTTGCAATACCCACTTGAAATCTTGGATTTTTTTTTGCTTAAATTATTAAAAAGATTGGATTTTTTTTAGCTAATGGGTATACTTTTTCGCCCTTGATTATGGCGTGTTTGGGTTCGGGGTTCGTGGGTTTGGAGCGAGTTGGGATTTCGGTACATGGGTTTGTTTTGAAATTAGGATTTGGGGATGATGGGTTTGTGAGGAGTGGTTTGAGTGAGTTTTACGCGGGGAAATGTGAGATGGGGGATGCGCATAAGGTGTTTGATGAATGTTGGTTAAGGATGTCGTGGTGTGGATGAGTTTGATTGATGGGTATGGGAAGAATGAGGATGTGGAGAGTGCGAGGATGGTTTTTGATGAGTATGTTCTCATGAGGAGGTTGTGAAGAGTGGCGGCTTATTCAAGGGTTGGTGAGTTTGAGGAGGTTGTTTGTTTGTTTGAAACGATGCAAGAGTTGGGTGTTAGACCGAATGAGTCTGTTCTCGTGAGTGTGCTTACAGCTTGTGGAAATATTGGGGCACTTGCACAAGGGTTGTGGGTGCATTCGTATGCTAAAAGGTATCATCTTTTTGCAAGAGTAGGAATGTTGGAAGAAGCCATAGAATTTGTGGAGAATAGGTTGGGTGGCATTGGTAAAGGAGACGCAAATGTGTGGGGGGATCTTCTTGGTGCATGAGAACTTATGAAAATGTTGAAGTTGGTAACAAAGTATGGTGCAAACTGGTTGAAATGAAAGTAAATGATGATGGTGTGGCATATCTTTGGATTTTTTTTGTGTGCTTGTGCTAAACGTGAAAAACTCGAGCTTGGGAAAGGAGTTCATGGATTAGTGGTCAAATATGGCGAGCAAGAAGACTTAGTTGTAAGGACTGCTATAGTCGAGCAAGAAGACTTAGTTCATGGATTGTGTGTGTGTCTATGTTTTTAGTGTGTGTTTTGGTGTTTTTTCCAGGAATTCATTGATGGGTTTTGTAAAAGATCCAAAAGGGTGTCTAAATTTGTATTAAAATTTGGTAATGGAAGAGTGTATTTAAGTTTGGAAGAGTGTATTTGGAAGAAGAAGATAAGTACATTTGAGTTAAATTTCATGTATAGTCCCTGTGTTGGGGAAAAAGACTTAATTACCCTCACGTGTTTATCACGTGAGGGCTGTTTAACGGCAAAATAGACGGCCATCCATCACAGGGACCATAGGTGTTATTCTTTTGCAGTCAGAGGGACGATACACGCAACTTTGAAACTCGAGGGACTATGCGTGAAATTTTGGACAAACCACAGGGACGATCCGTGTAATTTACTCTAAATATAACGTAACGTGTTTAAATATATTAAAACGAATGGTACAAATGCACGTGATTGTGTTGAAAAGTGTAAAATATGAAATAGAATTGAAAATGATATAAAGTTACAGTTTGGTCCTTGTACTTATACCAATTTTACACTTTTTACCCTAACGGAGTTAGTTTTGCACCGTTAGTCCTTGGTTATATATTAATTGCATTTTTAGTCCAAAAAGCTCTAAAATGACATATTAAGCCTCATGTTTACTGTTTTAACATTTTCTACCCTTAGTTTACTGAATTTGACAGTTTTGGATAAAATTTTATAAAACTTACACTTTTAACCCGCATAGTGAAATACTTTGCAAACTTAGTCCAAAATTTACAAAAAAAGTGTGAAATGAATTCCGAGAGTTTTATTAACTTTATAAAGCTTATTCAACTGCTTATTCTCGATAAGTGCTTATTTTTCACTAAATGGGCTTTAACGAGCCAATTTAAAAGCCCATTAACGTTTTACGATCCAAAGGGTTTAAGGACTAAGTGAGCTTATCATTGGGCTTGTTTTAAGGTTACAAAATCATAATCAAATAGATTATTTGACCAGCTTATACAGAGTGCTTAAAAATGGCTTATTGGGCTTTTAAGCCCACACGATAAAAATGAGTGAGTTATACACAGTTCGAGTAGCTTTTACTTAAAGGTTTTTAAAGAGCCTTTAAGAGCTTATCAATGAAAACTTATAACATCAACTTATTAGGTGAGCTTATGTAGAATCAAGGTGTGTAATAAAAATTACATGTTGTATGTATAGTTTCGGTTTTATTGAGCCATTTCTAGTCGACATATTAAGGTATCCAAAAGTGAATATGACTTATTAATGTGTTATAAATTATATGATGTAACATGAATTAAAAATGAGGTTCGATAAGTAATGAAATGAACTTGTATGTGTCGTGTGATGGTGTAACAATGATTTCTAGCCTTCCATCAATAGGAGGCAACCATGTTTACGTGAAAATGAATAATAGAACTCGTAAAATACATAGAAAAGTAAATACACGTTCGAAATAAATTATGTATGATGCATGGAATGTATAAAGTGAGTATATAAGTAGGAAAGTGAGTTGTAAAGACTTACAACACCTTAAAAGGTGGTGAGTACTTGGGAACGAGGACTAGAATCAAATGGAAAACCCTTCACTCGCTAGAACAACCACCAAAGGCTTCGAATGGAACTCGAATGATTTGAAATGTGGCTCGAACGATTATGTAAATTGCTCCTGGTCTTCTTGAGGCTCGAATAGGGGAAGAAATACTTAGAAAATATTGTGAATGAGTTCAAGTGTGAAAGGGAATTAATATGGAGTGAAATATGTGTATATATGTACACGTATAGTTGTATATATTGTATAATATGATCACAACTTGGTTCGAACAGTAACATGGCAGGGAATTGGTGAATTTTAGGAGATTTGCAATCGAGTTCTAGGACTTTTAAGAAGCCTTGTGTGTGTAGGAGTGGTTGTGTATGTCGATTTGGGTATATATACATATGTAGACATCTAAAAAGGTCCAAAACATTATATTAACGTGTGATATTGTATGAGATGGTGATAAACAAGCTTGAGAACTCATAAATGATGAAAGAAAAATAAATGAGCTAGGTGAAATAAGTTTAAACCAAATTTGGTAAAATAGTGTGAAAGTTGAGAGAATTCGTACAAGTGTTGATGGTGATTTACTTTGCCTCTTGTTCATGTATCAAACGTTTGAAATAAAATGTGGGATTCGACATACTATTTCTTTGGTGGGTGAGGAGTCGAGTGATGTAAAAGGTTACATATATTGTGTGTGTCGAATTCCAAAGAAATCGAGGCCAAGTGTGGGTGATTCGATCGAGTGAGATATATGAAATATTAAACTTAAAAGAATTTGGGTTGGGCTGGTGAATAGTACCAGGCCAGAAAAATTGGGCCGAGTATATGTATATGGATCCGTTTAGAATATATTGAGTGTATTTGATTTTCGTGGTCCGCGTGTGAGCTCGTTTCGAA
Organism: Artemisia tridentata subsp. tridentata; assembly: GCA_021014915.2. Classification (NCBI taxonomy): domain Eukaryota; kingdom Viridiplantae; phylum Streptophyta; class Magnoliopsida; order Asterales; family Asteraceae; genus Artemisia; species Artemisia tridentata. The sequence continues at coordinate 24,632,072 of CP139504.1, forward strand.
TGTTTGGTGAATCACGTATCAACGTGTTTGAGTTATTATAATGTAATAAACAAAAAGTTCAAAACTTTCCCATTAAAATGGTTAACTGAATAGTAATGGTGATTAATACTTGATTAACGTTTACAAATTACTGGGGAATTTTACAGATTGCTACAGTACCCACCCGTCAAACAGAATTCCGTCCCGGAATTAAAGTCTAAGATAGTTGTGAGGGTTGTCTATGGAAATAAGTGTGGGTATTTGTCGCGAATTAGGTCCTCACATTCCCATGTATACTCTGGTCCTCGCTGAGAGTTCCATCGAACTTTGACAATGGGAATACGGTTTTGCTTTAGCTGTTTCACCTCCCTGTCCATAATTTTTACTGGTTCTTCTGTGAATACGAGTTTGTCATCGAGTCTGATTTCTTTCATTGGGATGACGAGAGTTTCATTTGACAAACATTTCTTCAGTTGTGAAATGTGAAATGTGTTGTGCACTCTACTGAGTTCTTTTGGGAGTTCAATATTATAAGCAACTGGTCAAACAGATCATCAATCCTATGCAATGGATATCGATTCTTCACGGTGAGTTTGTTCAACTCCCTATAATCAATACACATTCGGAACGTTCCGTCTTTCTTCTTGACAAACAAGACCGGAGCTCCCCAATGTGATGAACTTGGTTGGATGAATCCTTTATCTGACAGCTCTTTCAACTGCTCAGACAATTCTTTTATTTCAGAGGGTGCCAATCGATAAGGTGCTTTTGCAACTGGCGCTGCTCCAGGCACTAAATCGATTTGAAATTCTACTTGCCGAACTGGTGGAATACCCGACAAATCTTCCGAAAATACTTCAGAGAATTCCTTGACAACTGGCATTTCTTTGAGTTGTTTCTCTTTTGATTCATTCTCCGTCACCTGAACCAAAAACACGTGGCATCCTTTGTTCATGTACTTCATCGTCTTGATATACAAGATGATGTTGAATTGGGTTCTACTGTGATCGCCACGAACGATAAGAGTTTCACCGTTGAATGGAATTTGGACGACCTTCTCGTCACAAATGATTCGGGCGTGGTACTCTGTCAACAATGCTCCGAAGTGCATCAATCTGCTCCTCATGACGCTCCAGACGCATCATGATGGTGGATGGGGTAGGTGTGTGGGCAACTGCTGCCCTGGAGCTCTCTCCAGTCTCGAAGACTCGGGCTGGAGGAGTGAAACCAGCTGGAAATAGTAATGATGGTGAAGATGGATGACTGAGACCTGCTATACGAACCCAGCTCTGAGAGGGTAGATCCTCCTCTAGAGTCGGCTCCCGTTGGTGGGGTGTAAATGGGTAAGTCTGGGTGAGTTGGTTGAATAGGTGGTCGGTTCGTAGTGGTGGTGATGCATACTGATACTCGGGTGATGATAGGGTGTCATCCCGATCATGTCTAGGGGTGAAGTACAGGAATAGGGTGGAAATGGTGGTATAATCGGCACTGGGTGTAGGCGTAACCTCTTGCGAGGTGTATGCTTCTTGATAAGACCATTGGGATGGCTCCGAAATAGTTTCATAAATGGTTCAGGCTCATAGGGTGCTAAGATCCTGACTTGTAACACCCCCAAAATATAGCAGCGGAATGTAATATCATTGGGGTGCTACTTATTAGTAGAACAATCATAATCATAGAAAACAACTCTAAATGAGACGTTTTTTAAAAGTTTATCATTCGATCATAATAAATCATTAGAGTTACAAGAGGTCCCAAGTAATTTTAGAAAACATAATGTATTAACATAAAAGTTTTCAAGAGTTTATCGAATGATAACACAATGAAAGCCATCAAAACAATCTCCGTGCGACTTCATGCTTGCCAAATACCTTAAAACTTGAGATAAAACATGCTAAAAAGTCAACACAAAGGTTGAGTGAAATTCATAGGTTTATAAATAATTAATGGACCACAAGATTTCAGAGTTAAAATAATAATTGCAATGAATACAATTATGGGTAAATAATAATTATTGCTTTAAGCTCATGACACGCAAACTGACTGAAGGTTCATAGAATGAACCAATGCCCTAAAAGGTAAATTTCCATTTACCTAAATTTCAAATATAGTGCGTTCGGTTGTTTACCCAATCAACACAAACGGGATTCGTCAATCCCAATAGGCCTATTCACAATATTTGCGTTCACCCGCAAGTGATTAATGGTTCATGATTTGTTAGGGTCTTATTTTGGCAATATCGGTACTTTAGCAATAATATGTTCTGGTAAGCATACAGTTTAAAGCACTTGTGTCCAAATTGTAAAATAGCATGTATCTCCCCCAATGGGTTTATAAATGATTTTAGAGTTAAAGTGGGGCTATGAACTCACCAATGATGAAGTAGAAGAAGAAACGGAAAGTGTGCATGTCGAGAAAAGTCGCGAAAGTCACAAATGACCTAAATAAAATATAACACAACTTCGGCCCAGGGAAATTAATATGTGACGCTTATATTCAAGTTTTTATACAGTAAATAACCTTGTAATACCCTATGGTAATTTAGTTAAGAGTTTTATAACAAGTCGTGGTTCGAAATGATATTTATTTATGTTTATACGGGTTAATATTTCAAAGCTGTTAGAAATTTGATAAAAATTCCGCACGAATCGGGTCGCCATTTCTAAACCGTAAAGGGTAAAAATATGAGTTTTATATGCTTGGAAAGGTATGAATCTATATATTTCAAAAATCAAGGCCTCATTCAACTGAGAACTTCATATCAAGGGTGAAATTACCAATTTACCCTTGTGTCTCTATGCAGTTAATTCCAGCATCCAGTTAGGCTTAGGAAAAAGGGTATATCTTTTGTTCTACAGGTCTAATGGTCACAAGGCCTATGGGAAAAGTTTTCTAAATGTCTTAGCTCAAACTTTCATGTTTTGACAAGTATATGATTCTGGGTAAATTTAGGAGTAATAGGCCTTTCAAATCTGACATACACTTCTGGACTACTTTTAGTGTGGATTTTCTCAAATATTCCTCAGAATGAATTAGGACATGAGGTTTTTGGAAAAATGACCCTGAGACATAGATCTACATCCCTGTATTTTTATTTTAGGTTCAAAACTTACTGAGGTAAAACGGGTTTGTCGTTTTTCTACATGAAAAATCTAGACAGATTCATCTTTTAAAAGTCATGACTTTCTATGGTTCAAAAGCTAGATCTAGTGTATAAAATGTAATGACCAACCATGATAAGCTCCTATGTATCTAAATATTTCTTATTTATAGAAGTATAATAAATTTTTACACAAATATTATAGGTGTTTAACATGTATATATTTGGTGAAATAGATCGAATATAGGAAGTTTGAATGAGAAAGAAAGGTTAGAAACTAACTAGTATACAAGGACCTTCAAGTGTTGCACTAATGTGACTTAAGAAATCAAACTCCAAGGGTGTTCTTGACCTTGGAAAACCACGACAACAACAGCAACAAGAGAGGAAGACACCAAAATATGGAGTGGTTTTGAGATCTATATTGAGTGGTTTGCATGTTAGTTGGTTTTTATCAATGGTTTTGGTGTAGTGGGGAACAAAGTAGAAAACATGGAACAAGTGTCATAATATATACATACAAATCGACCACCTCATGGCTAGGAGAGGTGAGTGGGATATTTTGATGCTATTATTTGAGTATCATGTGTTATAGAGTGTAGTTTGGATCCCGGTAATTTTAAAACGTGGAGTTTTAAAGACACGAAAGTTGAGTAAATATCAAAACATAGTATATTTTGTTAAAATGGTTGCATTTAGTTTTAAATGAGTAATTTTGGTGTTTCATGTATTTCTCGAGCCTTCCGGAGTGTCATAACCTAGTTAAAGCTTAAAACGCGAGCCAAAGACGCGTAAAACGTAAAATGTGCACACTTCGCGTAGAAATGGAAAATGTGGAAAACTAGAAGGGGGGTTGAATAGTTTTACGTTTTTTTAATTTATTAAAAGAGAAACTTTGTTTACTTTTAAAAACTTTAATTCGAATTTATGTGAACTCAACTCTTGAACAATATGAACAAATATAAGTAAATCTAAATTAACAATGCAAATAAAGTAATGAAATGAAATGAAAGATAGAGATGGAAAGATCGAACCGCGAGACAAAGGATTTATAGTGGTTCGGCTACAAGGACACCTTCCTTGCCCTACTCCACTCCTCGAGCACCTAACTCGAGAGTTTTCTTCACTATGTCAACAAGCTCCCTTATGGCGGAGAAAACCTTACACAACTTTTGCTTACACCGGTTTAATGACACAAAGCTAGATGTCGGGTCCTAATCGTAGCTAGAACCAATCTCACAACTTCTACACGACTTCTTCACAACTTATTCACACCTTCTTCACGACGGCTTCACAACTTCTTCACAACTTCTACACAACGGCTTCACAACTTCTACACAACGGCTTCACAACTATTTCACAACCTGGCACTACTTATATACTCTTCTACTTCCTTACACCTTTACACACCTTAACTTCTTCACAACTTCACTAATAACACACTAATCTAGCCTAAACAATTATTCTCACACTTATCTAACAAATATACACAACTTATACACAAATGAATGAATGATTATACAAACAACTTAGGTAGCAAGATGATACTAAGTTGCAATACTTCTTCTCTAGTTGTTGAAGGAGTATTATTCTTTTGCATTTGGATGGTAGAAGCTTGGATCACTTAGAAACCAATGCTTAAGAATATATGATCAAAGGATTTAGAAAGATTAGAAGAGATTTAGAACAGAAGGTTTGGGGTGCAAAAGGTGAGGAAAAAGTCCAGGAATGAACCAGTACTTATAGGCAAAATCTGACAGCTAGAGGAGCGGGGCGGTCCCCTTAAATAGGTGGCCGGTCCCCTTAATTATTAAGGGGACCGCCTAGTAAATTAAGGGGGCCGCCCAAATCCGAACGTTGCTCAGATTTGTCTTTTTGTGGGGAAGGTTTTTCTGGAACATTTTTGCCATTTTTGGTTGAAAATTTGAATTCATAAATTTATAATGGATTAAACATTTTTATTAAATACCAAAAATGATTTTCTAAAAGATATAAAATGTTTGTGTCATTTTATAAAAAATCAAGTGATTAAGAAAATGTTCATTTGATCATATAATGCATTAGGCATTTGTTTATTCATACCTTAAGTGATTGAGTTGTAGAAATAAATATTTACAACTAAATACTTGTTTATTTAATAAGTTTATGTTTAATGAGTTTACATTTTGTGATTATCAAAACATAGAGATATCAAGAAGTATTAATAATGTTTTTAGGCATTATTTATATCAACAGAAAATTAAATTATTACATTCGAAAACAAGTATGTGGGGGAAAATAAATCATATAAACGAGTAGACTGAGCATAGTCTGAGGAAATTTAAGAGTTTAAACGTACACGTTACGACGTACGCGGGTAACTTTCCCGGCAAAAGCTAATTTACTTAAAATAGAATAATAAGTAATTAAAAATATTGACTTGAAAATTTCACGGTTGTTACATCACCCATCCGTTAAAAAGGAATCACAGTCCTCGTGATTCAGTTTGTCTTATTGGCTGACGGTGTGTCGAAAAAAAAATAATGAGGGTACTTTCCTCGCATCTGATCTTCTCGCTCCCATGTGTATTCCGGTCCTCGTCGAGAGTTCCAACAAAATTTTAAAATAGGTGTACGGCTCTGCTTCAGTCGCTTTACCTATCGGTCCATGATTTCTACAGGTTCTTCGATCAAAAATAAAGTTCGTCGTCAAGTTGAATCTCCTCTAGTGGAATGTCGAGGGTTTCTTCTGATAAGTATTTCTTCAGGTTCGAAATGTGGAATGTGTTGTGTACTCTACTGAGTTATGATATAAGTTCGAGTTGGTAAGCTACCAGACCGTCTTCAGCTAAACTTTTGAAGGTTTCAATGTACCTCGGGTTTGTTTTTCCTTGTTTCTTGAAACGTATCATGTACTTTCATGGCGAGACTTTTGGCATGATTATATTTACAACCTGAAATTCTAATGGATTACGTGTCACATTGGCGTAACTTTTCTGACGACTTCGAGCGGCTTGTAGCCTGTTGTTTGGGGGTGTTGCTCCTAACCCTTGATACGTACTAACGATTAATGTCGATGGGATAACCACATAGGCGTACTAACAGTCAAAAGAAGTAGATATCAATGTCATGGAAGAAATGATATTCACAAAACTGAATAATGAAATTGAAAGAGCTAATGAATCATAAAAATAGTAATGTGATTCTGCCGTTTGTAATATTTAGGAGCAAAGATTGCTAAAAAGGGATAGATTAAGTATCTGTATGAACAAAGGAGCAAACCATTATTGATCAATGCAAATGAAGGAATTGATGAATAACAATAATGGATCAAAATTAGATATTAAGAACATTCGTACTTATCATGAGCAAAGAGTGCTCGAAAGAAAGATAGGTATTTGTATGAACAAAGAAATAAACCGTTACCAACTGATGCAAATGAAAGGATCAATGAATTAAAACAACAGTGAATAGATTTAGATATCAATATTATTCATACTGGTATGAGCAAGGAGTGCTCGAAAGAAAGATTTGATATTCATATGAACAAAGAAGCAAACGAAAGGGTGTGTAAAAGAGAAGCCAATGACTCAAATTTAAGCAAATAGAAGAATCATAATTTTATCACAATAGTAAAGAGAAGAGATATAGAATATCAACACGAAGTAATTCAATTAACCGAAAGAATCAATCGAATCAGATTAATAGTCAAAAGAGGCCATACTGAAAGACAAAATTCTAAATGAGCTTTAATAATAAATGAGACAGACAATATTCATTACGAATGTCGAATGAGAATCAATAATAAAAATTCATATCTAAGAAGGATAATAAATATCACGATTGTTAAGAGAGAGAAATGGACAAGAATTGAAAAAAAAATAAAAAGAAATAAGCATTTCAATATATTAAATGAGAACAAATGAGATAGAAAATAAATGTGAAAGCAAACGATAAATGTGGAAGACAATAGGTGTCGCGAAGGAGATCAACAATAAATGATGAAGTCCATAAATATTACGAATGTTAAATGAGAATAACTGAGAAATCAATAAATGAGAAAGACAATATGTATCTCAAATGCTAAATGAGAAGAAATGAGAATGAATAAAAAATGAGAGAGACAACTAGCATCACGAATGTTAACTGAGAGTAAACAATTAATGAGAAAGGCAATAAGTGACAAAGACAATAAGCATTGCGAATGCTAATAGAGAAGGAGTGGGGACCCACAATAAATGAGAAAGCATTACGTTGTAAGCATGCATGTTAAATGAGAACAAGCATAAAATGAGAAAGACATTGAGTATTACGAAAGTTGATTGAGAATAAATGAAAACAAATAATAAATGGTAAAGTCAATAAACATCACGAATGTTGATTGAACAAGATCCGTACTTGGTTCTTCGGGCTTCCCTCTGGTCCAATGAGACTGTAGGTTGGTCATCATAGCTCGTTTCTGTTGACGTGTAATATCTCTCATAATGTGCCATGTGTGTCACCAGCGATGGGATGCTGTGGTGGATGGGCTCTCTGGTGATAAAATCTGGTCGGGTGGGAGGAGTAGGTGTAGCAGTGGTTCTCCTCCTTGTCTTCTGAGGTGTTCTTCTTCGGGTGAGTGATCTTCCGGTTTGGGTTCAGACTCCATAGCCTCGTCCTCGAATGACTTCGTCTCACTGTCATGATCAGTAAGTAAGTCGGTGACGTGGATGTCGGAAGGTTGGCTGCCAAGTTCTCCAATTTGTCCTTGGAATTGAAAGATAGTATTAAGTTAAGGTAAACATTGTTGTCAAGCTTCGGTGTTACCTTCATGGCGACGTAATTCTTCAAAACCAAAAGGAGTGAAAAAGAATGAGATATTATAAGGTCGTGTTCCGAAAGTAGGTGTTCCAAGCCGGCACGTTGAAGTCAAGTTCTAATCAATCGGAGAGTCTTTAGGTGATGGTTTACGAGGCGATGTAGATGTTCCATGAGTATGGGACGAATGTTCAAACTCGTCTCTGGAGACAGATAATAAGACAATCGAGGGAATTTGCTAAACTGTAACGGGTTTGTGTAAAACGATGTTATGAAAGATCATGAAAAGTTTTAGCGAATCATGGAATTACTCGCAATATTTTGAAATTAATTGAGACCATTGTTTCACTCACAATGTCATAATAATGAATGAGACCATTGTAATCAATTACAATGTCTTGAAAGAGTTTTATAGATTAAAAAAAATGTAATAGGAGATATATGATCAGGGAAAAACAATATTCGACATGAAGTTCTAGAAACGGGTATAAGAGATCAAAATCAATCAAATGTTTATATAAATAATCTTTTAAACAAATAAATAGTGGTCAAAAGTCACTCAAGTGTATATATAAATATTCTTTATATATAAATAGAATAATGGTGCATAAAATTGTGCATAAGTGTTCGGAAAGTGTAAGCGCACGGAGAGTGTAAGGCGATGCAAAGTGGAGTGGTTAAATATAAAAAGAAGTTATAGTCCAGGTCTAAAAAAATGTGACCTGGTTCTCTTTAACCATGGCTCTGGTACCAATCTGTAACACCCCTAAAATATCACAGCGGAATGTAATATCATTGAGGTGCTACTTATTAGTACAACAGTCATAATAATAGAAAACGACTCTAAGACCAAGAGTAGTGGGCGTTGAATGGGGGTTCGTTACCCATTCAACGCCCGTCAAACCGTCCCCTTGCAGCGTTGAAGCCCGTTGAAGAGCAGAAAATCCAACGCCCGTTGAATCCACAACGGGCGTTGAAGTGTTGAATGTTTAATTTTTTTTTATTCTTTAAAATGTTATTTAACTTTATTTTTTCCATTTAACTATGTGTATTGAAATTAAAAAAACATTCCATTAACAAAAATATACATACCCATCAATGTTCGAAGTTTGATATTCGAGTTTTGCTTTTCCTTTAATTTTATAAGCTTCAGAGGGCAGATCTATTGTTCAAAGTTTGATATTCGAGTTTTGCTGCTTGGCCAATCTTTCTTGTGCTTCGAATGTTTCTATCAAAAATATACATACCCATCAATGTTTTACTTGAAGATGAGTTGCAGGTGTACTTTGGTTTGTATTGATTGAAAGAGAGGGAGGGGGTGACTGCAAAAGTGGGGGCGTATATTTGTTACAATGAAATTAGGGTAATAAGAATTTAGGGTTACTCTATTATATATTGTTAAATTAGGGTAAGTTGTTGGCCTTTGGGTTAAATGTTTTAGTTGCTTAGCTTAATGTTTGGACTGTAATTGGACTTGGCCTTCAATATGTTTTATAAGGAGAAATAAGGGTCGTATTTAGTATGTAAAGTAGATATAAGGTAGGTGAGCCTATTATATATATATATATATATATATATATATATATATGTGTGTGTGTGTGTGTGTGTATTTTGTGTGTAACATTTTTTGATTTTTGGTTTTTGTTATTTTTAATTAATTAAATATATATATATATATATATATATATATATATATATATATATATTATATATATATATATATATATATATATATATATATATATATATATATATATATATATATAAATAATAATAATTGTGTAATGATTACACTTACAAAAAACGCCCATTGAACAATTACCCTCAATTTTGCTTCAACGCCCCTTTTTCTCTCACTGCCAAGTGTCGCGATTTGCCCCAACCCACACCCAAACCACTACTCTTGGTCTAAATGAGACGTTTTTAAAAGTTTATCATTCGATCACAATAAATCATCAGAGTTACAAGAGGTCCCAAGTAATTTTAGAAAACATAATGTATTAACATAAAAGTTTTCAAGAGTTTATCGAATGATAACACAATGCAAGCCATCAAAACAATCTTCGTGCGACTTCGTGCTTGCCAAATACCTTAAAACCTGAGATAAAACATGCTAAAAAGTAAACACAAAAGTTGAGTGAAATTCATAGGTTTATAAATAATTAATGGACCACAAGATTTCAGAGTTAAAATAATAATTGAAATGAATACAATTATGGGTAAATAATAATTATTGCTTTAAGCTCATGACACGCAAACTGACTGAAGGTTCATAGAATGAACCAATGCCCTGAAAGGTAAATTGCCATTTTACCTAAATTTCAAATATAGTGCGTTCGGTTGTTTACCCAATCAACACAAATGGGATTCGTCAATCCCAATAGGCCTATTCACAATATTTGTGTTCACCCGCAAGTGATTAATGGTTCATGATTTGTTAGGGTCTTATTTTGGCAATATCGGTACTTTAGCAATAATATGTTATGGTAAGCATACAGTTTAAAGCACTTGTGTCAAAATTGTAAAATAGCATGTATCTCCCCCAATGGGTTTATAAACAATTTAAGAGTTAAAGTGGGGCTATGAACTCACCAATGATGAAGTAGAAGAAGAAACGGAAAGTGTGCATGTCGAGAAAAGTCGCGAAAGTCACAAATGACCTAAATAAAATATAACACAACTTAGGCTCGGGCAAATTAATATGTGACGCTTATATTCAAGTTTTTTATATAGTAAATAACCTTGTAATACCCTATGGTAATTTAGTTAAGAGTTTTATAACAAGTCTTGGTTCGAAATGATATTTATTTATGTTTATACGGGTTAATATTTCAAAGCTGTTAGAAATTTGTTAAAAATTCCGCACGAATCGGGTCGCCATTTCTTAACCGTAAAGGGTAAAAATATGAGTTTTATATGCTTGGAAAGATATGAATCTTTACATTTCAAAAATAAAGGCCTCACTCAACTGAGAACTTCATATCAAGGGTGAAATTACTAATTTACCCTTGTGTCTCTATGCAGTTAATTCCAACATCCAATTAGGCTTAGGAAAAAGGGTATATCTTTTGTTCTATAGGTCTAATCGTCACAAGGCCTATGGAAGAAGTTTACAACATGTCTTAGCTCAAACTTTCATGTTTTGACAAGTATGTGGTTCTAGGTAAAATTTAGGAGTAATAGGCCTTTCAAATCTGACATACACTTCTGGACTACTTTCAGTGTGGATTTTCTCAAATATTCCTCAGAATGAATTAGGACATGAGGTTTTTGGAAAAATGACCCTGAGACATAGATCTACATTCCTAGATTTTTCTTTTAGGTTCAAAACTTACTGAGGTAAAAAGGGTGTGTCATTTTTTGACATGAAAAATCTAGACAGATTCATCTTTTAAAAGTCATGACTTTCTATGGTTCAAAAGCTAGATCTAGTGTATAAAATGTAATGAACAACCATGTTAAGCTTCTATGTATCTAAATATTTCTTATTTACAGAAGTATAATAAATTTTTACACAAATATTATAGGTGTTTAACATGTATATATTTGGTGAAATAGATCAAATATAGGAAGTTTGAATGAGAAAGAAAGGTTAGAAACTAACTAGTATACAAGGACCTTCAAGTGTTGCACTAATGTGACTTAAGAAATCAAACTCCAAGGGTGTTATTGGCCTTGGAAAACCACGACAACAGCAGCAACAAGAGAGGAAGACACCAAAATATGGAGCGGTTTTGAGATCTATATTGAGTGGTTTGCATGTTAGTTGGTTTTTATCAATGGTTTTGGTGTAGTGGGGAACAAAGTAGAAAACATGGAACAAGTCTCATAATATATACATACAAATCGACCACCTCATGGCTAGGAGAGGTGAGTGGGATATTTTGATGCTATTATTTGAGTATTATGTGTTATAGAGTGTAGTTTGGATCCCGGTAATTTTAAAACGTGGAGTTTTAAAGACACGAAAGTTGAGTAAATATCAAAACATAGTATATTTTGTAAAAATGGTTGCATTTAGTTTAAAATGAGTAATTTTGGTGTTTCATGTATTTCCCGAGCCTTCCGGAGTGTCATAACGTAGTTAAAGCTTAAAACGCGAGACAAACACGCGTAAAACGTAAAATGTGCACACTTCGCGTAGAAATAGAAAATTAAATTATTCCTTATGAAAACAAGTATGTGGGGGAATATAAATCATATAAACGGGTAGACTGGGCATAGTCTGAGGCAATTTAAAAGTTTAAATGTACGCGTTACGACGTACTCGGGTAACTTTCCCGGCAAAAGCTAATTTACTTAAAATAGAATAATAAGTAATTAAAAATAGTAAAAATATTGACTTGAAAATTTCACGGTTGTTACATGACTCGTCTGCCCCGGAATACCGGTGAAAGCGGGGGTGATGGAGTAGGTAAAAGTGTATCTGAATCCTCTGCAGGCAGCCATTGCCGACTCTGCATGTACTGGTCATCAGTAGGTGGGGTGTAGATAGGAGAAAACGGATGGGTCTCCTGGTGTGGTGGTGAGGTGCATGCCCGTCTAACTAATATATACGGGTCTTCAGATATGGGTGAGTCTGGGTTACCTGGTGCAACAAGTGTCATGGGTGGTGTAGCGACGACTTCACCCTCCTCAAAGGGCTCCATTTCGTCTAATGAGATGTTCGAAACTGAAGTGGTCGAAGTACTGGGAATTAAGGGTGAGGTGATAGATGATATAGTGCTCTCGGACTCCATGTCCGATGATGAGGTGCCAAGGTGTGAGTCTGTAGACATGGTACTGTAATAACCCGTAAATAGTAAATGTAAGTAATCAACAAAAATCAAGGGTGTGAAAATAAAGGTGAAATAATCAAGTGTGTGAGAGTAAATGTGAAATAATCTTAATAGGTAATATATTGAGCACGGTGATATGCAGGCACGGAGGGCGTAAGGTGGTATGGTATAAAATCATTCATTTTGAAAGTGTAGTTATAGTCCAATGTTTGAAAACATTTCGTTCTCTATAACCATGTCTTTGATGCCAATCTTTAACACCCCCTTAAATTTTGAGTTAACGGCGGAAGACTAATCGGGGTATTACGGGGAGGATCATAGTCATAATCATAGAAAATGACTCAAATGAGGCGTTTTGAAAGTACTTGTCATTCATATAATAATCCAGTTACAAAAGTGAAATATCAGAGTTGTGAAATCCATAAAAAGATGTAGTAGTTTGAACTGAATGACATAATTTATTTTAACACCATAAAAATTATAAGTTTATTGCCCGCTCCGTGCCTTGACTGCTCCGCTAATTACCTGAGATAAACATGCTTAAAAGTCAGCAAAATTGTTGAGTGAAATCATAGAGTTTGTAATTATAATCAGTTCGAACACAAGTGTAGGGTTGCATGTGAAATACAATCATTTGAAATAGTGATATTGCAGTTGTATATATATTGCCCTAAGTCTCATGACACGCAAACGTTAACAGAGTACCGGGATTCAGTGGGGAACACACCAAATTAATGGAGTGAGTTATGGACCTCGGGTAATAGGAGATTGCCATCTTCCTATTTCATTCAAATATAATGCATTGCGACTAATCCGACTAGCAACTAAGGCTATCCGTCAGGTATTAGTGGAATAGGCAGTCAGCCTCCAATAGATCTATTCACTATATTCGCGTTCACTAGCATGTGATTAATGGCTCATGTTATAAGAGGCTTGTGGCAATAGTGGTAACTTAGGCAATATCAATCAGGTGTAGTATACATAAAATAATTGTGTTCTATTTGTAACATGTATCTCCCCCACGGAGTGTAAAGTTGTTAAATGAGTAAAAGTGGGGCTATGACTCACATTGTGTGTAACTGGCAAGGTGAAATGTGAAATCAAGTGAGTTACGGGTACGGCTCCAACACACGACCTGAATAATAGTGAAGTCTGAGATTTTGATTTATTACGAACAATGAGTGTGAAAGTGAGTAACGGATAACGATCTAATTGGTGATGTGAGTGAGTTATATGCTTAAAATGCTTAAAGTTCAAAAATAATATTATCTTGTTTTTGTGCCATTGATTCCATAAATATCGTTTCCTCGAAAGTGGTGAAATGAAACGATAAGTTAAATCGTTAAAATTCGTTATATATAAATATAACGTAACATGTTTAAATATATTAAAACGAATGGTACAAATGCACGTGATTGTGTTGAAAAGTGTAAAATATGAAATAGAATTGAAAATGATATAAAGTTACAGTTTGGTCCTTGTACTTATAACAATTTTATACTTTTTACCCTAATGGAGTTAGTTTTGCACCGTTAGTCCTTGGTTATATATTAATTGCATTTTTAGTCCAAAAAGCTCTAAAATGACATATTAAGCTTCATGTTTACTGTTTTAACATTTTCTACCCTTAGTTTACTGAATTTGACAGTTTTGGATATAATTTATAAAACTTACACTTTTAACCCGCATTGTGAAATACTTTGCAAACTTAGTCCAAAATTTACAAAAAAGTGTGAAATGAATTCCGAGAGTTTTATTAACTTTATAAAGCTTATTCAAGTCTTATTCAACTGCTTATTCTCGATAAGTGCTTATTTTTCACTAAATGGGCTTTAACGAGCCAATTTAAAAGCCCATTAACGTTTTACGATCAAAAGGGTTTAAGGACTAAGTGGGCTTATCATTGGGCTTGTTTTAAGGTTACAAAATCATAATCAAATAGCTTATTCGACCAGCTTATACAGAGTGCTTAAAAATGTCTTATTGGGCTTTTAAGCCCACACGATAAAAATGAGTGAGTTGTACACAGTTCGAGTAGCTTTTACTTTAAGGTTTTTAAAGGGCCTTTAAAAGCTTATCAATGAAAACTTATCACATCAACTTATTAGGTGAGCTTATGTAGAATCAAGGTGTGTAATAAAAATTATATGTTGTATGTATAGTTTCGGTTTTATTGAGCCATTTCTAGTCGACATATTAAGGTGTCCTAAAGTGAATATGACTTATTAATGTGTTATAAATTATACGATGTAACATGATTTAAAAACGAGGTTCGATAAGTAATGAAATGAACTTGTATGTGTCGTGTGATGGTGTAACAATGATTTTTAGCCTTCCATCAATAGGAGGCAACCATGTTTACGTGAAAATGAATAATAGAACTCGTAAAATACATAGAAAAGTAAATATACATTCGAAATAAATTATGTATGATGCATGGAATGTGTAAAGTGAGTATATAAGTAGGAAAGTGAGTTGTAAAGACTTACAACACCTTAAAAGGTGGTGAGTACTTGGGAACGAGGACTAGAATCAAATGGAAAACCCTTCACTCGCTAGAACAAGCACCAAAGGCTTCAAATGGAACTCGAATGATTTGAAATGAGGCTCGAACGATTATGTAAATTGCTCCTGGTCTTCTTGAGGCTCGAATAGGGGAAGAAATACTTAGAAAATATTGTGAATGAGTTCAAGTGTGAAAGGGAATTAATATGGAGTGAAATATGTGTATATATGTACACGTATAGTTGTATATATTGTATAATATGATCACAACTTGGTTCGAACAGTAACATGGCAGGGAATTGGTGAATTTTAGGAGATTTTCAATCGAGTTCTAGGACTTTTAAGAAGGCTTGTGTGTGTAGGAGTGGTTGTGTGTGTCGATTTGGGTATATATACATATGTCGACATCTAAAAAGGTCCAAAACATTATATTAACGTGTGATATTGTATGAGATGGTGAGAAACAAGCTTGAGAACTCATAAATGATCAAAGAAAAATAAATGAGCTAGGTGAAATAAGTTTAAACCGAATTTGGTAAAATGGTGTGAAAGTTGAGAGAATTCGTACAAGTGTTAATGGTGATTTACTTTGCCTCTCGTTCATGTATCAAACGTTTGTAATAAAATGTGGGATTCGACATACTGTTTCTTTGGTGGGTGAGGAGTCGAGTGATGTAAAAGGTTACATATATTGTGTGTCGAATTCCAAAGAAATCAAGGCCTAGTGTGGGTGATTTGATCGAGTGAGATATATGAAATATTAAACTTAAAAGAATTTGGGTTGGTCTGGTGAATAGTACCAGGCCAGAAAAATTGGGCAGAGTATATGTATATGGATCCGTTTAGAATATATTGAGTGTATTTGATTTTCGTGGTCCGCGTGTGAGCTCGCTTCCAATGTTTGGTGAATCACGTATCAACGTGTTTGAGTTATTATAATGTAATAAACAAAAAGTTTAAAATTTTCCCATAAAAATGGTTAACTGAACAGTAATGATGATTAATACTTGATTAACTTTTACAAATTACTGAAGATTTTTACAGATTGCTACATCATCAAACGTTAAAAAAACATGTCCACAGTAAAACGCGATATTGAACTAACCTCATTTTATATATTTACATATTCAATATAATATTAGTCATAAGCCTATAAGATATAAACCAAACCAAAGAAGCAAGCTAAACAAACATCGGTGCAATGCTCCAAAAACATCATTCTCTCACAAATGTTCAATTAATCAGTTAAAGAGGCTTTTAAAGAAAATATGTCATGTGTTAGATCCTAATTACTGGCTAAAAGGTCACTGAAACGCGTACTCATTAACGATAGTTAGATCTTCAAAGAAAAATGAATAAGTATTTAAAAAGATGCACGAAATCATTTCCTCGCCGATATAAACATTTCGAAGACTTACCTACCACAAAAAAACAAGATTTAACAAGTAGTAACAAACACCCCTAAAAGCTTGCTACAATTTTAACCCATTTTGTCAATCCTGATTAAAAAGTTAAAAAGATTGTATTGCTAGTATAGTTAAAAACCAACCTAATGCCAAAAGGACTCGTGACTCCCACTTTAAAATGTGTGAGTTTTTAAATTCAATTTCTGTAAAGTGCAAACAATCTTAAAGCAACTGTACCAACTTTTTTTTAATAAAAATAGTCTATGTAACGATAAATTCAAACCCTATGAATTAATCGCCTAAACCAAGGTTTTCAAGATCGGGATCCTACTTATGATCGATTTCGTCTTTGTAAGATCGGGATCGTAAGATCGGATCGGAATCTTAAAATCCTACCATAATGTCATTTTGTTAATATTCTTTGTAATATTATACAAATCTATAAATTATTATATATCATAAACACAAAATTATATAAATGTCTCATAGAAATGTTGTCCTAAATTATGATTATGAAATGTTTAACAAGATTAACATGTTGGTTTTTAAATTCTACAAAATACAATCCATAAATTTGTAGTTTTTTAGTTTGCAGTTCGAGAAAAGTAAGATCGGATCGGATTAGATCTTAATATCCTATGGTCAAGATCGAGATCCTATAAGATCTTAAGCTTTCAAAAATCCTATGTAAAATCCGAATCATTTTTACTTTGTAGTTACGTAAAATTGTAAGATCCTGACAAACATTGCCTAAACTATAAAACCAATAGTTACAAGAAATGAAAAAAACAAAGAAAGAAGGGGGGAGGGTCTACTAGTCCAACTATATCTAACGGTCAACCCCTACCAGCCCCCACTCATCTCCACCATCTACACTACTCACCTTTTCTTCTTCTCCCTCACACATTCACACACACAAAGCAGCAAATAAAACGTTGCAACTTCTATTTCCTTTTGTTTCCTTGGGCCCACCCAAACACACACGCACCAGAAACACACACAGTTTGACTATGCTTCATCGACTCTAGCATCTATCGATCACCGTAAACTCATCATCATGTCTTCTTCTAACGATAACACTCATCCTTCCACATCTCTCGCCCTCACTCTCGTAAGCCTGATCATCATCTAGCTACTTTTATATATATACATACTTTTCTTTTTTCTATTTATTTATATTTATTTATGTTAGGGTTTAATTCTATTTTTGGTAGAACCAAAAGCAGCCTCTCTACCTTAGGTGGTAGGGTAAGACTGTGTACGTCTCAACCTCACCATACACCGTAAAAGACGGTATTGGACCCATAACCCGTGGAAGACGGTATTGAGAGTTACTTTACTTTACTTTTTTTTTATGTTAGGGTTTATTTCGTGAGGGAGACGATGCTGATGATCGGAAAGAAACGACTACTACGGTAGTAGTGACGGAGATAAGCAGTGAGAATTCAGGTGGTCCAGATGATGAGATGTTTGACGGTGATCATAATCCTGACGTTGTTGATGACGGTGACAATAACAATAATACTAGTAATAAAAAGAGAAAAAAGTATCACCGCCACACCGCTGAACAAATTCGTGAAATGGAAGCGTACGTCACTTTCTTTTCATTTTTATTATTATTACTTATTTTACAGCCCTAATATATACATATACAATATAGTCATTTGCTAATATTAAGTATTCAACATGCATTTATCATGCCTAAATCACTTGTATATAATTTTTTGTTATTTGATGAATGTCTCGTATCGTATCCTACTATCTATCTATGTTTGTTTATACGATAAACTTAGTTGGAGCTCACACACTGTGGTAACACGAAAGTGGAGTATCACTCAAACCACATTTTACTACTCCTTGCTTGTACCACTCAAAACTGGGACCTAGCTAGCTACTAAAATACACACGCCATTAATTTCGTAAATAAAAAGACAACCCTCCATCAGTGATAAGTGATAACATTGAACTACCACTTTAACTATAACACAGCGGTGTTATAGACTAATAGCCCATAACTTTGTTGCACCGTATGCTCTTGCATGTTTTGTGTTTTGATTTATGTGATACTAGCTAGTAATTTGTTTGTTCGTTGATCAGTATATCAAAAATTATGTTGCTTTTTTTAATTTTAAAAGGGTTTAGATTCAAAAAATGTACTATTTCTAAAAGTTATTCACAAGCACGATGCATAAATGTGAAAAAGAAGAATATGTTATATAAAAAGTAGAACAATTTGAGAAAGTAGAACAATTGTACAACATAAGATCATAAACTTTCACTGTAACACTGGATTGATAACAAATGAGTGGTGCAGTTTGATGTATGGTTGTTTTGAGATACTTTTTACACATGTTATAGGCTTAGGGGTATAAAATGATATTCACTTTAACATGCATTATTAGAGCCGTTGTTTAATTCCAAAGGTCATATAATTAGCATTTAATAGCCGATTGATTGGTTGCTTGTAACTCGGATCATCAAGCTCGGTTCGGTGGATAATGAGTGAGAGGTGGACATTCCATCAAATTAGCATATAAAAGAATCTTTGCAAGAAAATGGAGGTGGTTGGTTGGGTAAGGTGTTCATACATTGTATAGGAGCACTAATTCAGCTTTAAGCTAATAAATTAAAACTAAAGGTCATCATGTTTCATGTAAAGCTATTTCTTTTATGTTATATATAGTTTAATAAATAATAAAGGGTACCAAGTAAAGTCACGAAGATGAGGCAACACCTAACCACAAGCATGTGTTAAGCATATTTTAAAAGTGATGTGGTGAACCTTGACTCATTATTGTCACATGTACGTATTCATATAAATATTGATATGAAAAGTCTTTGCGTTTATTGACATATGTGGTCCTTTTAGTTTGAAGTATGGCTCAACTTATTAGAATAATTAAGATTCTTGACAAATTTGGTCAAATATAATGAAGAGTGGGAAGAGTGGAAGACACTAACTTAACCTCTAACTTTGTGTCTGATGTCCCTACGATCCACTAATTACCACTCATAATATATATTAAAATCTTATTTGCATGCCTTAATGTTGGATATAACCTTTAAAAAAGTATGTAATGTTAGCTTGTAAGACTAGCTGTAAATGTTATGTACGCTAGCTATTTCACATGCAACAACAATGAAATTTAAGCAATACAAATATCCATATTGTGAATTACCTCGTTTGGTTCCCTAGCCACCGTTTGGTTGATAACTCACTATCTAAGTATGCATGCAAACTCTTTAGTGCATGAAGTTAGTTAGTTAGTCATATGACGGAAGTTTGCATCAATATATATACATACAAAATGAAATTTGAAGAACCATTTGTTAGTTTAAATGAGTAGCTTATACAGACATTTACTTGGTCCATTGCATATCTACACGGAAATGCAACGCATTCTATGTAACATTCTATCAAAATTTACGCATATCAGAATCAGATTAATCAACATTCGATCTAGCAGCTCAGCATGCATGGTTGTACTACAGATCAATGGTTGACCTTCCATTTACAGGTTATTTAAGGAATCTCCTCACCCAGATGAGAAGCAAAGACAACAGTTGAGCAAACGCTTAGGCCTTCATCCCAGACAAGTGAAGTTCTGGTTTCAAAATCGCCGTACCCAAATCAAGGTTTTTCATATTTATTTTCATGATGTTAAGATTTCTGTCATTATGAAACGGTTCTTGTTCAGAATAATCTAGATCAAGCAAGACTCATGCAAAAGAAAAGTTCTTGTTGGTTATTGTTATGTTGATAAAAATGTTGTTGCTATTGCAGGCTATACAAGAGCGCCATGAAAATTCATTGCTGAAATCAGAAATGGATAAACTACGTGATGAAAATAAGTTGTTGAGGGAGACTGTCAAGAAGGGTACTTGTCCTAACTGCGGCTTTGGTAGCTCCAGCAAGGATGCCGTCACTTTCACTGATGAACAACAGCTTCGTGTTGAAAATGCCAAACTCAAAGCTGAGGTTGTGAAGTCACTACCAGTATTAAGTCTTTATTCATTATTTTTCCTGAAGCTATGCACCTCAAATTCATATCTTACCTGGTGTTATGTGTAGATTGAAAAGCTCAGGACATCGATGGGGAAATATCCACAGGGAAGCTCGCCAACAAACTCCGGTTCTGCAGGAAACGACCATGAAAATAAAAGCTCATTAGATCTGTGTAGTGGTGTATTTGGGCTTGAAAAGTCTAGAATAATGGAGATCGTCAATTTGGCTTTGGAAGAGCTTGTGAAGATGGCTAGTGCTAGGGAACCCCTGTGGATCCGGAGCTTTGAAACAGATCGAGATATACTGAATTATGATGAATACTTAAAGGAGTTTCCCGTTGAGACTCGAAGCAGTAGATGCGTTGAGGCATCTAGAGACAGCGGTGTTGTGTTTGTGGATCTGTCGCTACTGGTTCAAACTTTCGTGGATGTGGTACAGTGCACATCTATCTTCATGAAAATATATGCTATGGTAGAATTCTGTATGGCTATGTTGTAATTCTGATTATCTTGTGTCTGTTTGTTTTGGCAGAAACAATATGAAGAGATGTTTCCATGCATGATCGCAAAAGCAGCTACCCTTGATGTTATCTGCAATGGGGAAGGTGCTAACAGAAATGGCGCGGTTCAATTGGTGAGTAACATAATTCAATTCAAACAGTCTATTGTGCACTCTACTCATTATCTTTGGCAACATAAGTTGGACAAAATTGGTTGATTTTTCACATGGGTTGCAGATGTTTGCAGAACTGCAAATGCTAATTCCTTTAGTGGCCACAAGAGAAGTCTATTTCGTGAGATACTCCAAGCAACTGAATGCTGATAAGTGGGCAATTGTAGATGTTTCTATTGACAACGTAGAAAAAAACATTGATGCATCTCTTGCTAGATGTAGAAAACGCCCATCTGGCTGCATCATCGAGGACAAATCAAACGGTCACTGTAAGGTAAAAGCATCACAACCTTGTAATAAAATGAAGCCAAACACTTCAAGGGATTTCAGATTTTGTGATATTAGTGTTTTTTGTTGAATTATTCCAATGTGTTATTTTAGGTCACCTGGATTGAGTATTTCAAATATGAGAAAAGCATAGCACATTCTATGTATCGTGCACTCATCAATAGTGGTCTAGCTTTTGGGGCAAGGCATTGGATGGCTACATTGCAGCAACAATGTGAGCATCTTGTGTTCGTCCTCGCAACAAATGTTCCTACTAAGGATCCTAGTGGTATTTAAATTACAAACCTGTTGATACTCAAGTTTCATATTTTGTTTTTATGTGACTATGTGGTTGATTATGTTCACGTTCAATTAGGCATTGCTACACTGGCTGGTAGGAAAAGTATTTTGAAATTAGCGCAGAGAATGACATGGAGTTTTGGTCGAGCATTAGGTGCCTCAAGCCATCACATATAGAGAAAGATACCAAGGAAGACAGGAGGTAACATAAGGGTGGCTTCTAGGAAGAACCTAAATGACCCTGGCGAACCCTTAGGAGTGATACTATGTGCAGTATTGTCTGTATGGTTGCTCGTTTCTCACACTTTTCTTTTTGATTTCCTAAGAGATGAAACTCGAAGAAATGAGGTATACATAATCTTGTCAGGATTTTTCCTTGAATACAAAGTCTATATCAAAAAAATTTAATACTCATGCTATGGTCTGAATTTTCAGTGGGATATTATGTCAAATGGTGGTCCAGTGCACTCTATAGCCACCTTGACAAAAGGACAAGATCCAGGAAATACTGTCTCCATTCATGTAAGATTTCTTTCCTTCAAGCAGAAGTGTAAAATTCAAGTCATTCGCTAATGAACATGTTTAATCTCTAAACAGGATAAATGATCAAGTTGGTTGAAAGTCGCCCAAAGTGTATCTTTAATGCATAAAACCCTCTAATCTACTTTATTAAAAAAATTATCTTTCTTTTGAAATCATAATTTCTATTTTGTAATCATATTTCAATCACTGATTTTTTTTTTTTTTTTTTTTGACAAAAAGCATTTTGAATCATTTCGACTGACCCGTTTTGACCTGTACAAAATTATCCATTTTGAACCGACCAGTTTTTGACTCATACAAAAAAGTATATACAACCCGACCAGTTTTCCACCTTCACTTTTTGGCCGAACGCAAAGTAGAGGAAAATGCTATCGGCGCCCTTATATTTTACCTTCTTTTATTAAATTTTATTTTTTCGAATCCAGACAATGAAGTCAAAGGAGAACATGTGGATGGTCCAGGATAGTTGCACAAACTCATACGAGTCCATGGTAGTGTGTGCACCTGTGAGTGTGACCAACATGCAATCAGTAATGGCTGGATGTGACTCTAGCACCATTGCCCTATTAGCTTCGGGGTTTTCAATTTTACCAGATGGGGTGGAAACAAGGCCTTTGGTGATTACTTCCAAGGCCCAGAACCAGAGACAGGACGGCCGGTCCTTATTAACTGTCGGTTTTCAGATTCTTACAAGTGACTCCCCAACATCTAAACTTAGTGTGGAATCAGTGGAGTCAGTTAATGCACTTATCTCGAGTACCTTACGCAATATCAAGGCCGGTTTACAATGTGAAGATCAGTGACAACATATGCAATTTAGATATGCTAATGCAACATGAATAACTGAATAGTGTTCTTTTGCCCTCAAAGAATCGGCTTTTTCCAAATATTAGGTGAAAAGGTCATTTAGTACAAGTAAATATTTTGTGTGTTTTGTGCCTTCGAAAGATGGTTTTTAATCTGTGAAGACGAGATGCTAAGAAGATGACTAGATGCTAATTAAGTAATTATCTTTAAGTGCATAAAACACTTTAGTCATGCTTAATCTTTATCACATTATATACTTTTTGATTATTCTGTTCTTTTGGATGTGAATAATGGCTATATCTGCACATGTGAATGATCTATTGATCTATGTTATTGATAATGTAAAGTGGGATGGTTTAGTACTTTTTAGTGTATCTTATATTTAAGATTCATTTCAAAATTACATTCTTTTTTCAAAATTGATTATCGTAAATTACACACAAACTGTTAGTTTTATAGACATGAAATAATAGTCGTGTTAGGATCGAACTCGAGATCACGGGATTGCACACTTTACGTATGAAGAGTAAATGAATAATTATTTATAAATGTTATATATAATTATTATTAAACATAAAACACGTAACGACCGTTAGTATTTAACGGATAATGACTAACGACTGTTAGACGAATAAAAGAGAAGAATTATAGATGAGTTTTTTGATAAGTCAAGAAGGTTCTAGAATCCCTATGGGATGTCTAAACCGGTCGGCATAAGGGGAGGGCACCTCCTTAATTGCTTGATCTCCAAGTAAACTCAAACTATAAATAAAAACTCAATGTTATTTTGTTCTCTAGCTCTTGTACACAATACCTTGAAGTTTTCTTTCCCTTTTCTTTGTTCTTAAACCGATCGAAGACCTTATATTTATTAGGGTTTCGATTTTTTGATCAAAGTGTTTTGTGTTTATTCAATTACTTGCATAATCTTTTACTTGGTATTAGTACGTGTGTACAAGAACGTGATATAACCACACTATTGGTTATATCTTGGATTGAATAACAAAAAGGTAAGGGGTTATTCTTTAATCCATTCATAAACCCTAATTAGGGTTCTTGATCCAATTGAAGAATAATTAAAGATTGATTCTTGTTCTTGCTAGAATCAAAAGGTACGCATTCTTTATGTTTGGTTAATTAATTTATGCATTATATGATCCTATACGCTTCCGCACTTGCTTTGATGTTTTATGTGTTTTATTTATATGTATGACATGTTATATAATTCCAACAGTGGCATCTAGAGCCTTGGATAATGTGTAATTAATTACCAAAACACATAAAAAATGAATCTTGGATTGTGTTTGAACATGTTAGTCGATTATTAGGGCTTTTAAAATCCAAACCCTAAATTTTATTAAAAAGTCGATTACTTTTTTATTTTTTTGGGGTTTTGGTTTTGATTTTAATTTGATTAGAAACCCTAAGTTAACATGTTTATGTGTTTTTGAATGTGATCTTGTGGCTAATTGCAATAATTGTTATGTGTGAATCCATGATAACGTGCATGTTTTGCATGGATTAGTGTTTTATTTAATTGTTAAGATATACACATGTAATTTAATTGATAGATGTCGAATTGGGGAAGACTCCAATATATTAAGTAATCAATTATGTGTTATGTGGTATATATTGAATTTTGGTTTACGCAATCGATTCGTCGATGGATGTGGCTCTACTTCCTTTGAAGAGAAAACCCTAATTTAATATATACATGATAAACCTAGAATTGATTTTTAATAGGATTATCGAATTAAGTTTGCATGTGGCTACATGTTTTAATACATAATTAATGGTTATGTTATGTATGTGTATTTAGTTGCATTATTTTTTATTTAAATTACTTGTTTTTGTTTATTAATTGTAAAGACATGTTTATAAACGAAAAATGATAATTTTTGAATAGAAAAATAATATGGACTAAATAATGGCGAAATTTGTTTTGTTTTTTAAGAGTCAAAATTTCAAGGTTTAATTGAATGATGTTTTTGTACCTATAGTAAGAACGGCTCACCCAATTGTGACAAACTATAAGAGAGGTTTAAGGATGGTTTGACATTAAATTGACAAACCGAAAGAAGTGCGTTTTTAAATGCATTAGTGCATACGTTTGCTTCTCCGCCACTTTGTGAGTCAAATTAGAGCTACCAAGTATTACTATTATATGTACAATATCATCTTAAGGGTGAATTGACCTCAATTCCACGTGTCATTTTTGTGATAATTATCCGAATAACTTGAGTCTTTTGACTCATGCAGCAATAGGATATAGTGGATGATAATTGTAGGTAATTCTTTGATTGGTGAACCCAATACCTCAATCAAAACTTTGTTAATTTGATCTTAGTGAATTGGTAAATAAATTTTTTTTGTTAAAACCAATGTTATGAAGTTGTATGCATGCTTCTTCATACATTATTTTGATTACACACATCAAAATTTGTACCCTTATAAAATTAAGTCAAATGCCATCTAATTAAAGAACACTTGAAGTTGTAATTTACGTCATGTGAGAGCTTGGCTAGATTGCAATGGAAAGGTAAACTTCATGCTTTCATTACTAGCAGATCAACTGATGTAATGGAACTATGGGTTTGCAGTTTTTAAATTAGACGTCTTAAATTGAGTAAGAAGTGAGAGCTTGGACTCAAGGCATTAGATGGGGATGAAACATGCTTACATTGCAAAAATGTTTTGTCAATGTAAATCCCATAATAATCTAGGAATTGGAAATTGTTTGCCAATTATTGTTCGACAATTACCTTGTTGAATACTTTCCTTACTAGCAGATCAACTGATGTAATGGAACTATGTCAATTAGGATCCTAGCTTTAAGAAAATACTATGGTTTATATGAATATTTACCAATAGGTATTTTATTTTCTTAAAGATTTTATTATCGAAAATACTAAAAATTGAATTTTGTTAGTTCTTTTAAATGTATTAATGCAACATTAAACCGTAAACGTAGTTTGGGCTTTGGTAAATTGATCTAGTTCTGTTTTCAAACAAATGTTTGATTAAGAAAAATTTACTCAAAAGACAAAAAGTCTCCTTTCCATGGATGAAGAGTGAGATTTAATCCTAGTCCTTTTCATGAATGAAGAAGGAATAATAGGAATATTAGATATGTCTAAATTCTAATATAACTCATAGCAAACTTTAATAGTTAAGAGAATTGCGCATTTTCTATAAAGATTTCATTACCCTATTTTGGTGATTGAATTCTTTTATAAAAAATATGACATTTGGTTAACTAGAATTTTATGAGTTATTAGAAGTTAGACTAATTACTGCAAAATGGTAAAAGACAAACTAGTTTATTTATCTAGTTGTTTTGCTTTGACCATTTATAGGTGCTGCATACCATTGTGGGGATGTTTGACCTTTTAAGGAAGAAATTGTATGCCCAATTTTTCAAGTTAATAGCATTTGATGGATAGTCCATCATCTATGTAGTAGAATACATCCTTTTAGAACCAAGTAATTGTTACGTATGGGTTTTCTCAAAGATGTTGGAAAGTAAATAAGCACACTACTTTCTTTCACTGATTAATGAAACACTTACAATGTTGTCAAATTCAGTGGGAGTATAGCGTTCTCATTACTGAATAAGGAATTATTGTAATGATCTTTAATTCAGTGGGAGCTACAAGCTTTGTCATCTTGGTAGTAATACAAATTATCTATAGAATGTCTTAAGATAATTACTTTCCAATAGTAGACACTTGTGTTTTAAGGACAGTCATGTACGTTTCCTTACTAGACATTGTAGTGCTACATCTACTAGTTTTGCTAATATCTATGACACAACCATATTAACAAACGCATGTCGTGTTGTTTATCTGCTACATGATGTTGTTCCATGCACAAGTGGGAGAAATC
This sequence comes from Artemisia tridentata subsp. tridentata, assembly GCA_021014915.2. Lineage (NCBI taxonomy): Eukaryota > Viridiplantae > Streptophyta > Magnoliopsida > Asterales > Asteraceae > Artemisia > Artemisia tridentata. The sequence continues at coordinate 24,659,095 of CP139504.1, forward strand.
TTTAATTGTGTGCAAGAAATAACACATAGAGATATAAGCTAAAGGATTCTCTTGACTACAAGGTAAGAGAATAACGTTCTAATATGGATTATACACATCTAATTTCAAGAAATACTTGGTGTTGCAATTTATGTTATGTGAGAGCTTAGCTAGATTGCAACAACAAGGTAAATTTCATACTTTCATTACTAGCAGATCAACTGATGTAATGGAACTATGAAATTTGCAGTTTCTAAATTAGACACCTATTAGAACATGTGTCAATATGATATCAAGACTACTTCAATTTGAATATTTATAAATTCTTAGAATGACATAAATGAATGAAGTAATCTAATGCTACTTCAATCTAATATATTTATGTGTTCTTGGAATGACATAAATAAATAAAGAAATAATGTAGTCTTACATTATTGTGAAGTAATAGATTAACTTGAAATTACTAATGAAACCAAATTGGTGGTGTTCATGAATACTTTAGTTATATATGTTTATGTTTTATTGTAAAGTCACAAACATGAAGTCTTTTAACTGTTACAAGACTTATAATAAAGTAAGACGTTAACTTGTTATGTTTTTTAATTAAGACATATACAAGAAGTCATTGAGTTGATCAATGATTTATAACATATAGTGAGATTATAACAGTTTATGTCTTCTTGTTGAGACATGGACATGAAGTGACTTAGTCAAAAGTACTTGTGTTATAAAGCACGCAATTGGCTTGGAAATTCTATTATACCATTAAGTTGACTTAGTTGGTAAATAGATAAGTCGATAGAAATATATTTATCTTACATATTGTTAGATTGTCTTACAATATTAATTTTAATGAAAAACCACATGATTATGGTATGTTCAGTTAGAAAAATCAAACGTTTGTTATATTGTTTGATTCAAGATAACTATATTTACTTTTCTTCCAAAAGTTATCAAGGTTAGAATATTGAGTATGGCTTGGACATACTTAATAAGACTCCAAACTTAGAAGATTAATAAGACACCATTTTGTTATGGAATGTGATGAATCACATTAAGTCTTAAAATGAAGTTCTAAATTTGTTAAACTGCTTATGAGTAGGTTATTAACAAACAAGAGTCAGGAACTGTCATTGTGTTTTGTAATGTCCCAAAAGAGAACATTGTATTGTTGCTCTATTTGCTAAGTATTTATAGATAGTCTTTAAATTACTAAAAGCAAGTGGGAGTTTTGATCTTGAAAAGATAAAATTACAAGATACATAATCTTCTGAAATACACTAGTAAATATCATTATGAGACTAGACATGTAAATGTTAAATCTCAAGATAATGGAATTTTCATTCATAGATCTGCAAGGATGTCTCAGATATTTGATTAATATGCTGAGGGTTATGAGTTACAGGATTGTGGTAAACCTGATAATCATTATGATACATTACCAAATATTGAATTGGGTAAAGTACTCATGCTATGAATGTTAAAGATGCTGTCCAAAAGATAATCAATTTTTGGAAACTTGGTTTATCTTAATAGTTAGACTAGAAAATGAAGATGAGTTTCTTCAAAGATAATGGTAAACCTTGAGGTTTAGAATCTTTGTGTAGAAATCATATGGACAATATTGTACACATATTTAATGCGTGTCTTATGACAAGATTATTAATCACACTTAAACTATTAACTGTGATTGAATATTCTTTCCTAAACACATTAAATATATAAAGATTATGATTGTCATATTTAATGAAATTGACAATGGAATATAAAACTCTTTCTTGAATGATTACTTGAGCGAGGACGGTAAGTAATCAAAAGGAGTTCTTTAATTGAAAATAAATCTTTAGAAGTGTACAAAGTGCAATAATCCATGAATGGATAAATGCATGCATCTAGGAGATTATTATTATGTTTAATTATTAAATCCAAGTTTTGATTTATAATTGAAATAAGATAATTTCTAAGTATTCCTGAAAGCTAGTGGGAGTATTATGATTATTTTCTTAAATCATATATGTTGTATAAACATATAGGAAAGTAAAATTTCATTCAAATTAAATGTTGAGTTTAATTTAGCTTTGAATGAAACTTCACTTGAAAGATTTAGAAAATAAGACATACAACCTTGAAATAAATGTTTATGATTAATAAACATATGCGGTAAATGAATCTAATAGAACATGATATATCATTTAGAAAGTCTGAATGGATATGTAAAACATGAATGAAATCTAAGTCTGACTTAAGGATTTTTCATGTACATCATGTTATTGTTGTATCATGCTTGAATGCAAGATGATTTGACAACATTGATATCTAATTGAAAGTTATTAGATAACTTGTGTAATGAATATTCTAAAGGAATATGTTTGGTTATAGAATTACATCCTCAGCCTGGAACAGCTTCCAATTCTATAGATGAACAATATGTCAATTGTTGTGCAGATTGTCATGGCCAACAAACTTGAAAGTTTGGAAGGCATCAAACATTACACAATAGATATTAAGGTTTACGGGAATTTTAAAGAGCATATTGTTGTTTGCATACAATGATGCTAATGAAATTGAGATGACACTCAATACTAGTCATGGTAGGATTTCATCCTTGATAATGGCCATGTGTACTAGTTATGCTTAACTGAGAGCATAGTTGCATTATACATTAAAGAAGAAGAATACTTTAAACTTTAAAATGTTTGGAAGTTTGATTATCATAAATTGGTGGTTAAGGATGACACACAATTTATGAAGTATTATGTGGCGATATCAAATTATTTGAATGCACATATAAAAGAACTTCAATAGTTGAATTCTTGAAATAAGTATTCTCAAAATTCTGATAGATCAAGTTGGTTGATTTATGCCTTGTTAACAAGTATGAATGTCATTACTTGAGGCATAATTCATCAACTAGAGTTATCATGCATTGATCTATTTTTTATTTGGATAAAGGATGTTAAATATTTATTATTTGTAATGAATTTAAGTACTTGGTACGTTTATTTTCATTAATAATAAATTGTGTCCTATATTTGCATGTTTAATCCGTGAATAATTTAGTTATTCTAAATTGTCCATTGTCAATTAATGATATGGGAATATCATTGAATTAAGACAAATCTGAGTTTTGGTATAATATACTTAGAAGTATATTGATGCGTTGGCATGCCAATTTCACATGATATTCAATGAATTGAATATAGGATTATCCCAACTACATGATGTTACTTTATGGATTTTGTTATTAAGTAAATCATGAGAAGTTATCCTCAGACTTGAGATACGAGATAACTGTCATGAATGTAGTGCATTTCTGTGGAACAACTTAACGCTTTACGCAACTGGTAGTCATAAGGGTTGTTTTCGAAAGTGTTACAAAGTTTGTGAGTTTTGCTCGTAGTCAAGATAGAATTTGTTCCTCCAAAATTGTTTTGGAGTTTAATACTGCTGGGGCCCTCGTAGGGTTGACAAGATGTTTGCGTGGCCACGCCCAAGATCTCCCCTGAAAATGTTCAGAAAGATTTGGTAATCTTGCTCAATCACAAACAACGAGAAACAGAATGGTTAATTAAGGAATGACTTTTAATCCATATCCTTATTAACGTGGTATTAGAAACAAAAGGATAATAATAATGAGAAATCATTAAAAGGTTTTTCCAGGAGCCTTACTCGAGTTGTACTAGAGGCATCGGCGTGTTGCAAGACGCTAACCGATGTGATCACACTATTATGACATGTCTAAGTGGGAGCTGTTAGTTTTATAGACATGAAATAATAGTCGTGTGTTAGGATCGAACTCGAGATCACGGGATTGCACACTTTACGTATGAAGAGTAAATGAATAATTATTTATAAATGTTATATATAATTATTATTAAACATAAAACACGTAACGACCGTTAGTATTTAACGGATAATGACTAACGACCGTTAGACGAATAAAAGGAAAGAATTATAGATGAGTTTTTTGATAAGTCAAGAAGGTTCTAGAATCCCTATGGGATGTCTAAACCGATCGGCATAAGGGGAGGGCACCTCCTTAATTGCTTGATCTCCAAGTAAACTCAAACTATAAATACAAACTCAAGGTTATTTTGTTCTCTAGCTCTTGTACACAATACCTTGAAGTTTTCTTTCCCTTTTCTTTGTTCTTAAACCGATCGAACACCTTATATTTATTAGGGTTTCGATTTTTTGATCAAAGTGTTTTGTGTTTATTCAATTACTTGCATAATCTTTTACTTGGTATTAGTACGTGTGTACAAGAACGTGATATAACCACACTATTGGTTATATCTTGGATTGAATAACAAAAAGGTAAGGGGTTATTCTTTAATCCATTCATAAACCCTAATTAGGGTTCTTGATCAAAATGAAGAATAATTAAAGATTGATTCTTGTTCTTGCTAGAATCAAAAGGTACGCATTCTTTATGTTTGGTTAATTAATTTATGCATTATATGATCCTATACGCTTCCGCACTTGCTTTGATGTTTTATGTGTTTTATTTATATGTATGACATGTTATATAATTCCAACACAAACAATAATCATTGTTCGTTTAATTTGTTGCGATAATAATTATTTAAAGCTTAAATAACCCATAAATCTCCATGGGTTCAATTTCAAACAATTTAGATTTCAAAATCAAAAAACCAATTTATGCTATCAAAAAAGGACAGATTGGCAAATTGAAGCTTGAACTAAATTACCAGTTACTCAAAATTTAGTACAATGCATATAATCCTTTTCAACTATATATATATATATATATATATATATATATATATATATATATAGTATATATATATATATATATATATATATATATATAGTGTAACTTTATTTTCAGAACCCTCTTAAGTGCTGGAACTGCGAGAACCACTTGTTAGCCATTGGATTTGTTGATCAATGGTCAAAAATGAATGTGCCATTTATGTAAATAACTAAAAGATAAGGTAGATTGGTGTAACTGGTATAAGGGTAATTAAGGGATATCATAATTATACCTTTTTTTTAAAACCGTCCATCCTATTAAAAAAAATTCCGTCACTTTTATTTGATTAGATCTACCATTTAAGGAGAAAATACTTCTCTCTCAAAACCCTAACCGCCTTTCTTTCTCCCTAGTGTTTCACAGCCACCATAACCACACCCATCTCTCTATCATTCACCGCCCCATCTCCCCATCATTCACAGACCCCATTTACAAATGTTTACATCATCGTTGCTTGAGATGCCGAGTGATTACGAAGTTCTGTAGATCTAGCGTCTTCAATTTTTTGTTTTTGTTTTCATATACTTCTCCAGATCTTGCGTCCTCAACATCCCCCACCAACAATATACCTTAACGCACAATCATTTACGACTTCTTTCATGGTAAGTTTATGGTTCGTTATTTTTTTTTAAAATTTTAAAGTTGATATGCTTGATTAATTAAACCTAAGTATAGTTCAAATGGATGCCAAGTAATCTAATTGATTATTGAATAAAAAATAATGTGTTTTTAGTTTTTATTGTAGCAAATAATGTTAAAATATCCGTATGAAAGTTGTGTTTTTGTTGTTTTTAATTTATTTATGGAATGATTAAGGTTCTCGATGTTAAGAAAAATGACATGCAAACATGTTAGATGTTTTTTCTTATAGGTTGACATTTATCTTATAGATATTGAATTGCATAGGTTTGTATAGGTTGACGTTTGGAAATATTTGTTGGGATTAGTATAAAAAAACATATATGTTTTATGTTTGGATTATAAAACATATATGTTTTGCAAAGAAAACACATATTTGTTGGGATTAGTATAAAAAACATATATGTTTTGTGTTTGGATGATAAAACATATATGTTTTGCAAAGATAAAAGATATATGTTTTGCAAAGATACATATATCTTTACGTATAAAACATATATGTTTTGTGTTCTGGATTATAAAACATATATGTTTTGTGTTTATTATTAAAAAAACATGTTTATGTCATTAGTTTAATATACACAAGATTGTGCATATGTGTTATGCTAGTTGTTGTGATTAATTTTCGTTTCTTATTTGTTTGTGGTTTAATTGTTTTCGTGCATGTTTGTTTCAGATTGATTGATGAAGATGATGATATCATTTAAGACTGGGAAGTGGATGAACACGAATATACATGAAGATAATTTGCGACTTTTGGAGATATAGGATTATTGCATGTGTTTTTGTACTTGTAATCAAGTGAAATGTAACATTTAAGTCTATCAATCTTGTTTTTTCTTTTTATAATGATTTATGTTCTTTAATTTGTGTTTTAAACTTTCAAACAAAATAATGATTAGGTAAAAATATTGGTAGGTTGATAAAAAAAGTGTTAGCTAAAAAAAACATGTATGCACCTTGACTATTTGGAGAAAAAAAACATGTATGCACTTTAACTAATTGAAAACGTGTATGCACGCTATTTGGGGAAAAAAATGTACGCACCTTTGCCTGTTTGGAAAAAATAAAAAAAAAAATAATCCGAATTTTATTATTTATAAAAAACAGGAATTAAAAAAAAAGAAAAAAAAAAGTAATATGAAAATGTCTTTTACTATTATACCCTTTTGAATTTAATAAAAATAACAAAATGCTATGGAGCATTAAATGATGTACATTGTGTATTATTAGTTGTAAAAAGGTGGTTCTCGCAGTTCCCGCACTTAAGAGGGTTCTGAAAATAAAGCCCATATATATATATATATATATATATATATATAATATATATATATATATATATATATATATATATATATATATATATATATATATATATATATATATATATATATATATGTTGGGTCCATCAGTACCCAAGAATACTTAAAACACAAATTAACTAAGTGTTAACTTAAACCGAGAACAATTCATGTCACTGAGAGAACAGTCTCTCAGTGAGTCATCTTCAGGATGCTTAAGGCGAATTCAAGAAGAATGATTCACTACTCAGGAAGGCGGTACTCCCTGAGTAGGACTTAAGCCAAAGAAGAAGATGATGGTTCAGTGAGTGTTGGACAAGAACTCACTGAACCCCAGTCTCCTCAACGACAATTGTGATTAATAAATGAAGGCGTGTACTGAAGAACCTAAAGCCTGAAAGAAAGGCGGGAAGATCTGGGAAGAGTTTAAGATAAGATCAAATCTTATCTTGTCAGGAAGAAACCTTCCCTAAGACGGCTAAAAGTCATGGAGTGTCAGACCAACCACTCCTAAAGACTTTTAGCCCATTCCTATTGGTTCTTGGAAATGACAATTACTATTATAATTGTCGGACACACTTGCTTCAACAACTTGTATTATTTTAATCACTTTTACTCTTTATACTTGTGTATAAATAGGTTCTGATGGGAGAGAAGTTGAGTGTGTTTTGTACATTGAAAGCTTAGACTTTTGCAAATCAACTTCTCTCCTGCAAAGAGTAACGTATCCTTGAGATAGCTCAGTGGGTCGAATTGTTACCACTCAAAGCAAAGCTTGAGTTTAGATAGGAGACACCACCATACATTGTCTATTCAATCCCAAGTGTTTGTTCCGCAAAACACTTGGGTAATAGATTCTTTGATTAATTTCTAATAAGAATTTAAACGTTGAAAAATACTTATGTGTTTTTACTTTTACGTTTCATTAATCTGTTAGAGTTAATCATAACATTGTATTAGTCATAAACACGAATAGATTAACTTTCTAGTTAACTCTAAACGTGTTAAGATATATATATATATATATATATATATATATATATATATATATATATATTATATATATATATATATATATATATATATATATATATATTGTGTTTTTTAATAACCCTGTTGTATCATTGGGCGACATTGCAAAGATGGTAACAATATAGTAGACGGCTAGATGTGATAAATCGCATGCGTTTGAAAAATAACACAGGTACAAAAATGGCCATAGAGTCGGGTTGAAAAGGTCCATAAAGCGCGGTTTCGCATAAGGGCTCAAAAAGGGAGGGACTCTATGCAGAAAACACAGAGCTTGGTTTTAAATACGGGCTCTGTGATTTATTTATATATAAAATATAGAATAGAGCCCAATTTTCTATTTAATAACATGGCTCTATTCAAAGAAAAGAAAAAAATAAATTAAAAAAAAAAGAAAAAAAAAAAAAAAAACATATGCCACATTTCCAAGCCAATACATCAGACTTTGAGAAGAAAAGGAGCCAAACAACTTCTTGAGCTTTTGACCTCTCCAACCATTCAACATGTACCTGCAACAAATGGCATACCAAAATTAACATTTTTGGGTAGATTTAAGATACAAGTCACAAGTATTTAGATATACCATTAAAGCGACGATAGCCTTGAGTAGATTTAAAATATAAGTCACAAGTAGTTAGTTATACCTTTAAAGCGCCGGTAGCCTCGAGTCGTCTTGCATAAAATTACATCCTGCATATATTAGAATTAATCAGCAACACTTACAGAAAATGGTTAACCTCTTAAAAATACTATGCAACTATTTTGGTTGTGCTAAAAACCTAGAAAGGCTGATGGTCTTTCTTAGAATTATATGTCCCCATAGGTGCATCTGCATATGCTATATTTGTTAGAGTTTGTGGATATAAATTAATATTTGTATGTCCAGTTTCGAACACGAGATTTCGGGATTGCACACATTACGTATGAGTCTCAATGTTTGAATAATTAATATATAGATTTATGATTTAATTATTCATTTCGCAAACAAACACTTAACGGTCGTTAGTATTTAACAGAGTTTGGTTGACAATCGTTAAATACTAAGTTAAAGGACTAAATTTGAAATAGAAGGAAAGAAGGATCAAGAACCCCTCCCATGGTTCTAGATTCGGCCGACCCATCCAATGGGGTTAGGGTTTTGGTTGCTTGGAGTAGGGAACAAGTTTTGGGAGCCTATAAATACAAACCCCTTGTATTTGTAATTCCCTAATCCTAATTCTCTAGCAATCCAACTTCTTTCTTCTCTCCATCTTGTCTTGGCCGATTGGATTTCACATCCCAAACACCTTGGGATTTTCGATCTTGCTATAACATAAGTGTTGGAATTGTTTTGTGAATTAGAACCTAGCTTTTCACATTGAGACGCTAGTAATACGTGTGTACAAGAACGAAGAACAAGCTTCCTTTAGCTTGTGTGATTTCCCCAATTCGACTAGCATATTAGTCGATTCACTTAAACCATTATTTAGGGTTTATATTGTTCTTGGTGATCCGGTTTCTTGTTTGGCTAGAAACCACCAAAGGTACGCATCACTTTTAATTTAGTTAATTAATTACATGTATGTAGATCTTGTTATTCCGCTGCGTGTACTTGATGTTATGTGTTTATTTGTTTATGGCTATGATTCAAATATTCCAACAGTGGCATCAAGAGCCCGTTTATACATTGTAATTAATTACTAAACACATAAAAATTGAAACTTTACATGCTTTAGATAATCTAGGGTTTTTTATTTTGTAAACCCTAATTTTTAATATGGGTCGACACCCATTAATTATTGTTTAGGGTTTTAGTTTTGATAAAAATTGTAGAAACCCAAGGATTGTATGTAAATTTTATGTTGTTAATTAATGAGTAGAAGGTGATGTCATTAATTAAATATGCGTATCTATATTGACTTGATTATATGTGCTACATGATAATAAGTGCAATATGGGGAATCCATGACAAAAACATGCATGTTTTGTCATGGAAAATTGATGCTAATTGTTACATGTTCTACGTGCTATTTTATGCGATTGTTAATTAACTAGGGTTTTAGTAATTATATTGTTGAACACGAATTAAAATTACTAAAAGTTAATTAATTAGGTCATTAGGGAAGACCTTAAATTGGAGAAGACCCCATATAATCGCATATTTAATCAATTATGTGTGTTGTGTATATATTAATCATAAGACTTACGCGGCCAAGAAATTGGTGCTGTGGTCCATTGGGTACAATGAGCTCGAAAACCAATGGGAGTCCTAAGACCAATATATATATATATATTAATTGATTTTAGCATGTTCATTATTAAGTTGTTTATGTTTATTTTTTAAATTGCGCATTTGTTTAATATGTTGTAGACATGATTGCAAACAAAGGGTAATTTTCAATATATAAAAATAAACATGACTTAATAATGGTGTAACATTGTTTTAAGCAAGAAAATCATAAGTGTTTAGTTGATTGATGCGACTGTACAAAAGTGGTCGAAAGGCGGACCTAATATTGACAAACTATAAAGTGGGTATAAGGTTGGTTTCGCATTAAATTGTGGCCTTAAAGAGACTCCATTCTGTCTCTCCGCTCGCCTGTGCGTCAATATTAGACTTACCAAGTACAACCATGAAAACGTATGAAGCATCTTAAGGCAATGTTGTAAGTTTCTCAACGCCATCAATTAAAACTTTGATGATTTGAGCTTATTAATGTAACGAATGAGTAAACTAGTTTTGAAACATATGATACAAAGATGAATGCATGACATCTTTGTACATATTTTGATTACACACATAAAAAATTTAATACCCTTAAATTTAAGTTATATGCCACCCAATTAATACGGAAACACCTGAGATTACATTCTATCATTGCTAGCAGCCTCAGCTGATGTGATGATTCAAAGAATGGTAATCAAAGGGTAAATTGAGTACTTTCATTGCTAGCAGCCTCAGCTGATGTGATGAAACGACGTCAATTTACATGTTTCTAAATTGGTTAAATTAATTGAGCACTTTCATTACTAGCAGCCTCAGCTGATGTGATGAAACGGCGTCAAGGCATAAAGATGGAGATGAAACATGCTTACATTTGCAACTGAAGTTGGCAAAATATGTAAGTCCCAGGTTTCTAGGAATTGCAATTGGATATTGGCAATTGGGTTCGACCCGTACCTTATTGAGTACTTTCATTGCTAGCAGCCTCAGCTGATGTGATGAAACGACGTCAATTTGGATCCTAGTTTCAGTGAAAATTAAATGGTTAAATATTATTGACCATGGGTGTTTAATTTTCTTGAAAAGTTAATTATCGAAAGTACTAACTTTTGAACTTTTTCTGTAGAAATGGCCCAACCCGACAACAACATGAGTAACATGAGTTCTTCTTTTAAAACTATGATTGAAAGAGAAAAGTTGACTGGGACTAAAAATTTCAATGATTGGTACCGTTCTTTGAGGATTGTTCTTAGAATGGCCAAAAGATTTGAATATCTTAGTAAGCCTCTTCCTACAGCTCCTGCTGGTACTGCTTCTAATGCTGAACTTGAAGAGTACAACAGTGATTATGACAAGCACAATGATGTGGCTTGTCTCATGCTATCGGGGATGGATACTCAGTTGCAAAAGAAATTTGAGAATTATGGCCCGATGGAAATGATCACTGAACTCAAACGTATGTTTGAGAAACCACCAATGGCATAGCTATATGATGTATTAGATGCTCTGGCCAAGTGTAAGCAGGATGCTGGTACACCCGTGAGTGCCCATGTATTGGAGATGAAAGGATATCTTGACCAATTGGAAGAACTCGGATGCGGGTACGTGCAAGATGTACAAGTTGGCCTCATCAATCGATCCCTCAATGAGGAATTGTTTGGTGATTTTGTGCGCAACTTCAATATGCATTGCACGGGGAAGACAATAAGTGATTTGCATGCAATGCTTATTGACTTTGAGAAGGGACTCTCAAAGAAGGCACCTACACCTGCTGTAATGGCAATAAAAGGTGGTAGGGTTACTAAGCCCAACAGACCGCAGAACGCGAACAAGAAGGGCAAAGGCAAAACTGACAAGGGCAAGCAGATTGTGACCTATCAGCAGAAGCCTAAGAAGCAGAATCCTCCTAAGAAGAAGGGTTATCCCAAGAAGGATTTGGCTGCTTGTCACCACTGCAACACTCCTGGACATTGGAAGAGGGACTGTCCATTGCTGTTAGAGGAGTGTCGCAAGAATAAAAATGCTAAGGCTGCAAATGGCGCGAGCACTTCAGGTATTTTTATGGTTGAATTATTTTCTTTTCCTCGTAAGCAAAATGCCTGGATATATGATACAGGATGTGGTACTCACATTTGTAATACATCGCAGGGGCTTAGAGGAGCAAAGAAACTGAACTATGGAGAATGCTACTTGTACGTGGGAAATGGCATACGTGCAGCAATTGAAGCAATAGGGACATTTGACTTAGTTTTACCTTCGGGGTTAATTCTAGTATTGAACAATTATCATTATTCACCGTCTATTATTAGAGGTGTTGTTTCAGTTTCTTTATTGTTGGATAATGGATTTGATCACACATTTAATAATAATGGAATTTCGGTTTCTTTAAATTCTGTTTTTTACTTTAATGCAATTCCATTAAATGGTGTGTTTGAAATAGACATGGAAAATCATGTATCCAATGGAAATAATTCTGTGTATAGCATTGGCAATAAGAGAATCAAGTCTAACTTGGATTCGTCTTATCTTTGGCACTGTCGTCTTGCTCATATAGGCAAGAAACGCATGGAAAAGCTGCAACATGATGGGCTTTTGCAAAATATCAATGATGATTCATTTGATAAATGTGAATCTTGCATGTGTCAAAACGCGGTGCTACCTACTTCCTAACCTTTACGGATGACTATAGTCGTTATGGTTGTGTTTATTTACTTAAACATAAACATGAAGTCTTTGAGACATTCAAGGTTTTTAAAAGTGAAGTCGAATTACAACTCGGTAAGAAGATTAAGGCTCTTCGATCCGATCGTGGTGGTGAATATTTAAGCCAAGAGTTTAAAGATTATCTAGCTGAGTGTGGAATTGTCCAGCAACTCACATCTCCTTATACTCCACAGCAAAATGGTGTATCTGAAAGGAGAAATCGTACATTGCTAGATATGGTACGATCTATGTTTAATCTGACAACTCTTCCCTTATCCTTTTGGGACTATGCTCTTGAAAGTGTTGTTCGCATATTAAAAATGGTTCCAACTAAAAGGTTGATAAGACTCCATATGAATTATGGACTGGAAAAGCTCCAAATTTTTCTTACTTAAAGGTCTGGGGTTGTGAGGCGTTGGTTAAACGTGACTCACCAGATAAACTCCAACAAAGATCTATTAAGTGTATCTTCGTAGGATACCCTAAGGAAACAAGGGGTTACTACTTTTACTTCCCACCAGAAAATAAAGTCATTGTGGCTAGGTATGGCAAACTCCTTGAGGAGAGTTTCTTGTCTCAAGAATTCAGTGGGAGAGTATATGATCTAGAAAATGATAAAGAAGATACATTACCTTCTGAGAACACTAGCACACTTCCTGTGGAACCTGAAAGTTTAGGTCCTCCACCTGAAGTTGAAGTGGTTCCCATTCGCAGATCCACGGGATCTGTAAAAGCTCCTGAACGTCTATGTTTAAACGTAGAGTGTGAGAAAACTATACTAGGGGATCTTGATGAGCCTACTAGTTATAGGGCTGCCATAAATAGTCCTGAAAAGGAAAAATGGCAGGTTGCTATGAATGGGGAGATGCAATCCATGAAAGACAATGAAGTCTGGATTGAAGTAGACCTTCCTCCCAATGCTAAGGTAGTTGGGAGTAAATGGCTCTTCATAAAGAAAACAGACATGGATGGCAATGTACACACCTACAAAGCTCGTTTGGTGGCTAAAAGTTTTACCCAAACATATGGTGTTGACTATGAGGAGACCTTTTCTCCTGTAGCTGACATTAGAGCTATTAGGATTCTTATAGCCATAGCTGCTTACTATGACTATGAGATTTGGCAGATGGATGTCAAAACCGCCTTTCTGAATGGTCGCCTAGATGAAGACATCTACATGGCGCAGCCTGAGGGGTTTGTGAATCCAGATTTTCCTGAGCGGGTATGCAAGCTTCAAAGATCCATTTATGGATTGAAGCAAGCATCCAGGAAATGGAATAAGAAATTTGATGAGGAAATCAAGAAGTTTGTATTTACTCAGAATTTCGATGAGCCATGTGTATACCACAAAGCTAGTGGGAGTAATACTACTTTCCTAATCCTATATGTCGATGACATATTAATCATGGGAAATCATATACCAAGTCTTAATGAAGTTAAGTCTTACCTGGGTAAATATTTTTCTATGAAGGATTTAGGAGAAGCAGCTTACATCCTTGGAATCAAGATCTATAGAGACAGATCTAAGCGGTTGATTGGATTAAGCTAAAGTGCTTACATGGATAAGATATTGAAGAGATTCAATATGCAAAATTCCAAGAAGGGATATTTGCCCATGCAAGTAGAACATGGCTTAAGTAGCAAACTATGTGCTTCAACACCTGAAGAGGTGGCACACATGAAGAAAGTTCCATATGCTTCGGCAGTAGGATCTATCACAAGGCCAGATGTGGCGTTTGCACAAAATTTAACCAGTCGTTACCAACAGAATCCAGGAAAAGATCACTGGCATGCTGTTAAGAACATTCTTAAGTATTTAAGGAATACTAAAGATATGTTTCTAGTGTACGGGGGAAATCCAGACGCAGAACTGAATGTTACAGGTTTCTGCGATGCGTCCTTTCAAACTGATAAAGATGATACGAAGTCTCAGACGGGTTACGTCTTTGTCATCAATGGAGGAGCTGTAGACTGGAAGAGCAAGAAGCAGAGTACAACGGCTATGTCTGCTACAGAAGCTGAGTATATTGTTGCATCGGAAGCTGCAATGGAAGCTGTTTAGATAAGGAAATTCATTTCGGGTCTTGGAGTGATGCCGTCAATTGAATTACCTATCAATGTGTATTGTGACAACTCTGCCGCAATCACATTCGCCAATGAACCTGGAGTTATGAAGGGCGCCAGACACTTTCCTAGGAGATATCACTATGTTTGAGAATAAGTCGAAATAGGTGAGATCCATTTAGTCAAAGTTCACACAGATGACAATCTGGCTGATCCTTTTACGAAGGCATTACCTAAGGAAAGGTTTACTCAACATGCTGATGGTATTGGTCTTCGTTTAGCCAGTAGTTTCATGTAAATCTGTGGATTAGTATTTGGATAAGGGATATGTAAACAATGTTATCTTAATGAAATAAAGTTTGGTTAACGTTTATTCTCATTTATAATATTGTATCATATATTTGCATGTTTAAATCCGTTAATAATTAATTTATTCTAAATAGTTCGTTGCCAATCAATAATATGGGAGTATTATTGAATTAAGGCAAATGTGAAGTGTTGGTAGAATATACTTAAGTATATTAATGCGTGGGCATGCCAAATTCACATGATATTCAATATTGGATAAATTGAATATAGGACAGATCCCAACCACATGATTGTACTTTATGGATCGTTGTCATTAAGTAAATCATGAATATTTATCCTCAGACTTGAGATACCAGGTAACTGCCGAGGATGTAGCTCATTTTCTGTAAGATAGTCTAACGCTATCCGTAAATGGTAGTTATAAGGGCTATTTTCGGAGGTGATGCGAAGTTCGAGGGTTATGCTCGTAGTCAAGAAAGGAATTGTTCCTTCAAATTTATTTTGAAGTTTAATACTGCTTGGCCGCTCGTAGGGTTGACAAGATGTTTGCGTGCGCACGCCCAAAGGCTATCTGGAATACGTTCAGATAATTTGGTAATCTTGATCAATTATGTATAAACGAGAAACTAATTATTAATTATGGAATGACTTAGATCCATATCCATATTAATGCGGTATTAGAAACAAAATGATAAGTATGATGATAAAATCATCACATGGTTTTCCAGGAAACCATACTCAGGGTCGATCTGGGGGCATTGGGGGTGTTAAGCTAGACTAACCCATGTCATTACTATATTAATGAATATCCAAGTGGGAGCTGTTAGAGTTTGTGGATATAAATTAATATTTGTATGTCCAGTTTCGAACACGAGACTTCGGGATTGCACACATTACGTATGAGTCTCAATGTTTGAATAATTAATATATAGATTTATGATTTAATTATTCATTTCGCAAACAAACACTTAACGGTCGTTAGTATTTAAGGGAGTTTGGTTAACGGTCGTTAAATACTAAGTTAAATGACTAAATTTGAAATAGAAGGAAAGAAGGATCAAGAACCCCTCCCATGGTTCTAGATTCGGCCGACCCATCCAATGGGGTTAGGGTTTTGGTTGCTTGGAGTAGGGAACAAGTTTTGGGAGCCTATAAATACAAACCCCTTGTATTTGTAATTCCCTAATCCTAATTCTCTAGCAATCCAACTTCTTTCTTCTCTCCCTCTTGCCTTGGCCGATCGGATTTCACATCCCAAACACCTTGGGATTTTCGATCTTGCTATAACATAAGTGTTGGAATTGTTTTGTGAATTAGAACCTAGCTTTTTACATTGAGACGCTAGTAATACATGTGTACAAGAACGAAGAACAAGCTTCCTTTAGCTTGTGTGATTTCCCCAATTTGACTAGCATATTAGTCGATTCACTTAAACCCTTATTTATGGTTTATATTGTTCTTGGTGATCCGGTTTCTTGTTTGGCTAGAAACCACCAAAGGTACGCATTACTTTTAATTTAGTTAATTAATTACATGTATGTAGATCTTGTTATTCCGCTGCGTGTACTTGATGTTATATGTTTATTTGTTTATGGCTATGATTCAAATATTCCAACAATATTTTGAGCCAACTTTAAGGAGAAAAATAGCCAAATCAACAACTTCTTCTGCTTTTGACTTTTCCAACCATTCCAATGTGCATCTTCAATGAATGGCATACCAAAATTAACATTGAATAACAAATAAGTTCCTTATCCCATTCCCAGCTGCAACAGTACCCAATAACAAAAGGAAAAAAAAACGGAATTTTGGCTTTTAAGGAGGTTGACATTATGTTGAAGCAATAATACTTGGGAGTTGCAAATTGGGTAGTGAACTTGCTAGCACCACCCTATAGAATATCACATTTTAAAAACACTCTGTGAATTGATATAGAGGTTTGATCTCACTTACACCCATCTTAAGTCTTAAACTTGTCAATATCAGTTCATGATGCAAGATGTAGACACGAGAATATTACAACTAAAATTGATAATAAAAAACTTAACTTAATAAAAAAAATGCAAACGTGAACCAAAATACACAAAATTTCACACATAATTGCTAGTGTGAGGTCTTATAAGAACCAATTATACAGAGAAATGTCTACTCACCATGGATCCAGAAGCTTCAAGGCACTAATATAACACGAAAATATAAACCATATGGGCAGCCACAACACTTTGAATTCCATCTACCGCTGATGCACCTCCTCCTCCATTAAGTTACAAGTAGTCTTGCATTCTAAAAAGAGTCACCATCCTACCAATGACACTGCATGATTAACATCAACACGGCCAATTCAGCCGCAATGGCTGATTTCACCTAACAAATAGCAAACCAGCCTGTATTTCTCCAAATAAAGTTTTTCCACACCTTATTTGATCAACTATACACAACGTAATCAACCCTCACGGAAGTGCAAAAAAGATTACTATAGGTACATAGAAAATATGGTTTCTAGTGATATGGCATATACATAGCTTTCTTGCATGTATTTTTAAAAAAATACGCAATTTCCAGTTTTTTCGGATCAGTCAATGCCTCTTTACGACTTGTGACTCTTGTTAAGATTGAAGATGGAGAACCATCCCCGCCGCCTGCTTCATTTTTAGCTTTTCAGTCTGACGACTATCTTTTTTCTGTTCCTCTCGCTGCCTTCGGGTTCCTTCCCACTTTGCGTCTTCTCTTCTCTTTGCTCCCTAAATTACAAAAAAAAAAAAAAAAAAAAAAAAAAAAGGATTATAACCCGTCTCATTTAGTAAACTTTTATACCTGCGCTGGTCGGGAGACCTTCCTCCTGGGAACGCGATCCCCCCTGGACCTTCCTTCGTCTATTAAAAGATCTACGTGGAGAGGACAGCGACCTTCGATCTATGTGGAGGGGACAGCGACCTTCGTCTATTAGATCTAGGCTGAGGGGACGGCGACCTTCATCTACTAGAAGATCTATGAGGAGGGGACAGCGACCTTCTTCTATTAGATCTCTGTAGCTGTAGTTGTGTGTTATAATATATACTTGTAATTTTCTTGGTTTTTGATAAAATTTGTTCTTGTGTTTAGGTGGACATGAAAAAAGTCAACTTGGATGTCATGAAACCATGGATAGCTCAGAGGGTGACTGAATTTCGTAAAAGTGAAAATGAAGATATTGTTAACTACATTTGTGGCCTTCTAGATGGCAAGGTAAAATCTGCTAGTCTGCTACTATTTATACATTCTGATATGAACTATAATGATGCCAGTATAGAGTAGAAGTGTGTGCTATCCAGTAGTGTGTGCTATCCAGTAGTAAGGGATTACTTATATTGACAGACAGACTCTTGAAAATAGTATGCATCAAATGTTGTTAAAATACATTCATTTGCAAGAGGACCATTCATTTGAAGAAGGACGTCATTAAATCATTTTGGATTTACATTAATAATCTTTACAAGAAATGTTTTTGGTTTATTAATAATCTTGTTACTCTAAAAAAATTATAACTATGCAAAAATTTGATCATCTTTGATTTTGCTAATTTTGAGTCAAGATATTTAGGGTGCGTTTGGTATGCTGCTATGAATCGCAATCGGTATCAGTATAAGATGAGTCCCTCACCTAATGATAGATTCATACCTCCCCTCTTGAACTCCTATGGAGTATGGACAATATCCATATTTCATTCCCATATAATGTGGGCCCCTCATCTTAACGAAACACTTAGAATCATTACCACTATGATTCCCTCATTCCCATAGTATATAATATTTGTTTATTTCTTTCAAATACAATATATCGGATAGAATTTTTATTGTTGTTTGTAGCTAGCTTTCTAGGCAACCAAAACATATATGGTGACACCTTTTAATGACATAGTAGTTACAAAATTTGAAATGCATATTGATTTGAATTAGTAAATGTCTAAAATTAGTAACTTGTGTAAGCTTAATATGTTAAGATTTCTAATAATAGATGGTCCCAAATGCATTATAGATAGTATAGAAGAGATAGAGATAAGGCTATACGCAGTGAAGCATGGACCTATAATTTAAATTATGTGATACTTAGTGTTTTTAACATATTTGTAGTATGTACCAGGTCTGGTGGAACCATAAGAATTGAATAGTTTATTGCCAATATTTTAATGCAGGAAGTTGATGGCGGAACAATTCAAAAGTCAATTGGTCTGCGTTTAAGGGGAAAAACTGGCAATAACTTCCTCAAACGCATAAATGACCCAAATTTTCCCCTCAAACGCAGACCAATTGACTTTTGAATTGTTCCGCTATCAACTTCTTGCATTAAAATATTGGCAATAAACTATTCAATTCTTATGGTTCCACCAGACCCGGGTACAGACTACAAATATGTTAAAAACACTGAGTATCACATAATTTAAATTATGGGTCCATGCTTCACTGCGTATAGCCTTATCTCCATCTCTATCTCTTTTATACTATCTATAATGCATTTGGGACCATCTATTATTAGAAATCTTAAACATATTAAGCTTACATAAGTTACTAATTTTAGACATTTACTAGATCAAAATTCAAATCAATATGCATTTCAAATTTTGTAACTACTATGTCATTAAAAGGCGTCACCATATATGTCACAAAAGGTGTCATCATATATGTTTTGGTTGCCTAAAAAGCTAGCTACAAACAACAATAAAATTCTATTGGATATATCGTATTTGAAAGAAATAAACAAATATTATATACTAAATATCTTGACTCAAAAATAGCAAATTAGCAAAATCAAAGATGATCAAATTCTTGCATAGTTATAATTTTTTTAGACTAACAAGATTATAAATAAACCAAAAACAATTCTTGTAAAGATTATTAATTGAAGGTACTCGTCACCGCAACGCATGGGTACCCTCTATCCGCATATAAGGGCGGTTAATGTAAATCCAAAATGATTTAATGACGTCCTTCTTCAAATGAATGGTCCTCTTGCAAACGAATGTATTTTAACAACATTTGATGCATACTATTTCAAGAGTCTGTTTGTCAGTCTAAGTAATCCCTTACTAATAACATATACTACTGGATAGCACACATTTCTGTTCTATACTGGCATCATTATAGTTCAAATTAAGTTCATATCAGAATGTATAAATAGTAGCAGACTAGCAGGTTTTACCTTGCCATCTAGAAGGCCACAAATGTCGTTAACAATATCTTCATCTTCACTTTTACAAATGGTTTCATGACATCCAAGTTGACTTTTTTCATGTCCACCTAAACACAAGAACAAATTTTATCAAAAACCAAGAAAATTACAAGAATATAATATAACACACAGCTACAGAGGTTTTCGATACGAAGTGATGAGGGATTACAATTTTTGGCTTAAACTACTTGACTAGCAAAATATGTGTCCCGTGATAATTGCAACACATTCCTTTTCGTTATGATAATTGATAAACGGAAATTGCAAAATCATTATAGATCAAACTTAAGTCAAACTATATGTTATATCCCATTATGATCATCACAAAATAAAAGCTTCTTAACTGGTTTCCACAGCATCATTTTTTGTTATATGGTGTTTCACTTTACTTTCAAATTTGGGATTGTGTCTTAGGAGAATTTTATCTTATTATTGTGTTGGCAAAATGCACATAATCAGAATGCAGCGTCTAGCATAGCATGTATAAGAAAATGATTATCTCTAGCTTCTTAAGTGATGTTTGAGATTGCTTATTTTTTTTCTGCTTATGCTTTAGTTTAATAATTAGTACTTATAAGCTACTTACAAGTAAGTAGTTCTAGAGATAGTGTTTGGATTTACTTTTTCTTGTAAAGAATGGAAGCGTGCTCCAAATAACTTGTGATCTATTGAATAAGTAATTTTTATTTCAGCTATAATAAAGCTGAATTTACTTTAGAAAGAACACTTATAAAACAGATCAATTGCACACGCATAATCGAAGACTGTTACGAACTTGTTGTTTTACATCCACTGTCACATCATAAATCATTAAACAAACCTACATATCCATTTTAATTCAAAACCTAAACAACGCAGAATGATCAATATCAAACAAAATCATCACCAAACGCTCTTATTAAAAAATTAAAAAATTAAAAAATAAATAAAAAATCGTACCATGTGTGTACTAACTTGATTAGTAAGTAAAGCAATGAGTACAAAAGGAAGTGTGGTTATCTATGTTATAGAAACTATGCATCTATATAAAAAACAGATCTAAAAACAAAAAATATGACAAAATAAGTTGTTGCAAAATCAAGTGTTTATTTAGACACTTTGGATAAAACCTGATAATGTACAGTTACCTCAGTGTATGGAGGGAGTGAAGGGGGCGGTTAGCTTGTTTGTGAGCTTAGTGATATGAAGGAGCATGGAGAACAGTAAGAAAGAGTGTGTGAAGTCTTGAGGTGATTTATTGTGAAGAAGAAATGATCGAATCAACGGTTGAGATCTGATGAGGTGATTTTAATCTTAACGGTTTTGGGTTGATTGTGAAAAGTATCACACGGATCCATGACGTGGATACTGAGTTGTTTTTGTTGGCAGAGTGAGTTTTGGGGTTTTTGTTTTGGTATACTTGTGTTGGTTTTTTTTGGAAGGTGACAAAAGGATTGGAGGAGTGGGTACATATATATACACTAAGGGATGGGTTAGTCCCACGGTTCCTACTTTTTTATATGCACGGGGTCTAAATAATAGGTGTACTTTTATTTTTTTATTTTTTTGACTTTTACCTTGTTTTGTCGTTTAGCGCCGGTTTTTTTTTTTTTTTTTTTTTTTTTTTTTGTATAGTTTAATGTATATGTATTTTTTTTGTTTGTATTTTGTTTGTGTAATGTTTTTTGTTGTGTTTATTTGTTACCACATTAAACGACTATAACAACAAATGTTATCATTCAATTAAACAACAACGTTAACACATTATTTAAAAACGACATCATCTACGACATATGAAGATTATTCATTTCATTTAAAAGATCATGAAGCCTTGCACTCGACTGACAAGCGTGATCCTCAGGATTCCTTGCCAATTTTAACTCCATCTCCAGCGTCTTTATTCTTGTCATCAACAGCTTGTTTCTTGCTACAACCATAGTCATCTGTTCCTGGCTGTTACAACAGCTTGTTTTGTACACGTTAACGTTAACGCATTAAACAACTACAATGTTAACACATTAACACAAACACGTTAACGTTAACACATTAACACATTAAACAATAACACGTTAACTTTTTTTTTTTAACAACTTACTTAATTTTTTTTTTCGAAATTAATTTTTTTTTATTTCCAAATTAATTTTTTTTAACAACTTACTTTATTTCGAAATCATTTTTTTATATCGAAATTATTTTTTTTTTCAAATAATTTTTATTTTTTTAGAAATTTTTTTCTGATTTTTTTTTATTTCGAAAAATTATTTTTTTTATATCGAAATTAAATTTTTTTTTCAAATAATTTTTATTTTTTTAGAATTTTTTTTTTATTTCGAAAAATAATTTTTTTTTATTTCGAAATTAATATATTTTTTTACAACTTTTTTTTTAACGTCCCGTAAAAAAAAGAGGTACACGACAAAAATTAAATGCAAAAGTAAATATTTACTTTTTCTAACGGAAATCCTGGCAACCAGATACTCTTGGGCAACTGTATTATGCATGTCCTGATTCAGTGGGAAATAATCATACGTTTGCTTAATTAAATAATAACAGTTGTTGTTATAGTTATTTAATGTGGTAATGTTAAACGTGTTATTGTTGTTGTTAATTAAATAAAAATACATTAGACGTTAATTATATAAAAGTAACAAATAAAATAAAAAAAAACATTACACAAAATACATTACACAAAATAAATTACATTATACAAAATATATTACCCAAAAAAAAAAAAAAAAAAAAAAAAAAAAAAAAAAAAAAAGAGATAGTGAGGGACAAGTACTGTAGCGACAGTACTACCTAGGGGTAGACCCCGTGGTTATAGTAGGCCCCTACCCTAAATGAATGTTATTTATGGAGAGGTTGTTGGAGGCATTGAATGTTGTATTACTTGTATATGCATTTTCAACTAGCAAATTAACATACTAGCTCATTAAACTTGGACTATACTTTATAAAGGTCTTAAACATGACTTACCAAACAATATCACATGACCTGAAGTAGCTACATTGATATATGAAGATAGTTTGTGTGACCTAAATTTTTTGTTTCCGTCAATGGTTTGATCATGGAGAAAGAACCGAGTCAACTCGCACTACACCATAACTCATCATTTCGGAGGAAGTTCCTTACAGAAAAACAGAATAAAGTCATTTCATATGAAAAAGAATAACAACAGTTTACTCTTGCTTGTATTTAAATAACTTTGTACCTTCCTAAGTGTTGGACTAATGGATAATGGTCTACTGAATAATAAGTCCACTTTTGATTTGGTCTTCCTACATAGTATGCACGTGGTGTAGTCTTCCTCTTGCTTAGGAGTTAGGCCATGCTTGACCTGATCTCAGGGGCGGCCCTGGTACAAATTTATATTACTCGTACCTCTCAAAAACAAAATACGGAGTAATTGTTTAAATTTGTATTTTTTGGCTATCTTAAAATTATAGGATATTTTAGTGTTAGAATAAATGAGGCTTTTTCAAAAATAGCCTCATTTTGCATAATTGGTCCACAAATTAGTCGTTTATTTTTGTTTTTATTGATACGTTTTTGGCCCAACTAATTGATTTTTTTTACTTAAATATTTTTTGAAAGACAATTTGATGATTAAGAGTTTTTAATTGATGATTATGAATAATATTTGTTTTAATTTTTGAATGTTGTGTAATATTTTTTTGAAAAACAATTTGCCATATACTAAAATATTATAAAACACATAGACATTTTCCTGCCGTACCCGTTTCTTGAATTTTAGGATGTTGCGTTTCCCGGTACCCGTACCCGTCCCCGTTTCCCGATTAACTAATAGTCATTTGTTAATGGGATAATAGCTTTATAAATTATTATACTTGTTCAAAAATACTCTTCTGAGTATCGAACAAATTTTTTTGCTTATACGAGTACCAAACTTTCAATTTTAGACTTTTTGTGGTACTAAACTTTTAATTTCGGACTTTTTAAGGTACTTTTGTGACATTTTTGCCCCTAGATTTTTAATAATTTGAGGGGCAAAAACTCACAAAGTACCTCAAAAAGTCCAAATTGAAAGTTCAATACCACTATAAGCAAAAAAAATTTGTTCGGTAGCCGGAAAGAGTATTTTTGGACAAGTATGATGCTTTTTAAAGGCATTATCCCTTTGTTAATACTTAAATTCTTTGATAGCTTTTGTTCTCAAAAGTGAACTTTAAAACTAATGTCAGAGCATTTGTTATGGTTTCAACTTTCAACCACCTCCTAAGGGATATGAATGAGGTTAAAGATAAAGAAAGCAAGTGATGACATGAAGAACGCAGTCCCATTTTCATACAACAACTTATCAACATTTACACTTGCACCAATGATCTACCCATATAGGTTGCTTAGCAACCATTAACACAAGTACGTTAGCATCAAAGCCAATAGCTCACGCCAAAGCAAACATTAAATGAAACACAACCTCCCTGCACAAACCAACCAGCATTAAATGATTAGGTGAGAAAGAGTGTATCATGGGTGTGAACTTAAAAAGTGCATTACAAAAGAAATAACTTACTGAATTCATAACACATGAGAAAGACACACAACTGATAAATTAAGCATAATTTTCTTGGACAGATGGTCACGTCCATTCAGGAATCAAGTTATCAGCAAAGAACCCAATTAGAAATATCAAGCACATTTATAAACTTTCAAACAAGACTCGAAAACAACATAATAATACAGTAATTTTTAAAGGTGTTTGCAGCAATGAAGAGCCAAGGAACATCATTTCATAACTACTATCTTCACCTTGCCTAGCGAAATCCATACATAAATTAAAGCACTTGCTTGAATAAAGATCCGATACACATGCATCGAGGCTAAATGTAAAAAAATTTACCATCAGAATTAAGAGATTTATACACCTTCTCAATTAAAAATCCACAGAGTCAGCACCGCGAATAAATTGTACACAAAGTGATTCAGAAAAATAGATACTCTTTAGCCTTAAATCGAGATTTGTGAGCTGATATCCATCAAGGGAAGTCATTGTTTTTAAAGATCTGCAACAATTAACATAAATGTTGTCATTCCACTAATAAAGAGCCGAGCAAACAAATTTACTAAAAATAAAAAAGAATCGGTAATTAAAGTGATTAAGATTAAGAATAGTTTCAATATTTATGATAAAGAAGATAGATATTTTTTAAAGGATTCCATTTTAAGTTCTCAGCAGTTCAATCCGTAAATTTCACCCACTTGTATTATATACACGACGCATATACTCAATGCAGTTACATAGGAACTGCGTATGGTTTGCATCTTTAAGAATCATAAACAAAGCTGTGACTAGATTGTCAATGAACAATCGGTTGCATAAACAAGCAGAATCACCGAAAAGAACAACATTTAATCTAATAAGGATTTTTATTTTATTTATTTATTTATTTTTTTTTGAACTTAATCTAATAAGGGAATTCAATCTGGCAAACACAGAGGTGGCAAAGTGTCGGGTCACATAAGTTATCATCACATGTTGAAATAGGTAGGATGTGGATTGGATTAGATGGTATAAAAATATTTTATTTTTTGAAGATTTTGACACAGGAACACCATAACAACATCCTTTAACATGTACAAAAACTAAAAACGAGGGTAACAAAACCAGATAATATGAACTTCTTGAGATGCATCCTGTCATTACAGAATTTTGTTTAAAGATGATAGGACCTTATATAAAGACCACATGTATACACCGTGTACCTGCCATCTTAAATATGGCCCCATAATAAGAAAGACACCATTACTCAGGTACAGATATTGTTGATATTTCTATAACCGTAATTCCATTTCCAATAATAGCATTTTTTTTACATACAAGAAGATAATTCCTAGAAATTTGGCAATCAAAGATTGGAAAAGACAGAAAGAGCATACCATAGGCCAATCATAACACCAGTACAGGGAGGTAGCCAAACAACAAGGTGAAACAATCTTTGATCCTGTGCTCAAATTTAGCAGAGGACATACGAACCACCCATAGCCTGCAGCAGACAAATAGTATCAAAAAACATAATCACAGAACTTCAGTAGATATACTGAAAGGACAGAGCATTAAGGAGAAGTCAAGAGTGAAAGCTTACAAGGTCATATTTATGAAGCTTGATTAGAGGTCGCAATGTGGCTGGGTCAGTTAGGTTGGTTAACGGGTCAAAAGACTCGATAGATGAGACGGTTTGACCCATTTCCTTTAAAGCGATCTTTTTTCTAAAAATCTGGACAAATTTGCCCTGTCACAGATAAATCATAACCTGAATTATCCCAAAAATACCACCTCTAAGCTTGATCAATGGGATCTTCATCAATCTTGCCAACTGCATCAAGTATTGATGAGTATGTAATAGCATCATATTCAAAACCACGAGATCTCATCTCTCTCATCAGTTTTGCAGCCTCCTCAAACATACCTGCATGACTGAGACAGCCGAGAAGAGTGTTATAAGTGACAGCATCCGGCTGTAACTTTGAATGCTTCATTTTCTCAAACATAACCATTGCCCGTTGTGGGCCACCACTCTTAGCTAATCCATGTAGAATTATATTGTGTGAGTTTATATCAGCCACACAACCATTTTCTTCCATGTCCCTCAGCAAAGAATACGCTTCATCTATCAAGCCAGCCCGTACCATGCCAGACATGAGCGCATTGTAAGCATAAACATCAGGAACAGACCCCACATTCTTGATTTCGTTAAAAAGATTCTTAGCTTCATCTAAGCGCCCACATTTTCCCAAATTCCTGATCATGACAGCATAAACCCGCGAACTAGATGACCCACTATTCTCCCTTAATTCTTGAAACAGCTCATTTGCTGCTTCATAACGTTTTGCTTTTCCAAGAGTGTTTATTAAACTGCAATAGGCAGCTGGGCAAGGAGGAAACCCTTTTTCATCCATTTCTTCTAGAAGCAACAACGCTTTTTCCACTCTATTTGTTTTACAAAAACCGTCAATCAAAATAGAATAAGTAAATGAACTAGGAACAATACCATTCTCCTTCATCTTTTCAAATATAGAGAAAGCATCGTAATATGAAGCTTTAGAATCAAAATGGGCCTTAATCATAGTGTTATACGTCACCACATTCGGCTCACAGTGATACAACTTCATCTCCTCAAAGACCTTTTTAGCATCAGCCAAACGGCCAACCCGACCCAATATGTTAATAACATTGTTTATAAGAACAACATCGGGCTTACACCCGTGTTTTAGCATGTCCGTATATACATTATAAGCTTCTTCTACCTTTCCGGCTTTCCCAAGCCCCCTAATTAATTCTGTATAAGTGTAAACAGTCGGTGCACAACCCTTATCTTTCATTTCCGCCACTAAAGCTAGAGCCTGATCTACCCTACCAGCTTTAAAGTGTATACTTAATAAAGTAGTATAAATCTTAGCATTAGGATGAAATCCGTTTTCCTTCATTTCATCAAACAACCTTATAGCAGGGTTATCATGACCTAACTTAGCAAACGCCGACATTAAAGCACTGTAAGTTACTGTGTCAGGAAAGCAATTACCTTCATCACACATCTCGCTATAAAGATCATACACTTTATCAGGATGGTTTTCTTGCATTAGCATCAAGATAATGGAGTTATAAGTACTAGCAGTTGGCTTACACTTACGACCTTTGACTTGATAAAACAATGAAAGTGCTTTGTTCATCATCTTAGCCTTACCTAATAGTCTCACTACTTGGGATAAATCCTTGGGATCGATAACGACAGATTGTCGTACCATCTCTTGAATCATTTTCCACATCTCCCCAAACATACCAGAATCCGCCAAACAGCAAATTAAAGCCATGTAAGTGGTGGAATCATGTTCAAAATGCCTTCTTTTCCCCGCCCATTTAAAAAACTGCATCTTGACATTAATGTCTACGTCTATATTCAATACCTCACGAACCAATCGATGATCAACTCTTAACTTTAAAACTTCTAGCGCCTTTTCTGCATCAGGGCCCCATTTAAATATCTTTAGTATCCTAATAAACCTCTCGTCCAACATCCTTGCAGAGCCGCTTCTTCTTGGTATTCTTTTGTTGTTGTCGGTTGAATCTCTTGAATCTTCTCTGGGAGTCGAGAGGCGAAACATTTGAACAATCTCATTATCTGCAATTTTTTAAAACACTATCTTAGTTACACGTTCTACATGTAACATCATTAAGAAGCGAAAACTTTACACCTTCCTTAAACAAAACAAAAGCTTCCATTTTTTACTCAAATACAATACACTTAGGGTGTGTTTGGCGCGGAGTATTTAGGAGCGGTGATCAGTGAGCGTTGTGACCTTTAATGCTCGTTTGACAAGCAGTAAGTACCTTTATCTATTTTTTTTTGGAATGCTCATTTTCTAACGCTCCATGAAGTAGCATTTAGGAGCGTAGAGCATTTAAGATTTGTTTTACATATTATGATTACACCTACAGCTACGTTAACAAACGTTTTTATAGAAAAAAACTAGTCACCGCTCACAACTCATGCTCACTCCTCACTGCTGCTTTTACCAAACACACCCTTACACTTTAAAAAACAACACGCCTTGATTTCATATGTGAAAATGTTCACTTTTCAGAAGAAAAAAAAATCCTAACCTTAAACCATAGTGGAAGGATACTAGTTAATCCCACTACCTTAGACTTAAAAGGGGCTGAAATTAATGTGTCATTTTATACAAGATTATGATTCAAAGTAACATACTTTAATTTCTAAAAATTGTTTATTATAGAAAAGAAATAAGACTAGTAGTACCTGTTTGTTTGATTCTGTCAGAGAGATGAGGCATAGTAGAGATTGACCGAATTGACTTGACCTTCATTTTTGCAATCATTTCACAAATCCAAAATCTTATTTTTGCTGGTGGTGGCCAGAGGGTGGAAGGGGTGGCCGGGTGGGTAGAGGTTGTAGAAATGGGAAATAAGGTACGATGATGATTTTGGTTTTTTTGTTACTTGTTTTTCTTGTTTAACACCGTGTTCTGTATTAAAAAATAAATAAAATAAATTATTTTACCATTATTTTCCTTTGCTCTAACAATAAAAATGGCAAGTTAACATACGGTTGCTCCTTAAACTTTTATCATTTTTCTTCTAACCCATGAACTTTTTTCACGCAATTACTACAAATTGAACCCGTAAATTTTGCATCAAGGGTCAAGCCAGAATCACGATTTCGAAAGTATAATTATTTGTCACTATATACCGTCGTTTTGCGCGGGTATTCGTCTAGTGTTAATAATTAAGGGAAAATTCCATATATATCCTTACTAAACTTTAATATTACATCAATATTCTTGAAAATTTCATAATTACATCAATATGTTTTTAAAACTTATAAACTTTCAAATATATCCAAATAAACAATTTGATCTTACTAAGAAGTTGTTAGTAAATGAACTATTACCGTTTTACCCTTTAATTCTAATTTAATTTGGTATGAAAACATATAAAAACGGATAGAAACGTAAGAAAATGGGCGAAAACGTATAAAAACAGACGAAAACGGATAAAAACGTAAGAAAACGTACCTAAAGTCGAAAAACTTTAAATTATAACATCCATTATTATAAAAGATAGACGATGCAACGGTCTTTAACCCAAAAGCGCTAACGTGCAAATTATAACGGAACTCACTTAACACCTGTTAAAAAATGGATTAGGTGTGTTATTCGTTTTCAAATTAGGGACTACCAATGCAACTCCAAATGTCGAGGGACGAAAGTTGTTACTTTTGACATACCACAGGGACCATCCAGGCATCCATGTAATTTACTCTAAAAAGTTATTATAATGATTTACTATCCGGTGAGAAGAAAAACTAAAATGAAAAAAATAAGAAAAAATTTCAGCCAAACATTTCAAATAAGAGAGAGAAATTCAAGGGAAGATGCATATCTTGATCAATTTTGTATGTGCATCTGAAATATGTGATCGTGGTGTTTTCTTATTATTCTCATTTTTATTTTTCTTCTTATTTGATCCTAACTCTTACTTACAATACACAGTTAAATATTTGCAAATGTCAAATCAAATCTATTACATATATGATATATCATAATCATTAATCACAACGTCGTTATTTAGTTTTTAAGTATTGGCTAAATTTACAGACCTCAAATTTAACCAATGACTATAGAAAAAAAAATATTCTCAAATACGGAGTATACGTTAAGCCAAATTATACACAATTATACTCCTAAAAATCTATAGCATAGTATTTAAAATTTTAAACTCCGTTGCAACGCACGGGTTTAAAAACCCGTTGCTGCAATCGTGACGATTACATATCAATAACATATTCTAACTATACTTTTGGAGTGGACAAACAATACCCTAATTTTACAAAAAAGAAAAATCAAATATGTTACTGTAAAATTGTAGCCATGTCAAATTTACACGTGGGCTACTTACACGAGTTGTCCAAACTCCAAACAAAACACAAAGAGGATACAACCCGTAGTTTGTTATTATTGCAAGTCCACTCTTATCCGAACAACGAAATAACTCGCTTACAAATAGCTTAACTTTATTCGAACTTTTTTTTTGAACGGTGACTTTCATTTTTTGGATTAGAGTCGCACCTGCCGAAATCAGCAGGCCCTCATCCACCACATACCCAGACAATGTTGTCTGAACCGGGTCCATGCTGGCGCAGTGGGGATTTTTTAGCAGCGTCCGCCCGGAAACCGTACCGCCTCCACACGAGTTTCCTCGCTGGAGTAACGGCCGGATGAAAACCGGGTCCGGCTCGGATTCGAACCTGCGCAACCATTGGTTAACAGTCTCTCCTCTTCATTGCCTAATACCAACAGAGATTTGTGGCCCTCTTGTGAGAACTTCCCGGCAGGTCACCCAAACCGGTACTACTCCCACACGAGCACGCTTAACCACCAAAGTGATTACCGCTAGGCCACAAAAACTTGGCACACTTTTTGTTTGAAAAAAAAAGTTTATATATTATCACAAAACATACAAGCATCTGAGTATACCATGATATGCCCATTTATACTTTTCAAAATGCTAAAAATCTCTACATTATATATAACAGGAGGCGTTACACGTAGATAATGCCACATAAATGCCACCTAATCATAATAATGCCACATAATCAGTTTTTGTCCACCTAAGCAGTGTTTTGAAGTAGAGAAAATTTGGAATTTATTTGTGTAAAAAATGATTATAGTGAGGTTCGAACCTGTGCCTTTTACATGGTATGTAAACGTCTCAACCAATGGAGCCATTCCATAAGTTGTGATCAAATTCCCAAAACAAAATTTATATCTTTTAACAATACCTGATCTACAACAAAGTAAAATAAAGTCCAGTCTATTCATTATACGTAGTTTTTTTTTCCCAAAACCCTAATATGCTCATTCATCTCTCTCACACACGATATTTTTTCCCAAAAACCTAATATCACACACACGATTTTTTTTTCCTTTTCTGATTTGATGTGCAGGTTATTGTGAAGCTTTGGTAATCGTGGTACTTCAGAAATTGACGATCATGTGATAAGATTTACGTTTCCAAAAACATATAATATTGGTATGAGTTCGATTTTGAATTGTGTTTCATTTACATTTGTGTATATTTGCTTCTTTCCTTTTCAATCATGAAACAGCATATCAAGCTACTCGAATTTCCTATGTAGATTGAGCATACATATAAAGATCCTATGGTATGCCGTTTGTATTTTGTGTCATATAGTGTATTTGATTATCGTATGGATTTGAAAGGGTTGGCATGCACCATAATTTCACAACCATTATAAGATTGACTAAATAAATTTTACAATGTATTTAACAGGAAATAAACCTTTCATGGGGGTGCAAAGGTTCTGTTGTTGATTTAGTTGTTGGCGTTCGTCTCAACCAATGGAGCCATTCCATAAGTTGTGATCAAATTCCCAAAACAAAATTTATATCTTTTAACAATACCTGATCTACAACAAAGTAAAATAAAGTCCAGTCTATTCATTATACGTAGTTTTTTTTTCCCAAAACCCTAATATGCTCATTCATCTCTCTCACACACGATATTTTTTCCCAAAAACCTAATATCACACACACGATTTTTTTTCCTTTTCTGATTTGATGTGCAGGTTATTGTGAAGCTTTGGTAATCGTGGTACTTCAGAAATTGACGATCATGTGATAAGATTTACGTTTCCAAAAACATATAATATTGGTATGAGTTCGATTTTGAATTGTTTTTCATTTACATTTGTGTATATTTGCTTCTTTCCTTTTCAATCATGAAACAGCATATCAAGCTACTCGAATTTCCTATGTAGATTGAGCATACATATAAAGATCCTGTGGTATGCCGTTTGTATTTTGTGTCATATAGTGTATTTGATTATCGTATGGATTGGAAAGGGTTGGCATGCACCATAATTTCACAACCATTATAAGATTGACTAAATAAATTTTACAATGTATTTAACAGGAAATAAACCTTTCATGGGGTGCAAAGGTTCTGTTGTTGATTTAGTTGTCGGCGTTATGTTAATATAAAACACAACGGAAAAAACACCAAGGTGAGTTCAGGCTTATTATGTATATTAAGTGATGCCTAATATTTCTTCACATCCTGATAATATGACACAATGTTGCTTAGTTCTATCTTCATGTCTCTGGCTGCCAAGTACCCCAACAAAAGTACAATGAAAGATACCAAATATTTACGTACATTAAGATAAAATTCAAACACTATATCTGACATTGTGTCACTATATCTGACATTGTGTTGTTTGGCTTGCTTATCTATTTCCATTGCTTCTGAACGTTAACGTAAATTTTACAGGCATGTGGTTGAGTTCTATACTATGATCCATATTATGGTGGAATTAATGATGATATCTTATTGACAGTCGTTGGTTAGCTATATGATCTGATATATCTATGAATTCAAGTGTATGTGTGTATATAAAGAGATATATAGTTTCAACAAACTATGATCACATTTTGTAGGTTGATGCTCAATTTCTTTAAAGCACCAAAGAAGAATGGCTTTGCCACTTGAGATGGCACAAGAGCATGTTGATGTGATTACCAAACAGCTTAATGCAATATTGAGGCCAAGATAGTCCTATGTGGAGGTAATCTTGAATTGCTTAGCATTATTAGACATTAGACTTTTCAGGATGATGTGTTGATATTGGAGCAAGACATCATGTGATTAAAGAAATCTTGAATAGGGAAAAACAAGCAGGAATTGAACCTGATCCTGATATTGATGCTTTCATGAAAGGGTATTTCCAGGCCAGGAAACTACTTTGATCACTGATTATATCATTAAGGCTAGATGTTTTATATAGGGTATCTGTCTAAACACCATATATATGCTAATATATACTTACATAGGATCGTTAAATTATGACCAAGACGTTGTCTATGTGTATACATATATTAGATTTCTAAATATACAAAGTAATTAATTAGCATTATTTATGTCTCAAACTCTTGATTTTGGCTGTGAAACGTTGTTATTGGGATGCAGATTGTCTGGAGGAAATAGATGCTAAGAGGATATTTGGATATGCTCATTTCACGACTCACGACAAGCCAACATAAGGTGTGATTCTGAAATACCAAACTTCCCATAACAAGCCAAGGAAATTTAAAAACTGCCCCTTAAGGAAACAGATCGCAAGCTTGGAATGGAACAAACATGTACCTATTTTCTTCACTTCTAGGTCAAAACAAAGATCCAGCTATCACATATATCCCAATTAGGGAGCTAATTTTTATTGCATAGTATATAATAAGCAAGTAATGTATATTGCTTTTGTCACAACAGAGGCCGAGACCGACGACCCTGAGAGTGAATTAAAGCCTGGTGTAGATCTTCTGGGACCCGTGGATGAGATCTTCTATGAAACTTATGACAGATATGAGCCCACAAATGATGCTGAAGCTGACAGCTGTTTCATATCAACTGTAAGTAGTCATGTACTTTTTTTAGCTGATATTAGAATGTATTAGTTTTTAAGATGGTAAAGCCAATTTAATGCATGGGCGAATTTGGTTTCTTTTTTCTGTCAAATGGGTCAAAGAAAAGAAAATTAACTTATATACAAAAAGGTCAAATGGTTGAGTTGAAAGTCAGTGATCCACGCTTTAATAGAGATGTTATTTTGGTTGTTCAGTATGGTCTACTCCTTTTGAATTTCGTTTTTTTTACTAATATTAGGTGACTCTTGCACCAGTTAATAAACACATGTATTGTATAGTATCAATGCCTATGTGTTATAATTCATTGTGTCATTATTTGTTTTTGAAAATCTATTAACTTCTGCTTTCGTTGTTGATCAGGACTTCCTTTCCCAGATACCCTGGCATTATGCAGTTATTGATGAGGCTCAAAGAATAAAAAATCCTTCCAGTGTAGGTTTCAGATTATTTTAATTAGTTTAACATTGTTCTGATAGTGAAAAAGCAAATGGACATGTGGCTCGATGTTTCTCCTTATGGTATATTTGAGCTTCCTGATTGCTTGATCCTTTTCAGGTTTTGTATAATGTTCTTAAAGAGCACTATATTATGCCCAGACGTCTGCTCATGACCGGAACCACTATTCAGAATAGCCTTACCGAACTTTGGGCACTCATGCATTTCTGTATGCCTTCAGTGTTTGGGACATTGGAACAGTTCCCTTCTACATTTAAGGAAGGTGGGGATCGTTTATCAGGTCTACTCTTGCTCATGATAAATTTCTATTATCTGCTTTCCCTCCCGTAGCATTGCTTGAAAGTTGACTGTCTAGGTATTTGGTACTTCAGTAAAACTCCTAGAACATGTATGGAAACTTTTTCTGTCTTATCTGTTTTGATTGTGTTGCATATATGTTTATTGTTTTTATTGCTATGGACATATCACTCTTATGCATGTTTCTATGTAAGATATACAATGTGATGTAATGTGTTTCTAAAACTGGTTGCTTATCGGCTATTCGACTTTGTTTTATTGAGCAGGTAAAGGTGCACCAATAGTTAAGGATAAGTTCAAAAGCTTAAAGTATATTTTGGGTGCATTCATGCTTCGAATAACAAAATCTAGGCTTATTGAGGCTGGAACCCTATCTTTGCCGCCTCTTACTGAGATTTACTTTGTAAGTTGCATGTACATTTATTGCAGTCATAGGCCCCTTTCTGAAAACTGTTAAAATCTTTTCTCATGTTCTCGGCTCAAAATTTGTGATTTTGGCTACTCCAAGGTACAGCGCATGCTAATGACATAGGAGGATTTATGCATCTAAAATACATATTTCGTTAGAGCTATAACTTTTTAATTGTTCATTTAACCCATAAAAAAACCTGAATCGACCCGTTTATAAGTTAATGGGTCGAAATTACTACCTCTGGGTCCTAAGAGTTCTCGATTGTTTTGGTTAGTCCTTTGTGCTGCATTCGCAACCAAAACCTACTGTTGGAACGCCTGGCTATATTGCTCCTGAAGTATTGCTTAAGAAACAGTATGATCGCAAGGTAAATACATTAATCATTTATGTAGCCACGTAGAATAAAAAAAGAAAAAAAAAATCTAATAATCACATTTTAGCATATGATATTAAGAAAAAATAGTCGACAAGTAACTCTTTTAAAGTGGATAATAATCCCTTGTGACAAGACCTCTGTGTGGTGCAAATTTGTATCGGTTGGTTATTTTTCTTTGTAAAATTGTCTATCATTTTTAGTTGTCAATGAAATATGTATTTATATATTGTTCCTCAGGTACACAAGTAGACACTATTAGATGAGCCAAATATATGTACTCGAGACGGCTGATCAGAAAAGCATAATAGATGTACTCGAGAGGGCTGATCTTTTGTGAATGGTATGCTTACGTATAAACGGGTCGATGGGTTATCTGAGCAAGAAACTAAAGTCCCTGACACGATGTTCTTACAGTTGTTTATCGTCCAGATGGCAAGAATTGGCTTCCAGCACATTAGATGGTCAAATTCATTTATGGGATCCCATTGATGGTGTGTTAATGTACACAATTGAGGGGCGTAGAGACATTGCTGGAGGACGGTTGATGATTGATCGTAGAACAGCCGCTAACTCTTCATCTGGAGAGTGTTTTACTACTCTGTCTTATTCTGCTGATGGGAATTATATATTGGCGGGTGGAAGTAGTAAATACATCTATATGTATGATGTTGCTGACCAGGTTAGTTTCTTCTTTTACGCGATTATTTATAAATGGATTCTTTTAAGCCTTTTTTTTTGCCAAAAGGGTTCATTTTACTTCTTAAGGTTTAAGCTATAAGGGGAACAGGTTAAAGATGCTGAGAGTTGCCCAATGGCCACTCATCAATGCTCATAACCTCTTTATTCTGTAAAGATTTCGAGTATTAGATCATAGTTTTAGTAACTAATGATATTGTACTAATAGTCATAATTATTGCTTTCAGGTCACTATATTAAGTAAATATTGGTAAACTGTTCCTAACAATCCTGTACTGTCGACTTTGCAGGTTTTGCTGAGAAGATTTCAAATAACCCTAAATCTTTCTTTAGACGGAGTTCTTGATGTGTTAAATTCAAAGAATATGACTGATGCTGGTCCTATGAATCTAATTGATGATGATGATAGTGATGTAGAAGATGGTGTTGATAAACAAACACGAGTTAAGTCAAGTTATGATCTACCAGGAGCAGTGACTAACCGTGGAAGGCCTATTGTTAGAACAAAATGTTTAAGAATTGCACCTACAGGCCGTAGTTGGTCTGCTGCAACTACAGAATGGGTTTTGGTTTACTCAATGGATGAAAATTTCATATTTGATCCTACAGATCTTGATATAGATGTCACACCGGAGGTAAGAAAGTTTCTTTGGTTTGGGTTATCTAATTATGAATATTCAGTCTCAGAGTCACTTTTAAAAGCAGCATCCAAACGCACCACTAACCTAAACACGCTAAATAAGACGGTGTTGCTTATCCAGTGATTATAGGATTGATTAATCTTAATTTCATTATCTTTACTTGCAGGCAGTTGAAGCTGCTCTTGCTGAAGATCAACCAAGCAGAGCTTTAATCCTTAGTTTACGGTTAAATGAAGATGCTCTAATTAAAAGATGCAACGTTGTTGTTCCTCCCGTAGACATCAGGCCTGTCGTTCCATCTATCCCTTTTAAATATCTAAAATAGATTGATTCAGGCTTTTGCAGAGCTTATAGAAAATTGCCCTCATTTGGAATTTATTCTTCGATGGTGTCAGGTATTATAAGAAGACATAGTTTTGATATTTTGTTTAACGTATAAATTTTGATTGGTCTACCCAATTCATACATAAAAGAACTGTATGTTTTTCCACTTCTGAATGCTCATGTATCGTCAAACCATTAATGTTAAGTTGGTGTTTGTGAATGTGCAGCTTTGTAAGTGAGCACATAGAAACTCTCGAAGAGATAGACATGGAATATAAGGAGTTGGCCCTTGAATCTGGCATTGAAAATTGGGCCCGTGTCCCTGCTCTCGGGTGCACCTCTACCTTCATCACCGACATGGCGGACGCGGTTATCGAAGCCTTGCCTTCTACTACAGCAATGACACCATCCACAGGTGAGAGTGAGCATAGTAAATTTTCTCAAGATCCGGTTAAGTTTGATATCAAGATAATTTTAGGTTCATTCTTCAGGATTGTACCAATTACTACGATCCAAAACATCCCAATGTTAGAAAAGAAGGATAAAAAATTGGTGACGAATCGACATCATCAATTCAAGATACAAATGCTCCCAGTAATGACAGGAGATGTACAGATTCAAGAGCGAAAGGTAACAAATCCAAAAGCAAAAGAGACGCATCATCTCCGTCCTGTTCTAAGGCTATTTTGGCTCTGGTTCCTTGTGTTGTCATATGCCACTGCACGAATCAAGATGAAGAGTCATCTGATCTTCAGACAAGTGAAGATGGCATGTTCTACTGCAATCTCTGTGAAGTTGAGGTGTGTTCTTGATCATTATGGTCATTTGAAACAGTTTTAGGACTTGAACTTGTGAATCCAAGAATAGTGATCTCAGCACTTACATAATTTTAACGATTAGTGGAACCATATGCAACATTTATTTTCTCATATTGGATGAACATTTTTTTATTTTGGTACTTAATGCATTGAATAAATATATTGGTATTTCTTTAACTTATTTTCCTAAACTTATTTTTTTTCAACGATATTCATATAGCTAGCCAGCCCATTCGAGCGGGCCATATAACAATAAGTAGCTGTCACTAGAGTCAAGAGGAGAAAAGGATTGAAAATTAACTGTTGTGATAAGGATGATAATTATGCAAAATAAACAACAAATGTTGTGTATAAAGAAGGTTCAGTTTGCATTTGAGTTTAATCATATACCATGTTCTTACAAACAACTTTGTATCTTTTAATTGTTGAATAAAAGTTAACATTTATTTCTTTCGTTGTATATTACGATGTTCAAAATTCATTAACCGTTAATTTATTCATTGGCCACTTTTCTAACCATTTTTTACACGCCTTCTTTTGCTATATTAAAATATGTCAATGATACTTATAAGTAATACCCGCCCATAGGACGGGCTTCGACATTTGTAATTATATTCACAAAATAAATAAATAAATAAATAAACAACCAGCAAATTATTTACTTATAAATACACTTACATAATACAATTCATGGATGCAGTTTCTTAATAAGTAAAGCATATAAGTAAGATCAAAATATTGTAACTAAAATTATAAGATCAAGATTGTAGATTTACCTTTTCTTTATCCGGATACCAATTTTCTAATCAAATATAATTTGGTCTATTCAATTTTGTAATAATACTTAGAGAGAAGTTAGTTTAAGGACTAAATTTTTGTTGCATACTGAGGGACAAATTTCCACCATCCATTTAATTTGAACTAATTGTGGGGATTAACCTAAGATTTAATATGGAAACCTAAGTCCATGTCTTTTCTTTTCTTTTTTTCCTTTTTCTTTGTCTTTTTGTCTTTTTATTTATTCACTTCTTTTAAACTTTTTTTTTTATTTTTTTTTTGTCTTTGTTTTTAATTCACGTTTTTTTTTAAATCAAGTTTTTTTTTTTTTTTTTTTTTTTTTTTTTTTTTTTTTTTTTTTTTTTTAATTCACGTTTTTCTTAAATCAAGTTTTTTTTTTTTTTTTTTTTTTTTTAAATTCATGTTTTTTTCACTTTATTACGTTTTCATAGTTTTCGTCGTTTTGTCGTTTTCTTGTTTTTCATCGTTTTCGTCGTTTTCAGAGTTTTGCCGTTTTCATATTTAGTTTTTTGCCGTTTTCAGACGTTTTCAGTCCGTTTTTAGTTCCGTTTTTTACGTTTTCAGCGTTTTGTCGTTTTCATACGTTTTCTTCTTTTTTTGCGTTTTCTACGTTTTCATACGTTTTTCTGTTTTTGTCCGTTTTCATTTTTTCGTCCGTTTTCTTACATTTTGTCCGTTTTCATACGTTTTCGTCCGTTTTTATACATTTTTGTCCGTTTTCAGACGTTTTCGTCCATTTTCCTACATATTCGTCCGTTTTCTTACGTTTTCGTCCATTTTCATATGTTTTCGTCCGTTTTTAAATGTTTTCAGCTATTTTCAGACGTTTACATACGTTTCTGAATATCACAAGTGATATTCTGTGATACTCAGGATATCACAATTGATGATACTCAGAATATCACAAGTGATATTCTGAATATCACACCTGATATTCTGAATATCACAAGTGATTTTCATGTTTTTTTAATTCACGTTTCTGAATATTCGTACGTTTTCTTACGTTTTCGTCCGTTTTCCTACATATTCGTCCATTTTCTTACGTTTTTTAATTCACGTTTTCGTCTGTTTTCCTACATATTCGTCCGTTTTCTTACGCTTTCGTCCATTTTCATTTGTTTTCGTCCGTTTTTAAATGTTTTCAGCCATTTTCAAACGTTTTCATACATTCGATATTCTGTGATACTCAGAATATCATAAGTGATGATACTCAGAATATCACAATTGATGATACTCAGAATATCACAAGTGATATTCTGAATATCACAATTGATGATACTCAGAATATCACAAGTGATATTCTGAATATCACAATTGATGATACTCGGAATATCACAAGTGATTTTCTCTGATATTCAAAATATCACTTGTGATATTAAGAATATCAATAGTGATATTCAGAAACGTATGAAAACTGACGAAAACGTATGAAAACGAACGAAAACGGACGAAAACGTAAGAAAGTGAAAAAGAAAACGTGAAAATCACTTGTGATATTCAGAATATCACTTTGTAATATTCTGAATATCACAAGTGATTGTTACAAAACATTAGTTGAAAATCACTTGTGATATTCAGGATATCACTTGTGATATTCAGAGTATCATCAATTGTGATATTCTGAGTATCATCACTTGTGATATTCTGAGTATCACAGAATATCACTTGTGATATTCAGGATATCACTTGTGATATTCTGAGTATCATCACTTGTGATATTCTGAGTATCATCAATTGTGATATTCTGAGTATCATCACTTGTGATATTCAGAAACGCGAATTAAAAAAACGTGAAAATCACTTGTGATATTCATAGTATCACTTGTGATATTCTGAGTATCATCAATTGTGATATTCCGAGTATCAGTGATCTTCAGGAACGTATGAAAACTTCTGAAAATGGCTGAAAACATTTAAAAACGGACGAAAACAAATGAAAATGGATGAAAACGTAAGAAAACGGACGAATATGTAGGAAAATGGACGAAAACGGGAATTAAAAAACGTAAGAAAACAGACGAATATGTAGGAAAACGGACGAAAACGTAAGAAAATGGACGAATATTCAGAAACGTGAATTAAAAAAAATGAAAATATGATATTCAATATCACTTGTGATATTCTGAGTATCATCAATTGTGATATTCTGAGTATCATCACTTGTGATATTCTGAGTATCATCACTTGTGATATCCTAAGTATCACAGAATATCACTTGTGATATTCAGAAACGTATGAAAACGTCTGAAAATAGCTGAAAACATTTAAAAACGGACGAAAACATATGAAAATGGACGAAAACGTAAGAAAACAGACTAATATGTAGGAAAACGGACTAAAACGTCTGAAAACGGACAAAAATGTATGAAAACGGACGAAAACGTATGAAAACGAACAAAAACGTAAGAAAACATATGAAAACGGACAAAAACAGATGGAAAAAGTATGAAAATGGACGAAAACGCATAAAAACGGACGGAAACGTATAAAACAGAAAAAAAACGTATAAAATCGGACGAAAACTTATAAAAACAGACAAAAACGTAAGAAAACGGATGAAAACGTATGAAAACGGACGAAAACAGATGAAAACGTATAAAAACGGACGAAAACGTATAAAAACTGACGAAAACGGACGAAAACGTATGAAAATGGACGAATATGTAGGAAAACGGACGACAACGTCTGAAAACAGACAAAGATGTATAAAACGGACAAAAACGTAAGAAAACGTATGAAAACGGACGAAAACGTATAAAAACGAACAAAAACGTATAAAAACGGACGAAAACGTCTGAAAACGGACGAAAACAGATGAAAACGTATAAAAACGAACGAAAACGTATAAAAACTGACGAAAAAGAAAATGGATGAATATGTATGAAAACGTACGGAAAAAAAAAAAAAAAAAAAAAAAAAAAAAAAAGATTTAAAAAAAACGTGAATTAAAAAAAAGGCAAAAAAAAAAAAAAAAAAAAAAAAAAAAAAAAAAAAAAAAAACTCATTTAGAAAAAACGTGAATTAAAAAGAAAAAAGACAAAAAAAAAAAAAATAAAAGAAAAAAAGACAAAGTAAAAGGAAAAAAAGACATGGACTTAGGTTTCCATATTAAATCTTAGGTTAATCCCCATTAGATCAAACTAGATGAATGATGGAGATTGATCCCTTGGTATGTAAACAAAGTTTTGTCCTCAAATGATCTTAAATCTAATACTTATTGTCTTGAAGATAACAAATTAAAAATAGTGATATGAAAAGACCATATATAGATTCATTATAAGCTTTGAGTAGTAATGATTAAGATACACTATATTGATTATAAAATATATATTTTTAAACAAAAAAATAACATAAAAATTAAAAATGTATACATCAAACCATATTCAAATGTTATTAGGATACAAAAAATGTATTTTCATAAAGAAATCAAATATCGATTACTAATACAAAACACTTGCCAAAACCAAATAAAAACACATTATGATTATAAGTTGCGTCAACTAACACCATCAAAACTAATTATAAATAACTTTGTAAAAAAAAAATCACAAGTAAACTAATACTATAAGAAGAAAAAAAATTACCCGTCCTTAAAAATAATTTCCCACTAACTGACACCATCTAGCATCTTATAATTATGAGATTAAAAAATACAATAAAACAAACGTCCTTAAAAATAATTTTAGAATAACTAAAACTATCCAAATTATATTACAAGTCATGCCCGCCCATTGGGCGGGCTTTGAAGTCTAGTATATATATACGACATACCAACCACATTGCCAGCTAACTCCATTTTCATCCTGTGTTCAGATGCAGCTTTAGGCGTAGGACTCTGATGCCCTCCGTTTTCCAGGAAAGTTTCAGTCGTAAGTGATAATTCATGATTACTCATGATTGTTTGTTCATAGTAGCGGGAAAATTTACATTATTCCCAACAACAGAATTTTCATTGGGCGCGTGCACGTTTAGACACTGACCAAAACCAGGAGGTACAGAACGATCCATCGTCAACTGTGTGTTGACAGCCTCGGTACTGTCAAAACCACCAGACCTCTGACAACGTTGAACCGCCCACTTTGAAAAAATACCATGTGTCGGGCTCTCTACGGATAAGGTTCTAGTAACAGGAATGACTTTATTAGGACTATCTATATGTTTATCATGCATGGATTCCGTTATCATGACCATGGCATGTTGACCACCATCAGATCCACGAGACAATGGTTCATGGATCTCCGCATAACCCTCTGGCTTATGGTTTCCCATCTCTAACTTCTCGTCTTCAATAGGTAAGCTTTTGAACTCAACAGGTAAATTCTGATTGTTGAAGCCTTTTGATGTGTTTAAGATGGATTTATTAATTGATTTGGGTGTTTGGCAGTTTCGGTTTAGCACTATATGCGAACCTTAAATTTTAGCCTTGCAACCATTTTTAGTTGTCTGTCAACATGGAAAAAGGAGTGATTAGTCCTCCCTACAAACGTGTCTTTTTATCATAACTTCCATAGTCATATTTGTAGAATAGTAAAATAGCGAGCTTATCTAGTGCACAATAAAGACTATTTGTTTTACCTGAACCAAATATATTCTAGTCACGAAAGAGTATTTTATTGATTTTCA
Source organism: Artemisia tridentata subsp. tridentata (assembly GCA_021014915.2). Taxonomy (NCBI): domain Eukaryota; kingdom Viridiplantae; phylum Streptophyta; class Magnoliopsida; order Asterales; family Asteraceae; genus Artemisia; species Artemisia tridentata. Next base: position 24,702,704 of record CP139504.1, read on the forward strand.
AAAACCATACACATAAAACAAAATGACGGGGCAAGTAGTAAAATAGTGTCTTTAAAAGTTGGTGTTTAGAAGAGGTAGAAGGCTATACCTCCAAATAACGTCTTCATTTCCTTACGGCCAGAACACGAACTCAAAACTGGTGCTACAACATAAGTAGGATCTGAAGCAATAATCAGCAACATAGTTTATTAGACCATAAAGAGATAAATACAGTAAGTGCTTTAAATGAAGCATAAACAGAAGTCAACAATAGAGCACGAAGAGGTTAAATGCATCTTTTACTTTCCATATGTGTGTCATCCGACTATGACTAACCCATAATCTGCAAGATTCTATTATGGAAGCAACTGCTTCATCACCTCCTTCATTTTGCAGTCCAAAAAGATCAGTTTACCTTCTGGTTTCAAGATTCTGTCAACTTCTACCGTTAGTCCTTGTAACTTGCACCTGTGACTAGTAATGATCTGTTAGCTATAAGCCCACCAAAAAGGAACCTGTAAATATCAAATTTAGGAGGAAACAATCAAATGATTTGAAATGAGTAAATAGTTTTTTTATAATAAGGGCAATTATAGTAGTACTTCTCCATTAATGTTTTTCTGCAATATACCTATTTACAACAAAATATGAGTTTGTATTTGACGTTGGAGACCCCATAGAGTGCCATCTCCTCTAATTATATACTCCTGCACGCATTTATACTCATTAAGTACCCAACTACATCATTATCAAAAGATCATAAAACAAACACAGATGGTTCATATACCTTCAATACATGCTTTGCTTTATAATTTAGAAGTTAAATTTCACCGACTTTTGTTGCTCTGAGATCTACGCCTGCAAGACATAGAAGAACCGTAATATTTGCAAGATCTAAACTTACTAATGATATGTAAACAACCAACCGCTGTCATATCATCAGGTTCATCATCGGATGCACCTGTGTTCATACACTTCTAAAATGCGTCATCCTATATAAAACAGGAACCAAAATATATAAATATAAATAATCAAAATGGAACTTCGTATCCTGGTATGTATCCATTTTGACCCGTTACCCAACCCTAAAGAATAACTTTTTTGGCTAACCAAGAACTGTTATGCTTTTTTCCTACCAAGTACTGTTATGCTAATTAATAAAATGTGAAAACTACATTGCTACCTATACATAATCCCACACAGCTACTAATGCATACTCGCATGGTTTCACCGTAGTTCCTTTGTACCCTTTTTCTTCTTCTCTTTAGCTCATTTATTTTCTTTCAAATGTAGGTTGTCCCCAGCGTATATTTGGCAAAACTGCTTATCATCCGATTAATGAAGATCATGCACGTTAATGAAAAAAGCAGCAACTGAAGATAGCAGATAACCGCATCCGATTGCTCGAAAACCTGAAACACGTCAAAATCTCCTTTCAAAGTAGTTGTTTGTATCTGATATTTTAATTTTGCAAACCATAAAAATATGCAATTTTATATAAAAATAAAAATAAAAATTGCTATACTGCAACATTCTCACTATCTACACAACATCAAACACAAATTCAAAAACTACAGAATATTGTATAAAGCAACTTTCTGTATTCTAAACTTGTTTTAGCGGCTTCAGATTTCATTTTGATTCTACATCAATCCTTTACTTTGAGGCTTATCATTTTCAGCATTATAGTCTCTTTGATAATATGCAAAATCATTTCCTCATCCCTTTTAACATACAATTTCGTCTTGCTTCTCATTGTGCAAAGTATGGATATGAATCTGCCTCAGTATAGGATGTCTTTCCAACCAAACTCTTAGGCCAACACCAATTACCATTTTGGACAATATCAGCAACAGTACTTTGGTTATTCAGTCTAGCATCATAGATCTCTTTTTCAGTAATATAGGTACTTAAAGGACCAATAGAACACCATTTATCATGCCAAGCATATGTTAACTTCCCATCACTTAGTTTAAACGGTACATGGTGTTTAACTTGGCACACTTGTTAACTGTTGGAAAATGGTTTTTGCAAGATGATTTTTTTTTTGCATATTTTGGACACTATTTAATATATGTATATGTTATAGGGTCCGGTTCTAGAGAAAAGTATAATTAGATAGAAAAGTGAGAAAAAAAGTTATAGAGTAGAATTTGCAAGCATCTCAAACTTCAGGGTAAGTTTTGAAACCTACCCCCCACCCACCACCCAAAAAAAAAATAATAAAAATAAAAAAAAATCCCGCCAAAAAAAAAAAAAATTGGGTTTCCAGCCAAAATTTTATAACTCTGATGCACCTTTTTATTTTGGTGCATCACAGTTATAAAATTTGGTGCATCATAGTTATAACTAATTTTTATAACTGTGATGCACACAAAAAAATGAAAGAAAATACAATAAGGTCCCTGTAGTTTGGTGTGAAAAAATGGAGGGGAAGGAGGGGGTGAGTTGTACACTTTTCTACCAAAATCAACTTTTTCTATGAACCAACCTATATATATATATATATATATATTATATATATATATATATATATATATATATATATATATATATATATATATATATATATATATATATATATATATATATATATATAATATATATATATATTCTTGGTAGCTTTGCATTCTCCTTGACGAGAGCTTCACAACGAGCAAAAATGTGTCAAATATATAGTTGATATGAATGAGATATCGTTTCTTAAAGTGAGGCACTTGAAACACAAAAAATGAGAAAAGGGAGAGTATCTCACATCGCCCAAAACATGAAGTGGAAGCTTGTTTATAAGGAAATCTTGGTATTGGCTATCAAAATCTTTTAATTGTTTTTACTCCAACACCCACATGCGCGTACACAGGGGGTGCAGATTTCAGGATTTCTGGGGCAAAATGGGTTCGAAGCTTCTGAACTGATGTGAGCCCGCGCGACTTGCAGAAACGAATGCATCTCCGAAAGTTGCGAAACTTTAAACACCCAAGATTTTTCGTGATCTTTTAAGGGAATCGTGTTAAACCCGAGTCTCGTACCCCCTTTCTGTTTTACAATAAAAATGTACACCGTTTCCAACATTAATTGAACTAAACGACATTTATGTCCGTTAACATATCTAATCTTTATTCCTTTTAAATTGTTAATCCTCCAAATTATACATATACTCTACAAGTGTGATCGTACACAAAACAAACGTTTCATCAAATTAGCCTAGGGGTGAGCAGGAAGCGCACCGCAAATCGTAAAAAAAACCGCAAAACCCGCACCACAAAAAGCGAAACCGCAACAAAAACCGCGATGCGGTTTCTGAAAATAAAAAAAACCACATTTTGCGGTGCAGTTTCGGTTTCTATCGAAAAACCGCACCGCAATAACCGCACCGAACCGCAAAGTCATATTCAAATATTTTTTATATTTTTTCTAAATAAACCAACTAAATTTCATAATTTTTGTATGATAAAATGCTTTTGTTTATATTTTCATAATTAGTTATTTCAAACGCATTTTATAGGCTAATTATTGTCTGAGTTTTTAGGTCATATAATTTTATTTTTCTATCAATTTATCATCAAAGTTTTTAAAATTCTTCACATCATTTGACTTTTACTATTTTATAGATTTATAATTTCATACTAATACACAACATTTTGTATATATGTTTCAAACTATCATGTAACCTTATGATATATTTATTCAATAATAAATATATACGAAAAAATTAATTTGAAAAAAAAATTAAAAACCGCAAAAACGGCAAAACCGCGAAACCGCACGGTTGCCACTTTTTTAAAACCGCAATTGCGAATGCGGTTCGATTTTTACCAAAACCCGCACCAACCCGCACCATGCGCACCCCTAAATTAGCCCACACTTTAGTCTTTACATACTAATTTTGGTTTTCCACCAAAATAAGGTAACATTGATACTCGTTCCCACTATTAAATTATACTAGTAATCTCTAAAATATCACATCAAATTTGCTTTTAAATAATTTAATTTATCAAATTTTAATCCCTAAAATATCACATCAAATTTGCATATATATTACAACTAGTACACTCAACCATACATTTTTCAAATAATAAGTGTAACTTAGTAAATAGAGTAAACTACACTATTCGTCTTTGTGGTTTGCGTTAACTGACAAGTTTCATCATTTGGCCAAAAAAAATGCACCATCCGTCCCTAAATGCGAAACGTTATGTATCGTTAGTCCTTCGCTTAAACAGAACACACTAACAATCGTTAAATGTCTACACTCGAGGGTATTTTGGTCTTTTTTACCATGAACTTCATTTTCTTCTTTTAATATCTCATCATCTTCATCTTCAAACCATCACCACCTATCATTTTGGGATTTACCCACCACCACCATCGTACACCACCACTCCAACCACCTTCACAAATCTCAATCATCATATTCATTAGAAATTTTTACCAAAACCATATACCACTAGCATATCCAACACAGATACCTAAATCAGGACCCAAAAACATTATACCAAAATCCACGAATACCCCAACTCCATTTTCATAAACTCAAAAAACAAAATTAAAACCAGTTAACAATAACCGTTTATCACGTTGTACCAAAACCCACAAATACCAACTGTGATAAAATACATATTTTAAGATCCCTAATCTTCCAGAATTTTATTTACAAAATCTTATCTACTTGTGATATTTTAACAAGCATACTGCACATCACCCATCCATCACCCATCCATCACCCATCCATCACCATCCTCTTCAAAAACTACAAAGCTACTCTAAAACCAATCACCTACCACCATCTTGTTCACTTAAATCTAACATAATCAGCATCATTACTCCCGCCACCATACGTCCGCCATCACTAAAGCCACCACGCCGCCACCATCATCATCTACACCACAACATAACCCACCACACCTTTCTCCAGCTGCTTCTTTTTTTTCCACCACTATCATCATCTATATCACCATCCACAACCATCCACTTAACCATGGTTTTCATCTTCGTACTAAATTATTTAATCCTAGAAATTAACACTACCCACCACCACCAACCCTTCTGTCAACAACTCTAATTAAAACATACATAAAGTGATAAAACCCACTTGAATGCCAACAACAGTGACGATTTTTACCCAGATCTGTGGTCGAGTCTTGCTTCTCAACAAACCCACAAAGCAAATTAAACCATAAAGTGGAAATGAAAAGGTTGAATTTGGTTTTGGTATAGATATTTTGATCATTTAGGTAGAATATATGTGGATTTTTTTAATTTGGATTTTGGTAATGATGTATTGACTTTGAAAAAAAAGAATATGGACTGGGAATATGAAATAATTGTGACTATCGTGTGGTTAAAGAGAAGAATGTGGTATTATGTATATTTTTCATGTTTTTGGTAGTTAAGATTTATATGAATATTGTAAAAGATAAGGTAAGAATAGATTTTTTGTTGGTGTAATATATATTGTGTAACACCCCCAAAATCAGATCGTAGCGGTAATACATCTGGGGTGTTACTTAACTGGATCATAACATAAGTAATAGAGAACGAATTTATCAAATTCGTTTTAAAATCTTTATTAAATAAAACATCAGTTTTACATAATTGAAATGCGGAAAACAAGGCCCATTAATTATTAGTTGTCCTATAGTACAAAAACCCTGGTCATGAGTGTTATGAATACACTCCAAAAGTGTGCATATGCCCCTGCCACGCACTGCCTTGCATCATCATATATCAAGAATTAAACACCTGAGAAAAACATGCTAAAGTGTCAACACAAAGGTTGGTGACTTCATAGGTTTACATAAAACAGTAAAGTTGGATCATAAGTTCATAAGTTAACATTTCTAAGCACGAAATGTATAAAAGTGCTATTACCCTGCTCTAAGTCACATATCACCAAAGTTACGAAAGTTGTATGCGTAATGTGCATCTAACAATATGGGTAGAGTCCATGTAGTAATAAGCATGCTAAGAGTGCGTATAATAATATGGGTAGAGTCTATGTAGAAATAAACAAGCAACGAGTGCAATAATATGGGTAGGGTCCATGCAGTAATAAGTATGCTAAGAGTGCATAAACACAGTACTTAGGCCAGCAGGTAATAGTTTTACAAACAAAAGCATTGTTAAAATGATCCATGAAAGTAAGCATGTTTCTCACCCCAAGTAGTTCAAAAATGAGTATTTCAAAGTAATAGTGGGGCTATGACTCACCTTGAGTGTATCTGGTAAGGTGAAATATGGGAACGGATTCAACACACTACTTGAATTAATAATGAAGTCCGAGTTTTTACAGTTTTGGCTCAGTATGCACAATGAGTGTGAAAACAAGTAACGGATAACCATTTGGTTTGTGATGTGTGAGTTTGATATGCTTAAAATGCTTAAAGTTCAAAAATAATATTATATATAATATTATCTTGTTTTTATGTCTTTAATTCCACAATCATCGTTTTCTCGGGTGTCGTTGAATAACACGTTAAGTTCGTTCTTTAAAAGTTCGTTAAAATAATATAACGTAACGAAAGTAAATAAATTAAAACGAATCGTAAATGCATATGTTCATATGAAATATGCTAAACATGAAATTTAAATGGGTAATAATAATGTTACTGTTCATCCCTTGTTCTTTCACCGAATTTACAATTTATACCCTAACGGTGTAGGTTTTGCACCGTTAGTCCTCCGTTAGTCAAATATTACATATTAAGTCCAATAAAGGTCAAATATTACATTTCTAACCTTAGGTTTACTGTTTTAACAATTTCCAGCCTTAGTTTACTGAAATGACAGTTTAGAACACAAGTTTGCGAAGTTGGCAGTTTTAGTCCTTATGGTTGAAACATTTTGCAAGTTTAGTCCAAAAATCACAAAAATAGTAGGAATTGAATTTCGAAAGTTTCTACAGCTTAATAAAGCTTATTTAAGTCAAAATGATCAGCTTATTTTTGAAAGTGCTTATTTTTCCATATATTGGGCTTTTAACGAGACATATCAAGGCCCAATAACAATATTCGATCCGTTGGGTTTAAGAGGGTGTTGGGCTTTTGATTGGGCTTATTTTATCATCACAAAATCACTTTCAAACTGCTTATAACATAGCTTATTCGAAATAGCTTATTGGGCTTATAACTCGGATTAAGGGGCCGTTTACTTTCAACTTAATGTCCTGTTTGGTAACAAAACTGGCTGGAAACAGAAAACTTTGGTGTTTCTTTTTAACTTATTGCAAAAGAGAATCCTTAATGTGGAAGGGGGCAAAATTTGATACTGTTTCTATTCAGGACGTCTTAATACGATTTTTTTCCCGAACTAGTGTAGGTGGAAAAAAAAATTTGAAAAATTTAGAAAACTTCGAAAAAATTTATAAAAATTCAAAAAAAATTTAAAAATTCGAAAAATTTATAAAAATTCAAAAAATTTATGAAAATTCGAAAAAATTTATAAAAATTTTAAAAAAATTCAAAAAATTTTAAAAATACAAAAAATTTATAAAAATTGAAAAAATTTATAAAAATTGAAAAAATTTTAAAAATTCAAAAAATTTTAAAAATCCAAAAAATTTATAAAAATTGAAAAAATTTATAAAAATTCAAAAAATTTATAAAAATTCAAAAAAAATTATAAAAATTCGAAAAATTGATAAAAAATCAAAAAATTCGAAAATTTTATAAAAAATTTATAAAAATTCAAAAAATTTATAAAAATTGAAAAAATTTATAAAAATTCAAAAAATTTATAAAAATTCAAAAAAATTTATAAAAATTCGAAAAATTGATAAAAAATCAAAAAATTCGAAAATTTTATAAAAAATTTATAAAAATTCAAAAAATTTATAAAAATTCAAAAAATTCGAAAATTTTATAAAAATTTATAAAAATTCAAAAAAACTTATAAAAAATTTGAATTTATTAATTTTTTTTTCGAATTTTTATAATTTTTTTTGAATTTTTAAAAAATTATAAATTTTTACAAATTTTTTGAATTTTAAAAAAAATATAAATTTTTATAAATTTTTTGAATTTTTTAAAAATTTTTATAATTTTTTATAAAATTTTCGAATTTTTTGAATTTTTATAATTTTTTTGAATTTTTAAAAAATTATAAATTTTGACAAATTTTTTGAATTTTAAAAAAATTATAAATTTTTATAAATTTTTTGAATTTTTTAAAAATTTTAATAAGTTTTTTCGAATTTTTATAATTTTTTATAAAATTTTCGAATTTTTTAAATTTTTAAAAATTTTCGAATTTTTTTAAAATTTTTATAAATTTTTTCGAATCTTCATAAATTTTTCGAATTTTTATAAATTTTTTCCACCTACACTAGTTCGGGAAAAAACTCGTATTAAGATGGTCAATTAAGCATAAAAAAGAAACAACATATATCCACACAGGACCTAACTAGAAACAGTACACATATATCCACACAGGACCTAACTAGAAACAGGAAAAAAAAGAAACAGCCCCTAAGCCCAATCCGAATAACATATATATAAAGAAAACGTTCGAGTAGCGATAAGTTTGGCTTTAAAAAGAGCTTATATGAGCTTATTAGGGGAAACTCAAAACATGAATTTAATAGATGGTTGATGAGTGTGTAAATACTCATCATTTCTTTCACATTTGAGCTACAGAAACAGTCAAAAATACTTTAAAAAGTCTAAAAATGTATAAAAATATCATCTGACTGTGTTTTTATAAGTTTCAGGGAAAAACAAACAATAAATGACATAATTTGCATTTTAGTCCCTGAACTTTCATAAAATGTCAAATCTAGTCCCTAGAATCTAAAAAAGTGGAATTTATCATTCAAGGTCCCTAAAATAATCTTAATTGTCAAATTTGGTCCTTGAATGATTGTTTGGGCAAAAATTACAAAAAGGTCCCTCAATTTTGAAAAGTGTCAAAAATGGTCCCTGGGTTATTTAAAATGGAAAATAAATAATTATAACCCTTGTACTATTTAAACTTGGCAATATTTACCCTTGTGATAACTTTGGAATAATTACAGGATGGTCCTTGGAATTTCAGAAATGACAAATTTGGTCCCTATGTTTAACCAAATCCGGATCTAAACTATCCCTAAAATCCAAACCCAATATTCACTAAACCCAGCCTACCCAATTACCCAAGCCCAAACACAAATAAGCCCAACCCCCATCTGAGTTTAAAAACTCAGTCAAACCCCCTTTGACCCGTCTCTTTCCCACTCACCCCAGCCATAACCAGTCATCCCCCCAGCTGGCTCATCCACCTCATCCCCCCTCCTCAACACTCCACCTAACATGCCAAAACCAATTAATGCATCCCTCCCACTCCCCAATAGCAAAATCAGAGATTAATCACCAATTTCCACTTTTCCCGCCAAAAGTGCCAAATGGTCGAATCTAATGAATTCTTGGAAATCAATGGCTCAGAAGAGGTGGGAAGTACTCAGAGATGTCGACAAGAGGGTTAGAGGCTATAAAGAACAGAGGAGAGAGAGTGTGTAATAAGATATCTAGTGTAATTTTAGTTATTTAGTGTCGACCTAGTTAAATTTAAATTCTCTGTGTAATTTTAATCTTTCAAGTGTTGAATTTAGTTTGTTCCAGTGTAATATAAACCTTTTCTAATAATTAATTTCAAGTTTCAGTTGTTATCTCAGTTTATGCCATTTCCACTTTTATCTCAAAAATCTAATTAAGCTGTATTGTTGTTGTTGTTTGTTTATATTGACTCATAAGTAAATGTAAGCTCCCACATAGCTTATTGAAGCTATTAGTAATCAGTAAAACAAGTTTAGTAATAAGAAAATCAAAATTACAAAAACAGTCAACTAAAGTCAAAGTTCAAGAAATGATTAAGAAAAGCTGGAGCAAGGGAGAATTTGGATTGCCCTTGGGTTAGTGGCTTTGTGGAAAGCTTATAGGAGTATCTATGGTCCTTGGTTCTCTGTCTCAGCTTGGGTTGCAATTTGTAAGCATAATTCTTGATTTTTGCTATTCACTGTGGAAGTGTTAATTTTATGCTTATCTCTGGTTTTCTATGTTTATTTGGTATGTTAGAATAAAATTAGTGCTTAAAATAACTTGCTTGTTCACTGGATTGTATGGTGCTCATAAATTCTAGTTTTACTGTTATAATAGCATTATATGGAATCTTAAGTCTTCGGTGTTTAGATTGATGTTTCTGTGCTTAATTTGGCTTATTACATCATAATATAAGCTCTTGAATCAGTATTCAGGTCTTATTCAGTTAATAGCCTTTAAAACCTTATAATCATTGTTTTTAAGGGGTGTTTGGATTTGCAAGTTTCAATATGTTTTGGTTGCTGTTTGTTGTTGTTCTTGGCTTAGACAGATCACAATAGGTCCAAATAGGTTAGTCAAACCATAAAAACCTGTGCTTAGTAGATTAAAAGTCAAAATCAATCTTTGGTCTCTCATAACAGTGGGCTGTTAGAAATTTTAGGATCAAGATCAATCATTTCAGTTGTTAAGTTGTTAATATTGCTTGTTTTAGCCTTTTCATAGCTTAATACTTCATAATCAATCAATTAGGAAGGATCAAAGTTCATAAAAGTCAAAACATTCAAAAATCTGCAAAGGTCAAAACCACAGCAGACCCTCTGCTGAACTACCTGATCTAGGGTAAATTTAGACCTCAATTGGGGTGATTCTCATAGGGCTTTTGTGATTTTTAGATTGCCCACTAGGCTAGCTAAGTTTTGCCCCCCTTAGGTTGACTTTTAGACAGCTTATTGAGTGCTTAATCTAGCCCTCAAGTTTGCCTGTTCTGCTGAATTTTCTGTTTTGATTTTCATAGCAGTCAAGTGTGTAGTTTGCTCAAATCTTGTGCTTATTTGCATATTCAAGTTGTTCTGTGTTTAATATTGTTGTTTAATCCATTCCTGAACTTTTGGGAATTTTTGGATTCCATTTAGCTTATTTTGGGCTTATTAGCTTATTGCTTATTAGCCCAAATCTGCTTATTGGGCCTTGTCAGCTTTTCATTTTATTTTTCCCAGCTTCCTTATAATATTTTAGCATTATCTGTAATTTTTCATAATTTTCTGATCAGTTTTAATATTTTTAATCATTTTAAGTAGTTTTTAATAGTAATTTAATCATAATAAATAGAAAAATAATCAAAAAAATATAATTCCTATTTTCATAATTTTCTTTTGTCATTTTTAATCTAGGAAAAATATAAAAATATTTTTAGGACTTAAAAACAAACGAAATAGAAATATAGTGATAGCTTCTATTTAATAGAATTTATCTTTTTAAATTTTAATTAAGTAATTTTCATTTTTATAATTTTCTTATCTTTTTATTACCTTAGAGTATTTATATAAAAATTTTCAGATTTTTGTTTGATCTTTTAGTATTTATTAGAATTTTAATTAGTTTAAATAATAATTAAATAGTTTTTAATTAATAATAATTAATTAATAAGTTAAATAAATAATTTTCTTTTTCCAATAATTTTCTTTTATTATTAGGGTTGTAAAAATATAAATTTCATATCCGTAGGCTGTTTATTTCTTAAAACTCACTTTTTATTTCGTACGTTTACGTTCATTTAAATTTAAACGTACGTTTTTAGGTTTTTATACGTTTTGAGTTAATTTGGTTTCCTGTTTTTGTTTATATAGCTTGGTTAAAGCTATTTTCTTATCTCATTAGTGTAATCAAAATCATAATCCCCTTTCTGTTCATAAACACTTGATCACAATCCGTTTTTAATCACAATTTCACACTTCGCTGGGACTTAAACGACCCGGGGATAAAACTATACTCCTTGGATTATTGCATTGTGTCCTTGATAGTTTGACTTTGTTTGACCACATCCGTGGTTGATTTAAGTTGACTGTTTCAGAACCAATCAAATTTTGGCGCCGCTGCCGGGGAAGTGTGCAGCGTGTTTCAAACGTTTTGCTGTATCGTGTCTTTGAACCCCAATCTGTGAATATCTTTTCTCTCTTGTATATTTATCATATATAAAGCAAAACGCTTGTGAAGTTAACTCATTTAACGGATCAAGCACCAAAAATATCGTATTTCCATTCCCCGTAAAACCATATAAAAAACAAAAATATTTTCTTTTCTTTTCTATATATACTATCATATAAAAAATAAAAACATCAAAAATATTTTCCATTTTCTGTGTTAAATAATAAACAAATAATAAAAATTAACCATCGAGAACCAAGACTGAGCACTACCTAACTGGGGGTGCGGCCATAATAAGTTCCCAAACCTAAGATAAAAACTTGCCTTTGTATCACTTGCGAATATCGGCTCACCTTTAATTGATAAACAAACTCTAACGGAGGTTCTAGGATAGTCTGACATTAAATTGTCGGACTGAAAGAAGCGGGTTTTTAAGGAGCGTAACTGCCCACCTTTGCTTCTCCGCCACTCTGTGCGTTTGTCAGTTAGAGAGCTACCGTACGCCTGTTGATTATTGGTTTAAGTTCACTTGTGTTTTTTTCTCGATCTTGATTTTTAATAGAAAAATTTTGTTTAAATAAAAATCCAAAAAGAATCTTCTTACCCCTTTTCTGAGTTTCCTCCACTATAAAGGATTCTCAGACTCGTCTTAGTGCATGCGCACTCGTTCTTCTAGGTCATCAAGCCCTCTCCGTGAGCTTGGAAAGATACCTCGAAGGCGTCGTAGACGTTCTGCCCCATCAGGCGTATCTGAGGAACGTACTGATCCTGTCGTCATGGCAGAATTGCCAATGAATGAGCTTCTCCAGGCACCCATTGAGGGTTATGGAGATGCCATTGTTGTTCCAGCTATTGTAGCTGAGAGTTTTGAGCTCAAAACCGGGTTACTGAATCTTGTAACCTCAAGCCAATTCTACGGTTTTGAGAGGGATGATCCTCATGCTCACATTCGATGGTTTAACAAGATTACATCTACCATCAAGTACAAGAACATACCTGCTAGCTCAATCAAACTTCTTCTATTCCCATTTTCTCTCGAGGGACAAGCCCGGATATGGCTTGAAAAACAACCCCCTCGTTCAATTGAGACATGGGAGGACTTAGTTACAAAGTTTGTGAACGAATTTTTTCCACCGTCTAGAACGACAAGTCTTAAAAATGAAATTATCAAATTTACACAAAGATTTGATGAATCGTTTAGTGACGCGTGGGATCGTTACAAAGAATTGCTTCGTAAATGTCCTCATCATGGTTTTACCGAGTTGATGCAAATCGACACTTTCTATAATGGAGTTAGCCAATCTGACCAAGATTCTCTCAATGCCTCCTCAGGAGGTAACTTTTTGAGCAGAACTGTCAAAGAAGCTTTAGCAATTATTGAAAATAAGTCTAAGGTCCGTACTGCACGAACAAAGCCATATCATTCTCAGGCTATTGCCGGTCCTTCTACTTCATCTCCCGTGAGTACTTCTAGCACCGATGCTAAGATTGACAAACTCACGGATGCTATTCAAGCTTTGGTTCTCTCAAGCCAAAAGAAAGTCACTTTCACACAAACTCCTTCACATGCTGAAGTAAAGAAAGTGGAAGTCTGTGTTACTTGTGGTGGCCCTCACGCATACTACGACTGTACTGCCACTGATGGTAGTCCTTTTGAAGTTAATGCTATAGCCGGTACTTCAAATCAGGGAGGTAATCAATACCGTCCTCAAATGGAATCAAATTACCGAGCTAGTAGTTACCAAGGACCACCCGGGTTTAATCAAAACCAGAATTTGCAAAACCGGAACCAAAATCAACCTCGAATGAACCAAGGTTATCAAAACCAAGGGAATTTCAATTCTGGACAAAATCAAGGTTTCCAACACCAAGGAAACTTTAATCGAAACAATTCCAACCAGGGAAATCATTTTCAGGGAAATGGTAATCCAAATCAAGGGAATTTTCAACATCAAGGTTATAATCAAAATAACCGAATGCAAAATTTCCCTAATCAACATCAAGCCATTCCAGCCCAACATCCATCATCTGATGAGTTGTTGAGGCAGTTCATGAAAGCTCAAGAGGACACAAACAGGTTGTTGGTCAGCCAGATCTCTGAGATTAAAAAATCTTTAAATGATCAACCTTCGGGCTCAGGAAAACTTCCGAGCAACACGATCGCTAACCCGAAGGGCGATGCTAAGGCGATCACAACCCGAAGTGGTGTTTCATATAAGGGACCCACTGTTTCCACTACCACTTCTTCTTCTTCCCCCAAGGTAGTGGGAAGTGAGCCTGAGGTGACCAAGGACCAGGTACTTCCTACTAATAACGGAGGTACCAACAACGTCCAACCTCCAGTTGTCCCGAAACCCAAGACTAAACCTCAAGTTGTCTTTGAACATTCTGAAATCCCGGTTGAAAACCCTAAATCCAAAACTTCTATTCCCTACCCATCACGTTTAAATGAACAAAAGCTCCGCGAAAAAGCTAGTCAACAAATGGATAAATTCTTCCAAATTTTCCAAGAATTACACTTTGACATAAGCTTTGCGGATGCTATCATTCTGATGCCCAAGTTTGCATCCACAATCAAACACTTGTTGAGCAACAAGGAAAAGCTGTTTGAAATGGCAAAGACTCCATTAAATGAGAACTGCTCAGCAGTTATCTTGAAAAAGCTTCCCGAGAAGCTTGGAGATCCTGGAAGGTTTCTACTACCTTGTGTCTTTCCAGGAATGGTTGAATGCTATGCCTTGGCCGATCTTGGTGCAAGCATCAACCTGATGCCTAAATCAGTATGGAAGAAACTTTCTCTTCCTGAACTTACTCCTACCTGCATGACTCTCGAGCTTGCAGATCGTTCAATATCTCGTCCACTTGGCATTGCTGAGGACGTATTTGTGAAAGTAGGAAAGTTCCATTTTCCAGCTGACTTTGTGGTTGTGGATTTCGATGCTGATTCCAGAGTTCCTCTCATTCTTGGTAGAGGATTCCTGAGAACGGGCCGTGCTCTCATAGATGTATTTGAGCATGAAATCACATTACGTGTGGGTCATGAAGCTGTTACCTTTAACCTCGATCAAACTTCGAGGTACTCCTCAAATTATGATTCTGAATCGGTTAACCGAATCGATGTCATTGATATTGTTTCAGAGGAGTATTCTCAAGAGTTTCTTGGTTATTCTGATAATTCTGTGAGTGGGGATACCACCACATCTTCTTTACCTGGCATTTCCGACTCTTCCCCTTCTCTCACTCCGTTTGAGGGAGGTGATTTCAATTTGGAAGAGATCGATGATTTTCTCAAATGTGATTCATTCCTAGAGGGGATTGATGACGCTGAGATTGATCTGGAGGGAGATATTCTTCTTCTTGAGACATTGTTAAATCAGGACAATTCTCCTCCACTCCCTCCCGTTGAACTTCATAAAGAGGAAATCAGATCAGCTGAGAAAACTGATGAATTTCCTGAGGTCGAACTCAAAGACTTACCGCCTCATCTTGAGTACGCATTCTTGGAGGGTGATGATAAATTACCCGTCATTATTGCTAAAGACTTAAGTGATGAGGAAAAGACTGCTCTAATAAAGGTCTTAAAGTCACACAAGCAAGCCATTGCTTGGAAACTCTCCGACATTAAGGGTATTGACCCTGAATTTTGTACTCACAAGATTTTAATGGAAGATGACTTTAAACCAGCAGTCCAACATCAAAGACGGGTGAATCCTAAAATCCACGATGTTATCAAACAAGAGGTTCTCAAACTTCTTGATGCAGGATTGATTTATCCCATCTCTGATAGTCCTTGGGTTAGTCCCATTCACTGTGTTCCAAAAAAGGGTGGCATGACTGTTGTCACAAATGATGAAAATGAGTTGATTCCAACTCGATTGGTTACGGGGTGGCGTGTTTGTATTGACTATCGTAAGTTAAATGATGCCACCCGCAAAGACCATTTTCCTCTGCCTTTTATGGATCAGATGCTTGAGAGATTAGCAGGGAACGAGTACTATTGTTTCCTTGATGGTTTCTCGGGTTACTTTCAAATTCCCATTGATCCACAAGATCAAGAAAAGACTACCTTCACATGCCCTTATGGAACCTTTGCTTATAAACGTATGCCTTTCGGCTTATGTAATGCTCCAGGCACGTTCCAGAGGTGTATGATGGCTATATTTACCGACATGATCGGTAAAACAATGGAGGTCTTTATGGATGACTTTTCGGTCATTGGGGATTCGTTCCAAGCATGTCTCTCCAATTTAGAAAACATGTTGAAAAGGTGTAAAGACACCAACCTTTGTCTAAATTGGGAGAAGAGTCATTTTATGGTCAGAGAGGGCATTGTCCTCGGCCATAAGATATCAAAGAACGGGATTGAGGTTGACAAAGCTAAAGTTGATGTCATTGGTAAATTACCTCATCCCACTTCCGTCAAAGGTATTAGGAGTTTTCTGGGTCATGCCGGTTTCTATCGTAGATTCATACAAGATTTTTCTAAAATCGCCCGGCCAATGACTCATCTTCTTGAAAAAGATGCTCCTTTTATCTTTTCACCAGAGTGCATCAAAGCTTTTGACATATTAAAGAAAAAGCTTACTAAGGCACCCATTCTAGTTGCCCCCGACTGGGATTTTCCCTTTGAGCTCATGTGCGATGCAAGTGATTTTGCAATCGGTGCAGTCCTGGGGCAACGAAAAGCCAAACATTTTCAGCCTATTCACTACGCAAGTAAAACCATGACTGAAGCTCAAACTCATTACACCACTACAGAAAAAGAATTATTGGCTGTGGTGTATGCCTTTGAGAAATTTCGGCCATATTTGATCTTGACAAAATGTGTAGTGTATACGGATCACTCGGCTCTCAAATATCTTTTTGCAAAACAAGATGCAAAGCCGAGACTGCTCCGTTGGGTTCTCCTCCTGCAAGAATTTGATATCATTATACGTGATAAAAAAGGAGCTGAGAACCTAGCTGCTGATCATCTATCCCGATTAGAGAACCCACACCAAGATGTTTTCGAGAAAAAGGAAATAAATGAAACATTTCCTCTCGAGACACTCAATGCGGTTACTTTTCGAGGAGATTCTACTACCCCATGGTTTGCTGACTTCGCAAATTACCATGCGGGTAACTTCATAGTGAAAGGGATGTCGACCCAACAGAAGAATAAATTCTTCAAGGATGTTAAACATTATTTCTGGGACGACCCCTACATATTCAAAATCTGTGCGGATCAAGTCATCCGACGGTGTGTTTACGGACAGGAAGCTATTGACATTCTCAAAGCTTGCCATGCTGGACCCACGGGGGGCCATCATAGTCCAAACTACACCGGCCAAAAAGGTGTTTGATTCCGGGTTTTATTGGCCCACAATCTATAAGGATGCCCAAGAACTCATAAAAACTTGTGAAGCTTGTCAGCATCACGGTAATATTTCACAACGGAATGAAATGCCACAAAATGCAATTCAAGTCTGTGAAATCTTTGATGTCTGGGGCATTGACTTTATGGGGCCATTTCCATCATCTCGAGGAAACAAATACATTCTCGTGGCTGTTGACTATTTGTCAAAATGGGTTGAGGCAAAAGCTTTACCCACCAATGATGCCCGAGTTGTTGTAAAATTCCTGAAGTCTCTGTTTGCCCGTTTTGGAACCCCACGTGCTATAATCAGTGATCGTGGTACGCATTTTTGTAATGACAAATTTGACAAAGTCATGCAAAAGTATGGTGTAACTCACCGTCTTTCTACTGCGTATCACCCACAAACAAGTGGGCAAGTTGAAGTTTCAAATCGGGGAATTAAAAGAATCTTAGAAAGGACTGTAGGAGAAAATCGTGCCTCCTGGTCGGATAAATTGGATGATGCACTATGGGCCTTTCGTACAGCTTACAAAACACCCATTGGGTGTACACCTTACAAGCTTGTGTACGGAAAGGCATGTCATCTACCGATCGAATTAGAGCACAAAGCCTACTGGGCCTTGAAACATGCAAACTTTGACCTTCAAACTGCGGGTGATCACCGAAAAGTTCAAATGAATGAATTAAATGAACTGCGTGATCAATCTTACGAGAGCTCTTTGATTTATAAAGAAAAGACAAAGAAGATTCATGACTCAAAAATCAAGAACCGCGTTTTCAACGTTGGTGATCGAGTCCTTCTTTTCAATTCAAGATTGAAGATTTTCTCGGGAAAACTCAAATCCCGTTGGTCTGGTCCATTCTCTGTTACAAAAGTTTATCCATATGGTACCGTTGAGTTATCTCAAAATGACGGACCAAATTTTAAAGTGAATGGCCATCGGTTAAAACACTACTTTGGAGAGGACATACCATTTATGGTTGTCCCGGATCTTCAAACTTTCCCCATGAACCAATAAATGCGGGGATCGAGTCAAGCTAGTGACTCGGTGATCAAAAACATTAGCAAAACATGGGTTCTCACTCGTGTCTCTGTTTTCTTTCTATTTTCTACTACCAAGTGTGGGGGAGATTGTCTCTTCCACTAACTTCCCCGTAGACTTTTAAAATTGCTTTTTCTCCCGGGTTGTTCAGGAGCACTTTATTACAGTTGGCCGTTCACAAGCGGTTAGCTAGCGTGATAAACCTAACTGTTTGGGAGGAATCAACTTAATTCGGGTCGAGTCAGGCTAGTGACTCGGTGATAAAAAACATTAGCCCGCACCATATGGGTTTTCACCCATATATTCTGACTTCTTTCTATTTTCTACCACCCAAGTTTGGAGGAATGCCCCACAGGTTGTATATATGTAAGTATTTCAGTTGTTAAAAAAAAAAAAAAAAAAATAATAATATAATATATATATAAAAAAAAAAAAAAAGAGGGAATTTGCATGCCTTAACGGCTTAAATGCAAATTAAATAAAAATAAAATAAATATGTATATAAAAAATAATGGCTATTCAGTATTTCCCTTTTACGTTCTAAGTGTTGGTTTAACAGCCGGTTCTTTGAATATTGAGGGCAATATTCAGTTCTAAGTGTGGGGGGGAAATTCTAGCGAATTTTATCAAATGTATCATCTAGCACCCCCATTTTAGCCAAAATTTTAAAAATTTTTTCTCACTTAGAACTCAGAAAATGGTTATCAGTCCGCCATGTCTAACCCACATAAGAGCTGGCTAATCCCGGAGCAAACGGCTTCTGGTAAAGACAAATCAAATCCGTTTATAGCTTATGGTTTGCTCAAAATCATTTGGTTATCATTGTGCCAAAGTATCACATACTAAAACAATGGCTAGTCCAGAAGCAAACGGCTTCTGGTAAAGACAAACCAAAACCGTTTACAGCTGGTGATTTGCTCAAAATCACATGGTTATCAGTGTACCATAGTTCTTACTTGAACTGAAACATTTGGCTACTCCAGAGGTGATGGCTTCTGGTAAAGAGATACATCCATTAAAATCTTCATAAAAGATTGCTAGGGACTAGCAATAGTTTAGTGTGGGGGATTGATGAGTGTGTAAATACTCATCATTTCTTTCACATTTGAGCTACAGAAACAGTCAAAAATACTTTAAAAAGTCTAAAAATATATAAAAATATCATCTGACTGTGTTTTTATAAGTTTCAGGGAAAAACAAACAATAAATGACATAATTTGCATTTTAGTCCCTGAACTTTCATAATTTGGCAAATCTAGTCCCTAGAATCTAAAAAAGTGGAATTTATCATTCAAGGTCCCTAAAATAATCTTAATTGTCAAATTTGGTCCTTGAATGATTGTTTGGGCAAAAATTACAAAAAGGTCCCTCAATTTTGAAAAGTGTCAAAAATGGTCCCTGGGTTATTTAAAATGGAAAATAAATAATTATAACCCTTGTACTATTTAAACTTGGCAATATTTACCCTTGTGATAACTTTGGAATAATTACAGGATGGTCCTTGGAATTTCAGAAATGACAAATTTGGTCCCTATGTTTAACCAAATCCGGATCTAAACTATCCCTAAAATCCAAACCCAATATTCACTAAACCCAGCCTACCCAATTACCCAAGCCCAAACACAAATAAGCCCAACCCCCATCTGAGTTTAAAAACTCAGTCAAACCCCCTTTGACCCGTCTCTTTCCCACTCACCCCAGCCAAAACCAGTCATCCCCCCAGCTGGCTCATCCACCTCACCCCCCCTCCTCAACACTCCACCTAACATGCCAAAACCAATTAATGCATCCCTCCCACTCCCCAATAGCAAAATCAGAGATTAATCACCAATTTCCACTTTTCCCGCCAAAAGTGCCAAATGGTCGAATCTAATGAATTCTTGGAAATCAATGGCTCAGAAGAGGTGGGAAGTACTCAGAGATGTCGACAAGAGGGTTAGAGGCTATAAAGAACAGAGGAGAGAGTGTGTAATAAGATATCTAGTGTAATTTTAGTTATTTAGTGTCGACCTAGTTAAATTTAAATTCTCTGTGTAATTTTAATCTTTCAAGTGTTGAATTTAGTTTGTTCCAGTGTAATATAAACCTTTTCTAATAATTAATTTCAAGTTTCAGTTGTTATCTCAGTTTATGCCATTTCCACTTTTATCTCAAAAATCTAATTAAGCTGTATTGTTGTTGTTGTTTGTTTATATTGACTCATAAGTAAATGTAAGCTCCCACATAGCTTATTGAAGCTATTAGTAATCAGTAAAACAAGTTTAGTAATAAGAAAATCAAAATTACAAAAACAGTCAACTAAAGTCAAAGTTCAAGAAATGATTAAGAAAAGCTGGAGCAAGGGAGAATTTGGATTGCCCTTGGGTTAGTGGCTTTGTGGAAAGCTTATAGGAGTATCTATGGTCCTTGGTTCTCTGTCTCAGCTTGGGTTGCAATTTGTAAGCATAATTCTTGATTTTTGCTATTCACTGTGGAAGTGTTAATTTTATGCTTATCTCTGGTTTTCTATGTTTATTTGGTATGTTAGAATAAAATTAGTGCTTAAAATAACTTGCTTGTTCACTGGATTGTATGGTGCTCATAAATTCTAGTTTTACTGTTATAATAGCATTATATGGAATCTTAAGTCTTCGGTGTTTAGATTGATGTTTCTGTGCTTAATTTGGCTTATTACATCATAATATAAGCTCTTGAATCAGTATTCAGGTCTTATTCAGTTAATAGCCTTTAAAACCTTATAATCATTGTTTTTAAGGGGTGTTTGGATTTGCAAGTTTCAATATGTTTTGGTTGCTGTTTGTTGTTGTTCTTGGCTTAGACAGATCACAATAGGTCCAAATAGGTTAGTCAAACCATAAAAACCTGTGCTTAGTAGATTAAAAGTCAAAATCAATCTTTGGTCTCTCATAACAGTGGGCTGTTAGAAATTTTAGGATCAAGATCAATCATTTCAGTTGTTAAGTTGTTAATATTGCTTGTTTTAGCCTTTTCATAGCTTAATACTTCATAATCAATCAATTAGGAAGGATCAAAGTTCATAAAAGTCAAAACATTCAAAAATCTGCAAAGGTCAAAACCACAGCAGACCCTCTGCTGAACTACCTGATCTAGGGTAAATTTAGACCTCAATTGGGGTGATTCTCATAGGGCTTTTGTGATTTTTAGATTGCCCACTAGGCTAGCTAAGTTTTGCCCCCCTTAGGTTGACTTTTAGACAGCTTATTGAGTGCTTAATCTAGCCCTCAAGTTTGCCTGTTCTGCTGAATTTTCTGTTTTGATTTTCATAGCAGTCAAGTGTGTAGTTTGCTCAAATCTTGTGCTTATTTGCATATTCAAGTTGTTCTGTGTTTAATATTGTTGTTTAATCCATTCCTGAACTTTTGGGAATTTTTGGATTCCATTTAGCTTATTTTGGGCTTATTAGCTTATTGCTTATTAGCCCAAATCTGCTTATTGGGCCTTGTCAGCTTTTCATTTTATTTTTCCCAGCTTCCTTATAATATTTTAGCATTATCTGTAATTTTTCATAATTTTCTGATCAGTTTTAATATTTTTAATCATTTTAAGTAGTTTTTAATAGTAATTTAATCATAATAAATAGAAAAATAATCAAAAAAATATAATTCCTATTTTCATAATTTTCTTTTGTCATTTTTAATCTAGGAAAAATATAAAAATATTTTTAGGACTTAAAAACAAACGAAATAGAAATATAGTGATAGCTTCTATTTAATAGAATTTATCTTTTTAAATTTTAATTAAGTAATTTTCATTTTTATAATTTTCTTATCTTTTTATTACCTTAGAGTATTTATATAAAAATTTTCAGATTTTTGTTTGATCTTTTAGTATTTATTAGAATTTTAATTAGTTTAAATAATAATTAAATAGTTTTTAATTAATAATAATTAATTAATAAGTTAAATAAATAATTTTCTTTTTCCAATAATTTTCTTTTATTATTAGGGTTGTAAAAATATAAATTTCATATCCGTAGGCTGTTTATTTCTTAAAACTCACTTTTTATTTCGTACGTTTACGTTCATTTAAATTTAAACGTACGTTTTTAGGTTTTTATACGTTTTGAGTTAATTTGGTTTCCTGTTTTTGTTTATATAGCTTGGTTAAAGCTATTTTCTTATCTCATTAGTGTAATCAAAATCATAATCCCCTTTCTGTTCATAAACACTTGATCACAATCCGTTTTTAATCACAATTTCACACTTCGCTGGGACTTAAACGACCCGGGGATAAAACTATACTCCTTGGATTATTGCATTGTGTCCTTGATAGTTTGACTTTGTTTGACCACATCCGTGGTTGATTTAAGTTGACTGTTTCAGAACCAATCAATGGTCATGTAAAGAAATAGGTCGAGCAATAAAATCAATACGTTGTATGTATATATTCGATTATATTTAGTCGTTTCTTATGCGATCGATGCATGATACTAAAATAAAATGACAAGACTATATATTATACGATAGAATGAATATTAAGAATGAAGCTCGAAATAAGTTGAAATGAACATGTAAACGTAAAATAAATGTGTATATTGTGATTCTAGGCATCCATGAAGGAGTTCAAAGGTTATGTATGAAAAATAAATAAATAACGAGCGTATAAAAGAAATAGAAGTATATGCTATCGAACAAAAATGAAAACGACGCATGCTATATGTTAAATGATATGTACGAGAAGAACATGAATGAAAGAGGCTTACAACACACTTGGGATGGTTCGTATACGATTAAAATGATCAAGAACTCAAAGATGGTGCACTTCATTTTGTTATTCGATCACATAATGGTCGAATGGCCGAAATATGGTTCGAATGGCTTGGAGATTGCTTTTGGCTTTCTTGTGGGTCTCAGCAATGAGTAGGACTAGAGTGAATTTGAGTTTGAGTGTGTTTAAGCAAAGGTGTATATGGTTCGATGTATATATAAACATGTATATGAGTTATATGTTTTAATATTATGCAAGTTGACAGATTTTATTCTCTTGTTAGATTCTTGTGAGATTTTACTGAAGATAAGATATGGTCTTAGTCGAGTAGGAGTGCCTTAGGAAGGGGGATTTAAGGCTTGGTTTGGTTATGGTCAAACCGGGTATATATATATGTGTCGAATGACATTTAAATGGGTCCAAAACGTTTCTAACGTGTCCAAGAGTTTGGAAATGGTTAGAAATGGTGCCAAGAACTTATATTCGATTAGTAAAAACGGAAAACATAGGTTAATACTTGGTTTGGTCGATTTTTGTGTTAGATTAAATAAATATGGGTCGACTTGTGTATGTCTCGAAACCAGTTTACTTTGCGCCTCGTTCTGTGCTTAAACGTTCGAATTTTAACTTGAGGTTTGTTGATCCCGATTCTTTGATGTATAGAGAATCGAGTTGTGTAAAAAGTCGTATGTGTTACTTGTCAATAATCACAAGATAAATGGGTCAAGCTTGGCGTGTTCATTACCGAATGAAATAAAAGAAATGTAACTTGGGTTGGGCTTTTTGAATAGTAGCAGGCTAGTCTTGGCCCAATTATGGAATAAGGGATCCGTTTGGTTAAATATTGGTTTAAATGATATTTGTGGTCTGTGTGCGAGCTCGTTCCAATGTTTGGTATCACATATCATTGTTTAAATTATCGTAGTGTGATAATGTGATTAAATGAGATAATCTCTCATTAACAAGTGTCAGAAAATAATTAATGCACATTTTCTGATAATTAATCATATTTATTAAAATGGAAAATTTCCATTTGTTACAGTCTCCCAACCTTATCTGAATGTCGTCCCGACATTCAACCCAGGTTATCAGATGGAGATACAAAAAGATGGGGATATTTGGTCTTGAATTCATCTTCACGTTCCCAAGTGTATTCAGGGCCTCTTCGGGAATCCTAGCGAACTTTGACAATTGGTATTCGACTATGTTTCAATTTCTTGACCTCTTGGTCCATGATTTCAACAGGTTTTTTGATAAAGTGTAGTCGATTGTCAATTTCGATTTCTTCCAGAGGAATAGTAAGAGTTTCCTCGGACAAGCATTTCTTTAGATTGCATACATGAAAGACATCATGTACGTTGTTAAGTTCTTGCGGTAGCTGAAGTCGGTACGCTACCGGTCCGATTCTTTCAAGAATTTTAAAAGGTCCAATGTAACGAGGATTTAGTTTTCCACATTTGCCAAAATGTATCACGCCTTTCCATGGCGAAACCTTCAACATGACTATGTCCCCTACTTGGAACTCAAGAGGTTTGCGTCTCTTATCTGCATAACTCTTTTGTCGGTCTTGTGCAGCTTGCATCTGATTACGAATCTGCACAATCTTTTCGGTTGTCTCATGAATGAGTTCGGGACCTGTGAGCTGACTGTCTCCTACTTCTGTCCAACAAATGGGTGATCGGCACTTACGTCCATAGAGTGCTTCGAATGGTGCAGCTTTTATACTAGTGTGATAGCTGTTGTTGTACGAGAATTCGACTAGGGGCAAATGTCCGTCCCATTTCTTGCCAAAATCTATTACACAGGCTCGGAGCATATCCTCCAAGGTTTGAATGGTTTTTTCGCTTTGGCCGTCAGTTTGGGGATGGTAAGCGGTACTCATGTCAAGTTTAGTTCCCAAAGCTTTCTGGAGTGACTGCTAAAAGTTTGAAGTGAAACGACTGTCATGATCGGAGATGATCGAGATTGGTACTCCATGTCTGGAGACTACCTCTTTCAGATATAAACGAGCGAGTTGATTCATGCTGACAGTTTCTTTGATGGGAAGAAAGTGTGCTGATTTGGTGAGTCTGTCGACAATCACCCAAATCGTGTCGTATCCACTGGATGTTCGTGGAAGTTTGTTTATGAAGTCCATAGTGATTCGCTCCCATTTCCACACAGGGAGTTCAGGTTGAACCAGTAATCCAGACGGTCTCTGATGTTTTGCTTTAACCTTAGAACAAGTTAAGCATTTACTGACATATAGTGCAATATCCGCCTTCATGTTAGGCCACTGATGCGTAGCGTGTGTCGTTGCGGTTTAGCAGTTTTAATGCCTACTCAAGTTTTAAATTTATATTTAGCCGACTTATCAATAACACACACACTTAACGAACAGTGTACCCGGTCAGTATGAATATAATGGTAAGTAGAGTGTCGATCACTAAGAGTGGAACGTATTATCTAGTTATTCTAATCGGTATTTTAATATATTAATCTAGCTATACAACCTAATCTAACGCAAGGGGGTTCAGCCTGAGAGACTGGCACGATTTGGTTGCAATTAAATAAAAAACTAAACCAATAGGCACGAATCAGCAAGTAGCACACACGTACACAGATAAATACTCGAGACAATAAGAGGGCTGTCCTGATGATAAGTAGTTTGTCACTTGTTTTATTGCTAGTGTTATATGAAGTGTATAGTTCGATGCAACGCACCGAGATTAAGTCCTTTCTCGTTGGTTCTAATCTTATCGGCGAGTAAACCCTTAATGATTACTTATGACTATCCCGTTTATCTTTCTCCTACTTTTCTACAGACCATAGAATGCATAGGCGATCTAATAAACAGGCAAGGGCAGAGGCATGGCGACCCGATCAACGCTCAGCTAGACACAGAGGTTATCAATGCACTAATAAAAGTCACCAATGACATCAACATATAAACTTTAATTAATGAGAAAGCAGTTTTAAGGGAGTGCAATCTTTCCGTTGTCACATTACACAAGCCACCAATCTTGATGAATTAAAGTTTACTAACACAATAAAACAAAACTACTTAATGAATTAAACACATGCAGCACCTTCTTACAGCTCTTGTATCTTTGATTTGGGTGTGTCTTGTGCTGCTGCCTTGACTGATTGGCTCTAAACAGTCAACTAATATCAACCACGGATGTGGTCAAACAAAGTCAAACTATCAAGGACACAATGCAATAATCCAAGGAGTATAGTTTTATCCCCGGGTCGTTTAAGTCCCAGCGAAGTGTGAAATTGTGCTTAAAAACGGATTGTGATCAAGTGTTTATGAACAGAAAGGGGATTATGATTTTGATTATACTAATGAGATAAGAAAATAGCTTTAACCAAGCTATATAAACAAGAACAGGAAACCAAATTAACTCAAAACGTATAAAAACCTAAAAACGTACGTTTAAATTTAAATAAACGTAAACGTACGAAATAAAAAGTGAGTTTTAAGAAATAAACAGCCTACGGATATGAAATTTATATTTTTACAACCCTAATAATAAAAGAAAATTATTGGAAAAAGAAAATTATTTATTTAACTTATTAATTAATTATTATTAATTAAAAACTATTTAATTATTATTTAAACTAATTAAAATTCTAATAAATACTAAAAGATCAAACAAAAATCTGAAAATTTTTATATAAATACTCTAAGGTAATAAAAAGATAAGAAAATTATAAAAATGAAAATTACTTAATTAAAATTTAAAAAGATAAATTCTATTAAATAGAAGCTATCACTATATTTCTATTTCGTTTGTTTTTAAGTCCTAAAAATATTTTTATATTTTTACTAGATTAAAAATGACAAAAGAAAATTATGAAAATTGGAATTATATTTTTTTGATTATTTTTCTATTTATTATGATTTAAATACTATTAAAAACTACTTAAAATGATTAAAAATATTAAAACTGATCAGAAAATTATGAAAAATTACAGATAATGCTAAAATATTATAAGGAAGCTGGGAAAAATAAAATGAAAAGCTGACAAGGCCCAATAAGCAGATTTGGGCTAATAAGCAATAAGCTAATAAGCCAAAAATAAGCAAATAAGCAGTAAAATTGGCCAAATGATCAGAACAAGCTTAATACACTAAAATAAGCTTAAAACAACTTAAAACTACAAATTAGCACAAGAGATTAACAGATTTGATCCTTGGCTGCTATGGAAAATTCAAAACAGAAAATGCATGAAACAGGCCAACTTGCAGGGCAGATTTAAGCTAATGAATAAGCACTGAGATTCAATATTAGGGGGGCAAAAGCAAGCTTAGCTTATGAGCTATCTAGAAAACACAAAAGCCCCATCATACAACCCCCAATTGAAGTCTGATTTTGCCCAAGATCAGCAACCAAAAATCATGTTGCTGCTGATCTTTTTGACTTTTGCAGAAAAATGGAAGTTTTGACTTTGGTGAGATTTGATTAGTTCTAATGGACTGATATTGATGTAATAAGTCTAAAAGAAGCTAGATCAAGCAAGGTTACACACTTATGAAATGATTTTGAACAATCATGAACCCAAATCTCATCACAGTTAACTGTGATGAAGATTTAAACACAATTTTGACTTTTTAACTCTTGACTACTGAATTTTATGCTAGAACTGAGCTAATAGACCCTAGTGAACCATGTTACAACAGCAAACAACAACAAACAAACCCTATAGACCTACTGATTCAGCAAATCCAAACACCCCTTTCAAACTCAGAAATGGTGATTTTCAAGTGAATTCAGAGATTTAAACCACAACTATGATTTGAGAACTTATATTATTATATCTTAGGACTAAAGAAACATAAACCAACAGCCATACAAGCATGATACTCAGAAACAACAAATATGCAATTTTGACTGCCAAAATGAAATTTTTAACAACTAAGATTTTTAATGAACAAGCAAAGTGTTTTATGGCATAATCCTACTCAACAACAACTAAGAAACACAGAAATGTGAAGATCAAAGCTTAAAAGCAACTTAAAAAGTAAAATGCAAAATTCCTTAAAAATGCTTACAACTGCTTTCCAGCTAAAATCCAAGAACAAGGACCAATGATTCACTCCTATAGAACCTCCTCAGGTTCACTAACCCAGGGCAATCCAATATTTACCCTGCTCCAGCATTAATCACCATGATCATGAAACTTTGACTTTTGTTGACTGTTTTTGTATTTTTGATTTTCTGATTACTAAACTTGTTTTACTGATTACTAATAGCTTTAATAAGCTATATGGGAGCTTATGTTTACTTATGAGTCAATATAAATAAACAACAACAACAATACAGCTTAATTAGATTTTTGAGATAAAAGTAGAAATGGCATAAACTGAGATAACAACTGAAACTTGAAATTAATTATTAGAAAAGGTTTATATTACACTGGAACAAACTAAATTCAACACTTGAAAGATTAAAATTACACTAAGAACTTGAAATTTAATAATTCGACATTAATAAAACTAAATTACACTAGATATCCTAATACACACTCTCTCCTCTGCTCTTTATAGCCTCTAACCTTCTTGTCGACATCTCTGAGTACTTCCCACCTCATCTGAGCCATTGATTTCCAAGAATTCATCAGATTCGACCATTTGGCACTTTTGGCGGGAAAAGTGGAAATTGGTGATTAATCTCTGATTTTGCTATTGGGGAGTGGGAGGGATGCATTAATTGGTTTTGGCATGTTAGGTGGAGTGTTGAGGAGGGGGGATGAGGTGGATGAGCCAGCTGGGGGGATGACTGGTTATGGCGGGGTGAGTGGGAAAGAGACGGGTCAAAGGTTTGTTTGACTGAGTTTTTAAACTCAGATAAGGGTTTGGGCTTGTTTAATTTGGGCTTGGGTAAATGGGTTAAGGGTTTAGTAATGGGTTGGGCAGGTTTGTTTATTTTGGGTTTAATGTTGTTGGATCCGGATTTGGTTTATAATTTAAATACAACAAGGACCAAAAGTGTAATTTGCTGAAAGTTGAGGGGCTTGAGTTGCACTTTTCCAAAGTTACTCCAAAGGACCAATATTGCCAAGAAAAATAATACAAGGGTTATAATTATTTATTTTCCATTTTAAAATAACCCAGGGACCATTTTTGACATTTTTCAAAATTGAAGGACCTTTTTGTAATTTTTGCCGAAACAATCATTCAAGGACCAATTTTGACAATTAATATTATTTTAGGGACCTTGAATGATAAATTCCACTTTTTTAGATTCTAGGGACTAGATTTGCCAAATTCTGAAAGTTCAGGGACTAAAATGCAAATTATGACATTTATTGTTTGTTTTTCCCTGAAACTTATAAAAACACAGTCAGATGATATTTTTATACATTTTTAGACTTTTTAAAGTATTTTTGACTGTTTCTGTAGCTCAAATGTAAAAGAAATGATGAGTATTTACACACTCATCAATCCCCCACACTAAACTATTGCTAGTCCCTAGCAATTTTTTATGAAGATTTTAATGGATGTATCTCTTTACCAGAAGCCATCACCTCTGGAGTAGCCAAATGTTTTAGTTCAAGTAAGAACTATGGTACTCTGATAACCATGTGATTTTGAGCAAATCACCAGCTGTAAAACGGTTTTGGTTTGTCTTTACCAGAAGCCGTTTGCTTCTGGACTAGCCATTGTTTTAGTATGTGATACTTTGGCACAATGATAACCAAATGATTTTAAGCAAACCATAAGCTATAAACGGATTTGATTTGTCTTTACCAGAAGCCGTTTGCTTCTGGACTAGCCAGCTCTTAGATAAATTACAACTATTATCTTTGGTGAGCTGATTACCAATTATGGTATTCCAAAGCCTTTACCACAAGCCATAAACTTGCGGGCTAGCCAACTCTTCACTAATTAAAGATATGGTGAGTCGAGAACCATACAATTTTTGGCAAATTGCAAGCCATAAACGGATTTGATACATCTTTACCCAGAGCCGTTTGCTCCGGGATTAGCCAATCCTTATGTGGGTTAGACATGGCGGACTGATAACCATTTTCTGAGTTCTAAGTGAGAAAAAATTTTTAAAATTTTGGCTAAAATGGGGGTGCTAGATGGTACATTTGATTAAATTCGCGAGAATTCCCCCCCACACTTAGAACTGAATATTGCCCTCAATATTCAAAGTACCGGCTGTTAAACCAACACTTAGAACGTAAAAGGGAAATACTGAATAGCCATTATTTTTATATACATATTTATTTTATTTTTATTTAATTTGCATTTAAGCCGTTAAGGCATGCAAATTCCCTCTATTTTTTTTTTTTTTTTTTTTTTTTTTTTTTTTTTTTTTTTTTTTTTTTTTACTGAAACTTAAATACTTACATATATACAACCTGTGGGGCATTCCTCCAAACTTGGGTGGTAGAAAATAGAAAGAAGTCAGAATATATGGGTGAAAACCCATATGGTGCGGGCTAATGTTTTTTATCACCGAGTCACTAGCCTGACTCGACCCCGAATTAAGCTGATTCCTCCCGAACAGTCAGGTTTATCACGCTAGCTAACCGCTTGTGAACGGCCAACTGTAATAAAGTGCTCCTGAACAGCCCGGGAGAAAAAGCAATTTAAAAGTCTACGGGGAAGTTAGTGGAAGAGACAATCTCCCCCACACTTGGTAGTAGATA
Source organism: Artemisia tridentata subsp. tridentata (assembly GCA_021014915.2). NCBI lineage: Eukaryota > Viridiplantae > Streptophyta > Magnoliopsida > Asterales > Asteraceae > Artemisia > Artemisia tridentata. The sequence goes on from CP139504.1 coordinate 24,733,393, forward strand.
ATAGAAAGAAAACAGAGACACGGGTGAGAACCCATGTTTTGCTAATGTTTTTGATCACCGAGTCATTAGCTTGACTCGATCCCCGCATTTATTGGTTCATGGGGAAAGTTTGAAGATCCGGGACAACCATGAATGGTATGTCCTCTCCAAAGTAGTGTTTTAATCGATGACCATTCACTTTGAAATTTGGACCGTCATTTTGAGATAACTCAACGGTACCATATGGATAAACTTTTGTAACAGTGAATGGACCAGACCAACGGGATTTGAGTTTTCCCGAGAAAATCTTCAATCTTGAATTGAAAAGAAGGACTCGATCACCAACGTTAAAAACGCGGTTCTTGATTTTTGAGTCATGAATCTTCTTTGTCTTTTCTTTATAAATCAAAGAGTTCTCGTAAGATTGATCACGCAGTTCATTTAATTCATTCATTTGAACTTTTCGGTGATCACCCGCAGTTTGAAGATCAAAGTTTGCATGTTTCAAGGCCCAGTAGGCTTTGTGCTCTAATTCGATCGGTAGATGACATGCCTTTCCGTACACAAGCTTGTAAGGTGTACACCCGATGGGTGTTTTGTAAGCTGTACGAAAGGCCCATAGTGCATCATCCAATTTATCCGACCAGGATGCACGATTTTCTCCTACAGTCCTTTCCAAGATTCTTTTAATCCCCCGATTTGAAACTTCAACTTGCCCACTTGTTTGTGGGTGATACGCAGTAGAAAGACGGTGAGTTACACCATACTTTTGCATGACTTTATCAAATTTGTCATTACAAAAATGCGTACCACGATCACTGATTATAGCACGTGGGGTTCCAAAACGGGCAAACAGAGACTTCAGGAATTTTACAACAACTCGGGCATCATTGGTGGGTAAAGCTTTTGCCTCAACCCATTTTGACAAATAGTCAACAGCCACGAGAATGTATTTGTTTCCTCGAGATGATGGAAATGGCCCCATAAAGTCGATGCCCCAGACATCAAAGATTTCACAGACTTGAATTGCATTTTGTGGCATTTCATTCCGTTGTGAAATATTACCGTGACGCTGACAAGCTTCACAAGTTTTTATGAGTTCTTGGGCATCCTTATAGATTGTGGGCCAATAAAACCCGGAATCAAACACCTTTTTGGCGGTGTAGTTTGGACTATGATGGCCCCCCGTGGGTCCAGCATGGCAAGCTTTGAGAATGTCAATAGCTTCCTGTCCGTAAACACACCGTCGGATGACTTGATCCGCACAGATTTTGAATATGTAGGGGTCGTCCCAGAAATAATGTTTAACATCCTTGAAGAATTTATTCTTCTGTTGGGTCGACATCCCTTTCACTATGAAGTTACCCGCATGGTAATTTGCGAAGTCAGCAAACCATGGGGTAGTAGAATCTCCTCGAAAAGTAACCGCATTGAGTGTCTCGAGAGGAAATGTTTCATTTATTTCCTTTTTCTCGAAAACATCTTGGTGTGGGTTCTCTAATCGGGATAGATGATCAGCAGCTAGGTTCTCAGCTCCTTTTTTATCACGTATAATGATATCAAATTCTTGCAGAAGGAGAACCCAACGGATTAATCTCGGCTTTGCATCTTGTTTTGCAAAGAGATATTTGAGAGCCGAGTGATCCGTATACACTACACATTTTGTCAAGATCAAATATGGCCGAAATTTCTCAAAGGCATACACCACAGCCAATAATTCTTTTTCTGTAGTGGTGTAATGAGTTTGAGCTTCAGTCATGGTTTTACTTGCGTAGTGAATAGGCTGAAAATGTTTGGCTTTTCGTTGCCCCAGGACTGCACCGATTGCAAAATCACTTGCATCACACATGAGCTCAAAGGGAAAATCCGAGTCGGGGGCAACTAGAATGGGTGCCTCAGTAAGCTTTTTCTTTAGTATTTCAAAAGCTTTGATGCACTCTGGTGAGAAGATAAAAGGAGCATCTTTTTCAAGAAGATGAGTCATAGGCCGGGCGATTTTAGAAAAATCTTGTATGAATCTACGATAGAAACCGGCATGACCCAGAAAACTCCTAATACCTTTGACGGTAGTGGGATGAGGTAATTTACCAATGACATCAACTTTAGCTCTGTCAACCTCAATCCCGTTCTTTGATATCTTATGGCCGAGGACAATGCCCTCTCTGACCATAAAATGACTTTTCTCCCAATTTAGACAAAGATTGGTGTCTTTACACCGTTTCAACATGTTTTCTAAATTGGAGAGACATGCTTGGAACGAATCCCCAATGACCGAAAAGTCATCCATAAAGACCTCCATTGTTTTACCGATCATGTCGGTAAATATAGCCATCATACACCTCTGGAACGTGCCTGGAGCATTACATAAGCCGAAAGGCATACGTTTATAAGCAAAGGTTCCATAAGGGCATGTGAAGGTAGTCTTTTCTTGATCTTGTGGATCAATGGGAATTTGAAAATAACCCGAGAAACCATCAAGGAAACAATAGTATTCGTTCCCTGCTAATCTCTCAAGCATCTGATCCATGAAAGGTAGAGAAAAATGGTCTTTACGGGTGGCATCATTTAACTTACGATAGTCAATGCAAACACGCCACCCCGTAACCAATCGAGTTGGAATCAACTCATTTTCATCATTCGTGACAACAGTCATGCCACCTTTTTTTGGAACGCAGTGAATGGGACTAACCCAAGGACTATCAGAGATGGGATAAATCAATCCTGCATCAAGAAGTTTGAGAACCTCTTGTTTGATAACATCGTGGATTTTAGGATTCACCCTTCTTTGATGTTGGACTGCTGGTTTAAAGTCATCCTCCATTAAAATCTTGTGAGTACAAAATTCAGGGTCAATACCCTTAATGTCGGAGAGTTTCCAAGCAATGGCTTGCTTGTGTGACTTTAAGACCTTTATTAGAGCAGTCTTTTCCTCATCACTTAAGTCTTTAGCAATAATGACGGGTAATTTATCATCACCCTCCAAGAATGCATACTCAAGATGAGGCGGTAAGTCTTTGAGTTCGACCTCAGGAAATTCATCAGTTTTCTCAACTGATCTGATTTCCTCTTTATGAAGTTCAACGGGAGGGAGTGGAGGAGAATTGTCCTGATTTAACAATGTCTCAAGAAGAAGAATATCTCCCTCCAGATCAATCTCAGCGTCATCAATCCCCTCTAGGAATGAATCACATTTGAGAAAATCATCGATCTCTTCCAAATTGAAATCACCTCCCTCAAACGGAGTGAGAGAAGGGGAAGAGTCGGAAATGCCAGGTAAAGAAGATGTGGTGGTATCCCCACTCACAGAATTATCAGAATAACCAAGAAACTCTTGAGAATACTCCTCTGAAACAATATCAATGACATCGATTCGGTTAACCGATTCAGAATCATAATTTGAGGAGTACCTCGAAGTTTAATCGAGGTTAAAGGTAACAGCTTCATGACCCACACGTAATGTGATTTCATGCTCAAATACATCTATGAGAGCACGGCCCGTTCTCAGGAATCCTCTTCCAAGAATGAGAGGAACCCTGGAATCAGCATCGAAATCCACAACCACAAAGTCAGCTGGAAAATGGAACTTTCCTACTTTCACAAAAACGTCCTCAGCAATGCCAAGTGGACGAGATATTGAACGATCTGCAAGCTCAAGAGTCATGCAGGTAGGAGTAAGTTCAGGAAGAGAAAGTTTCTTCCATACTGATTTAGGCATCAGGTTGATGCTTGCACCAAGATCGGCCAAGGCATAGCATTCAACCATTCCTGGAAAGACACAAGGTAGTAGAAACCTTCCAGGATCTCCAAGCTTCTCGGGAAGCTTTTTTAAGATAACTGCTGAGCAGTTCTCATTCAATGGAGTCTTTGCCATTTCAAACAGTTTTTCCTTGTTGCTCAACAAGTGTTTGATTGTGGATGCAAACTTGGGCATCAGAATGATAGCATCCGCAAAGCTTATGTCAAAGTGTAATTCTTGGAAAATTTGGAAGAATTTATCCATTTGTTGACTAGCTTTTTCGCGGAGCTTTTGTTCATTTAAACGTGATGGGTAGGGAATAGAAGTTTTGGATTTAGGGTTTTCAACCGGGGTTTCAGGATTTTCAAAGACAACTTGAGGTTTAGTTTTGGGTTTCGGGACAAATTGAGGTTGGACGTTGTTGGTACTTCCGTTATCAGTAGGAAGTACCGGGTCCTTAGTCACCTCAGGCTCACTTCTCACTACCTTGGGGGAAGAAGAAGAAGTGGTAGTGGAAATAGTGGGTCCCTCATATGAAACACCACTTCGGGTTGTGATCGCCTTAACATCGCCCTTCGGGTTAGCGATCGTGTTACTCGGAAGTTTTCCTGAGCCCGAAGGTTGATCATTTAAAGATTTTTTAATCTCAGATATCTGGCTGACCAACAACCTGTTTGTGTCCTCTTGAGCTTTCATGAACTGCCTCAACAACTCATCAGATGATGGATGTTGGGCTGGAATGGCTTGATGTTGATTAGGGAAATTTTGCATTCGGTTATTTTGATTATAACCTTGATGTTGAAAATTCCCTTGATTTGGATTACCATTTCCCTGAAAATGATTTCCCTGGTTGGAATTGTTTCGGTTAAAGTTTCCTTGATGTTGGAAACCTTGATTGTGTCCAGAATTGAAATTCCCTTGGTTTTGATAACCTTGGTTCATTCGAGGTTGATTTTGGTTCCGGTTTTGCAAATTCTGGTTTTGATTAAAACCGGGTGGTCCTTGGTAACTACTAGCTCGGTAATTTGGTTCTATTTGAGGACGGTATTGATTACCTCCCTGATTTGAAGTACCGGCTATAGCATTAACTTCAAAAGGACTGCCATCGGTGGCAGTACAGTCGTAGTATGCGTGAGGGCCACCACAAGTAACACAGACTTCCACTTTTTTAACTTCAGCATGTGAAGGAGTTTGTGTGAAAGTGACTTTCTTTTGGCTTGAGAGAACCAAAGCTTGAATAGCATCCGTGAGTTTGTCAATCTTAGCATCGGTGCTAGAAGTACTCACGGGAGATGAAGTAGAAGGACCGGCACTAGCCTGAGAATGATATGGCTTTGTTCGTGCAGTACGGACCTTAGACTTATTTTCAATAATCGCTAAAGCTTCTTTGACAGTTCTGCTCAAAAAGTTACCTCCTGAGGAGGCATTGAGAGAATCTTGGTCAGATTGGCTCACTCCATTATAGAAAGTGTCGATTTGCATCAACTCGGTAAAACCATGATGAGGACATTTACGAAGCAATTCTTTGTAACGATCCCACGCGTCACTAAACGATTCATCAAATCTTTGTGTAAATTTGATAATTTCATTTTTAAGACTTGTTGTTCTAGACGGTGGAAAAAATTCGTTTACAAACTTTGTAACTAAGTCCTCCCATGTCTCAATTGAACGAGGGGGTTGTTTTTCAAGCCATATCCGGGCTTGTCCCTCGAGAGAAAATGGGAATAGAAGAAGTTTGATTGAGCTAGCAGGGATGTTCTTATATTTGATGGTAGATGTAATTTTGTTAAACCATCGAATGTGAGCATGAGGATCATCCCTCTCAAAACCGTAGAATTGGCTTGAGGTTACAAGATTCAGTAACCCGGTTTTGAGCTCAAAACTCTCAGCTACAATAGCTGGAACAACAATGGCATCTCCATAACCCTCGATGGGTGCCTGAAGAAGCTCATTCATTGGCAAATCTGCCATGACGACAGGATCAGTACGTTCCTCAGATACGCCTGATGGGGCAGAACGTCTACGACGCCTTCGAGGTATCTTTCCAAGCTCACGGAGAGGGCTTGATGACCTAGAAGAACGAGTGCGCATGCACTAAGACGAGTCTGAGAATCCTTTATAGTGGAGGAAACTCAGAAAAGGGTAAGAAGATTCTTTTTGGATTTTATGAAAACAAAATTTTTCTATTAAAAATCAAGATCGAGAAAAAACACAAGTGAACTTAAACCAATAATCAACAGGCGTACGGTAGCTCTCTAACTGACAAACGCACAGAGTGGCGGAGAAGCAAAGGTGGGCAGTTACGCTCCTTAAAAACCCGCTTCTTTCAGTCCGACAATTTAATGTCAGACTATCCTAGAACCTCCGTTAGAGTTTGTTTATCAATTAAAGGTGAGCCGATATTCGCAAGTGATACAAAGGCAAGTTTTTATCTTAGGTTTGGGAACTTATTATGGCCGCACCCCCAGTTAGGTAGTGCTCAGTCTTGGTTCTCGATGGTTAATTTTTATTATTTGTTTATTATTTAACACAGAAAATGGAAAATATTTTTGATGTTTTTATTTTTTATATGATAGTATATATAGAAAAGAAAAGAAAATATTTTTGTTTTTTATATGGTTTTACGGGGAATGGAAATACGATATTTTTGGTGCTTGATCCGTTAAATGAGTTAACTTCACAAGCGTTTTGCTTTATATATGATAAATATACAAGAGAGAAAAGATATTCACAGATTGGGGTTCAAAGACACGATACTGCAAAACGTTTGAAACACGCTGCACACCTCCCCGGCAGCGGCGCCAAAATTTGATTGGCTCTAAACAGTCAACTAATATCAACCACGGATGTGGTCAAACAAAGTCAAACTATCAAGGACACAATGCAATAATCCAAGGAGTATAGTTTTATCCCCGGGTCGTTTAAGTCCCAGCGAAGTGTGAAATTGTGCTTAAAAACGGATTGTGATCAAGTGTTTATGAACAGAAAGGGGATTATGATTTTGATTATACTAATGAGATAAGAAAATAGCTTTAACCAAGCTATATAAACAAGAACAGGAAACCAAATTAACTAAAAACGTATAAAAACCTAAAAACGTACGTTTAAATTTAAATAAACGTAAACGTACGAAATAAAAAGTGAGTTTTAAGAAATAAACAGCCTACGGATATGAAATTTATATTTTTACAATCCTAATAATAAAAGAAAATTATTGGAAAAAGAAAATTATTTATTTAACTTATTAATTAATTATTATTAATTAAAAACTATTTAATAATTATTTAAACTAATTAAAATTCTAATAAATACTAAAAGATCAAACAAAAATCTGAAAATTTTTATATAAATACTCTAAGGTAATAAAAAGATAAGAAAATTATAAAAATGAAAATTACTTAATTAAAATTTAAAAAGATAAATTCTATTAAATAGAAGCTATCACTATATTTCTATTTCGTTTGTTTTTAAGTCCTAAAAATATTTTTATATTTTTCCTAGATTAAAAATGACAAAAGAAAATTATGAAAATTGGAATTATATTTTTTTGATTATTTTTCTATTTATTATGATTAAATTACTATTAAAAACTACTTAAAATGATTAAAAATATTAAAACTGATCAGAAAATTATGAAAAATTACAGATAATGCTAAAATATTATAAGGAAGCTGGGAAAAATAAAATGAAAAGCTGACAAGGCCCAATAAGCAGATTTGGGCTAATAAGCAATAAGCTAATAAGCCAAAAATAAGCAAATAAGCAGTAAAATTGGCCAAATGATCATAACAAGCTTAATACACTAAAATAAGCTTAAAACAACTTAAAACTACAAATTAGCACAAGAGATTAACAGATTTGATCCTTGGCTGCTATGGAAAATTCAAAACAGAAAATGCATGAAACAGGCCAACTTGCAGGGCAGATTTAAGCTAATGAATAAGCACTGAGATTCAATATTAGGGGGGCAAAAGCAAGCTTAGCTTATGAGCTATCTAGAAAACACAAAAGCCCCATCATACAACCCCCAATTGAAGTCTGATTTTGCCCAAGATCAGCAACCAAAAATCATGTTGCTGCTGATCTTTTTGACTTTTGCAGAAAAATGGAAGTTTTGACTTTGGTGAGATTTGATTAGTTCTAATGGACTGATATTGATGTAATAAGTCTAAAAGAAGCTAGATCAAGCAAGGTTACACACTTATGAAATGATTTTGAACAATCATGAACCCAAATCTCATCACAGTTAACTGTGATGAAGATTTAAACACAATTTTGACTTTTTAACTCTTGACTACTGAATTTTATGCTAGAACTGAGCTAATAGACCCTAGTGAACCATGTTACAACAGCAAACAACAACAAACAAACCCTATAGACCTACTGATTCAGCAAATCCAAACACCCCTTTCAAACTCAGAAATGGTGATTTTCAAGTGAATTCAGAGATTTAAACCACAACTATGATTTGAGAACTTATATTATTATATCTTAGGACTAAAGAAACATAAACCAACAGCCATACAAGCATGATACTCAGAAACAACAAATATGCAATTTTGACTGCCAAAATGAAATTTTTAACAACTAAGATTTTTAATGAACAAGCAAAGTGTTTTATGGCATAATCCTACTCAACAACAACTAAGAAACACAGAAATGTGAAGATCAAAGCTTAAAAGCAACTTAAAAAGTAAAATGCAAAATTCCTTAAAAATGCTTACAACTGCTTTCCAGCTAAAATCCAAGAACAAGGACCAATGATTCACTCCTATAGAACCTCCTCAGGTTCACTAACCCAGGGCAATCCAATATTTACCCTGCTCCAGCATTAATCACCATGATCATGAAACTTTGACTTTTGTTGACTGTTTTTGTATTTTTGATTTTCTGATTACTAAACTTGTTTTACTGATTACTAATAGCTTTAATAAGCTATATGGGAGCTTATGTTTACTTATGAGTCAATATAAATAAACAACAACAACAATACAGCTTAATTAGATTTTTGAGATAAAAGTAGAAATGGCATAAACTGAGATAACAACTGAAACTTGAAATTAATTATTAGAAAAGGTTTATATTACACTGGAACAAACTAAATTCAACACTTGAAAGATTAAAATTACACTAAGAACTTGAAATTTAATAATTCGACATTAATAAAACTAAATTACACTAGATATCCTAATACACACTCTCTCCTCTGCTCTTTATAGCCTCTAACCTTCTTGTCGACATCTCTGAGTACTTCCCACCTCATCTGAGCCATTGATTTCCAAGAATTCATCAGATTCGACCATTTGGCACTTTTGGCGGGAAAAGTGGAAATTGGTGATTAATCTCTGATTTTGCTATTGGGGAGTGGGAGGGATGCATTAATTGGTTTTGGCATGTTAGGTGGAGTGTTGAGGAGGGGGGATGAGGTGGATGAGCCAGCTGGGGGGATGACTGGTTATGGCGGGGTGAGTGGGAAAGAGACGGGTCAAAGGTTTGTTTGACTGAGTTTTTAAACTCAGATAAGGGTTTGGGCTTGTTTAATTTGGGCTTGGGTAAATGGGTTAAGGGTTTAGTAATGGGTTGGGCAGGTTTGTTTATTTTGGGTTTAATGTTGTTGGATCCGGATTTGGTTTATAATTTAAATACAACAAGGACCAAAAGTGTAATTTGCTGAAAGTTGAGGGGCTTGAGTTGCACTTTTCCAAAGTTACTCCAAAGGACCAATATTGCCAAGAAAAATAATACAAGGGTTATAATTATTTATTTTCCATTTTAAAATAACCCAGGGACCATTTTTGACATTTTTCAAAATTGAAGGACCTTTTTGTAATTTTTGCCCAAACAATCATTCAAGGACCAATTTTGACAATTAAGATTATTTTAGGGACCTTGAATGATAAATTCCACTTTTTTAGATTCTAGGGACTAGATTTGCCAAATTCTGAAAGTTCAGGGACTAAAATGCAAATTATGACATTTATTGTTTGTTTTTCCCTGAAACTTATAAAAACACAGTCAGATGATATTTTTATACATTTTTAGACTTTTTAAAGTATTTTTGACTGTTTCTGTAGCTCAAATGTAAAAGAAATGATGAGTATTTACACACTCATCAGCTGCCTTGACTGAATTCGTCCTAGGTTTCTGGTCTTCGGTCTTCGGATATAATATGTGTCACACGAAATTCGTCTGGTCTTGGGGTATTTATAGTTTCTGTCTGAGGGTAAGATGCGGCGCATCTAGTAAGTAGATGCGGCGCATTTACTTAACTTCGCGTGGGGTCCAAGATTATAATATTCAGGAATATTCGTACACCGCCAGAAGATGCGGCGTAACTCCATAATTAGATGCGGCGCATGTCCTCTTGTATCTTGGATCGTATCTGGTGATATATTGATAGTGATGCGGCGCATGTCATAAGTGAGATGCGGCGCATCTGGAGCAGAATAGTCTTGATCTTGTACATTTCGTTAGACTCTTAACTTCTTGCATGTTTCGCTCCATAATTAGTCCAAAATCGCCAAGTTTCACCAAATGCTTGTTTTTACCTGAGAATTACAAAAGTAAACGATTAAGTATCAATCCTCATACATAATATAATAAAACAAGTCAAATTAATAGGATAAATGATAGTAATAAAATGTACTTATTTGAGTTCATCAAATATCCCCCCACTTGAACTTTACTTGTCCCCAAGTAAACCTTAGAATTAATCTTATGAAAATGTATCCTAAAAGATATTAGGATTTATTTTTATATTTAAGCGTGTATTCGTTTTTGTCATAATCATACAACCAAACACTTAACGAATTAGAAGTAAAATAAAATATTTTGATAAAAGCAAATCTAATCGTTTAACTGTCCAGTCGCGACGAATATTCTATCATAAGCTTGGCAAATATACACATCTCCTCCACTAAAGCCAAGGAATAACAAGTCTAAAGCGGTAAAAAGGGTTTTTAGGCTTAAGGGTTAATTATTCTTAATCACTATCGATCTCAAATTCCAGAAAAGGCGACAAAATCACAAATACATGATCGAATCCACGAACACGATACTTGCAATTGCTCAAATCCTTAACTCGAATAGGCTAAAGATATGTCCAAACTTCACCAATAATAATATATCAAAAAGGGCGACAAAATCATAAATACATAGCCGAATCCACGACTACGATACTTAAGATTGCTCAAATCCCTAATCTCAATAAATCAAAGGTTTGGTTGGATAAAGAATAATAAAGGGCATGGATAATATTTGGGATATAAATTGGTGTAAAATGAAAAATAAACAAAACAAATAAATTAAAATCCTAAGTGTGGTTAATCACTATCCCAACCATCCCATGAATAAGACTCATATCATTGAATAACTCACGCTTTAACACTTGAAACACACGCTTTAGGTAGACACGAATTATACTCAACAAGATCTTAATCAAAGAATAAACCTTAGTTGACGTTCCCATAACTGCCAACTCCCATTCAATCCATAGATATAATATACAACAATTAGTGGTGATATCGACCACTTACATAACTTTACATCGTTGGTTTAAATCAAACATCCAACTTTCTTCTTTTTTCTTTTTCTTTTCTCATTTTTTCACGAGAAACATAAACATAGATGTGTAAAATTTCACCACATCACTATAATGATAATTCTGGATAATTTTTCCATACTTTTCATAACTTCAGAAATAACGGTAATAGTGAAAGTAGTAAACACACGAAAAATAAACTCAAAGATATACAATATTTACTTTCACTCCAATTGCATTGTGCAATTTCCCGACCTAACCATAGATAATGAATTACGCACGCGAACACAGGTAATGTAAGGAAACACACTTTGCCTATAGCAATTAACCAACCACGGATTTTAATCTACAGGGTAGGCTAAGGTGTAAGGTGTAACGAAACATTTTAACAAAGGTGTAAGAAACGAAAGGAATGGCTCTGAGTGTTTTTCTAGGGGTATCTTACTCTAAAAGTGAGAGTAAAAAAAAGGTTTATACGGGGGTTAACTAACCAGTGTAGTTAGCTAATATCACATAACATATAAGGCTGTTTGGGTGTAATCCTAGAAATTTACCAATTTAGACAAGTCATTCCAATTATATAAAATAATACTTATTATGGTGGTCTCGAATAGTATACAAGCCAAGTTCTAAAGTTTACAAGTCACCGGCACACTCATAGATTTGTGAATTTTGAAAAATCACAATTTTTGAAAATAACGTCATGTGTGCAGCTATGCAACTTAGACTTTAAACAAAAACATGCTAGAAAATTTTAAAGTTTTGATATATTAAGCACATTTTAAGCATATTTTGAAAAGTTTAGGACAAGTAAATGTTAAGTGTTCTAATTCTCCAATCCCCCCACTTAAGTTAAACAACGTCCTCGTTGTTTGTATGAAAGGTTAAAAACTGGAAAATAAAAGAATTAGAACAGAAAAACTCCCCTGAGATTTGCTCGGTATGATCCTCCATTTGTATAAGAGCAAAAATCATCTTTCTTGTGGATTAGAACGTTTAAGCTTCATATTCGATGGATCCACAGGAAATGCAGGAATCTATAATACCACCAAGGCTTCAAAACACACCTAAGGTAAGAAAGGTTCAAACTTGCATAACACATTAGTAGTTAGGTAAAAATAAAGCATAAAAATTAAAAATGAAAATCATCAGGTCAGTCGATGCGCCGTATCTTATGGAAGAAGATACGCCGTATTGAGCCTGGAATAAATACGGATCAGAATAAAAGATGCGCCGCATCCTTAACCAGGGATGCGCCGCATTAAAATAAACTGATAAAAAGTTTTAAATTCGAAAAGTAAAAATGCAGAAAAGTAAAGATATGACCATTGCAGGAGATGCGTCGCATCTCAGGATTGAGATGCGCCGTATCCTCTGCGGCCTGACTGACTCGACACATAAACAGAAAATTAAAAGATAAATCCGGGTTGTCTCCCGGTAAGCACTTGTCTTTATTCCAGAGTCTTCAAGTTAGACTCATGTTCAGCTCTTTAGTATCGATCATTGAAGGAGTCGGAAACATCGCGCTCCCTCATTGCCAATTCGGTAATATTGAACACTCCTTGCTCGTCCTTGATTTCCACGCCGTTCTTCTTCAGTATCTGTATAAACAAAGTTCTGTCCCTTTCGGGCAGAGATGACAAAATGATAGACGGGAAATTCTTATTATCATATAGGCATAAATAAGCAAGGTGGGGTGGTAGTTCAATAAACATATCATTATTCAAATACGTTTTCTCAACTATTCTCCTATGTTTGTTAATTACCACGCAATCATACCACTCATCATCAGAATCATTAACAACATCGTGTCTAAGTTCGGTAGGTACATTAAGGTCAATAAATTCCTCAAAGTTCTCATGATTAGGATTAGTTGATTTATTTTGAATCAGTGTTTCTCCCATGAGCCTAGCTTCAAGATCGAGGTCCATACGCTCTCTTAATCCTAGCATGTAGACACCTCTAATTATGCTTTTAACAGGATCTTGGCACTTATAGACTAGTTTATTATTCCCTACCCTTAATGAGATTTTTCTTTTAAACACATCAATCTTAGCATGGGCAGTAGACAAGAAAGGTCGACCAAGGATTAAAGGAACCTTAACATCCTCGGGCATATCTAATATAACAAAGTCTACAGGGAAAATAAACTTCTCAATCTTAATTAGCACATTATTAGCAATCCCTTCAGGTCGTTTTACCGTTTTATCAGCCAATTCAATAAGTAACTTAGTTGGTGCTAATTTTCCTAGTCCTAGGGTAGTGAATGTCTTAAGAGGCATAACACTAACACTAGCTCCTAAGTCAGCTAACACATTATTGAAAGATATATCATTAATTGAACAAGGTAGAGTAAAACTTCCTGGGTCTTTTTTTTTATGACGCAAGGCATTTAAATCAGTTGCAGAGCTCCCTTCTTTCATTGTAGCCTTGATCTCCTCTTCAGTCTTTGTCTTTTCTTTTAGTAGTCTTCTTAAACTGATTGAAGAATTAAAGAAAAATTCGGGTCTTGCACCATCATTACCATTCATCGATCTTCTAGGTATGTTAGGAGTGACTTCTTCAGTGGTGCTTATGGCCTTGACATGATCCCTTGGGTTGGTTTCAGTTGAGCTAGGTAAACTTCCATATCCCCTTTCCTGAAGAACTTTGCTCATTTGACCAATTTGTTGTTCCAATGCTTTGATCGAAGCTCCTTGATTTCTTGTAGTAGTGTCCGTTGAAGCTCGGATTTCTTTGATCATAGCAGTATTCTCTTCATGTCTTTTAGCAGCATCGGCCATAATTTGCTTTAGAGTGTCATCTAAAGTCTGCCTCATTTCTTGATAAGCGGGATTGAAGTTGTTCTTTTGATAGAATCCCGGGGTAGCTTCCCTAAATCTTCCTGAAGGTCGGAATGGTTGTCCAAATTGGGTGTAATATGCTTCTTCAAACGTCTCACTTTCATTCTTATTCGGGCAATCTTTAGTGTAGTGAGGTCCTTCGCACTTTTCACATCCAACTTGGGCAGCATACACCCTTTCATCACGCTTCTTCATCTCTCTACTAATTTTATCCAATTGAGCTTGAATAGCAGCAATCCCGTCAAAATTAGTGCTGCTCTTAGATCTAGTAGAGGTCCCATCGTGCCATTTTTGAGAATGATCAGCAGCGTCTTGGATTGCTTTCCTGGCATTGGTTGCACTCATTTGAGGCACAGCTCCCTTAGCATCCAAGATTTGTCTAGTAGGCACGTCCAATCCTTGATAAAACAATATTATCTCCTGCATAGGGGTTAGATAGTGTTGAGGACATTTTATCAGTAAATCTTTAAATCGTTCCCAAGCTTGATAAAGAGTTTCATCAGGCTCTTGCTTGAAACTGTTGATAGCCTCCATCTTTTTAGCAGTCCTAGCAGGTGGACAATATCTCTTCAGGAATTTGCTCTTCAAACCTTCCCATGTAGTGATTGAACTAGCAGGTTCATTTCTTAGCCACTTGTTAGCAGCTCCTTTTAGTGAGATTGGAAAGATTCTTAGCATGAGTTGATCGTCAGTGACTCCTTCTGAAGTAAACAAATCCGCAATCTCGAGGACCTTTTCAACATGTTCATTAGCATCCTCGTGTTCCGATCCACTGAAAGCATTCTCTCTTAGTTCCTTGAGAAACTGACCCTTCAATTCAAACTTTGACTTATCATCAAACTTTGGTCTAGCAACTCCTGAAGTGTGACCAGCACGGGTTTTGTTCATGTATTCCTCCATAGTTGTGTTTTAGCCCATTGTTTCTATTTCTTCTTCCTCTTTCTCTTCAGAAAAATAATCAAGCTCGAATGAATTTGAAGTATCAAAGCTTTTTGTGTTGAAAAGCCTTTTAAGCGAATGAAAGACTCGTTCAGGATCTTCGAAAGGTTGAATCAAGTTCTTTTTAGAACTCCTGGTCATGCACTTCCTGAAATCAACACAAAAATATCAGTAGGGTGTGCTCAAGAAAGTAGTATATCAGAAAATTAACAACGAAAACGGAATACGAAAAATTAAAGTTACTGATATCTGCAGACGATGCGCCGAATCCAAAAAGGTGGATACGCCGTATCTTATAATCGTTAAAATTAAATCAGACTTTATTCAGAAAATAGATACGCCGCTTAGAAATTTGAATGCGCCGTATCAATTTTAATAATCAAAAATCGATATTTATTTAAAATTAAATGCGTCGTATTAACAAAAGTTAATGCGCCGTATTTTCGTTACGTTTCAAAATACAAGATTTTTGATTCAGAAGATACGCCGTATCGACAGATATCGATGCGCCGTATCTGTTTAATAATTCGAAAACTGTTTTTAATTAAAATAATAGATACGCCGTATCTGCTAAAGCAGATGCGTCGTATGGCGTTAAAGTTTAGAAATTTTTTTTTTTATCAAAAACAGATACGCCGTATCTTGGGGAAAAGATGCGTCGTATCGCTTTATCGCTTAGAAAAAATTTCTTATTAAAAACAGATACGCCGTATCTTGGGGAAAAGATGCGTCGTATCGAATTAATTAAACGCGTTGTATTTTATAAAAATTAAACGCAATACGCCGTATCTGAGAAATCAGATGCGCCGTATCGTTTGATTTAGCTCAGTACAACGATAGCAGAAAACAAAAAAAATACGAAAAATTAAAACAAATAAAAACACACGAAAATAAACACAAACAAAAGCAAACAAATAACACACAAAAACAGAAAATATGCAAAATAATACAATGAATGCAAATTAATCTAATACACAACAGAATTAGCGGTTAGATAAAAAAAATTAAAAACCTAATTAAAATACTAATCAAATTAACAGATAATAACAATTCACTCCCCGGCAGCGGCGCCAAAAACTTGATGCGTAGCGTGTGTCGTTGCGGTTTAGTAGTTTTAATGCCTACTCAAGTTTTAAATTTATATTTAGCCGACTTATCAATAACACACACACTTAACGAGCAGTGTACCCGGTCAGTATGAATATAATGGTAAGTAGAGTGTCGATCACTAAGAGTGGAACGTATTATCTAGTTATTCTAATCGGTATTTTAATATATTAAGTTAGCTATACAACCTAATCTAACGCAAGGGGGTTCAGCCTGAGAGACTGGCACGATTTGGTTGCAATTAAATAATAAACTAAACCAATAGGCACGAATCAGCAAGTAGCACACACGTACACAGATAAATACTCGAGACAATAAGAGGGCTGTCCTGATGATAAGTAGTTTGTCACTTGTTTTATTGCTAGTGTTATATGAAGTGTATAGTTCGATGCAACGCACCGAGATTAAGTCCTTTCTCGCTGGTTCTAATCTTATCGGCGAGTAAACCCTTAATGATTACTTATGACTATCCCGTTTATCTTTCTCCTACTTTTCTACAGACCATAGAATGCATAGGCGATCTAATAAACAGGCGAGGGCAGAGGCATGGCGACCCGATCAACGCTCAGCTAGACACAGAGGTTATCAATGCACTAATAAAAGTCACCAATGACATCAACATATAAACTTTAATTAATGAGAAAGCAGTTTTAAGGGAGTGCAATCTTTCCGTTGTCACATTACACAAGCCACCAATCTTGATGAATTAAAGTTTACTAACACAATAAAACAAAACTACTTAATGAATTAAACACATGCAGCACCTTCTTACAGCTCTTGTATCTTTGATTTGGGTGTGTCTTGTGCTGCTGCCTTGACTGAATTCGTCCTAGGTTTCTGGTCTTCGGTCTTCGGATATAATATGTGTCACACGAAATTCGTCTGGTCTTGAGGTATTTATAGTTTCTGTCTGAAGGTAAGATGCGGCGCATCTAGTAAGTAGATGCGGCGCATTTACTTAACTTCGCGTGGGGTCCAAGATTATAATATTCAGGAATATTCGTACACCGCCAGAAGATGCGGCGTAACTCCATAATTAGATGCGGCGCATGTCCTCTTGTATCTTGGATCGTATCTGGTGATATATTGATAGTGATGCGGCGCATGTCATAAGTGAGATGCGGCGCATCTGGAGCAGAATAGTCTTAATCTTGTACATTTCGTTAGACTCTTAACTTCTTGCATGTTTCGCTCCATAATTAGTCCAAAATCGCCAAGTTTCACCAAATGCTTGTTTTTACCTGAGAATTACAAAAGTAAACGATTAAGTATCAATCCTCATACATAATATAATAAAACAAGTCAAATTAATAGGATAAATGATAGTAATAAAATGTACTTATTTGAGTTCATTAGCCACCAATAAAGTTTCTTAAGATCGAGGTACATCTTATCAGATCCAGGATGAATAGAGTATTTGGACTTATGCGATTCGTGCATAATTAACTCTCGTATCCCACCATAGAGTGGTACCCAGCTTCTATCGTTGAAGCACAATACTCCGTCTGATCGCTACTCGAAACTGTTATAAAAGTCACATTTTTATCGAGTGGGCTTTTAAGCCCAACAAACTAAAAATAAGCACTCTCGATAAGAAGTTGGTATAAGCTATTTTGATATGTTTTTAAGACCATTAAATAAGCCCAATGACAAGCCCACTTTATTTTTAAACCCATCGAATCACAATTTCTTATTGGGCCTTGTTTTAATTCGTTAAAGCCCAATAATCACATAATAAGCACTTTTTGATAATAAGCAGTTCAATAAGACTCAAATAAGCTATTTGAAGCTATTACAACTTTCGAAAAACTTAATATGCAATTTTTGTGAATTTTGGACTTAATTTACAAAATATATTACATATCGGGTTAAAAGTGTAAACTTCACATAAATATGTCTCAAACTGTTATTTTTATAACCCGAGGATAGAAAATGATCAAACAGTAAACAAAGGCTTAAAATGTGATATTTGACCCTTTTGGACTAAAAATGTAATTAATAACTAACCAAGGACTAACGGTGCAAAACTTACTCCGTTAGGGTAGAAAGTGTAAATTTTGTATAAGTTCAGGGACCAAACAATAACTTTATATCATGCATATTTCCATCACATATGTTATGCATTTTCATGCATAAAAGGCATTTTACAATTCGTACAACATATTCAATCACGTTACCTTTATATATTTATATATCGAATTTCAACGAATAATTTAACGTATCGTTCGACCACTTTAGAGGAAACGATATTTATGGATCCAAATAACATAAAAACAAGATAATATTATATATAATATTATTTTTTAACTTTAAGCATTTTAAGCATATCATTCACTCACATCACGAACCAAATCGTTATCCGATGCACTTTTCACAATCATTATTCATATTAGACCAAAACTGCCAAAATCTCAGACTTCACTATTATTCAGGTCGTGTGTTGGAGCCGTTCCCATAAATCACTTGATTTCACATTTCACCTTTGCCAGTTACACTCAAGGTGAGTCATAGCCCCACTTTTACTCGTTTAAATACTTTACACTCTTTGGGGGAGATAAATGCTACAAAATAAAACAAAGTATTTTCTGTATGCTACACCTGATTGATATTGCCTAAGTTACTCTATTGCCAAAAGCCCCTCACATCATGAACCAATAATCACTTGCAAGTGAACGCGAATATAGTGAATAGATCTATTGGAGACTGACTGCCTATTTGAACTAGTGCCGGATGGATAGCCTTAGTTGCTAGCCGGATTAGTCGAATGCATTATATTTGAAGGAAATAGGAAGATGGCAATCTCCTACACAAGGGCCATATTTCACACCGGTTACAATACACTGTTAACGTTTGCGTGTCATGAGACTTAGGGCAATATATCCAACTCCATGCGCCGTATCAGCCATATACAATCCTTACCAAGAATTCAAGAAATCAAGTGAAGATTAGAAGCTTAATGAAGAAGTCAAGATTACAAGTCGACACTTGAAGATGCTTTCGTATTTTGGCCATAAAATCTTCATCCGGACTCCGATTTAGATGATTCAAGCGGCCACGGAAAGAGAAAAAGGAGATCTACTTGCATCTGAAGGAGATGCGGCGCATCAGGTCTTCAGATGCGCCGTATTGGGAGATGCTCCATATCAGATTTATAGATGCACCATATCGGGTCAGTTTCAGACTTGGAGGCTACGTTTACTTATAGATGCGGCGCATCTAACTCTTTAGATGCGCCGTATCGACCCAGATTTCAGAATCTATAAATACCTAACTCATTAACGAATTAGGGCATCTTTGGGAACCCTTAGGGTCATTCCCAGACGATCACAACCCCTCCAAACAGCAGAAGATCACCCTAGAAGACCTAATTATCCTTGAAGAGTATCTCTAATCATTGTAACGTATTCATTATGCTTAATACTCTATTAATTACGATTATGTTTATGCACTTTGTTATAGAGATTATGGGCTAACACCCTTATGTGTTAGTCATGTTTATGATTATTTGATATTTTGATGTGTTTCTAATTCGATTGGTTGCTAAGTCTTCGTTTTAATTATTTATGTTAGTAGTTTGTTTTATTGTAATAGTAAGCTTTAATTCATCAGGATTGGTGGCTTGTGTAATGTGACAACGGAAAGATTGCACTCCCTTTAATATTGCTTTCCCATCAATTAAAGTTTATATGTTGATGTCTTTGGTTACTACTTATTAGTGCATTGATAACCTCTGTGTTTATTAGTGGCCTGCGCATTTGACTACGGAAGAGAATGTGGCTCCCACGGTTATAGCTAACCTGATCAGTTAAATATAACTTTTAGACATAAGTAATCATTAAGGGATTTCTCGCCGATAAGATTAGAGCCAACAAGAAAGGATTAATTACATACACTTCATATAAAACTAGCAATAAAACAAGTGACAAGCTATTTAAACATAAACACAATTATTAAGCAGCTTTATGCGGATTCCAATGGAATCTAGACTCTAGGTACAAGAGGTAGGATGGACCGCGCCTAGTCTTGAGCACCAATCACTGCAGGTCTTAGAACTTATTAAAACTTAATCATATATGAAACTTGGTTAACACACTCTTCATATCTTTGGTATTTTCTATTGTTTGTTTATCTTAGTTTAGTTAGAATAAAACCAAACCGTGCTAGTCTCTCAGGCTGAACCCCCCTTTACGTTAGTTTAGGAGAGTCGAATACCTCTAGAATTAGTATATTAGAAATCTCACTCTTAGTGATTGACACCCTACTTACCAACTAAGCTACATTGATCGGGTACACTGCCCGTTAGTGTTGTTATAGGTTAAGTCGGCAAAATATAAATGTAAAACTTGATAAGGAATAATCACCTATACAACGACACATCAAGTTTTTGGCGCCGTTGCCGGGGAGTGAATTTATCTATTTGCTAGTTTTATTGGTATTTTTCTGTTTTTAGTTTATTTTTGTGTGTTTGGTTTATTTGTTTTATCGTTTGTTTGTTGTCTGTGTGTCTGTCTCAGAAGGGAGATACGGCGTATTCTTGTCTGTGAATACGGCGCATCTATCTGGTTTCAATACGGCGCATTCTTGTCTGTGAATGCGACGCATTGACGTTCTGTGTTAAAAAAAAAATTTGCAGGAAGCTAATACGGCGTATCCATTGTCTGTTGGATACGACGTATTAACTTGTGTCGTATACGGCGTATCCATTGTCTGTTGGATACGACGCATCGAGATTCTGTTACCCAAAAGTGTATTGTTATTATCTGTTAATTTGATTTAGTATTTTGATTAGGTTTTTCTTTTTAGCTTTATTTTTTTTATTCTAATCACTAACTCTGTTATATATTAGTTAAATTGCATTCATTGTATTATTTGCATATTTTCTGTTTTGTGTGTTATTTGTTTTCTTTTATTTTTGTTTCTTTTCGTTTGTTTTTATTTTTTGTTTTTCTTTTTATTTTTCTGTATTCTGCTATCGTTGTACTGAGCTAATTCAAACGATACGGCGCATCTATTTTCATAGATACGGTGTATTGCGTTTAATTTTTATAAAATACAACGCGTTTAATAAATTCGATACGACGCATCTTTCCCCAAGATACAGCGTATCCTGTTTTTAATAAGAAATTTTTCTAAGCAATAACGCCATACGACGCATCTGTTTTAACAGATACGGCGTATTTATTATTTTAATTAAAAACAGTTTTTCGAATTATTAAACGGATACGACGCATCGATCTTTATCGATACGGCGCATCTACTAAATCAAAAATCGATTATATTTATTGAAATTTGAATTCGTTACGATTTTTGATAATTTAAACTTGATACGGCGCATTCTAATTCATAAGCGGTGTATCTGTTTTCTGAATAAAAGTCTGATTACATTTTAACGTAATAAGATGCGGCGTATCCAACTTTCTGGATACGGCGCATCGTCCGCAGATATCAGCCGTTTTTATTCTTTATATTCGTTTCTAAATTCATTAATTTATCTTCTAGCGAACAGATGCTACTAACGATTTTACCTATGATAACAGGTTTTGCTATAGAAGATATGTCAATGAACGGATATCTTACTAAAGGAACAAAACAACATGATTAATGGATTGGCAATTGAGTGCACCAATTGTCAACGGTGCTTAACAAAGTTCTTTTGGTAAAACACGATTTGAAAGGGATTACAACTAGAGGCGGAAAGTCAACCTTTCAAATGTGATCGGTATTAAGGAGCTGAACGTGAGTCTAACTTGAAGACTCTGGAATAAAGACAAGTGCTGACCGGGAGACAACCCGGATTTATCTTTTAATTTTCTGTTCTGTGTCGAGTCTGTCAGACCTGCAGAAGATGCGGTGCATCTCTATCAATAAGATGCGACGCATCACCTGCACTGGTCATATCTTATTTTATTTTATTTTTCTGCATTTTTATTTTTGACTTTAAAACTTTCTGTCAGTTTATTTAATGCGGCGCATCCCTGGTTAAGGATGCGACGCATCTTTTATTCTGATTCGTATTTATTTTCCAGGCTCAATACGGCGTATCTTTTTCTATAAGATACGGCGTATCGACTGACCTGATGATGTACAATTTAATATTTCCTACAGGTTGTTGATGCGGCGTATCCAATATCCCATGGATACGGCGCATCGACACTCTGACCTGTAATTTTTAGTATTTTTATTTTTCTAACCAATGATTAACGAGATGTTCTCGAGTCTATTTTTCTGTGGTCTCTATATTTTTACAGGTCTGGGCAATTGAAGGTATTGATGAACTCCCATATTACATAAGCTCACATTCTTACATTGGAGGATCATACCGAGCAAATCTCAGGGGAGTTTTCCGTTCTAATTCTTTTAATTTCCTGTTTTTAATTTCAAATTAAACAACGAGGACGTTGTTTATCTTAAGTGGGGGAATGGAGAATTAGAACGTTTACTTGTCCTTATTTTTCAAAAATATGCTTAATATGTACTTAATATGCTTAAATTTAAAATTTTTCTAGCATGTTTTTTGTTTAAGATCTAAGTTACATAGCTGCACACATACATTATTTCCAAAAATTGTGACTTTTCAAAATTCACAAATCTATGAGCGTGCCGGTGACTTGTAAACTTTAGAACTTGGCTTGTATACTATTCGAGACCACCATAATAAGTATTATTTATATAATTGGAATGACTTGTCTAAATTGGTAAATTTCTAGGATTACACCCAAATAGCCTTTATATGTTATGTGATATTAACTAACTACACTTGTTAGTTAACCCCCGTATAAACCCTTTTGTTACTCTCATTTTTAGAGTAAGATACCCCTAGAAAAACACTCAGAGCCATTCCTTTCGTTTCTTACACCTTTGTTATAATGTTTCGTTACACTCTTGCACCTTAGCCTACCCTGTAGATTAAAATCCGTGGTTGGTTAATTGCTTTAGGCAAAGTGTGTTTCCTTACATTACCTGTGTTCGCGTGCGTAATTCATTATCTATGGTTAGGTCGGGAAATTGCACAATGCAATTGGAGTGAAAGTAAATATTGTATATTTTGAGTTTGTTTTTCGTGTGTTTACTACTTTCACTATTACCGTTATTTTTGAAGTCATGAAAAGTATGGAAAAATTATCCAGAGTTATCGTTATAGTGATGTGGTGAAATTTTACACATCTATGTTTATGTTTCAAGTTTAATAATAATAATTAAATACAAAAAAAAAAAAAAAAAAAAAAAAAAAAAAAAAAAAAAAATCGAAAAAATAGAAAAGAAAAAGGAAAAAGTTGGAAGTTTGTTTAACCGACTTATGTAAAGTTTTGTATTAAGTGGTCGATATCACCACTATTTGTTATATATTATATTTATGGATTGAATGGGAGTTGAACGTTATGGGAACGCCAACTAAAGGTTTATTCTTTGATTGAGATTTTATTGAGTATAATTCGTGTCTACCTAAAGCGTGTGTTTCAAGTGTTAAAGCGTGAGTTATTCAATGATATGAGTCTTATTCATGGGATGGTTGGGATAGTAATTAACCACACTTAGGATTTTAATTTATTTGTTTTGTTTATTTTTCATTTTACTCCAATTTGTATCCCAAATATTATCCATACCCTATATTATTCTTTATCCAAACCTTTGATTTATTGAGATTAGGGATTTGAGCAATCTTAAGTATCGTAGTCGTGGATTCGGCTATGTATTTATGATTTTGTCGCCCTTTTTGATATAATATTATTGGTGAAGATTACTTGGTCCTATCTTTAGCCTATTCGAGTTAAGGATTTGAGCAATTGCAAGTATCGTGTTCGTGGATTCGATCATGTATTTGTGATTTTGTCGCCTTTTCTGGAATTTGAGATCGATAGAGATTAAGAAGAATGATTAACCCTTAAACCTCAAACCCTTTTTACTGCTTTAGACTTGTTATTTCTTGGCTTTAGTGGGGGAGATGTGTATACTTGCCAAGCTTATGATAGAATATTCGTCACGACTGGACAGTTAAACGTTTAGATTTGCTTTTATCGAAATATTTTATTTTATTCCTAATTCGTTAAGTGTTTGGTTGTGTGATTATGATAAAACGAATACGTGCTTAAATACAAAAATAAATCCTAATGTCTTTTAGGATACATTTTCATAAGATTAATTGTAAGGTTTTACTTGGGGATAAGTAAAGTTCAAGTGGGGGGATATTTGATGAACTCAAATAAGTACATTTTATTATCATCATTTATCCTATTTATTTGACTTGTTTTATTATATTATATATGAGAATTGATACTTAATCGTTTACTTTTGTAATTCTCAGTTAAAAACAAGCATTTGGTGAAACTAAGCGATTATGGACTAAAAATGGAGCAAAATGATCAAGATTGGAAAAGGCTGCTGAAATGAAGAGATTGAAGACCATTGCCTGACTTTGAAGAATGCACGCATGCAATTCTGTCATGCGTTGCATATGAAACTTTGGTCAACAAAGAAGAACCAACTTGTTCTACTCCAAATGCGCCACATTATACTTATTACATACGGCGCATCACTATCAAGATTTCACCAGTTACGATCCAAGATACAAGAAGACATGCGCCACATACAATTATGAAGATACGCCGCATCTCAAGGCGGTGTACGAATATTCTGGAATATAATAATCTTGGACCCCACGCGAAGTTACCTTGATACGCCGCATCGGACTAATCCGATGCGCCGTATCGGCCATATACAATCCTTACCAAGAATTCAAGAAATCAAGTGAAGATTAGAAGCTTAATGAAGAAGTCAAGATTACAAGTCGACACTTGAAGATGCTTTCGTATTTTGGCCATAAAATCTTCATCCGGACTCCGATTTAGTTGATTCAAGCGGCCACGGAAAGAGAAAAAGGAGATCTACCTGTATTTGAAGGAGATGCGGCGCATCAGGTCTTTAGATGCGCCGTATTGGGAGATGCTCCATATCAGATTTATAGATGCGCCATATCGGGTCAGTTTCAGACTTGGAGGCTACGTTTACTTATAGATGCGGCGCATCTAACTCTCTAGATGCGCCGTATCGACCCAGATTTCAGAATCTATAAATACCGAACTCATTAACGAATTAGGGCATCTTTGGGAACCCTTAGGGTCATTCCCAGACGATCACAACCCTCCAAACAGCAGAAGATCACCCTAGAAGACCTAATTATCCTTGAAGAGTATCTCTAATCATTGTAACGTATTCATTATGCTTAATACTCTATTAATTACAATTATGTTTATGCACTTTGTTATAGAGATTATGGGCTAACACCCTTATGTGTTAGCCATGTTTATGATTATTTGATATTTTGATGTGTTTCTAATTCGATTGGTTGCTAAGTCTTCGTTTTAATTATTTATGTTAGTAGTTTGTTTTATTGTAATAGTAAGCTTTAATTCATCAGGATTGGTGGCTTGTGTAATGTGACAACGGAAAGATTGCATTCCCTTTAATATTGCTTTCCCATCAATTAAAGTTTATATGTTGATGTCTTTGGTTACTACTTATTAGTGCATTGATAACCTCTGTGTTTATTAGTGGCCTGCGCATTTGACTACGGAAGAGAATGTGGCTCCCACGGTTATAGCTAACCTGATCAGTTAAATATAACTTTTAGACATAAGTAATCATTAAGGGATTTCTCGCCGATAAGATTAGAGCCAACGAGAAAGGATTAATTACATACACTTCATATAAAACTAGCAATAAAACAAGTGACAAGCTATTTAAACATAAACACAATTATTAAGCAGCTTTATGCGGATTCCAATGGAATCTAGACTCTAGGTACAAGAGGTAGGATGGACCGCGCCTAGTCTTGAGCACCAATCACTGCAGGTCTTAGAACTTATTAAAACTTAATCATATATGAAACTTGGTTAACACACTCTTCATATCTTTGGTATTTTCTATTGTTTGTTTATCTTAGTTTAGTTAGAATAAAACCAAACCGTGCCAGTCTCTCAGGCTGAACCCCCCTTTACGTTAGTTTAGGAGAGTCGAATACCTCTAGAATTAGTATATTAGAAATCTCACTCTTAGTGATCGACACCCTACTTACCAACTAAGCTACATTGATCGGGTACACTGCCGTTAGTGTTGTTATAGGTTAAGTCGGCAAAATATAAATGTAAAACTTGATAAGGAATAATCACCTATACAACGACACATCAACGATCCTCATTTGGTGTTCTATAGGTAAATATAATGTTTTCGTCGCAAAAATAACACTTTTCGTTACTTGTGAAAATATGTTCAAAATGGCTTCGTGAAACTAGTCTCGAAATATTGTACGTTAAGTGTTAGTGATCAAACTCGACGTTTTTGAAAACCTTGCAACATAATCTTAATGTCGTTTCATTTGACTTTTGATCAAACGCGCCTTGATCATATAGAAAATCGGCTATCAACTTAGTGACTTGTAAAAATACTAGTTTTTATACTTAGAATATTTTCTAATAGTGGGCTGTCAAAATAGATTGTGAATCGTCGGGCTTCAAACGTGTATATCTCGGTCGTTATAAGCTCGTTTGCTACGTTATTTATATCCACGGGTTCGTACAAATATGACCTAACATATTTTCAATAGGTCGGCTCGTCTAGATCACGTCTAACGTCTCGTTTTGTCCCTTGAAGTTCGGAAAAACAGCAAGCTATTTTCAGAAAATAGTTTTTCGTCGTCTAACTTTGAAAAATCATATCTCCTTCGTTATAAGTCGGTTTTTAGTGATTCAAGCGGCCACGGTTTCGTTTTTGAAAGAAATTTCTGAATATGAAGGCCAAAATAGTTCAAAAGTTTCTGAGTTTTCCAGACTTTGCAAAAATGGACAGCACCTATTTCTATTGTTGAAAAATCAATGTTTAAGGTTCAAGACTAGATCATACCACTTCAAATCAACTCCACAAGTTCGCAAATCCTACCATACACCTTCTTAGGGTGTCATGGGGTCCTAAACATCACCAACCTTGGTGGATTTCATGAGATTACTAGTGAAACTTATAGATCTAGTGTTAAAGATAGTTTATGTGCAAAGTGGTATCTAAAACATAAATAAGTTGCATGATTAACTAGTATAACTTGAAAATACATAATCATATGAATTAAATGAAAGTATGAAATGATCAAAAAGATGTTCTTGAGCTTACTTGAATTATGGAAGAGTTATGGATGAAAATGCTTAAAACCTTGGGGTTTTTATCACAAAACCCTAACAAGGAAGGTAAATGGAGCTTGATTATGACTTTAACTTCAAAAAATGATGGATTGTTCTTGGTGTTCTTGTCTTGGCCGAATAAGGAAGAGAGAAAAGAGAGAGTATTTTCTTGATTTAGCTAGTGAAATGTATAAGTGAATGTGTTAGTGTAGTGGAATGGAAATAAAAGGCTAATAAATCATTAATGAGTTTTGGTGTATTAGGCTAATGTGATGGGTTAGGGGGGCGGCACATGGCAAGAGATGGGAAGAGATTTGATGTTTAATGAGTGCTTGTGTACTAATATGCATGAATTAGTTAGTTTAGTGTATACATTAGGTGTTATCGGGTACCGAGTTAACTATAAATAAATTGTGACGATGTAAAATAAAGTACGACGAAGTTGTAAAAATTGTAAAATCATATTCCTTGCAAGAATCGGGTGTTAAAATAATTATAGGGTTGAAATTTCTTAAACCGACGGAGTTATAAGCACCTAACGGAAAATATAGCAATTGATTTAAAAACACCGGGTAAAATAATAATATAATCTTTATATCATTAAAATTAGTATAAAAATGTATTAGGATCATTGTCGGGAGTATTGGGTATAATGTTAGTAGTAATGACTGAGTGGTAACGTTAATTAAACAATTAAGCATACGTTAATGAAAATCACACAAACCGTGCATGACCTAACATGATAATGATGTTACTGATGATATGTAGACTACTCTAGTCTATATGATGTGTGTACAAAAAAACAAGCTTTCAGAGACTGAATTTCTAGGGACTGATATATCAGTCGCTGATACATAGCATCGGTAACTGAAACATCAGTTACTGATACTTTTAAGGACTGACCTTTTATTGACTGATTGCGGCGACTAAAAATCAGTCCTCGATTCAGTGACCCCACATCTGAGAGTAAATTTCAGTTACTAATATGCCTGTACGGGAAAAAAAATTTGGAGGCAAATTTGTTAGTGACTGAATAAGGGTGACAATTCAGTCCCTAGTACATGTACATCATATCTAGGACTAAATTTCCAGTTACAAATATATTTGCGCAATAAAAAATTTTGGCGGAAAATTTGTTAGTGACTGAATTATAGTCACAGTTCGGTCCCTAATACATGGAGATCATAGCTAAGACTAAGTTTCAGTTACAAATATGTCTACACAATAAAAAGGTTTGGAGGGAAATTTTTTAGTGACTGAATTTCAGTCACAGCTGCGTCCCTATTACATGGACATCATACCTAAGACTAAAATTCAGTTACAAATATGTTTGCGCAATAAAAAAAGTTTGGAGGGAAATTTGTTAGTGACTGAATTTGAATCACAACTCAGTCCCTAATACATGGACATCATAGCTAAGACTAAAATGTATAAAAATATATTAAAACGGACTAAAACGTTTAAAAACGGATGAAAACTTATAAAAACGGACGAAAACGTTTAAAATCAGACGAAAACATATCAAAACGGACGAAAACGTAAAAAACGGACGAAAACGTATAAAAATGGACGTAAACGAAAAAATGGACTAAAAACGGATGAAAACGTATAAAAAAGTTAAAATGTAACAGACAAAAACTGATGAAAACATAAAAATACGGATGAAATCGGGATAATGACATCAATCAGTTGCTTCATCGAGCGCGACATCCCTTTTAAAGAAACGACTATTACGTTCTTACCATATATAATAAGTCGTGGTGCCTATAGCAATCGTCAATCCACTATACTATACACACCACTTCCATTCAAGATAATAACAAGAAAGTTGCATATAGGCATATAGCCAATCAACGCACTCTACTTTACACACCACGTGGACCATCATATTGCCTTTACAGGTTCTCACACCCCTAAAGGTCTCCTTATAAATACTATACCATTTTCTCAAAATGGATCAAGCTAATCCCAAGCAACATATCCTGCCTTGGGAACTCCATATTCAAGTCTATTATCCTCTAGGGTAATTGACACAAACCAACTGAGTCGACTCGTGAGCGTTACCCCAACTCGTGACTCTTGTCACATTTTGGGGTCTTTACTGAATGTGAGAAACCGAACGGTCAACCAACCCAAACCCTCAATACATACCATACGTAATTGTTGAGTTTATCCATATTTACTTTCATCTATGTGTATGACTTGATTTTATCCATAGGATGAGCTTTGGATGTTAAGTAATTTTACATTGATATTCATATTTTTAGACGCCTCACGTATGAGTGATTAGGGATATACAAATGTCATTAATTGGATAAACGCTTGTTAGAACATATGGTTAAAGTAGCTAGTTGTAAACACTAAATTAATAAATAGCTAGATGACAACTAGGATTAGTTTGTATCGCAAATGAATCTCAATGATTAGCTGGGAACTTAATGAGTGTAGATTAGTAAACCATTAACACCCTGTTCAAATCAGCTACTAATAGACGTACCAGTTATAATTATATTATATTTAATCTTAAAATAAGTTACTTATGAATTGTCACAATATTTAACTTCAAAATAAAATTATTAAAAAATTATTACCTGTTATAATATCTGGCTAAACCCCGTGCGTTTATGAATTCTAAAACTAGTTGGTTTATAAAATATATAAATTAGATTCTATAATACCTCCAAAGAAAATAGAATTTCCCTCTCTCATTTTCAGTTGTCCCGCTCTAAGTTTTCCCCAAAAGTCAAATTATCCCTCCATCGAAGGATTAACAACCTCACATCCACAAACTTATCATCTTCATTTCCTCTCACGTTCTCTCTTTTGGTCTTCAAACAAACCAAATTCACTTGACCGTCTCCGTTATCGATCATTGCTAGTCACCACCCAAAGTCGTCAGTCACATCCTCACCAGTCAGCCACCAGACCATGGCGATTCATAATCATCACTCCCGATTTTATGTCATATATCCACAAATAAGGTATTGTAACGTGTTATATATTTAATTTAATCATCAATTTGAGGTCTTTATGTGTCAATTTCGTGTTTGGGTGATTTTTAGGAATTAGGGTTCATGTAAACCCGAATCTATATGAGTTTGAAACATGCTTGTTGACATAAATAATGCCTAAAAACATTATTCATATCTCTATGTTTTAATGATCACAAAATATAAACTCATTAAACATAAACTTATCAAATAAACAAGTATTTAGTTGTAAATATTCATTTTCTACAACTTAATCACTTAAGGTATGAATAAACAAGTGCTTAATGCATTATATGATCAAAGGAACATTTTCTTAATAACTAGATTTTTTATAAAACATAAAAAAACATTTTATATATTTTTGAAAAACATTTTTGGTATTAAATAAAAATGTTTAATCTTTTATAAAAATATGAATTCAAATTTTTAACCAAAATCAGTTAAAATGTTCCAGAAAAACCTTCCCCACAAAAGGACAAAACTGGCCAACGTTCAGCAGGGGCGGCCCCCTTAATTTTACTAGGCGGCCCCCTTAAAATTAAGGGGACCGCCCCCTTATTTAAGGGGGCCGGCCACGCTCCTGTAGGTTCCAGCTGTCCAGTTTTTCTGCCTATAAATACCAGCCTTCCCCTGGATTTTTACTCACCTTTTGCACACTGAAACTTTCTGTTTTAAATCACATTTCATATTTTCAAAAACCCTTTGATCATATAATCTTAAGCTTTGGTTTCTAAGTGATCCAAGCTTCCTTCATCCAAGTGCAAAAGAAGAATACTCCTTCAACAACTAGAGAAGAAGTATTGCAACTTAGATACCTAAGTTGTTTGTGTCATCATACATTTGTATATAAGTTGTGTATTGTTGTTAGATAGTTGTGTGTATAATTGTTTGGGATAGGTTAGTGTGTAAGTAGAGAAGTTGTGTTGTTAAGGTGTGTAAGTAGTGAAGGTGTGAAGAAGTAGAAGTGTACATAGGTTGTACTTAGTTGTGAAGTGTCGTGAAGAAGTTGATTGAAGAAGTCGTGAAGAAGTCGTGAAGAAGAAGGTGTGATTAAGTCGTGTTTAAGTTGTGAGATTGGTTCTAGCTACGATTAGAACTCGACATCTAGCTTTGTGTCGTTAAGCCGGTGTAAGATAAAGTTGTGTAAGGTTTTCTCCGCCATAAGGGAGCTTGTTGACATAGTGAAAAAAACTCTCGAGTTAGGTGCTCGGGGAGTGGAGTAGGGCAAGGAAGGTGTCCTTGTAGCCGAACCACTATAAATCTCTTGTCTCTCGGTTAGATCTTTCCATCTCTAACTTTCATTTCATTTTATTACCTTACTTGCATTACTTATTTATATTTACTTATATACATATTGTTCAAGGAGTTGAGATCACATAAATTCGAATCTAAGTTTTAAAAAGTAAACAAAGTTTTCACAATAAAATTTAAAAGGACATAAAACTATTCAACCCCCCCTTCTAGTTTTCCACAATTGGTATCAGAGCCAGGTTAAACAAGATTTTTAAAATTAACTGTATTTTAAAACTTGAAACGATCTATGGAATCTTTAAAATATTTAGAAGGGCAATCTATGCAAAGACCACCACTATTTGAAAGTGATGGTTTTCTTTATTGGAAAAATAGATTCGAAACTTATGTGAAATCAAAGGATCTTGATCTTTGGCATGTTATTACCTATGGTGATTTTCCCCCTATTCAATATAATATCCTAACTAAAATAGATGAAATTGTACCTTTTGAAAAACAAAATGATGATTTAAAAAAGAAACTAGCAAAAAATAATGAAGCTAAAATGGTAATTTATAATGCGTTACCACGCAAAGAATATGAAAGAATTTTTATGTGTCAAACCGCAAAAGAGATTTGGGATTCTTTACTAATCACTCACCAATGTAATAGTCAAGTCAAACATAATAAAATAGATCTTCTTGTTCAACAATATGAACAATTTACAATTCCTGAAGAGGAATCTATTGATAATTCATTTGCTAAATTTAACACAATCATCACAAGTTTAAAAGCACTTGATGAGACTTTTTCTAGCAAAAATTGTGTAAGAAAATTTCTTAGGGCATTACATCCGAAATGGCGCGCGAAGGTCACGGCGATTGAAGAGTCAAAGAACTTGATGACGTTATCACTTGATGAACTTATTGGCAACTTGAAGGTTCATGAAGAAATTATAAAGAGGGACTCGGAAACAGTCAAGAGCAAGAAAGATCAAATCAAGTCTCTCGCGCTAAAAGCCAAAAAGGAACTTAGTGATGACGATGATTCAAGTGACGATAGTGAAGACGAAGAATATGCAATGGCCGTAAGAGAATTCAAGAAATTCTTCAAGAGACGAGGAAGATTCACGAGACAACCGCGAGATGAAAGAAGATCGCTACAAAGAAATAGAAATGATAACTACGGGAAAAGAAAGTGCTTTAGATGTGGAAGCCAAAACCATCTCATTGGCTAATGTCCAAAGCCACCGGGTTATGATTACGAAAGTGCATTTGTTAGTGGAACATGGAGCGATAGCGACAAAGATGAAGCGGACAAAGCAAAAGACGAAAAGTGCCTTGTAGCTCAAGCCACCGATGAAATATGTCTTGGGATAAATTTGGAGCCCGACGAATGGATTAAGGATAGTGGATGCTCGAAGCACATGACGGGAAACCGGAAGCTATTCTCCTCCTACAAGGCATACAACGGAGGTAATGTTATTTTCGGTAGTGATTTTCGTGGAAAAATCATTGGCAAAGGTACGATCTCTCAAGACTCCCTAACTATTGAAAATGTTGAGCATGTAGATAACTTAACATATAACTTGCTTAGTATAAGACAAATATGCGATAATAAGTGTAGGGTTACTTTTACAAGTAAAGATAGCGAAATAGTTAAGGACGGAAAGGTCATAGGTAGAGGAGTTAGGAAAGGTGGCGTATATGTTATGAAACTAGGAAATAAACCGGAAGATAAAATATGTCTAGCAACCTTAGATGAAAACTCTACATTGTGGCATAGAAGATTAGGTCACGCAAATATGCAACAAATACAATCCCTAGCCTCTAAAGAATTAGTTAGAAACTTGCCTAACCTAAGATATGACCAACACTTTTGCGATGCATGTAAAATAGGAAAGCAAGCACATGCTAGTCACAAAGCTAAGAGTATAGTCTCCACTACTAGATGCCTAGAATTATTACACATGGACCTTTTTGGTCCAACCGCTGTGCGGAGTTACGGAGGTAATCGTTATACCTTAGTAATTGTAGATGACTATTCACGATACACGTGGACTAGATTTTTAAGTGATAAAACCGAAGCCTTTAATAAGTTTGAAATATTTAGTAAAATGATTCAAAATAAATTAGGATGTTCTATAGTATCAATTAGGACGGACCATGGTCGGGAATTTGATAACGAAGTGCAATTCGAAAAATATTGTGATTTAAATGGGATATCTCACAATTTCTCCGCTCCTCGCACTCCACAATCAAATGGGGTAGTAGAAAGAAAGAATCGAACCTTACAAGAAATGAGTAGAACAATGCTAAATGAACAATCTATCCCACAAAAATTTTGGTGTCACGCTGTAGATACATCGACATATATAATAAATAGAGTCTCAATTAGGCGAATTTTAGGTAAAACCCCATATGAGTTATTAAGAGGTAGAAAACCTAATCTAAATTACTTTAGGGTATTCGGAAGCAAATGTTTTGTTCTCAATACAAAAGATTACCTTACTAAGTTTGATCCTAAGTCGTACGAAGGAATCTTTCTAGGGTATTCGCAAAATAGTAAAGCATACATAATACTTAATAAACACACTATGAAAGTAGAAGAGTCCTTAAATGTAACATTTGATGAAACTCCACCACCACCTAAGACATTGCCCCTAGAAGATGATGACCTAGTTGAAGAAGAAGCTATTGAGGTTAGTAAAATTAAACCCTTAGGCGATGATAATGAAGATATCACTACTAGAAAAAGGTCTATCCTTGACTCGCATTTTATGGCGCACGCTACAAGATGACGCGCAAATAGCAAAGTCATAAAATAAGAGTCATAACGAGTAAATTTTTTATTGGGGATGACTCGCTTTCAGAAGCGTCATAACATAGGGTCATAATCAGTTAAAATTTAGCCTGCTAGATGACGCTCATTTTGCTTCGTCATAAATAGGGGTCATCTATGTTTTTTTTAACCATCTGCTTCATCAAAATCTATAGTTTTTTTTTGGCCAAAACACTTCCCGCTCTCAAAAAAAAAATTTTCCCAAAAAATCAAATTCTCCCTCCTTTGATCAATTATCTACCTCACATAAAAATATAACACGCCTCCTCTCTCTCCCTTCACAGCCACCACCACTTCACTGTCGTGACCACCAGGGCACCGCCGCCGCCACCTTGCTTCACTGCCACTTGTCCTTGCTAGGTCAAGAAGATACAAGACCATTTTAGATCGTGGATATTGTTTTGGTTCGTGGTTTTTGGGTTATGTTTCGACTAATCCACCACAGCCGCCGCCTTATTCTCTCCTCCTCTTCATTTCTTTGGTAAGATGGAACCCTAATCTCGTTCTATTTTGTAAAGTAAAAAAAAGTTTATTACTGATGTTGTTTGTGGTTTGAGAACTTGTTATGATAGTACATACGGTAGTTGAAACTTTGGGGGTGTTTGGATTAGATTAATTTGAGGGCTTCTATAGATTTGGAAAAGCTCATAGGCTACTTTTTTTTTGCTTATGAGCTCGAGTAGATAAGCTCGTAAGCCGAAAAAGTGAGCTTATGAGCTCTTTCAATTTCAAATAAGCCCACAACCCGCAAAATATGCAAATCCAAACACCCCCTTTTTATACATTTTATCACATTAGTATTATACTATATGGAAATAGCCACATAGGATGGTAAATAGATGCAGTTATAGATTAATCTGCCATAGGTTATGTTACTTTAGTTGAGATTTGGGCGTTTGGCATTCTTGATGAACGAGATATTGTGTTGTGTAAAATTCTTATTGCTATAAGGACTGTGTTACAGGTTCAGGAGGACACTCGTACTTGAAGCAACCTATGTGGTGGGTTGGGATGGTGAGCAGTAAGTTCTAATTGCATCCTCATTATCTTTACATATCACTGTTTTTCAATTGAAATGTGGCTTTTTAGAAGTCGAATTACACTACTTTTTCAACTTCATACTATACACGCTGTTTGCTAAAATTAGAGGCTGAGATCATGAAACTCTAACTGAAAAATAGGTCAATTTGGGTTATTTTTCATCTCAAATAAGCCAAACCAAGAGATTTATCTAAAAAGCATACGGGTTCATACAATTTCTTAAATTGGTTCTATCGAAGTATTTAGTTTTTATTGTAATGATATTGTTCTTGTAATCACACTTATAGTTTAGTTAAAATGGACAGTAAGGCCGACCACCGACCTAATTCTGAGTGTTTGGCCCATATAAAAATATGACTGGTTTAAACCCGAAACCTTTTTGACCCATTACCCAACCACGCATCTTGTCGTTATAAGTTCAAATATGTAATGATTAAGCTGTTCTTATTTTGTGGTCTTTTTGCAGTGATTTTAGGAGAGATTGCAAATTTTACGAGAGCCGAGACCACTAGGGTCTCGTCCGAGCTTTTATGTTGTGGTTACGTGTTTTGGGACAGCCAAGAGTAGTTAAGCCGAGGCCGTTAGGGTCTCGGCAAAATGGTTTATTGATGTTGATTATTGAGGCCGTAACCCAAGGGTCCGTTTGGTTGGATTGTGGCGGAGTTGAAGTGGTATTTTGATGAAGTTAAGTGGTCTCGTGCCGTTAGGATTAGCCGGCTGAGAATTATTATTTGACTTTGGTCATATCAAAGGTTAGTTCTATACAGAACCTGTTTGTGCAGGTCGCTCTATACCTTCTTAGGTTGAGCTTGTTTCTAAGCATTTAATCTTGAGCTTGTTTCTAAGCATTTGTTGTGTAACTGACATGAAGCATGGTATTGACAGAAAGATCAACAAGTAACATACAATAGCTAATATTATATTTGGAGGGTGGTGTCTAGGCAATTAATGAGTTTGAGTTTGGCGGCTACAAATGGTACTCATAGTAATGAGTTTGAGGTTGGCGGCTCCAAATGGTATGCTATCTCTATTATTACTTGTATTGTACTCATAATAATTGCAAATTGTAGGCATTAGAATACACGTAACTAACTGCACATTCCATTTTTAGTTAATGTTTTTGCTATGGCTTGTATTATTTCTCTAAACAGCATGCTATTCGAATGGTAAAACCATAAACTAATGTGAGTTACTTATCTTAGTGACGAGCCTGGCAATCACAACTTTGATCTATTAAAGAAGTTGGTTCTCCCTGATGGATCAGTTCTCCGTGCTCAGCTGCCCGGAAGACCTACACTTGACTGCCTTTTTGCTGACCCGGCTAGAGATGGAATCAGGTTTTGCTTCTTATTCCTAAATTTTGGATGCTAATTTTTCGTTCAGCCCATCCTAGCCATGCCATTTAATTTGGACTCGTGTTTGTGCAGCCTGCTTAAGGTTTGGAATGTGAATAAGTGCACAGGAGTTGTAGGTGTTTTTAACTGCCAAGGAGCTGGTTGGTGTAAAATCGAAAAAAAACTCGCATCCATGATGCATCTCCTGGCATTCTTACTGGTTCTGTGCAATCAACTGATGTTGATGCTCTAGCTCAAGTAGCTGGTCAGGACTGGCATGGAGAAACAATTGTGTATTGTCAAAGATCAGGTGCCCCATCATTTATAGTATTTCTTTTATTAAAATTAGCTTTGGACGACTTCCAGCTTATTTGACTGATTCCTCTTATGAGCTAAATTTGTATATTTGAGCCATTTGAGATAAAACGCAACCTAAATTAACCCATTTAAAAAATGGGATGAAGTTGACACCTCTACTTTAAACTAATTATCATGGCTGATTAATGTTGCAGGGGAGATAGTTCGGTTACCAAAAGGTGTGTCGTTGCCTGTAACACTCAAGGTTCTCGAATATGAACTATTCCATTTCTGTCCTCTAAAGGTTAGTCTCTTTGAAACCATGTAACTCAGCATATATATCAAAGAAAGAAAGAAAACTAAATAGGCATGTTTTGGTATGTTCTAACAGGAGATATCAGAGAACATATCGGTTGCACCAATAGGTTTGCTCGACATGTTCAATAGTGGTGGCGCAGTGGAGCAATTCGAAGTTCAATGAGAACTCCTATCAAACTAACTTGTGAATTGCTATCGATATGTAATTTTTGTCGTTAATTAACTTGTGACTTATCTTGAATTAACCTCATTGTTTTGATATGAAATGCGTTATTTTGATATTTGTGTTTTTAATTTTGTATTATCAGGTTTTTAATTGTCATTTAATAAAAAATTAGGAACTGAAAAAAATTAATTTAAAAAAAAAATTAAGTTATGACTCGCAAAAAGGAGAGTCATAAAACGTGGGTCATAAATGCGCGTCATAGAGGGATGACGCACAAATGCGAGTCATGAAGCTTTATGACGGGTCCATCCTTGACTCGCATTTGCACGTCATAAAGCCTCTTCTTGACTCGCATTTGGAGTCAAGAATAGCCCTTTTTCTAGTAGTGTATAATATTAGGTGAAAATGAAATAGTAAATGTTAAGGAATCTAAATTACACCCGCTAGACAATATAATAGGAAACCTAAATCAAAGAACCCTTAGATCACAAGCTCAAGATAAAAATAACTTCTTTTGTTTCCTATCAACTATAGAACCTAAAAAATAAATGAGGCATTAAAAGATGAAAGTTGGGTTATGGCTATGCAAGAAGAACTAAATCAATTTAAGACTAATGACGTTTGGGAACTAGTCCCAAATCCCATGAACATGACCATCATAGGAACTAAGTGGGTTTATAGAAATAAGTTAGACGAAAATGGAATAGTTACTAGGAACAAAGCTAGGTTAGTTGCCCAAGGATATAATCAACAAGAAGGAATAGATTATGACGAAACTTATGCCCCCGTAGCTAGATTAGAATCTATAAGAATACTACTTGCCTATGCATGCGCCCTAGATTTTAAGTTATTTCAAATGGACGTGAAAAGTGCATTCCTTAACGGTTTTATCAATGAGGAGGTATACGTGGCACAACCTCCAGGATTCATTGACTTCGCAAAACCTGATTATGTTTATAAACTCAAGAAAGCTTTATATAGACTCAAACAAGCTCCCAAGGCTTGGTATGATCGATTAAAAGCATTCCTTATTAAACATGATTATTCCATGGGAATGGTAGATAACACTCTTTTCACGAAAAAGAAAAGCCCAAATCTCATCATTGTCCAAATATATGTCGATGACATTATATTCGGATCGACTTGTCAGGATATGTGTGATGAATTCACCAAAATCATGCATGATGAGTTTGAGATGAGTATGATGGGTGAACTTAATTTCTTCCTAGGATTACAAATAAAACAATTAGAAGATGGAATATTTTTTAATCAATCTAAGTACATTAAGGAAATGCTTAAGAAATTTGGATTAGAAGACGCTAAGCCCATGAAGACACCGATGTCTACGGAAGTAAAACTCACAAGAGATGAAGAGGGTGAGTCCGTAGAAAACACTAAGTATAGAGGAATGATAGGTAGTTTACTATACTTAACGGCAAGTAGACCGGATATCATGTTTAGTGTCTGCCTTTGTGCTCGCTTTCAAGAGGATCCCAAAACCTCTCACCTAGAAGCGGTTAAGCGTATCTTCCGATACATTAAAGGCACTATACGCTTAGGATTATGGTATCCTAAGGGATCCGGCATAGAAACCATCGTCTATGCGGATTCGGATCATGCGGGAGACTATGTAGATAGAAAAAGAACTAGCGGAATTTGCACGTTAATGGGATGTTGTCTAACATCTTGGTTCTCGAAGAAGCAAACCACTCTTGCTATTTCTACCACAGAAGCCGAATATGTAAGCGCTGGAAAGGCATGTCAATAAGCACTATGGATGAAACAAGCTCTCGTAGATTATGGCATTAGATTAGATGATGTCCCAATTATGTGTGATAACAAAGGTGCTATAGATTTAAGTAAGAATCCCGTTCAACACTCTAGGACTAAACATATAGAAATACGCCACCACTTCCTCCGTGATAACGTTCAAAAAGGAAACATATCTATAGAAAAGGTTGCATCGAAAGATAACTTAGCAGACATATTCACTAAGCCCCTTAAGCGTGAACTCTTTAACCACTTACGTTTAGGTCTAGGAATGATGGAACAAATTGACTGAATTTTCTGCATTTTTGGTACTTTTTTTTTTCCAGATGGGCGGACCCCTTAATGTTATAAAGGCGGTCCCCTTAATTATTAAGGGGACCGGCTTGTCATTAAGGGGACCGGCCATTTGTCTGTAACATTTTTTTTTTCTGTTTCCTCCCATCTGAGTCTAGGAATCTGTTTTGCACAAAATAAAAGATTGGGACATTTCTTTGCATAAACATATTTATAAACAAAACCCAATATATTTTCTACAAATCATTCTCACATCCAGGAAAACACATGAAAACCATTTTTCTTACATTGTTGAATAATGCTAAAAATATTTTTTTTTCATGCATAAAGATCTCACATGAATTGTCAAAGTATATAATCTAATATATACATATTTGATATTCATATATTGAGCAAAATCAAATCAAGGAGACCTTGGATTGTTTCTTAGGAAATTTTTGCATTTAGGAGTCAAAACAATCACATCTCCACATTTGTTGCATATAGGGGCACACTAGAACAAGCTTATTAATCACATCCTCACAATTGTTCCATCACCTATTCTCCATTAGTTTCTAGTGCCTTTGTTTCATTACCCTTGCCTTAGATGATTTGGTTCCTTAATTCTCTAAATTGCTAGATATTAATTATTGCTTGCTTATTTATTTATCTTATATGCCATGCATGCTTAATATGTTTCTCTATTGCCTC
This sequence comes from Artemisia tridentata subsp. tridentata, assembly GCA_021014915.2. Taxonomy (NCBI): domain Eukaryota; kingdom Viridiplantae; phylum Streptophyta; class Magnoliopsida; order Asterales; family Asteraceae; genus Artemisia; species Artemisia tridentata. Next base: position 24,773,673 of record CP139504.1, read on the forward strand.
AAAGAGTGGGACTTGCCTAAAACCAGAAGCTCAAAACATAGCCATCCTCACCTATTTCTGCAGAAAAACCCATTTCTGGAACCCAGAAAGGTACCAGATGGGCGGCCCCCTTAATTATTAAGGGGACCGCCCATAATTAAGGGGACCGGCCATCTGCTGGACGGGTTCACAGAATCTTTTTCTGCTTTTTAGCCCATTTGATCCTATACTTCCCTAAATTCACAAACACATTTTGTCCTAATCACCCAACAAGCCTATCCATTCCTAAACAACACAAATCCTCCACTATAAATAACCCCATATCTCACCACATTCAATCATCCCATCATGTCTTCTCCTATCAACCAAAAACCAAAAACCTCAAAGCTAGCAAGGATGACCTTAAAACCCGGGTGGAAAAGAAAACCTCGCCCTCACCACAAGCCATCACAACTAGACAACCAACACCTCCATCATCATTCATCCCCAACTACTCTCCAAGATCACAACCTCATTCCATTGAACCATTTCAAAACCCTATCATTTTGGCCAAACATCCACATTCATTCCAAACTACTCCCCTAAACATCAAACCAACTTCAATGGAATCCTTGAAAACCCTCATCCCTTGGTCAAACATCAAACCTTTCACCCCAATACCATCCATTTCCACCAAATAACCAAATCCCCATTCATGAAAGGCAAAAGCTTCATGAAGAGATTAACCAAATCCATGATCTTAGTGATCTCCTTGCTATGCACCTCACACAACGCAACAAGGGACAACCTCCATCCTCACCTTACTCAAATTGCCTACCCCACTCTCTTAACTTGGATCAAGTTACAAACCACACCCACTATTGCCCTTGTTGCATCTTCCTTCAAAAACAAATTCTCCACTTAAGTGAAGATATTTCTTGGATCGAATATCTACTCACTCGTCCTCATCCCATTCCTCCACTACAACGATATAACATCAATGGAACCGCTCCATTTCCCTCGCCATCACATAACTAAAATCCATCCACATGCTTTCCGCCTCAAAATAAAATCCCTCACCCTTTTGTGTCGCAAGCAAGTCCAATCGCTCTCTTTGGCAATATGAGGACCATTAGTATTTCTAGTTATGTTGTAATCATTATGTTTCAAGTATTTTATGTAATGATGATTCATATGTTATATATGATCATCTTGAATGCATAAATAAAATAGTTGGTTGTTCTAAATATTTTTGCTATGTATATGTATCTTGTGTCTCCTAACTTGTTTTTGCAGCCAAGATTTCCATAGCTCGTCTCCTTGGTGCCCTCGAACGAGGGGGAGTAAACATCAAGGGGGAGTTCTCGTCCCGACAAATTTAGTTTCTAAAACTTGTCGGCATAACCTTTTTGATTCTACAAAAAGGGGGAGAAGTGAATGTAAACTCACTAAATACTTGTCCAAAAATAAATTTTTGGATTTAATAAGTTTAAGTTTTGTAATCATCAAAAAGGGGGAGATTGTTGACATAAATAATGCCTAAAAACATTATTCATATCTCTATGGTTTAATGATCACAAAATATAAACTCATTAAACATAAACTTATCAAATAAACAAGTATTTAGTTGTAAATATTCATTTCTACAACTTAATCACTTAAGGTATGAATAAACAAGTGCTTAATGCATTATATGATCAAAGGAACATTTTCTTAATAACTAGATTTTTTATAAAACATAAAAAAACATTTTATATATTTTTGAAAAACATTTTTGGTATTAAATAAAAATGTTTAATCTTTTATAAAAATATGAATTCAAATTTTTAACCAAAATCAGTTAAAATGTTCCAGAAAAACCTTCCCCACAAAAGGACAAAACTGGCCAACGTTCAGCAGGGGCGGCCCCCTTAATTTTACTAGGCGGCCCCCTTAAAATTAAGGGGACCGCCCCCCTATTTAAGGGGGCCGACCACGCTCCTGTAGGTTCCAGCTGTCCAGTTTTTCTGCCTATAAATACCAGCCTTCCCCTGGATTTTTACTCACCTTTTGCACACTGAAACTTTTGTTTTAAATCACATTTCTATTTTCAAAACCTTGATCATATAATATTAGCTTTGGTTTCAAAAGTGATCCAGCTTCCTTCATCCAAGTGCAAAGAAGAATTACTCTTCAACCTAATGGAAGAGTATTGCAACTTAGATACCTAAGTTGTGTTTGTGTCATATACATTTGTATAAGTTGTGTATTGTAGTTAGATAGTTGTGTGCATAATTGTTTGGATAGGTTAGTGTGTAAGTAGAGAAGTTGTGTTGTTAAGGTGTGTAAGTAGTGAAGGTGTGAAGAAGTAGAAGTGTACATAGGTGTGTACTTAGTTGTGAAGTGTCGTGAAAAGTCGTGAAGAAGTTGTGAGAATCGTGAAGAAGAAGGTGTGATTAAGTGTGTTTAAGTTGTGAGATTGGTTCTAGCTACGATTAGAACTCGACATCTAGCTTTGTGTCGTTAAGCCGGTGTAAGATAAAGTTGTGTAAGGTTTTCTCCGCCATAAGGGAGCTTGTTGACATAGTGAAGAAAACTCTCGAGTTAGGTGCTCGGGGAGTGGAGTAGGGCAAGGAAGGTGTCCTTGTAGCCGAACCACTATAAATCTCTTGTCTCTCGGTTAGATCTTTCCATCTCTAACTTTCATTTCATTTTATTACCTTACTTGCATTACTTATTTATATTTACTTATATACATATTGTTCAAGGAGTTGAGATCACATAAATTCGAATCTAAGTTTTAAAAAGTAAACAAAGTTTTCACAATAAAATTTAAAAGGACATAAAACTATTCAACCCCCCCTTCTAGTTTTCCACAATGCTTTTTGGTACAATTGGTGGAAACTGTTGGGATACCAGTTAAAGATGATAAAGGTTCTGTCGACTTACAGCTTGTGTCTCTTCACAGGTGATCTTTCCGTCGCAAGATAACCATCTTTAGCTGTTATTCTTCTTCTTAGTTTATGAGATGTTTCACTGATTTATTTTTCTGATTCTACAATTGACAAATTTTCTCGTTGTTGTTGTTGTTGTTGTTTTTTTTTTTTTTTTTTTTTTTTTTTTTTTTAAATTATTCAGGTAGGGTGCCCTTTACGCTGCTCATTTTGTGCTACTGGCAAGAGAGGCTTTTCCAGAAACCTTAAAGGGACGAGATTGTGAAGCAGGTTTTTTGTAATAATATGAGACTAGTTATCGTTGATTTAGATAAGCAGAAAAATGCAATAAATGTATTTTAATTTATTGTTTTATTGCTAGGTGTTGGCAATAGAGGAGGTGTTCAGCAATAAGGTTACAAATGTGGTATTCATGGGAATGGGTGAGCCGATGCTGAACTTGAAAGAAGTTCATGCTGCCCATCGATGCTTAAACAAGGTTCATTTTGAAAATAGTCTAATTGCTTGTTTTTTGTTGTGTATATTCTTGTTTCACTTTTTATGTTAATATTGTTTGTTATCTCATGTCTCTGTGTCCTCGTTGAACTTGAAGTATTATGTAAATATAGAGTATAGAAATCAATTTTTGCTAATCTTATATCATAAAAACTAATTGGTTTTAGCTAGGATGTATTGTAAGTTAGTTGATCATTGCATCATCTTCCAGTGAAAATTAGCAAAGAGAAACATGTCATAATCGCTCGGGTTAAAATGAAACAGGTTGGGCCGGCTTGTCCATTTTTTTTAGTTTTAATTACAAAAAACTATATTACCAAGTTAATTGTTCGTTATTTTTTCTAAAATAAAACCATTTTGGATCTTGTAGCATTTTAACGCACATGGGGCAACTTTTGAGTTTTGACCTGTTCCTTTTAGCTATTTTTTTATATATACAATGATTCACTAGTTTGATCCTTTATGGCTAAAATGCAACTCAAATTAACCAGTTTTGAATTTGATACATATTGGTTTATAATTGCCACCTCTGCGGAACGTTATTGTGTAGAACTATCAACTTTTACATGTAGTATGTTGCAGGGCATACTTAAACATTTGCAACTAATTACTGGAACTATTGTGTGTGTGTTAAAGGCGTTAGGCCATAAGTTCATACTTACCATTTGAAAGCCTGTAGTGCCAACAACTGGTCTCTTTGTTTTTCAGGATATACAAATAGGGCAAAGGATGAAGACCAACCGGTTCGCACAGCCGACCTATGCCTCAAGGTAACTAGCTTGTTGTTATCTATCTTCTTACGTGTATGTAAAGATGGGAATTGCTTCAGCCTTTGATTTGTTGTAACCTTTAGTTATTCATTTGGCACAGGTTTTACTGAGGATGGAGGAATAGGTACCATGTCGCGGAACAACAGTGACCAAAGGCGTGTGGTGCAGCATTGAATGAGTGTATGTTGCAGTTACATTTCGTTTGTGAAGATCGAGCAACCATGTGATACATACAGCAACCATGCTCACCGCCAACGTTTAAAGCTTTTGTAAGCCCTTCTCTTGAACCAGTTTTCTCTCTATATTTTCATGTGTTCTAAGAGGCTTCAGTCAGTCAGTTGTTTCATGAGGTTGCTTCAGTGGGTTGTGTCAGTGTGGTTGGTTCAATGGGTTTGTTTAGTGGGTTTGTTCAGTTGATGGGTTCAGGGGATACAAGGAGTAGGTTCAGTGGGTGGGTTTATTGTGTTTGTACAGCCAGTTGGTTCAGTTTATGGGTTCCATTGGTGGGTTTAGCAGGTGGGTACAGCCGGAAGTATCAAGGGCAGCTAAATAAGCAAGTTGGGGTTGGTTAACGTTAACACATGTCACCTTTAATTGTAAAGTTGATGCATTAAAAAAAAAGTTAATTTTTTTAGTTTATTAATTGCGGAAGGGATTTACAGGTTGTGAGTGTCACTTGATCGATTGTCGTGGTTCTGTTGCTGTGTATTGGAAACACGGTCGGAAAACATGGAATTAATGGTGAGTTTTATAAGGATCTATCATCTAAGATTTTTTCTCTTTGGATATTTCAATCAGTTGTTTCATCAGTTATTATTATTATTTATGCCCTGGCGGGAGATCTAAGCAAGCTGTTGTTGGCAGCAAAGAAGGTGAGAAAGGCCACTGGGACAGAGTTTCTGATATCTTTAGCTGCTGATGACTTTTCTCGAGCTACCAATACTTATGTTGGAAAATTAAGGTATTTTTCATATAGTTTACCTTCTTTATTTCACCCCATAAACCAGCAGTGGCAATTCCGATCCATTTACTTGTAAATTGGTGAATTTGGGTTATGTTATATCTCCAACGGGTCATATCTGTCTTATTGAGGGGGAAAAAAACCTTATAAGGAACCACAGCGAAATTAATGCATAAAACATCAGACATTCGTTCGTTGATATTGTCACCCTAACAATATATCAAAAAAAGGGCATCAGACCCATACCTAAAGTTACCTGTTTTGACCAGCCCATTTTGGCACATCTATCATACACTTTTATCACGCTAACTGATCATTTCTGTGAAACAGTTCCAATTTTCTTGGCACCAAGTTTGTCATTTATGACGATCAGCCTCATTACGACCCTCTAAACCAAAATTTTGGGTCAACGAACATAACTTGTGGGGTAGTATCACCAATGGTCAAATCCAAAGTGGTCAACATATCATACGAGATAAATTTTCTATGAACTAAAGGGCCTAGAAGAATGCATTGCACCATAAACACTATCCCATCCACTGCGATTCAAAAAGACGGAAGTGTCCCTACTCCACCAACATTTGTAGATGAAGAATTCTCACATTTTCCAATTCCAAACACAAATGAAGAACCACTAATTTTGAAAAATAAAGCACCAAGGTGGCACGAGCAACTGCAGTGTTGGTGTCTAAATTTCAAAGGGCGTGTTACTGTAGCATCTGTCAAGAACTTCCAGTTGGCTGTTGACCCGGAACAAAGTGATCAAAGTATGGAACAACAAGATGATGTCAAACTACAGTTTCAGTCAGTTGTTTCATCGTTGTTTATGGTTTGGAGTTTTATATATTATTGTAAGGGGTCATGTATGCATTGTGAATAGGGACTGAATTAAATTGTATTTGCCACTAACTTTTAGTTTATAATAGAAATATGATGGATGATGAACTCAAATAAGTACATTTTATTACTATCATTTATCCTATTAATTTGACTTGTTTTACTATATTATGTATGAGGATTGATACTTAATTGTTTACTTTTGTAATTCTCAGGTAAAAACAAACATTTGGTGAAACTTAGCGATTATGGACTAATAATGGAGCAAAACATGCATAAAGTGGAAGTCTACTGACATGGACAAGATCAAGTCAATTCTGCTCCAGATGCGCCGCATCTCACTCTCCAGATGCGCGCATCTCTATCAAGATATCACCAGATACGATCCAAGATACAAGAGGACATGCGCCGCATCTAATAAAGGGTTACGCCGCATCTTCTGGCGGTGTACGAATATTCCTGAATATTATAATCTTGGACCCCACGCGAAGTTAAGTACATGCGCCGCATCTACTTAAGTAGATGCGCCGCATCTTCCCTCAGACATAAACTATAAATACCCCGTAGACCAGACGAATTAAGAGTTCGAAACCCTAAAACCGAAGTTCGGACAGCAGAGCAAAAGGACGAATTCAGTCAAGGAGGCAGCACAAGACACACCCAAATCGAAGATACAAGAGCTGTAAGAAGGTGCTGCATGTATTTAATTCATTAAGTAGTTTTGTTTTATTGTGTTAGCAAACTTTAATTCATCAGGATTGGTGGCTTGTGTAATGTGACAACGAAAGATTGCACTCCCTTTAATACTTGCTTTCCCATCAATTAAAGTTTATATGTTGATGTCTTTGGTTACTACTTATTAGTGCATTGATAACCTCTGTGTTTATTAGTGGCTTGCGGGCATCCGACTGCGGGACAAGATGTGGCTCCCACGGTTGTTTCTAAATTGATCACTTAGGAATAACTTTTAGACATAAGTAATCATTAAGGGTTTACTCGCCGATGAGAATAGGACCAACGAGAAAGGGTTAATTACATACACTTCATATAAAGCTATCAATAAAACAAGTGACAATCTACTTAATCATAAGGACAGCCCTCTTATTGTCTCGAGTATCTATCTGTGTACGTGTGTGCTACTTGCTGATTCGTGCCTATTGGTTTATTTTATTATTTTATTGCAAACAACAAATCGTGCCAGTCTCTCAGGCTGAAACCCCCTTGCGTTAGGATATTAAAATACTGATTAGAATAACTAGATAATACGTTCCACTCTTAGTGATCGACACTCTACTTACCATTATCTTCATACTGACCGGGTACACTGCTCGTTAAGTGTGTGTGTTATTGATAAGTCGGCTAAATATAAATTTAAAACTTGAGTAGGCATTAAAACTGCTAAACCGCAACGACACATCACGCGCATCAAGTTTTTGGCGCCGCTGCCGGGGAGTGAATTGTTATTATCTGTTAATTTGATTTAGTATTTTAATAGAAAAACCTAATTAAAATACTCGTGGTGTATCTTGATTTGTTTTTCTTTTTATTAGATTAATTGCATCATTGTACTATTTTGCATAATTGTTGTATTGTGTGCTATTTGTTTTCTTTTATTTTTGCTTTTATTTGTTTTTGTTCGTGTGTTTTATTTTTGTTTTATTTTTCGTTTTTTTGTGTGTTCTGCTATCGTTGTACTGTGCTAAATCAAACGATACGGCGCATCTGATCTCTCAGATACGGCGTATTGCGTTCAATTTTTTTTTATATACAACGCGTTTAATTAATTCGATACGACGCATCTTTTCCCCAAGATACGGCGTATCTGTTTTTAATAAGAAAATTTTTCTAAGCGATAAAGTAATACGACGCATCTGCTTTTGCAGATACGGCGTATCTGTTTTTGATAAAAAAATTTTTCTAAAACATTAACGCCATACGACGCATCTGCTTTCGCAGATACGGCGTATCTATTATTTTAATTAAAAACAGTTTGCGAATTATTAAACAGATACGGCGTATCGATCTCTGTCGATATGGCGCATCTTACTGAATCAAAAATCTTTTATTTTTAAACGTAACGAAAATACGGAGCATTAACTTTCGTTAATACGACGCATTTAATTTTAATTGGATAAGTTGATTTTTGATTAATTAATTTGATACGGCGCATTCTTAAATTCTAAAGCGGCGTATCTATTTTCTGAATAAAGTCTGATTAAATTTTAACGATTATAAGATACGGCGTATCCAACTTTTTGGATACAGCGCATCGTCTGCAGATATCAGTAACTTTAATTTTTCGTATTCCGTTTTCGTTATTAATTATCTGATATATTACTTTCTCGAGCATACCCTACTGATGCTTTTGTGATTGATTTCAGGAAGTGCATGACCAGGAGTTCTACGAGGAACTTGATTCAACCTTTTGAAGATCCTGAACGAGCCCTGCATTCGCTTAAGAGGCTTTTCAACACAAGAAGCTTTGATCTTTCAAGTTCACTCGAGCTTGATTACTTTTCTGAAGAAAAAGAGGAAGTTGAAACAGGAACAATGGGCGAAAACACTACTATGGAGGAATACATGAACAATACCCGTGCTGATTACACTTCAGGAGTTGCTAGACCAAAGTTTGATGACAAGTCAAAATTTGAGTTGAAGGGACAATTTCTCAAAGAGCTCAGAGAGAATGCTTTCAGTGGGACGGAACAAGAGGATGCTAATGAGCATGTCGAAAAGGTCCTGGAGATTGCAGATTTGTTTACTACAGAAAGTGTCAATACCGATCAACTCATGCTAAGAATCTTCCCAATCTCACTAAAAGGAGCTGCTAACAAGTGGCTAAGGAATGAACCTGCTAGTTCAATCACTACGTGGGAAGGTTTGAAGAGCAAATTCCTGAAGAGATATTGTCCACCTGCTAAGACTGCTAAGAAGATGGAGGCTATCAATAGTTTCAAGCAAGAGCCTGATGAAACCCTTTATCAAGCTTGGGAACGATTTAAAGATTTATTGATAAAATGTCCTCAACACTATCTAACCCCTATGCAGGAAATAATATTGTTTTATCAGGGATTGGACGTGCCTACAAGACAGATTTTGGATGCTAAGGGAGCTGTACCTCAGATGAGTGCAACTAATGCTAGGAAGGCGATCCAAGAAGCTGCTGATCATTCTCAGAAATGGCACGATGGGACCTCTACTAGATCTAAGAGCAGCACTAATTTTGACGGGATTGCTGCTATTCAAGCTCAATTGGATAAAATTAGTAGAGAGATGAAGAAGCGAGATGAAAGAGCGTATGCTGCCCAAGTTGGATGTGAAAAGTGCGAAGGACCTCACTACACTAAAGATTGCCCGAACAAGAATGAAAGTGAGACATTTGAAGAAGCTTATTACACCCAATTTGGACAACCGTTCCGACCTTCAGCAAGATTTAGGGAAGCTAGTCCGGGATTCTATCAAAAGAACAACTTCAATCCCGCTTATCAAGAGAGGAGGCAGACTTTAGACGATACTTTAAAGCAAATTATGGCCGATGCTGCTAAAAGACATGAAGAGAATACTGCTATGATCAAGGAAATTCGAGCTTCAACGGACACTACTACAAGAAATCAAGGAGCTTCGATCAAAGCACTGGAACAACAAATTGGTCAAATGAGCAAAGTTCTTCAAGAAAGGGGATATGGAAGTTTACCGAGCTCAACTGAAACAAATCCAAGGGATCATGTCAAGGCCATAAGCACCACCGAAGAAGTCACTCCTAATATACCTAGAAGGTCGATGAAGGGTAATGATGGTGCAAGACCCGAATTTTTCTTTAACTCTTCAATCAGCTTAAGGAGACTACTAAAAGAGAAGACAAAAATTGAAGAGGAGATCAAGGCAACAATGAAAGAAGAGAGCCCTGCAACCGATTCAAATGCCTTGCCTCATAAAGAAAAAGACCCAGGAAGTTTTACTCTACCTTGTTCTATTAATAATATATCCTTCAATAATGTGTTGGCTGACTTAGGAGCTAGTGTTAGTGTTATGCCTCTTAAGACATTCGCTACCCTAGGACTAGGAAAATTAGCACCAACTAAATTACTTATTGAATTGGCTGATAAAACAGTAAAACGACCTGAAGGGATTGCTAATAATGTGCTAGTTAAGATTGAGCAGTTTATTTTTCCCGTAGACTTTATTATACTAGACATGCCCGAGGATGTTAAGATTCCTTTAATCCTCGGAAGACCTTTCTTGTCTACTGCCCATGCTAAGATTGATGTGTTTAAGAGAAAAATTTCATTAAGGGTAGGGAATAATAAACTAGTCTATAAGTGCCAAGATCCGGTTAAAAGCATAATTAGAGGTGTTTATGTGCTAGGATTAAGAGAGCGTATGGACCTCGATCTTGAAGCTAGACTTATGGGAGAAACATTGATTCAAAACAACTCAACTAATCCTAATCATGAAGACTTTGAGGAATTCATTGACCTTAATGTACCTACGGAACTTAGACGAGATATTGTTAGTGATTCTGATGATGAGTGGTATGATTGTGTAGTAATTAATAAACGTAGGAGAGTAGTTGAGAAAACGAATTTGAACAATGATGTGTTTATTGAACTACCACCCCACCTTGCTTATCTGTGCCTATATGATAATAAGAATTTCCCGTCTATCATTTTGTCATCTCTGCCCGTAAGGGACAGGACTTTGTTTATACAGATATTGAAGAAGAACGGCGTGGAAATTAAGGACGAGCAAGGAGTGTTCAATATTACTAAATTGGCGATGAAGGAGCGTGATGTTTCCGACTCCTTCAATGATCGATACTAATGAGCTGAACGTGAGTCTAACTTGAAGACTCTGGAATAAAGACAAGTGCTTACCGGGAGACAACCCGGATTTATCTTTTATTATTCTGTTTTCTGTGTCAAGTCAGTCCAGGCCGCACGAAGATACGGCGCATCTCAGTCCTGAGATGCGACGCATCCTCTGCAATGGTCATATCTTATTTTATTTTTCTGCATTTTTATTTTTCGACTTTAAAACTATTTATCAGTTTATTTTAATGCGGCGCATCCCTGGTTAAGGATGCGGCGCATCTTTATTCTGATCCGTATTTATTCCAGGCTCGATACGGCGTATCTTCTTCAATAAGATACGGCGCATCGACTGACCTGATGATTTTCAGTTTTAATTTTTAAGTTTATTTTTCCTAACTACTAATGTGTTATGCAAGTTGAACCTTTCTTATCTTAGGTGTGTTTTAAAGTGTTGGTGGTATTATAGTTTCCTGGATTTCCTGTGGATACGTCAAGTATGAAGCTTTAACGTTCTAATCCACAAGAAAGATGATTTTTGCTAATGGAGGATCATACCGAGCAAATCTCAGGGGAGTTTTTCTTGTTCTAATTCTTTTATTTTCCAGTTTTTAACCTTTTATACAAAAACGAGGACGTTGTTTAACTTAAGTGGGGGGATAGGAGAATTAGAACACTTAACAATTACTTGTCCTACTTTTTCAAAAATTATGCTTAAAATGTGCTTAATATATCAAACTTAAAAATTTTTTAGCATGTTTTTGTTTAAGATCTAAGTTACATAGCTGCACACATGACGTTATTTTCAAAAATTGTGATTTTTCAAAATTCACAAATCTATGAGTGTGCCGGTGACTTGTAAACTTTAGAACTTGGCTTGTATACTATTCGAGACCACCATAATGAGTATTATTTATATAATTGGAATGACTTGTCTAACTTGGTAAAATTCTAGGATTACACCAAATAGCCTATTAAATGTTATGTGTTATTAGCTAACTACACTGGTTAGTTAACCCCCGTATAAACCCTTTTGTTACTCTCATTTTTAGAGTAAGATACCCCTAGAAAACCCTCAGAGCCATTCCTTTCGTTTCATACACTATGTTTAAAATGTTTCGTTACACCTTACACCTTAGCCTACCTGTAGATTAGAATCCGTGGTTGGTTAATTGCTATAGCAAAGTGTGTTTCCTTACATTACCTGTGTCGCGTGCGTAATTCATTATCTATGGTTAGGTCGGGAAATTGCACAATGCAAATTGGAGTGAAAGTAAATATTGTATATTTTGAGTTTATTTTTCGTGTGTTTACTACTTTCACTATTACCGTTATTTCTGAAAGTATGAAAAGTAAAAAAAAAAAAAAAATTTATCGGAAAGAAAGTTGTAGTGATGTGGTGAAATTTTACACATCTATGTTTATGTTTCAAGTAAAAAAAAAAAAAAAAAAAAAAAAAAAAAAAAAAAAAATGAGAAAAGAAAAGAAAGAAAAGTTGGATGTTTGATTTAAGCCAACGATGTAGAGTTATGTAAGTGGTCGATATCACCACTATTTGTTGTATTATATCTATGGATTGAATGGGAATTGGCAGTTATGGGAATGCCGATTAAGGTTTATTCTTTGATTAAGATTTTGTTGAGTATAATTCGTGTCTACCTAAAGCGTGTGTTTCAAGTGTTAAAGCGTGAGTTATTCGATGATATGAGTCTTATTCATGGGATGGTTGGGATAGTGATTAACCACACTTAGGATTTTAATTTATTTGTTTTGTTTTGTTATTTTTATTTTTACACCAATTTATATCCCAAATGTTATCCATACCCTGTATTGTTCTTTATCCAACCGAACCTTTGATTTATTGAGATTAGGGATTTGAGCAATCTTAAGTATCGTAGTCGTGGATTCGGCTATGTATTTATGATTTTGTCGCCCTTTTTGATATATTATTATTGGTGAAGTTTGGACCTATCTTTAGCCTATTCGAGTTAAGGATTTGAGCAATTGCAAGTATCGTGTTCGTGGATTCGATCATGTATTTGTGATTTTGTCGCCTTTTCTGGAATTTGAGATCGATAGTGCAAATAAGAATAATTAACCCTTTAGCCTAAAAACCCTTTTTTACCGCTTTAGACTTGTTATTCCTTAGCTTTAGTGGTGGAGATGTGTATACTTGCCAAGCTTATGATAGAATATTCGTCGCGACTGGACAGTTAAACGATTAGATTTGCTTTTATCGACTTATTTTATTTTACTTCTAATTCGTTAAGTGTTTAGTTGTGTGATTATGAAATAAACGAATACATGCTTAAATATAAAAATAAATCCTAACATCTTTTAGGATACATTTTCATAAATGAAATTCTAAGGTTTACTTGGGGACAAGTAAAGTTCAAGTGGGGGGATATTTGATGAACTCAAATAAGTACATTTTATTACTATCATTTATCCTATTAATTTGACTTGTTTTACTATATTATGTATGAGGATTGATACTTAATTGTTTACTTTTGTAATTCTCAGGTAAAAACAAGCATTTGGTGAAACTTAGCGATTATGGACTAATAATGGAGCAAAACATGCATAAAGTGGAAGTCTACTGACATGGACAAGATCAAGTCAATTCTGCTCCAGATGCGCCGCATCTCACTCTCCAGATGCGCCGCATCTCTATCAAGATATCACCAGATACGATCCAAGATACAAGAGGACATGCGCCGCATCTAATAAAGGGTTACGCCGCATCTTCTGGCGGTGTACGAATATTCCTGAATATTATAATCTTGGACCCCACGCGAAGTTAAGTACATGCGCCGCATCTACTTAAGTAGATGCGCCGCATCTTCCCTCAGACATAAACTATAAATACCCCGTAGACCAGACGAATTAAGAGTTCGAAACCCTAAAACCGAAGTTCGGACAGCAGAGCAAAAGGACGAATTCAGTCAAGGAGGCAGCACAAGACACACCCAAATCGAAGATACAAGAGCTGTAAGAAGGTGCTGCATGTATTTAATTCATTAAGTAGTTTTGTTTTATTGTGTTAGCAAACTTTAATTCATCAGGATTGGTGGCTTGTGTAATGTGACAACGAAAGATTGCACTCCCTTTAATACTTGCTTTCCCATCAATTAAAGTTTATATGTTGATGTCTTTGGTTACTACTTATTAGTGCATTGATAACCTCTGTGTTTATTAGTGGCTTGCGGGCATCCGACTGCGGGACAAGATGTGGCTCCCACGGTTGTTTCTAAATTGATCACTTAGGAATAACTTTTAGACATAAGTAATCATTAAGGGTTTACTCGCCGATGAGAATAGGACCAACGAGAAAGGGTTAATTACATACACTTCATATAAAGCTATCAATAAAACAAGTGACAATCTACTTAATCATAAGGACAGCCCTCTTATTGTCTCGAGTATCTATCTGTGTACGTGTGGGGCTACTTGCTGATTCGTGCCTATTGGTTTATTTTATTATTTTATTGCAAACAACAAATCGTGCCAGTCTCTCAGGCTGAAACCCCCTTGCGTTAGGATATTAAAATACTGATTAGAATAACTAGATAATACGTTCCACTCTTAGTGATCGACACTCTACTTACCATTATCTTCATACTGACCGGGTACACTGCTCGTTAAGTGTGTGTGTTATTGATAAGTCGGCTAAATATAAATTTAAAACTTGAGTAGGCATTAAAACTGCTAAACCGCAACGACACATCACGCGCATCAATGGAACGGCGCCATCATATTGGAGACTGATTTGAATGTTATTTTGTATCGATTAACATATATTTTGAAACTAATTTTCAGTCACTAGAAAAACAAATTAAGGACTAATTCATCTGTTTTTTGTGACTAACAATCAGTCCTTAAAGCCTTTCATCGGAGACTAATCAGTTTTTAAATCCTATTATTAGAGACTGATTTGGTACGGTAATCTACAAAACAACGAAACATATTAGGGACTATAAACAATGTTTATGGACTAATTTTGAGTCCCTAAATCCATGTGTTAGTAACTGATCTAACATAGTATTGGCGACTGACTTTTCAGTCGCCGATAATAAGCATTGGGGACTGAAATAACATGATACCAACCCATAGAAATAAGGACTGACTTTTTTATTTTGGAGACTGATCTCTGGTCCTCGTTGGTTCGATACAACAAGGACTGAATTTCAGTTGATAACGTCACTTTCCGTAACTAAGCTGTTGTAACTGATTAGTGACTAGCAAAATCAGTCCTTGATAGACCATTCGTAACTGATCATGGTGTATCGGAGACTGATTTTTTAGTCTCTGAAAGCCTTTTTTTTGTAGTGTGTCCTTACTGATGATGCATGAATACGCAGCTAAACCTAACTGGTTACGCGCATTTGAATACCCGTAAATCTAGTTTACGAAATGATGATTGATGATCATGAATAGAAATTTCCCTCCAGGAATGAATAGTGTCACATGAATAGTAAAATTTTTGACGACTTCTCAAAGTCTCAAACTGACTCCGAAAATGATGAATAGTGAAATGATGAATAGTGATCGGTGAATAGTAAATAATTAATAGTAATTCGTGAATAGTAAATTGTCGAGGTTTGGAAAATGACCTGAAATTGTGATTTGTGACAGTCGACCACCCTAAAAGGAATTCAGTCCCTGAATTCAGCTGATGTTGGTCTCTGGAGTGGTCTCGGTGAAAAGATGTGGGTATTTAAGCCACATCTGGTCTTCTCGTTCCCAAGTAAACTCGGGACCTCTACGAGAATTCCAGCGAACTTTGACGATCGAAATTCGACTCTGCTTCAACTGTTTGACCTCACGGTCCATAATTTCTGCTGGTTCTTCCACAAAGTTAAGCTTATCATCGAGCTGAACTTCTTCCAATGGGATTACGAGCGTTTCGTCTGAAAGACATTTCTTGAGGTTTGAGACATGGAACGTGTTATGTACACTGCTGATTTCTGACGGAAGCTCAAGCCTGTATGCTACCAGACCAATCATTTCCAGAATCTTAAATGGCCCTATGTATCTCGGGTTCAACTTCCTTTCCAAACTGGAAAAGTTTGAAGGTGTCGATTTCAGAAGATGGCAAAAGAAGATGCAATTCTTGTTGTCAAGCATGAATGTGGTGTATGTTCTGACCACAGCCATTCCTGAAGATCATGGGGATGATGCTACTATGGAACAGATGAGGAGCAGAAGCAAATGGGAGAATGATGACTATGTCTACAGAGGATTAATCCTCAATGGTATGTCTGATTCTCTATTTGATCTTTATCAAAATGTTGAATCTTCTCAAGAACTGTGGGATTCCTTGGAAGTCAAGTATATGGCTGAGGATGCATCAAGTAAGAAGTTCCTTGTAAGTAATTTTAACAATTACAAAATGGTCGATTCTAGACCTGTCATGGAACAATACAATGAACTTCTTAGTATACTTGGTCGTTTCACACAACACAAGATGAACATGGATGAGGCTATTTCAGTCTCTTGTATCATCGATAAACTACCTCCTTCTTGGAAAGATTTCAAGCATATGTTAAAGCATAAGAAGGAGGAGTTAACTCTTGTTGAGTTGGGCAGTCATTTGCGCATTGAGGAATCACTCAAAGCACATGAAAGTGACAAGCCAAAGGGCAGCAATGCTGCTGGTCCATCAGTTGTCAATTTAGTGGAGCATAACAACTCCTCCAGGAACAATGACAACAAGGGCAAACGTAAGCATCAGGATAACACCAAAACTGATCCTAACAAGAAGTCTAAAGCTACTTGTTGGAAGTGTGGTAAAACTGGACACTTCAGGAAGGATTGTAAAGGTGTTAAGATTGGCAATAAAGCCAATGGATCAGGCACAAGTGGTTCTGGGAATGGTAATTCCAATTCCCTAAAAGGTCAGAATATATTTAATAAGTGTTTTAAGATTTATTATGTTACATATATATCTGATGTATACTTTGTGCAGGATGATGATGTTGCGTGGTGGGTTGACTCTGGAGCAACAATTCATGTGTGTAAAGATAGAGGCTGGTTCAAGACCTACGAGTCAATGAATGATGGTTCTATTCTTTATATGGGAAATGAGTCAACAGCCCTGGTGCATGGAAAAGGATGTGTTGATTTGAAGTTCAGTTCTGGAAAGATTGTTTCTTTGTTTAATGTTTTACATGTTCCTAATATTAGGAAAAACTTGGTTTCTAGTAGTGTTTTGAATAATTGTAGTTATAAACAAGTAATTGAATCTGATAAGTATGTTTTATCTAAACATGGTGTATTCATTGGTTTTGGTTATTTATGTAATCAAATGTTTAGACTTAATATTGTTCATGATATGGTTGATTCTGCTTTTATGTCGTCATCTAGATTAAATGATTCAACCCTTTGGCATACTAGACTTGGCCATGTACACTTTAAAAGGATGCAAGATATGTCTAAGGATGGGTTAATCCCAGCATTTGACATGGACACTGAAAAGTGTAAAACTTGTATGATGAACAAGATAACTAAGAAACCTTTTCAAAGTGTAAAACGTGAAACTGTGATATTGGAACTGATTCATAGTGACTTATGTGATTTGCATGCTACTCCCTCTTTGGGGAATAAGAAATACTTTGTGACTTTTATTGATGATGTTTATAGGTATTGTTATGTTTATTTATTGCATACTAAGGATGAGGCATTAGATAAATTTAAAGTATTTAAAACTGAGGTTGAATTGCAACAAAGTTCCCTGATCAAGAGATTAAGGACTGATAGGGGAGGTGAGTACATGGATACTCTGTATTTCCAGTCTGTTGGTATAATCCATGAAACGACTGCCCCTTATACTCCTCAGCAAAATGGTATTTCTGAAAGGAAAAACCGAGTGCTGAAGGAAATGGTTAATTCCATGTTGTCCTATTCTGGGCTGAGTCAAGGGTTCTGGGGTGAAGCTATGTTAACAGCTTGCTATTTGTTAAATAGGGTTCCCAACAAAAGGAACAAGACAACCCCTTATGAACTCTGGACTAAAAAGAAACCCAACCTGAATTATCTCAGGGTATGGGGTTGTAGGGCTGTTGTAAGACTCCTTGATCCAAAATTGAAAACTTTGGGTGAAAGAGGCATTGAATGCATCTTTGTTGGATATGCTGAGCATTCCAAGGCATATAGGTTCTATGTTATTGAACCTAATGTTTCAATTAACTCAATAATTGAATCAAGGGATGCTATCTTTGATGAGAATAGATTCTCATCAGTCCCTAGACCAAGTCAGAGGATTCCTAATGGAACTGATGATGTTGGTGTATCTGAGATCTCTGATGAGGTCCCTGATGAGGTTGTGGAACGACAACCTGAACCTGAGCTCAGAAGGAGCACAAGGGTCAGGACTCCAAAATCATTTGGACCTGAGTTTCAATTGTACTTAATTGAAGGAACAAGGGATGAGGTCTCTGATCAACACTCCTATTGCTTTAATGTTGAGGATGATCCCAAAACATTTGATGAAGCAATGAAGTCCCAGGATGTTGCTTTCTGGAAAGAAGCAATAAATGATGAGATGGACTCCATCATGGGCAACAACACTTGGGTGTTGGCTGATCTACCTCCTGGTTGTAAGCCTTTAGGCTGCAAATGGATTTTCAAAAAGAAAATTAAGGTAGATGGAACTATTGAAAAGTTCAAGGCTAGACTAGTTATTCAGGGCTTTAAACAAAAGTCAGGGATAGACTACTTTGATACTTATGCCCCTGTGGCTCGTATCAGTACCATAAGATTGCTGATTGCTTTGGCATCTATTCACAATCTGATTATACATCAGATGGATGTGAAGACAGCATTCTTGAATGGTGAATTGGATGAGGAGGTTTATATGAACCAACCTCAAGGCTTCATCATGCCTGGCAATGAAAACAAGGTGTGCAAACTGATTAAGTCCTTATATGGACTAAAGCAGGCACCTAAGCAATGGCATCAAAAATTTGATGAAGTGGTTTTGTCTAGTGGTTATTCACTTAACCAGTCTGACAAATGTGTATATAGCAAATTTGATGAATCTGGTAAAGGAGTCATCATTTGTCTATATGTTGATCTTTGGCACTGACCAAAGTCAAGTGGACCTAACAAAGGAATTTTTGTCATCAAGGTTCTCCATGAAGGATATGGGGGAGGCTGATGTTATCCTTGGTATAAGGATTAAACATGAAAGTAACAAGATTTCTATCTCTCAGTCTCATTACATTGAGAAGGTGTTGAGGAAATTTAATTACTTTGATTGTACTCCAGTGAGTACTCCTATGGATACAAGTGAGAAGCTCATGCCTAATACTGGTAAGGCTGTATCTCAACTTGAGTATTCTAGGGTAATTGGCTGCTTAATGTATGCCATGACTTGTACAAGACCTGACATTGCATTTGTTGTGGGTAAACTGAGCAGATATACTAGTAATCCTAGTGCTCATCATTGGCAAGCAATTCAGAGGGTACTGAAGTATTTGAAGAGAACTGTGGATTATAGTCTCTCATATACTGGTTATCCTTCTGTATTAGAAGGATACACTGATGCAAGTTGGATCAGTAACACTGAGGATAATTCGTCTACTAGTGGCTGGGTATTCCTACTTGGTGGAGGTGCAATTTCTTGGGCATCCAAGAAACAAACTTGCATCACCAGTTCAACTATGGAATCTGAATTTGTGGCCTTAGCTGCTGCTGGTAAAGGGGCTGAATGGTTGAAAAACTTGCTTCTTGAGATTCCATTGTGGCCTAAACCTATAGCACCTATTTCTATCCGTTGTGATAGTGCTGCTACATTGGCAAAGGCTTATAGCCAAATGTACAATGGGAAGTCTAGACACTTAGGTGTCAGGCATAGCATGATTCGTGAGCTTATCATGAATGGGGTGGTATCTATAGAGTTTGTTAGATCTCAACATAACTTAGCTGATCACTTGACGAAGGGTTTGGCTAGAGACTTGGTTTTGAAGTCTGCAAAAGGGATGGGTTTAAGTCCAACTTAGTCACTGAATGCTAAGACACCCAACTCCCTCATGAGGAAACTTGGGAGCTGAGTTCAATGTGGCAAGCTGAACATTTAGTGGACTGGAGCACATGTTTTATTTACATCCCAAGGTTGTGCTCAGAACCTGCTGAAAAGGAGGATGAAGTCTTTACTTCTCAATGGTTAATTTTCTTTGAAAAAGTGCTTAGAATGAGCATGAATAAAGATGAACCACCTATGTAAATGTTGAAGTTTTGCCGCTTCAGGAAGCTTTGGACTTTTAGCTTTTACAACATTTATGAATTGGATATGGACACATGGCTTGTATAGTGTCAAGAGTATTTAAGTGTTTGAAAATGTATGTGTATTTTATCTTCAGGTATTCAAATGGGTTGAAGGGTTCAATTCTTAGAACACCCTGATTCTCGAATATTTGAACGTGTAATGTACTAAGATGATAATTCAATCTTCAAGATATTTTCATTTATGCATATGTTTTGTTTTGTGTTTAATTTACATGCAAAGGAAGTGAACTAAATTTGGGGAGGATTGTTGGAAAATTTAGTACACTTGAGGGATGAGTTCACACCTGGTAATGGGTTTGGAGGTACGGAGTGTACACCCATTAGGTCCCTGAACACCCTGACTCAATTTAAGTGGTTTATAGTGTAAATGATAATGCTGCTGATGCAGATCATTCCTGCTGCTAGCATTATCGTTCCTGCTGCTAGCTTTAATGATACTGCTGCTAGTAGTATCATTTCTGCTGCTAGTGTTGATACTGCTGCTAGTATTATCAATACTGCTGCTAGCTTTATTGTTCCTGCTGCTAGTACATTGTTGCTGCTGCTAGTACAATGTTCCTGCTGCTGAGCAATAGATTCTGCTGCTAGCACAATTTATTGTGCTGCTAGGCATGAGATTCTGCTGCTGGTTATAACCACTGACTCCTACTATTATGGAAACTATTATAGTATAATTAATGGGTCGTTAATTATACATAATTTCATGGGCTAGGGTTTGAGTAAACTCTATTATAAATAGAGGTCGTATCATAACTGCATGGATATACAGAACACAAACCCTAAACACTTGAATACGATTTGGTTCTTGATTTGTGCCTAAAACAAGAACATCACTTGGTCTTATCCCATAGAGATATTCGTGTAACCCAGGCATAGGGTCGAATAGTTTCTATTGGAAAGTGATTACACGATTTCAAGTGAATATCCGGTACCTTGATTGATTATCTTAACCCTGTTCTGGGAACACCACGACACGAAACCAACAAGTTGCTCGTCTGCACGAGGAGCACAAACTTGTACGAATTTTGTTTGTTTATTATTTTTTTTATTTTTTTTATAATGGTTGTGTGTGTGAATAAGCGTGTGTGACCCAAATGAGTAAGTTGTTGTATGTTATGGGAAGGAGGGTTGTAAGTTGTGGACTTGTGGTATGTTATGGTGACGTGGCACCCCGTGGGGCCCGAATGAGGAGTTTTTGCTCCTCATGATACCTTCTGTTCTTATGTATACGTGGGTATAGAGTAACTGAGAGTGAATAAAGTTACTGTTTTAATATGGGCATTTTAAAATTTTCAATGTTTAATTAATAAATGAATTAATGCACACATCTTTAATTTTATTATTCAATATTTTCAGTTATTTTTCTCTATTAAGTCATAAACAAATAGTTTTCATATGACTTAATGAATTCAGTTAATTAAATCGAATTCAAACACCATCTTAGTTTAATAACATTACACATTTTTTAAGTTTTTAAGTTTTAAGCAAATGTGTTTCTTTTTATATGTAGTATAGACTATAAAAAAAACCCGCGCATAACATTGAGATATAACGGCAAATAATTATACTTGTGAAATTGTGACTTTTGTTTGACCCTTGATGCCAACGTTAAAGGAGTTCAATTTGTAGACATTTTGAGAAAGAAAAAAAATCAATTAGTTAGAAATGGAAAATGATAAAAGTTTGAAGGTGTGGATCTTGTTAGAGCGCAAACTCTAGTCGGTGCCAGTGTTAAACAAAAATGTGTCGTTACCTCAGTTTTTTTCTCTATTACTCAGAACCTATAACTTAACCAAAAAAACACCATCCTTCATCACTCAAATTAATACTTTTAATATCGTATTATGTGTTCTTTTCATTTTTAAGTGTAATTAATACTCCTTTCGTCTCAAAATAAATGTTAAACTTTGGCTTTAAATTTTTTTATTTGCATTATATAATACTTTATGAAAATTATACCAATGAAAATACATTTGAAGCCCAATCCATTCATATATTTTGCATTAAGTATTATATAATACAAATAAAAATATTTACGGTCAAAGTTGAACAATAAAGACTCTGAAAAGTCAAACCTGACATCTATTTTGGGACGGAGGTACTAATACTTTTAACTTAGTAGGATGGAATAGAGATGCAAACACAAACCGGTTTTTTTTTAACCGGCTCAAAAAACCGTAACCGGTTTTTTTTACCGGACCGGTTTTTTTAACCGAACCGATTAGACCGGTTTTCGATTTTATAAGTGGACCGGTTTTTTACCGGTTTTATATCCGGTTTTAACCGGTTTTTTCAAATAACCGGTTTTAACCGGTTTTTTTTTTTGCAAGAGAGGCCCAACCTTTTCAACATTGATATCACATTCACATGTTTCCATTGATGGTTTTGCAGCTTTAGACAATGACTTTTCCTTGTCAGTGCTTCGCATCACGTAAGTTATCAATTAAATGTGGTGATATAGTACTTTTCCTTGTCTTTTCTAATGGTTTTGCAGCTTTAGACAATGACTTTTCCATTGATGGTATTTCCATTGATGGGATATCCCATGGCACGTTTAATTTATCATACATACGGCATACCTACGAGTCGTACCACAGGAATTAAATTTAATTGTGAGCACAAACAGGACTAAATTTAATTGTGAGCTTGGAATTAAATCCCATGGCTACGACCTACCACAGGAATTAAATTTCTAGCCGTTTTTTTTAACTATCCTTGTAAAATTAAATTTCTCTAATAAAACGGTAATATGAACGTTTCTAGCCGTTTTTTTTAATTTTTTTATGTTTTTTTTGATGATTTTAAGCCATGGATTGGTGGTATAAATACATGTAATGAGTTGTGGTTGAAAACACATCAAAAACACTCTCATATCTCTCTTTAATCTCTCTAATCTTTATATATTTACTCTAATCTCTCTAATCCCTCTATAATGGAAAACTTACAATCACAACAAGCTTCCAATGCTCCCTCCGTTTCTACTAGCAATGCACGAAAAGTTTATACAAATGAAGATGTTGTGAAAATTAAACCAACTAACCGAAAAGGTGATGTTTGGTCTAATTACGATTTGTGTATTATGATTGATAATTTGGAAAGAGCGCGTTGCAAGAAATGTGGGAAATTTTATAACCCCACGTCTAACACTACACTTAGGACTCATATGAACGGTTGTAATGCGGTCCAAAATGATACGTCACAAGGTACTATTGGTGCGGATGGTCAAGTTTTTATATATGATAATGATGCGCTTCGACTTGATTTTACGAAGTTTGTCATTCAACAAGCGCTTCCATTCAACCACTTCGACAACGTCAAAGCTTACGGAGATCATCAAAAGGAGGCTACAACCGCGGTATCAACATGTAAGTCGTACTACTCTTAGAAGTGATGCTTTTAAATTATGGAAAACGGCTAAAAAAGATATTATTGATGGTTTTCGTGAATATAAATATGGTGTTTCTATAACTACGGATACTTGGACCGCACCACATGGTACGGCAAATTCTTATCTCGCCGTTACGGCTCATTGGTTTAATCTCGAATATTGGTTATTAATGAAACGGACAATTGCTTTTAAACTATTTGATTATCCTCATACGGGATCTAATTTAAGAAAAATTTTACATGACACTTTAATTGAATATAATTTAGATGATAAAGTTTTTACGATTTCACTAGATAATGCATCCAATAATACAAGAGCTATGGAATTGTTAAAATTATGTATAAAACCCGTTTTAGATGGTGTTTTTTTTCATTCTCGTTGTGTTGCTCATGTTATAAATTATCCGTGCAAGCGGCATTAAAAATATGTGATAGTTTAAAGATGAAATTTAGGGGTTTATTAACAACTATATATAGTGCGAGCAACGAACGACAAATGAACTATCACTGTTTTCGTAGACAATGTGGTGAAATACCCCTAGGACCTTGCTTTGATAATAATACTAGGTGGAATTCTACTTGCATGATGTTTGAAAATATATTACGACAACGTGAGACTTTAAACACTTTTAATGATATACTTGTTAGTAGAAATAAGTCCGTTTCGATAGACGACCAAGATTGGGATCGACTAAATGATTTAACTATTTTTTTACAAGTTTTTAAAGAGGCAACAACTATATTATCGGGTGTTTGTTACCCAACTAGCTCATTAGTTTTAAAACAAATTTATGCTATGACGAAAAAATTAGACGAATTAAAAAACTCACCTAGTCAAATGTTTAGAAGAATGGTTAAAGTTATAAAAAAGAAATTTGTAAAATATTTTGGTAGTTTACCTTTGGTTTTTACTTGTTCCGCCGCACTTAATCCATGTTTAAATGTTGGAGGCGTAGAACTTTTAATAACAAGAATAATGGAAAATTTAGAATTAACCTTTGGATAAACGAAGACGACCCCGACTATATAAGATGTAACACCCCCATTTTCGATATACGCAGCGGAATATGAGTTGGGGTATTACTTCAAGTATAACAGTCATGAAAATAGAAAACGACTTGAAAAGAGACGTTTTAAATAAAATTGTTATCATTCATTTATTTAAATCAGAGTACATAATACAGGTCCCACCGGGAAGTTTAGAAATACGTTATAAAAGTTACATTATTCGTTGAATGATAACAAAATTGACACTCTTTTTATAAGAAGAAAGTCCGCTGCCACTCCGTGCCAAATCAAGCTTCTAATTACCTGAGATAAAACACGCTAAAAAGCACTGTTGTAAAAATCGGCCATGGCGGCCGATATGGCGGCGCCATGGCGGATTTCGGTGGTCCACCGCCACGATATTTCCCATATCGGTCTAACTTGGCGTTTTGGTCAAAATCTTTCAAAAATCGGTCAAAATCGGAGCTTGGCGGTCAAAATCGGTCAAAAATCGGCCTTGGCGGAGGTCGGTCAACGCCAGATCTAGGGTTTTTTTTCCAGATTCACGCCGTTTAACTTCAGATCTAGGGTTTTTTTTTTCATATTCACTTTAGATCTAGCCTAGATCTAGGGTTTTTTTTATATTCCTTTATAATTTATGGTCTCCGCCATGGCGCCGCCAAGACCTATATGGCGGATTTCGGGGGTCGACCGCCACGGTACCGCCGAGCGATATTTACAACCTTGCTAAAAAGTCATCACAAAAGTTAAGTGAATCCATAGCGTTTAAAGTTATAATCAGTTTGAACACAAGCTCAGTAGAAAGTAATTCAGTAATATTGCAGTTCAGTATATTGCCCTAAGTCTCATGACACGCAAAACGTTAACAGGTTTATCATCATAGTTATAAGCTAATGATGTAAATTACTACATAATTAAATGAAGAAATTATGCCCTCGAGTAGGAGATTACCAGTCTCTTTATTGATCTCAAACAAAGTACATTTGGTCACGTTACTGTAACACAAAGGGATCGACAAACCCAATAGATCTATTTACTATATTCGCGCTCACCCGAAAGTGATTAATGGTCCATGATGAAGAGTCTTTTAGGCAACAGGTAACTTAGGCAATATTAATCAGGAAAGCATACAGAAAAATACTTGTGTTCGGTTTTGTAGCATGTATCTCCTCACAAGTTTGGAAAATGTTTAAAAGTGGGACTATGAACTCACCTTAGCAGTCTGGATGGAAAACAAATTAAATAGAGTTGATAAACGTCTCCGGCACGCGACCTAGGTTGGTATGTCCAGTCTTAGTAATCGTATTCAGACATATATGAGTTTTTAGTATTCGTATCGTAACGTCTTGGTTGACAGTTAAATGTTAAAATGAGACAACATGAAGTCTCTTCAAAAGTTGGATAAGATTTTATCTTATTTCTTATTTTTATGTTTCGTTTGTTTGTTATCGAGATAAATGTATTTCGTTTATTAGTTTTTATTATAAATATATTTAAAAATATATTTCTAATAATAATTATAAAATGTTACGCTTTTTACCCTTATAGTTTCATATATTGACAGTTTATACCCCTGAACTTTCATAAAATGACAATTTTTACCCCTGAACTTTCATAAAATGACAATTTTTACCCCTCAACTTTGGTAAAATGACAGTTTTTACCCCTGTAGTTTCAAAAATGACAATTTATACCCACAACTATAAGTCGTTGGCAAAAATAGTCTTTGTTTTAATAACTTTTGAGATATTTACATTTTTGGCCCAATAAAACGCCAACTTTCGAATTTGGCAGGTTTTACCCCTAAGCTTCAGGTCGACTTTATTTTAGGTCCTAGTTATAAAATTAGTTAGAGTTTTGACAGTTTCTACCCTTAAAGCTTTTGTGTTGTTTCATGCGACATCCTTAATTCGTTTTTACGCATTTTAAGCTTAGGAAAAAGGCACGATTTGCTACGACTCTTTTATGAACGTTATAATAAGTTTATAAACATCTTATTTATAGCTTATTGGCTTATGATTCGAGCTTATGAGCTCGAATCAATTAAAAGGGTGCGTTCGAATGCAGTTTGCGACAGGGCAGAAAGGACACAAAATAAAAGCGAGGCAAAGCAATATTTTTACGACGTTCTTGTTCCTATAATTAGCTAGCTGGGTGGTCTTTAATGTGGCCAAGTTTCAGATTTTTTTATCATCATTTGAATGTCGAATTAATTGTTCAAAGTTGGGTGTTTGGGACACTTACTCGACAAAAACTGAAAAAGAAAAAGGATTTGGTTTTTGATTTTTAAGTGTTCTAAATGGTTTTTAATGCATATTTACATGATCATAATAATATTTAATCTATCTCTAGAGTGTTTTAGAGTTCCCTTGATTAGTAATATGTAAAATTAAATAATTAGGGTGTGTTTGGTGTTGCTCGACAAAAAGAGAAAGAAAAAGAAATAAAACTTGATTTTTGACATATCTTGCTATTATAATTTATCTTGTAACATGTTTAGCAGTATTAGGAGTTTATAAAAGTATTGAAAAGGGTCTTGGTCACTTACTTGTCTTGTAAGTCGATTAAGAGGGTTTTTGGGCGAATTGGCTTGGAACTTGAACACCAATGCTTCTCCTCTTTCCTAGGATTCTCAAGACCTTGCTTTAGCTTCTATGTGGACTATGTGATCAGTGGACAAGTGAGAGTGGCTGTTTTTGGTGTTGTTCGAATAATGTGGGAAAAATGAGGAAAGTATGGGTCGATATTTATAGAGAGGGAGAGTTAGGGTTTCAAGGTTTCTAGATAATCTTGTTAGGGTGAAGTGGAGACATGGTGAGGTATGCCTAGACACTTGGATGACACATGTATGGAGGGGGAGGGAGGAGGTCGTGTGGCTTAATCCCTAACCATATGATCTACCTACAAGAATTGACTAACGGTAAAAATCTATGAGACAATGTGATGTGTAAAAATTTTAGGTTTAGGGATAACTTATGGTGTATAATGTACCTAGGAGTTAGTAAAGAAATGGTTTAGGTTAATAATAGTTAGGATCGAACTAGGGTCATTGAAGGAGGATCGAATGGCTTCAAAGGGTGTGTACATTAGGCTATGGCGTGTTGTACACTAGGGTTTAGGGAAGTAAGAAGGTTGATTTAGGGTTAGGTTTAAGGATTTGTTGACTAGAAAGAAAAATAATTAGGGTTTTCTTATTTGTTATATATGTCGAATTGTATGTAAAATAAAAACAAATCATGTTTTTCTTTAAGGGGTTGTACCATGGGCTTAATAGGGTTGTACTATGGTTTAAGTAATATGGAAAATATATTTTTAGGGTTTTCTTAAGTTACTTTAATTATATGTTAGTTTTATTAGGTATAATAGTATATAAATGTAATTTTTGGTTTTTATGCATTGGATGCTTGTACTTTGGCTTGAAAGACTTGTACACTTATATTTTGTAAAAATCATATATACATTAATTAGGGTTTGTGATTTTATTACATAAAATCATAGCTTAGTGAATTTAGGGTTTGTATCGGAAGTTAAAGTGAATTTAGGGTTTCTGTGCTTTGGAAACTTGTACCTTACTTTGAATGAGTTGTACTTTAGTGTTTTAGGGTTTAGTTATTAATAATTATAGTTATAATAATTTAGGATTTCATAGAAACTTTAATAGATAAGAAATATTCAGTTGGTACTTTTATTATTCGTACATTAACGAATTATCGTAAAGTGGCAAATGGTATATCGTAGGATTTTATACTTGATATATGGAAATGTTTATATGAAATAAACATTAAGTAAGTTGATGTTGGTCTGCGTGTGGGCACGTTTATCGAGGATGTGAGTTACGTCACATTAGATAGTAGTCATAATCAGATAAAAAAAATTTCACGTAGAAAAAGGATAAGTATTCTTTATTAGAATGTATAAAATAGTTTATTACAAGGTGAAAATTTTTCAGTGGTTACAGTATCCCCCCGTTGAAGGAATCTCGTCCCGAGATTCAGGCCGTTTTGGTCGAGATGTTGGGAAAAAGATGTGGATATTTTTCCTGGATTTGATCTTCTCGTTCCGAGGTAAATTCTGGTCCTCTCTTAGAGTTCTATCTAACCTTAACAATGGGAACACAACTTCGCTTTAACTGTTTGACTTCTCTATCCATGATTTCTACAGGTTCTTCCACAAAATTGAGTTTGTCATTGAGACGAAGCTCTTTCATGGGAATAACAACCGTTTCATCTGATAGACACTTCTTTAGATTAGAGACGTGGAAGATAGGGTGTATCTTACTAAGTTCTACAGGAAGTTCGAGTCTGTAGGCTACTGGACCGATTCTCTCCAGAATCTTGAATGATCCGATGTATATGGGATTCAACTTTCCCCGCTTTCCAAATCTAACCATACCTTTCCATGGTGATACTTTTAACATGACCCTGTCCCCAACTTCAAATTCCATAGGCTTCCGTCTTACATCTGCGTAGCTCTTTTGCCTA
This sequence comes from Artemisia tridentata subsp. tridentata, assembly GCA_021014915.2. Lineage (NCBI taxonomy): Eukaryota > Viridiplantae > Streptophyta > Magnoliopsida > Asterales > Asteraceae > Artemisia > Artemisia tridentata. The sequence goes on from CP139504.1 coordinate 24,802,599, forward strand.
TCTCGTGCAGTTAGTAAATGTTGCCGAATTTGCACTATTTTATCGGTAGTTTCCTGGATTATTTCTGATCCGGTAAGTTGGAATTCTTCGACTTCCGCCCAGCAGATGGGTGATCGGCACTTTCGTCCATAAAGTGCTTCAAACAGTGCTGCCTTGATACTAGCATGGTAACTATTGTTGTATGAGAATTCTGCCAAAGGCAAATGTCTATCCCATCCTTTACCAAAATCTATTACACATGCCCTGAGCATATCTTCCAGCGTTTGAATAGTTCTTTCGCTTTGTCCATCGGTCTGTGGATGATAAACAGTGCTCATATCTAACTGAGTACCCAAAGCTTTCTGAAGCTTTTCCCAAAATCGGGATGTGAAACGGGAATCACGATCCGAGATAATGGAAATTGGTACTCCATGTCGTGAGACTACTTCTTTCAGATATAATCGCGCAAGACTTTCTATCTCATCTGTCTCCTTGATTGGCAGAAAATGCGCTGATTTCATAAGACGATCAACGATGACCCAAATAGTGTCATACCCGCTTGATGTCCTAGGTAACTTGGTGATGAAATCCATGGTTATTCTTTCCCACTTCCATTCAGGAATCTCTGGTTGATTCAATAAGCCAGACGACCTTTGATGTTCAGCCTTAACTCGTGCACATGTCAAACATTTACTGACATACTCAGCGATGTCAGCTTTCATGCTTGGCCACCAGTAAAGCTTTTTTAGATCATGATACATCTTTTCAGAACCTGGGTGAATAGAATACTTGGACTTATGTGATTCATGCATAATCTCATTTCTTATATCACCAAAGAGCAGTAACCAACTCCGATTCTTTATACAACGAGTTCCATCAGGACGAAGTTCAAACGCCTTGTCCATACCCTTTAAATTCTCAGCCTGAATGTTTTCTTCCCTTACTGCTTCAGCTTGTGCATTAAGAATTTGGGATGGCATATCCAAATTAATGGTCATAACTAAAGCCCTGACTCGAAGAGGCTTAATTCGTTCTTTCCTGCTTAAAGCATCTGCTACAACATTTGCTTTTCCAGGGTGGTAACGAATTTCACAGTCATAGTCACTTAGCAACTCTAACCATCGGCGTTACCTCATGTTTAATTCTTTTTGGTCAAGAATATGTTGGAGGCTCTTGTGATCTGTGAATACAACACACTTTATGCCGTACAGATAATGTCTCCAGATTTTAAGAGCAAATACAACTGCTCCTAGCTCGAGATCATGAGTCGTATAATTCTCCTCATGAGGCTTGAGCTGTCGGGAGGCATAAGCAATAACTTTGTTCCTTTGCATTAATATCGCGCCTAACCCTTGGTGTGATGCGTCACAATAAACAACGAAATCGTCATTTCCTTCGGGTAGAGCTAGAATTGGTGCTTCACAAAGCTTTTGCTTTAACAACTGGAAAGCTTTCTCTTGATCTTCTCCCCAAACATACTTCTTGTTCTTCTGTGTCAGTTCTGTTAAGGACTTGGCAATCTTCGAAAATCCCTCAATGAATCTCCGATAGTAGCCAGCAAGTCCTAAAAATTGACGCACCTCAGTGGGGGTTGTAGGTGTCGGCCAATTTTTGACTGCTTCTATTTTGGAAGCATCCACGTGAATACCGTGGCGATCAATCACGTGCCCAAGAAACTGCACAGTGTGAATCCAGAAATCACACTTGGAAAATTTAGCGTACAGTTGTTCTTTCTTGAGTAATTCCAAAATAATCCTTAAATGCTCCGCATGTTCTTCTTCACTTCGAGAGTAGATGAGAATATCATCAATGAATACAATCACGAATTTGTCCAAATAGGGTTTGCACACACGGTTCATGAGATCCATAAACACAGCTGGTGCATTAGTTAACCCAAATGGCATCACTTGAAACTCATAGTGACCGTATCTTGTTTTGAAAGCTGTTTTAGGAATATCTTATTCCCTAACACGCAGCTGATGATAACCCGATCTTAAATAAATCTTCGAGTAAACACTCGATCCTTGCAGCTGGTCAAACAGATCATCGATCCTTGTCAATGGATATCGATTCTTTACCGTAAGTTTATTCAACTCTCGGTAATCGATACACATCCTAAGAGAACCGTCCTTCTTCTTGACGAATAGGACAGGAGCTCCCCAAGGTGAAAGAGTTTGGTCGAATAAAACCTTTATCCAATAACTCTTGCAGTTGGTTGGATAGTTCTGGCATCTCTGATGGTGTTAAACGGTAAGGTGCTCGTGCAACTGGTACTGCTCCCGGCACCAAGTCAATCTGAAACTCTACCTGACGAACAGGTGGTAGTCCAGGTAACTCTTCAGGAAAAACTTCCAAAAATTTTTGTACTACAGGCACATCTTCGAGTCGTTTCCCATCCGTCTTCTTCTCAGTTACCTGAGCTAAAAATGCTTGACATCCTCTGTTGATGTATTTCATGGTTTTGAGGCACGATATAATGCTTAGTTTGGTCTTACTTTGATTACCCCGGATAATCAAAGTTTCACCCTCGAAAGGGATGTGAACCACTTTTTCGTCGCATACAATCCTTGTATGGTATTTGGATAGCCAATCCATACCAACGATTATGTCGAAACTACCGAGTTCGATGGGCATGAGGTCAATGTCGAAAGGTTGATTTAGTAAGGTTAAGGTGCAACCTTGGATTATAGAGTTAGTGCCTACTAATTTCCCATTAGCTAGTTCGATTTCGTATGTGTTGTTTAAGGCAGTGGGAGTAAGTTTAAGTAAGGAAGCAAAAGTAAGAGATATAAAACTTTTATCGGCTCCAGTATCAAATAATACTTTAGCTAGATGTTGATTGAGAGAAAACGTACCCGTGACTACGTCCGGGTTCTGCTGCGCATTACCATCTCCTAGCACATAAGCTCGTCCACGGGCACCATTGTTCTGGTTGGCATTTGGCTTCGGGCACTGACTCTTGAAATGCCCCTTCTCACCACATCCGTGGCAAGTTATGATTACTGGCTGCAGATTTGCTCCTGTTGCTTTACAGTCTTTGGTCTGATGTCCAACCTTCTGGCACTTTGCGCACTTAACAGCGCATGGACCATAGTGGTGCAACGAGCATCGATTGCATAATGGCTTTGTTCCGACATAACCACTCCTCTCAGCAGGTGTGGCAGTGTAGGCTCTGGCAGTTTCCTGCCGGCGATTCTGTTGGTGATGATGATTGTTACGGTTTTGTTGGTAGTTGTTTTGATTGTTGCGGTGGCTGTTGTTATTGTTGTAGTAGTTGTTGTTGTTGGGATGGTTGTTGTAGTAATGGGTGGTTCTCCGATCATCAAGATTTCGCTTGTTATCATTATTTCCTTGGGTGGAACTGCGTTTGATCTCACAATCCATTAGCTGTTGAGCTATGGTAATTGCCTCTTCCAAAGACTGAGGCTTGGATGCAGTAACATTTCCCTCGATACTTCGAGGTAATCCTTCAGTATATTTCTCCAACGTCTTCTCAAGATCAGGCACAATAGTTGGACATAGGAGAACAAGTTCCTGAAACCTCCTATTGTATGCCTTAAGATATGTTCCTTTCACAACTAGCTGGTGAAACTTATCCTCCAGCTTTTTGATTTCAGTACGGGGACAATATTTCTTCAGCATTTTCTTTTTGAGATCATCCCAAGTGAGTTGGTGAGCTGCTTCAACTCCTATAGTTTGGGCAGTAGAAGTCCACCAAGACAGGGCATCTTCCAAGAAAGTCCCTGTAGCAAAGGTAACCTTACAATCATCGGTACACCCACTTCTCATGAAAACTATTTCCGTACGCTCAAACCAACGAGCCAACTCAGTTGCTCCTTCTGTTCCTTTGAAGAAAGTTGGTTTGCAGTTTATGAAGTCCTTATAAGTGCACTTGCGAGCTATTGTTGTCTCGCTTTCTCCATTGGGTCTGCTAGTGCTTCCAGAACTGGCCATTACTGCTGCTTGATTCTCAAGTGCTGCAGCAACACTGTCTGCAACAAGCTTTCGGATAGCAGCTTAAGACATGACTGGTTCTGGGGAATTGCGAGGCATATTTCTATTAATACCACAAGAAAACACATGTTTAGAATTTGCATAGTGACCATGTTAAATTAACAAGGTAAAATCCATGTTAATCATAAGGTCACAACATGTCCAAATACTATCACACATGTATGTAAAATGATCAATACTGGTCCACATCAATCTATATCATATTCAGCAAAATATCACAACCACATATAGTCATAAATAACTTGCTGATTTGTTATACATATAACAAAATTAATATAAGCGTCATATTTATGCCACACATCCCGTGGCTAAAATAAAGTACAAAAGCTGTCAGATATAAACTACATACTAGTGTCATATCTATACTATAGATCTCAAAGCTGAGACATAGTACAAAAGCTGACAGATAAAGACTTGATCTAATGGCTACCAGAAGCTCCCCTTAGTCGACTCTCGAGCTCGACTATCATACTGACGAGGATTTGCATATATTCCTGGTACCAAGCCTGCATCTCTCCCACTGTTGTCTCCAGAACGGTGATCCTGTTTTGTGTTGTCATCAGTTCTTCATTTCTCTTCATCATTTCATCTATCAACTTTAATTCATTATCGTAAATAAAAGGTATTTCCTGTCTGATCTGCTCATCACGTTTCTCTGCCTTCTCACGATTCTCATCTAGCTTCTGTTGCATGGTCTCCTGACCGGTAATTAGATCCTCAACTCTATATTCAATACCCTCGATTTGTTCTAATGGCAACTCATCTAGATGACCCAGAACAGTCTCGATCTGCTCTTCTTGCCGTTCTAATCGCGTCAGGAGGGTGGAAATGGTCGGTTGTCGCTCCTGTGCTGCCTGCGAACTTTCTCCCACCTCAAAGACTCGCGGTGGAGTCGGGAAGTCGGGAGTAGGTGATCGGGGTAGAGCGTGATACCGGGCGATGATGGCCCTAGCTTCTTCACTAAGTTCAAATGGGACAGACGTGGGATTGAAACTTGTAGATGATGGTGGAGGTGGAGGTGAGGATGTTGGGACTGACGGTACATAAGTAGGTAACATATATGGATGTGGATGTGGTAGAGGTGATGATGATGTAGGCACGGGGAGTGTTCTTATCCGTGTTGTTCTCCGGATTCTCTCAGGGGGAACTGGTGGTATCTCTGACGATGATAGAGGTGGTAGGGACTCCGTAACTGAAGGAGAATCTGACTCATATGGCTCTGCATCTGCGAAGGTGCGAACCCTCTCTCTGGCTTGCACGTATGGATCATCAGGAAACGGTGCGATATCAGGCATCGAAGTATCCTCGGATGGCTCTTCTGAAGGATCAGACTCCGTATCGTGTCCGAATACTGAAGAGACCTCAGGTACTATGGAGACATCTTCTGATGGATCTGACTCCGTCGCCCGTCTAGGTACTGGAGTAACGTCGGGTACTGTCGCGATATTTTCGGTATCCGAGTCCGACATAAGAGTGATAGAATGGGTTGGGGAAGTCATATCTCTGTAACCACCCGGTAATTATAAATATTTCACTATGTAACTAAATAATCAGCATAAACATGTATAAGTAGTATTTCAGTGGCATTGTGGCACGGAGGACTTTTTAGTTAAGTTTGTGAAAATTGGTTATAGTTTAGGTTTGAACCTTGTTCTCTATAACCATGAGCTCTGATACCAATCTGTAACACCCCCATTTTCGATATACGCAGCGGAATATAAGTTGGGGTATTACTTCAAGTATCACAGTCATGAAAATAGAAAACGACTCGAAAAGAGACGTTTTAAATAAAATTGTTATCATTCATTTATTTAAATCAAAGTACATAATACAGGTCCCAGCGGGAAGTTTCGAAATACGTTATAAAAGTTACATTATTCGTTGAATGATAACAAAATGGACACTCTTTTTATAAGAAGAAAGTTCACTGCCACTCCGTGTGAAATCAAGCTTCTAATTACCTGAGATAAAACATGCTAAAAAATCAACACAAAGGTTGAGTGAATTTATAGCGTTTAAAGTTATAATCAGTTTGAACACAAGCTCAGTAGAAAGTAATTCAGTAATATTGCAGTTCAATATATTGCCCTAAGTCTCATGACATGCAAAACGTTAACAGGTTTATCATCATAGTTATAAGCTAATGATGTAAATTACTACATAATTAAATGAAGTAATTATGCCCTCGAGTAGGAGATTGCCAGTCTCTTTATTGATCTCAAATAAAGTACATTTGGTCACGTTACTGTAACACAAAGGGGTCGTCAAACCCAATAGATCTATTTACTATATTCGCGCTCACCCGAAAGTGATTAATGGTCCATTATGGAGGGTCTTTTAGGCAACAGGTAACTTAGGCAATATTAATCAGGAAAGCATACAGAAAAATACTTGTGTTCGGTTTTGTAGCATGTATCTCCCCACAAGTTTGGAAAATGTATAAAAGTGGGACTATGAACTCACATTAGCAGTCTGGATGGAAAACAAATTAAATAGAGTTGATAAACGTCTCCGGCACGCGACCTAGGTTGGTATGTCAAGTCTTAGTAATCGTATTCAAACATATATGAGTTTTTAGTATTCGTATCGTAACGTCTTGGTTGACAGTTAAATGTTAAAATGAGACAACATGAAGTCTCTTCAAAAGTTGGATAAGATTTTATCTTATTTCTTATTTTTATGTTTCCGTTTGTTTGTTATCGAGATAAATGTATTTCGTTTATTATTTTTTATTATAAATATATTTAAAAATATATTTCTAATAATAATTATAAAATGTTACGCTTTTTACCCTTATAGATTTATATATTGATAGTTTATACCCCTGAACTTTCATAAAATGATAATTTTTACCCCTGAACTTTCATAAAATGATAATTTTTACCCCTCAACTTTGGTGAAATGACAGTTTTTACCCCTGTAGTTTCAAAAATGACAATTTATACCCACAACTATAAGTCGTTGGCAAAAATAGTCTTTGTTTTAATAACTTTTGAGATATTTACATTTTTGGCCCAATAAAACTCCAACTTTTGAATTTGGCTGGTTTTACCCCTAAGCTTCAGGTCGACTTTATTTTAGGTCCTAGTTATAAAATTAGTTAGAGTCTTGATAGTTTCTACCCTTAAAGCTTTTGTGTTATTTCATGCGACATCCTTAATTCGTTTTTACGCATTTTAAGCTTAGGAAAAAGGCACGATTTGCTACGACTCTTTTATGAACGTTATAATAAGTTTATAAACATCTTATTTATAGCTTATTGGCTTATGATTCGAGCTTATGAGCTCGAATCAATTAAAAGAGTGCGTTCGAATGCAGGTTGCGACAGGGCAGAAAGGACACAAAATAAAAGCGAGGCAAAGCAATATTTTTACGACGTTCTTGTTCCTATAATTAGCTAGCTGGGTGGACTTTAATGTGGCCAAGTTTCAGATTTTTTTATCATCATTTGAATGTCGAATTAATTGTTCAAAGTTGGGTGTTTGGGACACTTACTCGACAAAAACTGAAAAAGATAAAGGATTTGGTTTTTTATTTTTAAGTGTTCTAAATAGTTTTTAACGCATACTTACATGATCATAATAATATTTAATCTATCTCTAGAGTGTTTTAGAGTTCCCTTGATTAGTAATATGTAAAATTAAATAATTAGGGTGTGTTTGGTGTTGATCGACAAAAAGAGAAAGAAAAAGAAAAAGAAAAAGAAAGAAAACATGATTTTTGACATATCTTGCTATTATAATTTATTTTGTAACACGTTTAGCAGTATTAGGAGTTTATAAAAGTATTGAAAAGGGTATTGGTCACTTACTTGTCTTGTAAGTCGATTAAGAGGGTTTTTTGGTGAATTGGCTTGGAACTTGAACACCAATGCTTCTCCTCTTTCCTAGGCTTCTCAAGACCTTACTTTAGCTTCTATGTGGACTATGTGATCAGTGGACAAGTGAGAGTGGCTGTTTTTGGTGTTGTTCGAATAATGTGGGAAAAATGAGGAAAGTATGGGTCGATATTTATAGAGAGGGAGAGTTAGGGTTTCAAGGTTTCTAGATAATCTTGTTAGGGTGAAGTGGAGACATGGTGAGGTATGCCTAGACACTTGGATGACACATGTATGGAGGGGGAGGGAGGAGGTCGTGTGGCTTAATCCCTAACCATATGATCTACCTACAAGAATTGACTAATGGTAAAAATCTATGAGACAATATGATGTGTAAAAATTTTAGGTTTAGGGATAACTAATGGTGTATAATGTACCTAGGAGTTAGTAAAGAAATGGTTTAGGTTAATAATAGTTAGGATCGAACTAGGGTCATTGAAGGAGGATCGAATGGCTTCAAAGGGTTGTACATTGGGCTATGGCGTGTTGTACACTAGGGTTTAGGGAAGTAACAAGGTTGATTTAGGGTTAGGTTTAAGGATTTGTTGACTAGAAAGAAAAATAATTAGGGTTTTCTTATTTGTTATATATGTTGAATTGTATGTAAAAGAAAAAGAAATCGTGTTGTGCTTTAAGGGGTTGTACCATGGGCTTAATAGGGTTTAAGTAATATGGAAAATATATTTTTAGGGTTTTCTTAAGTTACTTTAATTATATGTTAGTTTTATTAGGTTTAATAGTATATAAATGTAATTTTTGGTTTTTATGCATTGGATGCTTGTACTTTGGCTTGAAAGACTTGTACACTTATATTTTGTAAAAATCATATATACATTAATTAGGGTTTGTGATTTTATTACATAAAATCATAGCTTAGTGAATTTAGGGTTTGTATCGGAAGTTAAAGTGAATTTAGGGTTTCTGTGCTTCAGAAACTTGTACCTTACTTTGAATGAGTTGTACTTTAGTGTTTTATGGTTTAGTTATTCATAATTATAGTTATAATAATTTAGGGTTTCATAGAAACTTTAATAGATAAGAAATATTCAGTTGGTACTTTTATTATTCGTACGTTAATGAATTATCGTAAAGTGGCAAATGGTATATCGTAGGATTTTATACTTGACATATGGTAATGTTTATATGAAGTAAACATTAAGTAAGTTGATGTTGGTCTGCGTGTGAGCACGTTTATCGAGGATGTGAGTTACGTCACATTAGATAGTAGTCATAATCAGATAAATAAAAAATTACACGTAGAAAAATGATAAGTATTCTTTATTAGAATATATAAAATAGTTTATTACAAGGTGAAATTTTTACAGTGGTTACATAAGAACCCAAAATTTGAAATTTAACGATAATTTTAAAAAGTTATTTGGAATTTATGCAACAAAATATGGTCAACAACAAAACCCAATTGTTGACCAAATGCGGGCCGGATCGTCTCGAATGGCAAGAGACATTAATATAAACATTTATAATAGTTTATGTAAAGATGCTACAAAGCGTCAACGAACATCGGCCTCAACAAGCGAATTGGGACAATATATGGCTACAAACTTTTTAATAACTTTAAGTCCCGAAGAGTTTGCAAACTTTGACATTTTGGCTTGGTGGAAAGAAAGGGAAATCCAATTTCCAATTTTATCCGCTATGGCTCGTGACTTATCAGCAGTTCAAGCTTCGTCGGTAGCTTCCGAATCGGCCTTTTCTACTAGCGGTCGAATTATATCGGAAAGAAGGTCAAGACTAACCCCCGAATCCGTGGAAGTATGTGTATGTTTGAAAGATTATTTGGACGGAGTAGATAGGATATAACATGAATCATCGTTGGAAGGTCCGATATTACAAGACGTTGAAGAAACTATAGAAAGAGAAGAAGTTGAATTAGGGATATCACATCCGATTACCGAATTAGATGAATGTGAGTTTGAAGATTTTGATGTTGAAGATGTAGATGTAGAAGATTTTTTGGATAATTTAATGACTTGAGTATAACGGGTGATGGCAATGCCAAAGCTCGATATACTTGAGTACACTAATATGTTTTCGGGTGATGGCCATGCCGAAGCTCGAAATGTATTAGTATTTATATATTTTTAGTTGTATAATTGTATTGTTTAAATAAAAGTTATGATTGTATTTTTTTAGTTGTATAATTGTATTGTTTAAATAAAAGTTATGATTGTATTTTTAGTTGTATAATTGTATTGTTTAATTAAATGTTTGATAATTAACAAGTTTATTAAATAAATGTTCGAACATGTATGTAAAATTCTGAAAAAAAACGAACCGGTAAATAACCGATAAAAAAACCGAATCCGAACATTTATAACCGAAAAAAACCGAACCGGTAAAAAACCGATTCCGAAAATTTATAACCGAAAAAAAACCGATTCCAAACATTTATAACCGAAAAAAACCAATTTCGGGAAAAAAAAAAAAAAAAAAAAAAAAAAAAAAAAAAAAACGAAACCGATTTTTAGGAAAACCGGTTTTATCAAAACCGAAAACTGATTTTAACCGATTTATTTGCACCTCTAGGATGGAAAGCCTTGTGTGAGATGGGTTTATAGTAGCCCTCTAAATATAGAAAGCCCAATAATAAATAGAGAGAAATAATAAAACCCTAATAATAATATTAGCACATAGCCGCCTGCTTCCTCTAACTGTTTCTGCAACTGCGCTAGCTAGCTAACAATGGTATTCTTCTCTCTTTATTTTTCAATTTCACATATAGACATCTTCTTCTTATAACAAACTGATTTAAGATCTTTTTTTTATTAAAAAAAAAAAAAAAAAAAAAAAAATTATAAAAAAAACAAACAGGGAAAAGGAACAGGGAGTTTTGGAAAGAGGAGGAACAAAACACACACACTGTGTGTGAGATGTGGAAGGAGATCCTTCCATTTGCAAAAATCCCGTTGCTCTGCTTGTGCTTATCCCGCTGCACGCGTCAGGAAATGTTAGTCTTTATTTTCTTTTTATTTCCTATTTAGGTGTTGTTAAATTTATATTACCAAATGTTAGATAGTTAACTCACACATTGGGCCTGTTTGGTAGGAGCTTTTCGGGGAAGATGTTAGCTTTTTGTTAAAAAATAATCTCCTCTAAATAGCAACTTCAATCTTTTATTTCGGACAAATAGCTCCTAAATGAAAAGCTGATTCACGAAGCTTTTTAAAAATCTGTTAAAACTTTAAATTACTGATATACCCTTCAAACATTTGTTTACAATTATAGATATGTCATTTTATGTCATTTTACATCTTATATTTACATTTAACAGCTTAACTTACCAAACACTTTTATTGGAAAAAAGATACCGCTTGTAGCTCATGTTCAGTTTACAGGTTACAACTTACAGCTAATTTTGCCAAACATATCCATTGTGTTCAATGTTTTAAAACAGGGTTTTTGGTTTTCTTCCCAAAAGTAGTGCCCAATACCTAGTACCAATTTTTTACTCCATGGTTTAACTTATATTTTGTGTTGTTAACTGTTTTTATCATTACTGAATGTCCGTTATAAAACATTGTTTGTGACTACTTTGTTCTCGAGTATGACTTAAGGAAGGAAAGTAAAAAAAAAAATGAAGTGAAACCAAAAACGTTGTGTTCTCGAGTATCAGAAAAGTACTGAAAAAGAAGGGTGTTTTGGTTGATTTGAAGTAATTGGGCTCGACATGTTTACTTTCTATTTCTTTACTTTCCCTTACTAATAAAACTTGAGAACTGGGCAAGTGACGAACACGAATACTAGATGAATAAATTATGGAAGTTGTTCATGTTTGTTTCTTTATTTAAATTAGGGATCAGGGAATGTTGCACGCGCTTATTTGTGATGTTAGTGTTGTGTTTTTAGTTATAACTGATTTATGATGTAATTAGTTGTTCAAGTTTAGATTGGAAAATTTAAGTTACTGACATTGTGTGTAGGGTTGTATATGAACTGAATGGACACGTACGGCGCTTGTTTGTGTTTGTTGGTTTAAGTTATCCGTACCAACGGATAAACATATACACTAAACGAATGTATAAATGAACATCTACAATCGGTAATGAATGGTCAAGATGTGTTTTTTGTGTTTGTTAATCTAACGAAGCAAAGATAAATGGACTATCTACTGAATCGTGTAATGAATGATCCTTCGTTGAATGATCCGTTTGTTTATAGCTATCAGTGAGTTTATTTCGTTGTGCATATTATGTTTAGTTGAGTTATGAAGTGCAGTAGTATACTAGTATGGTGTTGCTGAATTTTTATTAGGGAATGTGATGTGAGTCCAACACACTCGTTTGTGTTTGTTTTTGTCGTGATTATTATGCGTTAGTTGTAGTTGATTTATGAAGTAATTTTGCTGTTGTTGAATACAGACAACTGGAGTGAGAAGGCTATTCGTCGCAAGACAACTGGAACTGGACGTATGAGGTACATGCGTAATGTGCCCCGCAGGTTCAAGAGTGGTTTTAGAGAAGGTGATTTTCATTGCTTTTATTTGTATAATGGTTAATTTTGTTTATTGCGAGTTAAGTTTATGAATATGGTGATTTTATTTATTTAGGCACTCAAGCTGCTCCAAGGAAGATCGCTGCAGCGTCTGCTTAACTTCTGTCAGTGTTGATTTGAAGTGGTATTTTGGTAGTTTTAAAACATAGTTCTACTGGCAATTTAGTGATCGAATTTTTGAACTTTTGTTGTGGATCAAGTTTGTTTAGAAATTTGCCGTTTATTTTGGATTGAATGATGTATACACTTGGTCGGTTTTGGAATCATGTAGATTATCTTTGTGTTCTGTTTATTTATTCGTATCTCTTGTCCTATATAATCTGGTCAAATATGGGGCTTATGGATTTTGCAACTTGCGACATGTATAATCATGTGACTATTAAGATACTGTATATGACTGAACAAGATTGTTTCTGTTCAATTTTATATGTTCTCATTTTCTGCATTGCCCTTATATGTCACAAAGCTTATGATGGAATGGGTCACAGTTCTTCCATGGTTGAATATGTTAGCAAATAGAGCAAGTCGTGAACTAGTGATTCAAGTAACAAGCTTTTTATTAATGGGATCAATCTAATCGATTCAGTTATGGTAAACAATCCTTTCTTTGGACTTCGTTGATAAATCATAAAGCATTACATGGAATTTGCTTGCCTTTTATCTTATTCCTACCCAACGGATCAACCGCAGAGCTCCTCGCCAACCCTTACCAGTGATTCTCGCCTCCCCTACCATTCTGCCCTTCCAGGAGGAGATGGATGAACGGAAAGCAAGTAAACAGGAAAGCTAGAGTAAGGTCCTTAACTAGGGGTTCGTCAATGGTGGTTCAATAACAATTTGCATTCTCAACAAATAACAACTATGATAAAAGAATAAGATGTACATGATCCCCTCATGGTTAGCATTGCAGCTCATAACAATCATAGTAAAGATTGCTCTAACTTGAATTATGATTCTGCTAATGCGATTCAGTGAGGGGATCGTTGCACCTGGGTTTTTTATTCTAACTTTGTTGTTTGCAGTACATAATTATGGCATGATCAGTTGGTTGACCTTTCGAAAATGTTTGATAAATCAATAGATGTAAGGGCAAACAATACATGTTTCCAGAACAAAAAGAGGCCTGTTGTGAAATTAGAGCACTCAAACTTTGTCTGAAAAAATGATGACCATATTCGGGTAAGTAGATGCAATACAGTTGATCATGATTGGTGTGGACGGCTGTGTTTTCACTCCAAATCTGGGGCTATATACTTAGATATGGCTCTTTTGCTCTATTTGTTTTTTGGTGTGTTTGTATGATTCTAGCTTCTTGCTAGCTTTTTATCCTACCAGAAGACTTGATGCAGTTATGGTATTCATCACTTGACCATCAAATAGCATGATTGAAGAAAATTCAGTTGTTCAAACAAGTATCTGTTAACTATCTCCTTGTGAATTACTCCCAAAGCAAAACTGTGACAACCAATAAGCTTTTGAGATTGTCAGACCCTTCAAAAATGTTTTTTTTCCTTATATAAAATGCAATCCAAAACACCCTCAACGTCTTCTCGATCTACACATACGATATCATTTGACAAAAAAGAAAAATTGTAATCGACTGCTGAAATCAAAAACATTTTGAGTGTTTGTGGTTTCTTTAACCGATATAACAGCATCGTATATTTTGAATCTACTTCCAACTTGCAGAATATGACTGGATATTACATGTCCAGTTTTAAACACCCAGTTGAAATGATAACATCAGCTAAAAGTATATATTTAAAATGACAATAATTTTAGTAACTAGATATATCAGCAAAGAGGCTTATGAAAAAAATAATAATAAATAAATAAATCACCAAATAAAAAAAATAAAAAGACCCTCCAACTTTTAAAGTTCAACAATAACTGAAAAAGGTCATTGATGTTGTTCAAAAAATAAGTAACCGAAAAAGAGGATAAGCAAAAAATTGTCTAAAATATGTATTCCATTCCATCATATCTGTAATCTGTAACAAACTTTCTAAACCTTCCCCCAAACATCCCAACTGAAACATATTTACAGTTGAATCCACTGTAAACCCTAATTACCTTCCGATCATCTGTATCAAACGAAAAAATTTCTTTCTTTAGTCTAAAATGGGCGGAACGGCGCCCTGAGAACGACCAGCCATATATCAGAGAAACGGGAAACACTCGGTGAAAAATATCACTCTGAGTTGAATCAAAATTTAAATGATGAAGATAAGAAAGGGGATATGATGCTACTGATCAAGAACCCCGAATTTCTGTTTCTCATCTTGCAATTGTTGGAAGACGGAATCCATTTCTGGAAATGCAGACATTAGCAGCAGCTCAAGAAGATCAAAAGCTAACTGCTTTAGGCAAACGGAAGACTGGCAAAATAAGAAAAGTAACCTATCAGATTTTTTAAAAGCTATTCATAATTGCAATAATACGAAAATAGAAATGGTTTGGTTGCTTTTAAATTAATAATAATAGTAAAAAAACTACATAAAATTGGCCGCTACGGGTTCAAGTCTCATTCGAGATGTACATGAAGTGGCATAATAGGGGTGTGAATATTTTCCATTCTAAGGTTGGGTAATGGGTCAAAATGTGAAACTTTATAGTACGGATTAAAAAGAGTCAGGTCCGCCCGACGAGTTTCGACTTGTAATATATTTTTTAGAAATGGTCTGCAAGCGCTTATTTTTAACTTGATAAATAAAGTGTGAAACGTCCTTGCAAAAAGACTATAATTACAGCAATAATCTGAACTTTATCCATGCATTCAAATAATTTTCGAATGAGTTTCGACCCATTTCCTATTTGGTAAGATCTTTTGGATTAACCCATTTGACTAAATAAAAAGAATAACCAAAATGACCCATTTGTATGTAAAATGGGTCTGAATTGATTGAAGAAGTTAACAAATGTAATGTTGATGATATTAATCAAACATAAATTCATGTCAAGATGCAAGTCATACTGACACATTTAAGAAGTACCAGTTTCAAAGAGATGAAGCTCACCTGAATAAAGTAATAGACATCTTGGACACACTGCTCATACTCCTTTCGACCAAAAATACTTACAACAGCTGCTGGTGCTTTATCTACACAGTAACAAAGTTCCACGTACGTGCTCAAGATTATGCATACAATCTATAGAACAAAGCTATAATGATGGATATGTTGGCGGTGGGATGAGGACAAGTGTCTAATGAGTCCAATATTTAATATTGATAAAGTTATTTTGCTAAGTATATCTTTTCCTGTATAAAATGATTTATAATTTGAGTGACTCGACCCGCTTGACTCATTTGATCCATTTGAACTGTTCTTTTTAAGCTAGAATTTTTTTTATAAATAATTCTACCCCATTTGAGTTTTGAATTATTAGAGATCAATAAAACCCATTCATAAGTAAATGAGTTTAAATGGCTAAGCGAATGAAACCCTAAGTCACGAGATAAGTAATTACCAATCATTAGTTCATAAACTAGTTTAGAACGTCTTCGTGCTTCCCGTTCTTGGAGCTCTTCTGGTGACAATGTTTCCTCATCACTTGGCGGATGTCCTCCTGGTGATGGAGGCTGTTGGCAATTAGGGGAAACCTGTGGGGCCCTTGGAGTGGGTGTTGGCTGTTTCCGTTTTGGGTTCTTTGTTATGAATATCCCATCCGGCCAAAGTATCTAAGCAGAACACATGGAATAATTCAGAAGGAAACAAACAGTGACAAAATGTACCATCAAGAATCATAGATTTCTATACACTCGGTTGTACTAGAAAGAAAAAAAGAAGAAATACTAGTTAATTCGCTAAACATTATCCCGTTTGGGTTCTCTCCAATGATTACCGATTTTCAAAAGGTAGATTTCTCCAATGACTTTCAATTCAACCCTATATTAATAAACATACTAAACACACTAAACCATATCTTAATCCCCAATTCGATCATAGAAATACCATCACTTCCAATCTTACTAACTAATCTATAGAACAGAAAAGTTCAAAGGCATCTGATCATTTGATTTACAAAAATCCACAGCACACATGCTTACACATCGCTCACCAATTAAAGTTATAATTGTCAACTTCTCTAACAATGTGTTTACTGTTTTTGACTTTTAGGGTCAAAACTGCAAACTTTTAATGTAGGTTGAAACAGATTGGGTTGGGTTTGACAAGTAACACTTTTTTGTCACTTTTATAGATCACTTATTTGATATGCAAAAACTAGATAATCACATTAATAATAGTATATTTTTCTAAAGTCCAATTCAAAGTTTATGATGGATAACCTGCTCAAGCCTCTTGATTCCTGACGCAACAATAGATCCTCTACGTAAAAGTTGGATTTTAGCAATAAGCCAATCATCAAATGCATCTGACATACCGAGCTGTAGAACCTGTTTGGCCACCCAGAAGACCTTCCTCCTGGTAACACACAATAAATGGGATTTTACAAAGAAGAAAGAATAGATAAATTTGTGGGAAATGGATCCAACTTTTATAGCACAATGATCCACATGATAAAATACCTGATCCAACCACCATCTTGAAGCTGGAAAACAACATCAACAAGATCGAACATTGGGATACTCAAGTTTGGTGGAACCCACTGCAGCAGAAGAAACAATATAAGAAACTTTATTCTGCATGGACATAATACAAACCATATGCGGAGAAATGAACAAGGTATAACTATAGGTGGATTAATGAGCGGGTTTGGTAACAGTCAAATAAGGTTTAGGTCAAAATGCGTGTATTCCTTAGTACAGGTTGGGTTGGAATGAAACACTTCTTTGTCCAGTTATTTTCTAAGTTTAAGTTAATGCTGTATTTATTATAATGAAAACCATTACAATGATAATCCAATTTATTCAGGACGTTTGATTTTTAGATGGGTTTGGAATGGGAACAAACATGGAGAGAGAGAAAATATGACTATAAAAAAAAATACCTCACTAGGGATTGAATCACCATCTCCTGCAAGCATCCCAGATTGTTTACTTAAAGTATTGTCATCCAATCCTTTTACAGACTGCCCTGACTTTACAGTTGAAGATATTTTACTTGGAACAACTATTTCAGGGTCACTATCAGAATCCTCAGATCGTTTCACAGGCTTTCCAAGAGAAGAAACTGCATTCTTCTTGGATGTTTTTGAACCATCAGTCAAAGAACTATTTTTAACTTCTGATAAAGAATTTTTTATCACGCCATCTGAAAGTTCTCTCCTAGAAGTTAAGGGATCCCCAGCAAAACCAACACCAGTAGTACCAACTTCTGTACTCCTTTCACGAACATTTGCAGAAGAATTAACTAAACATACAAAATATATAAAAATGGTCAATGCAAGGAAACAGCTCTGGTAGATATCTTAGATATAAAAGAACATGGAAATGGAGTTCACCTGAGAGGGTCTCAATGATGGATATAGAATTTGAGAAACTATATGTCTGCAGCCGGAAATAATATACCAGTAAGAAATAGTCTTAAAAGAAAATAAAGCAGCAATTAAGCAACAAATCAAACCTGAGAATCAACGCTAAGAAAATCCCAGACTTCAATACACCCCGATATAGTTGGAAACTGCATAAGCCTCTGCTAAATAACAAAAAAATGTAGCAGGAAAAATGAAATTATGCACCAAATAAGTTAAACTAAAATTTAACAGTATCAGGTTCAGTAAAATAGACCACCGAAACTAGAAGTGTTTCTTGATCACTTAAGAATGACATATACATTATTTTTGGATTAAGGAATAAGTTGAAAGTCATATACAGATACAACAATTTTGTCTCGACTCATTAATTTATTTAAGATGCTCTCTGTCACAGTAAATCAGATGTAATCCTTATAGCAAATGTGTCACCTTTAAATATATATCAAGAAGTTTACAACGTTCTTGAATGACGTCCACATCAAGCCCTGTTGACAGAAAATGCTTTGGTGGGAGATGAAGATTATACTCTGGATATTCCTTAAGACGCCTGTGTAATTCTTCAAAATGTCGAAACCTGTACATATATAGCTTACAATTCAGCTAAAGAAATTACTGTTATAGATTTTTCAGAACATTAACATAAGTAGTTAAACATAGTCTAAAGTCAAGAAAGCAAACAAACAATCACAAAGAGACCAAAAGTTAACTGTTCAGCACCTTCTTTTGATAGACCAGCTAACATTGTTCACATCTGTAACAGAAATGGAATAAACAGCAAATGTCTTCGAGCCACTTTTCACAATATTAGCCCCCAGCACCTGCAATAGCAAATAACCTTTATCTGTCACACCCTTTACATGTGCTAAGAAACAATACAAACTCAAAACCAAATGTTACTCATTTACCTCACATCTTAGTCTAAAAAAAGAATCACCCAGTGATGAACCTTTTTGGACATTATTGGTAGATATGATGGGAAAAAAAGACGACGTACTTGTCCCACTATTTGTTCTTCCTAATGACTCTCCACCCTCAGAGTCACCACTTGAGTCACCCGGTTTCGAATGTCCTTTTGAAGAACCCAAAACATCCAACCCATCTTCTAATAAGAAACTCTTTCTTTCAATCTCGAGCCAAACATCCTTCTGACTGCTTACTCTTGACCTTTTTCTCCCTGTGGAATAATCTTTTCCTGTTTTTCTCATTTTCTGACCTTTGTAACTTTCAAGCGGATGGTGAATGTAAGTAACTGAATTCTTCCTGTTATTTTTACCGTCCCATACCTTGGTTCCTGGAGAATTTATACCCGTGATGTCACTGTTTTCCTCATCTTCGCTAGAATAAACATTGTTTCTATATTCTTCCTCATCGTCATCTTCGTCTTCGTCTTCATCATAGGAAGTGCTCAAAGGTAGCCGTGGACCTTTGGTGGGGCCATATGCATCTTTATGTGAAGCTAATGGTTTAGAGTGGTTGACAGGATTTGATGACCTGGCTAAAGAATTTTTGACCGGTTCAGTAAAATGTTTCACATTTTCTTTTGTTTTGTAGTCTTTACCTTTAGCCCACATATTCTCGAAATGTTCAGGAGCCAATGCTTCGGTTTTTCTACGGGAAATAATGTCTAACTTGTCACCCCATTCACCACCCGAAAGTTGTTTTCGGGTATCGATCAAAAGTAATGGGTCTTTTGAATGAAGAGCGGTGGTGACATTGTTAAAGACAGAATCGGAATTATCTTTCTTTAACTGTGTGAGCTCAACACCTTTGACAGAAGGATCTATTAACATAGATGGTTGATTAGACAATTTTGGAGATCCGTTTGACTTTGGCTGTGAGTTCATTTGTTCATTGGTAATTATTTTATTGTTCTTGCTTGCTGAAATGACAACGTTCTCAATTCTCTCATTAATGAACCTAAAGCCAATCAAGGGAGAAATTTAAGAACATGATATGATTAATTAGAGGTGTCGGAATGAACGGGTCAAACCAGGTAATTTTTGGATGGATCGAAATGGTTTGGGCTTTGTCCAAAGCTTATAAAAGTTACTCTGTATTAACTAATTAGTAAGTCAAATATGATGCCCAGTATAACATTGCATTACTCCAATAATGATCTATTTTTGTAAGAAAGTGATTTCGGAGGTTTTATATTTTTAAAAATACATTTTAAAAGACTTTGGACCTGTTTGACCCATTTGACCAGTGTCCTCTTAAAATATTTTTTTTTTTTTTTTTTTTTTACATTTTGTTCAGTGTCCTCTTAAAATATTTTTTTTTTTTTTTTTTTTTTTACATTTTACCTATTAGAGATCAAACATAACCAAAATAGATCAATCTCATCAATGCATCATTTAATGGGTCGAAAGTCGAAACTGCGACCTCTAAGACTGGCCAAACAAAAAGAGACTGAATCAAATGGATTTATAACCTTGGGTTGGCTAAATTTACAACAGGTCGAATTACTGCACAAGCAAGCATTTCCCTGACTATGTAACGAAATAACGAGCACTGCAGATCCTCAGGCCTGAATGTAAAAGAGATGAAACCATCCATAAGATGCTGCAGAACCTACGATAAATAAAAGAACATATATATCATAACTACAAACTGACTAACATAATTTACATCAACACAGACAATACACCATATGAAAATGTACAAAAAATAAAGTGATTAAAACCTTGTGCTCCGCTCCAGGAGAAAATAAAGCAGGGTGCAATTTATTCTCAGCATAAAGCACAGCTTTGAGTTCTACATCTCGCTGTGCAATTGTCATAGATTGCTGCTTCGTAATCTTCATCTGACATGCACGAAAGAGTTCCAAATGTGTGCAAAAAAGTTTGATAATGTCCCTACAATATTTCAAAACAAACAAATTATAAGTAATGACAGTTCAGATACAATCCTTTCACTAGTTAACAAGTGAAATTTGTGGAGCATTTCAACCTTGTCAGAAGGTCAATAAGATTGATATTTCTCATACGGCTAGAGAACTCCCCGAGGACACCGTTTATAATCAGCACCAGCTCGTCTGGAGCTTGTTTGTCAGGGGTAACTCGGGAATACCAGAGATCAGTGACCCACTCCGAAACTATATGCCTAGTAAATTGGTCTATTGCATCCTCAACAACAGGTGAGTTGACTTTTCTCCTCCAATCAGACTTCCCTGAGAGAGGTTTAGGTGCCATAGCCGGTTTCTTTTGAGAAGAAAGATTGGTTGAGGATGGGTTACTGTTATATACTGCAGCTTTTCTCCGCATCTCGTAATCCAAAGCAAAATAACGAAGACCAACAATTAAGAAGAGCGCAGCTGGCAAGTTTATTAAGACTGAAGAGCTTGTCACTGAAAAATAGTATAAAATCAATAAATGAGATCACAACACAATTCAGAAAGATAGTTATTTATTTTTTTTTTATTTTTTTTTTTTTTTGCTTTCTAAAATGAATTGCCTAGTTTAATTAAGTCGGACGATGTAAATCGGAATTTTACAATATTTCTAAAACTATAATTGGAAAGATTAGCAACAGAAATTGTTGAGTTGTGGAGATAGTCTCCAAGATTGATCGACGTAGCGTAAGAGATAGGACTCTGTGAACGCATAAGCTCCTTTCGGATCTTACTCCCAAGTGATGAGCATAAGATCTAAGGAGAGCCTCCGTAATGAGTTAGCAGAGGCAGTCGAAGCCTAGCCTCACAGAGACGTCAAAGCCTAGCTACCCTCCGTGAATCTGAACGCATAAGCTCCTTTGGGATCGTCCAAGTGATGAGCATAAGATCTAAGGAGAGCCTCTGTAATGAGTTTGCAGAGGCAGTCGAAGCCTAGCCTCACAGAGACGTCGAAGCCTAGCTATCCTCCGTGAATCGGCAGGAGCACAGCCTTACGTGGACTAAAGCTATAAGTATGGACTTGGCCCTTATGGAGTTTTTTAGGCCCATGTAGGATACCTCGGGAAGTAAGCTAGGTTTAGGTTTGCACACTGATAAACACCCCCTCGTTGTATTTTTAAACTTGGTCTCTCTTGTGTGTTGTGTACCTCAATAATCTCTAGTGTGACCTGTGGACATAACACAATAACCCAATTGTGTGAACCACGTTATATTGTGTATTGGTCTGTTCCATTTGCTATGTTTGTTTGGTAATCAGAGTGTTTTACCATAGTCACATAATTCGCTACAGTACCCACGAATTGCGATCCAGTTCGTTCGATCCAAAACGTGGTATGAAATCGATCCAGATCGCGACCTGGATCGGTGACGATGGCGTTCCAGAATTTAATTGATATCCGAATCGGGACAGAGCAATTCGTGTTCCAGGTGTTTCCGATTCGCGTTCCAGTTACATTCGATTCACGATTCTGTTACCTTAATTTTGATTTACTTCCAATTTTAGTTATTATAGAATATATATAATTTGAAGATTAGATATGGTGATTTTTTTTTGAACGAGATTCTTTGAGCTGTTAAATAGTTATGGAGAATATTATATATAGATGCGTAGCAGTAGCCTTCATAGTTCATATCATCAATAAAAAATCCACTGAAATAACTAGAATAGTGAGAATCAAGAATTAATAATAATAAATTAATTAATGGGTACATCGTACCACTTTACTTGGTACATCGTACCGAAGCGATCCCAAATGAACCTACCCCCCATCGAACCGAATTTTAGGTGCCTAGCGAACCACGATCCCGATCCCCGATCCGGTACCGGAGCAATCCCCGTTCCATGTGACTATGGTTTTACCCAACATAAATTAATCTGGGTGGAGGTATGTTCTACGGGTTGACTGATTTTTACAAAGACTTGTATCCTAAACGTGGTTGTTTCGGATATATATCCCTAATTCTTAACGGCAGGTTTACTTACGAGAATATGTCCATAGATGACTAACATGTAATAGCTTCTACAGTATATGCTTATCGGAGAAAACAGAAGTCTGGAAGAGCTCTTAGAAAAGACACAGTGTCATCTCAATTTAACCTTGATACCCCAAGCTTAACTAAATCAAATTCCATATAAGGAATGCTAAGCAATCGTACTTCAGTTGTGTAAATATTAGTCTAGATTTAGTACCAAAGCCATGATAATACATCGATACTGTTAATTTGCCTTCCACAAATAAAGGCCGGTGATACCTAAAGAACAAAATCATTTCTATCAAGCACTTTACCTATAATTTTAGGAAGCCATGATAACAAAACATTTTGACACACACTAGTTTGGTAAAGCATGACTAATATACTTTGTGGTAACAAATCACGCAAGTGCCTATATGTTAGTGTGTTTCAAGTATCAATATAACTTCGAGATGACATATTGTAATTGCACAACTAGATTTTTTTTATAAACTCTAATATCAATACAATATAATTAATGTCAACATCATTTGCATTCTTTTGCGTCTAGAGAAAGAAAGAGAACTAAATTCTTAAATACAACATACGTGCAAAACAACAAGAAGAACACGTTTTTCATCTCAAACTATTTGTCACGCCAAAAAGATTATTAAACAATTAAGTAAATACAATCTAACTAGTTTAAATCATCAATAAAAACTAAAAAGCTATAATACTTAATCCTCATCAACATTGCTTATGGGATATCATAGAAGACAAAATTGGAAAAATGAAAGCAACTTGCACATAGTATCCAAACCATTATGCTGTGTTATGTGGTTGGTTATGCCAGAAAGTGAGCTCAAACAATCAACACGCTGCAAATATAGTACGTAGACCAAACCTTGGTGTTAAAACTCGCCATTTTAGAAAAAGATTGTGTTCCTATATTCCCTTTTACATGAGCATTAAATAACACCTCTAGAATCGTCATAATTAGCGGATTCGATTAGTAAATGTCAAAAGGTGCTCAAAATTTGTGTCCAAAATTATACATAGCCTGCGAGTCTAACTAAGTACCATATATAGGCGTATAGCTACTTGTTACCTTATTCTTCTTCAAGAATCATACATAACCAAGGTCTATCACAAGGTTGCAATTGGCATTGTGCGTCTTAATTCTTATTTAGTTTATTACCTACAGAATCGCAAAATGGCGTGGGCAATTCTATCAATACTTGCTATAAATCTATAACGATGATTCACAATACCGTAAAGTAAAGGTAAAAAACCATCTATTTTATTGTCCATTTAGATATAGTAGGTCTAACTAGGATTCTAGGAGACGTTTCCACATATTCCGGCCCATGCAAAATGCCGATCTTCAAATCAACTCCATACAAAACAAAATCCGTCTGTACTTTTGCACACGTGTAGTAGTCCAATAACCTAACTACCTCGTTATAAACCATACAATACAAAAGTTGTCCTCACTTAACACATATAAACCATCATAAGATTAACCACCACAATATTTTTTTACTTTTACACACGTCATTCTCCAACACAACATTTTCAACCTACACATCTCCTAATTTTTGCTAAACTAAAAGAAAACGCTCTTAAATCTCAACAATGCCGAACTGCTAATTAATTACGCCAATTACTTAACAATCTACTAAATGAAACACAAATGAAATAACTAAACAAACACAATTATGATCAAAATTAAACGAAAACGCTCTTAAATACACCAATCTCCTAATTATGATCAGAATTATAATCAAATAACCTAACTACATTCCAACATTTTCAACCTAGGCGTCTCCTAATTCTCGCTAAACTAAACGAAAAACGCTCTTAAATACACCAATCTCAACAATACCGAACCGATAACTAATTATGCCTATTACTTACTACAATCTACTTAACGAAACACAAATTAAATAACTAAACAAACACAATTATGATCAAAATTAAACGAAAACGCTCTAAAATACACCAATCTCCTAATTATGATCAGAATTATAATCAAATAGCCTAACTACATTCCAACATTTTCAACCTACGCATCTCCTAATTCTCGCAAACTAAACGAAAACGCTCTTCATTACACCAATCTCAACAAAACCGAACCGCTAACTAATTACGCCTATTACTTACTACAATCAACTTAACGAAACACAAATTAAATAACTAAACAAACACAATTATGATCAAAATTAAACGAAAACGCTCTAAAATACACCAATCTCCTAATTATGATCAGAATTATAATCAAATAGCCTAACTACATTCCAACATTTTCAACCTACGCGTCTCCTAATTCTCGCTAAACTAAACGAAAAAACGCTCTTAAATACACCAATCTCAACAATACCGAACCGATAACTAATTACGCCTATTACTTACTACAATCTACTTAACGAAACACAAATTAAATAACTAAACAAACACAATTACGATCAAAATCAAACGAAAACGCTCTAAAATACACCAATCTCCTAATTATGATCAGAATTATAATCAAATAGCCTAACTACATTCCAACATTTTCAACCTACGCGTCTCCTAATTCTCGCTAAACTAAACGAAAAAACGCTCTTAAATACACCAATCTCAACAATACCGAACCGATAACTAATTATGCCTATTACTTACTACAATCTACTTAACGAAACACAAATTAAATAACTAAGCAAACACAATTATGATCAAAATTAAACGAAAACGCTCTTAAATACACCAATCTCCTAATCATGATCAGAATTATAATCAAATAGCCTAACTACATTCCAACATTTTCAACCTAGGCGTCTCCTAATTCTCGCTAAACTAAACGGAAAACGCTCTTAAATACACCAATCTCAACAATACCGAACCGATAACTAATTACGCCTATTACTTACTACAATCTACTTAACGAAACACAAATTAAATAACTAAACAAACACAATTATGATCAAAATAATATAATCAAAAAAAAAAAAAAAAAAAAAAAAAAAACTTACAACTCATCAAGTAGGACAATCCAACACCACAGACAGCCAACAAAACAAGACGTTTTTTCGACTCATCGATAAGGTCCCGGACCGTAACCGATTGCCTAACGCTACTCATTTTCAACAATCCGATCAATCAATCAATTCAGTCTGATCCTAATTTCAATATTTAACAACACTAAGTTATGCAATTTTGAATAAATAATTAGATGTGATTTGATTGTTGATTGGGTTGAGAAGTTAGGGTTTTGTTGTGTGATTTTTTTTATCCAAGTTAAAAATTGCAAGTGTTTAGTTTTTTGGAGGAGTGTGCCGTTATTTTTACTTTTTTTATTCTTCAAGTATGTCCGGATGTGTTAGGTTTTTGTTTTATTTTAAGGAGGATTTTTTTTTTTTTTTTTTTTTTTTTTTAATACTTTAAACGAAACTGTGTCTTTGAGTATCATTTAAAAAAAGGTAAATTGCAAATTTAGTCCCTAAAGTAGCTCAAATGCGCAAAAAATACATCGAAACAAAAAGTTATGCAAAAACGACATTAATATTTCGTTTTTTTTTGCAAAACAGCCACCGAGAGCTAACTTTCGTTATTTCGATCGTTAAGTGCCATGTCAGTGAGGGTAGTATTGTCATTTCGTTGTTCACTGTTGCTTTAGGGACAAAATTTGCAATTTAAGTTTTATCTATTTATATCACCGCCACCACCACCACCCTCTACCACCACACAACCACCACCACCACCCTCTACCACCACCACACACAACCAACACCACCGCCCTCTAACCACACCACCACCACCACAACCACCCTTTACCCTTCATCGTCATCTTCTCCGGTGACCACACCCAGATTCCAGTGACCGGAAAAGATGAAGATGATAGTTTGCAATAAAAAGTCGAGCGGTTCAATCACCACGAATACAAAACTTTAGTCTTAAATCACAAACACCATATGTTATATTGCAAGAATGTAAAGAAATATTAGTCAAAACTACACCACTGAATGCATCAAGTATTTGTAGCACAAAATCACTTTGCTGATATGCTTAGCTTGAAAAATGATTTATAAATTGACCAGTTGCTAAAAGGTTTAGGATTACACCATATATCTTTGAGACGCAGTAAAAAGATAACATCAAGTAGAATTAAACAATTGAGGAAGCCAAAAGCCAATGATACAAATATATAAACTATCATGAGTATATATATTTACCATTAACTTAAACTTCAAGTGTCCTAGTATGTGTGAATTCACATATCTTTTTTTTTTAATCAAAAAATGGACTTAAAAGTCCAAAAACGTATCATAAATGCCAATTACATGCTTGTTTTTGCGTTTGTATATGTGCAGGTAACGGATATGAGAAAATGAGAAAATGACAAAAAGAAAGACAAAACGGACAAAAATGAGCACGGGATTGGAAAGAGCGTGAAAAGCCGAAGCCGGGAAGAAAGTTTACATTTTGGATCAACCTTAAACCCTAAACTTTAAAACCTAACCCTAGTGTTAAAACATTTTCACCAATAGTCCAAAAATCGTTTTGCACCATTAGTCCGAAACTTAACGGTTGTTATATCCTAAACAATAACCCAATCCCTTTTATATAAACAACCCAGCCCAATTATAATCCCAAAAGCCCAACACCATAACCCGACCAACCCATACCCAATTCCCAGTCAAAAAACACGCGTGGGAAAATCCGTTTTTTACTATTCATCCATCTCCCCCAATTTTACCCTGCACCTCCCCACCTAAATTACCCCACTTAAATGATTAACCATTCTAGAAGGACTGACACGACTGACATCAGGTGTCCCGCTGGCGATCCTAAGGCGTATGATTGGCTAATCATTGCTGGCACATGATCCAAGGGCGGTGAATGAAGCTTATGAAAAAGTAATCCATGAAGGGCTAGGATTGAAAGAAGAAGACGCTCCTGAAGACCTAGAAGGATCCAAATGAGGCTATAAATAGACCTCCTCGCTCAACACACAAGGCATATCTTTTACGCGTCTAGTTTTAGCTTATTGTTTAGCTTATTTTCTGTTTTAATGTCTTTTAATTAAGTTGTAATTTTCCTTTCAAGTTTTGTAAACGTCAGTGTTGCAAAACAAGGCCTCAGCCAAAATGCCGATTAGGTGCTACAAGGCCACCAACCTTTCCGATATGTGTAAATCGGTCAAACAACTCGGTTAACCGTGGTCAACGACGGTTAATGACGGTCAACAGTGGTCAAGCTTGCCCGAAACCTTCAAACCTTGCTGGAAATACCCAAAACTCACCGTTAAATTGTTTAATAAGTTATACTTGTTGTTTATATCTATTTCAAGATGGTTTTTAAGAAAATTATTGCCAGTAATACCTAAAACTTGCCGAAAATACAGAAAACTTGCCGAAAATGTCAATCCGATTAATCACCGATTAATCCCGCCTAGACCGATTACAAGTTACAGGGGGGTCGACCGCCCGACTACCGATTCACGATTTTTGCAACCTTAAACGTTTTAAGTGATTAATAAAATTCAGTTTGTTTAAATCCTTTGTTGTTTCATTTTAATGCTTTAAAAAATGTTTGCATATGGTTGAAATAAGTTGTGGTAATAAGCTCTATCATTAAATACTCTTATTACTTTCACTTATACTCAAACAAGCTTCTCAATAGCTTGTTTGAGTTTGTGTAGCTTGTGGTTCGCTTTAGAAGCAGCTTAGTTTAGTAATTTTATTTTAAGTTGAATAGCTTAAGTTAGAAGATAAGCCAGAAATGGATGGGCTTATGGGACTTTACCAGCTTGGTTTAAACAAGCTGGAGCTTGTAGAGTACTCCTCGAGCTTATTTGATCCTTGTTTGAGCTAGGATCAAGGTAATCTTCATTCTTAGCTTAAAACTGCTTTTGGTTTATTATTACTGCTTATTGCTTATTTCTGCTTATTATTTGCTTATCTGTGTTTTATTTGTCTTTTATATGCTTATTAGTAGTAGATTTATCTGTTTTAGTAGCTCATATCATAGTTAATAATAAATTTCTCTTTTCATCTTAAAAACTGTCAAAAACACCAATAAGCCTTAGCTTATTGGTGAGTGTTTATTAATCAACCATTACTACTTTCATTGAGTCATTTAGTCTTAATAATTAGTTTTTATCAAAATCTAATAAGTTTTATAGTCTAAATCAGTCTTAAAAAGCAAATCTGAAATTTAAAGGAGTGTTTGGATCTTAGTTTTAGCCTAGTGTCTAATCTAGTTTTACTTGTTTCAGTCCTTAATTAAGGGTATTGATATTTACACATAGCAATTTACTTCATACACATAAAATATAGTGGGAGGATTGTGGGACCATTAGGCTCATACATGCAAATTTTATGTGTATGAAGTAAATTGCAATGTGTAAATATCAATACCCTTAATTAAGTTTAATCTAGTCTTAATATAGCTTAATAAGTAGTTTTAAATCAGATTAAAGTAGCTTTATTAGGTGTAATAGTTCTTAGTCAAGTTTTTAAAGTTTCATAGTCTTAAACTGATTTTATTAGCTTAAGTTGTAAATTTCATCAAAAGTTCTTTTTAGGTGTTGTTTTTGTGTCAAAATCAGTCTAAAATGCATGTTCCATCTTCTGGTTAAGTGTCAAAAAGAGTAGAAAAGCTTTTGGGTCAGTTTCAGTTTCTTTTAAAGTCTTTTTAGCTTAAGTAACCTATGCTGATTTATCAGCATATGTGTTTAAAAGCTTTGATTCTGCTTATTTTGGTTCAATTCAGTTTAGGAAGTCATTTATAGCCTAGCTTAATCAGTTTTAGAGTCTTTTCATTCAGTCTTATAGTCTTATTTAGTCTGCAAGTAGTTTTTGTCAAGAATAAGAAAAGCTAAAAATATTACTTCAATTTTCTCTTTTATCAGCATATTTTTAGGATCTATTTAGGTTCAAATTGTTTAAAAGTTGGTTTTATAAGTTCATTTGTTGATAATCTTGATCTGTTTTTAGAATTTAAAATTTAGCTTATTGGGTTGGTAGCTTATTTTTGGTGTTAAAAAGAAGTTTTCAGGTCTGCAAGTTTTCTTGTCATTTCAATAAAATCCAAAAATAGTAGTCTGAGTAGCCTTTTTATCAGCATGTTTTTAAGCTTATTTTTAGTTCAAATTGTCTAAAAATTGTTTTATGTGTTCCTTGGTAGGTAATCTTAGCTGTTTTGAAGTTTGAGCTTATTTCATCAGCTTTTAGTGGCTTATTTGGTAGCTTAAAAGTGCCCCTTTAGAATAGCTTTTTAAGTAAGCTTTTAGGTTTTAGAAGCTTTGTTTGCTTATGCACAAGCTTATAGAAGTTTGTGCCATAAGATCAGTTGGTTGCTTTAGCTTTTAAGTTTTAAAGTGTTTCTGTTTGCTTATTTAGTTTTTTCTAGCTTATTTAAAAAGTTAAAAAAATTTTGCTTATCAGCCTTTTTTGGCTTATTCCCGGCTTATTTAGATAAGTTGGATCATTAGTTTTATTTTTCCTAGATTCTAAATAGCTTAAAGTATTTTTCAGAATTTTTTCAGATTTTTCTTAATTAGTTTAGTATTTTTAATAATATTTTTAGTTTAAAAGTGTTTTTAATTCATAATAAATAAAATAAAAATCAAAAAAATATAATTCTTTTTTCTAAAATTATTTTTAATCATTTAGGACTTTTAGAAATTAAATTTGCATTTTTAGGGTTAAAATTTGATATTTAGGTTTTTATGCTCGTTAAGTTCCCGTTTAGTGTCTGTTTTAAGTTTAATTTGCGTTAGGACTTAATTGTGTTTTGTTTTCTTGATTTATGTGCTTTTATTTGCTTTCTAGTTTATGTATTCTATTTTTAAGTACCATAATTCCAAAATATCTTGATTATTCAATCACCCGATCACGAACCAAATCCGATTTTTCATTCACACTTCGTTGGGACATTAACGACCCGGGAATATTAACTACTTTCGGAGATATATATAGGTTGACTTTCTTTGACCACTTGGGATTTTCACTCTTGGTTAGAGAGTGAATTGACTATTTGGTCGGTTAAGTAATTACTTACTATTATATATATATATATATATATATATATATATATATATATATATATATATATAATATACTTTGAAACTGATACCATGACCAGCTTTTGATGTAAAATGAATTAGATATACATACTCCAGATCTGATATTGATATGACCCTTCTCAGATCTCTTCATTGAATTCATCATCATCAATGTCGAGTCGTTGACCTTGCATAAATATATGCGAAAACTGCAAGGCTATTTGTGCCGAATAACATATGGATGAGTTGTTGAGAAAACTAATATGACATCTCGTACGCCTCGTGATCTGGGGTTTTGTATATTAATCCTGAGTCGTCACTGGATCGTCTCTTGACAACACTTGCCCTTTGCATGAGACGAATCAATGCTTGCACAACTTCGGACATGGGAGGCCGAAATTCTGGTTCAGGCTGTAAACAACATTAAACTCTATTGATAAAGGAAACATAAAAGTATTTGTAAAATAATAATTTAAGAAGTGAATTTTCGAGAACTTTTACCTGAACACAAAGGGCAATGATGTCAGCAAAACGGTTACTAAAAGAATGGCAAGAAGAACAACATTGCAGAGAGACCAGATCTGTAACGCCCCGTGCCCGGTTTGACCAAAAAAATTTTGAACTTTGAACGCGGAAACGATTGACTACCTTGAACTCATGAATATTCTTCATGAAATGAACATGACATAGATGACTTTTAACATTTTAAACACACTTGTAATAACACCTACACAAAAACCCTTCAGAACCTTTCACACAACCTTTATAAAGCAAACAGACAAACCTTCTGAGACCAAAATACGCCGCATCCATTTTCAGGGATACGCCGCATCACTGTCTGAGAGACAATGCGCCGTAACAATATAAAGTGATACGCCGTATTGTCCTAAACTAAGATACGCCGCATCTATGGAGTTAGATACGCCGCATCGACCCACTGAGACCGAAATTTACAAGATAATGACTACAATGCGCCGCATCTCTACAGGAGATACGCCGCAACACTTGATACGCCGTATCTAATAGGAGATGCGCCGTATCTGCCCTGCACCACAGAATACTGGACAGACCCTACTGTCTTAAAAATGCAATGTCAACAGCCCCGGCTGGAAACCCGACCTCCCGGACTCGAAACTTAACGAAACTTTCCAGAAACCTTTAGTATGTCCGTAAGTTTAATTTCATACAAAAACATCACCCGTTTGACTAACCGAAATAGTATCTCAAAATCGGACGGGTTATGCATAATACCCGAAAATACCCATTACACTACAAACCCTTATTACCACTACCAATTAACAAATAACTTGACCATAACCATTATATTAGCATATCCAAGGCGTTCCATGCATACATGACCCGTTAACTTTCCAAAATGGGTAGAATCATGTTCGTACCAAACGCCCCTTAATGAGTACTTAAACTAGCAATATGCACAATAGAAACTTCATGACTTACACACTTACTTGACCCATGATTTAGACATCATGACAAGACCGGAAAACTAACAAAATGACCATATAAAAGAAGTGTACCCACGACACCAAAAGAACACTTGGGGCTTCCAACTTCAATACGCTTGGTCCAAAAGAGGTCCGATCTTCTAACTAGCTTCTATATACCTTCCTACTTACTCCCAATCTACCACTACGCCAAATCCTTACTTTTACTTCCACTGCTAGAACCTACAAAGATGACATTAACTTCAACGTAAGCGAAAACGCTTAGTAAGTATATAAGATATAACTATCATTACATTATCATGGAGCATAACATAATACTTTACTCACCTTGAACAAGCAAGTAAATACATAACAATATCATAACTAGCATTGGATCCAAGCTACATTCATTCACAACTCCATAACAAGAACTCATTACACAACATTACATTAGTATCATAACATTAAACAAGTTAATCCTATATACTTACCTTGATTTCCTAATAGCTCACTACTTGAACTTGAGGAGGCTCTACAAATGCTTCCTATCACAAGGTTAACTACAATTAGTGACTAATAAACTAGGAAGATCATCATTTTACCTCTTTTCACCATAATCATCAAAACCCACCATATGAACCCTAATTTTTCACAATTGGGGAAAGTTACTTACTTGTTAAAAAGAACACAATTAAGGTTTCCTTAAAGCTCCTTGATCACTTCTTGATGTGCAATTGAGACAAGATGATAGATTTGGCTTTCCCTCCTAATTTTTCTTCTATGTGTCGACACCTATGGAACTAGCACTAGATTTCCAGACTTTTCTTGAGTTATCTTTTTAAGGTTGAGTTAGTTGGAACTTTGGTCCTGTGGCAACAATAGTCCTTCTAATTCTATCCTTCTCATTTAGTCCCATCTTAAGTTATAAATAATTCCTAACATATATACATAACATAATATTTACATAAATGGTACCTCATCGGGGTACGGGTGTAACAATCCTCCCCTCCTTAAAATGAGAGTTCGTCCCCGAACTCTACTCTTGAAATAAATGAGGATACTTGCTCCTCATTTTTGCTTCTGTTTCCCACCTAATGCTTGTACCCTTACGATGCTTCCATTGCACTTTGACCAACGGGATCTCTTTATTTCTCAATTGTCGTACTTTTCTTCCTAGTATAGCCTCCGGTTCATCTTCTTGCGAAAGTAACTCCGGATCAATTTCGATGTCGTCTAAAGTGACTATACTCGATTCGTCCGCCAAACATTTCCTTAAGTATGACACGTGGAAGGTATTATGAATACCCCTCATTTCTTCGGGTAGTTCCAACACATAAGCTACTTCGCCCACTCGTTTCAAGATTTTGAAAGGTCCTATAAACCGAGGACTAAGTTTCCCTTTGTTTCTGAACCTAAAAACGCCCTTCCACGGGGAAACCTTTAACATAACTAGATCACCCACCTCGAACTCAATTGGTCTTCTACGGTTATCGGCATAACTTTTCCACCTATCTTGTGCCGCCTTAAGCCTTGCACGAATCATTTCTATCTTTTCCGTTGTAGCCAACACTACATCCGTGCTTGCCAATTCCCTCCTTCCGACTTCTTCCCAACACACGGGTGTTCTACACCTTCTACCATAAAGCATTTCATAGGGTGGCATATCTATGCTTGCATGGTAACTATTATTATAGGCGAACTCGACTAACGGTAAATGATCGTCCCAATTTCCTCCAAAATCGATTATGCAAGCTCGTAACATATCCTCTAAAGTTTGAATCGTCCTCTCACTTTGCCCATCGGTTTGAGGATGAAAGGCCGTACTCATATGAAGTTTCGTACCCAATTCTTCTTGAAAATCTTGCCAAAAATTTGAGGTGAAACGCCCGTCTCTATCGGAGACTATAGAAATAGGTACTCCATGACGTGCGATTATCTCGTTAACATAAATCTTTGCTAGCTTATGAACGGGCATATTTTCTCGAATTGGAATAAAATGAGCACTCTTGGTTAGGCGATCTACTATGACCCAAATCGCATCATTCTTCTTTTTCGTCCTTGGCAATTTCGTAATGAAATCCATCGTGATCTTTTCCCACTTCCAAACCGGAATATCCAAAGGTTGAACTTTTCCATACGGTTTTTGATGCTCGGCTTTGACTTTTAGACAAGTCAAACACTTCTCAACATACTTTACACAATCTCTTTTCATACCCGGCCACCAATAGTTCTTCTTCAAATCGCGGTACATTTTTGTAGCTCCCGGATGAATGGAATACTTCGACTTGTGTGCTTCCTCTAGAATCAACTCTTTGATGTCACTACGAAAAGGGATGTAAACCCTTCCATACCGAGTCTTAATTCCTCGACTATCTTCTTCGAGATGCGGAATGTAGGAAGTGATACGCTCACCTTCCCTATTTTCTTCTTTCAATGCCTCCTCTTGAGCCAACTTGATCTTATCAAAAAGGTCGGTGGTGACAACCATTCTCAAAGAATGAATTTTGGTAACCTCATTTTGATCCTTTCGGCTCAATGCATCTGCCACCACATTCGCTTTACCCGGATGGTAGCGAATCTCGCAATCATAATCCTTCAACAAGTCTAACCATCTTCGTTGTCTCATGTTGGGATCTTTCTTATCAAGGAAATATTGAAGGCTTCGATGGTCGGTGTAAATTACAAACTTGACACCATACAAATAATGCCTCCAAAGTTTTAAAGCAAAAACCACCGCCGCAAACTCAAGGTCGTGAGTCGCATAATTTTCTTCATGCTTCTTTAATTGTCTCGAGGCGTAAGCGATCACTTTTCCTCTTTGCATAAGAACACATCCAAGACCGGAATAAGACGCGTCACTATAAACCACCATATCTTCGGTCCCCTCCGGCAATACTAGAACCGGTGCTTCACACAATTTCCTCCGTAGAGTACAAAAGGCTTTGTCTTGTTCTTCACCCCACTCGAAGGTAGCATTCTTCTTAGTAAGTTTCGTTAAAGACGATGAAATTTTGGAGAAGTCTTGAATAAACCTCCTATAATATCCCGCAAGACCAAGAAAACTTCGGATTTCACCAACATTCCTTGGTGCATGCCATTTCATTACGGCTTCTACCTTTGAAGGATCGACTTTGATACCATCGGCGTTAATAACGTGACCAAGAAACTGAACTTCTTGCAACCAAAATTCACATTTCGAGAATTTAGCATACAATCTTTCTTTTCTCAAAGTCTCAAGAATTTCACGAAGATGAAGTTCATGTTCTTCCTTGCTCTTAGAATAGATAAGGATATCATCAATGAACACTATAACGAATTTATCCAACATCGGTCTACATACACGATTCATGAGATCCATGAAAACCGCAGGTGCATTCGTAAGACCAAATGGCATGACCGTAAACTCGTAATGTCCATATCGGGTTCTAAAGGCCGTTTTGGGAATGTCTTCTTCTCGAACTTTCAATTGATGATAACCCGAACGGAGATCGACCTTGGAAAACCACCTCGCACCTTGAAGTTGATCAAAGAGGTCATCGATTCTTGGTAACGGATACACATTTTTCACCGTGACTTTATTCAATTCGCGGTAGTCAATGCACATCCGCATACTACCGTCTTTCTTTTTAACGAACAAGATTGGTGCTCCCCATGGCGAACTACTAGGACGAATGAAACCCTTATCAAGCAATTCTTGAAGTTGACTCATCAATTCTTTCATTTCGGACGGAGCTAGGCGATAGGGTGTTTTAGCAATAGGAGTAGCACCCGGAACAAGATCAATACGAAATTCGACTTGCCTTTCGGGTGGAATACCCGGCAAGTCTTCCGGAAAAACATCACAAAATTCATTTACAACCGGAACATCATCGATACTTTTCTTCTCAAAGCTTGTATCCACCACGTGAGCCATAAAGGCATAACACCCACGTGATAAATACCTCCTAGCCTTCATCACGGTACACAACTTTAGTTCACCTTTTCTGTTATCCCCATAAATAATCATTTCGCGACCGCTAGGATTCACAACTCTAATAATCTTTTGACTACAAAGAATAGCCGCGTTATATTTATCAAGCCAATCCATACCGATAATAATATCAAATTCCCCGAGCATAATGGGAATTAAGTCGATCTTAAAGACACTTTCATCGATCTCTATCTCTACATCTCGATATACATTAGATACAACCACAATTCTACTATCGGCTATTTCGACTTCTAGGGGTATAGAAAGTTTAGCTAATGGGGAAGTTATTTGCTTGCTAAAATCATACGACACGAAAGAAACACTAGCACCCGAATCATACAAAACCCGAGCGGGTATGGAATTTACAAGATGAATACCTGTGATGACATCGGTCCCCGATTTGGCTTCTTCGACACCCATTTGATAGACTCGAGCGGTCGGCTTTGGAATCTCCACTTTCTCTTGCTTGACGGTTCTCAAAGGCTTTGCTTCAATCGCCTTTGCTTTCGGGCAATCCCTCAACCTGTGCCCTATCCCATTACATCCATAACATACTATCATCGGCTTAGTACAATCTTTGCTTTGATGATCTAAGGCTCCACATTTGTAACAACCCGGCGTATTACGCCTACACTCCCCAAGATGAAACTTGCCACACTTAGAACATGCTACTTTAGTTTTGTTTCCCGTATTCTTTTTGCCATGGTCAAATTTAGGTTTCTTTCCATCCTTATCCGCAAACTCTAACTTCCTTTTTGGTTCTTTCGCCTCCTTCTCTTTCCTTCTAAGCAAGTCCGCTTCCCTCACTCTAGCCCTACTCAAAAGATCATCCAACGTAGTACACTTGAATGGTGAAATCACTTCACGAATGTCATCCTTGAGCATCCTTTGGAACTTATCAACCTTAAGCTTGTCATTCCCAAGATATTCGGGACAATAAGGGATCATATCATTAAACATCTTCCACATCTCATTTACCGTTTCGTTAGTTTGAGTGAGAGATTGAAATTTCTCTCGAATTTTGTCCACTTCTTCAGCTGGAGCATACTCGGCACTAAACAACTCCTTGAATTCTTTCCATGTACAAGTTTCTAACCAAGGTTCACCTTTTTCGCACACCTTTCCCTCCCACCAAGTCTTCGCACTATCACGAAGAAAGTTAGTAGCATAGATAACCTTCTTCCTTTCTTCACAACCGCTAGTACGGAAAGCACCTTCCACCGCCGTTATCCACCTATTACTAACAATAGGATCAAGAACACCGGTAAACTGTGGCACATCACAAGCCGTGAAATCCCGATAAGTAGCTTTATCATTCTTAGGTTCTTTTGTCGGACCACATTCTTTCTTAAATGCCTTAAACTCTTCCTTCATTAGCTCCTTAAGATTTTGCGTCGTTTGTTGAACATAGTAGGGCATTGATTGCTTAATAGCCTTACCCACTCTTTTTGCTAACATTATGTCTAGGGCTTTCATTTCATCTCCCGTGAAGCCTCTAAAGTCAGGGCCTCCGGAGTTTGAGGAAGAGCTTTCATTATCCTTACTAGCATCACCCGGATCACTTGCCGAAGTTTCGGCATGCTTGGAAGCCGTGGCTTTCTCGACTTCCTTCGGGTAAGGGGTTTCCATTTCTTCTTACTGAAATTTAGCAATTCACAACATTAAACACAATTATAAATACTTAATCAATGCATGAATGACATTTCTATCTTATTCTAGTACCCTAGCTTGTCACTCATGTATAATCTAAATGATTTCAATTTCACATATGTCCCGTATTTTCATTACTACGGTGGCCAGGCGTAGTCGTGGAAATATTGAACATATGGGTCCTCGAAACCATCCGAACAATACATAAATAACAAACATTAGCCCTAACCGCATCTATCCAAGGCCTAAGTCTAGGAAATCCTAAAAAGAGATCCTAAATCTCTTAGACCGAAGCTCTGATACCAAGTTGTAACGCCCCGTGCCCGGTTTGACCAAAAAAATTTTGAACTTTGAACGCGGAAACGATTGACTACCTTGAACTCATGAATATTCTTCATGAAATGAACATGACATAGATGACTTTTAACATTTTAAACACACTTGTAATAACACCTACACAAAAACCCTTCAGAACCTTTCACACAACCTTTATAAAGCAAACAGACAAACCTTCTGAGACCAAAATACGCCGCATCCATTTTCAGGGATACGCCGCATCACTGTCTGAGAGACAATGCGCCGTAACAATATAAAGTGATACGCCGTATTGTCCTAAACTAAGATACGCCGCATCTATGGAGTTAGATACGCCGCATCGACCCACTGAGACCGAAATTTACAAGATAATGACTACAATGCACCGCATCTCTACAGGAGATACGCCGCAACACTTGATACGCCGTATCTAATAGGAGATGCGCCGTATCTGCCCTGCACCACAGAATACTGGACAGACCCTACTGTCTTAAAAATGCAATGTCAACAGCCCCGGCTGGAAACCCGACCTCCCGGACTCGAAACTTAACGAAACTTTCCAGAAACCTTTAGTATGTCCGTAAGTTTAATTTCATACAAAAACATCACCCGTTTGACTAACCGAAATAGTATCTCAAAATCGGACGGGTTATGCATAATACCCGAAAATACCCATTACACTACAAACCCTTATTACCACTACCAATTAACAAATAACTTGACCATAACCATTATATTAGCATATCCAAGGCGTTCCATGCATACATGACCCGTTAACTTTCCAAAATGGGTAGAATCATGTTCGTACCAAACGCCCCTTAATGAGTACTTAAACTAGCAATATGCACAATAGAAACTTCATGACTTACACACTTACTTGACCCATGATTTAGACATCATGACAAGACCGGAAAACTAACAAAATGACCATATAAAAGAAGTGTACCCACGACACCAAAAGAACACTTGGGGCTTCCAACTTCAATACGCTTGGTCCAAAAGAGGTCCGATCTTCTAACTAGCTTCTATATACCTTCCTACTTACTCCCAATCTACCACTACGCCAACTCCTTACTTTTACTTCCACTGCTAGAACCTACAAAGATGACATTAACTTCAACGTAAGCGAAAACGCTTAGTAAGTATATAAGATATAACTATCATTACATTATCATGGAGCATAACATAATACTTTACTCACCTTGAACAAGCAAGTAAATACATAACAATATCATAACTAGCATTGGATCCAAGCTACATTCATTCACAACTCCATAACAAGAACTCATTACACAACATTACATTAGTATCATAACATTAAACAAGTTAATCCTATATACTTACCTTGATTTCCTAATAGCTCACTACTTGAACTTGAGGAGGCTCTACAAATGCTTCCTATCACAAGGTTAACTACAATTAGTGACTAATAAACTAGGAAGATCATCATTTTACCTCTTTTCACCATAATCATCAAAACCCACCATATGAACCCTAATTTTTCACAATTGGGGAAAGTTACTTACTTGTTAAAAAGAACACAATTAAGGTTTCCTTAAAGCTCCTTGATCACTTCTTGATGTGCAATTGAGACAAGATGATAGATTTGGCTTTCCCTCCTAATTTTTCTTCTATGTGTCGACACCTATGGAACTAGCACTAGATTTCCAGACTTTTCTTGAGTTATCTTTTTAAGGTTGAGTTAGTTGGAACTTTGGTCCTGTGGCAACAATAGTCCTTCTAATTCTATCCTTCTCATTTAGTCCCATCTTAAGTTATAAATAATTCCTAACATATATACATAACATAATATTTACATAAATGGTACCTCATCGGGGTACGGGTGTAACAAGATCACTTTAAGTTGTTGGAGAAGTGGTTAAATGAAAATAAGAAGCATTTGAAACCAACTCCTCGGACAAACATTGCTGCTAGCCTTACCGAAGACTCTTGCTTTTGGGCACATGTAGAGGAGGCATTGATTTCGCGGCAAGAATTGATCAATAGAGGGTTAAACACCAATGCAGCAAACACCGAGAAGGAGTTGGAGCAGTTTGAGGCCTATTTGATGCGGGCAATCAATGACTATTCAGTGTCATCAGATATTTTCTTGGAGGAAAGTAGTTTGATGAAGTGGTGGAGTGAATACAAGACATACAAAGGAGCTTCATATACTTCTCAATTTGCCGAGTACATGAACAATGGGAGCTACAAATTGTATCATTAAGCTCCCTTGTTCATATCATGGGCATACTTGTATGAACTTCTTTTGTATTAGCAAAATAGATACATCATTTGTATGGCTATATATCGTTATTAAGGAGTTAATGGTAGAATAGGATGTTGGTATTGTGTTCATTTCAATAGCTTCATCAGTGGTTGCTTTTCAACATATGAGCCAATCATCTAATTATTTGTATTTGTTACTTTATTAAAGCAAAAAACTGTAAACCTCTATTTGAATAGTTAAATTTGGGGATGTGATTCCAAATGATGAAATGGAAGGAGGAGTGTGGTGGTGGTGGTGGTGCTGGTGGTGGTAGAGGGTGGTGGTGTTGGTTGTGTGGTGGTAGAGGGAGGTGGAGGTGGTGGTGGTGATTGTGATATAAATACATAAAACTTAAATTGCAAATTTCGTCCCTAAAGCAATGAAAAGACAATACTACCCTCGGTGACGTGGCACTTAACGAGAAAACTAACGGGCGTTAGCAAAAAGTAGCTCTCGGTGGCTATTTTGCAAAGAAACCGAAACATTAATGTCGTTTTTGCAATACTTTTTGTCTCGGTGTATTTTTTGCTCATTTGAGCTACTTTAGGGACCATTTTTGCAATTTACCCTAAAAAAAATAGTGAAGTGAAATAAAGAAAGGTTACTGTTTTCGAGTATCACTTAAAAAGAAAAAGAAAAAATGATTTGATTGATTTTGAAATAAAATATTTCCTCTCAAAATTTGACTGAAAATATTTAATTTTTTACTTTAAAAACTTAAGAAACCGAGCATTAATGCTATTATTGAATTTTGTGAAAAGTAAATAATTATCTAGGGCTGGCAATTTTGACACGTACACGAAAACACGACTTGTTAACAGGTTTCGTGTTTGGCTTAACGTGTTTCGTGTCGTTAACAGGTCGACCTGTTTGGGCTTAACAGGTTTCGTGTCGTGTTCGTGTTTTGAAAATTTGACACGAAAAATTATCGTGTCGTGTTCGTGTCTGCCCCTTATTGTGTCGTGTCTTAACAGGTCGTGTCTTAACAGGTCGTGTCTGACACGCTCTATGTGCAATTTTGACACGAACACGAAAACACGACACGAAAACACGACTTGTTAACAGGTTCGTGTTTAGGCTTAACGTGTTTCGTGTCGTTAACAGGTCGACCTGTTTGGGCTTAACAGGTTTCGTGTCGTGTTCGTGTTTTGAAAATTTGACACGAAAAATTATCGTGTCGTGTTCGTGTTTGCCCCTTAT
The DNA here is from genome assembly GCA_021014915.2 of Artemisia tridentata subsp. tridentata. Classification (NCBI taxonomy): domain Eukaryota; kingdom Viridiplantae; phylum Streptophyta; class Magnoliopsida; order Asterales; family Asteraceae; genus Artemisia; species Artemisia tridentata. The sequence continues at coordinate 24,844,153 of CP139504.1, forward strand.
CGTGTCGTGTCTTATCGTGTCGTGTCTTATCGTGTCGTGTCTGACACGATTTGACAGCCCTATAATTATCCTTAAGGATTTAAGGGTTAGGTTATTTGTAATTCTTATTTACAAGTGATACCTCTCTCATTTTTTCGGTTTTTATTTTTTATTTTTTTATTTCTTATAATTTTGTTTATATTAAAAAACTATAAAACGGAAAGTACGGAACAAAAAATATAAAGTTTAATAAGTCAAAAGTATTAAACTGACATAAATATGGAACATAAACTGATAAAAAACTGTATTGTAATACCTGAAAATTCTGATAACCTGTAAAATTACAAATTTACCCCTGAAATCATAAAACCTAAATAAAACATTTATAAAATTCTGAAACAATTCCAAAACTTCTGAAATCGAACTATATCTGAAACGAACTAATTTCTGGGACAACGTTACATCATTTCGGATGTTCAAAAATTATCATACACATTTATTTATTAAAATCCGAAATATGCATAATTAAGTAAATATAATTATAAAATCTTTTATATTAAGTATTATATAAAAGTAAATTAGGAAAATGTCAAACAAAATCAATCCGAATTATTGTGGGACTTAATACCGAAATTTCCTGATCTTAGCCCCCCCCCCCCCTAGGTCGGTTATTCAACATATAAACAAATCTCATTCTTTTTCTCTAATAAACCCAAATCGCATAAACTAATAAAACCCTAAGCGACAAAACAAAAATCGACCAAGGCAGCCACACAACTTCTGGACGTGATCAAGCATTTTTCTGAGTTCTTGGAGGTGTAAGGGAGCTAAGAAAAATAAGGGTTTGCTCGTGAATTCGCTGGTTCGTTCTTGGTACAATTTTCTTTCGATTTTGCCCATACGCAAGGTATAAAATTCGTGCGCCTTGATTACACGTTCTAAATATGATATAGCAATTTTCCTGTGATCTTTACATCCTATATAACTCATATAAATTGTGTTAATCGAATCATGCAAGCTAATCTATGCGTACGAAAATATTATGAACATAGAACACGTAAATCACAAATATATGTAATCCGAATTTCTGGGCATGATAAGTATTTTATTTAGACCTCATAGGAAGTAATAGACCTGGGAAAAATGTTAGAATGAATTATGGAAGCCTAGATCATGTCGTGGTAATTTTGATGTCAAAAACATACGTAAAAATCTAATATATGCTAAACAATTTTTCTGGGCATGTTATTTATTTTTCGTGGGTTCTTTATATGTCATATGATCTGGGAAAAATATGAGTTTGATTTTTGGAAGCTTAGATGAAGCGTGGCTAATTTTTATTCAAACCGGATTTTGGAAAAATAAAGAAAACAAACAAAACCAAATCGAGGTTATTAGGGTTAGGGTTTTTTGGTACAAGATCTGGTAATTAAAGGTGTTTTAAGGATAAATTAATGATGGTTCAATGATTGGTTAATAGTAGGGTTTGTAATTGTTTTTAAAAATGTAATCCGATATGTATTTAAAAGTATAAGGACCTGTTTTGTCAACTTTGAAACTTCTGGGGTATTTTTGTAAGGTCATATACATCTGTAAGAATGTGGGAAAAATATAACTTTGAGGTCCTAAGTGTAAATATTTCAATATAATGAATTAAATGGTAATTAAAGGGTACGAATTGAAATTAAATAAAAGAGAGGGACTAAAAGTGTAAATCTGAAATCTTGAGGTTATTTTGAGTTAATACTGGTATAAAAAGGGTAATGTGAAATTTGGAGGATTTATGGGCTAAATATGTAATTGTTATGAATTATGATTTTAATTTATATGTTTTGTAAACTTAAAGGACTAAATATGTAAATTCTGAATTCTGAGGGGTCTAATCTGTAATGTACTAAATTCTGATGATACATTCTGTAATTATGAAATATAATATGCTTGGTTGGTAAATATGGATATCGTAGGGTTTAATTTGTAAAATATGTAAATAAAAGGGTTTGTTTTGTAAATTTTGTAACTGGAGGGGTATAATCTGTAAATTGTGAAACTTAAGAGAATAAAATGTAATTCTGAATAAAATGAGTATATAATTCTATAACTTAAAGTATTTTCATTAATGACCTTGGGAATTGATGAATTTACATTTAAAACCCTAAACTATGTATAATTGTCATAATTAACCCTAAACTTCTGTAACTTGATAAAATATACTGTTATTCCATAATAATCTTTGAATAAGGGTTCAACCTAATCTGAAATGGTAATATCTGTTAATTCTGGAAACCTGCTAATTATGGGAACTTACTAAATCTGGAAAGTTACTAAAAATAGAAAGTACTTAAAATGTAAAGGTAAACTAAAAGTAATAATCTGAAATAGAATCTTTAGTAATTATGTCTTCCTCTTCCTTAGGTGTGAAGAAGGAGAAGTCCTGATCTTAATTATGTGTTTGTTTGCTTGTCTGCTGTGCTAATAAGGTACAGATATTCTGCCCTTTTTCAGTAAGGGTTTTTCATCCCCTTTTCTTTCAGTTTTACATTTTCTTTATTAGGATCTCCGATACCACTGCTATGTTCCCTTCTGTTGTGAATCTTTGTTGTGATCTGTTTGTCTGAACCTTTTTCCTGAACTCTGATTGTAAACTGGTTTGTGAACCTTTGATGTGTTTCTTCTGTTCTGAACCTTTCTTGAACCTTTGTGTTTTGATCTCTTGTTCTGAACCCTGAATTAGTGAGTCTTGATTGAATCTGATCTGTGAACCTTGTTCTGAACCTTAACCTGATATATCTGTTGTAAACTTTGATTTGATTTTGGTATAAACCTTAACCTGTTAAATCCTTATCTGAACCTAATTGATTTTGAACCTTTATTAAACTACATATGAAACTGTTTAAGAAAAGCTATTTTAAAAAGAAGCGATACCACTTGAAATGGAAGTTACTAAAAGTTTTGGAAGACCATTTTTATGAAAACTATTTTGTAAGATCATTTCAATGAAAACCATTATTAAAGGATTGATTTAAATGAACTTTTGACAGGAACTTCTGAAATGGATTATTGCTATAAACTTGTAATTCTTAACCTTTGATATACTCTTTTGGACTATTGGAAATAAACCTTTTAATCTGAACTTACGTTTTGATATTAAACTTAATCTGATAAACTTTGATTTAAACCTTATTATCTTATTCTGAATTGTTGACATGACCCTTATGCCATGAACCCTTAGATATGACTCTGTTTATTATATGACATCTGACCTTGACCACAGTCTGATATCCGAGCCAATCACTAGGCATGAGGGTTTCATGTCCATGTCATTGATGCACCGATGGCATGACTCTAGGGCAGGAGAGTGATGACCTGTCCCGTCCCTGATTTTATCTGTTATGTAGGAGAAGATTCTGGCCTACTGGGGCGTATGGATGCATCCTAGTTCTGATCTGATTTCTGTTATCTGTTACTGTTTACTGTTATATATATATATATATATATATATATATATATATATATATATATATATATATATATATATATATATATATATATATATCTGGTGACTGATGGTGTGTGCGATACACACTTCTTTCACATTATCTGGGAGCTGATCACTCCAATTGATACATGAGGTCACCCCTCATATTATCTGTTACTTGAGAGGCATCCCCTCTGGATTATTATATGATTACTCTGTTATGATATTATCTGTTATCTCTGGGCTCGTGATGGATTTCTGTATTTCCCTAAACCTGGTTTGTACATTATCCCTTTCTCATTTCTTTTCTTTCACCCTTATTCCTTTCCTATTCTTTCACTTTAATTCTGTATCTGTATAATCTGTATTTCTGATTTGTTTCTGTATTGTTATCTGTTATTGTTTCTGTCATCTATATATCTGTTCACTGAGCTCTCGTAGCTCAATTGCATTTCTTTTCCTGCGGCAGGTTTTAGTAGGAAGCTGGGAATGAGTGAGAGTGTACCTCTGGACTTAGAAGGCTTGGTAGCTATTCTGGATTAGAATTGGATAGAAGATACTATGTTTTAGAATTAGTTTTGAAAGTTTTCGTTGTAACCTTGTAGATTCAGTATTTCATTTGTAATCATTTGAGATTTTTGTATTACTGTAGATGTATGTTCTGTTTTGATCTGATATGAATCCATTATTGTGATATCTTTACCCTTGTCGGGTTGGGATGTTACATGTATAGTACTGTAAACAAAAGTGGGCTAGGGATGGAGAATGTAAAAAGTTGATAGACCATGAGGTACCAATAACATAACCCTTCCTTAAAGCACAAGGTGAATTTTTTGAGCTAGCTTAGGCTGAAAGTAGTGGTGGGTGAGCCAGTCACCGCCACTTCAGCTTTCTCTCTCCTCTCACTTTCCTTCACTTCCTCTCACCATACATCTGTTTTGGTCACGTTTCATTAAAATACCTATTTTATACAAATATACCCTACTAAAATACCTCACACACACTCACAAACCAAATAAAAATATATTAAAAAGAGTAAATTACACCGTTCGTCCCTGTGGTTTGGGGTAATTTGCATTCTCAGTCCCTTTTTTTTTTGCCTTTTTAGTCCCTAGATAGTTTCAAACGCACGCTGTAGGTCCCTATCGTTAACGCCAGTTATCTTTTCCGTTAGCAAGTTTCAACGTTAGTCCATTAACCAAACAAGCGTTTGCAAAGTTAGTCCTTTTACTAACGATCGTTTTACTTTTCATTTTTGGTCCTTGTGATTATTATTATTATTCAAAAAAAATTCAAAAAAACTTATAAAATTTCTAAAAAATTTATAAAAATTCAAAAAAATTTATAAAAATTCGAAAAATTTATAAAAATTCAAAAAAACTTATAAAAATTAGAAAAATTTATAAAAATTCAAATTTTTTTTAAAAATTAGAAAAATTCGAAAAAATTTGAAAAATTTATAAAAATTCAAAAAAACTTATAAAAATTAGAAAAATTTATAAAAATTCAAAAATTCGAAAAAACTTATAATAATTAAAAAAAAATTATAAAAATTCCAAAAAACTTTAAAAAATTAGAAAAAACTTGTAAAAATTAGAAAATTTTATAAAAATTCGAATTTTTTTTTAAATTTCGAAAATTTTTAAAAAATTCGAAAAATATGAAATTTTTTTAAAAATTCAAAAAATTATAAAAATTCAAAAAAATTATAAAAATTCGAAAAAATTATAAAAATTCGAAAAACTTATAAAAATTCAAAAAAAATTAAAAATTCGAATTTTTTTAAAAAATTCAAAAAATTCGAAAAATTCGAAAAAAAATTTAAAAATTCGAAATTTTTTAAAAAATTCGAAAAATATGAAATTTTTTTAAAAATTCGAAAAAGTTATAAAAATTCAAAAAAATATAAAAATTATAAAAATTCGAAAAACTTATAAAAATTCAAAAAAAAAATTAAAAATTCGAATTTTTTTTTAAATTTGAAAATTTTTTTTAAAAATTCGAAAAAATTTTAAAAATTTGAAAATTTTTAAAAAATTCGAAAAATTCGAAAAAATTATAAAAATTCGAAAAATTATAAAAATTCAAAAAAATTATAAAAATTCAAAAAAACTATTAAAATTCAAAAAAATTATAAAAATTCGAAAAATATGTTTAAGACAGCTGTTAGTGGAGTCCTACATCTTTATAGTGCATCATCATGCTGTTGAGATTGTACTTTGTTATTCATATATATTTTACTGGTTTGTTTTTCACGGGTTTACTAGTTAAAGATATTCTAGCAAGTATTTCAAAGATAGTCTAGCAAATTTAATCTTTGAAATATTTGCTTGAATATCTTTAACTAGTAAACCCGTGAAAAACAAACCAGTAAAATATATATGAATAACAAAGTACAATCTCAACAGCATGATGATGCACTATAAAGATATAGGACTCCACTCACAGCTGTCTTAATCATATGATATGATGCACTATACAGATATGTGTAAAATGTTTGATGCACTATAAAGTCGACGGTTAATATATATTTATATATTTTTTTTAAAAATATTCGAAATGCACCATTAACTTATTAAATACCTTTAAAAACAATCTTAAAATTTGTTTAAACTACATGGGCCAACGGCGTACAATTCTATAAAATTTTAAAAAATTCGAATTTTTTTAAATTTTTACGAATTTTTAAAATATTTTTGAATTTTTAAAAAAATTTCGAATTTTTAAATTTTTTTTCGAATTTTTCGAATTTTTTTAAAAAATTCGAATTTTTATTTTTTTTTGAATTTTTATAAGTTTTTCGAATTTTTATAATTTTTTTCGAATTTTTATAATTTTTTTGAATTTTTATAGTTTTTTTCGAATTTTTAAAAAATTTTCATATTTTTCGAATTTTTTTTAAAATTTTCGAATTTAAAAAAAAATATCGAATTTTTAAAATTTTTTCGAATTTTTAAAAAAATTTGAATTTTTCGAATTTTTAATTTTTTTTGAATTTTTATAAGTTTTTTCGAATTTTTATAATTTTTTCGAATTTTTAAAAAAATTTCATATTTTTCGAATTTTTTTAAAATTTTTCGAATTTTAAAAAAAATTTTGAATTTTTATAAAATTTTCTAATTTTTACAAGTTTTTTCTAATTTTTTAAAGTTTTTTTGGAATTTTTATAAATTTTTTTGAATTATTATAAGTTTTTTTCGAATTTTTGAATTTTTTTAAAATTTTTCTAATTTTTATAAGTTTTTTTTGAATTTTTATAAATTTTTCAAATTTTTTCGAATTTTTCTAATTTTTAAAAAAAATTTGAATTTTTATAAATTTTTCTAATTTTTATAAGTTTTTTCGAATTTTTATAAATTTTTCTAATTTTTATAAGTTTTTTTGAATTTTTATAAATTTTTTCGAATTTTTATAAATTTTTTTGAATTTTTATAAATTTTTTAGAAATTTTATAAGTTTTTTTGAATTTTTTTTGAATAATAATAATAATCACAAGGACCAAAAATGAAAAGTAAAACGGCCGTTAGTAAAAGGACTAACTTTGCAAACGCTTGTTTGGTTAATGGACTAACGTTGAAACTTGCTAACGGAAAAGATAACTGGCGTTAACGATAGGGACCTACAACGTGCGTTTGAAACTATCTAGGGACTAAAAAAGCAAAAAAAAAAAAAAAAATAGGGACTGAGAATGCAAATTACCCCAAACCACAGGGACGAACGGTGTAATTTACTCTATTAAAAACAAAAAATACACACGGTTCCCTAGTGGTGGGTCAGTCAACATACTTTGCAAATTTGGCCGTGACTTTGCTTTGGTGTTTTGGTTGATTCGCGTGTGAGTTACTCACCAAAGGGTTAGTTGAAGCATACTCCGTTTAGTCTTATAGGTATAACTTAGAGCAAAAATTGCGATCATGTCAGTTTTTCACACATACCATAAATCAAATATTTTAATACTAAACAATATATTTTATAACATAATATATCAAGTCTCACAAAATAACTCATGCAAACACAATCACATACCAAGAATATTAGAAATATTGATGGTGTGCAATGTGCTCCATCTCCATGGCATATCTGCTTTAGCACAATGATATCAGGTGTTCTAATGCAGTAGTAGTGATCCGACCACCTCTACATCAACATCTTTTTCCACCCCCTATCTCTGTAGTAATTATCAAATTTTTTACTATTTACTTGTTTCTTAAACACAATTATATTCACAAAAAACTATCTTATATCATGTGGTATGCAATATCGGATAATACTAAATTGGTTGCTCCATGCATGAAAAGTGAATGTGTGTAGTAGTAACCACTCGTGATCTTGGGCTGTTGGTGGGGACATGTCCCCGCTGAAAGTTATTGGCGGGAACATGTTCCCACCGAAAGGGTCGAAATGTCCCCTCAAAAAGCATCAAATGTTGTAGTGATGGTCATTACCATTACTGCAGATAGTCTTATATCAAATTCTCTTCCAAATTGCTATTCATTTCAAAATTTCATTTAAGCTTGTACCTGTATTTATTTTTGCCTATGTTATATAAATTACAATTTTGTTATGATTTAAGATCGCCATGATGCATGAACAAATAAGGGAAAAACTTAATGCGATCAAAATAAACATTTTATGATAATTAAAATTGTCTGAATGATTGGTGTTAGGTTTCAATGTTTTATGAAGATTTATTATTGACAAAGACATTTGTGCCCAACTTTTATGAGAGAAGCTTGTAATAGTAAGTCGAGACTATATATTGACGTAGATCGAGATTACCAAATAAAATTACCTTTTAACTAGAATGACCGTTAAAAGCATGATGTCTTAGATGTGACTAAATGTTTCAATAGTATTTTAAGATATATACGAGACTATATATATATAGTTGTTATATATATATATATATATATATATATATATATATATATATATATATATATAGTTGTTGTATATATGAGACTAGTTGCTTCATTAACCAAAGTTATTGTCAATTTTTTTGACTTTTTGATCATTAACTTTACGCAACTTGTGTACAGCGCGTAATAGCAATTTTTATTGAATAATACAAAGTTTGAATATAATAAACAACAAATTATGAATGCACCTTCTCAGCAACAGGTCTTTAATGACTGCTAGTGCGTAGCGGTTTTAGTTTATTGTTTAGGTGATGTGCTTTTATACAAGAGGAGAGTACGCTTTTGGCATACTTAATCAAATACTCCACATGCTTTTGCCATTAGAATTGTCTGCCACTAGTAACCATACATATATAATACTTTAATTTACTTGCTTTTACAAGTTTCATTATTAACCGCACCACAAAATAAAACAAACTCATTGTTCAACTTATTTTGATGAAGACATCATGTTTGTTTATCTGAACAAAAATAATGGAAGATATGAAAGACTTAGATGTGACTAAATGTTTCAATAGTATTTCAGGTTGTGTGAGAGTGTTTCATAACTACATGGTTGTCAGTCTATATCATGTCTAAAACATATGAGATAGATATATTTGTAGTGTTTATCAATAGTGAGATAATTATTTGTCGCTCGAAAAGAGAAGAAAAGTTAAATATACAAATTACATATAAAAATGTTTTTTTTTTTTATTTTTTTTTTTATTTTTTTTTTTATTTTTTTTTATGTATTCATTTAAATTTTAGTTATGTTTAGTTTTGCTTAGAGTTTAATTGCTGGTTTTCTTATTAATATTGAGGTTTGTTTAATGTGGTAACCTTTTTTTTCTTCATTTTGGCCATTTTTTAGTTTTAGACTCCTAGTATTTTGATTTATTCAACAAGGTATGAATTAAGGGTGACGTACACCATACATATTTTTAAAAGCAATCAAAAGATGACAGTGTGTATTTTAATTTGACAAATCTAATAATGTTTTTCGAAAGAGAGTTGATTTGCACACATGTTGAAAGATCTCGTAATAATCGGTTTTATCAAGAACGTATTTTGTGAAATCTAGTAGGTAATGTTGGGTTACATACATATACTCGTAAAAAAGAAGGAATAAAAAAACATATTGCAATATTATAGAAACTCTAATTAAAAAAGCATTATTATGTTTCTTTGTAAGGGGTTTAACATGTCCCTTGAAGCAATAGACGAATCATCACATATATTAAGCAACATTATTAAGTTAGTCAATTGGATACATAAAATCATTTAAAGTTTATATAAAAACTAAAATGAACTTTCTAATTCATATTTTTAAACATTAATCCAACTAATACAGAAATATATGTAAGACAACTTTGTACGTCATGTATTCGGGCATGCAAAGCTTGAACAAGATTTTTCATTACATCAAATAAACTTTTTTTTTTTTTTTTTTTTTTTTTGGAAGGCAACTTTCGCAAAGAGGGAGGTCTAGACTTACGTTGTCTTAACCGGACCGCGCTAGAGAGCTCCTCGAAAGGAATCCAAGTCCAAGAAACCGATGGGGGGAAACTTCAACTTAAGCGCCCGAAGGCACGAAAAGTAATCACGTATTTAGGTTCAACTGCAACATTGTATTTTGCCTTCTCCAAGTTTAAATTTGCATATATATTATACTAACTTTTTAGTACACTATTAACATAGGTATTTTTGTCGTTTTAAAATTAAAAATATACTAAACCAAAATGTTAAGATTGATTGATGATTCATTCCATCTAACAAATTGTTCTTTTGTGACTAATGGTTTTGTCTTCTTAGAACACAATTTAATAATTTATCATTATTTCATATGACCATACTCCAATTGGCGCTCACACCACTCATTCCTTTTAGTCAATGAATAATTAGATTTATTAAAACAATAATGAAAAGTATGCCCATGCCTAATTTTCATACTGGAACAAATCTTAAAATGATAAAAAGTACTTGCCTTCATTATCATGTAGGATTATACATGTGACTTTTTTTTTACTTATGATTACCCAACATTAACCATTGTACGGAGTATCCGTGGCTAGTATACTTTAGTAAACGGTAAAACAGATAGGTTTAACATGTCTTAATTATACAAGGAGGGCGAGTCTTTGATTCATACATATGTGACCTAACAGAGGTATTCTCATGACCGTTTCTCTGGCCACCCACAAGTATGTACATAGTGAGGTTTGAATCAGATGCCTCTTGCGAAGTTTCCTAATAACTTGTGTTTACGCATCATAGGTCTACTCTGAAACAGTAACATTTCATATAACTTAGTAATTTTGCAAGGTGGCAAAATTCACCCCACACCCCACACTATTATTTCCGGCGAAGTAAAACACACGTCACAAGCTCTCCCACCCAAACTCGACGTTGGCTTTAGTCGTGAATAAAATTCCTAAAGATACTACAGTATAAGATGGGTATGTATTCGACAAAATAACTCAAAATTAAAACGGAACAAAGAGCTTCACATCTGTAAAACTCATCGTTGTCTATAACTGCAATACACAGGGATATTATCTGAATCTTAAAATTTGTAAATGTATTGTTAATTACACAATTACACTACATTTCCACATTGGAAAACAAGTGCTCGATAGAAGACTACTAAATCTTGAGAAAAAGACAGGCAAACACAGACACAGAGATCGCCCATCATTAAACATTTAAACCTTTCATGTTCATGCCCAAAATCGATTTATAATTAGTTATACATGTGGGAGGCTCAATGGTTGATAACCGTGGTATTCACCCTCCCTGGTTACAGGATTTCAGGAAATTACCTTTTTTAACCCTTGACCAGTCTATAATCTCATCCTAATAATTCTACAGCTCTTCTTTTGCAACATGCTGTTCATCGTGTACCTGTTCTTTTAAATGTTTGTTAATCAGTTTCGTCAAATCCTTGGAGCTCGACTTTGTAGGCAGTGTAATATGCACAAATAGACCACAAAGTTAGCCTTAAAGACAAGCTAGACGACCAGACCAGAAATAATGTCATGAAGCAAACGACTCACTGGATTTGACTTGTTGCTTATTGGGTAGAACAAAAGTGTCTGATAGTCGTCCACCTGCAGGATAGTAACACATCAGAACATGTTAGGTGCCTTTTTGCAGAGTATATCTGTTTTGTCTTTAGAAATCTTCCAAGTAGTTTACGACCCCTTTACTTGTGAGTGGGTCGATTAGGATTAGGCATTATCTTAACGTGTCATATAGGTAAAGTTAAAACGAATAGCATAAAGAGATTATTAGTGATTAAAACCTCCAACATTATTTTCATTTCAAAATACCAGATAATCATTAAATTAATATAACTATTATAATGTAATCACAACAAAAAGAATATTCAAGATTTCTTTTGGGCACTGACCTCCAATTTTGGGTGCTCGTTTACAGAAGCGTCTATCCTTGCAAACACCAGATTTTCCAACCCTTTGAAGTGCTTTGCCAACTTTTCAACTTGTTTGGTTGTGGTTTCACAGTTCAAACACCATGGTGTGTTTATCTTGAATATGATCAATACCGAAACAAATCAATTCAAGGTTCTTTTGATGGTGGAATGAAGTAAAATTAGAGCAGAAATTGAACTTTTAAAAAGTCTGTAAAACGCTCACATACCTCTAGAAGGATGTTCTTGGAGCTGCTTAGAACCAAGTCATCAAATGTTTTTCCGACAACGGTTAGAATGTCTGCGTCTTTCTGTGATTTCACAATCAAGATTGATGAATATTAGTATTATTATGAGAGAGATAATTATGATCAAAATACCAAGCTCCAAGTAACATACTATAAGTGTACAACCTGAGTCATTTCGGTTATATTTTCTTGCTTAGTCAGATAGGTATAAATAAGACGGGGCAGTTTAAAATTAGCGGATAACATCCTCAAATGTTCACAAACTCCTAAATTACATTATCGAAAAGAATTTATTAATTTGATAACAGTTTAAGGTATCATATTTCATATATTATTTATTTGAGAACTACAAAAATATGCAGATGCGTCTTGACCCATTACACAACCCACGCTAAATTTCTTAACCACTCATTTTGGCACTTAAATAACAAGATACAAGGATCTTACATTACCTGGTATTGCTTGGGACTTGTAGAACAAAGGCAAATTACCCTTAAAAAGGCCCGTACCGAACTCCTGTAGGAAGTAATTCAAAATTAGATAGTCAGATTCACATCCATAGAAGTAACATTAAAAAAAGTGACTGAATTAGTACCTCTATTCTTGCTGGTGTTGGATCCGACTCCAACAAATACTTCGCACCAGTTTGGTAATCAAAAGCAGTTACCTATCAAACATAATTAAAAAACATAAACTTCATCAGTGAATCTTTGAACTAAGTTGAATAAGAAAGATATTTAACTGGTGAGGTGGCAATTGCGACACACTGATTTATAAATGGGTCAATCCGGGTTTTTTTGTGTCATTTGCAAAAATAGTGTAAAAGGAAATGGGGTTGAAAAATTTAGCATAAAACCTCCTAAACGATTCCAATAATTTTTTTATTAATGAAATAAAAATAATTTTGGTAATCATATTTGGCACCCTAATTACTAATACAACTCAAAATTTTGGACAAAGAATGTTTCGGGGTCCAACCTTACCCATTTTGACCCGTACCAAGACTACCCATTTTGACCAACCCAACCGTCCCACCCATTTTGCCACCTAAAGTTTTTGAGATGTTGATAGACGATGCTTACAAGAGTGTCTTCTGAATCTTCAAGCCCAAATAAAGTAAGGAAAGGCTTTGCAAGATTGTCGTCTTTGATGTCTACAAATACAAACATTATCTGCATCCAAAAAATGTAATTAAGATATGTGATGATAATATAAGGTTTAAGGTTACTTTAGTTTAATACATTTAAGTTGTCAACCTTTGATTTAAACTTCCTGGCAGCATCTTGAAATGGCTCTAGTAATTTCTTGAAATTATCAGCTTCTGCAAAGACATAAATCTGCAACACCCAAATGGAAACAAGTTTGATTTAACATTGAAATCTGAATAATTTCAAAGAAACGGGATTATGGGGGTGTCTGGGTGTGCATCCTAAAAACTGATTAACAGGTTATTGCTACTTCTAGTTACAGTGATCAATAACACATTGTAAGATGCACATCCAAATATCCCATACATTATTTGAAGATGTAATAATGTCAAAAGAACATGAAACGGATTTAATCTATTATAACTGAAAATTAGATGGAAACCTGAGGTTTTTCGCAGGCGTAAACTTTGACAGAATTCACTTCCGTTAGAAAAGTGACCAATGGGAACTTGTTATCGCTCAAAAATTGCAGAATCTTGTCCTTTTCGAAAGCATTTTCTGCAAAAGGCGAAGTGGATTAACATTGTTCAAAGATTTTGTAATCTGTTGTATAAATATTGTCCTAGTAATCATAATTATACACATCGTTTTTATAAAAAGATGTTAGAATTTGAAAAGAGTGTTATTGGGTCAACCAAACATGACCAAACCTGTTTAGACAGTACTAAAATTTGACATGTTTCAGTCGTTACATGAATGAATTTAATCTACTAAATCGACAACTTACCATATGAAGTGTATCTTTCTGGCTCACTTTTAACTATACCAAGAAACGGTTTACTAGACTTAACATCTGGAAATAGAATATTGGCGATTTTGGGGTTGCATGTCTCAACAAACTGAATCTCATTGTCAGTAGTTGCTGCCTTCACGAATTCTTCATAATCAGGTCCCTAGCAAAATTTATACATGTAAAAGGATTAACCGGTTAACCACGAGGGATCAGTTTGGTGCACCAATATGTTTGCAATTAGACTTTTATCTGAGTTATTAAGGAACAAGAACCACATAGAAGCACATACCTCAAATTTATCAAATAAACCAACTGCAAACATGGTATGTTTCTGAAGGAAATTGTTTGCTTCATCGACAGAATTGATTCTAACAATAGGTGTACCTGTCTTCTTCCTCACCCATATCACTATTTCTTCCCTGATTCACAAGAAACCCCCAATAATTAACAAACATTTTACACACAAAAGACTCTCTTGGATGTCTGCCAGTGTCACATAGGATATCACTGACATAAGGGGGGTGTTGCGTTCTGAAAATGGTTATTGCAACTTCTAGAATCATATAACTGTTAACTAAAGCTATGGATAGGTAGGTAATTGTAATTTAGAACAAAAATTGGTTGTTTTATGCCACTTATCCCGTAAGTCGGTATCTATTGACCGTATCTTAGAAATGTCAAATGTGATTGTTCTTACATTATTCAGTTTTGAAAGTGATCATGTGATATGGAATAATCAGGATAATCAATTCTAACATTATGGTCTACATGAGATAGTGTTTGGATGTTCGCATGTTACTAAAAGCTGTTATTGTCAATGTCAACTATCAGTTACTTGAGTGTTAGGCAAATTAAGTTTTGTGCAGCTACTCCTAAAGGGGGTGTTTGGGATTGCTTATCACATGTACTTATGTCTCCTCGAATAATCAGATATGTAGTTTAGATTAAGCAACTCCCTACCAGATTATTCAAACTGCTTATTTCACCCTCAAATAACTCGATAAGCACTTTTATTAAAACAAACCTAAACATCCGTATAACTGTTTATCAGTAATTCAGTATTAAAACACACACAAAAAAAACAGATAGTTAATTCTAATACTCAAAAAAGCAATGCTAAACAACTACTTATTCGACCCCTAAGTTCCACATATCATAATCAGTTTCACTATATCTAAACACTATAAACCACTTAAATTCTACTTATAAGTCCACTATGTCAATTACTTCGCATAACATCATAACACGAAATCTATATAAAAAAACATAATTGAGTATGAAATCTTACGCCGAAAATCCACCAGTATAAGCCTGAGAACTCCCATTAACAAACAAAAGCAAAGTAGGATACCCTTTAATCCCGAGCCCAGACGCAGCTTTCGGATACCTTTCAGCGTCAACTTTAGTCATCAAAACCCCACTCTTTAACTCCCTCAACTCGGTGGCAGCCTCAGCAAACCTAGGCATAAGTTCAGCACTTCTAACATCCCAAGGAGCATAACCCAACACTAAAACAAACTCATTCACACTAACAACAGCATTAGTATTATCATTATTAAGCTCAAGAACAATCCTTTGTGCTTTGGTCAACACTTCTGCTTCAGAAGATGGCTTATTTGATGCATCTTCTTCTTCATTGTCTAATGCTATAAGGTCATCTACATCATCTATGTCATCAAGATTGTTACTTTTTGTTACATTGAGTAATAAACTGATTGAAAGTATAAGAATTAGTGTGAGATAGATGAAACTGGAAGTGGGTTTTGTAGAAAACATGATTATAAAAGTGGGTTTAAAAGGGTTTGTGATGAAATGAAGCAACTTGTGAGATCTGGGTTGATCAAGAAGCTATCAAGATTCAAGATTTTTATAAAAAAGAAATGAGATTCAAGTGTGAAACTGAAATTACTATTAAAACGAACGCTTTTATGTTCCCGTGCGACGTGCAGTGAGTAACGGGTTTTGATTTGTCTTCTTTTTCTTTTTTGTGTTTTCTGGAAGAAAAAGAAAAATGCATGTACAGTAGTTTATGAGTTGACTTTTCTTTAACAAAATACTTAAAAAAGGCCCATCTTACCTGACCCCTTTAGAGGGTGTTGACTTTTGCCCTGCTGCCGCCGCCTGTATTATCTGCTTTAAAACTTGTATATTTTGACCAAAATAGACGGCCTCCACATGGTAAAAGGGTTCCTATGACAGAGGCCGTTAAAAAATAGCATTGTATGTTTACAACATTGACCATCTGCATTCTGCAATGTATAAGGGCGTAGGGAACTTTTGTTGAGATGTAATCTTTTTGTTATAAAAATAATTTTGTTCAAAACAAATAACTTTGTTTGGATACATCAACTTCAAGCTTTTATTTTAAAAAAGTAGCTCCAAAATAAAAAGCTGATTCATGAAACTTTTAAAATATTTGATACTGTTAAAGCGTAAAATTACTGTTAACAGCTTATAATTACAGTTAACAGCTAATTTACCAAACACTTTTATTGAAAAAAAAGATACACCTTGTAGCTCATATTAACAGTTTTGCAGCTTACAGCTTATAGCTTATGGTTTACAGCTTAGAGCATACAGCTTACAACTAGTTTTGCCAAACATACCCTTACAATAGCTTTTTACTATTCTAACAAGTCATTTAAGAGAGTTTTTTAGCATTGAAATGAAAGCTTTTTGAAAAGCTTTTAAAAAAGAATTGTTAAACTACAATTCTTTCATCAAAGTCTTGTACATTAAGTATAATATACATTAAATGCAAAAAGTCATTAAAGACTTTTTGCATTGTGGATGCTTGGACTAGTGGTCATAGCTGCCATAAGTTCACATTACTTCACCTTACACAAAAGCATCATCTTACTTTTCTCTCTTCTCTCACTTCCTTACTTTCTATCACCTTTTACAAGACATAGTCATCTTACCTTCACCTTTCATTAAAATACGTACTTTGTACAAATATACTCAATACCCCCACAGACACTCATAAACAAAATAAAATAATTTTTTTAAGGAGAATAATCTCTCCATAATTTCATGTGCCAAACATACCCTAAGATTGTGAATTATTTTTAAAAAATAATTTCTTAAAAAATAAGTTCTCAAAAACAGCTTTTAAAAGATTAAGGAGATTATATTTCACAAATTAACTTATTTTAATTTTTTTCAGTAACAGTACCAGCACTACTGCCAAAAAAAAAAAAAAAAAAAAAACACTACAATTTTAATCTTTTTTAGCACAAGCATCAGCAACAACACCAGCACCAACAACATCTATTTTTGCCAAACATACTCTAAAAAGATAAAAGGACCCATTTCACTTCAAACATAAACTTGGTTACCTACTCACCACATTTTTTTTTTTTTTTTTCCTAATGTCACGCGTGAATGGGAAGCTAGACATGGTCACCTTGACTTATGGTGACTAGTAACGTACATGGCGAGCATACTTAGGGGGGAGGGAGTGGTCACTCCTTCCCCAAACTTCCCCAAATTGCCACCTCATCATCATCCAATAAAAACCCTCCAACTCATTTCACCCCAATCCTTCCCCAAACTTCCCCAAAATGGTGGCAATGGTCCCCAAACAACCCCAAATCCCACATTTTTCACATCACATTTTTTTTTCCCATTTATTTTTAATACATAAACTATTTTAAAAATAAAACACATAACATTTTACAATACTTAAAAAAAAACACAACTTAAAAAAAAAAAAAAAATCCTACAATACTTTTACTAGTTTAACCATAACAAAAATCTGGAAACCTATCGTCCACATGGCATCTTACTGCACATCTCCATTAAAAGTTTATGCAAAAATCAAATAACCAAACACAACAATATCCGGGATATATCTGTAATCCATAATCCATTTAATATACACACAAAACGTTTATATTCAATCGGTGAACTTCACCGAATTTTCCAAGTTTTGCTCGGCGCCGATCGCCGGCGGCGGTGTGCCCGATCGGCACCGCTCGTTGCCGGTCCTCTCCCCGCATCCACTCCCTCCCCCCTTAGATGCTTAAATTGTTTGTATTCTCAAGATAATCACTCACTTTGAGAGTTTAACTACTCGTAACTAATTAAATGTATTATATTTATATCATGTTTTTAATTTTTGAATATAGCTTTTACATTGTTTTAAGAAAAATTTAAAATGCAAAGTAAAGGAAGGAAAAGAAACGTAAAAGAGAAACATTGTGTTGTCAAGAAAAAATTAGAACGAAAAGTAAAGGAAGAAAACAAAATTAAATGAGAAGGTAGTAAATGAAAAAGAAATTGTGTATTATTGAGTGTAAAAAGAAGAAAGAAAGTGAAAGTATGTTGTCATTTTTTTATTGTTGATTTTATAGAATTATTATTATACCTTTGAAAACAAATAAGGAACCAAACTGAAATCAATGGTACTTTTGTCATTTACTTAGATGCTGTACTTATTTACTCTCACCTTTCATTCCAAATGTAAGGCGATAGTATTCACAACAAAAACCCCAAAACTTCCATCCTCTTTACCTTCAACTTTCCACACTTTCATCTTTAAAAAACTAAAAAACGTGACAATTTTTTTAGTTTTTCTCATTTTTGTTTTTTTCTCAAAACCAAACTTGAGAACGTAGTTTTATTTTAAACAAAGGTTCAAAATTTTAGGGTTAACTATATAAAGATGCAATCCAATTGAGTCAAGTTGTGACTTGATTATAAAGCTTGAAACTTGACTTGTGTGTGATCTAATATTTATTTCAAGTTCGAGCTTGAGTCAAATACCGGTATCGTTGAAGTATCTCTCTTTATATATGATCTAGAACCTAAAGACTTTCTCAATCGGACAGGATAGATGGATTGAATGCGCGTTGCCTTGATTTGAGATGAACTCCTTTTCCTCTTCTTCTGGACGATATATAAAACAATAAAATGACATGAATAAAACTAGAAAAGAATGTTGACTGAGTGACCAGAACACAAGTCAAAAACTAAGTGGATTTTTAATACTTCCTATACTTTGGGGCAATTTCATATTTTTTAATAAAAATATCAAAATTTGATATTTTCCCAAGCATGTATTAAAATTAGTGCATATTATGCATTATTCACTTGTAAATTGAGTAACTATGACATCTTGAGATTTATATTGGGTAAATGCGAAATTATTCCTTAATCTTTTGAGTTCAAAACTTCAAATAGACTTGACTTGATTATTCAGATATCTAGCTATAACCGACATCTTGAATGCTTAAAAGTTGGATAGGAAGTGATCGTGTATAGTATCCCCGGACCCTAGCATATTGGGCCGGGCATGACTAACATCTTAAACCACGGCAGATCCTAGTCCCGCAATCCGGACAAGATCATCCCCGGTCTCTCAAGTCCGGGGACCTAATCCGATGTCGACGGCTATCCTGCCGCGACTACCTAAAGCCAGATCTTGTGGGATTGTGTCTTCCACTTGATCTGACATTTACCTACTAAGGTATGGCGCAACCATGCGCTGCTCTGACAATTACCTACCCAGTAATTAATGCGCAGAGTTTCGAGGTAGCTACAGTAAGTATAAGGGTAGTATAAATACTCCCATCTCATTTATTACCACACCTAACTGCATTTACTACGCCTAGTCCGCGCTTAAACTATATCTCTAAATAAATATACTTACTCTCACACCGGAGGCCAACCGCGGAACCCCCCTTCCGCGGTAAGACTAACGGTGCTACCTTTCTCTTAGCAGTTAACAAGAAGTAATCGGTGCAAGATCTACCCTCCAAGAGCTAGTCTAACCTAGGTCTGGGAGTGTGCCAAAGATTTGTACTAACATTTGGCGCCATCCGTGGGACCAGTTACACAAACTGCGTTTCAAAAGGAAGAAAAATCTACCATGAGCAATCAAGGAAACAATCCTTCTCCTTCCCAGGAACCTTCCACGGTGCGTAACACTCGTGATATGGGAAAAAACAAGGAGCAGGAACTCCATGCGGAATCCCTTCCGGATGAAGCAATCAGGAAGTTTTGCGATCAGCACTACGACCGATTGCTGCCACTAATGTCCGAAAAGGTCCACGCAGAAAAGCTAAACCAAGTAAGGACTCGCCTTGAGTTCGAGGATGAGTCGCGGGAAGACCCTTCCCCGCAAGGACTATCCAGAAACTCCCAGTCAAGATCCCTATGGGAACGAAAGAATGAAAAGAGGCGGAAATCCAGTCCTAGTTACAAGTCAGGGCCCTCTGAAAGCTCTTACTCCCGAAGCGTTTTCTCTAGGCTCAGCAAGGAACCTAGGGGCGGTGACAAAGAAATGGAATATCCCCGATCTACCGTTTTCACCCGTTTGGGAGAAAGGAAGGGGGATGTTAAGTCACGCCTAGGAGAGAAGAAGGCGGACGTATTCTCTAGACTTAAAACAAAAAGCCGTACCAGAAGAGAGCGCAGAGCTGAAGTAGAGCGTTACAGACAAGAGGGGCGTCCTCGTGAGGAAAGATACCCAGAAAGCAGCAGGAAAAGGTCACCCAGCCCAACCCTTAGCCGCGTCCCTCGTTCTAGGGAACATAGAACCAGAAGCAGGTCCACATACTCAAGTCACGAACGACCTCGGAAGCAAACACCTGTAGAAAGTGAGGACAGTGCAGGGGAATACTGGGGGGCAAGGTCTGGAAAGAGTAAAGGGGAAGAGGATGATCTTTATCATCCCTACGACGTTGAAGACACTAATCCGTTCACATTAAGGATTAGGGGTTTCAAATTCCCAAAAAGAACCAGAATGCCTAATAATGTTAAGACTTACGATGGGACCGGAGATCCGGAGGACCACATGAAAAGCTTCTGTACCGCGGCCAAAGTAGAGCGATGGGCCATGCCCACATGGTGTCATATGTTTAACTCCACCCTCATGGGGCATGCTCGAATGTGGTTTGACGACTTGCCGGCGGAAAGCATTGATAACTTTGAGGACCTCAAGAAGTACTTCCTGTCTTACTTTCTCCAACAAAAGAAGTATACTAAAGACCCGGTGGAGCTCCATCATATCAAACAAAAGGAAGGGGAAACAACCACGGCATTCGTTGATCGTTTCAAGGCAGAAAGCATGCAAGTGAAGGGTGCCCCGGAATGCATGAGAGTCTCAGGGTTCATGCACGGTATTAACAACCCGGAGTTAATCAAGAGGCTTAATGACAGAATTCCAAAGACCATGGACGAGATGTGGAAGATTACCACTGCCTTCGTCCGAGGGGAAACTGCCGCGGCAAACTTATCTAAGAAAAAACATGACCGTTCCACATGGAAGTCCGGTGAAGGAGGATCCCGGACAACCAATACCCAGCCTTTTGACAGGAAGACAGAATTCAAACAACGCTCTAGGGCAGATCGAAGGCGGAGTGATAGATTCACGCCCCTCACAAAAACACCAAAAGAAATTCTGGCAATGGATTCAGTCAAATTTACGGCCCCACCGCCAATGTCAAGTCCGGTCGAGTTCAGAAACAAAGACAAATACTGTGATTTTCACAGAGAAAAAGGCCACCACACTGAAGAATGTTTTCAATTGAAGAGACAAATTGAGGAAGCAGTCAGATCAGGACAGCTGGCGCATCTGGTAAAAGAGATCAAGAGCGGGACCCAAAAAGGCGGAACCTCCAAGGGAGGAAAGAAGGAAACCGCGGCTAAAGATAAAGCTCCGGCCATATTCATGATACAGGCCTGGCCGCGGAATGTGAAGCAGAAAACAACCTCTAACGCCTACCCCAATATGGAAATATCTTTCCCTCCCATACGGGAGGATGATTGGGACGATCATCCGCTGGTGATAAAGGCAGAAGTAGGCGGACATCATGTACACCGAATGTATGTGGATAATGGAAGCGCCTCAGAGGTTTTGTACGAACATTGCTTCAATCGTTTGAGTCCAGAAGTCAAGAAAAGAATGATCCCTGCTGCGACCCCCCCTGCTTGGATTCAGTGGAGAGTTGTCGTGGCCTTTAGGGCAAATTCTGCTGGAAGTAACCTTAGCAGATGAAGAGAACTCCTCAAGTGCTTGGATGAACTTCATGATTGTCAGATCGCCCTCCCAATACAACGGCATAATAGGCCGACCGGGATAAGACAGCTTAAGCTCATTCCCTCCACGGCCCACGGTATGATTAAATTCCCCACGAAAGGAGGAGTGGTCACAATACATAGTGACAAAATAGTGCCCATAGAATGCCGGACGATAGCAGAATCGTCATCGCAGCAGAATTTTGAAGAAGTTCCAGTCAAAGACGGCGTAAAAGTTGCTACACATCCCGAGTTTGCGGACCAAACAGTCACACTAGGGGGAAGTTTGACAAATCAAGGGAAGAAAGACCTATGTGATTTGCTGAGGAATAACTTGGATATTTTCGCTTGGCAACCGTCGGATATGACGGGCGTGCCGCGGAACGCAGCAGAGCATAGGCTCAATATTCGGGAGGGGTACGCGCCAATAAGGCAAAAGAAGCGCGGACAAGCTCCTGAAAGAAACAAGGCCATCAATGAAGATGTGGCAAAGTTGGTAGAGGCGGACATAATGCGAGAGGTCCATTATCACGACTGGGTGTCAAATCCGGTCTTGGTCAAAAAAAGTGATGGGACTTGGAGAATGTGTGTGGATTTCAAAGATTTAAACAAGGCATGTCCAAAAGACTGCTACCCCCTACCGGAGATTGACCACAAAGTTGAATCCCTCTGCGGCTACACCTTCAAATGCTTCCTAGACGCATACAAAGGGTATCACCAAATTCAAATGGCCGCGGAAGACGAGGAAAAAACCGCCTTTCACACGAACCAAGGTATATTTTGTTATAAAAAAATGCCTTTCGGATTAAAGAATGCAGGAGCTACCTATCAACGACTGGTGGATAAGGCTTTCAAGAAGCAGATTGGGAGGAATCTAGAAGTATATGTGGACGATTTGGTAATTAAAAGCCATTCGGAGACGGAGATGTTAAGAGATATAGAAGAGACCTTCAAAACATTGAGGAAAATTAACATGAAGCTAAACCCAAAGAAGTGCACCTTTGGGGCAGAGGAAGGAATGTTTTTAGGACATTTGATCAACAAAAACGGGATTGGGGCATGCCCGGATAAATCCGCGGTGGTTGCCCAGTTGCCCTCTCCCCGCACACTTAAAGAAGTGCAGAGCCTAAATGGTAAATTGGCAAGTCTCAACCGTTTCCTATCGAAGTCAGCGGAAAAATCTTTGCCGTTCTTCAAGACATTAAAGAAATGCATCAAGAAGAGTGACTTTCATTGGACACCAGCAGCGGAGCAAGCATTCAAGGAAATGAAGAACCACATAGCCAACCTTCCCACCCTGGCGGCTCCGCAACCACGGGAAGAACTACTTATGTATCTATCCGCGGCACAGGAAGCCATTAGTGCAGTCTTGCTAGTGGAGAGAGGGCCGGTCCAGCAACCCATCTACTTCATCAGCCGCACATTGCAACCCCCGGAAGTAAATTACGACCCAATGGAAAAATTGGTTCTGGCACTAATTCATGCAGCCAGAAGATTGAAGAGATACTTCCAGGCGCATCCAATAGTTGTCATCACGGACCAACCCATCAAACAAATGCTCGCAAAAACAGAAAAAACTGGGAGATTGGCTAAGTGGGCTATAGAACTGGGAGAACATGACATCAACTACAGGCCGCGGAAATCAATAAGGGGACAGGTGCTAGCTGACTTCATTGCGGAAATCCCAGAAGAAAAAACTCCGGCAACCGTTGAAGCTGCGGAAGAACATCCATATGTCGAGCCTTGGAGTTTATATACTGACGGATCATCTTGCCAAGAAGGATCCGGAGCAGGCCTGATCCTCACAAACCTTAAGATTTAAATGCAACTACTCAACTGTTTTAGTGTTTAACTTCACGTATAAATGAAATTTAATATTTTCACTATTGATCATCTAACAAATTCATGCTAAGTTGGTATTTCTTTAATTTCCAATCAAATCGAAATGTGGGGTTTAATAAATTGTTTGGTTGTTCCACGACTATGAAAGTTAAGTTACATTATGATTTCATGAGTTTATATCTCAAACTTTTTCACATGCTAGCCAAATTCAGGCATAGTAACAAAGCTTGGAGTGACTAGTAACATTCACTTAACTAGTTTATGGAGAATTTTAATTCACTACATGCCAAAGCTTGAGCTCGGCTCGTTTATATTTTAGAAAGCTCGAGCTCGAGCTCAGCTCGGTTCAAGCCTTAAGATTTGAGCTCGAGCTCGGCTCGTAGTATGATATATAAAGCTCGAGCTCGGTTCGTTTGTGATGTGCCTATAAAAAACTGTTTGGCTTCTTAAGCTTACGTGTTCGAGCTCGTTTATATAGAGCTCGTTTATTTGTTTTGAGCTCGTTAGTATACATACACAAAATATACTAAAGCTCGGGCTCAGGCTCATGCTCGTTTATCAAATGAGCTTCAATTTAGGCTCGAGCTCGGGCTTGGGCTCGTTTAGACTCGGCTCGTTCAAGCTTTTTACACGAGCGACTCGGCTCGTTTCCAACCCTATGCACAATGCCATCCCCATTATCTACCATGATGCATTATAATGATGTCTTGGTCAGATACATAGATTTACATATCTAGTTCAAGATGATAGATTCACTCATAGGACATTTTTGATTTTATTACCACACCAACCAACATTTACACGTTTTTTTCAACATACTAAAAATGGCAAGTCTTGACTTTAAGAGTACAAAACACATGATTTTCAAGAAAAAAAGAACACATATTTGATCAAAACTTCATCTTTTTTACAACCAACTCTTCCAAAGGATCATTCATTTGTAGATGCAAGCACTCTTTCTGAATCTGATTGGTTTGATTGTATTTGATGTCAATGTTATATTGCAAGAAATTTGCCTCCGATGCTTCGTGGTCACCAATTTACCAACGACTTCCCCTTTTGATTTGATCATTAACTCTAACCGCAATGGAATTTCAAACATGCCAGTATTAGATACCACAAGAGTCGAACCTGCACCATACAAGGGTACTTTTGTTGCTTCTAAGCTCACAATGGCAGTCCTTCGGCTCTTTCTTTGTTGATAATACTTCTTCAACTGAGATCACGATAACCAAATGAATGGATGCACCAATTTTGACACAACTATGTTTGCTAAAAACAGAACAAGTAATACGATTTAAAAAGTTTGTTTTTGATGCATACCGCCTCCCGAATCAATTTTATTGCATTTTTTAAAATAATATCGCAGTAACAACATGTTTTTAGATCAATGCAACAAAGCCAACCTGTCACCCAACCCAACCATCTTGCCACATTTACGAATTAGGATCAGTAACACATGCACGGTTCAATGTATTATGATATATAGAAGGTGAATCTTGGTCCTAACCTGACCCGTCGCAATCACGATCTCCGAATAGATTAGGTTCACCGGGGTGGAGCTAACATGGATCCCAAAGAACGTACCCGGATTATAAACACCAATCCGCAAGGAACCATTGATTGTCAGCATCTTTGTTATGACCCCAGATGAGTCTGAACCCTCCCCAATGTAGAGGCTATTCAAAACCAAACTCTGCATTTATCAAAAATTATAAGAACTTGATTTATTCGTTACATTTTGAAAGTGATTATTCATTAAACGTGCTTATATTGTCTAAAGTTGTTATAAGTGTTTACATTTTTCTAAGTCATTTAACAATCACAGTCTCACACGATTGCCCTGATACGGGACTTGAACTCACAAACTATATCATGGGTACCGCTAGGATACAAACCATTTGGTAATTAAGTATTGACATGTAAAGGCGGCGCCTATCCTAAACCCCCCTAAAGGAGGAGTGGTCACATTAAGGAGGAGTGGTCACAATACATAGTGACAAAATAGTGCCCATAGAATGCCGGACGATAGCAGAATCGTCATCGCAGCAGAATTTTGAAGAAGTTCCAGTCAAAGACGGCGTAAAAGTTGCTATACATCCCGAGTTTGCGGACCAAACAGTCACACTAGGGGGAAGTTTGACAAATCAAGGGAAGAAAGACCTATGTGATTTGCTGAGGAATAACTTGGATATTTTCGCTTGGCAACCGTCGGATATGACGGGCGTGCCGCGGAACGCAGCAGAGCATAGGCTCAATATTCGGGAGGGGTACGCGCCAATAAGGCAAAAGAAGCGCGGACAAGCTCCTGAAAGAAACAAGGCCATCAATGAAGATGTGGCAAAGTTGGTAGAGGCGGACATAATGCGAGAGGTCCATTATCACGACTGGGTGTCAAATCCGGTCTTGGTCAAAAAAAGTGATGGGACTTGGAGAATGTGTGTGGATTTCAAAGATTTAAACAAGGCATGTCCAAAAGACTGCTACCCCCTACCGGAGATTGACCACAAAGTTGAATCCCTCTGCGGCTACACCTTCAAATGCTTCCTAGACGCATACAAAGGGTATCACCAAATTCAAATGGCCGCGGAAGACGAGGAAAAAACCGCCTTTCACACGAACCAAGGTATATTTTGTTATAAAAAAATGCCTTTCGGATTAAAGAATGCAGGAGCTACCTATCAACGACTGGTGGATAAGGCTTTCAAGAAGCAGATTGGGAGGAATCTAGAAGTATATGTGGACGATTTGGTAATTAAAAGCCATTCGGAGACGGAGATGTTAAGAGATATAGAAGAGACCTTCAAAACATTGAGGAAAATTAACATGAAGCTAAACCCAAAGAAGTGCACCTTTGGGGCAGAGGAAGGAATGTTTTTAGGACATTTGATCAACAAAAACGGGATTGGGGCATGCCCGGATAAATCCGCGGTGGTTGCCCAGTTGCCCTCTCCCCGCACACTTAAAGAAGTGCAGAGCCTAAATGGTAAATTGGCAAGTCTCAACCGTTTCCTATCGAAGTCAGCGGAAAAATCTTTGCCGTTCTTCAAGACATTAAAGAAATGCATCAAGAAGAGTGACTTTCATTGGACACCAGCAGCGGAGCAAGCATTCAAGGAAATGAAGAACCACATAGCCAACCTTCCCACCCTGGCGGCTCCGCAACCACGGGAAGAACTACTTATGTATCTATCCGCGGCACAGGAAGCCATTAGTGCAGTCTTGCTAGTGGAGAGAGGGCCGGTCCAGCAACCCATCTACTTCATCAGCCGCACATTGCAACCCCCGGAAGTAAATTACGACCCAATGGAAAAATTGGTTCTGGCACTAATTCATGCAGCCAGAAGATTGAAGAGATACTTCCAGGCGCATCCAATAGTTGTCATCACGGACCAACCCATCAAACAAATGCTCGCAAAAACAGAAAAAACTGGGAGATTGGCTAAGTGGGCTATAGAACTGGGAGAACATGACATCAACTACAGGCCGCGGAAATCAATAAGGGGACAGGTGCTAGCTGACTTCATTGCGGAAATCCCAGAAGAAAAAACTCCGGCAACCGTTGAAGCTGCGGAAGAACATCCATATGTCGAGCCTTGGAGTTTATATACTGACGGATCATCTTGCCAAGAAGGATCCGGAGCAGGCCTGATCCTCACAAACCTTAAGATTTAAATGCAACTACTCAACTGTTTTAGTGTTTAACTTCACGTATAAATGAAATTTAATATTTTCACTATTGATCATCTAACAAATTCATGCTAAGTTGGTATTTCTTTAATTTCCAATCAAATCGAAATGTGGGGTTTAATAAATTGTTTGGTTGTTCCACGACTATGAAAGTTAAGTTACATTATGATTTCATGAGTTTATATCTCAAACTTTTTCACATGCTAGCCAAATTCAGGCATAGTAACAAAGCTTGGAGTGACTAGTAACATTCACTTAACTAGTTTATGGAGAATTTTAATTCACTACATGCCAAAGCTTGAGCTCGGCTCGTTTATATTTTAGAAAGCTCGAGCTCGAGCTCAGCTCGGTTCAAGCCTTAAGATTTGAGCTCGA
Organism: Artemisia tridentata subsp. tridentata; assembly: GCA_021014915.2. Lineage (NCBI taxonomy): Eukaryota > Viridiplantae > Streptophyta > Magnoliopsida > Asterales > Asteraceae > Artemisia > Artemisia tridentata. The sequence continues at coordinate 24,872,053 of CP139504.1, forward strand.
GCTCGGCTCGTAGTATGATATATAAAGCTCGAGCTCGGTTCGTTTGTGATGTGCCTATAAAAAACTGTTTGGCTTCTTAAGCTTACGTGTTCGAGCTCGTTTATATAGAGCTCGTTTATTTGTTTTGAGCTCGTTAGTATACATACACAAAATATACTAAAGCTCGGGCTCAGGCTCATGCTCGTTTATCAAATGAGCTTCAATTTAGGCTCGAGCTCGGGCTTGGGCTCGTTTAGACTTGACTCGTTCAAGCTTTTTACACGAGCGACTCGGCTCGTTTCCAACCCTATGCACAATGCCATCCCCATTATCTACCATGATGCATTATAATGATGTCTTGGTCAGATACATAGATTTACATATCTAGTTCAAGATGATAGATTCAGTCATAGGACATTTTTGATTTTATTACCACACCAACCAACATTTACACGTTTTTTTCAACATACTAAAAATGGCAAGTCTTGACTTTAAGAGTACAAAACACATGATTTTCAAGAAAAAAAGAACACATATTTGATCAAAACTTTCATCTTTTTTACAACCAACTCTTCCAAAGGATCATTCATTTGTAGATGCAAGCACTCTTTCTGAATCTGATTGGTTTGATTGTATTTGATGTCAATGTTATATTGCAAGAAATTTGCCTCCGATGCTTCGTGGTCACCAATTTACCAACGACTTCCCCTTTTGATTTGATCATTAACTCTAACCGCAATGGAATTTCAAACACGCCAGTATTAGATACCACAAGAGTCGAACCTGCACCATACAAGGGTACTTTTGTTGCTTCTAAGCTCACAATGGCAGTCCTTCGGCTCTTTCTTTGTTGATAATACTTCTTCAACTGAGATCACGATAACCAAATGAATGGATGCACCAATTTTGACACAACTATGTTTGCTAAAAACAGAACAAGTAATACGATTTAAAAAGTTTGTTTTTGATGCATACCGCCTCCCGAATCAATTTTATTGCATTTTTTAAAATAATATCGCAGTAACAACATGTTTTTAGATCAATGCAACAAAGCCAACCTGTCACCCAACCCAACCATCTTGCCACATTTACGAATTAGGATCAGTAACACATGCACGGTTCAATGTATTATGATATATAGAAGGTGAATCTTGGTCCTAACCTGACCCGTCGCAATCACGATCTCTGAATAGATTAGGTTCACCGGGGTGGAGCTAACATGGATCCCAAAGAACGTACCCGGATTATAAACACCAATCCGCAAGGAACCATTGATTGTCAGCATCTTTGTTATGACCCCAGATGAGTCTGAACCCTCCCCAATGTAGAGGCTATTCAAAACCAAACTCTGCATTTATCAAAAATTATAAGAACTTGATTTATTCGTTACATTTTGAAAGTGATTATTCATTAAACGTGCTTATATTGTCTAAAGTTGTTATAAGTGTTTACATTTTTCTAAGTCATTTAACAATCACACTGTCACACGATTGCCCTGAAACGGGACTTGAACTCACAAACAATTAGTTGGAGAGTATATCATGGGTACCGCTAGGATACAAACCATTTGGTAATTAAGTATTGACATGTAAAGGCGGCGCCTATCCTAAACCCCCCTAAATTTATTATTCACAACCCCCCCCCCCCCCCCCCCCACCCAATTTTTTCAATTTTTTTTATTTTTATTTATTTATTTTTTTATTTTTATAATTTTGTTTATATAAAAAAACTATAAACCTGAAAGTGCGGAACAGAAAATATAAAGTTTAATAAGTCAAACGCTTAAAACTGTCAAAAATACGGAACAGAAACTGACAAAAAACTGTGATATACTGTCAGAAAAGTGAATCTTTAGTATAGGCCCATGTAAAATGTACACTAAATTATCATGTAATTAGAATAAGTTAATTTGTTGCAGCTACTCCAAAACTAATTATTTAGCTCCTAAATAATCTGACATTCATTACCAATGATTATCTTTAGAATAATCACTTGCAATCAATAGTACCATATCCCTTAATGACATGGATTGAAAAAAGATTAAAATTTTAAGCCTTTTAACACCATAATTTTCATAAAAAAGTAAAATCATGAGCAAATTTATATGCTTTAAGTACAATCAAAATCATATTAAAGTGAATATAACTGACCTTCATAGTGATCTCAGCTTTATAAGGTCTAGCAGCACCCCATATAATCAAACACAAAATAGTAAACAAGACAATAAAACTCAAAAGAGCCATTAAAGCTTGTAATCTTCTACTAAGCCTTTTTTCATCCTCATACTCATCATACTTTCCTTCTTCCACTATCACATTACACTCTGGCCACCCTTTATCATTCCTTTTCCTATGAACTTTTCGCCCCGAATGCGACCGAAAAATCCCCGAAAATCGACTAGAAGACGAGTTTCTTGAGTGCCTACCAACTGAAGGATGTGAAGGTGACTCCATTGGACTCCTGAAATTTGGTGTAGCTTGTATTGATGATGACTTATCACCATCTTGTGAGTCCCTTGATGGACTTTGCACATAGTAAACTGGTCTTTTTGGTGATCTTGATGGTGATGATGGTGCTAAACTAGTGATATCAGACTCTGACTTTGTATGCAACATATTGTTTTCTAAGATAAGGTATAAGCTTTACTTGATGAAATTTTGCAGAGGATATGGGAATTTAATATCTTGAAAAACCCGCAAATTATATTTTTCTACAAAGTATAAGCTTTACTTGATGAAACTTAATGAAATTTTGCAAGGTATATGGGATTTGAAAATCTTGAAAAACCCATGAATTATATGAAGAATAAACAAATAAATTATGAGTAAAGATTATGAAAGCAAGAGTGGTGAGTGTGTGTGTGTGTTTATCTTAGTTTTTTTTTGTAGTGGTGAGTGGAGGTTGTAACTTGTACGTATACTTATTTGCAATATGCATGAGTAGGACCAAAGAGTGAGCTGTGAAAGGAACCGTCACCATACACATAATTACCGAACCTAACTCCAAATCTAGTTCCATGCCTAAAAAGATTTTTGCCTCAAAAGAACAATCAAACACTGTCGGTTGCTAACCATAACTGTTTTGAACTAAACTTGGATGATCAAAACACTTGGTGTCACTTTTGTTTTTGAGTTACGATGATTCTTAAATTTTTAACCGACTAATTTACCATGTTTGAAAAGATCAACATGATCACTTTATTACTCTCTCCCTTCTAAAATAATTGTCCCCCGACAAAAAACACACAGTTTAAAAAAAACATAATCATTACTACATTCTTTCTCTTACTTTTTTACAAAATGTCAGTTTTACCCTTATGCAATTAATTAAAGCTTTGAATAAAGTTTGTAATTTTTAATATCATTGGGTGCAATATGGTAAACTTGCTACATTATTCACAACTATATTTGAAAGGAGACAATAATTTTGAGACATACTAAAATAGAAAGAAAGACTATAAATTTAGGACGGAGGGAATATAAAACAAGTACAAGAAGTACAAGATTTGGTATAGGACCGAACTAAAGTCTATATCTAGTATTAATTTTCTAAACTAACCTTACCTATAAGCACATAAATAAATGGTTGCGAATATTAAATTACGGCTCGTTTGATATAGCAATAGTTTTTTCAGTACAATTAGTCCCCTTCTCCACGACAACTCAATAGATAGATAAGGATAACTAAAAAGTAAAGTTGCAAGTGTTAGAAAAACAATTTAAAAATATGAGTTTTACCATTTTAAAAGTCACACGATATTTTAATTTAAAAAAAAAAATAAAAAAATAAATTAGGAGCTTACACGTTTTTTTCAAAAAATATGTTTTTTTCCAAAAATAAACTGTTGCTCCAATAATTGAGGATTACTTTTTGATCAAAGATATGACAAATATCAATGCTGCTTCAATAATAGAGGTAAGCAAAACCCTTAAGTTATTTTATTTTATGATTTTATTCTATATTCTTGTTTTAGGTTATGCTGATTCTTCTATAAATAATAATTTAATCTGTTAGGTTCAAATGACACATGATGATAAATTCACATACCCTGATGCCTATATCAATGTATCCATAAAATAATTAGGTCTCTTTGTCAGCTGATTGATTGGCCATATCAAGACAAAAGCAATGTCATAATTTAAATGTAACGAGATGTGCTGCGAACCGCCGCGTTGCGGCGGAGCAGCGATACATAGCAACACATATATAAAATACTGCAATAAAAAGTAACAGCAGTCTAGTGTTATATTACAGGTGATAGTAGTTTAGATGTTGTTTAGAAGCATACAAAAGTTAAGATGTTATTAAAGTGCAGTACATGGATTTTTAGTCATTTACGGACAGTTGGTTTTGGTTTTTTCGCTGCGTTGCTTGTTTCTTCTGGCTTGTTATCTGTTAAGATTTTTCTTCGAGCAGATGTCCTGAGTACTTCTGTCTTTGTTGCCTGTCCTTGTAAATGGCTGGTAGCTTCTATTGTAGTAGGAGTACTTGTTTGTAAAATTGCAGGTGAAGCAGGGGTAACCGGAGGTTCAGAAGTAGTACCTGACAGAGTTCAGTTAGTTATCATGCGAAAAAAAGTTAGCGAGTGCATGAAACAGACAACAGCTTGTGAAATTACAACCTTCGTCAGTTGGTGATTCAGCTTCAGCTTCTGTTAGCAAGGGAATGTTTTGTTCAGTTGGTGGTAGCAGATGTGGACCAGTTTCCATGACGCTGTCAAGCACATAACTCTGATATTGTTTTGTAGAATCTGGCGAGAAGTGCAGCTGAAACAAATGTGTGGTTCCTTCGAGGGCTGTTAAATGTGGCGGGACTGTGTATGGATCGGTGTAGCCTTCTTCTGAGACAACTTTGTTGACTTCTGTGACTATTGAATGTACCTCATTACTGAAGCATGTTAACGTCAAAATTCCAGTGCTGTCGGAAATCAGCAGTCTAAAGGAATAACTGCATAGGTATTAATAATAGGTGAGTTTATTAGACAATATTAAGAGGGTTTTTTTTGTCGCTTATAAACTGTGTTGGCTTATTTGTACCTGTAATCATTCGGCTGTGTTGGAGCTGGTGCCTCACACTGTGAATGTGGGCGGTCATCATAGATTTTCCGCCTACAGTCATGGCATTTGCGGTAGAACCATGGTATGTCAACAACGACTTCTTCAATTCTTGCAACAACTGTGAATCTAACATTCTGTAACAGGTAGTTACATATTAAAATAGGTACATGGCAAATACAAAGCTAGTAGTTGCAAGTTTGATAGAAGTACTGACTGTTTGGTTTCTTGGATCTTCCCGCAGAAGCTCGTCTATTGTAACTCTGTTTCTTTTCTTTTCATCTTCTATGTTATCGTAGCTGTATGTGCGCACATTCTGTATGACTGGTGGCGGGAGCAACTGTTCGTACCTGTAAGGATATTTTAACTTACTTTGACGGTAAAAAAATTAGGCGAATGTGTTATAAGAGAAGGAGAGTAACTGACATGCTTAGTATGTAATCTGTTTCAGGAATAGGAGGGTTGAAATAGTAGTAAGTTGCGGGTGTGCTTGATAGCTGCAAACCTGCATTTGTTTGTGGCTTTGTTAGAATCTATTATCTTAATATTTTGCAACGTGGGTCTGTGGAAACGGCAGTACCTTTGTATGTCTTCACCCAGCATGAAGTGACAGCCATAACGGTTGGTTTAGGTTCTTTTTCATAGGCACTGATGCTAAATTCGTGAGCTCTCTCATTCCAAAGAGTGAATCTGACAGTGTCTCCTCTGCATATGGGAAAATATGTTAGCGAGGTGTTATTTAGAATGGTTGTCATTAAAAAAATAGTGCGTATAAACGGGTGTTATTCAAAAAATAGTTCATATGATTAACTTACTCTAGGTTACGGAGCATGATGTCTCTCCAGACAGTTTGTTTTGTGCTGGGTGCCTTTGGTTCACGGATACCACCAACAGAAAGGACACATGCTATGTAATCTGCAGTGACATAATGTGCAGTTATAGTATTTTGTATTGTATGAGTGTTATTAATAGTAATCTGTACCTGTTAGTATGACATTGTTTTTGTCTGCACGCTCATGTAGCTGAGTGTATGTGGCAAAGTTGAAATGATGTAGTGGAAAGCTGGTTCCAGTATACGGCTGAACATTGGTGAGCCGTCCTAATATCAAAGTGAAGTGATTAGGTAATGTCTGCATCCATTTTTTGGTGTCTAGAAGACCATATCCTGTGATTTTGTATGCAGCATTGACTTGAAGGATGTTATCAAATCTTGTTTTTTTGCGGCCTTCCGCGTTTGCCTGTATGGCGCCACCCTATAATGTGAAAGAGAAAGACAAATATTAGGAATCGGAAATTTAATGCGTATTAAAAGGCATGATATAGAGTAATGCAACCTGCTGATCAAGTAATATAACGCTCAAAGTTGGCTGTTTAATCCCTCTGGTATCTGTAACTGTCCATTTGCGATATACTCTGACGCATATTGCTTTCGCTACGTCTGATGGTTTGAGATTAGCAACTCCAACGATTTCAAGATCTGTTGCTGGTCTTTTTCCTGCAGACCTTGTTATTGTTGGCACTGAAGTATCATGCGACATTTTCCTGTATTATAATGATGGAGTGATAGGTGAGATCATATTAAAATAAGTGTAGTAGCTAAGAAAAGGTAGCTGTCAGAAAAAATGCATTGGCAATAAACTGTATCCAAGAAACCAACATATGAGAGTTGGTATTAGCAGGAGTCAGTCTAGTATACGTTTACCTTGGTTCGAAAAATGTATCGGTATTACATGGGAAGAAATATATGGTTGTGGTCTTCGTAAACTACATGCGAAAGATGCGTCTGAAGGTATCCATTCTTAGAACATCATAAAAGGGTGGGCCTATTCTCTTGTTTATAGGACTGTAGATGTAACTGGCAAATCAGACGTAGCCAAATATGTGCCTGATTTCTCATCAGTATAAGCATGACGTTGAAATGTGTGTGACCCTATATGGGTTCATTGAGGTAGCCTTTTGACAGTACGTAACAAAATCTGTCACAATATAGCTTATTGAGGTAGCCTTTTGACAGTACGTAACAAAATCTGTCACAAAATAGCTAAGATAGATATAATCCGCAAGGGTTAAAATAAGAGATAAGAGTGTATATAGGTGTAGTCACCTGCCCTTTGAATGTGTGCAACCCTATATGGGTTCATTGAGGTAGCCTTTTGACAGTAGCTAACAAAATCTGTCACAATATAATTAACATACATACAATCTGCAAGGGTTAAAATAAGATGATATATGAGTTCAGTCTGTAAAAACAGAACTGACTGTATATATGTTTGCTTACCTGTGGTTTACCAATATATTACCGTCTGCAAGCGGTTGCATCAGAAAGATAAGGGAATCAGATGTGACAGTATCTGTTTATTAGATTTTGTGTGGGTTAACTGGTTTATGTGTTGTTAAGTGGATACAAAAGAAGTCTTTGTAGGTATGGTTTCTTTTGCTGTCTATAGGACTGGACATACAATTGGTAAATCAAATGTAGCAAAGTCTGTGCCTGATTTTTTGTTACAGTGAACTGGTGTTTTGACAGCAGGTAACAAAATCTGTAAGAATATCAATGGGACCCTATATGTGTTTAGTTACCTGTGGTAATCAGTAATAGGCGAACGAAAGAAAACATCTAAAAGTATAACTGATCCTATATGGGTTTACTGACATGTGCAATAGGATTAGGAAGCAATATATGTTTATTGGATCCTAGGTGGGTTCATTGTTCAGTTTTTTGCGAGTAAGTAATAAGGGAGAAAATTTGTAAAAATACAGGTAACAAATATAGCAACATAATAGATGTTACATGTAACAAATATAGCAACATAATAGACAGTAGATGGTGCCAGTAATGTGCTAATCAGTAATAGGGTAAGCAAAGAAAACATGTAAAAATAGAACTGATCTTATATTTCTTCGACAGAAAGTTATTGTTTGGTTCAGGCCTATACAACGTCTAAGTATTAGAATAATATATTCTGTTTGCTGTATCTGTAGTTGAGTGATATGCATAGACACTAATACAGGAATGTGAAAGAATATGTGCAATGTGTTTGTTATGAATAAGACCTGGGTTCTGATAATGGTTTCTAAAAAGTCCCTGTAGACGATATTTTTTGTTGTATTCGGTGGTCTGTTGAGCTGATCTTTGATGAGGATTTTTAGCCCGTCAGGAGATGTGGCTCTTGAAAGTGCAACGTATAACTGGCCATGTCCAAAACGGGTTCTGGTAAGTACACACCGATTTTGTTGAGTGACTGCCCTTGGCTTTTGTTGATGGTCATTGCGTAGCACACTTTGACTGGGAACTGCTTCCTTTTGAATATAAATGGCAGATGTTCGTCTCTGTTGAACAGGAGAATTCGAGGAAGAAATACTTTTTGTAGTATGCGAGTACCGGTAACAATTCTGACTTCGATTACTTTAGCAAGCATCTGTGTTACGATCATGCGTGTTCCATTACAAAGACCTCCAGTTAAATTCAAGTTTCTTAGCAACATAACAGGGGCACCTATTTTGAGTTCAAGCTTATGTGGCGGAATTCCTGTGAATGATAGCGTGTTAAGGTACTCTGCTGGATATAGCAATTATGTGGCTCCTCCGTCATTTCCGCATGGTATAGCTTCATCGTTACTTGTATATACATGGCTGGGAGCAGATAACATTTGCAGGATATCTGAGTTAATAGCGTCAGCGGCATCATTTTTTGGACAAACAATTGCTCTTTCTTGCAAGGATTCAGCAGTTGGTGATTGAAGAATGGTGTCAGGATATATGAATCGTATAAGTTGCATCCTTGCGTCATTACTATCTGGAATACAATACATATCGGGTATATGTATCCATGAGGTATCTTGGGGATCTGATTGATCTGGTTGACCAATAACACCATTCCCTATGTTGACTAACCATTCAGAAAATGCTGCAGTTGCGGCCAATTGATGGGAAGGTGTCTCTGTTCTTTTCAGGCGCATATTTTCAGTCAACAGATGAACTCTGAAATGTTTCCACAGATATGATTCAGTGATAGATGAGGAAATAATTTGATGTTTTGTACCTTTTTTCTTTACTGGTAAAGTTTGCCTGAAATCTCCACCGAGGATTACTGATTTATTGCCAAAAAGAGCTGTTGGTGTATCCAATAGATCTCGCAAGGTCCGGTCAAGGGCCTCAAAACATTTGCGATCATTCATAGGCGCCTCGTCCCAAATTATCAAATCTGTTTGTATCAGTAACTCAGCCAGCTGAGTATGTTTTTTTATAGTGCACATAGACTCGTTCGTCACATCTAGTGGCAATTTAAATCTTGAATGAGCAGCGCGCCCTGATGGTAACAACAATGAAGCAATCCCGGAAGAAGCCACTGCAAGAACTATCTTTCGCTCTGCTCGTAGGGTGTAGATTATGCTCTTCCATACAAAAGTCTTTCCAGTGCCACCGTAACCATATACGAAAATTAGTTTTTGTCTGTTATTTCTTACACCTTCGAGAATAGCATCAAACAGCTGCCGTTGCTGAGTATTGAGATTTGGTACCAAACGATCTCTTTCAGCAGCCATAGCTTCTGTATCATAGCTTCGCTCTTCCATAACTGTTCTGTTTCGCAGAATCTGTAGCAGGCGGCGTGCAGGCAGGTGGATACCAAAATCTGTAACCGATTTGCCGTGAGACCTAAGAATAGGTTCCAGCTCGTAGAGGACACCATTTTGCAGTTCTTCATCAGTGAAGGTAATTCGGGGCATTTGGAACAGGTGTGATAAGATTGCAGGTATATCATCACTCATAAGCTTCCAGTGCTTATTCCAAAGAGAGACTGGATTAGTAACATCACAGAAGATAAGAATTTGACAGAACAGCTGGCGTATCTCTGCTGCTGTAGCTGTTAAGGCTGCTTCTATAAGAGCAAGCGACCATTCTCCGTCATCTGCTAATAAACCCATTGCTTCACACGCTGATCTATTACTTGGATAAAGGCGGCCTTCAACTGTACGTATGGCAGAGAATGATGCACAGCCCTTTTGGTGGCAAAGTAAAAGCCTTTGGTAATACAAATCGCCAGCGCTAGGATGTATGTATGCTAACCTACCAATTGAAGGCTTGTTAAGGCTTCGTCTAGGTGACCAAAACTTTTGAGCAAGATTCCAAACGAATTCAGAAGGAAAGTCTAGATACGTTAGATGGTGACCGAGTGTAGACCGAGAATTAAAGTCTAACCACTGTGTTAGGGTGGTTTTCTTGTTACTTGGATTTTCAGCAACAGACTCTAGACTTTCATTTGCTCTGAAAGTTACACGTTGCATATTTTGAAGATGAAGCGAAAAGTGTACCGCTTTTAAGGGGTCATTTAAGCCTTAAATCGTATTTATTTGATCAAATATTGCCCTAAATCGTTCCTTTTGTCATTTTAGGTACTTTTGAGGAGAAATCTGGAAAAGGAGGCATTTTGGACGTTTTTGGAGCATTAAAGTGAAGAAAACGGCAAAGTCTCAAAAATCGGATAAAAGTTACTCTTGACGGCGTCAGACTTTACTCTGGACGGCGTCATGCCTTGGCAAGAAAAGTTGGACGTGAAATTTACTCATGACGGGCCAGTGAAAATAGCATGTGAATTCTGACGGCGTCACGCTTTAACTTGATCGAGGGCGTCACGGCTTAAATCATAAGGGGACGGCGTCACGTTCAAGGTTCGACGGCGTCAAGCCTTGATAAGCCAGAATGGATTTTTGAAGAGCTAAAGAGGGACGGCGTCAAGATGGTCATCCGGGAACCCTAAAAGCGGCGAGGTGACGGCGTCACACTCCATAAGGTGACGCCGTCAGATCCAAAAATCTATATATAGTTTTCTAATTTTTTGTCATTAGGGAGAGCTTAGTGTGTGGAATTTTGGGAGAAAACCCTAAGACGATTTTAGCTACTTTTTCAGGGCTTTTTGCCTTGAGATCTTCCATGTTTCATTGAAAGATAAGTTATCAATTAATCATTCAATATGTCTATGTGTTGTTTGATTCTATCTTATTCTTGTCTTTTGTTTAACATGTTAGGCTAAATTTATCTTGTGTTTGCTTAGATCTAATGAAACCTAGCTATTGATTATTGGTTGTTAGTGTGTTATTAGTTGTATTGGATGATTGTTTATCTATGTTAGGCTTAAGAAAACTGGCTAACTTCCTATTCGGTAACTTGCTTGAACGTCTTAAGAAACATGAACCAAATGCGTACTAAAGGTTTTTATGGTTGTATTTAATGCACAAGCGAATTCTAGTGATCCCATGTTAGGAGCTTCCTAGCCGGCTCGACATAGGAGTGAAGTAGGAGCTTGTAGAGTTGGGGAAGTAAGTACGCCACCCCACGAATGGTATTAAGGAATACACCCGTCATCCACGCAACTAATACACACTAATTAACCGGTAAAAGATAGTTAGGGAGTAAGGAAATCTAAGTAAACACATTTCTCTACACATAAGTTTCTCACCACATTTCATTTTTGTTATTTTATTTTATTTGCATTCGTAGTAATTTGGGTTAGTTGACTAGCAACTAATTCCGCCCACTCCTTCAAACCCGAGATTTTACTTGCTTTCATAAAATTATAAAAACATAAAAAGAATCTTCCTCAACTCTTAGACCTAATTAGAGTAGCCTTTCATACCTAACGAACACTATTCCCTGTGGAGAACGATCAATCCCCCGTACTTACCACTACACTATACTACATCGGTCAGGTACACTGCCTGGTGGGGTTGTAAGCCTCTTGAGATCCCTCGAGAGGTAAAACCTGTTGTAAGGTTACAAAACCACGCAATCAAGTTTTTGGCGCCGTTGCCGGGGAATAGTTATTGTTTAGGTTGAATTTTTATTTCTATTAGGTCTACTCACTAGATTCCTTTCTAGTGAGATTTTTATTTTATTTTTCTAGGTTTTCTTTAGTCTATCTATTTTCTTCGTGTCTTTGTTCGTAACCATACCATCCGACATCATGGAAGATGGTAATATCCTTAACCCCCACAACCCACCACCACAACAACCACAACCACCTCTTAGAGCCCGTACTTTAGGAGAGTATTCCCGTCCTAGCCACCATGGCTATCGAAACACTATTGAGCTCACTCAAGGAGCCAATATCACACCCTTGCGATCCGACACCATCCGGTTGGTGCAAAGCGGATGCGCATTCCATGGACTTCGTTCTGAAGATCCTAATCAACATCTCAAGGACTTTCTTAAAATCGTTGATTCTATAGACCTTGATGTTGCCACTCAAGAGACGACCCGATTGCGTCTCTTTCAATTCTCTCTGCGCGGGACCAAGCTAGTCAGTGGCTAGAACGTCAACCCGCAGGATCCATCACCTCTTGGGATGATCTCACTACTCGTTTCCTGGCTCAGTTTTTCCCACCGGGAAGAACTACCAAGCTAAGGAATGATATATTGATGTTCCAACAACGTCAAGGCGAAACTCTCTACGAGGCATGGACTCGATTCAAGGACTTACTCCAAAAAGTCCCTCACCATGGCATAGAACTTTGGCTCCAAGTCCAAATCTTCTATGACCATATCAATCTCTCCACGAGGCAAACCATTGACCAATCGGCCGGTGGCAAGCTACGTGATCTAAGTGCGGAACAATCATGGGCTCTCCTAGAGGATCTTGCTCTTTATGACAACGAAAGTTGGAGTGATCCCCGTGATTTGAATAAAACGGTCAAGGCAATATCTTTGCCTTCGAATAATTCAAGCACTTCCGACCGTAGGATCATAGAACTTGAAGACCAAGTCAAGTTTCTCATGAAATCCTACGAGGCTCCTAAACCTTCAAGCCAAGTGAACAAAATCACTTCTTCATGTGAATTATGTAGTGGTCCCCACGACACTCGTGATTGCATGGAACTCCCCGAACAAGCTTTTGTGGACTACGCATCCTCGCGTACCGACGGAGCGGGAGACAAGTGGTACACTTTCAAACCCGAGCCAAACCATTACGGTGATTCATACAACCCCTCATGGAAAAATCACCCGAACCTTAGGTGGAAACAAAACCAAAACGCCCAACAAACAAATTCTTCCAACCCACCTAATCGTTTCCAATCAAGCGGTTCCAACTCGAACCGTACTTTCAACAACAATCCTTCCGGCAATGGTAGTACCAATAACTTTGAAGGATTGATGTCTCAATTTATGGCATCTCAAGAAGCTCGTTTAGCCAAGTTTGAAGCCGATTTCAAACAAAAACAAAGCGAGATGACCGATAAGATTGACACCTTGTTGAAAGCCCTCAATGACCGAGAAATGGGAGCACTCCCTAGCAACACGGTCAAGAACCCGAAACTAAACGTCAACGCTATTTCATCGGTTTCGTCCCCTAGTTCTTGTCCACAATATTATTCGGTCAATTCCATGAGCACGTGTTTCAAACAAACCCAAGTCGTTCCAAATGACCAAGAAGTTATGACATCCAAATTGGTCAACAACATAGTTGAAACACCTCCCACTCAAAACCTTGACGAAGAATTCAAGGAGCTCCACCTTGAAAGTCCGGTTGTTGATGAGTTGGATGAGAAGAAGCTCAAGTTAGGCGAAAAAGGGACCGCCTTTGTTCAAAACAAGCTACCTAAGAAGTTAGATGATCCGGGCTTATTTGTTCTACCTTGCAAGATCGGTAATTCGGAGGCTTATGACACATTAGCCGATCTTGGATCAAGCCTTAACCTACTTCCGTTACCTCTCTACACCTCTCTAAAATTAGGAAAACTTGAAGAAACCGAGGTGATAATAGGCTTAGCGGATGGAAGTGTTGCTTACCCGGTTGGAGTAGTTAAGGACGTGTTAGTGCACATTGGAAAACTAACCATTTTAGCCGACTTCCACGTCCTTGATATGGTTAGCGACCCTACATGCCCCTTGTTGATAGGTAGAGGATTTTTGGCGACCGCTGGTGCTATGATTGATTGTAAGGAATCCAAGATAGCGGTAGGAGAAGGAGATACTTGGTCAATCTATGATGTTAAGAAACACGCCTATGATACTAGTGAGGAACCAACACCACATTGGCTAGAATCAAATAGGAGACCATCTAGATATGGACCTTGGATTGATAGAGACTTCATAGGACCCCAACGCCCATTTTACCTAGAAGAGGACTTTGTTAACCGAACGCATTCGGTGGAGCAACTCTTGGCTAGGGACACCGAATTGGATCCATTTGAAGACCCTCTAGTTTTTAGAAGGATGATTGATTTCCTAGGAGTTTTGCCAATTAACCTAGGAATGAATAAGTGGATTAGTGAGGAAGATGATCATAAGTGGAATTGGGATAAATCACCCAAAGATGGAGATGGGTCATGGCATATTAAGATGACGTTGTATGACCCGGATGGAGAGAAGTTTGAAAAGATATATCGTACTAAGCGAACCAATAGGAAACTTCAATCCAAGCTTAACCCTAAAGACGTCCTTGATGACGAGCTTACTTACATAGGGTAGCGTGACTTTGAGTCTAGCTACAAGACTCGTTAATAAAGAAAAGCGCTTCTTGGGAGGCAACCCAAGCTTTATTTGCTTTATTTGCTTTGTGTGTTTATTTATTTGTTTGTTTGATTTTATTTGCTTCCGTATGTATGTTTAATTTTTATTATTATTGATTCATGTTCAAAAGTAATTTGTGAAAATGCTTTATTTTGTTTTTAACTTCGTCTTAACTACATATAAAGGTATTTTGCAAAAGATAAGTGTAAGGGAAATCTAAATCGGTTTATGAGAACACAAATTAACATGAATCGTAATAGTAATAAATTAACATGCATATTCGTATTTGTTTGAGTCAAATGCTTGTATCGAGTCATAATGATGTTTTGCAGGATTTTCAGGAAGTAAGGTAAAGGTTTTTCCAGAAATTTTCCGGAAACTTAAAATGAAAATTTTTGTCAGGTCATTTCTGACGGCGTCAGGGGTTATAACCTGACGGCGTCAGATTTAATTTCCAGAAATTTTTGTAAGTTTTGTTTTCATAAAAAGTTTTTATTAAATCTCCAACTTATAATCTCCAGGAATCTGCAAAATTATCATTCCACAAGCATTATATCCTTATATATAGATTTTTCCCGCCGATGTTATGCAGGTTTTCGTGTTTGTTTTCTCAGGTTTAACAGGTTATTTTGGACAAGGAGATGTTTTTGGAATCAAGCTTATGGCGATGCATTAGTCATGGAGCTTCAACATTCTCTTTGGAGGAAGATTTAACCGTGTAATTTCACTATCCACCGAACGAATCAGGGGAGTATTTGATTTCATTCTTTTACTTTATGCTTTTACATCTTGTTATTTGAACATTGGGGACAATGTTCATCTTAAGTGTAAGGGGAGGGTAAAAGTACGATTAGAGAATGCTATTACGCTTGATTTTTGTTTGTTTAATAGTAGATGTGTAATAAAACTGAGAGAAATACTTGTTAAGGTAATTTTAGTGCCAAATTTAAAATTTTTTACAACATATAGGAGTGAAACTTTAGTTCTAATAAGCGTCTCAAGGATAGGAGTTATATGACTAGCACAAAAACCGTACCACTAAAAAATTTTCCACCCCCAAATATGTGAGGTTCACCCCTAGAATTGGTAGGAAAAGCATTTATGCTATGATGTGTGTACCGGTAGCACTTAGATTCTAGAACTTGCGTTAGGACCATTCCAAGGCCACAAGTGAGACTACATTCGTGTAGTTAGATTTACTACATGATAAGAGGCATTAGGATTAACCCATTGTTTTACACCTGTGTTTTTGTTATAATTACTTTGGCTACATTGGTCAAGTAATTCTCCCACACCTTTTGCGTTGTACTCATTTTTAGTACACGATACCCTAGTACACCCCTCAGAGCCTATCTTTTCGTTTCGACCTTTAAGCATTTTACTTAAAGGAAGAATTTGTTACACCCCACTTAAATGTACACCCAAATCGCCTTAGCCTACCTTGTATGCACTCATTTTTAGTGCATTATTGTTACAACATTTGTTTAAACCCAAGTTAATTATCTAGTTGATTACATGGTTGCTAAGTCGAGTCATATCCTTGTACATATTGTTTTGGGACGATTGGGACTCATGGGTAAAGTACTAGTATAATGGAGTAATGGGGAAGAACATCATTTATTACCCCCATATGTGCTAAATATTTTAAAAGTACTCCAAGTTTTTCAATTATCTTAATTCAAGTCATTAAAGTAGTAATTGTAAAGTTATGTAAAAATTCAAGTGTAAGGGGAATGCAATGCCCCTATGATGTATTATTTTGGATGGTAGGGTAAAAGTGTATGATCAAAAAAAAAAAAAAAAAAAAAAAAAAAAAAAAAAAAAATCGAAAAAATCAAGAAAAATACAAAAAAAATGAGAAAAAGAAAAGTAGAAAAAACATACGGACTACCATCCCGTTTCATTTTATGTTTGTTTTATATTTTTGTTATTTTGTTATTTTGTTTCTAGCTTAAGATCGAGTCTAGTCTTGGCTTAGCAACATTGTATAGTACATGTAATTAATCAAGATCTTTAACTCGCCACCAGTAAAATATCCCTTATCCAACAAAACCGTGTTTTCCTTTTCCCTACACCTAACGTTATAACCCATTTAAAAGCCCTCTTTGATAGTTTATCTTAGGTGCTTACGCCTAGTGGAGGAGGTTTTTGATCCTTTCCCAAGCCTATGGTAATCTATTTGTTATGACAGGTAGTGAGAGATATTATCCGTTTTCATTTATGAGATTTATTTTGATGACACTTGAGAGATGTGAGTATCTAAACACTACTTGTGAGGTGCTAGTATGTAATCTCCGTGCTTATTATGATTAAAGTGGAACGATTATTTGTTGTAATTACTTTTATGTTAGCATTAAATGACCCCTAACTTGTATTTTAATTAGAATAAAAGCACATTTGCTTGAGGACAAGCAAATCTCAAGTGTAAGGGTATTTGATGAAGCGAAAAGTGTACCGCTTTTAAGGGGTCATTTAAGCCTTAAATCGTATTTATTTGATCAAATATTGCCCTAAATCGTTCCTTTTGTCATTTTAGGTACTTTTGAGGAGAAATCTGGAAAAGGAGGCATTTTGGACGTTTTTGGAGCATTAAAGTGAAGAAAACGGCAAAGTCTCAAAAATCGGATAAAAGTTACTCTTGACGGCGTCAGACTTTACTCTGGACGGCGTCATGCCTTGGCAAGAAAAGTTGGACGTGAAATTTACTCATGACGGGCCAGTGAAAATAGCATGTGAATTCTGACGGCGTCACGCTTTAACTTGATCGAGGGCGTCACGGCTTAAATCATAAGGGGACGGCGTCACGTTCAAGGTTCGACGGCGTCAAGCCTTGATAAGCCAGAATGGATTTTTGAAGAGCTAAAGAGGGACGGCGTCAAGATGGTCATCCGGGAACCCTAAAAGCGGCGAGGTGACGGCGTCACACTCCATAAGGTGACGCCGTCAGATCCAAAAATCTATATATAGTTTTCTAATTTTTTGTCATTAGGGAGAGCTTAGTGTGTGGAATTTTGGGAGAAAACCCTAAGACGATTTTAGCTACTTTTTCAGGGCTTTTTGCCTTGAGATCTTCCATGTTTCATTGAAAGATAAGTTATCAATTAATCATTCAATATGTCTATGTGTTGTTTGATTCTATCTTATTCTTGTCTTTTGTTTAACATGTTAGGCTAAATTTATCTTGTGTTTGCTTAGATCTAATGAAACCTAGCTATTGATTATTGGTTGTTAGTGTGTTATTAGTTGTATTGGATGATTGTTTATCTATGTTAGGCTTAAGAAAACTGGCTAACTTCCTATTCGGTAACTTGCTTGAACGTCTTAAGAAACATGAACCAAATGCGTACTAAAGGTTTTTATGGTTGTATTTAATGCACAAGCGAATTCTAGTGATCCCATGTTAGGAGCTTCCTAGCCGGCTCGACATAGGAGTGAAGTAGGAGCTTGTAGAGTTGGGGAAGTAAGTACGCCACCCCACGAATGGTATTAAGGAATACACCCGTCATCCACGCAACTAATACACACTAATTAACCGGTAAAAGATAGTTAGGGAGTAAGGAAATCTAAGTAAACACATTTCTCTACACATAAGTTTCTCACCACATTTCATTTTTGTTATTTTATTTTATTTGCATTCGTAGTAATTTGGGTTAGTTGACTAGCAACTAATTCCGCCCACTCCTTCAAACCCGAGATTTTACTTGCTTTCATAAAATTATAAAAACATAAAAAGAATCTTCCTCAACTCTTAGACCTAATTAGAGTAGCCTTTCATACCTAACGAACACTATTCCCTGTGGAGAACGATCAATCCCCCGTACTTACCACTACACTATACTACATCGGTCAGGTACACTGCCTGGTGGGGTTGTAAGCCTCTTGAGATCCCTCGAGAGGTAAAACCTGTTGTAAGGTTACAAAACCACGCAATCAAGTTTTTGGCGCCGTTGCCGGGGAATAGTTATTGTTTAGGTTGAATTTTTATTTCTATTAGGTCTACTCACTAGATTCCTTTCTAGTGAGATTTTTATTTTATTTTTCTAGGTTTTCTTTAGTCTATCTATTTTCTTCGTGTCTTTGTTCGTAACCATACCATCCGACATCATGGAAGATGGTAATATCCTTAACCCCCACAACCCACCACCACAACAACCACAACCACCTCTTAGAGCCCGTACTTTAGGAGAGTATTCCCGTCCTAGCCACCATGGCTATCGAAACACTATTGAGCTCACTCAAGGAGCCAATATCACACCCTTGCGATCCGACACCATCCGGTTGGTGCAAAGCGGATGCGCATTCCATGGACTTCGTTCTGAAGATCCTAATCAACATCTCAAGGACTTTCTTAAAATCGTTGATTCTATAGACCTTGATGTTGCCACTCAAGAGACGACCCGATTGCGTCTCTTTCAATTCTCTCTGCGCGGGACCAAGCTAGTCAGTGGCTAGAACGTCAACCCGCAGGATCCATCACCTCTTGGGATGATCTCACTACTCGTTTCCTGGCTCAGTTTTTCCCACCGGGAAGAACTACCAAGCTAAGGAATGATATATTGATGTTCCAACAACGTCAAGGCGAAACTCTCTACGAGGCATGGACTCGATTCAAGGACTTACTCCAAAAAGTCCCTCACCATGGCATAGAACTTTGGCTCCAAGTCCAAATCTTCTATGACCATATCAATCTCTCCACGAGGCAAACCATTGACCAATCGGCCGGTGGCAAGCTACGTGATCTAAGTGCGGAACAATCATGGGCTCTCCTAGAGGATCTTGCTCTTTATGACAACGAAAGTTGGAGTGATCCCCGTGATTTGAATAAAACGGTCAAGGCAATATCTTTGCCTTCGAATAATTCAAGCACTTCCGACCGTAGGATCATAGAACTTGAAGACCAAGTCAAGTTTCTCATGAAATCCTACGAGGCTCCTAAACCTTCAAGCCAAGTGAACAAAATCACTTCTTCATGTGAATTATGTAGTGGTCCCCACGACACTCGTGATTGCATGGAACTCCCCGAACAAGCTTTTGTGGACTACGCATCCTCGCGTACCGACGGAGCGGGAGACAAGTGGTACACTTTCAAACCCGAGCCAAACCATTACGGTGATTCATACAACCCCTCATGGAAAAATCACCCGAACCTTAGGTGGAAACAAAACCAAAACGCCCAACAAACAAATTCTTCCAACCCACCTAATCGTTTCCAATCAAGCGGTTCCAACTCGAACCGTACTTTCAACAACAATCCTTCCGGCAATGGTAGTACCAATAACTTTGAAGGATTGATGTCTCAATTTATGGCATCTCAAGAAGCTCGTTTAGCCAAGTTTGAAGCCGATTTCAAACAAAAACAAAGCGAGATGACCGATAAGATTGACACCTTGTTGAAAGCCCTCAATGACCGAGAAATGGGAGCACTCCCTAGCAACACGGTCAAGAACCCGAAACTAAACGTCAACGCTATTTCATCGGTTTCGTCCCCTAGTTCTTGTCCACAATATTATTCGGTCAATTCCATGAGCACGTGTTTCAAACAAACCCAAGTCGTTCCAAATGACCAAGAAGTTATGACATCCAAATTGGTCAACAACATAGTTGAAACACCTCCCACTCAAAACCTTGACGAAGAATTCAAGGAGCTCCACCTTGAAAGTCCGGTTGTTGATGAGTTGGATGAGAAGAAGCTCAAGTTAGGCGAAAAAGGGACCGCCTTTGTTCAAAACAAGCTACCTAAGAAGTTAGATGATCCGGGCTTATTTGTTCTACCTTGCAAGATCGGTAATTCGGAGGCTTATGACACATTAGCCGATCTTGGATCAAGCCTTAACCTACTTCCGTTACCTCTCTACACCTCTCTAAAATTAGGAAAACTTGAAGAAACCGAGGTGATAATAGGCTTAGCGGATGGAAGTGTTGCTTACCCGGTTGGAGTAGTTAAGGACGTGTTAGTGCACATTGGAAAACTAACCATTTTAGCCGACTTCCACGTCCTTGATATGGTTAGCGACCCTACATGCCCCTTGTTGATAGGTAGAGGATTTTTGGCGACCGCTGGTGCTATGATTGATTGTAAGGAATCCAAGATAGCGGTAGGAGAAGGAGATACTTGGTCAATCTATGATGTTAAGAAACACGCCTATGATACTAGTGAGGAACCAACACCACATTGGCTAGAATCAAATAGGAGACCATCTAGATATGGACCTTGGATTGATAGAGACTTCATAGGACCCCAACGCCCATTTTACCTAGAAGAGGACTTTGTTAACCGAACGCATTCGGTGGAGCAACTCTTGGCTAGGGACACCGAATTGGATCCATTTGAAGACCCTCTAGTTTTTAGAAGGATGATTGATTTCCTAGGAGTTTTGCCAATTAACCTAGGAATGAATAAGTGGATTAGTGAGGAAGATGATCATAAGTGGAATTGGGATAAATCACCCAAAGATGGAGATGGGTCATGGCATATTAAGATGACGTTGTATGACCCGGATGGAGAGAAGTTTGAAAAGATATATCGTACTAAGCGAACCAATAGGAAACTTCAATCCAAGCTTAACCCTAAAGACGTCCTTGATGACGAGCTTACTTACATAGGGTAGCGTGACTTTGAGTCTAGCTACAAGACTCGTTAATAAAGAAAAGCGCTTCTTGGGAGGCAACCCAAGCTTTATTTGCTTTATTTGCTTTGTGTGTTTATTTATTTGTTTGTTTGATTTTATTTGCTTCCGTATGTATGTTTAATTTTTATTATTATTGATTCATGTTCAAAAGTAATTTGTGAAAATGCTTTATTTTGTTTTTAACTTCGTCTTAACTACATATAAAGGTATTTTGCAAAAGATAAGTGTAAGGGAAATCTAAATCGGTTTATGAGAACACAAATTAACATGAATCGTAATAGTAATAAATTAACATGCATATTCGTATTTGTTTGAGTCAAATGCTTGTATCGAGTCATAATGATGTTTTGCAGGATTTCCAGGAAGTAAGGTAAAGGTTTTTCCAGAAATTTTCCGGAAACTTAAAATGAAAATTTTTGTCAGGTCATTTCTGACGGCGTCAGGGGTTATAACCTGACGGCGTCAGATTTAATTTCCAGAAATTTTTGTAAGTTTTGTTTTCATAAAAAGTTTTTATTAAATCTCCAACTTATAATCTCCAGGAATCTGCAAAATTATCATTCCACAAGCATTATATCCTTATATATAGATTTTTCCCGCCGATGTTATGCAGGTTTTCGTGTTTGTTTTCTCAGGTTTAACAGGTTATTTTGGACAAGGAGATGTTTTTGGAATCAAGCTTATGGCGATGCATTAGTCATGGAGCTTCAACATTCTCTTTGGAGGAAGATTTAACCGTGTAATTTCACTATCCACCGAACGAATCAGGGGAGTATTTGATTTCATTCTTTTACTTTATGCTTTTACATCTTGTTATTTGAACATTGGGGACAATGTTCATCTTAAGTGTAAGGGGAGGGTAAAAGTACGATTAGAGAATGCTATTACGCTTGATTTTTGTTTGTTTAATAGTAGATGTGTAATAAAACTGAGAGAAATACTTGTTAAGGTAATTTTAGTGCCAAATTTAAAATTTTTTACAACATATAGGAGTGAAACTTTAGTTCTAATAAGCGTCTCAAGGATAGGAGTTATATGACTAGCACAAAAACCGTACCACTAAAAAATTTTCCACCCCCAAATATGTGAGGTTCACCCCTAGAATTGGTAGGAAAAGCATTTATGCTATGATGTGTGTACCGGTAGCACTTAGATTCTAGAACTTGCGTTAGGACCATTCCAAGGCCACAAGTGAGACTACATTCGTGTAGTTAGATTTACTACATGATAAGAGGCATTAGGATTAACCCATTGTTTTACACCTGTGTTTTTGTTATAATTACTTTGGCTACATTGGTCAAGTAATTCTCCCACACCTTTTGCGTTGTACTCATTTTTAGTACACGATACCCTAGTACACCCCTCAGAGCCTATCTTCTCGTTTCGACCTTTAAGCATTTTACTTAAAGGAAGAATTTGTTACACCCCACTTAAATGTACACCCAAATCGCCTTAGCCTACCTTGTATGCACTCATTTTTAGTGCATTATTGTTACAACATTTGTTTAAACCCAAGTTAATTATCTAGTTGATTACATGGTTGCTAAGTCGAGTCATATCCTTGTACATATTGTTTTGGGACGATTGGGACTCATGGGTAAAGTACTAGTATAATGGAGTAATGGGGAAGAACATCATTTATTACCCCCATATGTGCTAAATATTTTAAAAGTACTCCAAGTTTTTCAATTATCTTAATTCAAGTCATTAAAGTAGTAATTGTAAAGTTATGTAAAAATTCAAGTGTAAGGGGAATGCAATGCCCCTATGATGTATTATTTTGGATGGTAGGGTAAAAGTGTATGATCAAAAAAAAAAAAAAAAAAAAAAAAAAAAAAAAAAAAAAATCGAAAAAATCAAGAAAAATACAAAAAAAATGAGAAAAAGAAAAGTAGAAAAAACATACGGACTACCATCCCGTTTCATTTTATGTTTGTTTTATATTTTTGTTATTTTGTTATTTTGTTTCTAGCTTAAGATCGAGTCTAGTCTTGGCTTAGCAACATTGTATAGTACATGTAATTAATCAAGATCTTTAACTCGCCACCAGTAAAATATCCCTTATCCAACAAAACCGTGTTTTCCTTTTCCCTACACCTAACGTTATAACCCATTTAAAAGCCCTCTTTGATAGTTTATCTTAGGTGCTTACGCCTAGTGGAGGAGGTTTTTGATCCTTTCCCAAGCCTATGGTAATCTATTTGTTATGACAGGTAGTGAGAGATATTATCCGTTTTCATTTATGAGATTTATTTTGATGACACTTGAGAGATGTGAGTATCTAAACACTACTTGTGAGGTGCTAGTATGTAATCTCCGTGCTTATTATGATTAAAGTGGAACGATTATTTGTTGTAATTACTTTTATGTTAGCATTAAATGACCCCTAACTTGTATTTTAATTAGAATAAAAGCACATTTGCTTGAGGACAAGCAAATCTCAAGTGTAAGGGTATTTGATGAAGCGAAAAGTGTACCGCTTTTAAGGGGTCATTTAAGCCTTAAATCGTATTTATTTGATCAAATATTGCCCTAAATCGTTCCTTTTGTCATTTTAGGTACTTTTGAGGAGAAATCTGGAAAAGGAGGCATTTTGGACGTTTTTGGAGCATTAAAGTGAAGAAAACGGCAAAGTCTCAAAAATCGGATAAAAGTTACTCTTGACGGCGTCAGACTTTACTCTGGACGGCGTCATGCCTTGGCAAGAAAAGTTGGACGTGAAATTTACTCATGACGGGCCAGTGAAAATAGCATGTGAATTCTGACGGCGTCACGCTTTAACTTGATCGAGGGCGTCACGGCTTAAATCATAAGGGGACGGCGTCACGTTCAAGGTTCGACGGCGTCAAGCCTTGATAAGCCAGAATGGATTTTTGAAGAGCTAAAGAGGGACGGCGTCAAGATGGTCATCCGGGAACCCTAAAAGCGGCGAGGTGACGGCGTCACACTCCATAAGGTGACGCCGTCAGATCCAAAAATCTATATATAGTTTTCTAATTTTTTGTCATTAGGGAGAGCTTAGTGTGTGGAATTTTGGGAGAAAACCCTAAGACGATTTTAGCTACTTTTTCAGGGCTTTTTGCCTTGAGATCTTCCATGTTTCATTGAAAGATAAGTTATCAATTAATCATTCAATATGTCTATGTGTTGTTTGATTCTATCTTATTCTTGTCTTTTGTTTAACATGTTAGGCTAAATTTATCTTGTGTTTGCTTAGATCTAATGAAACCTAGCTATTGATTATTGGTTGTTAGTGTGTTATTAGTTGTATTGGATGATTGTTTATCTATGTTAGGCTTAAGAAAACTGGCTAACTTCCTATTCGGTAACTTGCTTGAACGTCTTAAGAAACATGAACCAAATGCGTACTAAAGGTTTTTATGGTTGTATTTAATGCACAAGCGAATTCTAGTGATCCCATGTTAGGAGCTTCCTAGCCGGCTCGACATAGGAGTGAAGTAGGAGCTTGTAGAGTTGGGGAAGTAAGTACGCCACCCCACGAATGGTATTAAGGAATACACCCGTCATCCACGCAACTAATACACACTAATTAACCGGTAAAAGATAGTTAGGGAGTAAGGAAATCTAAGTAAACACATTTCTCTACACATAAGTTTCTCACCACATTTCATTTTGTTATTTTATTTTATTTGCATTCGTAGTAATTTGGGTTAGTTGACTAGCAACTAATTCCGCCCACTCCTTCAAACCCGAGATTTTACTTGCTTTCATAAAATTATAAAAACATAAAAAGAATCTTCCTCAACTCTTAGACCTAATTAGAGTAGCCTTTCATACCTAACGAACACTATTCCCTGTGGAGAACGATCAATCCCCCGTACTTACCACTACACTATACTACATCGGTCAGGTACACTGCCTGGTGGGGTTGTAAGCCTCTTGAGATCCCTCGAGAGGTAAAACCTGTTGTAAGGTTACAAAACCACGCAATCAATATTTTGAAGATGAACAGCTAGTATTTGGACAGGCGGATCTCTGTAGTGAATATCGAATCCTAGCAATCGCCAACAGGCTTCGTGTGGACCAATGTATCTTGCATCTAGATAATTGCTTATCTCATCAATTCTAATTGCAGGTGCCTGGCTTGTTGAAGGCGTGGTTCTAGTGGATCTTGTTATCTGCGTCACAACTCGGTCTGTGCCTTTTGAAATATACTTGAATGAATATTTAATCAACGTTGTCTGCTCACAATATTCTACATTGATGTGTGCATAAAACCTGGTAAGAAGCATCATGTTATATGGCACGACATAGCTATTATCCAACTCGACGTTTTGGACAGTAGCAATGTCTCCCGAAGGCCGCCTGCGATAATGTACATAGCCGTTTTTGTCAATAGAAGTAGCATCAGCATACGGTTTAGGAAATCCTTTTGTGCATGAATCAGTTGCCTTCATACATGGCGCTGATCTATTTGCGATGCCACATGGACCATGCATCATAAATTCGGTAACTATTCGATAACCTTCTGGGTCAACGTGTCTACCAGGTAATTCAGCCGATATATATCGGTCGATATCTGCATGTGAGTGGACTCTTGAAGCTTCTTTTATCCACAACAACAAATGACAATGTGGCAGCCCACGCTTTTGAAATTCAACCGTGTACAAAACTGAAAAGTTAAACATAAAAATAGGGTCAGATACAATGTACAGGGTTGATGTATAGTTACATACTAATAAAAACTGAAACTTACTCGCTGCAACTGGTCCAAATGGTCTTCCGTCACGGAGATATGCAATCAGTAGATGAATTTTCTGTTCGAAAACTCGGTCGACAACATCTGGCCTATCAGCAACATTAACGTGCGGAAACTGCTCCATATATTCTGTAATTTCTGGCCATTTGACATTGCATGTAAATGTGATGAAGAAAGATGGGTTTCCATAAACTCGGCAAATTGCGAGTGCATCAAGATAGTGGCTGTACATATAGCGTGGGCCACCAACGAATGATGAAGGAAGGATTGTCCGCATCCCTACATCCGAACCATTCCGATCACCGCGTGCAATTGCATCATAGACTCCTGAAAGGTAATCGTTTCTGATATCATTCTGGTGGTCACGAATGTAATCTAACCGATACTGCTCCACACTACAATAAGCTGTGACTACATACTGTTGAAAGAGACTTCCGGACCGTGTCAGTAGGCTATATTCCTGAAAGCGATCATGCAATTGATACGCGTAGTACATCTTCATTGACATCTTTTTCGTTTGGTCCACTGCTTGAGTATCCGGGTTCCATAAACGTAGGCCAAGGTGGAAACCATCTTCACCGAAAACGAAAATTAGAGGAAACTGGAATGACATATAGCAAGGATGCAATTTGCTAACTCTTTGTGGTTGGCTTGAACGTTGCTGAATAACGATATCAAACTCAGTGCCTGTATCAGGACCTCCTTCATAAACAATAGCTCCAATTGAATCGCCAGAAGGCAGCTCATGCTGTCGTGAACCCTTGACTGCAAATAAGCGTATCTTGAAATCAGGAATGTCTTCAGCATTCAGTAGGTTTCTTGCCGTCCTAAATAACCGAACCAACTCATTGTGCTGATCCAGGACCTGAATCAACCCATTAACAATTTCTGCCCTTAAATTTTGACCGGCATCTTCAAAATGGATCAAACGATTCTGAATTTCATTTTGTGTATCATAGATGTATAACTGCAAGAAACGTGGATCAGTTTCTTCAGCCGGACAAAGAGAACCTATCCAATGATAAATCTGGCCCGATATTTTGAACACATACGGGCCACGACCTCTGTTTACCGATTCATCAGTTTGAACTCCTAACGAAGTCATAGCAAACATCGAGTTATAAGCTCTGACATTCTCCATGAAATGCCGGTCTGTGAACAATTGCTTCATATATGCAGGGTATTCGGATTGATGTCTCAAAACTACTTGACCACCCATGCAACATCTGTGATAGGTAGGGGATGCACGGCTTCCATGTTTGATCCTTTCTTCAAACCAAAAAAGCGCTTTGCAATGACGACAGACCCTGTTACATGGCCCTAAAGACACATATGCATCTGGTGGTCCTGCAAAGGCATAAAAAAAAAAAGAAAAACCTATATAAAAATGAAGGTTAAAAGGAATAAAACAAACACAAAATAACATGCCATATAGCAAGGAAACACAATTAATAGTACCTGCACGCTGGCGGTTAATACCAGTTCTTTGTGTTCTTGCTGCTCGCCTAGCGGTCGATATAGGATTTGTAACCATTTGAGAACCGTCAGGAGCAATAGAGGACGGACTTTGAAAGCGCGGATTATAGTTAGAAGATGCAGTAGGAGGAAGGGCAGGTCCAACTGCGAAAAGAACAACAAATGTTATTCACAGACAAAAGTTTTATATAGCAATAAAACATAATTAATACTACCTGTGTGTTGGCGACTAACGGTAGCTTTTGTATTCTTATTGCTCGCCTAGCACTTGATACAGGAATTGTAGATGTTTGAGAAGTCTCAGCAGCAGCAGAGGCCATATTTTGAAAGTGCGTATTATAGGCAGAAGATGCACCAGGAGTAGGTTCAGGTTCAACTGTGAAGGCAAACAGTTAAAGTTAGACAGAGGAAGGAAAATCAGAAGCAAAAAAAAAGAGTGTAAAAAGCAATAGAATACAGATATATACAAATGACAATAAGAAAATGTACAGCACCGGTTGTTGCCGACGGTGATACATCATCTACCTTCTGTTTTCCTTTTCCAGCAACAGCCGTTCGATCTGAGACACTACATCGATAACCTTCATGGCGCTCATTAATTGATATACCATTAGAACATCTGGCAGGAATTGTGGAAAGAACATCGTCGTTGGTATGATACAAAGAAGTGTCACTATCCATGAATTCAGCAATGTCACATGGAGGAATCATTATACTCTCACAAAACGAAGTTTGTATATCAACTGTTAGGAACCCACCACCAGTATTAGAAACCGAACGCGGGCATATATCTGCTGACATATCTCGTATGGAAAAAAATGCGGCGTAAGCAAAGATAGGCGATCCGTTGAAAAATGAAACTGAAAAATAAAAGATACAGGACGTTACCAGAAGAGGCGGTGGTTTCCAAATGCATTGAAACAGGCATACCAACATGATATGAGCCTGCAAATAACAGATGCAGGTAAATAATTATACAGGCGAACAAAATACAAATATAAAGAAACAACAATAAAAAAAAAAAGACACAGTACCAGTTGCTGCTGACAGTGTGATACGTTCCATATTTTGTTTCCCTTTTCTGTCGGTAGTTGCAGACAGCGGAAAGGCACGGACACAGTCCTGACGAAGTTCAGTAATCGATACACCATTCGAAGATTTTGTAGGCATGGCAGGGACAACATTGATAGCAACGGAGTTATGTTCCAAGGGATCGTTACAGCGTAAGGAATCGTCAACACACATGAATTCAGCAAGATCACATGAAGGAAGCATTATACTTTCACAAACTGAAGTAGGCGTGTCAATCATAAGAAATCCGCCACCGTTATTAGCATGTAAATCAGCGGCCACATCTATAACACCACCAGGGAGCAGCCCCTCACCAAGATCACAGCCAACATACCCGTTTCCTTCTAACGATCGTTTACAACTATTTCTACGGACACCTTTACTCTTAGTCCTCATATTCAACAAACAACTATATTTTTTAGTTATGGGGCAAGGTTTTATTCCGATTTCTTAGGTCTTCACTCTGATGACAACCACTCAACAAATAACTATATTTTTTAGTTATGGGCCAAAGTTTTATTCCGATTTCTTAGGTTTTAACTCTCATGACAAATTACATAAACAAATGACAAAGTGCAAAAATTATTACAATGACATATACAGGTAAGGCGATGACTGATTCGCATAATTATACATGGCAAACCAAACAAAAGCATAGATTGCAAAATGTTCACAAATCAGCCGGTATAACTAAGCACAAACAACAACATACCACAAACGACACAAATAATTACAACTACTTAATGGCAAGCGACACAGTTGACGACAAATAACTAAAAAAAAAAAAAAGTAAAACAAACAAACGGATACACAAACCTAACGTTTTCTGATCCGGCGTGACAACAATCCTCAGGCCCTCCAAAGCTGAACATCAAAAAAATAACCAAATAAATAAATCGATAAGCCATGAACGTGTAGATCGTAAGAAGTAAATACACAAACCACAGAAACCACAAACGTATCGACCTCCGGCAAAGGTAAACCGCAGCAGCAGCCGATCCAAGGCGACGAAGCAGATCTACACAGCTACCAAGAAAAGCACAGGGAAGAGACACGTATAAATCTCTAGCGAATTCTATCGTTTGTTAGAAGCCGGCTATGGCTAAAAGAAGCGAAGGGACAAACCAAAGGAGAAAACCGGGAGCCCAAAGCCCAAAACGGAGCCCAACACTGCTACAACAACTGTAGCAAAGGTCGACGCCAAATTATATATATGGTAATTTAAGGATTGTCGAAACAATAAAAATTGTATACAATGAAATGCCAGCTAGTTGAGTAGCATTTTGTTGTTAAAACTTAAGGGTGCGTTTGGTTCGTAGTATGTTTTGAAAGGAATTGTAATCTGTGAAAAGAATTGTAATTTGAATGAATTGTAATTCAAAGAGTTGTAATGTGTTGTAATTGTAATGTGTATGAATTGTAATTGATGTTTTCTGTCACTGTGTTTGGTTGGATCTCAACGTAATTGTAATTCGAAAAATTTATAAAATTTCAAAAAATTTATAAAAATTCGAAAAAATTTATAAAAATTCGAAAAATTTATATAAATTCGAAAAAATTTATAAAAATTCAAAAAATTATAAAAATTCGAAAAAAATTTATAAAAATTTAAAAATTTAAAAATTTTATAAAAAATTTATAAAATTCGAAAAATTTATAAAATTTTAAAATTAAAATTGAATTTTAAAAATTTTGAATTTTTATAAATTTTTTTGAATTTTTAAAATTTTTAAATTTTATAAATTTTTATAAAATTTAAATTTTATAAATTTTTTATAAAATTTTTTGAATTTTATAAATTTTTATAAAATTTTATAAATTTTTCGAATTTTATAAATTTTTTATAAAATTTTTAATTTTTTAAATTTTTTGAATTTTTAAATTTTTATAAATTTTTTGAATTTTTATAAATTTTTTTGAATTTTTATAAATTTTTTCAAATTTTTATAAATTTTTTGTATTTTTATAAATTTTTCGAATTTATATAAGTTTTTTCGAATTATTATTATTATTATTATAAAATTTTGAATTACAACGTAATTCAAAACTTTCCATCTAACATCCTATGTAATCTGAATTCCCTCATTTGGTGTAATTGTAATGACTGAATTACAATTACAACGCAAACCAAACAGCCTACGTAATGTAATCTGAATTACAATTCCCTCCATTCTGTGAACCAAACAGCCTACGTAATGTAATCTGAATTACAATTACATCCAATTACGCCAGATTACGGCGAACCAAACGCCCCCTAAAAGATTGTTGATAAACATGTTAAATAAAGTATTTTCTATAGGAGAATCCATATAACATCAAACCTTATTATAAGAAAGTGAGATCTTAGGGCATCTTTGGATGTTTGGTTAAAAATGAGCTGAAAAGACAAATCAAATTGTAAGAAGTGTTTGTTTAAAAAGTGACTTCATGGCATTGTTATATGCAATTAAACAAAGTAATTTGATGTTCGTTAAATTAAAAATCGTATTTAACTAAGATAGTTTTTAAGTTTAATTAATGTGTATTAAATGCGTATTTTAACTAGAAAAAAAAAGTTTGTTTTGAGTTAATATATTTTAATAGCACTTGTTAGACAAATTTTGTGAAAAACATGAGTTGAAAATGAATTAGTTAAGAAACTTTAAGATATACTATATCAAATAGTTTGAAGTTATTTGGTTTGGTGTGAGACTGTGAGTAACTACTAATTCAATAATGAGCTATGGTGTATTCGGTTCGGTTTGTTTGGTTAAATTATTATTTTTAAATGAAAGCAAAAACCGAATCGAGCCGAATTCAAATTGTACTAAACCGAACCGAAACGGAATTTGAATTTGATTCGGTTTCAGATTGATCCGAATAACCTGAACTACATAATTTATATATATTTTTTTCATTTAATTATATAGTTTAGCACCAAAAAATAAAAATAAATTAAACTTCAAAAATGTTATATTTATACGGAGTTTTAATGATTTTTTTCAATATAAATATATACATTAAAGTGAATTCGATTTTCAGTTCGGTTCGGTTTTCATTTTGCCAAAATCATATCCAAACCGTAAATTGAATATTTAATTCGGTTCGATTCAATTTTGCCAAATTCAGTTCCATTACAAATTTGGTTTACTTATATTGTGATCACCTGAAAATGTAGTGAGGCCCAAATGTCAACTAATCCAAATGGATTTGAGGACCTTAAATGCTATCTTGTTGCCCATACCTATCCCATGTATCTTAGACGAGTTTAGCCCAAACTTCATTAGCAGGTTATCTTCTAAGAAAAGTTAAAAAAACATTTTTCGAATACAATTTAGACCAACTTGGTTTGTAAACTTTGTTTCCCGATGATACAAAGTTAGATTAAAAAACCCACTTTGTTCATGTTTTTTAAAAAATATAATTTTCCACGAGTTAGATTATACTCTGTAGTTTTAATACGACAAATAAGAAAACCTAGTTCTCGTTGCATATCGATAGACAATTTCGTCTCTTTTATGTTATCGTATGAGAAAACCTTAACATGACACGTGGACCTTACATTTTGCCACATGTCCCTAGAAAGAACATAATTCAATAAACAAATTATATTTCCTTCGTATTAAAATCCTGTAATGTTTTTGTTGCATGACTATACTTGAGAATTATTCTAACACTTCTTTCCTATAAAATGTAGTGAGGCCCGGTGGGGTTAATATGAACATAAAAGGAAATTTTGTTGCATGACTAAACTTGGGTTTTGCTAAACAATGCCTAATGGGCAATGTTTAATATGAACATAAAAGGAAATTTGGACTTTATTAAATAAAAAATAATATATATTTAAGTTAATTTTTATGTTCATTTATTGTGCATTAAATGCCTAATTACTTTAAATATGGAAAGAACATATTGTTTAATGTGCCTTAAAAATTGCTCAGTAAGCAGTGTTTAGCAAAACCCTAAAAGGATTATTCAACACCAAAGTAAATCATAAATAATCACTAGTAACATTTTATCATATGTACTCCCTCCGTCTCAATTTAATTGTCATGAGAGAGAAATTGAAAAGTTTAATAAAAGTAGGGCCACTTTAATTTTCAACCATTAAAATAGAATATTCTTCCACTACATTCTCTAGTTTTTACTTAATAAGGAAAGTGGACAATTAATTTGAGACATCCATAAAAGGAAATATGGACAATTAAATTGAGACGGAGGGAGTAACATTTTATCATATGTAATCAAGGAAAGATAAGAATCTAAATATAGAATCATTCACATATGATTAAAAAAAAAAATCTAAAAATAGAATCATTCATATTTTTAGACATGCATGCAATGTTTCTAAATTGTCTAAAAAAAGGACAGCTAAAAATAACGTCAGCATTTTTAACATTTGGATCAAAGTTAAGGGCAAATGTTGGATGACTATGAAATTATTAGTCATTTCAATTCTTATCTACCTCTCATCTACATCTATATATCCATTTTCCCATTTTATTTTTACATGATCATATTAAGGGTTCTTTTTAATTTGCGGTTAAATAACTTATAAAAAAGATGTTGGAAGGCAAAGCAATAGTGGAAGACACAGATATGCCAATGAAGATGCAGATTCAAGCTATGGCTTATGCTTCTCAAGCTTTAGATCTTTTTGATGTTCTTGATTGCAAATCCATTGCTGGACATATTAAAAAGGTACAATTTTTAACCACAAGATTTCGTCTTTTATTGTCTATCTGTGTAAATCTTGAAGAGTGACTATGTTTTTTTAATGGGCTTGGTTAATTTTGAGGAGTGTTTAGTAAAACTGTTATGTGCTTATTATGTTTTAAAATGAGTAGTTTGAAAAAAGTGAGAAGGACTTTTCCGATAATCAGTTTTAATAAGCATTTACAAACACCCTTTAATGGTGAATAAGTAACTTCACATTTTCAAAAGCCAATTAATTCACTTACAAGTTACAAACTAGATAATCTGTTTGAATAAGCATTTCAAACACCTACAAAACTTCTAATCTAATGTATCAAAATGAAATAAGCATATACAAGCAATATATTTCAAGCACTATCTAATGAAATGAAAATGAATGAATGGTGACAGGAATTTGACAAGAATTATGGGAATGGATGGCAATGTGTGGTAGGATCAAATTTTGGATGTTTTTTCACACACACCAAAGGAACTTTTATCTACTTCACTTTGGAGACACTCAATTTCCTTATCTTCAGGGGAGCTTCTTCATCATCCTAACCATCTATCTTCAATATCTCATAAGTTATTAAAAGCCCAAAAAAAGTTGGTTAAAGTTATGTCCATATCTTATCTTTTCAAGATTATCTGATAGCTAATGTTAGGGATATGAAGATATAATACTAGTAGTTTGGCTTATTGTGATTTTTTTTAGTTTTCTTTTATTGGTTTTTCTAATGCAGCTTGTTACTATTTGATGTGTATTGGACTATTGCTTTCTGCCTCACCCTTTCTACCCTGATAGAAAGCAGACTACTTATTACATTTACCTCATCGAATTCATGAATATACCCGCTTATTACCGTTACAACTTACAACAATCAATAAAGCAAAAAACACATATATCATTGTTTCAAAGTGATTTGAGTCCAAAATGTGCACTATGATGCTAAATGATCAAATCTTTATGCATATTACCTTGACAAACATAGTCACTCAAAAGACAGGCATTAACAATGGTTGATTAGAGAAGTGAGCCACAAGATTTGCAACAACAAGATCAGCCATAGCTTCATGTTCAAACACATCAAGTCCCGCCCCACCAAGTCTACCTTCAACAAGAGCTGACACGAGCTCTGGTTCGTCTACATGAGCCCCTCGTCCAATGTCAATTAGAAATCCTTTTGGACCCAAAGCATCAATGACTTTGCGATTAATTATATGATTAGTTGCTTTAGTCAAGGGAGAAGCAATAATCAAGATGTCACAATTAGTAGCCAATTCAACCACATTTGGATAATACTTGTAACATGAATTCGGTTTCTGTGATCTCGAGTATTAACCAATTATACAATCAAATGCCTCCAGTTTTTTTGCAATTACCGAGCCAATTCTTCCCAACCTTATGATCCCCGGCCACCGACTTCCCACTAACCTGCAAGTTAAAACTTAATGATCAATGATCCCAGAAACCTGAAAATCCGTAACCAAACAAACGGGGCAACATATATGTATTCTTTTATTTTACAATTTTGCACTCTCACCTAAACTATACAAATCCGTATTCCATCATTACTGGTCCTCCCCCAGTCCTGGGTTAACAGTTTACAAACCATGACTAGCCACTCAGCTACATGAATACTCCATTGCGTCTAATGAGGAGTTTGTGTTTATTCACTTATCAGCTAAAAGCTCTTAGATATATAAGCCCCTTTATTTCTATAAAACAGATGTTACGATCCCACATCTGAACAACAGAGGTTTCCTGACTTTGACACTACTCCTTGAGGGCAATATACAATTCTGGGCTTGGGAATTAATAATATATCATTTTATACCCTATTGATACTGTTTTTATATTTTCAGTCCATGTCCTTTCACGATTTACATTTTTAGTCCTTAGGTGTTGTCGCGTTACATTTAGTCCAATTTTACAAAAATGATGGGAAAAATTATATTAACTTTTCCGAAGCTTATTTAAGTTATAAAAAGCTTATTTTAACAGCCTATTAAGTCTAAAGCTTATTATTTCACTTAATGGGCTTTAACGATTAAATTAGTGGCCCGTTAACGTTTAAAAATCCGTAAATCGTGAGACGAGTTGAGCTCATAAAAAATGTCATTTTTCAAGTTCTAAATTCATATCAAAAAGACTTGATAAGCTAGCTTATCTCGTTAGCTTAAAATCAGCTTAATGGGCTGAAAAGCCCATGTCGCTAGTTATAGTTTGTTTAAAAACTTGGTTTACGCAATTCACTTTGGCCAATTTAATGTGCCGAAACAAGTTTATTTTTATGAGTTGTAAGAATGAAAGTGTTAGTTAGCTAGGTGGTCTAACGAGTGGTGTAAAAATATAGCATGGTCATTAAGTTAAGTTTTGAGATATATAGTCGTTTTGTAGGCGACTTGGGACGTTTATATATAAGTGAAAAACTTGAAAATATTTCTAAGTCTTTGGCAGTTTATATTAGTCGAATGAAACATGATTAAAAATAAATCCAACGATGCATGTAACGTGAAAGTAAAAGTGAAAGGTGTGTGTAACGTGACTTCTATGACTTCCAAGATGGAGTCGTGTCACGGTTGTGATTCTATACGATATTGAATACGAAATTAAATATGTAAGAATTTATACGTTCGAGTATGAATAAGAAAGGATGCATGATACATAAAATAACAACGAGGTGTGACCGGATCTACACACACACGCCTTGTGTTAGATGTGATGCTTTGAATTATACCAAGTCTAGCAAGCGGAATTTACTAGCCGGCACTTAGAAGACTTAAATGTTTGTGTTTTGTATGATTAGAATGAACAACTAACTTCAACAACGATTCAATATTATTAGAATAATAATACGAGTACTCTCCGATAGTACTAGGGTTTACAACCTTGAATCTCTATATGTTTCTCTACGTATTATCGTTCGTCTATATTACTTTAACCCTAAGGCAATCCTTTTATAGATCAAGAATTCCTTCACAAGATAACTACCGACTTAATCTAATAAGATATACACAATATCTTTTCCATATTTATCTACTTACAAGTTTACAGAATAGTAATAATAAGCAGTACTAATGTATCTATTCAACCGTACAAACTGCTCTTTATCTTCAAAATTCTTCAACCTTACTAACTGCTTTATCTAACCGTATGAACTGCTAAAGCTTAATTCCCAACAATCCTCCCCTAAACTTATGATTTCTTCCCAAATCACTAAGTTTCTTCAATTAAGCTTCTCCTTATGCGAGGGATTCTTCCAAACACTTACATTATCAGCTTCTTCGTTTGGGATATTCCATTACTTTGCAGTATCAAAATCTTTATCAGTTAGTCATTCTTCTCCAGTCTTTGATTTCTTCACATCATCAGATTCCATAACTTCTGGTTCTCTCTTCTTTCCTGTTTTGAAACCTTTTCTTGGAGTGTTCAGCATAGCATAGGTTTCATAGAATTCCTTTGTAATTATAGCATCTGACTTTCCTTTGAAATCTTTCATAGTGTAATTTCTTGTATTCTTCAAATAATACTTCATATCATCAACTTGTTCCTTCTTTGTTGACAACTTGTATCCATACTTCTGTCCTTCTCTAATTCTCTGAATCAGATCTTCCCATGTTGCTATTCTATTCTTTTTGAGTATAAACTCCACAAGCTCCTCTGTCTTTTCTTCTTCATCCAACTGCTCATCTTTCATTATCAATGAAGCTTGACCTCTTACAATCAAATCAGAATCCAAGAAATATTGTAGCTGTTCATTGAACTCCTCTTGATTAACATCTTTAGATCTGGTTCTTTCCATAAATTCAAATATATTCCTTTCTTCATTAGCTGCAACTTTCCTTGCATATTCCTCATCATGAGCAATCTGAGCTTCTTTAGCTTGTTCATCAGCCAATTCCTTTTCTTGAATCTGCCTTGCCACATCTGCATCAAAAGCTATCTGCTCCTTAGTTTTTGGTTTCAATGTTTTAAGCCTTTCAAGTTCTTGAGCAGCATCTTCTTCTTCTTGTGTCATAGGTCTTTTACCCTTATCTGCTCTTCTTCTTTCATATACAACTTTGGCTGTCGATTCATCAGATGGAACTGCTTCATGCTCTGTCTCATGCTCTGTCATAGCAGTCTGAACTGCTTCAACAGTTGGAACTGTAACCACTTCTTGACTACCATTCTGAACTGTGTCATGCTTTTGAACTTCAACCTGTTCTTCATGAACTTGTTCTTCTATATCCATACCAACAATACCTGAATTCAATTCTTCATTTCCTTCATCTTTATTACCCTCATCTTGCCTCCCCTGAGATTCTGAACCATTTCCCTTATCTTCATCCGATTTCCTCCCTTGTTTGGAAGAATCACTATCATCACCATCTAAGTCATCACTAGAAGAATCATCATCCATAACCATTCTTTTCCTTTTCTTCTTCAACTGCTATTTAAGCTTTTTCACCCTAAGAGTCAATTTGGCAAACTTCTTTTTGTGATCTTTAAGTTCCTCCTTGTTATGCTTTAGCTCCTCCTCCAAAGAGTCAACCTTTTCTTCTAATTTGGTACATAAAGCCGTCAATTCAGTTTGTGAAGAACTACCCTCATCACTTCTAGCTATGTTACCTGCTAGGAGAGGTGAATCATAGGGCAAGGATCTGGTAACCACTCTGGTTAGACCAGGTGTGGGACTTCTCCTATAAGTTGTGACGCCAGTTGGTTGTTGGGATGTCTCAGGTTCTTGACTGGGTGTGTGTAACACCCCCTAATTCGGTTTGTGGCAGCGGAAAAATAATCAGGGTGTTACGGTGAGGATCGAGTTTTAAATTTCAGAAAAACGGCCCGGAAGGGGCGTTTTGCAAGTTATATGTCATTCAAAAGAATATTTTTGATACAAAAGTGAATTATTCGATTTGAAAATCCCATGAGAAAATGTGATAGTTTGGAAAGAATGACATATTTGATTTTACACCATTTTGTTTATCAGAGTATAAGATGCCCGCTCCGTGTCTTGTCCTGCTCCGTTAATTACCTGAGATAAATATGCTTAAAACGTCAACACAATGGTTGGTGAGTTCGTGGAGTTTATAGAAAATAACTTTCTTCGAAAGGTGTATAGTGATTGTCGAAATAAATAGTAATCCTTCATGAAATAGTTAATAAGTTGTGTTGTATAACATTCACAAGTAAATCATGTATGATCTTCAAAATCATAAGTTTCAAGTTATGAATGCAGATGAGCTACGTTGTTATATGCTCAATATAGAATGTTGAGTCAGCTTTTAAATGTAACGATATACCAAGCATTTTGGGTCGTCTTTTGTAGAATTCTCATTTAAGTCACATATGATAACAATTAAAGTTCAAGTACATAATTCAAAATCATATCACATAGTGGGAATAGTAATTTAGAGTCTGCAATCTATCAGTGTAAATGATTGCGTGGTTTTGTAACCTTACAACAGGTTTTACCTCTCGAGGGATCTCAAGAGGCTTACAACCCCACCAGGCAGTGTACCTGACCGATGTAGTATAGTGTAGTGGTAAGTACGGGGGATTGATCGTTCTCCACAGGGAATAGTGTTCGTTAGGTATGAAAGGCTACTCTAATTAGGTCTAAGGGTTGAGGAAGATTCTTTTTATGTTTTTATAGTTTTTAGAAAGCAAGTAAAATCTCGGGTTTGAAGGAGTGGGCGGAATTAGTTGCTAGTCAACTAACCCAAATTACTACGAATGCAATAAAATTAAATAACTGAAAATAAAATGTGGTGAGAAACTTATGTGTAGAGAAATGTGTTTACTTAGATTTCCTTACTCCCTAACTATCTTTTACCGGTTAATTAGTGTGTATTAGTCGCGTGGATGACGGGTGTATTCCTTAATACCATTCGTGGGGTGGCGTACTTACTTCCCCAACTCTACAAGCTCCTACTTCACTCCTATGTCGAGCCGGCTAGGAAGCTCCTAACATGGGATCACTAGAATTCGCTTGTGCATTAAATACAACCATAAAAACCTTTAGTACGCATTTGGTTCATGTTTCTTAAGACGTTCAAGCAAGTTACCGAATAGGAAGTTAGCCAGTTTTCTTAAGCCTAACATAGATAAACAATCATCCAATACAACTAACAACACACTAACAACCAATAATCAATAGCTAGGTTTCATTAGATCTAAGCAAACACAAGATAAATTTAGCCTAACATGTTAAACAAAAGACAAGAATAAGATAGAATCAAACAACACATAGACATATTGAATGATTAATTGATAACTTATCTTTCAATGAAACATGGAAGATCTCAAGGCAAAAAGCCCTGAAAAAGTAGCTAAAATCGTCTTAGGGTTTTCTCCCAAAATTCCACACACTAAGCTCTCTCTAATGACAAAAAATTAGAAAACTATATATAGATTTTTGGATCTGACGGCGTCACCTTATGGAGTGTAACGCCGTCACCTCGCCGCTTTTAGGGTTCCCGGATGACCTTCTTGACGCCGTCCCTCTTTAGCTCTTCAAAAATCCATTCTGGCTTATCAAGGCTTGACGCCGTCGAACCATGAACGTGACGCCGTCCCCTTATGATTTAAGCCGTGACGCCCTCGATCAAGTTAAAGCGTGACGCCGTCAGAATTCACATGCTATTTTCACTGGCCCGTCATGAGTAAATTTCACGTCCAACTTTTCTTGCCAAGGCATGACGCCGTCTAGAGTAAATATTGACGCCGTCAAGAGTAACTTTTAGCCGATTTTTGAGACTTTGCCGTTTTCTTCACTTTAATGCTCCAAAAACGTCCAAAATGCCTCCTTTTCCAGATTTCTCCTCAAAAGTACCTAAAATGACAAAAGGAACGATTTAGGGCAATATTTGATCAAATAAATACGATTTAGGGCTTAAATGACCCCTTAAAAGCGGTACACTTTTCGCTTCATCAAATACCCTTACACTTGAGATTTGCTTGTCTTCAAGCAAATGCGCTTTTATTCTAATCAAAATACAAGTTAGGGGTCATTTAATGCAAACATAAAAGTAATTACAACAAATAATCGTTCCACTTCAATCATAATAAGCACGGAGATTACAAACTAGCACCTCACAAGTAGTGTTTAGATACTCACATCTCTCAAGTGTCATCAAAATAAATCTCATAAATGAAAACGGATAATATCTCTCACTACCTGTCATAGCAAATAGATTACCATAGGCTTGGGAAAGGATCGAAAACCTCCTCCACTAGGCGTAAGCACCTAAGATAAACTATCAAAGAGGGCTTTTAAATGGGTTATAACGTTAGGTGTAGGGAAAAGGAAAACACGGTTTTGTTGGATAAAGGATATTTTACTGGTGGCGAGTTAAAGATCTTGATCAATTACATGTACTATACAATGTTGCTAAGCCAAGGCTAGACTCGATCTTAAGCTAGAAACAAAATAACAAAATAATAAAAATATAAAACAAACATAAAATGAAACGGGATGGTAGTCCGTATGTTTTTTCTACTTTTCTTTTTCTCATTTTTTTGTATTTTTCTTGATTTTTTCGATTTTTTTTTTTTTTTTTTTTTTTTTTTTTTTTTTTTTTTTTTTTTTTTTTTTTGACATACACTTTTACCCTACCATCCAAAATAATACATCATAGGGGCATTGAATCCCCTTACACTTGAATTTTTACATAACTTTACAATTACTACTCTAATGACTCGAATTAAGATAATTGAAAAACTTGGAGTACTTTTAAAATATTTAGCACATATGGGGGTAATAAATGATGTTCTTCCCCATTACTCCATTATACTAGTACTTTACCCATGAGTCCCAATCGTCCCAAAACAATATGTACAAGGATATGACTCGACTTAGCAACCATGTAATCAACTAGATAATTAACTTGGGTTTAAACAAATGTTGTAACAATAATGCACTAAAGATGAGTGCATACAAGGTAGGCTAAGGCGATTTGGGTGTACATTTTAGTGGGGTGTAACAAATTCTTCCTTTAAGTAAAATGCTTAAAGGTCGAAACGAAAAGATAGGCTCTGAGGGGTGTACTAGGGTATCGTGTACTAAAAATGAGTACAACGCAAAAGGTGTGGGAGAATTACTTGACCAATGTAGCCAAAATAATTATAACAAAAACACAGGTGTAAAACAATGGGTTAATCCTAATGCCTCTTATCATGTAGTAAATCTAACTACACGAATGTAGTCTCACTTGTGGCCTTGGAATGGTCCTAACGCAAGTTCTAGAATCTAAGTGCTACCGGTACACACATCATAGCATAAATGCTTTTCCTACCAATTCTAGGGGCGAACCTCACATATTTGGGGTGGAAAATTTTTTAGTGGTACGGTTTTTGTGCTAGTCATATAATTCCTATCCATGAGACGCTCATTAAAATCAAAGTTTCACTCCTATATGTTGTAAAAAATTT
The DNA here is from genome assembly GCA_021014915.2 of Artemisia tridentata subsp. tridentata. Taxonomy (NCBI): domain Eukaryota; kingdom Viridiplantae; phylum Streptophyta; class Magnoliopsida; order Asterales; family Asteraceae; genus Artemisia; species Artemisia tridentata. The sequence goes on from CP139504.1 coordinate 24,913,582, forward strand.
TAAATTTGGCACTAAAATTACCTTAACAAGTATTTCTCTCAGTTTTATTACACATCTACTATTAAACAAACACAAATCAAGCGTAAGAGCATTCTCTAATCGTACTTTTACCCCCCCCCCCCTTACACTTAAGATGAACATTGTCCCCAATGTTCAAATAACAAGATGTAAAAGCATAAAGTAAAAGAATGAAATCAAATACTCCCCTGATTCGCTCGGTGGATAATGAAATTACACGGTTAAATCTTCCTCCAAAGAGAATGTTGAAGCTCCATGACTAATGCATCGCCATAAGCTTGATTCCAAAAACATCTCCTTGTCCAAAATAACCTGTTAAACCTGAGAAAACAAACACGAAAACCTGCATAACATCGGCGGGATAAAATCTATATATAAGGATATAATGCTTGTGGAATGATAATTTTGCAGATTCCTGGAGATTATAAGTTGGAGATTTAATAAAAACTTTTTATGAAAACAAAACTTTCAAAAATTTCTGGAAATTAAATCTGACGCCGTCAGGTTATAACCCCTGACGCCGTCAGAAATGACCTGACAAAAATTTTCATTTTAAGTTTCCGGAAAATTTCTGGAAAAACCTTTACCTCACTTCCTGGAAATCCTGCAAAACATCATTATGACTCGATACAAGCATTTGACTCAAACAAATACTAATATGTATGCTAATTTATTATTATTACGATTCATGTTAATTTGTGTTCTAATAAACCGATTTAGATTTCCCTTACACTTATCTTTTGCAAAATACCTTTATATGTAGTTAAGACGAAGTTAAAAACAACATAAAGCATTTTCACAAATTAGTTTTTAACATGAATCAATAATAATAAAAATTAAACACACATACGGAAACAAATAAAAACAAACAAACAAACAAATAAACACACAAAGCAAATAAATAAAATAAAGCTTGGGTTGCCTCCCAAGAAGCGCTTTTCTTTATAAACGAGTCTTGTAGCTAGACTCAAAGTCACGTACATTACGTGACTCCATCATCGGTCACGGTTCCTAGGCCATTCTCCTTCCCGGTTTTATATTTCGGTCCTAATTTCAAACAATCCTTGTAGAAACCGAATATCCTTTCCATAACATAGTCTACTCCTTTACTTCTATCCTCATCATTCCTATAGTAGACCGCTTGCTTGAGCTCCTTCTCAACACTTGACAAGTGTTGGAATTGTTCTATCTTATATGGCATTTGGTAGCTTACTTCATCGGTCTCATCCTTAAATCTAACTATCCCTAAGGAAGGTTCATAAATCATTCTAGAGACCTCAACAAATGGTTTTCCAAAAACCACTTGAGTCAAGGATGCATCGACTATTGGGCGGATATCTTCTACAATTACAAAGTCGGTGACATAGGTGTAGTTTCCTACATAAACCGGTAATCCCTTAACTCTTCCCGTGAAGTTACTCATCCAACCCTTGTCAGGGAACATCCTATACCCAAGTTGATTCTTCATTATCAAGTTGTAGTGGGCTCTAGTCATGATGTTTATGGGTGATCTAAGGTCGATGTAAGCTTTCCACACATGTAGATGTCCGATGTTGCATGGTATGTTGAGATTAGAAGGGTCGCCTATTTCTATGATTGGTCTACCTAGGAAGTATGGTGTCTCGGGGTCATCGAATAAGTTTGTATGATATGCGCGCTCTTCCTTAGTGGGTAGCTTATTGAAGTAGTCCTCATCATTATCTACTTCCTCAATCACACTTGTCCTAACTTCCTTATCAACCTCGACTTTCCTATCCTCATCCTTAGGTTCACTTTCTATCCTACCCTCATTCTTGTCACTTTCTTCCATGCTCCTATCGATTGGTCTATTAGTGACAACGTTGACGAAGTGGACATGTTTGGATGAAGAAGGGTCTTTGACTTGGGGTCCGCTATTTGTGTTCCTAGCGTCCTTATGCGGAGGTGATAGCACTTGGTTATTGAGGGCTTTCAACAAGTTGTCAATTTTATTGGTCATCTCAGTTTGTTGTTGATTGAATTCGGTCTCGAATCTAGCTATCCGAGCTTCTTGAGATGCCATAAATTGGGAAATCAATCCTTCAAAGTTATTGGTACTACCATTGCCGGAAGGATTGTTGTTGAAAGTACGGTTCGAGTTGGAACCGCTTGATTGGAAACGATTAGGTGGGTTGGAAGAATTGGTTTGTTGCGAGTTTTGGTTTTGTTTCCACCTAAGGTTCGGGTGATTTTTCCATGAGGGGTTGTATGTATCACCGTAATGGTTTGGCTCGGGTTTGAAAGTGTACCACTTGTCTCCCGCTCCGTCGGTACGCGAGGATGCGTAGTCTTTGAAAGCCTGTTTGGGAAGTTCCATGCAGTCATGAGTGTCGTGGGGACCACTACATAATTTACACGAAGAAGTGATTTTGTTCACTTGGCTTGAAGGTTTAGGAGCCTCGTAGGATTTCATGAGAAACTTGACTTGGTCTTCAAGTTCTATGATCCTACGGTCGGAAGTGCTTGAATTATTCGAAGGCAAAGATATTGCCTTGACCGTTTTATTCAAATCACGGGGATCACTCCAACTTTCGTTGTCATAAAGAGCAAGATCCTCTAGGAGAGCCCATGATTGTTCCGCACTTAGATCACGTAGCTTGCCACCGGCCGATTGGTCAATGGTTTGCCTCGTGGAGAGATTGATATGGTCATAGAAGATTTGGACTTGGAGCCAAAGTTCTATGCCATGGTGAGGGACTTTTTGGAGTAAGTCCTTGAATCGAGTCCATGCCTCGTAGAGAGTTTCGCCTTGACGTTGTTGGAACATCAAGATATCATTCCTTAGCTTGGTAGTTCTTCCCGGTGGGAAAAACTGAGCAAGGAAACGAGTGGTGAGATCATCCCAAGAGGTGATGGATCCTGCGGGTTGACGTTCTAGCCACTGACTAGCTTGGTCCCGCAGAGAGAATTGGAAGAGACGCAATCGGGTCGTCTCTCGAGTGGCAACATCAAGGTCTATAGAATCAACGATTTTAAGAAAGTCCTTGAGATGTTGATTAGGATCTGCAGAACGAAGTCCATGGAATGCGCATCCGCTTTGCACCAACCGGATGGTGTCGGATCGCAAGGGTGTGATATTGGCTCCTTGAGTGAGCTCAATGGTGTTTCGATAGCCATGGTGGCTAGGACGGGAATACTCTCCTAAAGTACGGGCTCTAGGAGGTGGTTGTGGTTGTTGTGGTGGTGGGTTGTGTGGATTAAGGATATTACCATCTTCCATGATGTCGGATGGTATGGTTACGAACAAAGACACGAAGAAAATAGATAGACTAAAGAAAACCTAGAAAAATAAAATAAAAATCTCACTAGAAAGGAATCTAGTGAGTAGACCTAATAGAAATAAAAATTCAACCTAAACAATAACTATTCCCCGGCAGCGGCGCCAAAAACTTGATTGCGTGGTTTTGTAACCTTACAACAGGTTTTACCTCTCGAGGGATCTCAAGAGGCTTACAACCCCACCAGGCAGTGTACCTGACCGATGTAGTATAGTGTAGTGGTAAGTACGGGGGATTGATCGTTCTCCACAGGGAATAGTGTTCGTTAGGTATGAAAGGCTACTCTAATTAGGTCTAAGGGTTGAGGAAGATTCTTTTTATGTTTTTATAGTTTTTATGAAAGCAAGTAAAATCTCGGGTTTGAAGGAGTGGGCGGAATTAGTTGCTAGTCAACTAACCCAAATTACTACGAATGCAATAAAATTAAATAACTGAAAATAAAATGTGGTGAGAAACTTATGTGTAGAGAAATGTGTTTATTTAGATTTCCTTACTCCCTAACTATCTTTTACCGGTTAATTAGTGTGTATTAGTCGCGTGGATGACGGGTGTATTCCTTAATACCATTCGTGGGGTGGCGTACTTACTTCCCCAACTCTACAAGCTCCTACTTCACTCCTATGTCGAGCCGGCTAGGAAGCTCCTAACATGGGATCACTAGAATTCGCTTGTGCATTAAATACAACCATAAAAACCTTTAGTACGCATTTGGTTCATGTTTCTTAAGACGTTCAAGCAAGTTACCGAATAGGAAGTTAGCCAGTTTTCTTAAGCCTAACATAGATAAACAATCATCCAATACAACTAACAACACACTAAAAACCAATAATCAATAGCTAGGTTTCATTAGATCTAAGCAAACACAAGATAAATTTAGCCTAACATGTTAAACAAAAGACAAGAATAAGATAGAATCAAACAACACATAGACATATTGAATGATTAATTGATAACTTATCTTTCAATGAAACATGGAAGATCTCAAGGCAAAAAGCCCTGAAAAAGTAGCTAAAATCGTCTTAGGGTTTTCTCCCAAAATTCCACACACTAAGCTCTCTCTAATGACAAAAAATTAGAAAACTATATATAGATTTTTGGATCTGACGGCGTCACCTTATGGAGTGTGACGCCGTCACCTCGCCGCTTTTAGGGTTCCCGGATGACCTTCTTGACGCCGTCCCTCTTTAGCTCTTCAAAAATCCATTCTGGCTTATCAAGGCTTGACGCCGTCGAACCATGAACGTGACGCCGTCCCCTTATGATTTAAGCCGTGACGCCCTCGATCAAGTTAAAGCGTGACGCCGTCAGAATTCACATGCTATTTTCACTGGTCCGTCATGAGTAAATTTCACGTCCAACTTTTCTTGCCAAGGCATGACGCCGTCTAGAGTAAATATTGACGCCGTCAAGAGTAACTTTTAGCCGATTTTTGAGACTTTGCCGTTTTCTTCACTTTAATGCTCCAAAAACGTCCAAAATGCCTCCTTTTCCAGATTTCTCCTCAAAAGTACCTAAAATGACAAAAGGAACGATTTAGGGCAATATTTGATCAAATAAATACGATTTAGGGCTTAAATGACCCCTTAAAAGCGGTACACTTTTCGCTTCATCAGTAAAGTGGTGGTCTTCTAAATACAGCTGTATCCTAGGATATATATGAAACATTAATATATTCATAAAGTTATATTGCCCTAAGCCTCATGACACGCAAAACGTTAACAGAGTACCGTAAAACGGCGGTGTCCCACCAGGGTTACTGATGGGTTTTTATGGCCCTCATGTTAATAGGTACTTGCCAATTCCTATTTTTCTCAAATATAGTGCATCGAGACTAAATACGACTAACCATGTAGGCATTCCGTCACAGTATTTAGTGGGATAGGTCGTCAGCCTCTAACAGGTTTCGAAGCTGTTCACTATATTCGCGCTCACCGCAGTGATTAATGGCTCATGATCAAGGGACTTTATGGCAATAAAGTGTGCTTAGGCAATATAGGTGAATCATGCGTAATTTTAGTCTTGGCAATTATTTATAGTGAGATGTAGAAATATCATATTAAAGTAGCAGTACATTCATTTGTCACATGAATGCATACAATGAGTCTCAGTGTCATATTACATCAAGTAGCTTAAAAATGTTATCTTTCAAGTTCCGTGTTTAAGCTAAACAGACAATTTGCACATATAATGAGCATGTATTCCTTTCAAGTATGATTCAAACATGTACAGCATAGTGGATGATTTTGAGTAAATCATGAGAGTTTTATATAAGTAACTCAAAACAGTTAAAGCATGTATCTCCCCCAAAAGAATTATTAAAACAAGTGTGAAAAGTAGGGGCCACGACTCACCTTGAGTGCATCTGGCAAGATATAATTATTAGATCTATGGAAACGATCATGGAAACGTCTTCGATACAAGACCTGAATATAAGCGAAGTCTAAGAGTCTAATTTTCTACTAATAGTGAATGTGGAAAGGATAAATCGTATAACGATTTGATCGATGATGTGAGTGTGTGATATGCTTAAAATGCCTCAATATGATATATCTATAGTATTGTCTCGGTTCTTATCTCAATCGACCCAAAATATTACTTTCCCAGAGTATGTTGAAATAATATGCAAGTGAAGCTACTAAATTTTCTAATAGCGAAACTTTTAAATAATGCATAACTTATAATGAAAAATGTATATGAAATGAAGGGTGAAAATAGAAAATAAATAAGAATGTCAAATGAAAGTAAATAAGTCCTTGTTCTTTTCAGATTTCATACTTTTTAGTCTAACTGCGATTGCGTTACGTCGTTAGTCCTTGGTTAAGTCCATAGTCCATAATAGTCCAAATATTGTCCATATGTCCACATAAGGCTTGGAGTTCAATGGTATGTCAATTTAAGTCCTTTATAACCTGTTTTAACAGCTTCAGTCCATAGTTTTCATAGTTGACATTTTTAGTCCTTCTAGTCCAAAGTGCGTTACATTTTTAGTCCTAAAGTGTAAATAGTAGTGGGAGAAAGGTGGCAACTTTTCTGGAGCTTATCTAAGTCAAATGTAACTCATTTTCAGCTGCTTACTTGTTGTTATCTTATTATTACATTCGAATGGGCTTTAACGAGCCATAAAACTAAGTCAAATAATATTTTTAGTTCGTGAGTTCTTGAGGGGTTTTGACATATCAAAATGCTCATTTTTGGTCACCCCATTTTATATTTAGAAGTGCTAAAAAGTCAGCTTATCTTATTGCTTATAAAACAGCTTAATGGGCTTAAAACCCATGTCGCAACATTTGTGGCAGTTTCAAAGTGAGTTCAACGTTTTACTTTGATTCTCTTTAAAGGTCGAAACTTGAGTATTGTTACAAGTTGTCTTCATGAAAAATGTAGCTAGCATGGAGATATATGGGGTCGTATGAAAATAGAATATGGTCATTAGGTTAAATCGTGAGTTATGGTGTCATGTTTGGAGTGGTTTGGAACAGTTTCTGTGTACGAGGTACTTACAATATATTTAAGCATTCTCCAGTTAAGTTCTTAACGTGTGATATAAGATTTATATATGATCGAATGGTGCATGCAACTAAACGTAAACGAGTGGTGTGTGAGGTGATTTCTACCCTATTATGGTCTGACACATGATGTGGGTTATACGAAAAAGAAGATGTATGTAGAATACTAAAAGTAAATTATACGTATGAATTATGTAATGCATGGTGTGAGCAACGAATTGAAAAAGGAAGTGCAAGGACTTACAAAAGATAAGGAGAGACTGTGGTACGTAGATTAGGAATAGAAACTCAAGAACTTGCGAAGCTAAAACCGTATATATATGAATTACTTCTCTTCGAAATAGAATTTTTTTTTAGAACCAATGGTCTTACTGTTTCCTGGTCTTCAAGAGTTTATTAAAGTGGGTTAAAGTAATATAGAAATGTCTTGTGTACGTCTGGGTGTGAGGGGTTGAGAGATAGTGAGACTCATGTGTTGTAGTATATATATAGAGATGTGTATGTGTATCGTAGTGTATTTAAAGAATCCTCAAGGACGATTTCCCAACTGAGAGATACACGCTTCTGGGTTTTGTGAGGTGTACTGTGAGAGTATAAAATGGATGAAGGGTGAGTGATGTGAGTTGCTATAGGAGGGAGTAATATATAGAGATAGAGTTTTACATGTTGTGCCTATATTACCCTCAACTAAATGATTGGCTTCCCCTGTAGATAAGGGACACCTAAGTGTTTCTACCGACATAATAAGAAATTTGATAATTGTGAAACGTGGGAAATCTAATCCTTTGTACTTGTGCTATCTTTGAGTTCGGGTTGTATTTTTAATATGGGAGAACTGGTTTTAGCGAGCTACAAACTCATACCGCAGTCCTTATGGTCTTCTCAACGTCATAATATGCTAAATATATTATTAGGAGGGCGTAGGAAAAAGTGCGGGTCAAGACGGTTTAGTTTTTGGTCTTCATATCTATACGTATAGTTCGAATTGTGGCAACCAAAATGGCTCTTAATTCTTGACGAATACTCGACATTGGAATTTGTAATTTGGCCTCGGTATAGTCTAGTGGTTTGTGAATAATATGGTACAAAAATGTGGGTAAGTTGCTCTTAGTATTTGAACGTATGAGGAGTGTTTTTGGAGGGTTTTGACTGATCGAACTAGGCATAGATTCAAAACAAGAAAAGGTTGCATGGGCTTTGGGCTAAGGACGTGTGGGTTCGGGTAGTGTTGGGCCAAATGCATTTAAAGTCCGGTTTGGTTTGTAGTTGGTTTTAATGAAAGGAGTAAATATGTTTAGAGTTAGTTAAATATAATTGTAATTAGTGGATAAAGTGTGATTAATGTATAGTTGTAATCATGTTATAAGTTTAGTGGTTTTATCTATAATTCGTAATTAGTGAGATTTGCGGTTTGTGAACTAATAGTCGTTGTGAAGTAAATATGTTTCGTAATGTACGTCGAGGACTAGTGCCGATATTTGTTACTTGTTGAAATGTTGTGTTGTGGTAGAATAATGTAGTAAGTAAATAAAAATTTAAATTTTCCCATAAAAATGGGTTTGGTTAAACGGTAAGTCGAGGTTATTATTAATTAACAAAGATTATTGTAACGGATTTTCGTAGGATCTTACAGTATCTACCCCTCAATTTTGAACTTCGTCCCGAAGTTCAGTCCGTGATAGGTGTTGAGAAAATGTGGGGTTCGGAGGTGAGAGTTTATGGAGGATGTTGTCGAGATATTTCTTATTTGAACATCAAAGGAGCGAGATTTCCACTAGATTTATTTGTGCCAAACGAATTAAATTCGAATGTTTGGCCAATAATTGAATTCATAGATTACGAATAGTGAAAATAATGGTCGGGAGTAAGAAGTATTTAACACTTAATATCTAGGGTTCTAACGGTCGAGGCTAGTGGATTTTTAATGGTAGCGGTTTGAAATTTAATGATAGTGAATAGTAAAATAACGGGTACTTTCTCCACCTACTTTCTCTATTTTTAACTTTTCCCTTTTTCCTCCACTTTATTCCCTTTTCACCTTTTCACCTTTTCAATTATTCTTCCCACTCAAACTCCATCTCCTTCATTCGACTTCTTCTCCGAAAAGATGCCACCGATCGCCATTATGTTTGCCTTCGTATACATTGCTCTTGTTGCCATGTATCTGGTCTTCTTCCCTGATGAAAACGCCGACTACTTTATCGCCTCTTTGGTGTTCATCGTACCCCTCAAAATCTTAGCGATCTATGTGGATAAGTTTTTGAAGTGAGGATCTCGAGCTAGGGTGGTTAGAATGTAGCTTAGTTGTGTGTTGATGTAATGTGGAATAAGTTCTCGTTTAGGTTTATGTTAAGTTGTTATGTTTAACGGTTCGTTTTTGTGTGTCTTCAGAATAATCAGGGTACTTCATCCCATGGTGGCTCTTGTTATTGTTAGGTTGATGGTGGTGTTTGTTTCTATGGCGGGCCAATCTTTTGAAGATTGTATGTTTTATATTGTGTTTATTTTACTGTTAGTACTTCCGATGTTAATCATCTTGCTATGTATTAACTTCCATGAGTTCTAATAAAATTTATGTTATTTGTGTTTTCCATAGACTGTTGTAAATTTTTAAAGTTTCTAATTTTCGTAATTTCCTCGTCTTCGTATAATAGTGAAATGAGTGATGAGTGTAGATCTGACTGGAGTTGGTTAAAAAGTACAGTTTATGAACAAATTATTTTGTCTCAAGATTCTGTTTTTGGAATGAAAATTGTTATTAAAACTTCGAAAGGATAACTGTTCCATTTATAACATGATTTTTCCTAAATTATACATAGGTAGCTAGGCTATGTATAATTGAGGACCAAATGATGTAACTCTTGGTTCAGTATTTATGTTTCTTCAAAGAATTTTATATGGTTCAGTTATACTGATTCCGTCACAGAGTCGGACACTCTCTGATAAGAAAATATATAAAGTTTTTGTTCATTTTTCGAGGATAAGTCAGAATTTTCTAAGTTAGTATTTGGACATTCTGGGTATAAACTTAGGTTTTAAGTGAGGTTTCATTGCAATATGGTAACAACTTAGGGTTTGATCATGATAAAATTAATTAAATCCTTGAGGTACTATTAGTGTATTGTTACATAACGATTATGAGTAGAGAAGTGTAACGGAAATGGAAATAGACGTAGATTTTTATTATCATGGAAATATTACAGGATAGAGTCCTCACACGGTAGAAAGATAACTGTTACACTTAGATTACCTCCATCGTACCTAAGGTAAATACAAACGGAAATACAACTTAGATAGTCCTAAACTAGAGTTTATTTATTTTATAGCAGGAATCCATACATCTGCTTAACATAGAGGTCATTCTTTTGTACTACTGAGATCTTTTAACGAGTCTTCATTTTCTTGCATCCATCTTGGCCTTCCAGTTGGCATTGTAGTTTGGGCAATGACTCTTGTAATGCCCTATTCCACCACATCCGTGGCATTTTATGGATGAGTGCTGCTCATTTCTCTCCATAACTTTGCAATCACTCGTCTTGTGGCCTGTTTTCCTGCACCTCCCGCATATTGCAGTGCAATATCCGGTGTGATGCATCTTACATCTTAGGCACAGAGGTTTATTTTCACGGTAGTTGTCTCGGTTGGTAGGGGTGGTGACGTAGTTTCCTTCAATTTCTGGGTTGAGCCTTTGTTGGCGAAGGTAGTCAATGCGGTCTTGTAGATGATTGCGGATGCAGACATCACTGTGAAACTCACATTCTTTGAGGGTAAAGGATCTTTTCTCCTCATGTCCTTGCTGTTGGTTATTTTTCTTAAGTGCAATGTCTTGACTAATTCTTTGAGTACACGTGCGGATTGGTTTAGTTATTTTCCTTGAATTCTTTAGGCAAACTGGCCTACATCCCATGAAACGTTCATGGTTATGCTTACAAGGTATAACCTTCTTTCTTTCTTTTCTTGTCATGTCATTGTCGTTTGGACGGACTGTTGAGGTTACTTCCATTACTACTTCAACGATTTTGTTTACCATTTCCTCGATGGTTTTAGGGGTCATGATTGTTGTGGGCACTACGCGGTTCATGCTGTCCATTCCCTATGAACATTACACGAAACGTTGATTTAGTATTCACTTTATCGTTAGATTAATTTTCAAATAGTAAGATATTTGTATATTAGTGCTAACAATGTGGTCTTAATACGAAATCAAATCAACTGAGGATCATAGAAATACGATGTGTCTGGGTAGCATCGTAAAATAATAATCAACTCTTGATATGCGATTGTTAAGGAACAATTGAATTTATCTACAATAGTTGAAGTTCAACAACTTTCTCTTCATTCATCAAGTTCTCTTCTGAATATTTGTTCTTGGAATTCTATGTTTTATTGTTTAGTCGTGATATATTGAATGTATAATCACAGATAACGTCATAATAAATTGGAATGCAATCATCAAAATTGACATAACTCTAATAACTTGTTCGATTGATTTTTGCAAAACAACCAGTACAAGGTCTTTTATTAGTGTCTCATTGATTCAGGTGGAGTTATTTGTTTACCTAAGAGAGTAACAAAGGGTGAGGTTTTGCATGGCTCTTTGCACTTACAGCATCATAATAAGGTTTGGTGATAGGAATTTGTTTACAACAGAAAAGTATAACGAAAGGATAGCTATTATACATTAAAAGTCGATTACAAGCTCTGAGAGTTACGAAATTATTGGAACTACATGAACTACTAACTAAAACTATTTGGTTTATTTAGTACAACAACGATACTTAAGATTAGTTACGTCTCTGACGTAGACGTCTAACTTCTGCCTCAAGATCCAGTTGTGCAGCTTCCATGGCCGAGAAACGTTCTTGGCATGCATTCATCTGATTAGCTAACATGTTTTCCAAGGCTGCAATCTTTTGGCTTTGGGTTCTTGCTGCGTCTCTAGCTAACCATAATGCTCTTTCAACGTCTTCAATCCTAATGTGAGTTTGAGTATGGCCTCTACCTAAACAGCGGGTTCTGGCATCCAAGTTTCTAAGTTCTTGTTCATAGTTGTCCTTCATATTACCAATATTCACTCCTAAACCAAACACTTCTCGTCTTTCAGCATCGGTCCTCTTGAACAGGGTATCAATGTTACGGTCAAACCATTCAAATCGTAATGGATGTAACTCTTTTAGCTGTTCAGAGTGAGCGTTTAGTATGCTGGTGTGTTGGTGAAGGCGAATCCATATAGAGTCTCGGGGGTTTACATTGTAATCAGGAGATTTGGGTGAGGATACATTGTTTGGGACATCTGGCATAGAGAAATCTGAGGTATTGGGTAAGGGAGAATTTAGGTTGATATTTTCCCAAGTCATTTCTTGACGTGAACTTTGTCCAATTTCAAACGTTGGTTGCCCACCAATTGGATCTGAATAGGATTCAGTTGCTCTCCTAAGTTTCTGACGTGGAGGTGAGTGAGTAGGTGATGACGAAGATGAGTTCTGAGTAAGTTCTATGTCAGGTTGAGGTTGTGACATTTGTACATAAGGATCTTCAGTATTTGGTGTAATATGATTGCTAGGCGATACATGGGTAGTAGGAGAGGTTGTCTTAGCGATGCAACTGGTATGGAAGACATGTTACTGTAGCAATCGAAAATAGTAATTATGAGTATTTATGTGTTCAAGATGTAACGTTGAGGGTGAATTAATGCAGTGTGTAATGTGTGAAGAGCATACATCAAGCATGTAAAGATTAGTACAAAATAATCTTAGTAAGTAATGTATTGAGCATGACAGTCTGCAGACACGGGTGGCATAAGGTGATAAGGTGTAAAATCATTTATTTTGAAAATGTGGTAATAGTTCGATGTTGTAAAACGTTTGATTCTCTATAACCATAGGCTCTGATACCAAACTGTAACACCCCCTAATTCGGTTTGTGGGAGCGGAAAAATAATTAGGGTGTTACGGTGAGGATCGAGTTTTAAATTTCAGAAAAACGGCCCGGAAGGGGCGTTTTGCAAGTTATATGTCATTCAAAAGAATATTTTTGATACAAAAGTGAATTATTCGATTTGAAAATCCCATGAGAAAATGTGATAGTTTGGAAAGAATGACATATTTGATTTTACACCATTTTGTTTATCAGAGTATAAGATGCCGCTCCGTGTCTTGTCCTGCTCCGTTAATTACCGAGATAAACATGCTTAAAACGTCAACACAATGGTTGGTGAGTTCGTGGAGTTTATAGAAAATAACTTTCTTCGAAAGGTGTATAGTGATTGTCGAAATAAATAGTAATCCTTCATGAAATAGTTAATAAGTTGTGTTGTATAACATTCACAAGTAAATCATGTATGATCTTCAAAATCATAAGTTTCAAGTTATGAATGCAGATGAGCTACGTTGTTATATGCTCAATATAGAATGCTGAGTCAGCTTTTAAATGTAACGATATACCAAGCATTTTGGGTTGTCTTTTGTAGAATTCTCATTTAAGTCACATATGATAACAATTAAAGTTCAAGTACAGAATTCAAAATCATATCACATAGTGGGAATAGTAATTTAGAGTCTGCAATTCTATCAGTGTAAAGTGGTGGTCTTCTAAATACAGCTGTATCCTAGGATATATATGAAACATTCATATATTCATAAAGTTATATTGCCCTAAGCCTCATGACACGCAAAACGTTAACAGAGTACCGTAAAACGGCGGTGTCCCACCAGGGTTACTGATGGGTTTTTATGGCCCTCATGTTAATAGGTACTTGCCAATTCCAATTTTTCTCAAATATAGTGCATCGTGACTAAATACGACTAACCATGTAGGCATTCCGTCACAGTATTTAGTGGGATAGGTCGTCAGCCTCTAACAGGTTTCGAAGCTGTTCACTATATTCGCGCTCACCGCAGTGATTAATGGCTCATGATCAAGGGACTTTATGGCAATAAAGTGTGCTTAGGCAATATAGGTGAATCATGCGTAATTTTAGTCTTGGCAATTATTTATAGTGAGATGTAGAAATATCATATTAAAGTAGCAGTACATTCATTTGTCACATGAATGCATACAATGAGTCTCAGCGTCATATTACATCAAGTAGCTTAAAAATGTTATCTTTCAAGTTCCGTGTTTAAGCTAAACAGACAATTTGCACATATAATGAGCATGTATTCCTTTCAAGTATGATTCAAACATGTACAGCATAGTGGATGATTTTGAGTAAATCATGAGAGTTTTATATAAGTAACTCAAAATAGTTAAAGCATGTATCTCCCCCAAAAGAATTATTAAAACAAGTGTGAAAAGTAGGGGCCACGACTCACCTGGAGTGCATCTGGCAAGATATAATTATTAGATCTATGGAAACGATCACGGAAACGTCTTCGATACAAGACCTGAATATAAGCGAAGTCTAAGAGTCTAATTTTCTACTAATAGTGAATGTGGAAAGGATAAATCGTATAACGATTTGATCGATGATGTGAGTGTGTGATATGCTTAAAATGCCTCAATATGATATATCTATAGTATTGTCTCGGTTCTTATCTCAATCGACCCAAAATATTACTTTCCCAGAGTATGTTGAAATAATATGCAAGTGAAGCTACTAAATTTTCTAATAGCGAAACTTTTAAATAATGCATAACTTATAATGAAAAATGCATATGAAATGAAGGGTGAAAATAGAAAATAAATAAGAATGTCAAATGAAAGTAAATAAGTCCTTGTTCTTTTCAGATTTCATACTTTTTAGTCTAACTGCGATTGCGTTACGTCGTTAGTCCTTGGTTAAGTCCATAGTCCATAATAGTCCAAATATTGTCCATATGTCCACATAAGGCTTGGAGTTCAATGGTATGTCAATTTAAGTCCTTTATAACCTGTTTTAACAGCTTCAGTCCATAGTTTTCATAGTTGACATTTTTAGTCCTTCTAGTCCAAAGTGCGTTACATTTTTAGTCCTAAAGTGTAAATAGTAGTGGGAGAAAGGTGGCAACTTTTCTGGAGCTTATCTAAGTCAAATGTAACTCATTTTCAGCTGCTTACTTGTTGTTATCTTATTATTACATTCGAATGGGCTTTAACGAGCCATAAAACTAAGTCAAATAATATTTTTAGTTCGTGAGTTCTTGAGGGGTTTTGACATATCAAAATGCTCATTTTTGGTCACCCCATTTTATATTTAGAAGTGCTAAAAAGTCAGCTTATCTTATTGCTTATAAAACAGCTTAATGGGCTTAAAACCCATGTCGCAACATTTGTGGCAGTTTCAAAGTGAGTTCAACGTTTTACTTTGATTCTCTTTAAAGGTCGAAACTTGAGTATTGTTACAAGTTGTCTTCATGAAAAATGTAGCTAGCATGGAGATATATGGGGTCGTATGAAAATAGAATATGGTCATTAGGTTAAATCGTGAGTTATGGTGTCATGTTTGGAGTGGTTTGGAACAGTTTCTGTGTACGAGGTACTTACAATATATTTAAGCATTCTCCAGTTAAGTTCTTAACGTGTGATATAAGATTTATATATGATCGAATGGTGCATGCAACTAAACGTAAACGAGTGGTGTGTGAGGTGATTTCTACCCTATTATGGTCCGACACATGATGTGGGTTATACGAAAAAGAAGATGTATGTAGAATACTAAAAGTAAATTATACGTATGAATTATGTAATGCATGGTGTGAGCAACGAATTGAAAAAGGAAGTGCAAGGACTTACAAAAGATAAGGAGAGACTGTGGTACGTAGATTAGGAATAGAAACTCAAGAACTTGCGAAGCTAAAACCGTATATATATGAATTACTTCTCTTCGAAATAGAATTTTTTTTTTAGAACCAATGGTCTTACTATTTCCTGGTCTTCAAGAGTTTATTAAAGTGGGTTAAAGTAATATAGAAATGTCTTGTGTACGTCTGGGTGTGAGGGGTTGAGAGATAGTGAGACTCATGTGTTGTAGTATATATATAGAGATGTGTATGTGTATCGTAGTGTATTTAAAGAATCCTCAAGGACGATTTCCCAACTGAGAGATACACGCTTCTGGGTTTTGTGAGGTGTACTGTGAGAGTATAAAATGGATGAAGGGTGAGTGATGTGAGTTGCTATAGGAGGGAGTAATATATAGAGATAGAGTTTTACATGTTGTGCCTATATTACCCTCAACTAAATGATTGGCTTCCCCTGTAGATAAGGGACACCTAAGTGTTTCTACCGACATAATAAGACATTTGATAATTGTGAAACGTGGGAAATCTAATCCTTTGTACTTGTGCTATCTTTGAGTTCGGGTTGTATTTTTAATATGGGAGAACTGGTTTTAGCGAGCTACAAACTCATACCGCAGTCCTTATGGTCTTCTCAACGTCATAATATGCTAAATATATTATTAGGAGGGCGTAGGAAAAAGTGCGGGTCAAGACGGTTTAGTTTTTGGTCTTCATATCTATACGTATAGTTCGAATTGTGGCAACCAAAATGGCTCTTAATTCTTGACGAATACTCGACATTGGAATTTGTAATTTGGCCTCGGTATAGTCTAGTGGTTTGTGAATAATATGGTACAAAAATGTGGGTAAGTTGCTCTTAGTATTTGAACGTATGAGGAGTGTTTTTGGAGGGTTTTGACTGATCGAACTAGGCATAGATTCAAAACAAGAAAAGGTTGCATGGGCTTTGGGCTAAGGACGTGTGGGTTCGGGTAGTGTTGGGCCAAATGCATTTAAAGTCCGGTTTGGTTTGTAGTTGGTTTTAATGAAAGGAGTAAATATGTTTAGAGTTAGTTAAATATAATTGTAATTAGTGGATAAAGTGTGATTAATGTATAGTTGTAATCATGTTATAAGTTTAGTGGTTTTATCTATAATTCGTAATTAGTGAGATTTGCGGTTTGTGAACTAATAGTCGTTGTGAAGTAAATATGTTTCGTAATGTACGTCGAGGACTAGTGCCGATATTTGTTACTTGTTGAAATGTTGTGTTGTGGTAGAATAATGTAGTAAGTAAATAAAATTTTAAATTTTCCCATAAAAATGGGTTTGGTTAAACGGTAAGTCGAGGTTATTATTAATTAACAAAGATTATCGTAACGGATTTTCGTAGGATCTTACAGTGTGTGATGGGGATCAGTTGGAACTGCTGAACCTTCACCCAACTCAGTTTGAAGCATTTGAGGAAACAAAGGAACTATTTCCCCAGAAAACAGTCTACTTGTCATAGCCATATTTTGAAAAACTTTAGATTGCAGGCTAGGAGTAGGAAAAGTCCTTTTATGTGTTTTTAGCAAATAAATTTTCTTATTCAAAAGTGTTTGAATGAATCGAGGATACATAAGAAATTTTGTTTTGCTATTAACATTTGATGCCATACCCTCAAAAATGAATTTTGAGAAGTTAAAAACCCTGTTTGTAGAAAGGTATATGAGAGCAATAGCAATATTACTACTGAACTGCTCCCAAGCAGTCTTTTTAGGACTCAAACAGTGTAGAAGGGTATGTATCAAAAATCTCCATTGAGGTGAAAAACATCCTTTTTGAAAAGTTAATATATGTTCGGATGTATCATACCCCATTCTTTCAAGTGTTTCCCAAATTTCAGTGTTGTGCATAGTGTTAATACCATTTGAGTCTTTTAATTTAAGATGTCTCCTAATTATTGACTCGGTAACAACAAAAGGTACACCATCCACTTCAGAATGAATTTCTAAGTCTCCTTCATCACTTGTCACGACAAATGAGTTTTGCCAAAACTGTGTGATGTGCGAGACATAAAGAGTAGGAGAGACGGTTAGAGCATACCTTATGTAAGATCGATTGAGGAAATCAATGATAAGTGTGTAAATACTCATCATTTTTATACCCATATAAGACATAAAAACGACCAAAAACACCCAAATAGACCATATTATACTGCAAATATTATTGGTTTGTGTTTTTATGTGTTTCAGGTACAAAAAGATTGAAAATAAGGCAAAAGCGGACAAAACCGAGCTTGAATGAGAATAAGAGCAAAAATGGGCATTGCCAGATCGACTCGACACCTTTTGAGCATTTAATGAAGAAAAAAAAAAGTCAAAGTCAACCCCGGGATGTGGCACTGAATTGAGCTTGGAAAAAACGAACCCGAAACAAAAAAAAAACCCATTTTCACCAATTATCCTAAACCTAATTACCCCTTTTACCCTAAACTTAATTACTAAACCCTTTAATTAACCTAAACCCAAAATAAACTAAACCAACATTAAACCCAACCTTTTATCCCTAGGCCCAGCCCATTGAAAAAAGAAAGGGCAAAACAAAAATCTAATCTTGACTTTTTCAATTAGAATGGAGAGGGTGGATAAGAACGGAGGGCATGTCATCATTTCTGCTGCACTTCTTCTTTCATTTTTTTGGTTAAGTTTTTTAGTTTAGTTGTAATTTCAATTAAAATAGTTAGAGCTTGTATTAAATCTTGACAATTTAAGGTATTAATCTTTGTCTAGTTTTTTTTCATATCTTATTAATTTGAAGCATTTATTTTTATGTTTTAGTTAATTACTTTTTATTCCTTTAATCTTTAATCTTATTTTTAATTAAATTCTTGCATTTTTTAAAAATCGTTTTATTAAAAAAAAAAAAAAAAAAAAAAAAAAAAAAAAAAAAAAGAAGAAAACAGCAGCAGCTAACACAAAAAAAAGGAGAGGCATCTCATTTGTTTTTTTTTTTTCTTTCTTGTTCGTTATTATTGTTCTTTTCCTTATTAGATTAGGAAGGTAGGTAGCCAATAAGAAAAGAAGGAAAGTAGCAGCAGACAGAGCGAAGATAAACAGCCAGCCGCATCTCATTTTAGTTATTCACATTTAAAAGTGGTTTTAATCTTCGAAATTAGTGGGTAATCTCATGAACCTTATGGAAAGGATTTTTGAAGCTTGTGGGCATCTCATCATCTTGGCACTTTTATCATCATTTGGTTATCTCTAATCTTTTTATCTTTTTATTTTTAGTATGTTTATAATTATTGTCATGTTTAGCTTAGTAGTTATTATTGTTGCTTTATTTATTGCGTGTAGCGTAGTTTTTATTATGCGCGAGTTATTTAGATATATGTTAGTTTAGAAATATGCTTTTTAATGTTGGCTTAATTGTTATTGTTAGTTTAGTAGTTATGATTAGTGAGTAGATTTCTTTTATGTTTGTTATCGTTGACTTTTTAAGCTCGGTTATTTCTCGTAATTGCACGTTTTTAGGTTTAAATTCGTTTTAACTTATTTATGTTTTGTATATTTGTTTTATATGCTTGTTAAATCGTTTTTAGTTTATGTTTACTTATTTTAGCGTAAAAACCCAAAACCTCTTTATTTTCACCATTCAAACACGTTTCACGATTCGAGATCACAAATTCCATTCACGCCTTCGTTGGGGATAACGACCCGGGAATACAACTTCCGTTGTACTCCTTGGGAAAAATAATGTATTGATTCCAGCGAATCAATTTTTGGCGCCGCTGCCGGGGAAGGCTGTCGCGAATTTTTAAATCTCGTTTATCGTTGTGTGTTTTGAATCTCGTAAATATTCTCTTATAAAAACCCAAAAAGATTTTTATTTCAAAATTTATTTTCCCTTTTGTGTTTTTCAAAATGTTTCTAAAAACCCAAAAAGATTCTTCTTATCCCTCTTATCCGTTTAATTCTTTCTCCCGTACCCTCTATTCGCTTAATTCTTGTATCTCTCATCCTCTATCTGTTTGATTCTATCTTCTTATCCCTCTATAATCTTTGATTCTCATGGCGGACATGCGTACGATGTCGGAATTACTTCAAGTACCCACCGAGGGGTACGAAGATGCTATCATTTTACCGGCAATTCTTTCCGAAAACTTCGAGATAAAACCCGGTTTAATTCAACTTGTTATGTCAAATCAATTTCATGGATTCGAGTGGGACGATCCCTACGCTCACATCCGATGGTTTAATAAGTTGACTTCGACTGTTAAATATAAGGATGTTCCTGATTTCGCGGTTAAGTTGATTTTATTCCCGTTTTCTCTCGAAGGGGAAGGCCAGAGTTGGCTTGATAAAGAACCCCCTCGTTCGATTTCGACTTGGGAAGATCTCGTTTCTAAATTCGTTAATCATTTCTTTCCTTATTCTAAGATTGCGAATCTTAGGAACGATATTACAAATTTTCAACAACTTTTTGATGAAAATTTTGGTGAGGCATGGGACCGATTCAAAGA
Source organism: Artemisia tridentata subsp. tridentata (assembly GCA_021014915.2). Classification (NCBI taxonomy): domain Eukaryota; kingdom Viridiplantae; phylum Streptophyta; class Magnoliopsida; order Asterales; family Asteraceae; genus Artemisia; species Artemisia tridentata. Next base: position 24,933,608 of record CP139504.1, read on the forward strand.
TCTTCTTTATAAGTGCCCACCTCATGGTTTTTCAGAATTGAAACAAATTGAAATGTTTTATAATGCTTTGACGCAAAACGATCAAGATTCGCTGAACACGGCCTCCGGTGGCAATATCTATTATCGAACTCCGAAGGACGTCTTGACAATTATCGAAAACAAATCGAAAGTTCGCACTGCACAAAACAAACCGGTAGTAGGTTCCCAATCTCACAAATCAATTGGAAAACTACTAGCCGAAGAACAAGCAGCTAAAGTGAGTGCCCAATTTTGCAAGACTTTCGTTTACATTGACGATGATGATGAGGATTCTATCCAAATTCATTCGTCAGCTACAATCGCACCCATCTTACCATCTGAAGAACCCGTTGACTCTCTAAGTATGGGGGACAAGCATCTTGGCACTATTCCGGAAACGGAGTCGTCTAGTGTTGAGAACCTTGTCCCAATCCCAAGTGAGTCCGAGGGCATTTCTGATAATATGTGTGATTTGCCTCCTCTTGACATTTCTAATAATCATGTTGAGATGTTTTCCGATTCTGACAATGATTGTACTTCGAGTGATAATGATTCTTTATCTTGTGGAAACATCGATTTTGAGCTCGTGATGGATTCTGACCCAAAAAATGGAGAGATTGACACTGATATTCTTCAAATCAAGGACGATGCACTTCGTGAAAAATTATTGAATATCAATCTTCTCATTTCTAAGATCGAGACATTAAATGATAATCCAACTTCATCTCCTATCCCTGTTGAGGATAGTGACTTTTTCTCGGTTAAATCTTCGAGTGGCAATCCCACGTCTCATCCCGATCTTTCTCTCTCGACTTACGAGTCGTTTTGCTTCGATATTGATCATTCGGAGGAGATGAGTAGTGGCAGTACCACTTCTCATGCTTATATCTCTCCTCCCGAGTATGATTCATTTCTTTTTTATACGAATGATCTTTATCATGAGGAGTTCTCCGGTGAACTCTCTCACATCATATCTCCTCCAGAATATGATCATTTCTATTTTGATCTTGAGGAAGATTCTAGTGTGGGGGGAGGTGTACTTATTGATGAGATCATCCCGACCCTCCCTCCTGAGACTTTTGTTGCAATTCCACCTAAGAGCTTTAATGACAAATCTGCTTTTGATGATGAAGAGCTTTTAATGATAATCATTCAAATCTTTCTGCCCTTCATCACATATGATGTGATTTCTCCTATCCTTCACTCGTTTGGGAGTGAGGACAAAATTTTTGATCCCGGCATCTCATTTTATCATTCTTTTGGGCTGGATGTATCTCATCGGAGTGGAACTTTCAAGTACTTCAATGTTTATCCAAACATTTTGAATGAAAGTCCGATGGAGATTTTTTCTTCCACATGCTTCCCCAAGAACAAATGAATTCGGGGTCGAGTCAAGCTAGTGACTCGGTTAACAAAAACATTAGCATTGCATGGGTAAACGCCCATGTTTCTGACTTCTTTCTATTTTCTGACACTAAGTGTGGGGGGATTCCTCTACTGTGCTTTGTTTTGGTTGTTGTTTGCCCTTGTTTGCAGGTTACCCTTGGATTGTGATGATTGCCGCGCCTGTTTTCAATCCAGTCGCCCAATATCCTATCCTTTTACTAACGTTTATCTAGGGATATCTTTTCAACCTTTTTTGTGAAAAATTGAGATTTCGTTTCCACACTTGGCTCTTGGTATTACCTTTTTACGTTCTAAGTGTCGACATAATAGCCGGTACTTTGAATATTGAGGGCAATATTCAATTCTAAGTGTGGGGGGGAATTCTCGCGAATTTTGTCACATTTGTACCTTCTAGTTCCCTAGTACCCCCGTTTTTGACCAAAATTTTAAAATTTTTGTCGTTTTTTGCAATAAAAAAAGTAGTGTTTAGTCTTGATTAGGTTAGAACAAAGGGAATCCCGACTCTGCCAGAGTATTGATCTGGCTGCTTCCTTAACTTTTAGACTAAGGTTTTACGATGTGTGCAAATGAAAATGCTAAGCGTAGAGTAGTTGGTTCTCTTTAGAGCTTATACAAGTAATCTATGGCTTTTCCTCCCAGAAGCTCTTAATTGGACTAAAATTCGTGCTGTTTTCAAACGTTTGAACGTTAAAATCATGTTGTTATGCAAAACAAATTTTTATACAATTTTGATATAGAGCCCGAGTTCAACTTTTTATTTTAATTTTTTAGAAAGCATATAAGTCCTAAGCTACGGTTCGAAATCGGCCCTTGGATCCTTTATTCCGAAAGGCGTTTAGGTCTTGGTTCCCGTGAAGCTCCGTTAATTTATGTTGCTCAAGTATTAAAAAAAAAAAAAAAAAAAAAAATGATGAAAAAATGAAAAAATGAAAAAGAAAAATAAGAAAATGGAATGATATTGCAAAATGCAATAAATTTTGATGTTGTGAAAATAAAGATGTATGTGTTAATAAATGTATGAAAATTGCTTTCTCTTAAATTTGAATCGGAGGTTGAACTTGGATTCGTCAATTTTGTATAAAAGTTAAACGGTAATTTAGTAGATTGTTGATTTCAAAGGCCTTGAAAGCTCCGGTATTATTCTCTGTGGGGTGTCAAAAGCCTGGTCACCTAAAACCAACTGGTTTGGGATGTGCCGAGAAGAAAGCCGTTACATGGAGTGATCTCGCCTTTGAGTCTCTAATCTCTAAATGATCGTTTGTTGTTATTTAGTTAAGTATTTAATACTAGCTTAGTGGGAATATCCAAAATCTTTGAAATCGAAATTCCGCTGATTCCGGTACTATTCTCTGTGGGGTGTCAAAAGCCTGGTCACCTAAAACCAACTGGTTTGGGATGTGCTGAGAAGAAAGCCGCTACATGGAAAAGGCCCTTTTGATCCTTAGATTTCCGAGGTTCCCGGTAAATTAGTATTTGACTTAAACGAATGGCAACCATAATAAACGTCGATTTTTGCGGTCAAAATTTTGAAAATAAGCACAGTCACCTAACTTGAATAAATTGTGGGAGTGAAAAGTTAAGTTTCGGCTTACATAGATTATTAGTATAAGTAGTGTTAGCATTTTACAAAAACATTTTGCACATTGAGTTTAAGCTTGGTTGGGAGTATAAAAAAGAGGATGACGATTTCAATTCCCTGGAGACACCCATTTTGTGTGAATCCCGTTCCATGATACCATTTTTGAAAATCAAGCATTTTATTTTAGTTATAGTTTAAATTTCTTGCATTTAATAAAAAATCAAAACGGGGTATACTTTTGATCCTTTCATTATTTCATATGATCGGATTGCTAGGGACTAGCAATAGTTTAGTGTGGGGGATTGATGAGTGTGTAAATACTCATCATTTTTATACCCATATAAGACATAAAAACGACCAAAAACACCCAAATAGACCATATTATACTGCAAATATTATTGGTTTGTGTTTTTATGTATTTCAGGTACAAAAGGATTGAAAATAAGGCAAAAGCGGACAAAACCGAGCTTGAATTGAGAATAAGAGCAATAATGGGCATTGCCAGATCGACTCGACACCTTTTGAGCATTTAATGAAGAAAAAAAAAGTCAAAGTCAACCCCGGGATGTGGCACTGAATTGAGCTTGGAAAAATGAACCCGAAACAAAAAAAAACCCATTTTCACCAATTATCCTAAACCTAATTACCCCTTTTACCCTAAACTTAATTACTAAACCCTTTAATTAACCTAAACCCAAAATAAACTAAACCAACATTAAACCCAACCTTTTATCCCTAGGCCCAGCCCATTGAAAAAAGAAAGGGCAAAACAAAAATCTAATCTTGACTTTTTCAATTAGAATGGAGAGGGTGGATAAGAACGGAGGGCATGTCATCATTTCTGCTGCACTTCTTCTTTCATTTTTTTGGTTAAGTTTTTTAGTTTAGTTGTAATTTCAATTAAAATAGTTAGAGCTTGTATTAAATCTTGACAATTTAAGGTATTAATCTTTGTCTAGTTTTTTTCATATCTTATTAATTTGAAGCATTTATTTTTATGTTATTAGTTTACTTGCTATTTATTTTTTTAATTCTTTTAAAAAAAAAAAAAAAAAAAAAAAAAAAAAAAAAAAAAAAAAAAAGAAGAACAGCAGCAGCTAACACAAAAAAAAGGAGAGGCATCTCATTTGTTTTTTTTTTTCTTTCTTGTTCGTTATTATTGTTCTTTTCCTTATTAGATTAGGAAGGTAGGTAGCCAATAAGAAAAGAAGGAAAGTAGCAGCAGACGTGGGAGAGAGCGAAGATAAACAGCCAGCCGCATCTCATTTTAGTTATTCACATTTAAAAGTGGTTTTAATCTTCGAAATTAGTGGGTAATCTCATGAACCTTATGGAAAGGATTTTTGAAGCTTGTGGGCATCTCATCATCTTGGCACTTTTATCATCATTTGGTTATCTCTAATCTTTTTATCTTTTTATTTTTAGTATGTTTATAATTATTGTCATGTTTAGCTTAGTAGTTATTATTGTTGCTTTATTTATTGCGTGTAGCGTAGTTTTTATTATGCGCGAGTTATTTAGATATATGTTAGTTTAGAAATATGCTTTTTAATGTTGGCTTAATTGTTATTGTTAGTTTAGTAGTTATGATTAGTGAGTAGATTTCTTTTATGTTTGTTATCGTTGACTTTTTAAGCTCGGTTATTTCTCGTAATTGCACGTTTTTAGGTTTAAATTCGTTTTAACTTATTTATGTTTTGTATATTTGTTTTATATGCTTGTTAAATCGTTTTTAGTTTATGTTTACTTATTTTAGCATAAAAACCCAAAACCTCTTTATTTTCACCATTCAAACACGTTTCACGATTCGAGATCACAAATTCCATTCACGCCTTCGTTGGGGATAACGACCCGGGAATACAACTTCCGTTGTACTCCTTGGGAAAAATAATGTATTGATTCCAGCGAATCAATCAACAATCTCAAAGAATTTTCGCCCATCTCCCTTCTCTGTTTTCTCCAAACACGCAACTTGATTGTGACGCTCTTTAAACTCTAAATCTTCCATTTTTAACGATGAAAGGTGAAAGCTTTTTGCAAAAATATGATCGTTTATGATGGAATTGAGGTTTTACACAGCCAATTGGGTTTTATTGATACTATTAGGGTTTTGCGAATTTTGCGAATGAGATAATTATCTTTGGAAAGTAAATAAATAAATTTATAGTAAAAAGATAAGTATCTTCGAGAAAAATCCCTATAAGTATGCTTAGAAAACCGATTTTACCCCTAACGGCTATAAAAATTAATTACTGACAAATTTTTACAACGGCTTGTGAGCCGTACCAATTTTGTACAACCAGTACAAACTGCTGATGTAAAAATTTTGAGCCGTATGAACTTATTGAAAACATTTAAAACACCATGGCTCATGTATAGTTTTTAGCAAACTACCAGCTATCAACGGATTTGATATGTCTTTACCAATAGCTGTTTGCTTTGGACTAGCCAACTCTTCACAGTTAGATATGGTGAGCTGATAACCATACAATTTTTGGTAAATTGTCAACCATCAACGGATTTGAGAAGTCTTTACCAGACACCGTTTGCTCTGGACTAGTTGGTTCTTATGTGGGTTAGACATGGTGAACCAATTACCATTTGTTGTGTGCACAGATAACACACTGAGCTTCAAATCACCATTAAGTCCAAAACATATTAAATCCTTGGCTCTTTCATCCAATCCTGCAAGTGTTAGTCCAAAAACAAAGAAACAAAATACAAGCATATGACTAACATTGCATTCAACAAGAAAAATTAATTTCCTTGTGGAACCCAAGCCAAAACAGACTTAAGCTTTCCTCTAGCATCAACATAATTCATTCTTTTCAAAACAATCTTAGCACCATTGGGTTTAATTGGTCTCCATACCCAACATGCTGATGCACTTACTCCATTACCCATATTTCCCTTAGCAGTGTTTTTATTAACACCAGTACCAATTACTTTGCTAGCAGTTGGAACTGCTGGCTTTGCAGTTGACACCTTAGGTTTCCAAACTTGGTTTTTCACGACAGCTTTGTTCTGAAAAGGGTCTCTTAACAGTTTTTGGTGCTGATTTAAAACCTGTTTTTGCACTTTGAACTATTGGTCTTGGGTGAAAAGTTCTAATTGGTCGGACAGTCTGAACTGCTGGTCTAGCAGTTTGAACTGCTTTAGGTCCAGACCTTAAAAGAACTGATCTAGGTATCATTCTATCATTCCTAAGAAAAAATTGAGGTCTTGCTATGCTCAACCTATGATTTGTATATCCAGATACCCATTTATCACAATGATCTGCAAGATGGTCAAAGCTACCACAAGAGTAACAAGCTTTTCTATAGCAGACAAAATCCTCCCCTAACTGGTGAGATTTGAGGTTATTCCAATTCCTTTGGTTACCTCTTGGCTTGTTTGTGGTTCTATACATCTCTGCATACCTAACTGTTGGTCTAAAAGGTTTGACATTAGCTCTAGGCCTAACAGTCTCAGGTTTAACCATCTTTGGAACTTTTGGTTCCTCCACTTTAGCACTAACAGGCTTAACCACTGCCTGATCATCCTCATCATCAGAAGTCCAGTCCTCAATGGTTGGAGCATCTGAGTCTTTAGCTGAGGACCTATCAGAAGACACCTTGTCCTCAGATAGTGATTTATCACTTGCACTTTCAAACACAGGTTTATCAACTACATCCTCCTTGGGTTGAGGACCATAGTTAAGCACAGGTAATTGAAATTCAGGGAGTCCTGTGTGTTCTAGGTCAATGCCTGGGGGTGAAGGGATTCCTCTATAGGGAGGTGGAACTGACTTGTACCCTAGACCTGACTTAGCTTTATTTAGGATCTGACATTCAATTATCTTTTGAACACCTTTTGATGTGTATTCTAATGTGTCTACACTCATCTGAATGTTCTCCTTAGCTTTCTTAACCTGTTCTAACTCATGTTTTAACACAGTGATCTCATTCTCTCTAAACATTAAGTCTCTTTTAACAATAATCATATCATCAGAAAACTTAGACTCATTAGATTTATAATGAACTATTTGTTTTTAAAATTTAAACATAGCTAAATTAAAACTGGTTTCAGTTAGCTCTATTCTTTGATTATCATATCTTTTCTTAAGAGTTTCTAGATCTTTTAAAGCTTCACAAGATTTAGAACACTTAGAAACTTGTACCTCAGAATCTGAAAATGCCATGAGAGCAATCTCTGTAGAAGCTGCTTCCTCCTCTGCAATGTAACTCCAGTCAAATCCTAAGCCATCAATGGCAACCATGGCTTTCGAGCTTGAATCAGTAACTTCCACAATCCGTGACTTGCTTTCATGCCCCTTATTCCTTGAGTCATGCTGTCTTGGCTTCCTACATTCCCTAGAGAAGTGACCCATCTTGTGGCAATTGTAGCACTCTATCTTGGACTTGTCATATCCAGCAACATCATTGCTGTTGATGATGATCTTCTTTCCAGTCTTCTTCAAAAATCTCTTAGCCCTCATGCTAAGAAGAGAGAGCTGCCACTTGATGTCCATCTCTTCAATGTCATCTTCATCAATCTCTTGAAGATCTTCATGTGTCAACATAGTACCATTGTGCTGAGTAGTTAAGAAAGCACAATAAGTATCTTCATTCAACAGTCCACTAGTACTGCTTGTGGTGCTAGCAGTACCACGGTTTGAACTAGCAGTACCAACTGCTCCAGCAACTTGAACTTCATCTGCTTGACTTGAGGTACTGGGAGTTGAGACAAAGGCCAAATTCCCATAACTTGAGTTTGAGCTTGATCCAGCAGACATCTTCACATCTTGTTCTACTAACTTGAAGTTGCTATAGAGATCCATCGGACTCATTGTATCAATATCTGGCTTGTTCTTCCAGACTACCACATGCACAGACCATTCTGATGGTAAACTCCTTAGGAATTTTGAGTTGAGATTTTCCTGAGGTATCTCAATTCTTAAAACAGCAAGCTGGCTTATAAGTTTCTGTAACCTGTTAAACATATGATCTAATGACTCATTGCTTGTAGCAGAAAAATTCTCAAACTGTTGTTTAAGAAGGGCCTTCTGAGTTTTCTTGGTAGCATCATTACCACCATATCTTGCAACAATTGCTTCAAACAAAGTCTTAGCACACTTAAACTTGCTAAAAGTCAACAACTGATCATTGGGAATGCACATCAGTAACAAACTTCTTGCTTTAACATCATTCTTGTGCCTTGCCTTCTCTTCAGTAGTGGTTGGCTTTGTCTGCAGTTTAGTCTCAGATATACCTTCAACAACGGTTGTTGTTGCTACAGGTTTAAAGGAGTTTCCCTCTTCAATGATCTCCTAAAGTGCATAATCTTGCACTTGGAAAAACTGCTCAATACGAAGTCTCCACATGTCGAACTCATTAGGTTTAAGCATTGGAAGCTTAGCAGCAATATTTGTTGTGGTTTGAGGTGTCTCCATGTCCATAGTCTTGCTCTTCTCGGATCTTCTAAACCAAAGTATCAGCAACCTGGCTCTGATACCACTTGACCGGATCTACACACACCCGCCTTGTGTTAGATGTGATGCTTTGAATTATACCAAGTCTAGCAAGCGGAATTTACTAGCCGGCACTTGGAAGACTTAAATGTTTGTGTTTTGTATGATTAGAATGAACAAGAATGAACAACTAACTTCAACAACGATTCAATATTATTAGAATAATAATACGTGTACTCTCCGATAGTACTAGGGTTTACAACCTTGAATCTCTATATGTTTCTCTACGTATTATCGTTCGTCTATATTACTTTAACCCTAAGGCAATCCTTTTATAGATCAAGAATTCCTTCACAAGATAACTACCGACTTAATCTAATAAGATAAACACAATATCTTTTCCATATTTATCTACTTACACGTTTACAGAATAGTAATAATAAGCAGTACTAATGTATCTATTCAACCGTACAAACTACTCTTTATCTTCAAAATTCTTCAACCGTACTAACTGCTTTATCTAACCGTATGAACTGCTAAAACTTAATTCCCAACAAGGTGGATTGAGAAGGTTCTAAAAACACTTACAACGCTTCAATATAGTTAGAAGATCGAACGGGAATGAGTGAAACACGAAACAAAACACACGTTAACTTATTCTTCGAGTATACGAATATACTTCTTGGCCAATACTCTTTTCGATAAGCTTTCAAATGATCAACGAATTGTTCTTGGCTTCGTGAGAGGTATGATAATGTCGGATGAGAATTATTTTAAGTCTTTGAGATAGAAGAAAGGTGGTAAAGAAAGAAGTATAAATAGAACCGTTGTTGTTTACGTTTTTACTTCAATAATTCATGCAAGCTACTAACTAGCCATGTCAGAATTGTAGAACTTCCCAGCCATACTAGGACTAAAATATTGTTGTGTGAGAGCTTGGAATATGGAGGTTTGTCTAGTTGACTCACCACATATGTCGATCATATATTTTTCTACATATACGATTTGTAAAAATCGTACAAGTCATAGAATATGGTGACAAATCTCGACTTTATTTATGGAACTAGGATTGAAATAATTTTAAAATCACGTAGGAACAAACGAGAGTCAAAACGGTTAAGTTTTGAAATAATAGTTTGTGTCGAGTGGGTTTGAATTGGTTCGAATGGATTTGCTTTCGAACATTAAGTAAAACACGACAATATAATGTGAAACTTGGCACGTTAAGAGTTGAATAGGTGAGTAACGAGATGACATAAAAATATAGGCACGTTACGTTTAATAATTTAGTGAACGAGAGGCGTTTTGAAGCTTGATGTTAGTCGACTAGAACATAAAATCACAAATTGATTTTGGGCTTGAAACGTGGGCTTAAGAATAGTGTGGACCGAATTTGGAGTTGGGCTAAAATAATTAAGGGCCCGGTTGGTGTATTTATGAGATTAATTAGGATTAGTGAATTAATTAATTTTCGTTAAACGTGTCGAGAACTTGTTCCGTCATTCGATGAATTATATTATTTCGTAAACACGACTAAATAATATAATAAGAAAAATTTCAAATTTTTCTGTAATAATGGGGATCAGTAACAGTAACTGAGGTTTATTTATTTATTAACGAATATAAATTACAATGGATTTTTACGAGGTTCTACAGTACACACTGGTCACTCTGAATTTTGTCCAGAAATTCAAGTTTAAGCTAGCTAATAAGTGTGATCTATGAAAATAAATGTGGATATTTCTCACGAAATCTATCTTCGCGTTCCCATGTGTAAGTTGGTCCTCGCTTGGAGTTCCATCTAACTTTGACAATGGAGATACGACTTTGTTTGAGTTGTTTCACTTCTCTATCCATTATTTCCATAGGCTCTTCTGTGAACACAAGTTTGTCGTCCAATTTGATCTCTTTCAGTGGGATAACGAGAGTTTCGTCAGACAAACACTTTTTGGGTTGTGACACGTGAAATGTAGGGTGTACCCTACTGAGTTCTTCCGGGAGTTCTAAATTATAAGCAACTGGACCAATTCTTTCGAGAATTTTGAAGGGTCCAATGTACCTCGGGTTCAACTTTCCTCGCTTTTCGAAGCGAATCATTCCCTTCCAGGGAGAAACTTTTAACATGACTCTGTCACCTACTTGAAATTCCATAGGTTTTCTCCTGACATCCGCATAGCTCTTCTGTCTGTCACGAGCAGCTTGTAGGCGTTGTTTGATCTTGAAAATCTTCTCCGTTGTGTCATGTATCAGTTCTGGTCCGGTGAGTTGTATGTCACCAACTTCCGTCCAACAGACAGGTGATCTACACTTTCTTCCGTAAAGTGCTTCAAAAGGTGCAGCTTTTATGCTGGTGTAATAGCTGTTATTGTAAGAGAATTCGACCAACGGTAAGTGTTTATCCCAACATTTTCCAAAATCAATAACACATGCTCGGGGCATATCTTCCAAGGTTTGGATTGTTCTTTCACTTTGTCTATCGGTCTGTGGATGATAGGCGGTACTCATATCTAAACAAGTACCGAAAGATTTCTGTAGAGACTCCCAAAATCTTGAGGTAAATTGGCTGTCTCTATCTGAAATGATGGATATTGGGACTCCATGTCGAATCACAATTTCCTTGAAATATAACTGAGCGAGTGTATCCATCTCGTCAGTTTCCTTGATAGGTAGGAAATGTGCAGACTTGGTTAATCGATCGATAATGACCCAGATTGTATCTAATTCCGGTCGAAGTCCTTGGTAATTTGGTAATAAAATCCATGGTGATTCGTTCCCATTTCCAGACTGGTATTTCTGGTTGCACGAGTAATCCGGACGGTTTCTGAGTCTCCGCCTTTACTCTTGAACAGGTTAAACATTTACCAACATACTCAGCGATGTCGGCTTTCATGTTTGGCCACCAATATATCTTCTTAAGATCTTGATACATTTTATTGGAACCTGGATGGATGGAATATTTGGATTTATGGGATTCGTGCATGATAAGATCACGAATACCTCCGAAGAGAGGAATCCAATATCTTTCCTTGAAACATAACATTCCATTACTTCTTCTTACGAATGCTTTCTCGTTATTTGGCATTCTGTCAATCTCTTCTTCATCATTTGGCATTCTGTCAATCTTCTCTTTATTATTTGGCCTTCTGTCAATCTTCTCATATGATCTGTTTTCTTCTTTAAGAGCTTCTGTTTGAGCTATGATGATTTGAGATGGGAGTGGTGAGTGAATTGTCATTCCTAGAGATCGGACTCTAAGAGGTTTGGTTCTTTCTTTTCTGCTCAATGCGTCGGCTACAACATTCGCTTTACCGGGGTGGTAACGAATTTCACAATCGTAGTCGTTGAGTAGTTCCAACCATCGGCGTTGTCTCATGTTCAGCTCCTTCTGATCTAGTATATGTTGAAGACTTTTGTGATCGGTGAAAACCGTACACTAATGTCTCCATATTTTAAGAGCGAAAACCACTGCTCCTAATTCTAGATCATGGGTGGTATAATTTTCCTCATTCTTCTTGAGCTGTCGTGAGGCATAAGCTATAACTTTGTTTCTTTGCATTAGTACCGCACCTAAACCATAATGAGTGCGTCACAATACACAACAAAGTCATCATTTCCTTCCGGTAGTGCTAAAATTGGTGCCTCACAAAGTTTCTGCTTTAAGAGTTGGAATGCCGACTCTTGCTTTTCTTCCCAGATGTACTTCTTGTTTTTCTGGGTGAGTTCCGTCAAAGGTTTTGCGATCTTTGAAAAGTTTTCTATAAACCTTCGATAGTAACCAGCGAGACCTAGAAATTGACGAATTTCAGTTGGAGTGGTGGGTGATGCCCAACTTTTAACTGCTTCGATCTTTGCGGGGTCTACATGGATACCTCGGCTGTTGATGATGTGGACTAGAAATTGAACGGTAGGAATCCAAAAATCACATTTGGAAAACTTGGCATACAACTTTTCTTTCTTGAGTAACTCCAAAATGGTTCTCAAGTGTTCAGCATGCTCTTCCTCGTTACGCGAGTAGATTAAGATGTCATCAATGAATACAATTACGAACTTGTCCAAGTATGGCTTGCATACTCGGTTCATCAAATCCATGAACACTGCTGGTGCGTTGGTAAGACCAAATGGCATTACATGGAATTCATAATGCCCGTACCGTGTTCGAAATGCTGTCTTGGGAATATCTTCTTCCCTGACTCTTAATTGATGATAACCCGATCTCAGATCGATTTTTGAGTAAACACTCGATCCTTGTAATTGGTCAAATAGATCGTCGATTCTTGGTAATGGATATCGATTTTTCACCGTGAGTTTATTCAACTCTCTGTAATCGATACACATTCGGAATGTTCCATCCTTCTTTTTGACAAATATGATTGGTGCTCCCCAAGGTGACGAGCTTGGTTGGATGAATCCTTTATCCGACAGTTCTTTCAACTGCTCAGATAACTCCTTCATCTCGGAGGGTGCTAATCGATATGGTGCTCTTGCAACAGGTGCTGCTTCAGGCACTAAATCGATGCGAAATTCAACTTGTCGAGTTGGTGGAATCCCGGGCAAGTCTTCAGGAAATACTTCAGAAAATTCATTTACGATCGGCACTTCTTCAAGTTGTTTCTTCTTCTCTTTTGTTTCTCCTTCCGTCATTTGAATCAGAAATACTTGGCATCCTTTGTTTATGTACTTTACCGTCTTGATGTACGAGATGATATTGAGTTGGGTTCTATGATGATCACAACGAACGGTAAGGGTTTCACCATCGAGAGGAATCTGGACAACTTTCTCGTCACAAATAATTCTGGCACGGTGTTTGGATAACCAATCCATGCCGAAGATGACGTCAAAACTTCCAAGTTGGATGGGCATAAGATCGATGGGGAAAGATTTATTTTGAAGTGTTAAAGTGCAATTTTCGATCAGGGTATTAGTACTTAGGAGATTTCCGTATCTCTGTCTGGTGCTGAACCTGTATATCTCCAACAAGGTTCTCCAAAATATCCGCTCTACAATGTGCTAACTCGGCTTCCCAAGCATGGGTCTGTCCCTCTCTCCGCAATGATATTGCGAAAAGGCGTGTCTCTGCGATGTCTGACTGTATCTGAGTCAGACCCTGCTGCAACTTCTGCCTACTAGACATAAGACTATGTAAGGTGTCACTGACCTATTAGGGCGGTCCAATGATAAATAACCAATCATCTGAAGGAGTGCGTCTATCTGCTCCCCGTGACGCTCCAGACGCGTCACCACTGTAGAAGGTGTAAGAGTAGGGGCAACTACCGCCCTAGAACTCTCTCCAGTCTCATAGACATGAGCTGGGGGAGTGAAACCAGGGGATAAGGTAATGATGGTGATGATGGATGTATAGGGTCTGAAATACGAAGTTGGCTGGATGAAGGTATGTCCTCCGTAGGAGTCGGTTCCCGCTAATGGGGTGTCAATGGGTATGTCTGAGTAAGAAGATCAAATAGATGATCAGGTGGTAAAGATGGTAAAGCATGATGGAGTTCTGGGGATGTATCATCTGCAGGTAGAAACTGTTGGCTCTCCATATATGCGTCATTAACCGGTGGAATATAATAAGGAGCATATGAATCAAACTCATAATGCGGCGGCGGTATAGCTGCTGGTAAAGCTAGCATGTAGGGATCCTCAAATATAGGTGTAATAGCGACTTCACCCTGCTCGAAGGGCTCTGTCTCATCCGATAAGGTCTCGGGAGCTATGTCATGAGGGAGTATGGGTGATGTAACTGATGCTAATGACTCCGCAAAATCTGAATCCGATGATATACTCATATGAGGGATCAATGACATAGTACTGTAATAACCCCTGTAGATAGTAAAAGTAAGTAATCATTATCATCAAATGATAAAAATTCTAATATACGAAGATGAAGGTAACATAACCTTTAGAAGTAATGTACTGAGCGCGGTAGCAAGCAGGCACGGAGGGCTTTAAAATAGTATGGTGTAAAATTTATTTATTTGAAAGTGTAGTTATAGTTCAATGTTTGAAAACATTTAGTTCTCTATAACTCTAGCTCTGATACCAATCTGTAACACCCCCTAATTTACGAGATAACAGCGGAAGACTAATCGGGGTATTACTGTGAGGATCGAAGTTATAATTATAGAAATTGGCTCAAAAGAGACGTTTTGAAACATAGGTCCTTCATATAATTTCAGTTTACAAAAGTTTCATATCAGAGTAGATAAAATCCATAAAGGAAACATTGTTTTAAACTGAATTACACGTTTTATTTTACACCAACATAAAGATAAGTCACAGCCCGCTCCATGCCCTTGCTGCTCCGCTAATTACCTGAGATAACATGCTTAAAAGTCAACAAAAATGTTGAGTGATATCATAGAGTTTGAATTTAATAATCTGTTTGATACACAAGTATGATTGTATTAGAAATACAATCAGTTTGAAAAGTTGATATTGTAGTATATATATTGCCCTAAGTCTCATGACACGCAAACGTTAACAAAGTACCGTAAAAACGGAGGTGATCATCAAGTCAATGATGATAATAATGCCCTCGTGTAATAGGTGATTTGCCAATTCCTATTTTTACTCAAATATAATATATCGCGACTAATACGACTAACCAAAAGGCATTCCGTCCAGTATTAGTGGGATATGTTGTCAAACCTTAATAGATCTATTCACTATATTCGCGTTCACCTACTAGTGATTAATGGCTCATGATAAAGGGTCTTTTGGCAATAGTTAACTTAGTCATATATCAAGTCAGATAAACATACATAAAAATACTTGCGATCTGTTTATAACATGTATCCCCCTCACGGAGTTTAAAGATGATAAAGAAGTAAAAGTGAGGCCATGACTCACCTTATTTGATACTGATGATGGGAATAAGTAATTTCAGATGAGATTATGGTAACGGCTTCGAAATACAACCTGAATAAATAGGGATTTCTAAGAACTTGACCTAGATACGAAAGATGGAATAATAACGCGAACGAATAACGATTTGATCGTTAGAGTGAGAATGATGATATGCTTAAAATGCTTCAAGTTCAAAAATAAAATTACATAAAATATTATCTTGTTTTTATGTCTAATATTCCAAAATATCATTTCCTCGAAACGTATAATTAAATTGTTTAAAAATCTCATTATATATATAATTAACGTAACGTTAAATAATGAAATAAAATAAATATGCATGTGACGTGAATTGAAATGACAAAAATAGAAAATAAACTAAGAATGTCAAATAGAATTAGTTGGTCCTTGTCCTTTTCCAATTTTACACTTTTTACCCTAACGGAGTTAGCGTTACACCGTTAGTCCTTTAATAGCTAAAATTTACAGTTATAGTCCTCTACTTGAGGGCAATATACAATTCTGGGCTTGGGAATTAATAATATATCATTTTATACACTATTGATACTGTTTTTACATTTTCAGTCCATGTCCTTTCACGGTTTACATTTTTAGTCCCTCTAGGTGTTGTCGCGTTACATTTTTAGTCCAATTTTACAAAAATGATGGGAAAAATTATATTAACTTTTCGAAGCTTATTTAAGTTATAAAAAGCTTATTTTAACAGCCTATTAAGTCTAAAGCTTATTATTTCACTTAATGGGCTTTAACGATTAAATTAGTGGCCCATTAACGTTTAAAAATCCGTAAATCATGAGACGAGTTGAGCTCATCAAAAATGTCATTTTTCAAGTTCTAAATTCATATCAAAAAGATTTGATAAGCTAGCTTATCTCGTTAGCTTAAAATCAGCTTAATGGGCTGAAAAGCCCATGTCGCTAGTTATAGTTTGTTTAAAAACTTGGTTTATGCAATTCACTTTGGCCAATTTAATGTGTCGAAACAAGTTTATTTTTATGAGTTGTAAGAATTAAAGTGTTAGTTAGCTAGGTGGTCTAACGAGTGGTGTAAAAATATAGCATGGTCATTAAGTTAAGTTTTGAGATATATAGTTGTTTTGTAGGCGACTTGGGACGTTTATATATAAGTGAAAAACTTGAAAATATTTCTAAGTCTTTGGCAGTTTATATTAGTCGAATGAAACATGATTAAAAATAAATCCAGCAATGCATGTAACGTGAAAGTAAACGTGAAAGGTATGTGTAATGTGACTTCTATGACTTCCAAGATGGAGTCGTGTCACGGTTGTGATTCTATACGATATTGAATACGAAATTAAATATGTAAGAATTTATACGTTCGAGTATGAATAAGAAAGGATGCATGATACATAAAATAAAAACGAGGTGGATTGAGAAGGTTCTAAAAACACTTACAACGCTTCAATAGAGTTAGAAGATCGAACGGGAATGAGTGAAACACAAACAAAAACACACGTTAACTTATTCTTCGAGTATACGAATATACTTCTTGGCCAATACTCTTTTCGATAAGCTTTCAAATGATCAACGAATTGTTCTTGGCTTCGTGAGAGGTATGATAATGTCGGATGAGAATTATTTTAAGTCTTTGAGATAGAAGAAAGGTGGTAAAGAAAGAAGTATAAATAGAACCGTTGTTGTTTACGTTTTTACTTCAATAATTCATGCAAGCTACTAACTAGCCATGTCAGAATTGTAGAACTTCCCAGCCATACTAGGACTAAAATATTGCTGTGTGAGAGCTTGGAATATGGAGGTTTGTCTAGTTGACTCACCACATATGTCGATCATATATTTTTCTACATATACGATTTGTCAAAATCGTACAAGTCATAGAATATGGGGACAAATCACGACTTTATTTATGGAACTAGGATTGAAATAATTTTAGAATCACGTAGGAACAAACGAGAGTCAAAACGTTTAAGTTTTGAAATAATAGTTTGTGTCGAGTGGGTTTGAATTGGCTCGAATGGATTTGCTTTCGAACATTAAGTAAAACACGACAATATAATGTGAAACTTGGCACGTTAAGAGTTGAATAGGTGAGTAACGAGATGACATAAAAATATAGGCACGTTACGTTTAATAATTTAATGAACGAGAGGCGTTTTGATGCTTGATGTTAGTCGACTAGAACATAAAATCACAAATTGATTTTGGGCTTGAAACGTGGGCTTAAGAATAGTGTGGACCGAATTTGGAGTTGGGCTAAAATAATTAAGGGCCCGGTTGGTGTATTTATGAGATTAATTAGGATTAGTGAATTAATTAATTTTCGTTAAACGTGTCGAGAACTTGTTCCGTCATTCGATGAATTATATTATTTCGTACACGACTAAATAATATAATAAGAAAATTTTCAAATTTTTCTGTAATAATGGGGATCAGTAACAGTAACTGAGGTTTATTTATTTATTAACGAATATAAATTACAATGGATTTTTACGAGGTTCTACACCACTAACCACTAACCACACCTTTTATCTAAGGGTAAGATCTCCTTTTTATAGAATAAAGGAGATCATTACAAAGTTGATAAGTCTTTGTCTACTACTTGCTTGTGTGTGTCAGTCATTAAGATACAACATGTATCTGTGTTTACAACATGTTGACTGAACACATATGAAAGATATTATCTACCGTATATAATTGACTCTTATACACAAAATATATTTTTCATTCTTATCCATTCAGCAGTAGTATGAGTCACTCAGTTATCTTCTCAGCAGTAGCTTCTTTGCACTAGCAGTACTAACTGCTGCCTTCTTTGCACAAGCAGTACTAACTGCTGCCTTCTTTGCACTATCAGTACTAACTTTCAGTTAGCACTGTTAGTTATAACTTGAGCAGACTTCAACAATACACCAGCAGTAGAATAAAATACTCTAGCAGTAGAATCTTTTATGCCTAGCAGTAGAATCTACTTGGTATATTTTGCTTATCATTTCAGTAATCTTTATGTTTCATTCTTCTTGTTTTGTATCATCAAATCTATGAAATATATAAAACCCAACAATCTTCCCCTATTTGATGATGACAAAACAAACACATTCTTGTACGAACTTCCCTAGACGAAGTAGAGAAATTGAGATAACTAAATCTCACCATGAATGAAACCATACTGTCTTCCCCTTAATCTATGCTACCACAATATCTCTTCCCCTTTTTGTTATCAACAAATAGAGAATATAAACAGTAAAAACTTGGTGTAGCATATAAATGGTTAACCATCTGAACATTTAAGCTTCCCCTGAAACCCATATGTTAACCATTTGAATCTCCAATTCTGTAGGCTTTTATGACTGATGAAGAAAAACCAACCATTACTAACTTGATGATGAAACAGAATAAACCAACCTTGTGTCTTATGTCTTGCACTAAAACTGACTTGAACATATACCCAATCTGATGTATAGAGAGATCGCAATCTCTTGACAATAAACTCATCTTCTATGAGACACTGAGCACAATAACGTAACTCCTTTAAGTGTTTGTCAATTCGTAGTTATATGAAATATTTGAACAAACGAACAAGTTATCTTTAAAGTGTAACACCCACCTTAAGATATAATAAGAACACAACCTTGAAAAATTTAGCTTCATCTTCAAATAAGTAACAAATAACCTTCTTCGCCAATGAAAATAAAAACAAGCCTTTAATCTTTTAAGAACATAAACCAACTCTCTTCTGTGTGTGATTTTTCCCCTTTGTGTGTCTAAAACTAAAACCTTGTAACATCCTAGATCCAGAGCCCCCCGCTCTGATACCAACTGTGAAAGCTTAAAGAGAACTTATGCACACACCTTGTGTAAGCTCTTTGAACGTTTTGGACTCTAGGTTGTTAGACCTTGATCTAGGGTAAACTATGATAAGCATAATGATAATATTGGCGGAATATTCAAATGAAAGAATCAATACTATCACAACAAGGTTTTGTCAAACTTTCTATTTGTTTGTTAAACTTAGCCCCAATGCAAGTGATCAAATATAGCACGATTACACTCTAATCAGGGATCAAAGATCCTTGAGGCGAAACAAACCTAACAACATCAGACCCCTTGTCTGATGTTCCCACACACACTCACTGTTTGATGTTTTACATTTGTAACACACTTTGTGTTTTGAGTTCTAAGCATAGTAAAACACTCTGGTGATTAACCACTAACCACTACCACTAACCACACCTTTTATCTAAGGGTAAGATCTCTTTTTATAGAACAAAGGAGATCATTACAAAGTTGATAAGTCTTTGTATACTACTTGCTTGTGTGTGTCAGTCATTAAGATACAACATGTATCTGTGTTTACAACATGTTGACTGAACACATATGAAAGATATTATCTACCGTATATAATTGACTCTTATACACAAAATATCTTTTTCATTCTTATCCATTCAGCAGTAGTATGAGTCACTCAGTTATCTTCTCAGCAGTAGCTTCTTTGCACTAAAGCAGTACTAACTGCTGCCTTCTTTGCACTATCAGTACTAACTTTCAGTTAGCACTGTTAGTTATAACTTGAGCAGACTTCAACAATACACCAGCAGTAGAATAAAATACTCTAGCAGTAGAATCTTTTATGCCTAGCAGTAGAATCTACTTGGTATATTTTGCTTATCATTTCAGTAATCTTTATGTTTCATTCTTCTTGTTTTGTATCATCAAATCTATGAAATATTTAAAACCCAACAACCGCCTATCAAATAATCAACTCAAATTATGACTGTCCCTTAATAGAAATCACATAATTATATACATTGGTAAGACATGAAGCCTCGGCGTTAAACATGTAAACTTAGGTACAAAAATACGTCGACAACAAATAAAAAGTTATACTAATAGCCATTTGGTCCTAACTATTTAAAAGGAATGAAAACACATGAAAAGAGTATAGGTTAAACGCAATAAACTTGGTTATAAAAGTTAAACAATTAGATAACCATGTCGGTAACAAGAATTTGAAAATATAATTCCTATGAAACCTTATCAAATATTTTCTAAACACATAACTATGAAACCAATGTACGAACTTAGGTCGTAATAAATCCTTAAAATTTAGCAAACTAAACCGACTTTAATTAAATAAACAAAACTACTATTATACAAACGGTAACCTTTATTTCTCAAACCATTAAACCTACAAATACTAAACGTCACTTACGCTAAGTTTTACTTCAAAAATCAACCTAATTGGATAAAACAATCAAACTACATAACCTTAATATATATTCACATCTCAATTATAATCGTTCATTTCTTTTCTTTCCAAATTCCGTCACCGTACCTTTAGGTTATTCGCAGAGCTAGACCTTGCCATTTCCTAGGAAATTTCTTCGTAACCTCACTTGCTGCCACACAAGTAACAACAACATAACACTTTAAAACATTGGAATTAAATTCTGAAAAGACTCGAATTCAATACTTGAAACTATGACATGACTATTTAATCTAGGTTGCGTGTTGGTGCCGTGCACTCCTTAATTTCACAGCATTCACTGTTCAGGCCATTAAAGGTGAGTTTATAGCCCCTTTTTACTTATACTTGTTTTATATGAATGGGGTGAGAAACATGCAAAACCAATTTTATGGACCATTGATGAACTCAAATAAGTACATTTTATTACTATCATTTATCCTATTAATTTGACTTGTTTTACTATATTATGTATGAGGATTGATACTTAATCGTTTACTTTTGTAATTCTCAGGTAAAAACAAGCATTTGGTGAAACTTAGCGATTTTGGACTGATTATGGAGCAAAACATGCATAAAGTAAAGAGTCTACTGAAATGAAGAAGATCAAGACTAATCTGCTCCAGATGCGCCGCATCTCACTCTCGACATGCGCCGCATCTCTATCAAGATATCACCAGATACGATCCAAGATACAAGAGGACATGCGCCGCATCTAATCATGGAGTTACGCCGCATCTTCTGGCGGTGTACGAATATTCCTGAATATTATAATCTTGGACCCCACGCGAAGTTAAGTACATGCGCCGCATCTTCCCTCAGACAGAAACTATAAATACCCCAAGACCAGACGAATTTCGTACGCATTATATTATAACCTAAGTCCGAACAGGAGAAACAAAGGACGAATTCAGTCAAGGAGGCAGCACAAGACACACCCAAATCAAAGATACAAGAGCTGTAAGAAGGTGCTGCATGTATTTAATTCATTAAGTAGTTTTGTTTTATTGTGTTAGCAAACTTTAATTCATCAGGATTGGTGGCTTGTGTAATGTGACAACGAAAGATTGCACTCCCTTTAATACTTGCTTTCCCATCAATTAAAGTTTATATGTTGATGTCTTTGGTTACTACTTATTAGTGCATTGATAACCTCTGTGTTTATTAGTGGCTTGCGGGTATTTGACTGCGGGACATAATGTGGCTCCCACGGTTATTACTAAATTGATCACTTAGGAATAACTTTTAGACATAAGTAATCATTAAGGGTTTACTCGCCGATAAGAATAGGACCAACGAGAAAGGGTTAACTACATACACTTCATATAAAGCTATCAATAAAACAAGTGACAATCTACTTAATCATAAGGACAGCTCTCTTATTGTCTCAAGTATCTATCTGTGTACGTGTGTGCTACTTGCTGATTCGTGCCTATTGGTTTATTTTATTATTTAATTGCAAACAAATCGTGCCAGTCTCTCAGGCTGAAACCCCCTTGCGTTAGGATATTAAAATACTGATTAGAATAACGAGATAATACGTTCCACTCTTAGTGATCGACACTCTACTTACCATTATCTTCATACTGACCGGGTACACTGCTCGTTAAGTGTGTGTGTTATTGATAAGTCGGCTAAATATAAATTTAAAACTTGAGTAGGCATTAAAACTGCCAAAACTTTACTCCAACGCACGCCCATCAAGTTTTTGGCGCCGCTGCCGGGGAGTGAATTGTTATTATCTGTTAATTTGATTAGTATTTTAATTAGGTTTTTCTTTTTATTAGATTAATTGCATCATTGTACTATTTTGCATATTTGTTGTACTGTGTGTTATTTGTTTTGTGTTATTTGTTTGCTTTATTTGTTTTTATTTTCGTGTGTTTTATTTTGTTTTTATTTTTCGTATTTTCTGTTCTGCTATCGTTGTACTGTGCTAAATCAAACGATACGGCGCATCTGATCTCTCAGATACGGCGTATTGCGTTTAATTTTTTTTAAAAAAATACAACGCGTTTAATTAATTCGATACGACGCATCTTTTCCCCAAGATACAGCGTATCTGTTTTTAATAAGAAAATTTTTCTAAGCGATAAAGTAATACGACGCATCTGCTTTTGCAGATACGGCGTATCTGTTTTTGATAAAAAAATTATTTTTCTAAACGTTAACGCCATACGACGCATCTGCTTTAGCAGATACGGCGTATCTATTATTTTAATTAAAAACAGTTTGCGAATTATTAAACAGATACGGCGTATCGATCTCTGTCGATACGGCGCATCTTCTGAATAAAAAATCTTATATTTTGAAACGTAACGAAAATACGGCGCATTAACTTTTGTTAATACGACGCATTTAATTTTTATAAGTATATCGATTTTTGATAATTAAAACAGATACGGCGCATTCTAATTTCTAAAGCGGCGTATCTAATTTTCTGAATAAAAGTTTGATTTAATTTTAACAAGTATAAGATACGGCGTATCCCATTTATAGGATACGGCGCATCAACAGCAGATATCAGAAGCTTTTATTTTACTTTGATCGTTTCACCCTTCTTTTGCACGAGTAAGTTTTATTTCAGGAGGATGGACGATCCGGATATTACAATGGAAGAATATGTCGAGCTTATAAAGGAAAGAGCCTTGAGCAATAATCAGATGTATGATTGGAAAAGAGCAAGATATGGTGCACAAGTCATCATGGATAAAGAACCCACGATGGAAGAATACTTGTTATTGAAGCAGAAAAAGTCAGGGAGAGAGAGAAACAAATTGCCATTTCGACACGCTTGGACTTTATCAATTGATGAAGATGAAGAAGAATCATACGATTTTGGTGCAATTAGGTTTTCGGCAATAGTTATTGATGATGTTATTTCTCCGGAAGTTGCCCAAGATGAAGAAGAGTCACAAGTGTTTGATTTGAATGAAAATCCGGCAATTGTTTACAAAGAAGCTTATTCATCCGAAAGTGCTTATAATGAAAATGAAGATGAATGTGGGACAATGGTGTATAGTGCTATTACTTGTGATTTTCCACCCGAGGTGGAAGATATATTCTCATCATATCAAAAACACCATGATAATATTCCCTCGGATGAAGATAATGAGTATTCTAATATTGAAAAGTTTGATGCCATTGCGTACGATAGCATACCGCAGTTACCACAACAAACGGAAGTATTTAGGTGCGGAACGGATAAGCCAGATTTTGACCCAACGAGGGATTTTGAAGAAATCTGGGATTACTTATTTAAGAATGAAATTCGGGAGGATGCTGAAATTGCAAGACCACTAGTTGAAGATGGAGATTCACAAGATGAATTGGAGTCACTTACAACACAAAGTGGTACAAATTTATTTAATATTATTAATCCCGTTACTAATAATCTTGCTAGTTTTCCTAAACAGGTTGCAAAACAAAAAGATGATGAGGTGAAATTTATTACACTACCTATTGAAGCACCTGTGATCAACCCGTATTTGGTGGAGCTCGAGGAAGAATTTGGTGATGAGCTCTTAAACATTGCTATGATTGATGAAGATGATGATTTCGACCCTATGAAGGTTATAGAGGAACTCGAACTTTTACTTGCTAAAGACCCTTTCTCATCTTCTGCGGAAGTCAAGGGACGCCTTACTACCAAAGAGACTAACCAAGAAGAAAGGAGACTCATTTTTCCTCAACACACTACTCTTTCAGATGGAATGGTCAAGTCATCCAATTTATCAACCAAACCGGGTATGAATAGGAAAGATGTACATATATTGCCAAGGTATGATCTTTATGTATTTCTTCCATTTTTAATAGCAAATTTACACTCTTTTCGTGTTTATTGCTACTATCACCCGCGCTTGATCCCAAGTGGGGGGAACAACACCCTATTACACAGTAAATAAGGGTAGAGTCAAGCTCGTGACTCGAACAAAAACAAGCGCTTCGTGGGAGGCAACCCATGCTTATCTTTTATTTTTATTATTCTGTTCTATGTCGAGTCAGTCAGGCCGCCGAGGATACGGCGCATCTCAATTCTGAGATGCGACGCATCTCCTGCAATGGTCATATCTTATTTTTATTTTTCTGCATTTTTATTTCCGACTTTAAAACTTTTTATCAGTTTATTTTTAATGCGGCGCATCCCTGGTTAAGGATGCGGCGCATCTTTTATTCTGATCCGTATTTATTCCAGGCTCGATACGGCGTATCTTCTTCCATAAGATACGGCGCATCGACTGACCTGATGATTTTCAGTTTTAATTTTTAAGTTTTATTTTTATCTAACTACTAATGTATTATGCAAGCTTGAACCTTTCTTATCTTAGGTGTGTTTTAAAGTGTTGGTGGTATTATAGTTTCCTGGATTTCCTGTGGATACATCAAGTATGAAGCTTTAACGTTCTAATCCACAAGAAAGATGATTTTTGCTCTTATACTAATGGAGGATCATACCGAGCAAATCTCAG
Organism: Artemisia tridentata subsp. tridentata; assembly: GCA_021014915.2. Lineage (NCBI taxonomy): Eukaryota > Viridiplantae > Streptophyta > Magnoliopsida > Asterales > Asteraceae > Artemisia > Artemisia tridentata. The sequence goes on from CP139504.1 coordinate 24,958,620, forward strand.
GGGAGTTTTTCTGTTCTAATTCTTTTATTTTCCAGTTTTTAACCTTTTTTACAAACAACGAGGACGTTGTTTAACTTAAGTGGGGGGATTGGAGAATTAGAACACTTAACAATTACTTGTCCTAAACTTTTTCAAAAATTATGCTTAAAATGTGCTTAATATATCAAACTTAAAATTTTTAGCATGTTTTTGTTTAAGATCTAAGTTGCATAGCTGCACACATGACGTTATTTTCAAAAATTGTGATTTTTCAAAATTCACAAATCTATGAGTGTGCCGGTGACTTGTAAACTTTAGAACTTGGCTTGTATACTATTCGAGACCACCATAATGAGTATTATTTATATAATTGGAATGACTTGTCTAAATTGGTAAAATTCTAGGACTACACCCAAATAGCCTTTATATGTTATGTGTTATTAACTAACTACACTAGTTAGTTAACCCCCGTATAAACCTTTTGTTACTCTCATTTTTAGAGTAAGATACCCCTAGAAAAACACTCAGAGCCATTCCTTTCGTTTCTTACACCTATGTTTAAAATGTTTCGTTACACCCTTACACCTTAGCCTACCCTGTAGATTAGAATCCGTGGTTGGTTAATTGCTATAGGCAAAGTGTGTTTCCTTACATTACCTGTGTTCGCGTGCGTAATTCATTATCTTTGGTTAGGTCGGGAAATTGCACAATGCAATTGGAGTGAAAGTAAATATTGTATATCTTTGAGTTTATTTTTCGTGTGTTTACTACTTTCACTATTACCGTTATTTCTGAAGTATGAAAAGAATGGAAAAATTATCCAGAATTATCATTATAGTGATGTGGTGAAATTTTACACATCTTTAGTTAAAAAAAAAAAAAAAAAAAAAAAAAAAAAAAAAAAAAAAAAATCGAAAAAAAATAAGAAAAGAAAAAGAAAGAAAGAAAAGTTGGAAGTTAGTTTTTTAACCAACGATGTAAAGTTATGTAAGTGGTCGATATCACCACTATTTGTTGTACTATATCTATGGATTGAATGGGAATTGGCAGTTATGGGAACGCCAATTAAGGTTTATTCTTTGATTAAGATCTTGTTGAGTATAATTCGTGTCTACCTAAAGCGTGTGTTTCAAGTGTTAAAGCGTGAGTTATTCAATGATATGAGTCTTATTCATGGGACGGTTGGGATAGTGATTAACCACACTTAGGATTTTAATTTATTTGTTTTGTTTATTTTTTATTTTACACCAATTTATATCCCAAATATTATCCATACCCTATATTATTCTTTATCCAACCAAACCTTTGATTTATTGAGATTAGGGATTTGAGCAATCTTAAGTATCGTAGTCGTGGATTCGGCTATGTATTTATGATTTTGTCGCCCTTTTTGATATATTATTATTGGTGAAGTTTGGACCTATCTTTAGCCTATTCGAGTTAAGGATTTGAGCAATTGCAAGTATCGTGTTCGTGGATTCGATCATGTATTTGTGATTTTGTCGCCTTTTCTGGAATTTGAGATCGATAGTGAATAAGAATAATTAACCCTTAAGCCTAAAAACCCTTTTTACCGCTTTAGACTTGTTATTCCTTAGCTTTAGTGGAGGAGATGTGTATACTTGCCAAGCTTATGATAGAATATTCGTCGCGACTGGACAGTTAAACGATTAGATTTGCTTTTATCAAATTATTTTATTATACTTCTAATTCGTTAAAGTGTTTAGTTGTGTGATTATGAAATAAACGAATACATGCTTAAACATAAAAATAAATCCTAACATCTTTTAGGATACATTTTCATAAAGAAATTCTAAGGTTTACTTGGGGACAAGTAAAGTTCAAGTGGGGGGATATTTGATGAACTCAAATAAGTACATTTTATTACTATCATTTATCCTATTAATTTGACTTGTTTTACTATATTATGTATGAGGATTGATACTTAATCGTTTACTTTTGTAATTCTCAGGTAAAAACAAGCATTTGGTGAAACTTAGCGATTTTGGACTGATTATGGAGCAAAACATGCATAAAGTTAAGAGTCTACTGAAATGAAGAAGATCAAGACTAATCTGCTCCAGATGCGCCGCATCTCACTCATGACATGCGCCGCATCTCTATCAAGATATCACCAGATACGATCCAAGATACAAGAGGACATGCGCCGCATCTAATCATGGAGTTACGCCGCATCTTCTGGCGGTGTACGAATATTCCTGAATATTATAATCTTGGACCCCACGCGAAGTTAAGTACATGCGCCGCATCTTCCCTCAGACAGAAACTATAAATACCCCAAGACCAGACGAATTTCGTACGCATTATATTATAACCTAAGTCCGAACAGGAGAAACAAAGGACGAATTCAGTCAAGGAGGCAGCACAAGACACACCCAAATCAAAGATACAAGAGCTGTAAGAAGGTGCTGCATGTATTTAATTCATTAAGTAGTTTTGTTTTATTGTGTTAGCAAACTTTAATTCATCAGGATTGGTGGCTTGTGTAATGTGACAACGAAAGATTGCACTCCCTTTAATACTTGCTTTCCCATCAATTAAAGTTTATATGTTGATGTCTTTGGTTACTACTTATTAGTGCATTGATAACCTCTGTGTTTATTAGTGGCTTGCGGGCATTTGACTGCGGGACATAATGTGGCTCCCACGGTTATTACTAAATTGATCACTTAGGAATAACTTTTAGACATAAGTAATCATTAAGGGTTTACTCGCCGATAAGAATAGGACCAACGAGAAAGGGTTAACTACATACACTTCATATAAAGCTATCAATAAAACAAGTGACAATCTACTTAATCATAAGGACAGCTCTCTTATTGTCTCAAGTATCTATCTGTGTACGTGTGTGCTACTTGCTGATTCGTGCCTATTGGTTTATTTTATTATTTAATTGCAAACAAATCGTGCCAGTCTCTCAGGCTGAAACCCCCTTGCGTTAGGATATTAAAATACTGATTAGAATAACGAGATAATACGTTCCACTCTTAGTGATCGACACTCTACTTACCATTATCTTCATACTGACCGGGTACACTGCTCGTTAAGTGTGTGTGTTATTGATAAGTCGGCTAAATATAAATTTAAAACTTGAGTAGGCATTAAAACTGCCAAAACTTTACTCCAACGCACGCCCATCAACCATTGATACTATTTTACCAAATTATTGCGCAATTAGCCTAAGACTCTAGAACCCTTTATTATGCCCACCTTCATGCACTATTAATTCCGGTTAGGTGTAACACCCCCAAATTGTAAACATAGCAGCGGAAGATTAATCTGGGTGTTACGGTGAGGATCGAAAACAAAACCATAAGAAAACAGCCTAAGATGGCATTTTTAATTTTACATAGGTCCATAATACAAATTCAGTTATAATACATTACATCAGAGTGCTAAGGTTTCTTCAAGAAAACATTATTTTAACTGAATTACAACTTATTTTACACCATTTATTGAAGATAGGGTATTCCTGCTCCATGCCTTGCCGTGCTCCTCTAGTTCCCTGAGATACATGCTTAAAAGTCAACATAATGTTGAGTGAAATCATGGAGTTTGTAATTTAAATATCAGTTTGATTCACAAGTAAGATTGTATTTTGAGATACAATCAGTTTAAAAATTTATATCGTAGTTCATATATTGCCCTAAGTCTCATGACACGCAAACGTTAACAAAGTACCGCATAAACGGAGGTGATCATCAAATTAATGATGAAGATTTTGCCCTCGTGTAATAGGTGATTTGCCAATTCCTATTTTTCTCAAATATAATGCATCGCGACTAATACGACTAGCAAAAAGCATTCCGTCCTAGTATTAGTGGGATAGGTTGTCAGTCCTCTAATAGATCTATTCATTATATTCGCGTTCACCGCAGTGATTAATGGCTCATGATAAAAGGGTCTTGTGGCAATATGGTAACTTAGGCATATATCAACCAGGTAGCATACAGGAAAAATACTTGTGATCAGTTTATAGCATGTATCCCCCTCACGGAGTTTAAAAAGTATAAAGAGTTTAAAAAGTGAGGCCATGACTCACCTTAAGCGCTATTGATGATGATGAAAATAAATTCAGAGGTGATTATAACAACTTCGATATAAGAACCTGGTAAATATATAAATAACTGAGAATCTTACTAATTTCTAGTGGTGTGTGTGTATGAGTGGTGGATGATGATTAACTAATGATATTCAACGATCTAATCGTTGAGAATGAAGATGTTATATGATTATGGTGCTCGTACTCTCGTAAGATTGTATCTTCAACGAGTAATTAAGATATTAATATGAAATATTTCTATCGCTAATACTAATATGCAAATATAATGCAAATATACATATGAAGTAAAGATATGGTGCAAAAATGAAAAAGAAGATAAGAATGACAAGTTATAACAGTTGGTCCTTGATCTTTCCAGATTTTACATTTTCTACCCTAACCGTGGTTTGCGTTACGTCGTTAGTCCTTATTCAGTCCATAGTCCAATAATAGTCCAATAATTGTCCAGATGTCCATATAAGGCTTGAAGTTCAAGGGTATGTCAAGTTAAGTCCTTTACAACTGTTTTCACAGCTTCAGTCCTTCAGTTTCTAGGTTTGGCAGTTTTAGTCCTTTTCGGTTAAGTCGCGTTACATTTTTAGTCCTTTTTGCATAAAAATGACGGGAAAAATATTCTGAAAATTTCTATAACTTTATTAAGTTTATTTTAACTTATTTCAAGTGTTTATTCCAGAAATGAGATTATTTTTACCTTATTGGGCCGATTAACGAATTGGTTTAAGGTCCGTTAACAAATTTAGAGGCGAGGGCGTGAAAACTGTTTTGGGCTTAGATTTGGGCTATTTTTAGGATTCTAAAAATATATTGTACGGGCCTGTTGGACCTTGTTATCGAAAATCCTTGTTGGGCTTGACTTTGGCCCAAACCGAATGTTATACTAATTTTCTGAAAATAGTTGCTAGTTACTAGTGATGGTCGATTAGAATGAAATATTTTGAGCGTGGTAACAAGTTTATGGGGTCGAATTTAGAACATGAAAATTATAGTTTGCTAGCTTGTCGATCGAGTGATATAAAAATATAGATATATTATATACGAGATTTTAAAAATAAAGTGGTAGTTTTTGGCTTGGTCGAGTGAAGTAAATTTGTGAAATATGCCATGTAATTTTTCTAAGTACTTGCACTTGTCGAGTAGCATTAAAAGGAATTATTTTGGGTGTCGAGACGGGGTTATGAGAGGGATCTTAGAAAATGAAAAATATTGTTTCACATGTATAATGTCGAGTTGAGTGAAAATGTATAGGTGTTATGTTTGTGGATCCGAAGTAAACAAGTCCCTAATTAGCTATGTCGAAGAGTTCTTTTTAGTTGAAATGTTTAGTTAGATTTTCTTTGTGTTTACATGGTCCGATCGCATTAAAAGGGTTCATTTTTAAGGTCGATACTTGAGTGTGTTTAAAGATTATCTAAATGAAAAGTGTCGTCGGTTACGTGGTATATTAAGTCGTGTCACGATAGGATATGGTCGTTAACTTATTTAGCGAGATATGAGGTTATTTTGGAGACCAACTTGGGACTGTTTTTATTCATATATATACGTAGCATGTTTTAGTTTGTACTTATTTTATATATATAGCGTAGTACATACAGGTTTGCATGAGACGACTACGTACATGTTCGAGTATAATGATGCGTGTATATTAATGACAAGTTGCCATGTTCGATTTAGTGTTTAACAAAATAATGCAAGGTCGTGCTCATGTGTTAACTGTGAGAAAGATTCGTGAATGTATGGTAAGTTCGAATGTAACATGGGTTGTGCATGCAAGTGAGTATGAGATATATATTTAAAAGGGAATGAGAAGACTTACAACACCTTTGAGAAAGGTGGTAGAGACTTAAGGCTTGTAGGATGGAACACGAAATGAACAACCCACTTGCTTTGGACTCTCTTATTCCTAAACTGGTTAGGCTCTCGGTCGAACAAAGGTAGGTTTAAATGAAAGTATCTTGATTGTGAAATGAGTGTGAAAGAGGTTGTGGGGTTCGAATGAAACACAAAGAAGAGGCAGTGTGTTAGAATGGTTATTATATGATTTGACTTGATTGGGTTTGCTTCCAAGTTCTCGACAGAAAGTGGTTTTGATGTTTAAGGAATATGGTGACTTTGATAGAAAATGATGTGTGATAGAAGAGTTCGAATGGAGGTGACTTATATAAGCAAAATATCTTCAACTTGCTTGACTTCTTGACCAATGATTTGAGAGCACTGTGGATAGAAGACACTTGTATGATGGTATGTTAGTTTAGGTGTAAAACGTGTGTGGTTGGTTGGGATTTTGGCTTCTAGTCTTTGTAAGCTTCTTGTTTCATTTGGTTCTCACATATTAGCACAAGTTGGAGTTTCTTAGCTACAAATCTTGTTTCTTGTTTATTTTGTATTTAGATTATCACATTTACTTGGTAATATTGTTAGTAAGTTGTGGGAATTTGTTGTAGTATGAATGCGTTTTGTGTAGAGGTCTTTGGTGCTATATTTGAGTCGAAATGAGTACAACCAAAATGTGTTCAGCGTCGAGTTACTAATTGCCATCTCTAGTTGGGTTTTTGATATTGTATTAGTTAGTTACGTGGTACGTTTGAATGTGAAATATTAAACGAAAGTCGTGCTAGCCATAAATAATAATGTTGAGTTTTTGGAAAGTGGGTAACGAGCGGGTATTAAGAGCAAGCAAGAAAGAAAAATAAAGATGGGTTAATGAAACAGTTTTGATGTCGTGGTGATGGTGGGTTGTGATGTTTGAGTTGGGTTTTATTGGTTAAAATGTATAATGGTTATGTTCGACATTTAAGATTTGCATGAGTTCTTGAATGAATGTTGTATCGATCGGGTGAGAAGGAAAGGAAGCAAAGAAATGCAACAATTAGAAATAAGTGGGTTGAGTGGGCTGTGACGATTATTTGGGTTGGCTAACTCGATGGGTTAGTGTTATTAGGGTTTAGTGGATGTTGTTGTTGGGCCGATCAAATAAGGGTCCAATTGTTTTGTAGTGGTAGTTTAGGATTAAGATTATTGTTAGTGTTTGTGTTTTAGTTAAATAGAATTATGTGATATTAACTTTGATTAAGTGTAGTGAATGAACTAGACGAATATGACTACTTGTCGTTGTGTAAACGTGTTGTTGCGTAGGAAATATAATCTCTAGCGTCGGTGTGTTTAATATATATATATATATATATATATATATATATATATATATATATATATATATATATATATATAATGCATTGCTACTAATAACAATAACGAAAAGTTTAAATTTCTAGCAAAAATAGGCGTTAGGAAATAGTAATACGAGATTATTATTAATCACTAAGATTGATTACAAGGGTTTTTCACAGGATCTTACATTAGGAAGCGCGATTAATATAAATAGATCTATTGGGGTGACTCCCCCGTTCGGTTGGCCAGAAGGGTTAATGCGGGCGTATATTAAGTCGGATTACGAGTGAATTGGATTAAGCACTCGCTAAGGGCCCCTTTGTGATTATTGATGTGCTAGGTTATAGCACACTGAACGGTCGAGCTTCAGATGCATGAACTTAGTGCTAGCGCAAATAAAATATTAATGTGACATTTCAATGTTCACAAACTAAACTATTGGTCCAAATCTGTTATAACTTAAACCTATGAACTCACCAGCTTTTTGCTGACTTTTAGCATGTTTTTCTCAGGTATCTGGATATATGCGAGTGTGGCAAGGTTTGGCAAAGAGGTGGACTTATACTATTGGCCAAAGTGTTTTAACAAATGATTTAGACTTGTTTTTTAGGGACCATTAAACTGTTGAGCAAACTTGTAACATAAAGTTTGTTATAATTGAATTAATCAAATTAATATATTTTTACAAAGTGTGTAATTGGTTCTTCGTTACCTCGCGTTATGATTTCCATTTCAGTAGCAACCCATGACTCTAATGCTTTCGCAAAGTAGATTTTGGGGGTGTTACAGGGGCTATATATATAACATATGATAGATTGTATTGGAGGGAAGAGAGGCGCCACTACCATCAACTCATAACTTTTTTTTATTCCTTCTAGTTTATTTAATTTGCTTAATATTTAGTATTTATCTATTGTTACTTCTTGTTTATTTATTACTATATATCTAATACATCATAACAAACGACTGCAGGTTTTGCCGTTTTCTGACGTCAAATTTACGTCATCCAAGCCCAATGTTTAGCCACAGCCTGGCCCAAACTGTTAGCCCTTTTTACATTTTTTTTAATACTACCATTTTGTAACACCCCCAAATCAGATCAAAGCGGAAATAATATCTGGGGTGCTACGTAATTGGATCACAACACAAGTAATAGAGAACGAATTTATCAAATCCATTTTAAAAGCTTCATTAATTAAAACATAAGTTTTACATAATTGAAATGCGAAAAACAAGGCCCATAATATTTATTTGTTGTCCCATAGTACAAAATCTTTGGTCATGAGTGTTAGGTGTACACTCCAAAAGTGTGTCTATGCCCCTGCCAAGCCCTGCCTTGCATCATCATATATCAACAATTAAACACCTGAGAAAAACATGCTAAAAATGTCAACACAAAGGTTGGTGAGTTCATAGGTTTATATAAAGCAGTAAAGTTGGACCATAATTGAAGCATGTGACCATCACAATAGATATGATGACACATCCATATAAATGTCTATTACACTAGCACTAAGTTCATGCAACCGAAGCTTGACAATGTGCATGCTCTAGAAGCACGTTAAATAAAGGCCCGTGTAAGTGTCTATCCCGAGACACTCGTGTTTTGACATGTTATACGCTCGCATTTGGTCAACCTGGCCAAACCGAACGGGGATGTCATTCCCAATAGATCTATTTATAGCATTCGCTCTTCCCAAGTGGAATTGACGGTTCATGAGTTTAGGCATGAATGGGATACAATGCTTAGGCTAATCGTTGCATAATAGTTTGATAAAACATGAGTATAGTGTTGGTCCTTGAAAAGTGTTTTGCATGTTTCTCACCCCAAGTAGTTTAAAATGAGTAAAAGAGTAAGAGTGGGGCTATGACTCACCTTGAGTATAACTGGCAAGGTGAAATGTGAAATCAAGTAAGTTATGGGAACGGCTCCAACACACGACCTGTATAATAGTGAAGTCTGAGATTTTGACAGTTTTGGCTCAATACGAATAATGAGTGTGAAAATGAGTAACGGATAACGATTTGGTTTCTGATGTGTGTGTTTGATATGCTTAAAATGCTTAAAGTTCAAAAATAACATTATACATAATATTATCTTGTTTTTATGATATTGATTCCATAATACTGTTTCCTCGAAAGTCGTCAAATCATATGTTAAGTAAATTGTTAAAAGTTCGTTATAATTATATAAACGTAACGAAAGTAATATATTGAAACGAATGATGAAAATGCACGTGTTTAAATGAAAATGTGTAAAATATGAAATAAAAATGAATATGGAATAAAGTTACTGTTCAGTCCTTGATCTTTTACAGATTTTACACTTTCTACCCTAACGGTGTAAGTTTTGCACCGTTAGTCCTCCGTTAGTATCCTATTACATATTTAGTCCAAAAAGGTTAATTATTACATTTTTAGCCTTATGTTTACTGTTTTAACAATTTTTATCCTCAAGTTATGAAATTTACAGTTTGGAGTATATTTATACAAATTTGACACTTTTAACCTGAATGGTAACATTCTTTGCAAAACAAGTCCAAAATTTACAAAAAGAATAGGAAAAGTTTTTTGAGAGTTTTTACAACTTCATAAAGCTTATTTGAGTCAATTTCAACTGCTTATTAACCAAAGTGCTTATTTTTAAGCTAAATGGGCTTTAACGATTTCAAACAAAGCCCATTAACAAAATTTGATTCTATGGGTTTTAGGACAAAATGGGCCTGAGTTTGGGCTTATATAAGGGTCTGAAAAATGTTGCAAAATAGCTTACATGATCAGCTTATCACTATAGCTTATTAACTGCTTATTGGGCTCAAAAGCCCAATCGCATAAAAATGAAGGGTTTCGACCAGTTTTTATTAGCGATAGCTTTGGCATTATAAAAGGAATTTTTCAAGCTTATAAAGAGAGCTTATTCCATCAGCTTGTTTAATGGTCATATGGAGATTCAGTTCGTATAATAAAAACAATATGGTGTGCGTATGAATTCGTTTTAACAAAACCATTTCTAATCGATATATCAAAGTGTCCCAAAATGAAATACAACATAAAATGTATCATATAAATATCCGATGCAATACATGAGTAAAATGATGCTCGAAATGCCATAAAACGAATGTGTAATTTTTGAATGAATGTGTATATCATATCTCTAGCCATCCTTTAAGGAGATCATAAGTATAAAACGTAAAATAAATAAAAAGGAAAGCGTAAAAATGCATAAAAAGAAATATACGATCGAATGGAAAATAGAACAATGCATGGTGCAATGAAAAATGATATAACAAGAAGGAAAAAGAGTTGGAGGGGGTTTACAACACCTTAAAGGTGGTGAGCACATCTTGGAATGGCTTAGAACTCGAAGAATAAGGATTGTAGCTAGTGCAAATGATCACCAATGATCCGAATGGTGCTAGAACGACTTGGAAATGGTTCGAACAAGAGAAGAAAGGTCCTGGCTTCCTTGTGAGGTTTCGGCAGTAGCAAAACTAGAGAGAATATGTGTTTTGAAAATATATTTCAAGTGTGAAAGGGTATGTATGTGTATCGTATATATATAAGCATGTATATGAAATTTATATTGTTTTTAAAATGCACAAGTTGTAGATTAGATTCTTTTAGCAGAGATTTTATGAGATAAGATGAGATTACACTTGAGTTCAATGATATCCAATGGGGGGTTTGTGTTGGTTCGGTTATGATCAAGTTGTGTGTATATATGTATCATTCGATGTACATAAAAGGTCCAAAAACGATTTCTAACGTGTCCAAATGCTAGAAAGTGGTGAGAAACAATCTCATAAACTCAAAGTCGACTAGAAATAATTATATGCTTAGGTACAAATCAAGTTTGATCGAGTTAGTTAAAAGGGATAAATATTGGTTGAACTTGTACATGTCTCGGATGCGTTTTACTTTGTGTCTCGTTTATAGGCCAAACCTTCGAATTAGGAAATGAGACTCGACATCCTGTTTGTTTGATGTATGGAGATTCGAGATGTGTAAAAACTTGTATATGTTATGTGTCAAAATCCCAAAATAAACGAGTCAGGTGTTGGTGCATTAAGTCGATTGAAAAGAAAAGAAATATGAAATTTTGTTGGGCTATGAATAGTAACAGGCTTAAGAGTTAGGCCAGAAATAGTGATATGGTCCGTTTGGTTGTTTATTAGAAATATTGATTTTCGTGGTCCGTGTGTGAGCTCGTTCCAATGCATTGTAATCACGTATCAATGTGTTTGAGTTATCATAGTGTGATAACGTAATTAAATGAGATAATCTCTCATTAACAGGTGTCAGAAAATAAATAATGCGCATTTTCTGATAAAGTAATAATTATTATTAAATGGGAAAATTACCATTTGTCACACATTTATCTCACACACACTTCGAGAACTCTCTCCATCCATCTCCTTCATCTATACCACCGCCTAAAAATAAACACACACACTACCAACAGGATCTTATACTCGAAGCTTCTGCTATGTGCATCTGTGTGTGAGACAAACGGTGAATCACTTTTTACACATCTCCATTAATACATCATACGGTTAGTTAATTGCATATGTAATCCGTTACCTTTTTATCAGATATCCGTTTTCTTATCTTTCATCTATGGTTTTGTTGAAAAGAGGTACCAAATTTGACGTTAAGGTTTTAAAAATTTATGTGTTGTTTTTTTTTTTTTTTTTTTTTTTTTTTTTTTTTTTTTTTTTTTTTTTTTTGTGTTTTTATATATTTTAATGATTCTTCTTAATGTCAGGATTTTATTGAAGTTATAAGAGATTTACATTTTTAGTGACAGTGATGTCGACTATGGCAGCCTCTCATGAGTCTGATTGATGATTATTTGCATATTTGAGTTTCATGTTTAAAAAGACACATATTCATGTTGTTTTGTTATATTTATTGTTATGTTTAATGCCTTAACAATAATTAAGATTTTGACATAAATTTTTGCAAGGCATCATTGAAATTACGCACTTTGGGACCAGTAAGGTAACAATAGTTCTCAGTAACAATGGGTTGCTCACAAAAAGAGTAAGCATTCTTAAGGACTATTATTGCTTATTTGTGCATAAATATATATGTTCTCTATATTAATTATGTTTAAAAACCTTGCAGAACTCATGACTTCGACCATTGACATTAAAGATGAATCTAGAAGGCGTCTTATCCTAAAGGCCAAGGTAATGTGTTATTAGTAGGCTGCCAAGATAATAGTGTTACTGGTCTCGAATATATTGAGCGACAGTCTGACTAATTGGTGAGGTATTGTTATTTATGGATTTAGATATAGAATAACCTTAAGCTGTATCGAAAACGGAATCACTTTCACTATACCCAAACACCAGGAACCGATTATGGTAGTGAGAATATGTGTATGAATTAGTTGGAATAATATAAAGAGTCATGGAACGGAGTTACAGTAGATAAACAAGCAGGTTGGGTAGATACACAAGCAGGTTGGGTAATGGATCTACACAGGTAAATTCCGTCTTGCAATGTATGGGGGTGTTTAGATGTGCGGTCAAAAAATATTTTCAATGATCAGTTTTGATTGCTATGGTTCTAATCTATATGACTTGGTTGTAATATTGCAGGATATAACTTTCTTCTGGAGGAGGAGACGAGGGAGTTATACGAGAAACCATGATTATTGCAGATGGTGTCAAACAGTTTAACTTGAACCAGAGGTGACCTAGATGTCGTTCATTCCAATCACATCTTTATTGACTAGAATTGATGGCAACAGATTCTTGACACATGCCATCAACCTTTATATACATTGTAAGTAGGTAATTTGGTTCGGGTCAAGTAACGTTAACCAATTTTATAAAAATATTTAGTGTAAATGTGCTTACAAACACTACCTTTTCAATAAACAATTGAACATTTGCAGTAAAATGATTTATAAAGTTTTATGCATAAAAGTATTGTTAGTATCTTCCAAAATTTTAAAAAACCACGGTTCTAAAGATATATTTGCCAATTAAGACATGTAACGGCATTGACGAGTGAACACTCAAGATTGGGTCCGGTAATGTTAGACCCATTTCCCGGGTACTTGTACCCCACCCTAGATGAAAGTGGACCATAGGCCTTATGTGATTGGCGAGTCAATGAATGTGAAGTTGTAAGATAAACCCGTTAGTCAAGTGACAGTCAAAGAATGTATTGTATAGTTATGGAAGTATTATGTGGCAAGAATAGAAAGGAAATAGACTACAAGGGTTAAAGTTGCAATAGACCAAAAGTATTAAGTCATGTAGTGTGGCCAAAATAGAAGGAATGAGGCTTGAGGGGCCATTCTTGCCATTAGCTCAAACTAGTGCAAGTAAATATCTAGTATCCACTAGTTTCTACAAGTTTCTACCATTTTAAAGGTTGTGTTGTATGTGTCGGCTTAGAGAAAGAAAAAGGAGGGAAGAATGGAGCTTGATGATGAATCCATGAAGAGTTAAAGATCCCAAAGCAAAGGTTAAGGTTTAGTAAGTATCTTCCCAAGTAAGTAATCCTCTATTTAGTTTTAATAAGGATAATGGATTAGTGATTATGAAGAGTTTTGGATATATGATCATGGTATTGATCATATAAGGTTTTGGGATGATTCAAGAGTATATTGATAGTTGTTATAGTTATTGATTATGTGTTATTAAGTGTTTATGATGATTATGACTTAGGATGATTGTGAGAAAGAGATTGATGCGCGTGATGTGTCGTTGCGGTTTAGCAGTTTTAATGCCTACTCAAGTTTTAAATTTATATTTAGCCGACTTATCAATAACACACACACTTAACGAGCAGTGTACCCGGTCAGTATGAAGATAATGGTAAGTAGAGTGTCGATCACTAAGAGTGGAACGTATAATCTCGTTAATCTAATCAGTATTTTAATATCCTAACGCAAGGGGGTTTCAGCCTGAGAGACTGGCACGATTTGTTGTTTGCAATAAAATAATAAAATAAACTAGTAGGCACGAATCAGCAAGTAGCACACACGTACACAGATAGATACTTGAGACAATAAGAGGGCTGTCCTTATAATTAAGTAGATTGTCACTTGTTTTATTGATAGCTTTATATGAAGTGTATATAGTTAACCCTTTCTCGTTGGTCCTATTCTTATCGGCGAGTAAACCCTTAATGATTACTTATGTCTAAAAGTTATTCCTAAGTGATCAATTTAGAAACAACCGTGGGAGCCACATCTTGTCCCGCAGTCGGATGCCCGCAAGCCACTAATAAACACAGAGGTTATCAATGCACTAATAAGTAGTAACCAAAGACATCAACATATAAACTTTAATTGATGGGAAAGCAAGTATTAAAGGGAGTGCAATCTTTCCGTTGTCACATTACACAAGCCACCAATCCTGATGAATTAAAGTTTGCTAAAACAATAAAACAAAACTACTTAATGAATTAAACATATGCAGCACCTTCTTACAGCTCTTGTATCTTTGATTTGGGTGTGTCTTGTGCTGCCTCCTTGACTGAATTCGTCCTTCTCTTCTGTTCGGTCTTTAGGTTTTTTTTTTTCGAACTCTTTAATTCGTCTGGTCTACGGGGTATTTATAGTTTCTGTCTGAGGGAAGATGCGGCGCATCTACTTAAGTAGATGCGGCGCATGTACTTAACTTCGCGTGGGGTCCAAGATTATAATATTCAGGAATATTCGTACACCGCCAGAAGATGCGGCGTAACTGCCTTTATAGATGCGGCGCATGTCCTCTTGTATCTTGGATCGTATCTGGTGATATCTTGATAGAGATGCGGCGCATGTCTAGAGTGAGATGCGGCGCATCTGGAGCAGATTAGTCTTGATCTTGTCCATTTCAGTAGACTTTCACTTTATGCACGTTTTGCTCCATTATTAGTCCAAAATAGCTAAGTTTCACCGAATGCTTGTTTTTACCTGAGAATTACAAAAGTAAACGATTAAGTATCAATCCTCATACATAATATAGTAAAACAAGTCAAATTAATAGGATAAATGATAGTAATAAAATGTACTTATTTGAGTTCATCAAATATCCCCCCACTTGAACTTTACTTGTCCCCAAGTAAACCTTAGAATTTCATTTATGAAAATGTATCCTAAAAGATGTTAGGATTTATTTTTATATTTAAGCATGTATTCGTTTATTTCATAATCACACAACTAAACACTTAACGAATTAGAAGTAAAATAAAATAAGTCGATAAAAGCAAATCTAATCGTTTAACTGTCCAGTCGCGACGAATATTCTATCATAAGCTTGGCAAGTATACACATCTCCACCACTAAAGCTAAGGAATAACAAGTCTAAAGCGGTAAAAAAAGGGTTTTTAGGCTAAAGGGTTAATTATTCTTATTTGCACTATCGATCTCAAATTCCAGAAAAGGCGACAAAATCACAAATACATGATCGAATCCACGAACACGATACTTGCAATTGCTCAAATCCTTAACTCGAATAGGCTAAAGATAGGTCCAAACTTCACCAATAATAATATATCAAAAAGGGCGACAAAATCATAAATACATAGCCGAATCCACGACTACGATACTTAAGATTGCTCAAATCCCTAATCTCAATAAATCAAAGGTTCGGTTGGATAAAGAACAATACAGGGTATGGATAACATTTGGGATATAAATTGGTGTAAAAAAAAAATAAACAAAACAAAACAAATAAATTAAAATCCTAAGTGTGGTTAATCACTATCCCAACCATCCCATGAATAAGACTCATATCATTGAATAACTCACGCTTTAACACTTGAAACACACGCTTTAGGTAGACACGAATTATACTCAACAAAATCTTAATCAAAGAATAAACCTTAATTGGCATTCCCATAACTGCCAATTCCCATTCAATCCATAGATATAATACAACAAATAGTGGTGATATCGACCACTTACATAACTCTACATCGTTGGCTTAAAATAAACATCCAACTCTTTTTTCTTTCTTTTTCTTTTCTCATTTTTTCGATTTTTTTTTTTTTTTTTTTTTTTTTTTTTTTTTTTTTTTTTTTTTTTTTTACTTGAAACATAAACATAGATGTGTAAAATTTCACCACATCACTACAACTTTCTTTCCGGATAATTTTTTTCATACTTTTCATACTTTCAGAAATAACGGTAATAGTGAAAGTAGTAAACACACGAAAAATAAACTCAAAAATATACAATATTTACTTTCACTCCAATTTGCATTGTGCAATTTCCCGACCTAACCATAGATAATGAATTACGCACGCGAACACAGGTAATGTAAGGAAACACACTCTGCCTATAGCAATTAACCAACCACGGATTCTAATCTACAGGGTAGGCTAAGGTGTAAGGGTGTAACGAAACATTTTAAACATAGGTGTAAGAAACGAAAGGAATGGCTCTGAGGGTTTTCTAGGGGTATCTTACTCTAAAAATGAGAGTAACAAAAGGTTTTAAACGGGGGTTAACTAACCAGTGTAGTTAGTTAATAACACATAACATATAAAGGCTATTTGGTGTAATCCTAGAATTTTACCAAGTTAGACAAGTCATTCCAATTATATAAATAATACTCATTATGGTGGTCTCGAATAGTATACAAGCCAAGTTCTAAAGTCTACAAGTCACCGGCACACTCATAGATTTGTGAATTTTGAGAAATCACAATTTTTGAAAATAACGTCATGTGTGCAGTTATGTAACTTAGATCTTAAACAAAAACATGCTAAAAAATTTTTAAGTTTGATATATTAAGCACATTTTAAGCATAATTTTTGAAAAAGTAGGACAAGTAAATGTTAAGTGTTCTAATTCTCCTATCCCCCCACTTAAGTTAAACAACGTCCTCGTTGTTTGTGTAAAAGGTTAAAAACTGGAAAAGAAAAGAATTAGAACAGGAAAAACTCCCCTGAGATTTGCTCGGTATGATCCTCCATTATTGTAAGAGCAAAAATCATCTTCCATGTGGATTAGAACGTTAAAACTTCATACTTGATGTATCCACAGGAAATCCAGGAAACTATAATACCACCAACACTTTAAAACACACCTAAGATAAGAAAGGTTCAACTTGCATAATACATTAGTAGTTAGGAAAAATAAAACTTAAAAAAAAATTAAAACTGAAAATCATCAGGTCAGTCGATGCGCCGTATCTTATTGAAGAAGATACGCCGTATCGAGCCTGGAATAAATACGGATCAGAATAAAGATGCGCCGCATCCTTAACCAGGGATGCGCCGCATTAAAATAAACTGATAAAAAGTTTTAAAGTCGAAAATAAAAATGCAGAAAAATAAAATAAGATATGACCATTGCAGAGGATGCGTCGCATCTCAGGACTGAGATGCGCCGTATCTTCGTGCGGGTCTGACTGACTCGACACAGAAAACAGAATAATAAAAGATAAATCCGGGTTGTCTCCCGGTAAGCACTTGTCTTTATTCCAGAGTCTTCAAGTTAGACTCACGTTCAGCTCTTTAGTATCGATCATTGATTCCTACATGGCCACGTAGGATCCATCTAGCAACCGAATCGTCTCGTATATATTCAGGTCCCAAATTCAAAACTCCTTTGTAGAATCCTCCCATTAATTGATATGGGTACTCAATTCCTTTTTTCATGTCATCATTACTAATAAAAAGGAATGGAGAGAATTTGTAGCAGACCCTATTAGTAGCATGTTTAAATCCAGGGTGAGTTCGGGGCATCATATAAGTGATAACGTCGCTTCCACATTGAAAGGTGATCTTTCCTTCAAATCGTTTTGCATTAATAGTGATCTCCCTACAAAATGGTTTTCCAACAATCACGTCACCCATATTGCTGTCACAATAGGCATTCATGTCTTCAATAACTACGAACTCAGTAACAATAGTGAAGCGTCCAACGAAGATCGGGACATTAATGAAGGCTCCAACTACATTCTTTCCTTTATACTCCTTTTTATTTCTCATAATAGAATTGTAAAATCTTCTTGACATGACATTGATTGATAAAATAGGAAAGAAATTGGCGTCAATACACTTGTACCCAATCATGCATGGGAATTGTAAATTGTAAGCACAATTGGTGTTGATCCTACTACCGTAATCCCAAGAACCATCATATCCCTCAAATTCATCGTAATTTCTAGTAGTAATAACGTTGACTCTTGGACTATCCACAATTTCTCCTTCTTCTAACTCAGATTCAGCATCAACCATGAACAGGTCATTGGATTCCAACGGTCCATTAAGGTCATTAAGTTCAATATAGTCCCCATCGTGATGTTCGGGTGTTTTTTCATGCACTAATACTTCATTCATAAAATTGGCTTCGAAGTCGAAGTCAATTAGTTCTCCGTATCCTTCCATTATCCTTCTGAAACAATCACGAAAAGCATCAGTAGGATTTGTTCGCTAGAAGAGAAATTAATGAATATAGAAACGGATATAAGAATAATAGCTGATATCTGCAGACGATGCGCCGTATCCAAAAAGTTGGATACGCCGTATCTTATAATCGTTAAAATTTAATCAGACTTTATTCAGAAAATAGATACGCCGCTTTAGAATTTAAGAATGCGCCGTATCGAATTAATTAATCAAAAATCAACTTATCTAATTAAAATTAAATGCGTCGTATTAACGAAAGTTAATGCGCCGTATTTTCGTTACGTTTAAAAATAAAAGATTTTTGATTCAGTAAGATGCGCCGTATCGACAGAGATCGATACGCCGTATCTGTTTAATAATTCGCAAACTGTTTTTAATCTAAAATAATAGATACGCCGTATCTTCAAAAGAAGATGCGTCGTATGTCGTTAACGTTTTAGAAAAAATTTTTTTTATCAAAAACAGATACGCCGTATCTGCAAAAGCAGATGCGTCGTATTACTTTATCGCTTAGAAAAAATTTTTTTATTAAAAACAGATACGCCGTATCTTGGGGAAAAGATGCGTCGTATCGAATTAATTAAACGCGTTGTAAAAAAAATTGAACGCAATACGCCGTATCTGAGAGATCAGATGCGCCGTATCGTTCGATTTAGCACAGTACAACGATAGCAGAACAGAAAAATACGAAAAATAAAAACAAAAAATTAAACACACAAACAAAAATAAACACACAAAAATAAAAGAAAACAATTAACACACAATACAACAAATATGCAAAATAGTACAATGATGCAATTAATCTAATAAAAAGAAAAATAACCTAATTAAAATACTAATCAAATTAACAGAAAATAACAATTCACTCCCCGGCAGCGGCGCCAAAAACTTGATGCGCGTGATGTGTCGTTGCGGTTTAGCAGTTTTAA
The DNA here is from genome assembly GCA_021014915.2 of Artemisia tridentata subsp. tridentata. Classification (NCBI taxonomy): domain Eukaryota; kingdom Viridiplantae; phylum Streptophyta; class Magnoliopsida; order Asterales; family Asteraceae; genus Artemisia; species Artemisia tridentata. Next base: position 24,978,144 of record CP139504.1, read on the forward strand.
TGCCTACTCAAGTTTTAAATTTATATTTAGCCGACTTATCAATAACACACACACTTAACGAGCAGTGTACCCGGTCAGTATGAAGATAATGGTAAGTAGAGTGTCGATCACTAAGAGTGGAACGTATAATCTCGTTAATCTAATCAGTATTTTAATATCCTAACGCAAGGGGGTTTCAGCCTGAGAGACTGGCACGATTTGTTGTTTGCAATAAAATAATAAAATAAACTAGTAGGCACGAATCAGCAAGTAGCACACACGTACACAGATAGATACTTGAGACAATAAGAGGGTTGTCCTTATAATTAAGTAGATTGTCACTTGTTTTATTGATAGCTTTATTATGAAGTGTATATAGTTAACCCTTTCTCGTTGGTCCTATTCTTATCGGCGAGTAAACCCTTAATGATTACTTATGTCTAAAAGTTATTCCTAAGTGATCAATTTAGAAACAACCGTGGGAGCCACATCTTGTCCCGCAGTCGGATGCCCGCAAGCCACTAATAAACACAGAGGTTATCAATGCACTAATAAGTAGTAACCAAAGACATCAACATATAAACTTTAATTGATGGGAAAGCAAGTATTAAAGGGAGTGCAATCTTTCCGTTGTCACATTACACAAGCCACCAATCCTGATGAATTAAAGTTTGCTAAAACAATAAAACAAAACTACTTAATGAATTAAACATATGCAGCACCTTCTTACAGCTCTTGTATCTTTGATTTGGGTGTGTCTTGTGCTGCCTCCTTGACTGAATTCGTCCTTCTCTTCTGTTCGGTCTTTAGGTTTTTTTTTTCGAACTCTTTAATTCGTCTGGTCTACGGGGTATTTATAGTTTCTGTCTGAGGGAAGATGCGGCGCATCTACTTAAGTAGATGCGGCGCATGTACTTAACTTCGCGTGGGGTCCAAGATTATAATATTCAGGAATATTCGTACACCGCCAGAAGATGCGGCGTAACTGCCTTTATAGATGCGGCGCATGTCCTCTTGTATCTTGGATCGTATCTGGTGATATCTTGATAGAGATGCGGCGCATGTCTAGAGTGAGATGCGGCGCATCTGGAGCAGATTAGTCTTGATCTTGTCCATTTCAGTAGACTTTCACTTTATGCACGTTTTGCTCCATTATTAGTCCAAAATAGCTAAGTTTCACCGAATGCTTGTTTTTACCTGAGAATTACAAAAGTAAACGATTAAGTATCAATCCTCATACATAATATAGTAAAACAAGTCAAATTAATAGGATAAATGATAGTAATAAAATGTACTTATTTGAGTTCATCAGAGATGATGATGATGGGTATGATGATGGAAGATGTTGATGGTGGGATTTATGATAGTAGCTTAGCTTTGGAAGCTAAGGTAAGTAACTTGTAATAAAACATGTGTTATATGTGTGTTATCAATATATGTGTTATGATTGTGATTAGTTATGAGCTATTCAAGCAAGTATGTGGCTAATTGCTAGTAAGACTTGTTGTAGTTTATGTGATGAAGGTTTATGTGGTAGATTGAACGTTATGGTTTGGAAGCAAAGTAAGTAATCATGATGCTTATGTGCTAATATATGTATGATATGTGTTTTATGTCGGGTTACTTACTAAGCGAAAGCTTATGGTTTAGTTGTCTAACCATTTTGTAGGTGGGCATGTTGTTATGGATGGCTTGGATATATGGATTAAGGATTTGGATATGCAAGATTAAAGGTAGTTTGCATTTAGGAGCTTAGGTAGAATACCGAGCTCATGTGCAAATTTTGTACCCCCTGTGGTCTTTTATTAGTTAGTAAAGTGTAGCCGTATGGCAAATTGTATGTTAAAGTTGTCCTAACGATTTGGTGGTCAACCGTTGTGTCAAAGTATGTTTTATGTGTTTATAGTTCAAGTTAAAAGGGGCGTTTGGTTTAAGTGTAAACACACCCATTTTGGGTTGTAAATGGGTCAACTGTTGATGGAACATGTTTGTTATGTTAAGTTAATGAAGTTGGCCAAGTTTGATGTAAAACGGAAGTCGTATGGGTTGTATATAGCGAAAACGGGCTAGAAATGAAAAGTATTTTAAAGTTGCAGACCCCAACCGGCGGCTGGGATCTCAACCGGGGCGGTTGGGACTCTCTGAGGAGCCTAACCGGCGGTTGAGATCTCAACCTGGGCGGTTGGGACTCTCTGAGGAGCCCAACCGGCGGTTGGGAGTCATTTTCAGTTTTTGGCGATTTTCGAAAAATCATATCTTTTAAACCGTAAGTCGTTATGGGTCGCGCCACCCGTCATTTTGAAGGTAATTGAGTCTAGTTTCATTTAAAAATAGTCTCAAGGTCTGAATGTGTATGGATTATTATAAATCGTCGAAAGAGTAACAGGATGTCCATAAAAGTTAAGCATTTCCGCGTTAAAGTTTTAATTTTTTGTCTAAGCGGGCACGGGGTGTAACAAATTAGTATCAGAGATTTGGTTTAAGTGAATTAGATTTTCTTTAGGATTGCCTAGACTTAAACCACTCGTAGAAGCGTTGGAAGTAAGTGTTAGTAATGTGGAAAGTAATCGTTAAGTATGGGACGAATTATGTTTTATGCTAGTTGAGCTTAATGTTGATAAGTGATGAATGTATTTTATGTGCTTATGTGTATGTGATGTAAGTCCATGGTGGACTTGAAGTGTTTAAGTGATTAGTTAGCCGTGCACCTCGGTTGGTGTCGGTGATTATTTTGTGTTTAGTGAATGTGTGATAGAGTAATGGTAATGGAATGCGAGTAGGAATGTTAAGCGGTATTAGAGATGGGCTAATAAATGAATTAAAGTGTTATGATGCCTTAGTTATAAGGTAGACTAGTGTTTGTGGCTAATCGAAATGTTGATGCTTAGACATAGATTGATTGTGCAATGTGATGTATGAACCATAGACTACGTGAGTTGATTATGATTATGAATGTTAGAACACTTTTTGGACAAGTGTTAAATGTAAAGTGTTATCGTTTATGCGATGTTAAGTCTATGGTAGTTGGTTGTATGTCTAAGTAGAATGAGATTGTGCTTGATAGCATGAATACATAGAAGTGTTCGAGATATGATAGATGCACTGGAATGCATATTATGTAAGACTTATGGATATGTGCGAATAATGTTTATTGAGCGAATGTGGTTGATAATAGAAGTTGTGTGAAGCATGGATTAGATCTAATATAATGTATAATTGCCATATACATGTGTTGACCTAGTTGTGGTCGGAAAAGTTAAAAAGAACACATTGATTGTGAAATAGTATAAGTATGAAAAGTGTTTGATGAAACATAAATGCTTAGAAAGCTTGAGATAATGTAAGAAATGAAGAATGAAGTATGTTTATAGCTTGATGCTTAGAAGGACGTGTTGAATTTGATTGTGATTGTTGTTTTGGAATGAATGAATAGATGCTTGAAGCATGATTTCTTATATGCTAAATTAAAAGAGAAAAGTAAAAGTGTATAGTTAAAATGTGATGAGATCATGTTGCATATAAAACATGATAATTAAAATGTGTTAGTAATAAATGGTTAAGTGTGATGAGTAGAAGTGATGAATGAGATACAGATTGCGCTAGAAGTCATAAGTGATATGAAGTGCGCTAGAGAGAATTGTAAAACATGAATATAATCATGTTAATATATTGGAATGTGTATGATGATATTAATGAAAGTGCTATAGAATAAACCTATGTAAGGTTTATATGCGTAAAAGTTGAGTAGACTAATGAAGTGATAATATAAGTTGAGAATATGGTCAACAAGGGGTTGACGGGTAATAGTAAAAGTGCGTTGTAAGAACACATAGAAAATGTGTAAATTGTAATGGACAAGCATCATACAGAACTTGTCTAAAAATAAAGATGGCACATAGTGAGTGTGTGAGTCAACTTGGGGTTGACGGATGAATGATAAGTTGCATTGTGAAAATGCAAATATAATATATGGGCAAGTGTTATATAGAAACTTGTCTAGATGAAAGTAAACATGGCAGTGAACGTTGAAATTGCTTAAGGCAATGAGAATTGAGGAAATGATAGTGTGTACTTAATGATAAAAGTACATAAAAGATAAAATGAGTAAAGATGATAAGGTAGATATAGCTTGGATCCAATGCTCTAGTTTTGGTATCCTTCGGGATAGCCCAGCTTGCCTTTATGGCATGTGTTTTGGTATCCTCTGGGATAGCCCAGCTTGCCTTTATGGCATGGATGTTAGCTTGCCTTCATGGCATGGATGTTAGCTTGCCTTCATGGCATGGTTGTTAGCTTGCCTTCATGGCATGGTTGTTAGCTTGCCTTCATGGCATGTGTCGGCATCCTTCGAGATGGCCTAGCTTGCCTTTATGGCATGGTTGTTAGTTTGCCTTCATGGCATGGTTGTTAGCTTGCCTTCATGGCATGTGTCGGCATCCTTCGAGATGGCCTAGCTTGCCTTTATGGCATGGTTGTTAGCTTGCCTTCATGGCATGGTTGTTAGCTTGCCTTTATGGCATGGTGGTTTAGCTTGCCTTTATGGCATGGATGAAAAGTTAGCGAGATTGGATCCAAGGCTAGAATAGATGGAAAGTAAAGTATCTATGATTGTTGTGTCGGAAGTACGTAAGTAGGATGATTTATAATCTCCTTATTTAAATGGATTGGGACGCCTCTTCATTTAAATGAAGAAATTGTAAATCGCCGAACCATAAGTTTATAATTCCTTACTTACATAGATTGAGACGCCTTTTTATGTAAATAAAGAATTATAAATGAGTGGGCTTATGTGTAGCCGATATGACATGAGTACGGGTAGAGAGATGAGAAAGTGAAAACTAAAACAAGTTAGACGTCATAAGAAGAGGCTATACATGAATAAAAACTTATAGCGGCTTTAAGGTCATGTGAGAACCTTAAGATAGACGCCTAGAATGAGCTTGTGCATTAAGTTGATAAGTTAATTGGTGAGCATTCCTGAAATTTAATAAGAAAGATTGCGTAAGTGATGCGTGAGAAAGATTTTGAAAGTGCCATTTAGATGGTACTTGATATAAAATTTGAATTAAGTTACCGGTTTTTTATGTAGATACGTATTTGGTACTGTGTGGAATGCGAATTTGGCCGGTATATGATGTTATGTCATGTTAGTGCATGGGCATATGACGCGGAAATAGTGTCGAAGTTTGACTTTTATAAAGTCAAAATAGTAGATGTTTCCGGATGACAAGTAGTCATTGTTGGAAATTTTAGATAAGCTTGTGATGAGAAAGTTGTTTATAGTGGATTTAAAAGTTACGATTATGTATAGTAAGTTTAGAAATTGCAAGATCATTTAGATCGACGCAAGGTAATGGCTTAGAGAGCATGAGAATAAGGACATGTATATGTTGAGAATTGGGTTTGGATAGTAATAGACGAGAGATCTCGGGGACGAAATCTAAATAAGGGGGTAGAATTGTTAGACCCATTTCCCGGGTACTTGTACCCCACCCTAGATGAAAGTGGTCCAAAGGCCTTATGTGATTGGCGAGTCAAAGAATGTGAAGTTGTAAGACAAACCCGTTAGTCAAGTGATAGTCAAAGAATGTATTGTATAGTTATGGGAGTATTATGTGGCAAGAATAGAAAGGAAATAGACTACAAGGGTTAAAGTTGCAATAGACCAAGAGTATTAAGTCATGTAGTGTGGCCAAAATAGAAGGAATGAGGCTTGAAGGGCCATTCTTGCCATTAGCTCAAACTAGTGCAAGTAAATATCTAGTATCCACTAGTTTCTACAAGTTTCTGCCATTTTCAAGGGTGTGTTGTATGTGTCGGCTTAGAGAAAGAAAAAGGATGGAAGAATGGAGCTTGATGATGAATCCATGAAGAGTTAAAGATCCCAAAGCAAAGGTTAAGGTTTAGTAAGTATCTTCCCAAGTAAGTAATCCTCTATTTAGTTTTAATAAGGATAATGGATTAGTGATTATGAAGAGTTTTGGATATATGATCATGGTATTGATCATATAAGGTTTTGGGATGATTCAAGAGTATATTGATAGTTGTTATAGTTATTGATTATGTGTTATTAAGTGTTTATGATGATTATGACTTAGGATGATATTGAGAAAGAGATGATGATGATGGGTATGATGATGGAAGATGTTGATGGTGGGATTTATGATAGTAGCTTAGCTTTGGAAGCTAAGGTAAGTAACTTGTACTAAAACATGTGTTATATGTGTGTTATCCATGTATGTTTTATGATTGTGATTAGTTATGAACTAGTCAAGCAAGTATGTGGCTAATTGCTAGTGAGACTTGTTGTAGTTTATGTGATGAAGGTTTATGTGGTAGATTGAATGTTATGGTTTGGAAGCAAAGTAAGTGATCATGATGCTTATGTGCTAATATGTGTATGATATGTGTTTTATGTCGGGTTACTTACTAAGCGAAAGCTTATGGTTTAGTTGTCTAACAATTTTGTAGGTGGGCATGTTGTTATGGATGGCTTGGATATATGGATTAAGGATTTGGATATGCAAGCTTAAAGGTAGTTTGCATTTAGGAGCTTAGGTAGAATACCAAGCTCATGTGTAAAGTTTGTACCCCCGGTGGTCTTTTATTAGTTGGTAAAGTGTAGCCGTATGGCAAATTGTATGTTAAGGTTGTCCTAACGATTTGGTGGTCAACCGTTGTGTCAAAGTATGTTTTATGTGTTTATAGTTCAAGTTAAAAGGGGCGTTTGGTTTAAGTGTAAACACACCCATTTTGGGTTGTAAACGGGTCAAGTGTCGATGGAACATGTTTGTTATGTTAAGTTAATGAAGTTGGCCAAGTTTGATGTAAAACGGAAGTCATATGGGTTGTATATAGCGAAAACGGGCTAGAAACGAAAAGTATTTTGAAGTTGCAGACCCCAACCGGCGGCTGGGATCTCAACCGGGGCAGTTGGGACTCTCTGAGGAGCCCAAACGGGGTTGAGATCTCAACCTGGGCGGTTGGGACTCTCTGAGGAGCCCAACCGGCGGTTGGGAATTAAATATTCTGAAGATTAAGTATCAAGAATTTCTCTAAGTGTCATACTGCTGCTAGTGCATTTGATTCTGCTGCTAGCGTTAACATTCTGCTGCTGAAAGATGCTGCTGCAAGTAATAAAGATTCTACTGCTAGATGGATAAGTGTCGCGTGTTCTACTGTTGGACGGATAAGTATACGAAGATATTTGTGTACTAAAGTCAACAATATATGGTAGATTAATATCTTTTATTTTGTGATCAGTCAACAAGTTGTAAACTTAGATACATGTTGTATCTTATGTACTGACACACTCAAGATAAGCTAACAAGTAGTTCGACAAGACTTGACAAGACTTACAATTAATGTAAAGATCTCTTGGACTATAAAAGGAGATCTTAGCTTAGTGTCATAAGTGTGTGTTTTTCATAGAACTTACATATTTGTTAAGAACAAACAAAACAATATCACAAGACATAAAAACATAAGATTCAAGGTTGTAACCCTAGTGATAAGTGAAGATCACTCATATTATTATCTTAAAAATATTGAATCTTTTGGTGTTAACATAGTGTGTTAAATTGTTCATTACACAAGCATTACTTTCCATTTCCAATAATCAATAACCTTCTAAGTATGATTAAGTAGATTCGCATACTTAATCATATTAACTCAATATATCATATACACAAAGTTACAAAGGTTTAACCACCTTATCTGTGTATTCGAGATCCTTCGCAGTTGGTATCAGAGCAAGGCTGATATAGTTGATTTAGAAAAAGAAGAAGAAATGGACATTTCAAGATACTCAGGCTACAAATATTGCTGCAAAGTTGCCCATGATCAAACAGAATGAGTTTGAGTTGTGGAGGTTAAGGATTGAGCAATACTTTATGGTTCAGGATTATGCTCTTTAGGATATCATTATGAATGGTGATTCTTTTACACTAGGTTATACTGATGTCATTCTTGAAGGCAAAACAGATAGGAGAAGAAATACTGGACCAGCTACTGGTGAAGAAAAGATGCAGAAAAGAAATGATCAAAAAGCAAGAAACTTGTTGCTTATGACCATTCCTGGTGAGCAGATGCTATCCTTTAGCATGTATCCTGATGCAAAAACTCTTTTTGAAGAGATTTGTGCATGGTTTGGTGGTAATGAAACTACCAAGAAAACACAGAAGACATTGCTGAAACAACAATTTGAAAACTTTAGTTCAAATGGCAATGAATCTCTTGATAAGCTGTTCTCACGTTTGCATAAGCTTGTCAGTCAGTTAGCTGTGTTGGGGGTTGAGATAGAGAAGGAAAATCTCAACATGAAGTTCTTAAGAAGTCTACCTGATGAGTTCCATACACATGTGGTTGTCTGGACAAACAAACCAGACATTGAAACCATGAAACTTAATGATTTGTACAACAACTTCAAAATTGTTGAACAAAGTCTAAAAAAGTATGGGAACTATAGTACTAGTTCTGGGAATGTGGCACTCTTGTCATCTCCTAGTATTAGTAAGACTGAAGAGGTAGATGAAGTTGAAGGTGTTTTTACTGCTAACTATGGTGGTCCTACTGCTAGTTCACAAAAGAATGCTGCTGGACTTGGAGATCTATCATTCTATGTATTTATGTCTAGTCAATCTAGTGGTTCTACTATAAATCATGAAGACCTTGAGCAGGTAGATGATAATGATTTGGAAGAGATGGATATTAAGTGGCAGGTTGCTTTACTTAGCATGAGGGCTAAGAAGTTCTGGCAAAGAACTTGTAAGCAGATTACCATTAATGGTAATGAAACTGCTGGGTTTGATAAGAAGAAAGTAGAGTGTTTCAACTGTCACATGTTAGCACAATTTGCTAGAGAGTGTAGAAACCCAACAAAGGAGGATAATAGAAACACATGGTATAAGCAAGAGAAGAAGAAGGAAGTCACAGTGGAAGAAACAAAGGCTATGCTAGCCATTGATGGTGTCAGCTATGATTGGAGCTTTATGAATGATGAAGAGGAAGCACCAACAAATGCTGCACTGGTGGCCACTGAAACTGCTCTAATGGCCTTTTCTGATCCAGAGGTAAATTCTATTATAAAATGTACTGAATCATGTTGTGCTCTTAAAGCTTATGAAGACCTTAAAAAGAAATTTGATGATCAACTAGAACAGTTATATGATGCATTAGCTAATCTAGGTAATCACAAAAGAGGTCTAGCTGTTCTTGAGAAACAAATCTTACATTTTCAAGGAAATGAATCTAAGTTTACTGAGGACATAAATGTCTTAAAAAGAAACATAGAATTCAAAGATGAGTGTATTATTGTGCTGAATGACTCACTAGCAAAGCACAAAAGTAAAACTGAAAATGTTAAGATAACAGTAGATGCTTTAGCTCATGCTTCAGAGGGAGTTAATAAAATTTGGGAAGCTCAAATAATTAATAAAGCTAAGTCTGGTTTAGGATACAAATCTGTTCTTCCACCATACAGGGTGTTCCTTCACCTCCAGGTATTGACCTAGCTCACACAGGATTTGCTGAGTTCCAAGAACCAATAATGGAATATGGTTCTAAGTCTACTGAGGGTCCTAAGGTAGAACAAGTAAGTGAGAGTTTAAATAAAACTTCACTTCCTAAGGACAAGGTGTCCTTTGTTAAGAAATTAGATGCTATAGTTGTTGAGGAATGTACAACTGATAGTGATGATGAACAGGTTATGTCTAAACCTGACTTGGTTAAGAAAGCAGGAACAAGTGTTTCTAAGATAGTCAAACACAATGCTGATAAGCCTAAGGCCAATGTAAAACATGTTAGGCAACCAGTTAGATATTGTGAACAATACAGAACCACCAACAAGCCCAGAGGTAACCAAAGGAGTTGGAATAACCTCAAGTCTCACCAACTAGGTGATGACTTTGCTTTTTATAACAAAGCTTGTTACACATGTGGTAGTTTTGACCATCTTGCAGCTTTCTGCAACCAATGGGTATATGGGTATGAAAACAATAGAGTGAACTACAAAAGCCAAACACCAAAATCTCATTTTCACTCTATTTCTAATAGAACACCCAAAACAGTCTCAATTAAGTCTGGCTTAAAACAAGTTAATTCTGCTAGACCATTTAAGTCTGTTTACCCAAAATAAACAGCTAAGGGTGCCAAATCATCTTTCAATCATGCACCAAAAACTGTTCAAAGGCCCATTCAAACAAAAGCAGTGGTCCACAAACAAGTTTGGAGACCAAAGGGTACAACTACAAAGCTAGTAGTTTCTGCTGCTAAGCATGTAGTTCATACTACTGCTAAGGGAAACAGGGCAAATGCTGTTAAGGCCTCAGCATGTTGGATTCTTAAATCTAATGTTGCATCAACTGTTCTCAAAAGATTACATTTCATTGATGCAAGAGGCAGATCCAAGTCAGTAATGGCTTGGGTCCCCAAAGGAAACTAATACTCTTATTTGTGTGCAGGAACATTCATCAACAGATGATGGAGATCAAGGATTCTCAGATAGTGGATGTTCAAGGCACATGACAGGCAACATGTCTTATCTCTCAGATTTTTAATCATTTAATGGAGGATATGTTAGCTTTGGAGGGGGTATTGGAGGCAAAATTTCTGGTAAAGGTACAATTAAAACCGGAAATTTAGATTTTGAAGATGTGTACTATGTGCAAGAGCTTAAGTATAATATTTTTAGTGTCTCACAAATGTGTGACAAAAAGAGCAAAGTTCTTTTTACTGACACTGAATGTCTTGTACTTTCTCCTGATTTTAAGATGCCTGATGAAAGTCAAGTACTTCTTAAAATTCCTAGGAAGGGCAATATGTACAGTGTTGATATGAAGAACATTGTTCCTAAAAAGAATCTAACTTGTCTTGTAGCAAAGGCCACATTGGATGAATCAATGAAATGACATAGAAGGCTTGGTCATATTAACTTCAAAACCATAAATAAAATTGTTAAAAATGGTTTGGTAAGAGGTTTACCTCAAAAACGATTTGAAAATGATCAAACATGCATTGCTTGTCTTAAAGGCAAACAACACAAAGCCACTTGTAAGCCCAAAATTTTTAACTCTATCAATCAATCATTGTTTATGCTTCATATGGACTTATTTGGACCTGTTTCAGTAAGTAGTATAATGCATAAAAGATATTGTCTTGTTATAACTGATGACTATAGCAGATTTACATGGGTTTTCTTTTTAGCTACTAAGGATGAGACTTCTAGCATCCTTAAGACTTTCATTACTGAGATAGAAAACCTAGTAAGCAAAAGAGTAAAAGTCATTAGATGTGATAATGGGACAGAATTCAAAAATAGAGTTATGGATAATTTCTGCAAAGAAAAAGGTATTAGGAGATAATTTAGTGTTGTTAGAACTCCACAACATAATGGAGTAGTTGAAAGAAAGAATAGAACACTAATAGAAGCTGCTAGAACTATGTTAGCTGACTCTAAGTTGCCTATAACTTTTTGGGCTGAAGCAGTCAACACTGCTTGCTATGTTCAAAATAGAGTTTTAGTGGTACAACCTCATAATAAGATATCATATGAACTTTTTAGAGGTAGAACTCCTGCAATAGGATTTCTTAGACCTTTTGGATGTCATGTGACAATACTCAATACCTTAGACCATTTAGGAAAATTCGATGGTAAAGCAGATGAAGGATTCTTTTTTGGATATTCTCTTAATAGCAAGGCATTTAGAGTATACAACACAAGAACTAGAATAGTAGAGGAAAACCTACATGTGGAGTTTTTAGAGCATAAATCCAATGTAGAAGGTCAAGGACCGAAATGGCTATTTGATCTTGAGTATCTAACCAAATCAATGAATTATGTGCCTGTTGTTGCAGAAACTAATGATTTTTCAGGTTCACAAGCAACAGATGAGGCAAGGTTAGAAAAGGAGACAAGTCAAGATTATGTGATGATGCCAATATGGTCAAGTACAAGTGTGGATTCAACTTCAAAAAATGGTGAATCTTCTTCAGTTGAGACTAAAGAAGGTATTGAAGATGAAAATACAGAAGATGGAACTAAGGCACAAGAGAATGATTCTACTGCTGGTCCTTCAGAATCAAAAGAAGCAGAATTCTTAGAAGATGAGGTGGATTTGAGCAATCTCCCACCAACTTATCAAGTTCCTTCTACACCACACACAAGAATTCACAAAGTCCACTCCCTGGATAATGTGATTGGAGATGTACAATCAGGTGTGAAGACAAGACAACAACTGATGTCTTCAGACCAACAAGGGCTTCTTGATGCCCTTTATGCTTCAAAACAGCATGAGTTTTCAAACTCTTGCTTGTTTGTATGTTTTCTCTCACAAGATGAACCAAAGAACATTCTTAAAGCCCTAGATGATTCAAGCTGGGTAGAGGCTATGCAAGAGGAGCTTCTTCAATTCAAGATTCAGAAGGTTTGGGTGCTAGTTGATTTACCTAAGGATAAAAGGTAATTGGCACTAGATGGGTTTTCAAGAATAAAAATGATGAAAGGGGAATAATGATTAGGAATAAGGCTAGATTAGTAGCCCAAGGGTATACACAATAAGAAGGGATAGACTATGATGAGGTTTTTGCTCCAGTAGCAAGACTTGAGGCAATTAGGCTTTTCTTAGCTTATGCTTCATTTTTAGGCTTCACAGTTTATCAAATGGATGTCAAGAGTGCATTTTTATATGGAACTATTGAAGAAGAGGTTTATGTCTCACAACCTCCTGGTTTCATTGATCCTGACCATCCAGACAAGGTGTACAAGGTAGAAAAAGCTCTATATGGCCTTCATCAGGCACCAAGAGCTTGGTATGCAATACTGGCTTCCTACTTAATAGAGAATGGATTTCAAAGAGGCAAGATTGATCAAACACTTTTCATTAAACATCACAAGAAGGATCTTCTGTTAGTGCAGGTGTATGTGGATGATATTATCTTTGGATCTACAAGGAAGGATATGTGTTTAGAGTTTGAGAAACTTATGCATGATAAGTTTCAGATGAGTTCTATGGGAGAACTTACATTCTTTTTGGGTCTGCAAGTTAAGCAATCAAGTGAAGGCATTTTTATCTCTCAAGATAAATATGTTGCAGAGATTCTTAGAAAATTTCAATTTGCTGATTCAAGAATAGCAAGCACACCAATGGACTCTGAGAAGCCACTTCCAAAAGATGTAGATGGAGACAATGTAGATGTACACACTTACAGATCTATGATAGGTTCTTTGATGTATCTTACATCATCAAGACCTGATATCATATTCTCTGTTTGTGCTTGTGCAAGATTTCAAGTAACTCCAAAGGTTTCTCATTTAACAGCAGTCAAGAGAATTTTTAGATATCTCAAGGGTAAACCTAGGTTGGGTTTATGGTATTCAAGGGAATCTCCTTTTGACTTGGTAGCATTTTCGGATAGTGATTATGCTGGTGCTAGCTTGGACAGAAAGTCAACAACTGGAGGATGTCAATTCCTTGGATGTAGACTTATCTCATGGCAGTGTAAAAAGCAAACAATGGTGGCTACTTCAATAACTGAAGCTGAATATGTAGCTGCTGCAAGTTGCTGTGGTCAAGTCCTATGGCTTCAAAACCAACTTCTTGACTATGGGTACAATTTTATGAACACTGTCATTCATATTGATAATAGTAGTACAATTTGCATTATTAAAAATCCAGTGCAACATTCTAAAACAAAACACATTGAAATTAGACATCACTTTATAAGAGACTGCAATGAGAAAAAGTTGATTCAAGTTCTTAAAATTGCTTCAGAACACAACTTTGCAGATCTGCTAACAAAAGCTTTTGATGTTGGAAGGTTTCAGTACTTGGTAGCAAGTATTGGAATGCTTAATCCTTAATGATTTAAAACTCTGTGTTTATGTAAATAAAATTTTTTATTGTGCTGCTGGATTTATAAGATACTACTGTTAGTTAAAAGTTTGTGCTGCTAGTACAAATTTTTGTTTGTTAAGTTCATATTGTTAGTCATACTATGATACTGCTATAAGACATATGCTATGCATTTTGTTTCTTGGTTTTGGACTAACAATTTCAGGTATGAATATCAAACACAAAGGAAGTTTCAAGTGAAATGGAAGCAGCAGAATGATGATACTAGTTGCTGACATAATAGGTTCATGATAGAAAGAGTTTGGGAATTTAAACCTCCTTAAAACTTCTTTCTTGAAACCTGATTATGAAAATTTCACATTGACTTGATGGTTTAGTTGATCAGAGAGTAACTGATACAACTCACTTTCTATCATTTTATACTTTTAAGTATAATGAGCAAGTCTAAGGACATCTGATAGAAAGAACAGCGAGTAAAAGTGAATCTAACACTTGTGTTAGAGGTAACAAATGCCACGAGCTGGAAAACCTGTCAGGAAAGCTCTTTGAATGAGTTTATCTGCACACAGACAGTTATTTATAACTGAAAACATTGGTTCTCACACGGACCAGAGGTTACTTTAAACCAAAATTTTGATTAAGTGTCTGTTACACACTTAATCCCTTCAAAATGGTTGGAAGCAGTATGATTTTTCATAATAAAATCATGTACATACTGCTGAGTCAAAAAGTTTCTTAAAAGATTGTTTTTGGAATCAAAATGGCTCAAAAACCCATCCAATGATGGATTATGAGTTATTGCCCCATGATTCACCACTCATAGGAGTTAACACACCTAGAAGTGATGAGGGCAACAAATTGAACTCTTAAGGAATTGATGGCTTCATGTACAACATTATAGGCAAAGTGTGTTTCCTTACATTACCTGTGTTCGCGTGCGTAATTCATTATCTATGGTTAGGTCGGGAAATTGCACAATGCAATTGGAGTGAAAGTAAATATTATATATTTTTGAGTTTATTTTTCGTGTGTTTACTACTTTCACTATTACCGTTATTTCTGAAGTATGAAAAGTATGGAAAAATTATCCAGAATTATCATTATAGTGATGTGGTGAAATTTTACACATCTATGTCTATGTTTAATAATAATGATAAAAAAAAAAAAAAAAAAAAAAAAAAAAAAAAAAAAAAATCGAAAAAATAAGAAAAGAAAAAGAAAAAGAAAAAAAGTTGGATGTTTGTTTTTAAACCAAAGATGTAAAGTTATGTAAGTGGTTCATATGACCACTATTTGTTGTACTATATCTATGGATTGAATGGGAATTGGCAGTTATGGGAACGCCAATTAAGGTTTATTCTTTGATTAAGATCTTGTTGAGTATAATTCGTGTCTACCTAAAGCGTGTGTTTCAAGTGTTAAAGCGTGAGTTATTCGATGATATGAGTCTTATTCATGGGATGGTTGGGATAGTGATTAACCACACTTAGGATTTTAATTTATTTGTTTTGTTTATTTTTATTTTTACACCAATTTATATCCCAAATGTTATCCATACCCTTTATTATTCTTTATCCAACCAAACCTTTGATTTATTGAGATTAGGGATTTGAGCAATCTTAAGTATCGTAGTCGTGGATTCGGCTATGTATTTATGATTTTGTCGCCCTTTTTGATATATTATTATTGGTGAAGTTTGGACCTATCTTTAGCCTATTCGAGTTAAGGATTTGAGCAATTGCAAGTATCGTGTTCGTGGATTCGATCATGTATTTGTGATTTTGTCGCCTTTTCTGGAATTTGAGATCGATAGTGAAAAGAGAATAATTAACCCTTAAGCCTAAAAACCCTTTTTACCGCTTTAGACTTGTTATTCCTTAGCTTTAGTGGTGGAGATGTGTATACTTGCCAAGCTTATGATAGAATATTCGTCACGACTGGACAGTTAAACGATTAGATTTGCTTTTATCGACTTATTTTATTTTACTTCTAATTCGTTAAGTGTTTAGTTGTGTGATTATGAAATAAACGAATACATGCTTGATATAAAAATAAATCCTAACATCTTTTAGGATACATTTTCATAAAAGAAATTCTAAGGTTTACTTGGGGACAAGTAAAGTTCAAGTGGGGGGATATTTGATGAACTCAAATAAGTACATTTTATTACCATCATTTATCCTATTAATTTGACTTGTTTTACTATATTATGTATGAGGATTGATACTTAATCGTTTACTTTTGTAATTCTCAGGTAAAAACAAGCATTTGGTGAAACTTGGCGATTTTGGACTGATTATGGAGCAAAACATGCATAAAGTTAAGAGTCTACTGAAATGAAGAAGATCAAGACTAATCTGCTCCAGATGCGCCGCATCTCACTCATGACATGCGCCGCATCTCTATCAAGATATCACCAGATACGATCCAAGATACAAGAGGACATGCGCCGCATCTAATCATGGAGTTACGCCGCATCTTCTGGCGGTGTACGAATATTCCTGAATATTATAATCTTGGACCCCACGCGAAGTTAAGTACATGCGCCGCATCTACTCCTTAGATGCGCCGCATCTTCTCTCAGACAGAAACTATAAATACCCCAAAGACCAGACGAGTTCGAAGTTCGGAAGTTTTAACCTAAGACCGAAGACCAGAAACCAAGGACGAATTCAGTCAAGGAGGCAGCACAAGACACACCCAAATCAAAGATACAAGAGCTGTAAGAAGGTGCTGCATGTGTTTAATTCATTAAGTAGTTTTGTTTTATTGTGTTAGCAAACTTTAATTCATCAGGATTGGTGGCTTGTGTAATGTGACAACGAAAGATTGCACTCCCTTTAATACTTGCTTTCCCATCAATTAAAGTTTATATGTTGATGTCTTTGGTTACCACTTATTAGTGCATTAATAACCTCTGTGTTTATTAGTGGCTTGCGGGCATTTGACTGCGGAAAATAATGTGGCTCCCACGGTTATTACTAAATTGATCACTTAGGAATAACTTTTAGACATAAGTAATCATTAAGGGTTTACTCGCCGATAAGATTAGGACCAACGAGAAAGGGTTAACTACATACACTTCATATAAAGCTATCAATAAAACAAGTGACAATCTACTTAATCATAAGGACAGCCCTCTTATTGTCTCAAGTATCTATCTGTGTACGTGTGTGCTACTTGCTGATTCGTGCCTATTGGTTTATTTTATTATTTAATTGCAAACAAATCGTGCCAGTCTCTCAGGCTGAAACCCCCTTGCGTTAGGATATTAAAATACTGATTAGAATAACTAGATAATACGTTCCACTCTTAGTGATCGACACTCTACTTACCATTATATTCATACTGACCGGGTACACTGCTCGTTAAGTGTGTGTGTTATTGATAAGTCGGCTAAATATAAATTTAAAACTTGAGTAGGCATTAAAACTGCTAAACCGCAACGACACATCACGCGCATCAAGTTTTTGGCGCCGTTGCCGGGGAGTGAATTGTTATTATCTGTTAATTTGATTAGTATTTTAATTAGGATTTTCTTTTATTAGATTAATTGCATCATTGTATTATTTTGCATATTTGTTGTACTGTGTGTTATTTGTTTTGTGTTATTTGTTTGCTTTTATTTTTGTTTTTGTGTTTATTTTGTTTGAGTGTTTTTATTTGTTTTTATTTTTCGTATTTTTTCTGTTCTGCTATCGTTGTACTGTGCTAAATCAAACGATACGGCGCATCTGATCTCTCAGATACGGCGTATTGCGTTTAATTTTTTTTAAAATACAACGCGTTTAATTAATTCGATACGACGCATCTTTTCCCCAAGATACGGCGTATCTGTTTTTAATAAGAAATTTTTTTTCTAAGCGATAAAGTAATACGACGCATCTGCTTTAGCAGATACGGCGTATCTGTTTTTGGATAAAAAAAAATTTTCTAAACGTTAACGCCATACGACGCATCTGCTTTCGCAGATACGGCGTATCTTTTATTTTAATTAAAAACAGTTTTCGAATTATTAAACAGATACGGCGCATCGATCTCTGTCGATACGGCGTATCCTCTGAATCAAAAATCTCGTATTTTTAAACATAACGAAAGTACGGCGCATTAACTTTCGTTAATACGACGTATTTAATTTTAAATAAATATCGATTTTTGATTAATTAAATTGATACGGCGCATACAAATTTCTAAGCGGCGTATCTATTTTCTGAATAAAGTCTGATTTAATTTTAACGATTATTAGATACGGCGTATCCCATTTATAGGATACGGCGCATCAACAGCAGATATCAGAAGCTTTTATTTTACTTTGATCGTTTCACCCTTCTTTTGCACGAGTAAGTTTTATTTCAGGAAGATGGACGATCCGGATATTACAATGGAAGAATATATCAGACTTGGAGAGGAAAGAGCCTTGAGCAATAATGGGATCTACGATTGGGAAAGAGCAAGATATGGTGCACAAGTCATTGATACGAAAGAAATCACTATGGAAGAATACTTGATTCTTGGACGAGAAAAGTCAAGGAAAGAAAGAAACAAATTGCCATTTCAACACACCTGGTGTATGCCAAGTGATAATGAAGAAGATTCATATACCTTGAAACCAATTCCGGCAATTGTTATTGATAGTACTTTTTCTCCGGAGATTGCACACGATGATGTGTATACGTGATGCGTGGGTTTTGTAACCTTACAACAGGTTTTACCTCTCGAGGGATCTCAAGAGGCTTACAACCCCACCAGGCAGTGTACCTGACCGATGTAGTATAGTGTAGTGGTAAGTACGGGGGATTGATCGTTCTCCACAGGGAATAGTGTTCGTTAGGTGTGAAAGACTACTCTAATTAGGTCTAAGGGTTGAGGAAGATTCTTTTTGTATTTTTATATTTTATGGAAGCAAGTAAAATCTCGGGTTTGAAAGAGTGGGCGGAATTAGTTGCTAGTCAACTAACCCAAAATTACTACGGATGCAAATAAAATAAAATAACTGAAAATAAAATGTGGTGAGAAACTTATGTGTAGAGAAATGTGTTTACTTAGATTTCCTTACTCCCTAACTATCTTTTACCGGTTAATTAGTGTGTATTAGTCGCGTGGATGACGGGTGTATTCCTTAATACCATTCGTGGGGTGGCGTACTTACTTCCCCAACTCTACAAGCTCCTACTTCACTCCTATGTCGAGCCGGCTAGGAAGCTCCTAACATGGGATCACTAGAATTCGCTTGTGCATTAAATACAACCATAAAAACCTTTAGTACGCATTTGGTTCATGTTTCTTAAGACGTTCAAGCAAGTTACCGAATAGGAAGTTAGCCAGTTTTCTTAAGCCTAACATAGATAAACAATCATCCAATACAACTAACAACACACTAATAACCAATAATCAATAGCTAGGTTTCATTAGATCTAAGCAAACACAAGATAAATTTAGCCTAACATGTTAATCAAAAGACAAGAATAAGATAAAATCAAACAACACATAGACATATTGAATGATTAATTGATAACTTATCTTCAATGAAACATGGAAGATCTCAAGGCAAAAAGCCCTGAAAAAGTAGCTAAAATCGTCTTAGGGTTTTCTCCCAAAATTCCACACACTAAGCTCTCCTTAATGACAAAAAATTAGAAAACTATATATAGATTTTTGGATCTGACGGCGTCACCTTATGGAGTGTGACGCCGTCACCTCGCCGCTTTTAGGGTTCCCGGATGACCTTCTTGACGCCGTCCCTCTTTAGCTCTTCAAAAATCCATTCTGGCTTATCAAGGCTTGACGCCGTCGAACCTTGAACGTGACGCCGTCCCTCTTTGATTTAAGCTGTGACGCCGTCAGAATTCACATGCTATTTTCACTGGCTCATCATGAGTAAATTTCACGTCCAACTTTTCTTGCCAAGGCATGACGCCGTCCAGAGTAAATTGTGACGCCGTCAAGAGTAACTTTTAGCCGATTTTTGAGACTTTGCCGTTTTCTTCACTTTAATGCTCCAAAAACGTCCAAAATGCCTCCTTTTCCAGATTTCTCCTCAAAAGTACCTAAAATGACAAAAGGAACGATTTAGGGCAATATTTGATCAAATAAATACGATTTAGGGCTTAAATGACCCCTTAAAAGCGGTACACTTTTCGCTTCATCAATACGGAACCTTACGTTGAAGAATATCCTGCAATCGTATTACCACCATTAGACAATCCAACGGATGAAGATGAAAAGTATTCTAATTTTGATTTCGAACCATTTGACGCCATAGTTTATGATGACATACCTCAGCCAGATTTTGACCCAACGAGGGATTTTGAAGAAATCTGAGATTACTTATTTAAGGATGAAATTCGGGACGATGCTGAAATTGCAAGACCACTAGTTGAAGATTGAGATTCACAAGACGAATTGGAGTCACTTACAACACAAAGTGGTACAAATTTATTTAATATAATTAATCCCGTTACTAATAATCTTGCTAGTTTTTCTAAACAGGTTGCAAAACAAAAAGATGATGAGGTGAAATTTATCACACTACCTATTGAAGCACCTGTGATCAACCCGTATTTGGTGGAGCTCGAAGAAGAGTTTGGTGATGAGCTCTCAAACATTGCTATGATTGATGAAGATGATGATTTAGACCCTATGAAGTATATAGAGGAACTCGAACTTTTACTAGCCAAAGACCCTTTCTCATCTTCTGCGGAAGTCAAGGGACGCCTTACTACCAAAGAGACTAACCAAGAAGAAACGGGACTCATTTTTTCTCAACGTACTACTCTTTCAGATGAAATGGTCAAGTCATCCAATTTATCAACCAAACCGGGTAAGAATAGGAAAGATGTACATATACTGCCAAGGTATGATCTTTATTTATTTCTTCCTTCTTTAATAGCAAATTTACACTCTTTTCGTGTTTATTGCTACTATCACCCGCACTTGATCTCAAGTGGGGGGAACAACACCCTATTACACAATAAATAAGGGTGGAGTCAGGCTCGTGACTCGAACAAAAACAAGCGCTTCGTGGGAGGCAACCCATGCTTACCTTTTATTTTATTTTATTTTTATTATTCTGTTTATGTGTCGAGTCAGCCAGGCCGCCGAGGATACGGCGCATCTCAATTCTGAGATGCGACGCATCTCCTGCAATGGTCATATCTTATTTTATTTTTCTGCATTTTTATTTTTATTTTCGACTTTAAAACTATTTATCAGTTTATTTTAATGCGGCGCATCCCTGGTTAAGGATGCGGCGCATCTTTATTCTGATCCGTATTAATTCCAGGCTCGATACGGCGTATCTTCTTCCATAAGATACGGCGCATCGACTGACCTGATGATTTTCAGTTTTAATTTTTAAGTTTTATTTTTCCTAACTACTAATGTATTATGCAAGTTTGAACCTTTCTTATCTTAGGTGTGTTTTAAAGTGTTGGTGGTATTATAGTTTCCTGGATTTCCTGTGGATACATCAAGTATGAAGCTTTAACGTTCTAATCCACAAGAAAGATGATTTTTGCTCTTATACTAATGGAGGATCATACCGAGCAAATCTCAGGGGAGTTTTTCTGTTCTAATTCTTTTATTTTCCAGTTTTTAACCTTTTATACAAACAACGAGGACGTTGTTTAACTTAAGTGGGGGGATTGGAGAATTAGAACACTTAACAATTACTTGTCCTAAACTTTTTCAAAAATTATGCTTAAAATGTGCTTAATATATCAAACTTAATTTTTTTTTTTTTTTTTTTTTTTTTAGCATGTTTTTGTTTAAGATCTAAGTTGCATAGCTGCACACATGACGTTATTTTCAAAAAATTGTGATTTTTCAAAATTCACAAATCTATGAGTGTGCCGGTGACTTGTAAACTTTAGAACTTGGCTTGTATACTATTCGAGACCACCATAATAAGTATTATATTTATATAATTGGAATGACTTGTCTAAATTGGTAAATTTCTAGGATTACACCCAAATAGCCTTTATTATGTTATGTGTTATTAGCTAACTACACTGGTTAGTTAACCCCCGTATAAACCCTTTTGTTACTCTCATTTTTAGAGTAAGATACCCCTAGAAAAACACTCAGAGCCATTCCTTTCATTTCTTACACCTATGTTTAAAATGTTTCGTTACACCCTTACACCTTAGCCTACCCTGTAGATTAGAATCCGTGGTTGGTTAATTGCTATAGGCAAAGTGTGTTTCCTTACATTACCTGTGTTCGCGTGCGTAATTCATTATCTATGGTTAGGTCGGGAAATTGCACAATGCAATTGGAGTGAAAGTAAATATTATATATTTTTGAGTTTATTTTTCGTGTGTTTACTACTTTCACTATTACCGTTATTTCTGAAGTATGAAAAGTATGGAAAAATTATCCAGAATTATCATTATAGTGATGTGGTGAAATTTTACACATCTATGTCTATGTTTAATAATAATAATAAAAAAAAAAAAAAAAAAAAAAAAAAAAAAAAAATCGAAAAAATAAGAAAAGAAAAAGAAAAAGAAAAAAAGTTGGATGTTTGTTTTTAAACCAACGATGTAAAGTTATGTAAGTGGTTCATATGACCACTATTTGTTGTACTATATCTATGGATTAAATGGGAATTGGCAGTTATGGGAACGCCAATTAAGGTTTATTCTTTGATTAAGATCTTGTTGAGTATAATTCGTGTCTACCTAAAGCGTGTGTTTCAAGTGTTAAAGCGTGAGTTATTCGATGATATGAGTCTTATTCATGGGATGGTTGGGATAGTGATTAACCACACTTAGGATTTTAATTTATTTGTTTTGTTTATTTTTCATTTTACACCAATTTATATCCCAAATGTTATCCATACCCTATTCTTTATCCAACCAAACCTTTGATTTATTGAGATTAGGGATTTGAGCAATCTTAAGTATCGTAGTCGTGGATTCGGCTATGTATTTATGATTTTGTCGCCCTTTTTGATATATTATTATTGGTGAAGTTTGGACCTATCTTTAGCCTATTCGAGTTAAGGATTTGAGCAATTGCAAGTATCGTGTTCGTGGATTCGATCATGTATTTGTGATTTTGTCGCCTTTTCTGGAATTTGAGATCGATAGTGAAAAGAGAATAATTAACCCTTAAGCCTAAAAACCCTTTTTACCGCTTTAGACTTGTTATTCCTTAGCTTTAGTGGTGGAGATGTGTATACTTGCCAAGCTTATGATAGAATATTCGTCACGACTGGACAGTTAAACGATTAGATTTGCTTTTATCGACTTATTTTATTTTACTTCTAATTCGTTAAGTGTTTAGTTGTGTGATTATGAAATAAACGAATACATGCTTGATATAAAAATAAATCCTAACATCTTTTAGGATACATTTTCATAAAAGAAATTCTAAGGTTTACTTGGGGACAAGTAAAGTTCAAGTGGGGGGATATTTGATGAACTCAAATAAGTACATTTTATTACCATCATTTATCCTATTAATTTGACTTGTTTTACTATATTATGTATGAGGATTGATACTTAATCGTTTACTTTTGTAATTCTCAGGTAAAAACAAGCATTTGGTGAAACTTGGCGATTTTGGACTGATTATGGAGCAAAACATGCATAAAGTTAAGAGTCTACTGAAATGAAGAAGATCAAGACTAATCTGCTCCAGATGCGCCGCATCTCACTCATGACATGCGCCGCATCTCTATCAAGATATCACCAGATACGATCCAAGATACAAGAGGACATGCGCCGCATCTAATCATGGAGTTACGCCGCATCTTCTGGCGGTGTACGAATATTCCTGAATATTATAATCTTGGACCCCACGCGAAGTTAAGTACATGCGCCGCATCTACTCCTTAGATGCGCCGCATCTTCCCTCAGACAGAAACTATAAATACCCCAAAGACCAGACGAGTTCGAAGTTCGGAAGTTTTAACCTAAGACCGAAGACCAGAAACCAAGGACGAATTCAGTCAAGGAGGCAGCACAAGACACACCCAAATCAAAGATACAAGAGCTGTAAGAAGGTGCTGCATGTGTTTAATTCATTAAGTAGTTTTGTTTTATTGTGTTAGCAAACTTTAATTCATCAGGATTGGTGGCTTGTGTAATGTGACAATGAAAGATTGCACTCCCTTTAATACTTGCTTTCCCATCAATTAAAGTTTATATGTTGATGTCTTTGGTTACTACTTATTAGTGCATTGATAACCTCTGTGTTTATTAGTGGCTTGCGGGCATTTGACTGCGGAAAATAATGTGGCTCCCACGGTTGTTACTAAATTGATCACTTAGGAATAACTTTTAGACATAAGTAATCATTAAGGGATTTCTCGCCGGTAAGATTAGGACCAACGAGAAAGGGTTAATTACATACACTTCATATAAAGCTATCAATAAAACAGTGACAATCTACTTAATCATAAGGACAGCCCTCTTATTGTCTCAAGTATCTATCTGTGTACGTGTGTGCTACTTGCTGATTCGTGCCTATTGGTTTATTTTATTATTTAATTGCAAACAAATCGTGTCAGTCTCTCAGGCTGAAACCCCCTTGCGTTAGGATATTAAAATACTGATTAGAATAACTAGATAATACGTTCCACTCTTAGTGATCGACACTCTACTTACCATTATATTCATACTGACCGGGTACACTGCTCGTTAAGTGTGTGTGTTATTGATAAGTCGGCTAAATATAAATTTAAAACTTGAGTAGGCATTAAAACTGCTAAACCGCAACGACACATCACGCGCATCACTAGGTCAAATGAAGAAAAGGTTCAATTTCAGTTCACTACGTTTGTTCATCACTTTGGAAAGGCATGCTGATAGATGATTTCACTTGTTGAAACAAGCATCCAAGATACACAGCATCATTGCCTCTTATAATTCCTCCATACAAGGAAATTGCACCATCTTTTAGTCCAAGATTGAAGCAATGTATTGATATTGTTAAAGTCAAAGAAAAATGGCAGATGAGTTACTGAGAAAGATATTCAATCCACGAGATCAGAAGAAAGCTCAGATCAAGAGTCTGACTATGAAGTGTTTGAAAGATCTTCACAATTCCTCATTTAATTCAGAAAACATGTTGAATAAGGTTCACATGTTTAGGGGA
The DNA here is from genome assembly GCA_021014915.2 of Artemisia tridentata subsp. tridentata. NCBI lineage: Eukaryota > Viridiplantae > Streptophyta > Magnoliopsida > Asterales > Asteraceae > Artemisia > Artemisia tridentata. Next base: position 25,003,076 of record CP139504.1, read on the forward strand.
GGATTGTTGGGAATTAAATATTCTGAAGATTAAGTATCGAGAATTTCTCTAAGTGTCATACTGCTGCTAGTGCATTTGATTCTGCTGCTAGCGTTAACATTCTGCTGCTGAAAGATGCTGCTGCTAGTAATAAAGATTCTACTGCTAGATGGATAAGTGTCGCGTATTCTACTGCTGGATGGATAAGTATACGAAGATATTTGTGTACTAAAGTCAACAATATACGGTAGATAATATCTTTTATTTTGTGATCAGTCAACAAGTTGTAAACTTAGATACATGTTGTATCTTATGTACTGACACACTCAAGATAAGCTAGCAAGTAATTCGACAAGACTTGACAAGACTTACAATTAATGTAAAGATCTCCTTGGACTATAAAAGGAGATTTTAGCTTAGTGTCATAAGTGTGTGTTTTTCATAGAACTTACATATTTGTTAAGAACAAACAAAACAATATCACAAGACATAAAAACATAAGATTCAAGGTTGTAACCCTAGTGATAAGTGAAGATCACTCGTATTATTATCTTAATAATATTGAATCGTTTGGTGTTAACATAGTGTGTTAAATTGTTCATTACACAAGCATTACTTTCCATTTCCAATAATCAATAACCTTCTAAGTGTGATTAAGTAGATTCCGCATACTTAATCATATTAACTCAATATATCATATACACAAAGTTACAAAGGTTTAACCACCTTATCAGTGTATTCGAGATCCTTCGCAGAGTCATTTTCAGTTTTTGGCCATTTTTGAAAAATCATATCTTTTAAACCGTAAGTCGTTATGGGTCGCACCACCCGTCATTTTGAAGGTAATTGAGTCTAGTTTCATTTAAAAATAGTCTCAAGGTCTAAATGTGTATGGATTTTTATAAATGGTCGAAAGAGTAACATGATGTCCATAAAAGTCAAGCATTTCCGCGTTAAAGTTTTAATTTTTGGTCTAAGCGGGCACGGGGTGTAACAGGTAATAAAACCACCCCAACGTGTCACAATGACTATATATAGTGGATATTCTTTGGAAAATGCTATATTTTGGTTGACAAAACTGTATGCAGCAAAAGTATCAAGCAATATGTTTCATTTAAAGATTATAGGTTTTAAATTTGTTACTTTTTTTTTTCAGGTTTCTGAACGGGTGGTCTATTAGTGTTACTTTGGCCACTTAGCGTGCTTCTCACACTGATGTATATGGTAACAGTAGCGGTGGGGGATTTAACCGTCGTTATGGTAATGCGAATCCTAAGAATGATCAATACTAAGCTGTTGCTGCTGAGACTTATACCCCCAATCAATTATGATGTGTATTCTTTTATTATGTATAAGTCACTATATATAAGCTATGATGTTAGTTTTTAAAACTATTCCTAATTCAGCTTTTATTCCAGGGACTAACAAACCATTTACATAATTTTTTTGGTTTTCATTACTCGACTCCGATCATCAAACACTAATAATATTTGCCAGAATACTTAGACTCGTGCTTATAGACGTGTGCTCTTTCAAGTATCCAATATATGTATTCCATGTTTGTGATGGGAACTACATATCTAAATTCGATAAACCAATTACATGTATTTAAAATTTTAGATTGGAAATTTGCATGTTACTTCGATTTTTATGGACACTTCACGATGGATGTGACACAACCGATCACATAGGTTTTTGGAACAGGATGATGCTATTGAACTCTGTTGTAAAAAGAAACTTCAGTCCCATCTGGATATCATATGGGCATATTTGCAACGGTCGGACTGGTTTTGTTAATGTGGTTGAACCTACTCGAGATCTTTCAAAGATCATGAATGGCGTTTGTGTTTCACACTATTTAGCAGTTATACAGACTTAAAAACTGCGATGGATCTTGCCCGTTTTGTTGCTTCAATTTAAAAAGAGAACACAAAAACAAAGACCTGCTTAAGAGGAACTTGTGTTTGCTCGAGGGTATGTCGATGAAGATGTAGGTGATGCTTTACAACTTGGAAGCAATTAAATTGGTGTGATATAGTACTGATGTCGTCAACTTCGGTACCCATCAAGTAAGAGAAATGTGGAATATTGGAGCTTTAATGGATGAGGCCAATGATAATAGCAATGGCGGCAGCTGCCACTAGGCCAATAACAATAGCAACAGCTGCCTATACAGGTCTTCAATCCTTTGTCTTGTGGTAGAAGGTGAAAATTTTGACCCAAAAAGAAGACGAGTTGATAGTGATGATGGTAGGGATATGCATGGGGATGGTAAAAAACGAGCTGATGTGGGGATGAAGAAAGCGGTTTAGTTGCAGTTTTTCATGAAAGGAAAAAAGCGCAAACGAATAGGAAGAATCAAGTTGTGAATTCTATATGTAGGTGTTGAATTGTAAATTTGTCGGCTGATTTTCAGTGAATGTTTGTCTAAAACATTCTGACTTTTTATGGTTTAGAGTTAAAAAAGACCGACGTGTTTAAATGCATTGATTATCATGATTTATGTCCACTCGTTTGGATGGAGTGATAACTCTCGTGTTATGAGTGAATGTTCCAAGGCAATGATATCTCATAATAGCGTTACTCACTTACACGTTGCTCCTTGTGCTACCCTAAAAAGATTTACATTGTTTATATATCGATAGTAAATAAATCCATAAGAATGCTCGATCTGTTACAAGCAGCTAATCCTTTATTTTGATTGTGTGATGTCATATTTTTGTCTTTTATACTTTGAGAAACAATTAAGTTATCGAATACGATTAATAATTCACTAATTGAGTAGTTTGAATAAAACTTAATAAATTTTAGTCGCTAATTCAAGTTTTACTAATGAATTAGTAATCGAATACGATTATTAGTTCAAGTTTTACTAATGAATGCTCTTTGAGCGGCTATAAACTCATTATCTCAATTTATATATATTCTGTGTTCCTAAATTTTAGTCGCTAAAATTCTTATACATATGGGTTTGTTATTTGTATGTCCAATTACGTCATTTTACATTTTTAATCTATAATTACAGCTAGTTTGCCAAACAATACTACAAAAAAAAAAAGCTACATTTTAATTTTTTTCAGCACCAGCAATTTTTGCCAACACACCCGTAGTGCCCTCTCGTTTAGATTGTGTGGCAACTCTCTCAAATAAGTCATCGGCCGTATTAATTTTTTGCATATCTTATATTATATCTTTTCACTCTTATATAAAACATTTAAGTTGTGGGATCCACAAAAAATTAAGATAAGAATGTCCAATCAAGAGTGACATGTGTCGATTCTCAACTAAAAAACATATTTATTTTCAAATTAAATATTTTTTTTTATCTATTTACTATGATTTAATTTCATCGTATTTCTAAAATTTTGTGTTCTTTATTTCAATATAAATTTTGATATATTTTATTAATTTCTAGTTTTTTATATTTTGAGTGGGTTTATTTTATTTTTATTCAAATTTTTTACAACTTCAACTTTAATTTGATTCAATACAAAACTTGATTTGTTAAAATTATATACTTTTGGAGGTAGTGTTTGACAGGTAAGAGAGTGTGAGTGACTTTTTACATGCGGGAATGATGATATCAATATAATGTTTGGGAAAGACACCAAAACCGATGAGGCGAACCTTTCAGAATAACCACCAATTTCTAAACAAACATATAAAAAATCTACTCTAACATAGTGTAGCGTAAATTTTCGAATATATTTAATTATTAAGGGGCCGCCTGCCAAATTAAAGGGGCCGCCCTTTATATCCGTTGCCCAGCTTTGGGCCATTGATCGAAAGCTCGGTTTAATCAACGCACAGTAACATCATCATCAGATCAAGTCACCTAAAGGAACGAGCCCACCATTCAACAAAGACCAAACGACTCCGTATCTCGGCCATTGATCGAAAGCTCGGGCTTAATCAACGCACAGCAACATCATCATCAGATCTACGCAAAGCGATGGATTCAAATCGCTAACAAGGCATGAGAAACAAGTCCGGACACGCACATATATATATAAGCAAGACCAGGCAGCAACGGAACCCACAAGCGACGGTACCCATCACGAGCTTGTGAACCAATCAAGCCCGATTGACAACGATCCAGGAAGATAATCACTCGAAAACCGTCATCGCGGGCTTGAGACTATCAAGAGATTGATAATCTACACCCAATAACCAAGGTCTATCTATATCCTACGTCTATCTATATTAACGCTTTCACGATTTACGGTCAACATCCCCGAAGCCACAAGGCTAGAAGCCACCCGTTCGGCTCAAGACCAAACAAGCAACCAATAGCCAAAACAGCCCCATAATGCCCAGAACGATGGGAAAATCAGGAATATAAACCGTCGTCAGGAAGGGTCCATGGGGTACCATGGCTTGTCGGTTTCGTTGCATCATCGCTTGCTTATATATATCCACGTAGAAGGAACCGGTCGCTCATGTTGCTCGCGCAACAAAGACCAAACGACTCCGTATCTGGGCCATTGATCGAAAGCTCGGGCTTAATCAACGTCATGCGATCATACCAGCACTAATGCACCGGATCCCATCAGAACTCCGCAGTTAAGCGTGCTTGGGCGAGAGTAGTACTGGCTTTCCGCATTAAGTTGGTTGCGTCTGCTGGCTCCAACCCGGGTGTAGATTATCAATCTCTTGATAGTCTCAAGCCCGCGATGACAGTTTTCGAGTGATTATCTTCCTGGATCGTTGTCCGGGCTTGATTGGTTCACAAGCTCGTGATGGGTACTGTCGCTTGTGGGTTCCGTTGCTGCCTGGTCTTGCTTATATATATGTGCGTGTCCGGACTCGTTTCTCATGCCTCGTTAGCGATTTGAATCCATCGCTTTGCGTAGATACCCCTCTACTCCACTCTCCGTCGCGGGTGTCGTAAACCAACACCAATGCATCTTTAACACCTATAGTACTCCTCCCACTTCTTCTTAACAAATCATCTATACAACCCATTACTTGTATCAAAACGACCTTTTCCCCGACCCCGACACAATTAAATTTTACCGTCCCGTCTAGACGGACTTGTGTTGGAAGCGGGGGACTCTTTAAACGACACCACTCTCCGAAACGGGGGCAAGGGGCAAGCGAAAAAAATTGTAGCGTAAATTTTCGAATATATTTAATTGCATATAAATTAGATCTAATTACTAACATTTTTTTTTTTTTTTTTTTTTATTATTTTTTTTTTTTATGCATGATTTGGATATATATGCAATTATCTATTTTCGGAAGGATATATATGCAAAAACCCCAATTATAATTTGATAAAATTAAGAACATGAAAAAAATTATATATTTTTCTGTAATCCTTCCTCACTTATGTTACTATTATTATGTGCATCCTCCATTCCACAAACTAATGCGAATGCAAGTTGTAGCAAATTCCTCATTTTTTACGTATATAAAAATACAGACATTCGCTGCGATTTAGATTCTCATTAATTTGTGCAACAGAGGACGCACATAATAATAGTAACATAAGTCAGGAACCATTATATTGCAGGATATACTAAGCCTCAAGCAGAGAAAAGAGAAACGAAGAGTATCTCCATGTTTAATTCTAACAAATCTCCACTCCAAGAAACGTGCAAAAACAGATTTAGCAAAAGAAAATCTGCAGAATGAACAGGTTATTAGCAACTGCACTACAACACTTATTATACCAAAATCTAATACACATTTACTGTCATTGCTGCAATTGACCAAATCGGTACAAACAATTTGGTGCAGGTCAGTTCTACGCACTATCCTTTAAAACCAAAAAGAATCATTCATGCTCAACAAAGCCTTCTCAACTTATGTGCAACAGGCAAGATATAAACAAATAGACATAGTAACGATGATGGATGTATGACGACCAAGCGCACTTATTATCAAATTCGCATGGTCGCCGTATATCCATCATTAATACTTTGCCGATATTTCGAAGATATACACTCACCTATTCTGCCACTAAATCTGCAAAGATACATACTCCTTGCATCAGGTATTTTCCTACTTACTTACACCGACCACAGAACATGGATCATTTAACAGAAATAGGAACCATCTGCAGTGTTTTATTTTTATCAATCGCTTCTCAATAATTTGATCATTCTGTTGACATGAATGCCGGTGCTTTCGTATCTGAATTCTGGGAAAAACCAATTGTATGATTATAGTTGCAGATATATAGTATTAAGAATTGAAAGATATCTGCTGTTTTTTAGTTGTTGATGCTGACATATGATGTTCTGTGTTTTTGACAGTGAATTTTTTTTCACATTTCGCACCATCTTCTTTTGTTCATTGTCCATTACTGATCTATTTTAAGTTGAACATAAACCAACAGTATAAGACTTCAATAAATTTATGTGGTTCAGTATAATGGCTGATGTATGTCAAGTGATATTATTTAAATGACTTTAAAGATGGTCTTAAATTGACAAAGAAAACTATGAAAAGGTAATACTAGAAAATGAAAGGAAAAATCTTGGTTTGGTGAATATTGTTGCACCAAGAAACTAGCACTCTGTTCCCGAGTATAAAATGGAAAGAAGAGAAATGAAGAGAGGAAAAAAGAAGAGAGAAGAAGAGGAGAGGAAAAAAAAATAATTTTTAATTTTGTGTTCCCGAGTTTGAAAGAAAAGAAGAGAAATGTTAGCAAAAAAGGCTTTAAAATGAACTTCTCTCCAAATCATCCCAATTTGGGAAGAAGATTAGGAGAGAAGTTTTGGCATAATTTTCTCCCCTCTTCTCTTCTCTTCTCTCCAGAAAAAACTCGGAATGCAATTTTTTTTGAATTTTCTCTTCACTTCTCTTCTTTTCTCTCCAAATAAAAACTCGGGAACAGAGTCTAAAAGCAAGGAGGTTGATGGGGCCTAAAAGTTTTTAATGTGAGCATTTATTATTTCTTGCTTATGTATTGTGATATTATTGGTAATGCATTTAATGAATGGTTTATTAACATTTCTCATTGCACTGTAGTAAATATAAATGGCAAAGCTACATAAAACATTTACACTCGCTAAAAGATAATGTGTAAACGTTTTATTGTTAAATAAAATAAAAAACACAAACTCACCTAATGTATTTATATAAAATAAAATAAAAAACATAAATAAAAAATATATAACAAAAAACAACTAATATATTTCTCATTGCACTGTAGTAAATATAAATGGCAAAGCTACATAAAACATTTACACTCGCTAAAAGATAATGTGTAAACGTTTTATTGTTAAATAAAATAAAAAACACAAACTCACCTAATGTATTTATATAAAATAAAATAAAAAACATAAATAAAAAATATATAACAAAAAACAACTAATATAATGATACACATACCTAGCTCCTATTTACGTGACATTCGATCCATTAAGTTCTTCGATTTGTTCAGAAAAGAAACGAGAGACAACAAAACATCTTTGATTAAAAAAAAAAAAAAAAATAATAATAATAATAATAATAATAATAATAAAACAAAAAACTCCCGGGGCAACGCCCGGGTTTCCCGACTTGTTACAACAAAAATTGATAATATTCACAAACTTTAACCTAAATACACAAAATTTTACACATACTTTTAAACAGGTAGGCTTAGCCTGCCAAAGCTTTATTATTTACTTTTATATATACTTATTGTATTCAGTTTGATTTGAAAAAACTATACTAATAGCAATAAGCATGATTATAATATGTATTTCAGACAAGTCTTATTTATATGCGACCCATGTGGCTGCATGTATAACCCTTTAAATTCTTACCAAAGACAATCCATTTTTATGAAATGGGCCGATATTACCTTGCTAGTGTGAGATCTTATAAGAACCATTTATACAGATTGTTCTAAATGTCACCATGGATCCAGAAGCTTCAAGACACTAATATAACACGAAAATATAAACCATATGAGCAGCTGCGGCTGATTTCACCTAAAAAATAGCAAACCAGCCTGTGAATCTTCAAATAAAGTTTTTCCACACCTAATTTGATCAATTATGCACAACGTAATCAACCCTCAGGGAAGTGCGAAAAAGATGACTACTGTAGGTACGTACATAGAAAATAGGGTTAATACACAAATATGTTACTAAACTTTCCATAAAAGTTCGCCTAAGTTACTGAACTTTCATTTTGTTCACTTAGGTTACTGAACTTATAAACCATGACATTTGGGTTCACTGAACTTATAAAAAATATTCATAAACAACATTGAACTTGTAAAAACATGACATTTATGTTACTTAACATATCAAAAAATATACGATTAAGTCACTCCTACCAACACTTGTAAAAACCATGACATTTGATTATAAGTTCAGTAACCTAAGTGAACAAAATGAAAGTTTAGTAACTTAGGCGAACTTTTTTGGAAAGTTTAGTAACATATTTGTGTATTAACCCTAGAAAATATGGTTTCTAGTGATATGGCATATACATAGCTTTCAGAGTTGCATGTATTTTTTTTCTGTTCAGTCAATGCCTCTTCACGCCTATCGTGACTCTTGTTAAGATCTGAAGATGGAGAAACATCCCCGCCTGCTTTCAGTTTTAGTTTTACCTTCGTATAGGGCGTTGGGGTGGAATTGGTTTAACGAAATCTCCGGGAGAGCGATATATTCGTTTAACGCGTGGGGGTGAAGGTGATGGTTCAGGGGAAGGGTATCCGTTCCTTAGAGGAGCATTAGACCTGAGATGAGGAAGCATAATAAGGAATACAGAAAACAGAGTTTAGTTTACTAATTTAATTTAAGAGCATAATTGAGAAGACATCGATTTAAAGTAGCATAATATTCATAGTTTAAAATCTAAATAATTCTGCATCTTGAAGGACTTCTGTAATTAGTAATTGACCTAATAATTGACCTTGAGTGTGTGCCTCTGCACAAGAAATATAAATAAAAGTGAAATACCAAGACAATTTGCAGTGACAAAGCCTGAGACCCTTAAAAGAGGTTTTAATTAATGATCAGAATAGATACTGAGTTGGTGACAAAGAACGATCAATGTTGATCCTGTTAGGATGGAGGTCTAAAGAAAGTTGTTTGTATAGATGTTCAACTACATATCCATGGGGCGTCAACAGCATGTTTACAGATGGACAGACATTGTACAGTATTCTAGTGCCCCTAAATAAGCCTTATCGTCACACGGGAAACATTTAGTGCTTCCTACAGACCCTGATATACCTTGGTTTAATCCCTCCAAAGATGCCTAATATCTAATACGTAGAAATAAACTTTCGTATACCACTATATGTAATCTAGTCGAAAAAAGTCTAGAATCTAGATTACATTTAGTGCCTAAAAACCTTGTCTACTGGAAACATTTGGTGCTTTCCTACAGACCCTAATATACATTGGTGATGCCTAAAACGATGCCTAATATCTAATGCCTAAAACGATGCCTAATATGTAATCTAGTCGAAAAAAATTCTAGGCATAACGATCCATGTTGATGGAAGTAACAAGCAGAACACACAAGCTCACAAAAAAACAATGGTGTGAATCTTACACAAATGCTAAAAACATAACTGCATAAGACTCACCTAGCAGTTTCTTTTGAGCCATTCTTCTCATCAGTCTCTTTTGTATCCTTCAATTCTCTGGTAATTTGGTCCGTATCCTCCTGAATTCGTAAAGATATAGTGAGATAAAAGATGCCATACAAAAATTAAGCATAACTTTAACAAAAAAAGAACAGAAGATAATACCTGCTTCTTAACAGATTTGACAGATTTGACATATCAGTATTAAAGCAACAAAATTAAACTTACGGTAATAGCTTCCGCAGAGAAGTCTTATTTAAGGGACGAACAGCTAAGTGTATTCTAATTTCTTTTAAGCTAAGAGTACTCAAAGCAGATTAAACTGAACAAACAAGCGAAAATCAGCAATAACTCAATGCAACAACATTCTCATAAAATAACACTTATAGTCAAGTTTTTTTTACAGCTCAATAATTTCTTATAGGTAAGTTTTAACCTATCAATATTTGTAAAATATCTTCGGTCATTTGAGCAAAGAAGCCATAACAATATTTGAGTACATTGTCTACATCTGAACCAAACTATGCAATAGTATGATATGACGGAATCCCTTGAAACAACTGGTCTTCTTAAACAAGTTATTAACATTCACACAACAACCTAATTTCTTAAAATATATCATTTCTTCAGTCAAGCAATTGATTCTCAAAACTTCTGTCTTTCAAATCTGCAGATTAAGGGGATGGTTGTTCAAGCTTATTTAAGCTAATAAGCTCAAATTTAAGGCTTATAAGCTTATCAACTTGAACTCATGATCTATACAAATAAACTTAAAGAAACACCCCCTAAGTTTAGAGATAAAAAAATGTCTGTCAAAAACACTAAAGAATGGAACCAGAAGAGCAAATAGGTATCTCATATAAGGCCTGATAACAAGAAATTGCTAATAATAAAGAGAAATGCTATAACCAATAGCTTTGTCCCAAAATATAGTGGCTAAGCATTTGCTCAATGGTTACTACACGAGAGGTGAGTTGTAATGATTTGTGAAAATCTAATGTTCTACAAAGACTTTTCAATAGATGATGCTAGAAAGATTGATATACATGTTTGATCAAAGGTTACTAAGTTGAGACGCAGTTCTTATAATTTGTAGATAACATTTTTTTTACTAATTTATAAAAATCATGGTAACGATTACTTCTAAAATTATTACAAGTTTTAGTGCAAACAGTAATCTATCATGTAGTAACCTACGAGAGCCTGTATTTTATACAAAAACAAGATCATACAGATTGCTGCTATAAACTGGCAAGATGCGCAGAATTAGGTCATCACCAATATTTCCACATGCCTACTAAGAAGTGGAATTCAAGGCATATTTGCTAAACTAACAAAAATCAAACACGTCAACCCTCATGGCAACTAAAAACAGTACCAACACCAAATCCAGCTCCTAAAGCAACATACATGCATATCCTTATTTACAGCTATAACAAAAACAATGATTCCCGATGCATCATTACACACAACAGCATCAAGTACATTACTACAAATGATTCAAAATACACTTACAAAAACAAAATCATTATACCTTTTGCTCAACTTCACTCTCCGCCTGCACAAAAACAGAGCTCTCAGCAGCAGCTTCTGCAGGCGCTTTCATCTCCAGCGTAATCTTATAATAATAAGACCCGATTATCTTTGCCAGTTTCTCCCTCAATGCAGCATCTGTATATCATTAAAATAAACAATAACCATTAAAAAAAACCCTGATAATAATAATAACCTAATAATAGCAACTTAGGGGGTGTTTGGATTAGCTTATGTTTTGGGCTTGGGGCTTAATGAAAATGGAAAAGCTCATAAGGTCATATTTTTTGGCTTATCAGCTTAACCTTATGAACTTATTTAAGTACATAAGCTTAACTTCGTAATCTCATAAGCCATAAAAAATGAGCTTACTAGTTTTTCCAATTTCAAATAAGCCCATAAGCCCAAACAAACAATAAGCTAACCCAAATGCCCCATAAGCTTATTTATGGGCTTATTAGTTCATCTGTTTTCGGCTTATGTTTCATAAGCTCCACTTTTCGGCTTATGAAAAGTTAGCCAAAAACAGATAAGCTCATAAACCCATAAATAAGCTTAGGGAGTGTTTGATTAAACTTATATGTGGGCTTATATGCTTATTTGATTTCGGATTAAATTTCATAAGCCTCAATTTATCCGCTTATTTTTAGACTTTATATAAACTTGTTATATTAACAAGCTTATATAAAGTCATAAAATAAGACAAAATTAAGGCTTATGAAATATACGCCGAAAACAAATAAGCTCATAAGCCCACATATAAGCTTAAACAAACACCCCCTAAAAACAACCACCCTCTAATTGTCTTAAAACACATATATCCTAAACCATACAAGTAACATCCGGATTCTCAACCACCTTCAACAAATGCTCAACCACCTCTCTTATTTTCCCGGCCACGTCATCACCACCCCCAACCGTTTTGCTGACGTCATCACAACCTACATTGTTGTTACCGATTTTTTCGGGAACGGTGTTTTTTTAGTTCTTTGTCAACGGCGGCGGTCAACGGGATACGAAGCTTCTCGAGTTCTTCGATGACGGCTAATAGTTCCGGGTTTGGAGAGAACTAGGTCTGTTGTTTTGTTTTTTTGTTTTTGATTTGGGTGATTCGGTTGAGTTTTTTACGGAGGTTGCGGATGCGATTGGTGAGGACTAGGGCCTTCAGAGACGTCGGAAGTGGATGTCATGGTGGTTTAGGGTTGGGTTTTGAGTAGGGGAGTTAAAAAGGGATGTGAAGGGAGATGGGTTTTTTTTACTGTAGTTTTTATAGTGGATTTTTACCTTCTAGAACTATAGTTACATTCTAGAAACTAGCAGGGTACCCGCGCGTTGCGGCGGCGGGTACCCTGAAATAATATTTTTCGGTGAATAATGTATTTTAGTTTATTACGTTTTTTTTAATAATAAATTTACAGATATCAAGAATTTCATGTGACGTATTTCAACTCTTTAACTAAGGAATTTATGTCATCTTTTTGGGTCTTTTTTAAAGTCATTCGTATAACATGAGCCCGTTTGGCCAGTGCCCGTTTAGCTCGTGCCCGTTTGGTCCGTGTCCGTTCGGGTTCTAGCCCGTTTGGCCCGGGTCCGTTTAGCCCGTGCCCGTTTGACCCGTGTCCGTTCGGGTTCTAGCCCGTTTGGCCTGTGCCCGTTCGGGCTCTAGCCCGTTTGGCCCGTGCCCGTTCGGGCTCTAGCCCGTTTGGCCCGTTGCCCGTTCGTGCTTGAATATTTGTATAATGTGCTTTATTATTTGTATTAGTAACATTTAATGCAGGAATTGTGTTTAAGTTGGTTGTACAATATGCTTAATAATTTGTATTTCTTATGTAAGGGGTGTTTTAATAACTAAATTAATTGTATTTATTGACCAATTAATTAATTGACTACATTAAATATATTGACCAAATTAATAGTGCTTTGTATTTTGTACATTAAGCTTTAAGACTTGTAAGTCTTAAAATTAAGATTGATGAGAAAGATCATTAATAGTGCTTTGTGTATTGTACAATAAGCATTATAGCTTGTAAGGCTTAATTTTAAGACCAAGATGAGAGAGAGTCATTCCTACATTATAGCAGAGTACCCGTGCGATGTGGCGGCGGGTACCCTGTGACAAACATTTTATAGCGAGCAAATGTTTTTCATTTATACGTTTTTTTTCCTAACAATAACCAACTTTGTTATTTTAGCCAAATAAAATAAAATAAAAAATATCAATATTTAACCCTATGTTCGTATAACAAAGTTCGTAGCACATATTTGATAACAATTTGTAACACATGGGCTACCAACAAATATCCTTAAACATTTGGATAGTCCAAGTCACTAATTGCTTGGCACAAGCTAAATAATCAGTCCAACCCATCAGTTTTCGGGTATAACATCCCAAGATACAACCTAAGATTGAGATATAAGGGCTTTACCCTATTCTCCTGGAACCCTAATAACACACATACAAACATAACGCCTCCATCTTTATCCAGTCACATAAACCGAACGACCTTGATCTTTCTTTCAATCAAAACGAATCAAACAAAAATCCATTCTTTTTTTCGTTATGTATATCGAATAAAACTTAAAGACTTTGTTTCTTTTTGCCTAGTACCCGAATAACACTAACACAAACAACCTTGAGATTCTTTCTACTAAAACCCGAACATCAACACGAGGGCTTAAGATCTTTTCTGCTCCGATTTTATGCATGGTTCGTGTAGTGGTTTGGCTTCAAGATCTCACTATGAGGTCTCGGGTAGGTTTTTGTGTTTTGTTTTTGTTTGTTTTATCTTGACGAATTAAAGGAATAAATGGTAACATTATTGTTATTGTTTCTTTCTTTTGATATTCGGATATTGAAGGAGAAGATTAACTTGTCGCGGATCTATGATGAAAACGTGTTAATCTTTAAAGATAGTGGTTTTATAACCTCAACACGGATCTGAGATCATTGAGTTATTTTCGTTTTTGAATCTTGTTCGAGTTTGGTTGTAAGTTAAGGAGATGGGTTTAGGATAGTTTTTGTTTGATGTTGTTTGTTTTGGTTAATAGTATATTGCACTTCATCTTCTCGAACTTCTTTTTTTTTTTTTCTTTTCTTGGACCGATTAAGACACAGATCCGATGTCTAAATATGAACTGGGGTTATGCTAACCATGTGGTTATTCGTAGTCTTGGTTTGGTCAAACCTTGACTATACCTGGACTCACATAAACGTTCACAATCAGAAACATATTTTAATTTGCTTTAAATTTTATGTTTACTCTTAGTATTTAGTTGTACAATATGAATATCCATTGAAAGCTTGATTAGATTGTACATTGTGATTAAATGGTTGTATATTTTGGTGAAGGGGTAAATTAAATTGTGTATTAATTGATCACTTTAATAGCATTAATGTGGTGTTTGTTGTACAATATGCTTATTTTCTTGTAAGTCTCAAAATTATGTGCATTAAAGTGATGTACACTATGCTTAATTACTTGTAAGTCTGAATTTTAAGACTTAAGAGGTGAGAGATTCATTTGTGCATTATATGTAGTATAGATTACTATCCGGTTTCGTATAATCGTCTACTTCTTTTTTGAGTTATCTTGGGGCTTAATGATAACGAGCTGGGAAACCCACGCGTTGCCGCGAGAATACGATGCTAAGTCTTGTTTAAAAGTTAGTTCTTAAGGACTAAATTTTTAAAAAATCGATAAAACTAAAAGACTATTTTTGAAAATTGAGTAAATTTGAAAAAGATTGATAAATTAAAAGAATTAATTTTTCTAAAAAAAAATAATTTTTCAAAAAAAAAAAATTTTTTTTTAAAGGTTAATTTTAAAAAATGTATACTTTTTTACGATGGCACAATATGGATAATTTTTTTTCTATAACTTTTTTTCGAAAATTTCTTTTATAAATTTTAGAAAAAAGATTTTAGGAAAAAAAAAAAAATTTAAAAAGAAAGTTTTTTTTCAAATAAAGTTTTTTGAAAATATTTTTTCAATTTTTTTTTTTTTTTTTTTTAAATTTTATTTTTCTGAAAAAAAAAAAAAAACTGTAGCGACCACTGTAGTTGCTACAGTGTTCGCTACAATGTAAGATGAACAGTGTCGGCACATCGAAAAATACTGTTTGAACAACTGTAGCTACATTGTAGCTACAGTGTTTTTTCACGCAAATCAAGATCTGCCTTTTTAATATATGTATAATAGATCGTCGTGAAATCGGACCGGGTCGAACATATTTTAGTCCGGTTTATCTACCATTTTTTATATTCGGTTTTTGATCCGGTCCGATTTCGTCTTATGAAAAACCGTCAGTTGTGCTTTGTTGGACTAGACCGGAACGACCTGGGCCTAAATCGAACATTTTAGTCTCGTACAGTGTTTTGGGCCAAATCAGTCTTTAGTCCGGTCTTGGTCGGTCCGGTCTGATTTTCTGACCGTGATTAGCCCTATCTACAATGATAGTTATTTACTTTTTAATCTGTTTTGAGGTTTTTTTTTTGTAAACATCAAAAAATGTCCCTGGGGTTTGCCATTTTTGCGAAAGATGCCCTTGAAAAAAAAAATGCCCGAGTTAGGTACCTGGGGTTTGCACTTTTTACGAACAATGCCCCTGAGGTTGCTAGTTTGTTGCAAATCGTCGATTTTGGCCAACGAGCGTTACAAAATCCCGTTAGTGAGTCCTCACGTGCTTTCCACGTGAGGGTATTTTTGTCTTATTCATTTTCCCGCCATTTTCACACCTGTTACCTTCCCAGGGCACGAAAATCCACAAGGACATTTTTTGCAACTAAACTTGTAAAAACGGATCAAATCACACACACAAACACATTCTATCTTGTTTCAACCGATCAAATCACACACCCACAAACACATACTATCGGAACTTAGCAGTCTTGTAATGGCAAAAACATAAACACTGTTCAGAAGAAACGACAAACTATATATATTTTTGGTTTGGTATACAAAAATTTACTTACAGACAACAATGCATCAAGATCCATCAATTGTTAAACAAGTCAAAAAATTTGCGAAAACAATAGAAACACTTTATTTATTTTTTTATTTTTTTTTCGAGTTTTAAGCTGCTTTTTTTTTTCGACGACGGCTAATAGTCCGGGTTTGGAGAGAACCAGGTCTTGTTGTTCTTTGTTTTTGATTTGGTTAGATTGTTTGATTTGGGTGATTCGGTTGAGTTTTTTACGGAGGTTGCGGATGCGATTGGTGAGGACGGTGAGGACCGGGCCTTCAGGGACGTCGGAAGTGGATGTCATGGTGGTTTAGGGTTTTGAGTAGGGGAGTTAAAAAGGGATGTGAAAGGAGATGGTGGGTTTTTTTTAACTGTAGTTTTTATAGTGGATTTTTACCTTCTAGAACTATGGTTACATTCTAGAAATTACTATCCGGTTTCGTATAATCGTCTACTTCTTTTTTGAGTTATCTTGGGGCTTAATGATAATAGATCGCGGACCATAGTGGATCGTGAAATCGGACCGGGTCGAACATATTTTAGTACGGTTTATCTACCATTTTTTATATTTGGTTTTTTATCCGGTCCGATTCTGTCTTATGAAAAACCGTCAATTGTACTTTGTTGGACTAGACCGGAACGACCTGGGCCTAAATCGAACATTTTAGTCTGGTACGGTGTTTTGGGCCAAATAGGTCTTTAGTCCGGTCTGATTTTCAGACTGTGATCAGCCCTATCTATAATGATAGTTATTTATTTTTTAATTTGTTTTGAGGTTTTTTTTTGTAAACATCAAAAAATGTCGCTGGGGTTTGCCATTTTTGGGAAAGATGCCCTTGAAAAAAAAATGCACGAGTTAGGTACCTGTGGTTTGCACTTTTTACGAACAATGCCCCTGAGGTTGCTAGTTTGTTGCAAATAGTCGATTTTGGTTAACGAGCGTTACAAAATCCCGTTAGTGAGTCCTCACGTGCCTTCCACGTGAAGGTATTTTTGTCATATTCATTTTCCCGCCATTTTCACACCTGTTACCTTCCCAGGGCACGAAAATCCACAAGGACATTTTTTGCAACTAAACTTGTAAAAACCGATCAAATCACACACACAAACACATTCTATCTTGTTTCAACCGATCAAATCACACACCCACAAACACATACCATCAGAACTTAGCAGTCTTGTAATGGCAAAAACATAAACAATGTTCAGAAGAAACGACAAACTATATATATTTTTGGTTTGGTATACAAGAATTTACTTACAAACAACAATGCATCAAGATCCATCAATTGTTAAACAAGTCAAAAAATTTGCGAAAACAATAGAACCACTTTTTTTTTTTTTTTTTTTTTTTTTTTTTTTTTTTGACTTTCGAGTTTTAAGCTGCTTTTTCATTGCTAAATATCTTTATTAAAGAAATTATAAATAAGCAATCAGAGCATACCGTTAAACCCCTAACTCCTTGATCTCATGTTTTTTTGTGAAAGGTCTCATGGTTGATCTATTAGAAAGAAATATCGTAAAGAAGATGGTGGACTATGCTAAGCGCACCATGAAAACCAAATTCCATCGAAGGTCACCAGTAACTTTCTTTACCAATGGGATTAAATTGGTATTTGGGATTCCATTTAGAGGTAGATTATCGGATTATTGTGTTTTCGAAACCAAGATAATCAGAAGCTGGCTTTTAGCAAATCATTTGAAAAAAAAAAAAAAAAAAAAAAAAGCTTTTTTGTGTTTTCTTAGAGACAGAAGGCGGTTCTGATAACACGGGCAAGGCATAATTTTTGAAACACGGTTTTGCAAACGCAATACACCCGGGAAGTTGAAGGCGAAACAAAAAGGGGTGTTTCTAGCATAATGCACCTCTCCACTTCTTTACACATAAAGACCTTAAAGAGGAGAAGTTTTAAATTCTAGATTCTTGGTCACGTAAATATTTGACCGGTTATCACAATAGAACCCAAGTACATTAGCTTCTATGGATAAAAAAAATTCTCTAATAACAGTAATGAAACATGGAATAAAGGTGGTATATCTAGTTAAGTGATAATAGTTAAATTCTGATGGTATGAGGTTATTATAAAAGTAAATTTCCTACTAATAATACAATAATATAAAATTATCATAATACAATTACAATATTACATACTGATACTACCACTTTATTACATTTTCCAATAAGACGGGTGCTATGATGACTAAACTCACCAACTCCACGTCAGTGACACATCATCATTCAGCATACTATCAAACCCACCACTAAAAGGCGCTATGGTCGCTACCAAACTGAAAATATAAAAATACTCCACTCTTACAAACATACCCACAAAGACAAAAAAACCATGAGAATATGTTCGTTGGTCTGCACCACCGAACCATTGCAAAAAATAACCTTTTGGCGCGCAGTTGAGAAAGGGTGCATTGCGCTTCGCGCGTGATAATGAAGGTGATGACCATGACCAGCCTAAGAACAATAAAACCAAAAAAATAAATAGATCATTCACATAAACAATTAACAAAACCACCCCAACAATAAAGTCCACATTTATTTAAAAAAGGAAAAAAGAAAAAAATGAACTGGATTTTCAGAATTAATCTTTTATTAAGGCTCTTTGGGCTCTAACTGGATTTCCAGAATAAATTTTTTGCTAACGCTCTTGGGCTCTAACTGGATTTCCAGAATTTAATATTTGTTAAGGCTCTTGGGCTCTAACTGACTTTCCAGAATTAATCTTTTATTAAGGCTCTTGGGCTATAACTTGATTTCCATAATTAATCTTTTGTTAAGGCTCTTTGGGCTCTAACTGGATTTTCAGAATTAATTTTTTGCTAAGGCTCTTGGGCTATAACTGGATTTTCAGAATTTAATTATTATTATTATTATTATTATTATTATTATTATTATTATTATTATTATTATTATTATTTTTTTTTTTTTTTATTTTTTTTTTTTTTAAATTCTCTTGGGCTCTAAATGAATTTCTAGGATTAATCATTTTTTAAGGCTCTTGGGCTATAACTAGATTTCCAGAATTAATCTTTTGTTAAGGCTCTTTGGGCTCTAACGGATCCAGAATAAATTTTTTGTTAAGGCTCTTGGGCTTTAAGTGGGTTTCCTAAATTAATCTCTTGTTAAGGCTCTTGGGCTCTAACTAGATTTCCGGATATTTATTAAGGCTCTTGTGCTCTAAATCGATTTCCAAAATTAATTTTTTGTTAAGGCTCTTGGGCTATAACTAGATTTCCGGATATTTTGTTAAGGCTCTTAGACTCTAAATCGATTTCCAAAATTAATTTTTTGTTAAGGCTCTTGGGCTATAACTAGATTTCCAGAATTAATTTTTGTTATGACTGCATTAATACTTAACATTAAATACATGAGATTCAATCTTTATATATATATAGATACAGATATATAAAAATTGAGTTTCATGTATAAATATGAGCATTAATGGCATAAGCTAAAGTAATCACTATCATTTGAAACATGCTAAACCTCTAAAGCTTCATTTTAAAGCTTTAAAGAGCTTTTAGAAACCAAAACAAAATCTATCTATCTATACTATTTAAAAATTGAGTTTCATGATATAAATATGAGTCATTATGATTTAAACACTATTATGGTTGAGTTCATATTATTAAATGGATTTGGTGTAGAATTGTTAAGCTCTTCACTAAAATGATTATTACATCCCATCTTCAAGTCGATTAATTACAAGAAATCGTTACAATTCAATTAAACTCAGGAGATTGGTTCTATAGGCATTTGTTCATTTTCTTTTAGTAAATACATTTAATTGCAAAGAAATCATTTTTAAAGGTATCTATTTGTTTTGCTCTTGGAGTGTATAAATAACCCATTAACCCACTTATGTTTTGCTTAAAAGACCGAGTGCATAATCGAGGCAACGAAATAAAACATTTACAATGCAACTTTCTTTGGATTTTGAACGAAGGTGTTGATGCTCCTATATAAATGATGATACGATGAAAGTTGGATGTCAACAGTTTTCATGTAATAGATGTGTGTGACGTATTCGTTGTTTCTTATGAAATGGTTAAAAGGTGATTCCTGTTGAATCAATGGCAAATTTATGTATAAGATTTATCGAATACTCAAATGATGCATTGTAGAGCAATAAACAATTTAGTGTGTTATTTCATTGATAAGTTGAAAACAAGTTCATTTGTTTCATGTAAAACTGTAATATATTGTTGAACAATTATAAAGATCAAGTCATGCAAACTAACAAGTAACACCAACTTAACATATAGTTGGAATTGTCAATTGGTGGGAAAAAAATATGCGAACAACGTGAATGATTTATCATATTTAGTTTCACTGTTATTAAGGGAACTTCTAATCTATGTAAAAAGATTGCATTGTTGGGTGAAAACTTAGAAACAAGTAGGTAAATGGTAATTAGAAGTTACTACTTGGAAGAAATTGATGATAGAGCTACATGCTTCAATGTGTATGAGCAAGTTTTCAACCTATATTAATTTTAATTCATTTAGTACATGAATATCTTACCTACGTAAAAAGTAGGGCGATTGGGTGAAAACTTCGTATTCAAGTCTAAGATAAATTGACAATCAACATTTTATATCTAATAATTAGAACTCTATAATACATGCCGGCATTAGAGATTACATTCAGACAATCAATCAGTAATATACAAATAAACTTCTCCCACAAGAATATACATCTTAAATATAAAATATCAAAATACTGAATTTTTGGCACAAATAAGAATTATATATGTCTCATAGAGAATTAAAGGTTTGAGTTATGTTTCACTAGAAAGATGCTTACAGTCGAAACATTCATCAAACTCTTTGCAATAGTATTTATGCTTTTATTACACACAAGTGTTGTTGAAAAAAGATTATAAACAAATGAGAATGCTTAAACTATCACAAATGAGTAGTTGAATACTAAATAACCAATTAATTAATTCATCGTAGTATTCTAAGATCTTACTTCTGGTCTACAAATTAACACGGACATTCATAATAATTTGGTAAAAGTTAATACATAAATCATAAATGCAACAAAGAACATTTTAAAAATTAAGAGCCTACAAGAAATGTGGACAAGTTTATAATATAAGTAACATGTTTTGCGTTACGACGATGAAACTAACTCATGTATTTGATACATTTTTATTCAAACAACTTTATTTACAAAAAGTTAGAGTAGTTAAATGAACTTCATTTATTCAGTCGAGTATCCCGGATCAAAAGGAGAATAATAACTAAATACACATAACCTTTGCACAACCGATGATTCTTTAGGGTGACAAATCCCGTGCATCGCATGGGCTATGGTGCCTCGTTGTATTAAATTTTGGGTTGATTCAGTACAAAAAATGATCCACATTTATCCACGGTTTCTACATCATATAAATGTTTTAAATATTAAAGTACATGCTTGCTTAGTGTGTGAAAAAATGTTGTGTAAAGAATTTTATACATGTCTCAACAATTGCAAATGAGTACAAAATAGCCAAACGTTCAAGTTAAGAAAGTGTGGACAAAAAAAGTATTCTAAGTGTGGAAGAATCATCCATATTTCTACACCCACAAGCGTGTAGAAACCATATAAAAAGACCACACTTATAAGTGTTGCCACAAGTGTCGATCGAAGCAGCGTTAGCCAGAACGAAGAGGACGTCAGCGACGATCGAATCACTGAACCGGCGGATGAACGGCGACGATCTGAATAGTGATCGGAGCTAACAAAATGATGATCAGCATAGTCAGAGTCACATATTGGTCCACCTTATTTGTGTTTCACGTTTTTTTATAAACAAATTTTCTTTTTTTTCTTTTTTTTTATAAACAATTTTTCTACCCGCCTGCAAGGCTGCAAGTGTATACAATATTTCTACACGCCTGCAAGGCTGCAAGTATATACAATTTTTCTACCCGCCTGCAAGTATGACTGTTTATACAATCTTGTCACACTTATACATGTAGATTACTTTTGGACATGCGAGTGTTTATACACAAAACTAACAATTACTCCGTACTACACATCAATAAGTGTGTAACTTTATCACACGGCTACAACCGTGACAAAATAATGGTTTTTACGCGCCTGTAATTGTGCCTTTTATTAATCACTTTTTTTAGTGTGTAAATATATAAATAAAATTACACGTTTCGGTAAAACGTGGAGAATTTAACTATATGTTGTAGTGATTATATCATGTTTTGGTTGTGATTTATGTTTGAGGTATCATTTGAGTGTGTGCTTGATTTAGATTAAGCTAAACAGTAACTAAGAAGGATTTTGGATCATGGCTATTTAATATGGAGTAATCAGTTAATCACTACTGCAAAAAAACTGATTATATGCTTTTCCATATAACATCAAATCAACCAAAAGGGGATATATGAGTTTGATACAATAGCAATGCCTAAATCACTATTAATACTGATAGCCTCAATGAATCGGAAATTTGTTATGCAAATTACCTTGACTTACAAAACCCGTTAAATAACAGGCGTTAACAATGGTTCATTAGCAAAGTGAGCTACTAGATTTTCGACAACTAGATCAGCTATAGCCATACGGGTTTCCTGTGTACAACTTCCAACATGAGGTGTTAAAACTACATTATCAAGACCAATGAGTTGCTCAGGCACCTGAGGTTCGTGTTCAAACACATCAAGCCCAGCCCCACCAAGTCTACCTTCAGCAAAAGCTGACACAAGCTCTGGCTCATCTACATGACCCCCTCGTCCAATGTTAATTAGAAATCCATTTGGTCCTAAAGCGTCTATCACTTCACGGTTAATTATATGACGAGTTGCTTCTGTCAATGAGCATGCGACAACTAGGATTTCGGAGTTGGAAGCTAATTCAATCACGTTTGGATAGTACTTGTAAGATGAATTTGGTTTATGTGATCTGGAGTAGTAATTAATTGGACAACCAAACGCCTCCATTCTCTTAGCGATTGCTGAGCCGATTCTTCCCAAGCCTATGATGCCAACTGATTTTCCACTAACCTGCAAATAGAAACTAAAGAATTAAGGATTTAAACCTGAAATTTCTGGTCTATATAGGTGTTTCAGCTATTGGTTGTTAAGAAATATCGGGATTGCATTTACAGAACATATTATGCTTTTTCAAAGAACTGGTCTCAACCCGTTTCTTCACAACTGCGTTTTCCAGGAAAACACAAATAGTCACTCTTTCTAATGGTTTGCGACTTTGCGTAGCACTATTTTCTTTATATATATGTATTGGACCAGCCTAATTCAAAAGAGCTCCTACTCTCCTAGTTATTTGAAATATTCGACAATCAAATTCAAACACTATTTAAAGATTATGCTTTGATACAATATAAAAGTTGATAAGTTAATTCTGTAACGGCTTTTAACTTTTACAAACACCTTATGGAAATGTGCTTTCTTAAGCCTTTAATTAAACTGGAGTTTGGATAAGGCTATTGTATCTTAATAAATACACTGATAAGCACTTAAAAAAAGGTTACCAAACACCCCGTAAATAAATTTAGACTTGCCCAAACACCTGGTAAATAAATTTAGACTAACCCAAACACCCATATCCCAAGTCATTGTATTTGTAAAATCGCCCCCGCAACTGTCATTAACGTTGTGTCTGGTAATTAAGGAATATTTTGGAGTGTTTGGCGTTTAGAATTGAAGCTCGTTTGCAACGAGCTTTCAGGGAGTTTATACATTTTCAATGCGTCTAATGAATCGCTAATGGAAGAAGCGTTTAGCTTATAAGGTGGGGCGATGGTGTACCACACCAACATATTCTTCAACCTCCAAACCTAGTTAACACTTTCATTACCATTTACATATACTCACTTAAACAAAAAAATACCCCGCATAACACACTCACACAACCTTTATTTTTGTTCGGTGGCCACAATGTCCCAACCAAGTCAAAAATTAGCTAAACCACGCCCACGCGTGAACCAAGCTTAGTCCCAAGTTGTTCACACAGCAAGCATACTTTTACACTTTATAGTCACTCCCACAATCATACACCTCGTTACCAAACACTTTTACAAAACGAAAAGATACAGCTAGCTAACAACTTACGGCTACAACTAGTTTTGCCAAACATAATAACTTGTTACAAGAAAATTCAAGAAACATACTTTATTCGTCAAACCGAACTCCCCATTCTTCCACGACCCTTTCCTGACAAACCTATCAGCGACACAAATCCTCCTAAGCGTCGCTAAAACCAACGCAACAGCAGTATCAGCAACTTCATGAGTCAAAGCATCAGGAGTTGACGTGACCCTTATCCCTTTTTCCCTACATTTCTCCAAATCAATCTGGTCTAACCCAGAACTATGACTTGATATGATTTCCAAACACGGAAATGAGTCGATTAGTGTCGCGTCTGCTCCGTGCGCCCCGTTGCCTACGATTGCTTTTATAGAGTGTGAGTGATGGGTTTTTAAGAACTCTGTCTTGGACTTAATCTCCCACGATTTGCTTAAGGTGAAGTGTTGGCTGAGTTTGTCTTGGAGGTATGTTGACATTGGACATGTCATCCATACTCCTGGTTTGTCCGTCATCTAGGTGTTCTGATGAATTTTTTTTGGATAAAATAGTGAAAAGTTTGAACCAAGTGAGCAACAATAATGGGTTTAACGTTACATGTAAAACTTTTTTTTTTTTTTTTTTTTTTTTTTTTTTTTTTTTTTTCTCAATTTATTTAAGAGTAAATTGCAAAAACAGTCCTTGTGGTTTGGCCAAATTGCACGTTTCATCCTTGTGGTTTAATAAGTTCAAATATCGTCCTTATTTTGAACAGTTACGTGCACTTTTGGTCCTTCAACAGTGAAATTTGGCAAACCACAAGGACGATTTTTGCAATGATGGAGGACCAAAAGTGCATGAAACAGTGCAAAATAAGGACGATCTTTACACTTAATGAACCACAAGGACGAAACGTGCAATTTGGCCAAACCACAAGGACGATTTTTGCAATTTACTCTTTATTTAACTTTTCATCATTTTGATTCACATGGTTTCTTTCATAATGGGAAGTGATAAATACACATACAAGTTTACTTCATGCACATGCATTCAATGCATTGAATGCTTGTACTCATGTATTGAATGCTTGTCTTTTTATGTGTATGAAGTAAACTTGTATGTGTATTTATCAGATGGTTTCTTTCATAATACTTGCAACGCATTTTAAGACAGTATATTCGGTATTAATACACGAGAAGAAAAAAAATCCCTACACGGTGAAAGCCAACATAAACTTGAGCCAGGCCATTGAAAGATCGACTTTGGGCTTCCCTTATATAAATCATATTAGGGATTTCATTCCATTCCATTCATTCATTAACCGTTCATTACTTCTATTAGCAAATAACCATGGTGGGCGAGGTATGTAAATTGTTTGATTAATTTGACTCTAGTGAATTCTGTAATTTGTTTTTAATTTTATTGTTTAGGGTTATCTAGAGATAATGTAACACAATCTGACTTAGGAGGCTTTACGATTATTGCATGTAATAATATGATTTTTGCTACTATTGTAATAATATGTATAAACACTATAAACCATCCCAACCGATCGATCGATTATCAATAACCATGGTGGGCGAGGTATGTAAATTGTTTGATTAATTTGACTCTAGTAATTGTTTAATTGCATGCATGTGTTTTTATTTATTTTTTTTGTTTAGGGTTTGTGATTCGTTAACGTAACAAAATCTGATTTATGAATTTGATTGATTATTGCATGCATTTAATAATATGATTTTTGCTACTATTAGATTTTTCCCTCATAAGCACCTATGATAAGCAATCCAAAACTACCTCTTTATAAGCTTAAGTTTTTGCACGCAATCACAAAACAATCCCTTTATTAGCAGTTACAATAGGCAACTGTGTATAATTCTTTTATTGGATGTATAATCCACCAGTTTTGCGATTTATCAGAATATATAGCTCAACATACTTCTCACTGATTCCAACATTATATCTTTATTACAGGCTAGGCTTATATTTATTGTAATTTAACAGATATCAAAAAGAGTTAAACAAGCATATATGTTGCAAAAGACTTATACCCCCAATCAAATAATAATGTGTATTCCTTTATTATGTATAAGTCACTATATATAAGCTATGATGTTAGTTTTTAAGACAATATTCCTAGTTCAGCTTTTATTCCAGGGACTAACAAACCATTTACATAATTTTTTTGGTTTTCATTACTCGACTCCGATCATCAACCACTAATAATATTTGCCTGAATACTTAGACTCATGCTTATAGATGTGTGCTCTTTCAAGTACCAATATATGTATGTCATGTTTGTGATGTGAACTACATATCTAAATTCGATAAACCAAATGTATTTAAAATTTTAGATTTGAAATTTTGCAGCTTACTTGGATTTTTATGGACACTTCAAAATGGATGAGCCACAACCGGTATTTGGAACAGGTTGATGCTATTGAACTCTATTGTAAAAAGAAACTCCGGTCCCATCCGGATAATCATGTGGGCATATTTGCAACAGGTCAGACTGGTTTTGGTAGTGTGGTTGAACCTACTCGAGATCTTTCAAAGATCATGAATGGCGTTTGTGGTTTCACACTAGTTGGCGGTTATACAGACTTAGAAACTGCGATGGATCTTGCCCCGTTTCGTTGCTTCAATTTAACATTTAAAGACAAAAACAAAGGCCCGCTTAAGAGGATGAGGATACTTGTGTTTGCTGGAGGGTATGTCGGTGAAGATGTAGGTGGTGCTTTTGATATTGGAGCCAAATTAAATTGGTGGGGTATAGCTCTTGATGTCGTCAACTTCGGTACCTATGACAAAGTGAAATGTCGAATATTGAAGGCTTTAGTGGATGAGGCCAATAATTGGAGAAATGGCGATTACACCTGCCACCAGGCCATTAATAATAGCAACAGCTGCCGCCTGCTTCATCTCTCAAGCCACCTGTCAATCCTCTGTCTTGTGGGAGAAGGTGGAAATTTTGACCGAAAAAGAAGACGAGATGATAGTGATGATAGTAGGGATATGCATGGGGATGGTAAAAAACGAGCTGAGGTAGGGATGAAGAAAGCGGTTTAGTTGCGGTTTTTCAATGAAAGGAAAAAAGGAATGGGAAGAATCAAGTTGCCTACTACTGAATTCTATATGTAGGTGTTGAATTGTTAAATTTTGTCTGCCGATTTACATCCATGAGAATGCTCGATCTGTTACAAAGCAGCTAATCCTTTATTTTGATTGTGTGATGTAGTTTATACTATGTACTTGTTATAGTAGCTCTCGTTTAGATTGTGTGGCAACTCTCTTTATAAAAGCGTCATCGGCCGTATATAATTTTTTGCATATAGTGTCTCATGAGTGAATGCTCGATAACAGTTACATCTTACCGTAGTGACACCTCCTTGTGTTAAATATGAAAAGATTAATATGACTGCCTTGTTTATATGTTTATATATTTTTGGACTCCTGAAAAGGAAGAGTTTTATCAGGTTTATGTTTGTGTGGTGGTGGTTTAAAAACTGTGGATTAGTTGGTCAACATGTCAGAACCAAGGTTAAAAGACTTTAGTTGAAGTTCCAAAATATAAAAAAAGTTAAATCTAGAGAAGAATGTGATGTTTAGAAGGGTTACATTATATACTAGTTATAATACCCGTACACGCATGCAGCTTTTTTTCTAAAATTCTCAGTTATGTATTCTTTTTTATTAAAATAAAAATATAATAATTAGTCAAAACCCTATAAATCCCTTCAATTTACGCTAAACGGAAGTCGAATATACAATCATATACTTTCTTACGAATGATGAAGAACAGAAGAAAAAAAAGATCGGACCTTGAGCAAATCGGCTAGCTTTGTTAATTTATTGTTTGTCTTTCACTACAACAAAAAAAGATCGGACCTTGAGCAATCGTAACTTTTCACACTTATTAAAGCATATTTTGTGAAATTGAAAAGTTCCCACTTAAGTTATATGGGTGTGGCAAATAATTTCACGTTCCTAAATGTGAATTTATAAAAAATTTCATACCTTCAAGGGTGAAGATTTTGAAACAATTCTTCACACTTTCAAGTGATGATTTTAAAACAATTCCTCACACTTTTAAGTGTGAGCTTTTAATTCTTCACACTTTCAAGTGTGAGGATTTTGAAACAATTCTTCACATTTTTAAGTGAGGATTTTAAAGAAATTCTTCACGCTTTTGAGTGTTTACAACATTAGATGTGTTTGTTTTTAAAATAAATGAATATTTATATAAATGTAGACATAAAGATCACAATACAATGTTTTACAATTTATGAGATACACAAAAAAAAAAAAAAAAAAAAAAAAAAAAAAAAAAAAAAAAAAAAAAAACTTTTATAATATCACACCAGCCAGCTATTATACCTGATCAAGAAGAATCACAGTGAAAAGAGATGTACACTTTTAGACATACATAAGCCAAATTTATTACATCACACCAGCTATCCATAGTGAAAAGAATATGAATACATGTTAGCTTGGATTATTATAAATAAAACTTGTACCTATTTTCTATCCGTGAGAATGATATTGATCAGTTGTCATTTCTAATCCAAATCAACAAAAAGAACAAGAGATTAAATTTCTGCAACAAGTTACAAGTTCTTAAACATCATCTCGTACTAGTCTTTACAAGTTCTGCATCAAATAAATTGCAGTTAGAGCGTATTAGAAAAATGTGTGTGTATAACAGTATTTATACAGCTGAAATAGATGACCTACACTACGGAGAAGGCAAGGAATCTCGGTGTTATTCTTTAAGTGTAACTTTAACCGCCTGTATATGGATCTATATATCTATGCCACTTAAGCGGGAACTTTTGAAATTTATCCAAAATTCAGGATTGGGTGTGGTTTCCTAATCAGATAAATGCATAATGAGTAACATGAAAGTGCTCAATAGGCTAGCTCTTCGTAATGTTACTATGATAGATTATATGCCTTAAGTTTTATTTCCAGTTAAACACATGGGGACTGAAGCTTTAACTCATGTTTTTAAGGTTGTTGCTTCTAATTTCTTGTAAGCTAAGAACTCTAAAGATAACCAAGCTACACAAACAGGGATAATTTATAGTGTAGGAGAGACCCAAAATAACCACCAGAACACACATAACTGTGTTCAAAGCCCAAAGGGAAGCAAGCATGTACGCCATGCTATATTGCTATATTGTTCCTTATATTTTATAACTTAAGAGTGCTCTGGTTCTTCAAAGCATATGAGCTCCAAAAAGAAAATTGGGTACCTAATCCTTTCATCAATGTTGGTTGATTTGTGTTGTGTTCCCAGAACAGGGTTAAGATAATCAATCAAGGTACCGGATATTCACTTAAAATCGTGTAATCACTTTCCAATAGAAACTATTCGACCCTATGCCTGGGTTACACGAATATCTCTATGGGATAAGACCAAGTGATGTTCTTGTTTTAGGCACAAATCAAGAACCAAATCGTATTCAAGTGTTTAGGGTTTGTATGTTCTATTCTGTATCTTCATGCAGTTATGATACGACCTCTATTAATAATAGAGTTTACTCAAACCCTAGCCCATGGAATTATGTATAATTAACGGCCCATTAATTATACCATAATAGTAGGAATCATGGTTATAAGCTTACCAGCAGGAACAAGCTTACCAGCAGGAACAAGCTTACAGCAAACTAAGCTTACCAGCAGGAACAAGCTTATACTAGCAGTAGGAACTGGTAATCTTAACACTAGCAGTAGAATACTGGTAGTCTTAATACTAGCAGTAGAATCATTACTACTAGCAGTAGAATCATTACTACTAGTAGAAACTCTGCATAACCACTATTGAGTCAGGGTGTTCAGGGACCTAATGGGTGTACACTCCGTACCTCCAAACCCATTACCAGGTGTGAACTCATCCCTCAAGTGCACTAAATTTCCAACAATCCTCCCCAAATTTAGTTCACTTACTTTGCATGAAAAATAAACATAAAACAAACATGTGCATAAATGAAAATATCTTGAAGATTGAATTCTCATCTTAGTACATTACACGTTCAAATATTCGAGAATCAGGGTGTTCTAAGAATTGAACCCTTCAACCCATTTGAATACCTGAAGATAAAATACAAACAAGTTTTCAAACACTTAAATACTCCTGACACTATACAAGCCATGTGTCCATATCCAATTCATAAATGTTGTAAAAGCTAAAAGTCCAAAGCTTCCTGAAGCGGCAAAACTTAAACATTTACATAGGTGGTTCATCTTTATTCATGCTCCTGCTAAGCACTTTTTCAAAGAAAATTAACCATTGAGAAGTAAAGACTTCATCCTTCTTTTCAGCAGGTTCTGAGCACAACCTTGGGATGAAAATAAACATGTGCTCCAGTCCACTAAATGTTCAGCTTTCCACATTGAACTCAGCTCCAAAGTTTCCTCAGGAGGGAGTTGGGTGTCTTAGCATTCAGTGACTAAGTTGGACTTTAAACCCATCCCTTTAGCAGACTTTAAAACCAAGTCTCTAGCCAAACCCTTCGTCAAGTGATCAGCTAAGTTCTATTGAGATCTAACAAACTCTATAGATACCACCCCATTCATGATGAGCTCACGAATCATGCTATGCCTGACACCTAAGTGTCTAGACTTCCCATTGTACATTTGGCTATAAGCCTTTGCCAATGTAGCAGCACTATCACAACGGATAGAAATAGGTGCTATAGGTTTAGGCCACAATGGAATCTCAAGAAGCAAGTTTTTCAACCATTCAGCTTCTTTACCAGCAGCAGCTAAGGCCACAAATTCAGATTCCATGGTTGAACTGGTGATGCAAGTTTGCTTCTTGGATGCCCAAGAAATTGCACCTCCACCAAGTAGGAATACCCAGCCACTAGTAGACGAATTGTCTTCAGTGTTACTAATCCAACTTGCATCAGTGTACCCTTCTAATACTGAAGGATAACCAGTATATGAGAGACTATAATCCATAGTTCTCTTCAAATACTTCAGTACCCTCTGAATTGCTTGCCAATGATGAGCACTAGGATTACTAGTATACCTGCTCAATTTTCCCACAGCAAATGCAATATCAGGTCTTGTACAAGTCATGGCATACATCAAGCAGCCAATCACCCTAGAATACTCAAGTTGAGATACAGCCTTGCCTTTATTAGGCATGAGCTTCTCACTTGTATCCATAGGAGTACTCACTGGAGTACAATCAAAGTAATTAAATTTCTTCAATACCTTCTCAATGTAATGAGACTGAGAGATAGAAATTTTGTTACTTTCATGTTTAATCCTTATACCAAGGATAACATCAGCCTCCCCCATATCCTTCATGGAGAACCTTGATGACAAAAATTCCTTTGTTAGGTCAACTTGATTTTGGTCAGTGCCAAAGATCAACATGTCATCAATATATAGACAAATGATGACTCCTTTACCAGATTCATCAAATTTGCTATATACACATTTGTCAGACTAGTTAAGTGAATAACCACTAGACAAAACCACTTCATCAAATTTTTGATGCCATTGCTTAGGTGCCTGTTTTAGTCCATATAAGGACTTAATCAGTTTGCACACTTGTTTTCATTGCCAGGCATGATGAAGCCTTGAGGTTGGTTCATGTAAACCTCCTCATCCAATTCACCATTCAAGAATGTTGTCTTCACATCCATCTGATGTATAATCAGATTGTGAATAGATGTCAAGGCAATCAGCAATCTTATGGTACTGATACGAGCCACAGGGGCATAAGTATCAAAGTAGTCTATTCCTGACTTTTGTTTAAAGCCTTGAATGACTAGTCTAGCCTTGAACTTTTCAATAGTTCCATCTACCTTCATTTTCTTTTTGAAAATTCATTTGCAGCCTAGAGGCTTGCAACCAGGTGGTAGATTAGCCAACACCCAAGTGTTGTTGCCCATGATGGAGTCCATCTCATCATTTATTGCCTCTTTCCAGAAAGCAACGTCCTGGGACTTCATTGCTTCATCAAATGTTTTGGGATCATCCTCAACATTAAAGCAATAAGAATGTTGGTCAGAGACCTCATCCCTTGTTCCTTCAATCAAGTATAATTGAAATTCAGGTCCATATGATTTTGGAGTCCTGACCCTTGTGCTCCTTCTGAGCTCAGGTTCAGGTTGTTGTTCCACAACCTCATCAGGAACCTCATCAGAGATTTCTGATACACCAACATCATTAGTTCCATTAGGAATCCTCTGACTTGGTCTAGGGACTGATGAGAATCTATTCTCATCAAAGATTGCATCCCTCGATTCAATTATTGAGTTAATTGAAACAGATTCATTAGGTTCAATAACATAGAACCTATATGCCTTGGAATGCTCAGCATATCCAACAAAGATGCATTCAATGCCTCTTTCACCCAAAGTCTTTAGCTTTGGATCAGGGAGTCTTACAACAGCCCTACAACCCCAAACCCTGAGATAATTCAGGTTGGGTTTCTTTTTAGTCCAGAGTTCATAAGGGGTTATCTTGTTCCTTTTGTTGGGAACCCTATTTAATAAATAGCAAGCTGTTAACATAGCTTCACCCCAGAACCCTTGACTCAGCCCAGAATAGGACAACATGGAATTAACCATCTCCTTCAATAACCTTTTTTCCTTTCAGAAATACCATTTTGCTGAGGAGTATAGGGAGCAATCGTTTCATGGATTATACCAACAGACTGAAAATACAGAGTATCCATGTACTCACCTCCCCTATCAGTCCTTAATCTCTTGATCAGGGACTCTTGTTGCAATTCAACCTCAGTTTTAAATACTTTAAATTTATCTAATGCTTCATCCTTAGTATGTAATAGATAAACATAACAATACCTAGAAGCATCATCAATAAAAGTCACAAAGTATTTCTTATTCCCCAAAGAGGAAGTAGCATGTAAATCAAATAAATCACTGTGAATCAGTTCCAACACTTTAGTTTTACGTTTTACACTTTGAAAAGGTTTCTTAGTTATCTTGTTCATCATACAAGTTTTACACTTTTCAGTTTCCATGTCAAATGCTGGGATTAACCCATCCTTAGACATATCTTGCATCCTTTTAAAATGTACATGGCCAAGTCTAGCATGCCAAAGGGTTGAATCATTCAAATTAGATGTCGACATAAAAGCAAATCAACCATATCATGAACAATATTAAGTCTGAACATTTGATTACATAAATAACCAAAACCAATAAACACACCATGTTTAGACAAAACAAATTTATCAGATTCGATTACTTGTTTATAACCACAATTATTCAAAACACTACTAGAAACCAAGTTCTTCCTTATAACAGGAGCATGTAAAACATTAAACAAAGAAACAATCTTTCCAGAACTAAACTTCAAATCAACACATGCTCTTCCATGCACCAGGGCTGTTGACTCATTTCCCATATGAAGAATAGAACCATCATTCATTGACTCGTGGGTCTTGAACCAGCTTCTATCTTTGCACACATGAATTGTTGCTCCAGAGTCAACCCACCACGCAACATCATCATCCTGCACAAAGTACACATCAGATATATATGTAACATAATAAATCTCAAAAGACTTATCAAATATATTTGACCTTTCAGGGAATTGGTATTACCATTCCCAGATCCACTCGTGCCTGATCCATTGGTTTTATTGCCAATCTTAACACCTTTACAATCCTTCCTGAAGTGTCCAGTTTTAATACACTTCCAACAAGTAGCTTTTGACTTCTTGTTAGGATCAGTTTTGGTGTTATCCATGATGCTTACATTTGCCCTTGTTATCATTGAACCTGGTGGAGTTGTTATGCTCCACCATATTGACAACTGATGGACCAGCAGCAGTGCTGCTCTTTGGCTTGTCACTTTCATGTGCTTTGAGTGATTCCTCAATGCGCAAATGACTGCCCAACTCAACAAGAGTTAACTCCTCCTTCTTATGCTTTAGCATATGCTTGAAATCTTTCCAAGAAGGAGATAGTTTATCGATGATACAAGAGAATAGGACAACATGGAATTAACCATTTTCTTTTTAGTCCAGAGTTCATAAGGGGTTGTCTTGTTCCTTTTGTTGGGAACCCTATTTAACAAATAGCAAGCTGTTAACATAGCTTCACCCCAGAACCCTTGACTCAGCCCAGAATAGGACAACATGGAATTAACCATTTCCTTCAGCACTCGGGTTTTCCTTTCAGAAATACCATTTTGCTGAGGAGTATAAGGGGCAGTCGTTTCATGGATTATACCAACAAACTGAAATACAGAGTATCCATGTACTCACCTCCCCTATCAGTCCTTAATCTCTTGATCAGGGAACTTTGTTGCAATTCAACCTCAGTTTTAAATACTTTAAATTTATCTAATGCCTCATCCTTAGTATGCAATAAATAAACATAACAATACCTAGAAACATCATCAATAAAAGTCACAAAGTATTTCTTATTCCCCAAAGAGGGAGTAGCATGCAAATCACATAAGTCATTATGAATCAGTTCCAATATCACAGTTTCACGTTTTACACTTTGAAAAGGTTTCTTAGTTATCTTGTTCATCATACAAGTTTTACACTTTTCAGTGTCCATGTCAAATGTTGGGATTAACCCATCCTTAGACATATCTTGCATCCTTTTAAAGTGTACATGGCCAAGTCTAGTATGCCAAAGGGTTGAATCATTTAATCTAGATGACGACATAAAAGCAGAATCAACCATATCATGAACAATATTAAGTCTAAACATTTGATTACATAAATAACCAAAACCAATGAATACACCATGTTTTAGATAAAACATACTTATCAGATTCAATTACTTGTTTATAACTACAATTATTCAAAACACTACTAGAAACCAAGTTTTTCCTAATATTAGGAACATGTAAAACATTAAACAAAGAAACAATCTTTCCAGAACTGAACTTCAAATCAACACATCCTTTTCCATGCATCAGGGCTGTTGACTCATTTCCCATATAAAGAATAGAACCATCATTCATTGACTCGTAGGTCTTGAACCAGCCTCTATCTTTACACACATGAATTGTTGCTCCAGAGTCAACCCACCACGCAACATCATCATCCTGCACAAAGTATACATCAGATATATATGTAACATAATAAATCTTAAAACACTTATTAAATATATTCTGACCTTTTAGGGAATTGGAATTACCATTCCCAGAACCACTTGTGCCTGATCCATTGGCTTTATTGCCAATCTTAACACCTTTACAATCCTTCCTGAAGTGTCCAGTTTTACCACACTTCCAACAAGTAGCTTTAGACTTCTTGTTAGGATCAGTTTTGGTGTTATCCTGATGCTTACGTTTGCCCTTGTTGTCATTGTTCCTGGAGGAGTTGTTATGCTCCACCAAATTGACAACTGATGGACCAGCAGCATTGCTGCCCTTTGGCTTGTCACTTTCATGTGCTTTGAGTGATTCCTCAATGCGCAAATGACTGCCCAACTCAACAAGAGTTAACTCCTCCTTCTTATGCTTTAGCATATGCTTGAAATCTTTCCAAGAAGGAGGTAGTTTATCGATGATACAAGAGACTGAAATAGCCTCATCCATGTTCATCTTGTGTTGTGTGAAACGACCAAGTATACTAAGAAGTTCATTGTATTGTTCCATGACAGGTCTAGAATCGACCATTTTGTAATTGTTAAAATTACTTACAAGGAACTTCTTACTTGATGCATCCTCAGCCATATATTTGGCTTCCAAGGAATCCCACAGTTCTTGAGAAGATTCAACATTTTGATAAAGATCAAATAGAGAATCAGACATACCATTGAGAATTAATCCTCTGCACACATAGTCATCATTCTCCCATTTGCTTCTGCTCCTCATCTGTTCCATAGTAGCATCATCCCCATGATCTTCAGGAATGGGTGTGGTCAGAACATACACCACATGCATACTAGATAACAAGAAGTGCATCTTCTTTTGCCATCTCCTGAAGTCGACACCTTCAAACTTTTCAAGCTTTGAAAAGTTAGCCGCCATATGCCTCATTGCAGCAGCCATTGATTATCACAGGAATAGTTTCTATTGATTGTTGGTTTCGTGTCGTGGTGTTCCCAGAACAGGGTTAAGATAATCAATCAAGGTACCGGATATTCACTTGAAATCGTGTAATCACTTTCCAATAGAAACTATTCGACCCTATGCCTGGGTTACACGAATATCTCTATGGGATAAGACCAAGTGATGTTCTTGTTTTAGGCACAAATCAAGAACCAAATCGTATTCAAGTGTTTAAGGTTTGTGTTCTGTATATCCATGCAGTTATGATACGACCTCTATTTATAATAGAGTTTACTCAAACCTTAGCCCATGGAATTATGTATAATTAACGACCCATTAATTATACTATAATAGTTTCCATAATAGTAAGAGTCAGTGGTTATAACCAGCAGCAGAATCTCATGCCTAGCAGCACAATAAATTGTGCTAGCAGCAGAATCTATTGCTCAGCAGTTCAACAGCAGGAACATTGTACTAGCAGCAACAACAATGTACTAGCAGCAGGAACAATAAAGCTAGCAGCAGTATTGATAATACTAGCAGCAATATCAACACTAGCAGCAGAAATGATACTACTAGCAGCAGTATCATTAAAGCTAGCAGCAGGAATGATAATGCTAGCAGCAGGAATGATCTGCATCAGCAGCATTATCATTTACACTATAAACCACTTAAATTGAGTCAGGGTGTTCAGGGACCTAATGAGTGTACACTCCGTACCTCCAAACCCATTACCAGGTGTGAACTCATCCCTCAAGTGTACTGAATTTTCCAACGCAACTTACTCATGAGGAGCTATGAGGAGATAGGGCGGTACCATGAGGAGCCACGAGAAGCTTGCCAACGTGGCATGAGGAGCCACGAGCACACCGGGTGGTCTAAATGAAATCGCACACACAAATTAACGTGTTTACCACAACCACAAGTATCCAATTTCCAATTAAGTTAAGCTATTTTTGTGTATTGAGAGGCCCAAGTTTATAGATCGTATTAAGCCCACAAAGTTGCATATAAACTTGTATTTTTCACAAATTAGGCGGGAAAACAAGGAAAATGGGGGAAGAAGAAATGAAGCAGCAATTTGGGGGTTTTCCATTCAAACCCTACTCCATTCAAGTTGATTTCATGAATGCTCTATACGATTCACTCGATAAAGGCGGAATCGCTATGCTCGAAAGCCCCACCGGTATTGCTTCCATTTTATATTTCATCAAAATAGAATTTACATAGCGGCCGAAGGCAAACGAGCAACAAGCTGCGCCGCTAGCCCGTGGGTTTTTGTGCTTCTGCAGCTTATAAATAAATAAATACTTCAGGACAAAGTGTTTGGATTTGCTTATGTTGTAATAATAAGTGGTGTCTGTTTCGGCTTATGGCTTATTTGGTTTTATTTTTTGTGGCTTATTTTGAAACTTTTCGGCTGTCATAATAAGCCAAAAAGTTGCAAAATAAGCACAAAAAGTGAGCTTGCGAAACATAAGCCCAAAACCAAATAAGCCATAAGTTGCCTAAACAAACACCCCCTAAAACAACAAAAAAATAACATTTATTATTATTATTTTAAACCATCTACAATGGGTAATAGCAGGTTGAGACATGCTTATTTAAAAGTTATTATGTTGACCCGTAATTAGATAAGCAGTAGCAGTTGAAACTGGTTAAATAAGCAATTGCAAACACCCTCTAATGCTTATTTTGTGTGTGTTGGCGGAAAATGTTACTGATATATGAAAACATAATATCTCTTTGTGCTTACTATGCGTGACTGAATTATAGGAAAAAAGTCATGTTAGTGATACTACATGAAAACATGCTATTGCTTACCATGTTTGTGTCGAATTATACGTGAGTGCTTACTATGTGTTCATTTACAGGGAATATATTATAATGCTGCTGATACTTTAAAACAAGTTATAGCTTATGGTGTGTGT
The DNA here is from genome assembly GCA_021014915.2 of Artemisia tridentata subsp. tridentata. Taxonomy (NCBI): domain Eukaryota; kingdom Viridiplantae; phylum Streptophyta; class Magnoliopsida; order Asterales; family Asteraceae; genus Artemisia; species Artemisia tridentata. The sequence continues at coordinate 25,041,073 of CP139504.1, forward strand.
GTAGGGAAAAATGTTGCTGATAATTGAAAACATTTTATTGGTTACAGGGACTGGAAAAACCTTAAGTATAATCTGTAGTGCCCTGCAATGGCTTGTTGATCGAAAACAACAGAAGAATAACGACAGTTTAGCTGACACAAATCAGGTTGGAACAAGTGGTGATCATGTTGGATCAGATGATGAACCTGATTGGTTAAAGAGTGTGTTAGGGAATAAAGAGGTAGAAAGTCCTAAGAAGAAGGTTAAGAAACAGAACGGGTTTAAAAGTAAGAAACGCGACAAGACTGGAATCGAGGAGAGTTTTAAAGATTTGTTTAATCATTTTAGAGAGATTGGAGATGATTACAATGTATATGGTGACGAACAAAGTAATGTGACTGTGAAAAGTGACGGAGAGAAGTTAGATGATAAGGAGTTCTTGGTTGAAGAATACGAAAGTGAGGATGAAAAGAGTGGACGATCGAAGAGAAAGGGTGGTGGCATTTGTGGTGGATCGTCATCAAGTGAAGGGGAAGAGGAAGGCGATGAATTCAGTGATGAAGAGGAAGAGGCGGATTTCAAGATATATTTTTGTAGCAGGACTCATTCACAGCTCTCACAGTTTGTAAAAGAATTGAAGAAAACTGTCTTCGCTGACGAGATAAAGGTTGCATCTTTGGGATCGAGGAAGAACTTGTGCATAAACGAAGGTAAATTTTATGCTTTGGTCGTTTTGAAATGAATACATGATTAATCTATATGGGATGTAATTTTGCAGAGGTAATGAAGCTTGGGAATTCCACTCTCATCAACGAGCGATGTTTGGATCTTCAAAAGAATAAGAAAAACCAAGTTTCTAAAATGAAGGTATAAGTTAATTGTTTTTCTTATATCACAATAGCAAAGATGTTTCATGATGCACGTTTCTAATGCTAATATGCAGAATTCAGATGTCGGTGGAAGAATACGCAAGACAAAGGCGTCAGGTGGATGCCCAATGCTTAGCAAACAAAAGCTACAGAAACAGTTCAAGAATGAGATGACTGACCAAGGACCCTCAGATATTGAAGATCTTGTTCGCCTTGGGGGCAATTTAGGAACCTGTCCGTACTACGGTTCCAGAAGCATGGTCCCTGCAGCGGATCTTGTAGTTCTTCCTTATCAATCTCTTCTATCTAAATCGTCACGTGAATCACTCGGTTTAAGCTTAAAGAATAGTGTTGTTATTATAGACGAGGCTCATAATCTTGCTGACTCTCTCATCAGTATGTATGACTCGAAAATTACTTTGTCACAGGTAAAATGTGTAGCTTTTAGCAGCTAGGTTATCGTGGATATGTAAAATTTATGGAACTCGGTCTTTTGTGTGCTTATAACCTGGTGTTCCAAATCATTGCAGTTGGAACTTGTTAATTCAAGTTTAGAGGGTTACTTTCAACGATTTCGCAACCTCTTAGGACCAGGCAATCGAAGACACATTCAGACATTGATGATTCTCACCCGAGCTTTTATACAAGCTTTATGCAATAAGGATAATGCTATTTTGGTTGATTCTTCTGTCAATGAAGAACTTAATGCAACTAAAAGTGGACCCGATTGCTCTTTGCGCATCAATGAATTCGTGTTTTCTCTCGACATTGACAACATAAACTTAGTGAAATTGTTACAATATATCAAAGATAGCAATATGATTCACAAGGCGAGTATCTTTGTTGCTTTTTGTGATTATATATATCTTTCTTTGCAAAGTTGCTCATGGTCTCTCATTTTTGTCACTCAGGTCAGTGGGTATGGAGATAAACTATTAAGTTTACAAAATAATACTACAAGTATATTATCAAGTTTTCGTGCATTAGCTGGAATGTTACTTTCGCTTACAAATGGTGATAGTGATGGGCGGATAATACTCTCGAGGAAAAAACCAACAGACTCTGGACAACATGGAGGATACATAAAATACGTTATGCTCACCGGGGAGAAAATCTTTCATGAGGTTTGCTATATACTTCAGAATTATGTTGTAACGTTTAAGCATGATAAGGCTCTTAAGATCTGTTAACTTTTTATAGATTGTTAGTGAAGCTCATGCTGTTGTATTGGCTGGAGGAACTCTCCAACCTATTGAAGAAACGCGGGCACGACTCTTTCCATGGTTACTGCCAGATCAGTTGCAGTTCTTCTCATGTGGTCATATAATCTCATCGGATAATATTTTACCTATTTCTGTTTCGCATGGACCTTCGGGTCAGTCCTTGGATTTTAGCTATAGCTCCAGAAGTACCTCAGTCATGGTCAGTAAATATCAGTTCACTTTTACAATTTATCGTTAACGTTTTATATGTGTCTACAGTAGTCAATAGAGTTGGAAAGACCAGTTTACTTATAAATGAAAAGGAACAAATGGCTCAAAAAAAAAAAAAAAAAAGTTAGTTAAAAAAGGAATGGGTCAAATGGGTCGACAGGTTGAAATTTGTCCCAAGTTCATATTTAATGCAAATAGCCTTTTGAACTGTTTTTATGCAAACATTTTCATAATTTTTGTAATAGTTCTGTTTTTAATCATGACTAATGTATTCATTATTCGTAGAAATCGTCAAAAAGTGTTCTGGGTAAACCTGACCCGTACTAAAAAAGACCAATTTTAACCCGAATCTGTTATGACCTGTCAATGTTGCCATTTGTTCTACATCACCAATAATGCTTGTTGGCTTATTAAAATGATAGGTTGGGGAGCTAGGGGCTCTACTTTGCAATCTGGTCACAGTAGTTCCACAAGGTATAGTCGTGTTCTTTTCTTCATTTGATTATGAAGAATGTGTCTACACTGCATGGAAAGCTTCAGGTGTTCTTGGCAGAATAATGAAGAGGAAACGGGTATTCAGAGAACCAAGGAAAAGCACTGAAATAGAAGTTGTTTTGAAAGAATACAAGGAATCGATTGATGCATCGTCTACTGCAAAAGATGTATCAGGAGCTCATACTGGTGCTGTGCTTTTTGCTGTAGTTGGAGGAAAGATATCAGAAGGTATCAATTTCAGTGATGGGATGGGACGATGCATAGTAATGGTTGGATTACCATATCCAAGTCCATCTGACATAGAGCTGATGGAACGGGTCAAACACATCGATAGTCTAGGAGATGTCCCAAAAAACACTAACGGCTCATGTTTTAATGGAGATGCTCAAGCGGGATTTGACATTTTGAGAAGTTGCAAGAATAGAGGAAGGGAGTACTATGAAAATCTTTGCATGAAGGCTGTAAATCAGTCAATCGGTAAGTGCTAGTTTATTTCGTGGAGCAAATTTAAATTTGTATAATAATTGTTTTTTATTATCGGTTTCTCTAAACATTTTCCTTTTCTAACTGATATCGTGTGTTTTTTTGTGGACTTCTTGTTTATCAGGTAGAGCAATTAGGCACATTAACGATTATGCAGCAATCTTATTGGTGGACACGCGCTACACAACAGATTCCTTAAAGAATAACTTTTCTCAGCCAACAAACAAGCTTCCAAGTTGGATTAAAGATCGTCTCGTTTCAAAGACCAGTAATTATGGAGAAGTCCACAGATTACTTCATCAATTCTTCAAATTTCACAAAAGTAAGTAAGTTCAGCCAGTCAACATCTAGACCCTTAAAGTTTATATATAATTTTGTACTTTTCCTCCTAGCTGGGGTAAACTATTGTTACACTCAATTATCAACCAAAATATAACGTTTTTTTTCTTACATTGGCTGAATATCTATTCCTGTGAAACATGTAATTTTCGGTCGTTTTAAAGTCTGTTTCATTTGATCAAGGATGGTTTGCATCTTCGAGACTCAAATGAGTCAGTGGAAAATGACATGACTGTCTTGACATCAAATCCCTATAATGCCGTATGCCTTGCTTTCAATGCATTTTGGTCATTTATCCTTCTTTTCACCAACACTATGGTACCACTTTTTTAGAATTGTTTAGGGTCCATACAGCTAAGCTCATAAATACCATTAATCAAAAGTACCTTTCTTATGTATATCAAGATCAAAGTCTTGTATTATAGCAACACGCCATATATCGGTAAAAACATCAAATAAGCAGTAAACTAGCAACCCTTTATTACGTGTTTTACAGGCCAAAAGGACGCGTAAAATTATATCAGATTTTTTGCGAGATATTAGTTCAAAACTACTGATTTTTACTAAGAATTTTAGACTCAGATTTGAGCTTTCACCTACCCAACACCTTTTACCTTTGCCCCTTAATCAGTGGCAATAAACTTTTGACAACATATGGTCAACTATTCAAGTGTCCATTATCATTACACTTCCCTTTTGCTTTACAAAAATATATTCCATTTCATATACTTAAAATAACACAACACACACAAACACTACTTTATATTAGTGTACAAACATAAAGAAAGGAAAATTCTCCTGTCC